>CM060393.1:145678176-147133176 GCA_030545235.1 Helianthus tuberosus
TCATTTGAAAAAACGATAAGATAAGATGATATGTATAGATAAGTGAATAATGTATGGTTAAAGGAATAACCATATAAAAATGAGTTTGTATAAGATAAGTTGTTTGTAAATCAATGTCTTGTGAAAAGTATGTTACTTGTATAAAATGTTCTATGTCTCAAACTGAAATGATTCAAATAACGCTACAATATGTAATACCATACAAACACTTATATATAGGAAGTACCAGCGGCGTATCCACCATGTTTGTATCATATTTCACACGCATCGTTACTTAATCACTTAATCAAACCAAACCAAACAATGTAAAATGTTTAACATTTGTAGAAATGTTTATGTATTGTAAGTAATGTAAAGTTAAACGAATAACCTTATAGTAGCATATCAAAAGTATACTTTGGATTTGTAAGTAACATATTAAACTATGTTTTGGTTTCATAAGTAACATATCAAAATATGTTTTGGATGTGATAAATAACATATTAAACTATGTTTTGGTTTTGTAAATAACATATCAAAATATGCTTTGGATGTTTAACAAAATATATGTTGGTTTGTACAATACCACACATGAGAGTATATAAAAATATACTTTAATAGTGTGATTTAAGAATTCATTCAGACCTGGTGCATCAAAATACACCTTTGAGACTATAGAAATACCACAAAGGCAATCCCAATTTGGATGGAGCAACAAATTGGTTTCAGACATTCCATGACAACAGGAATGGGGTGTCAAATCCTATAGCGCTATATCATACTAACAATCGGTCTGGTGAACATAAAATAAGTACAATACAACAGTTTATTTTATGTTCTTTGAGAAATTAATGTTTAAACCATAGATAGTCATTTAGTTTGTCAAATGATAAGTAATAACATGTGTAATCAATTATACTTTGAAATCAAGAAAATATAAGCATGGGATGAAATCAACTGTACTAAGTATGCTCACAATGGACATACATAGCATAAAATGTAATGTAAAACGATGTACTAAGTACGCACACAATGGGCATACATAGCATGAAATGTAATGTAAAACAATGTACTAAGTACGCACTCAATGGGCATACATAGCATAAACTGAAATGAAATCATGTACTATAATGTACTAATGAACATAACCGATATATGATGTGAAAACAGGAAAGCATGAAAGTAACAAGTAGGCACATGTGTTCCACCCCAAAACAGTTTGGAAAACAGTAAAAGAGGGGTCTATGTACTCACTTGAGATTGCTCAGTCGTCAAAAGATAATCACCGAGTAATGCTATAGATCTCGGAATCAAACGGCACCTAATATAGGTAACTATGTTAATAAACCGGACCTAAATCAGAAGACTGGGTAGCATGAGGGTTTGTAAACCAAATGAGTGTAGGAACTCATGTGATATGGTTAATCAAAGCCTACATACTAAATGAAACCTAACATAATTGTCTACGACCCATTACGACCTGTTTAGGTAGCTTATGCTACTTTAACGCGTCGTTCGCGTGAAACGCGTTCGGACCGCCTAACTAGTCCTATGACAAGTATTATATGCCTAAACATGTTTAATAATCAATTATATGACAAAGGTTTAGGTTACATATGCTTAATTACCAATTATACATGAAAAGGGTATTCTGGTAATTTACCTAAGGCATATAAACTACCTATCATACAACTACTTAAACGATGTGACCATAGGGTATAACCTCGGAAGGTTATTCCCTACCTACTATGGTCACCTAATGTGTTTGGTCGGATCCTAATGATCGACCAAACTGGGTCGGGTTCGAAGGTATAGGCGATTTATTAGATCGCCTACCCTACGACCCTAGACAACGTGGTAATCAGTGGGCATAGTCCCAAGGGACTATAACCAACGTGATTACACTCACGTTGCGAAGTTCCTACGAACTTCGCATTGACCATTACTGGTCAACGCTGAAAGTCAAACAAAGTTTGACTTTCTGACTCGAAAAGCAGTAAAATAAGGAATAGAACGAAAGAATACTTACCCAGGGTCCCCGCTAGTAATTCGTGATCGAATAGCTCAGGTATGAAGCGAAGGCCTCAACTTAGAGCATTTGGATCAGATTTGGTGGGTTTTGAATGGAAGGGGGGTTGGGTATTTATAGTAAACGGTCCACCGTTAGGATCGTTTCTCGTAGTACGTGATCGAATCCAAGGCGTACACTTGTCGGAAGCTTATGGTAACTAAGTTGGCCACTCACCATAAGGTATCAACACTTGGCATTGGGATTAGGAGTGGTTTGCAGCTGTTAACAGCTGTTTAAGAAGGTTCTGATCTGCTGGAGATAGCTTACGGACCGTAAGCTCATTAGTGTTGAGGTCCGTAAGCTTGTTGCAGACCAGAAAGTTTGAAAAATGGCAGATTTGGTCCCTGTTGTGTAATAAGCTCATTTTCGACACGTTTAAGGCCCGTTAACCCCATTTCAAAGCTCTAAAATGAAGTTAAAGTATAGGGAACTTAAAATGTGTTCAAAAATATCTCGGATGTTGGTTCGTTTGGCCGTACGAACGCGATGTTCGGTTAATTACGACGGAATGCGCATAAGCGCGAAAAACGATCCAAATGACGAAACGAATGGATTTTTCTTATGGCGAACACTAAAATATAATATAGTCATGCTTACATAAATTTTTGGATGTCCGGATGTATTCAGAACGTAAGTTATGCGCGAAAATGCAAACTTGTGCACTTTTTGACACTTTTAGTCCCTGAATGACCCAAAAGTTTATTTTAGCACACCGAACCCCTCAAAGCCTATTTCTAAGCTATGTGAAGGATATTTATGGTATGTTTAACTTATGGTCATGTTTCGGAATGTCTGTTACAGTTCAAATTGGCATACTTTCGCAGTTTGTCAACTTTAGTCCCTGTAAGCGATTTAACTTTGATTTCACCACACCAAACCTTCCAAAACTTATATCTAAGTTATGTATAGGTTATTTAAGGTATGTTAAGCCTATTTCACTATTCCAGAGTGTTCGTTGCATTAAACTGGTTATATTTACGCATCGGTGCGCGTATAACCTTCCAGAAAGCGATTTAGGGTTTGAATTTGAACAAGAGTTGATATGTGTAAACGATACACATATTTTTACAAATCCCAAGTATGAAATATAATATTTCATTGGTTTGGTATTTGTTTGATGGTTGAAATGACACAGGTGTTACAGTCTCCCCTACTTTAGGAAATTTCGTCCCGAAATTTAATTCTAGAGGAAACTTGTGAAGACAGCTGTGACCGTTTCGCCTTCTAATAGTTCCATTGAACCCTTAAGTAAAACTCTGGGCCATGTTAGGATTCTTAGCGAATTTGTTAACCCTCAAAGTGAATTCCTTGTAGCAGTAAAACATGGAATTTTTGAACCACGGACAGAAGGACGTTTCTTATGAAGACTTATCATTTGAAACTGTGTGTGATTGAGACCAGAATTGAGAAGTGTGAGAATAAATGACATCGGTCAAAGTCCGAGACTTCTCCCGTATCATTATTCTTGTCACTTTAGGTCTTAACACATGACAAAACTTCTTGTGGTTTCTGTGCACTGAATTCCATAATTATGTAGGCCTCCATAATTACGTAATCTCTTGCACAGTCCGCACAGTCCATTTCATAATGCATAGAGGAAAAATCAATTGAATAAACATGAAGCGACTTGACTAGATCACCAAAGGATCTTTTTAACTAAATCAACGAACGATCTTTTTAACTAGATCAACTCATGATCTTCTTAACTAGACCGTCGTACGATCTCCTTAAATAGACCACTTAAGGGATCTTTGTATTTATATCATCACATGATATTTTTTATCAGATTTTCAAAATCAGTCTGTTTAACCAGACCATTCAAGAGGTCCAGTTTTTTTGAATAGTACTTTAAAACCCAAGGGACTTAACTACAACGTAGAAGTCCATTAAGGATTTAAGATAGTAACTTTGGATATCCTATTATGAATCTCTCATATGAAATATAAAAGACTCTACGAGGATTTGGATGGATCACATACAACCACAAAACATGTAAGAAAACACATAAGCACAAAATTAGTTAACTTGATTCTTTAATTTGTTATCTTTAGGTATAGATAATTAAAGCACACTAGGAATCCAATCCATGGATTTCATTTGGCACTTTAATCATTTCCAATGATCCATCTATAAAGATAGAAGGATTTTCAATAAGAGTTTGGCTTTGTTTCTTAAAAGAAACTAATGTTTAAGGTTCTTGGGGAGATCACAAGTGATCATAAAATGACAGAACCATACGAGTAGCTTGTATTTGGGTTGACATCATAAGGTTGTATCAAACATTCACACAATCGTATCAGTTTTGCAAAAATAAAAACGACGAATTTTTATTTATATAACAACTGACTTGTCTTTAAACGTCAAAGATAACAACCAAGGGAAATAACAAAACACTTGTTGTTCACTGCCGCATCATTGTTTCTGTTTGCCTTGTTGATGTTAAATGCTCATCCTCGCGCTGGAGGTGCGTTAACAAGCCTTGGGCAATTGTTTCTGTAGTGAGTAAGGTCACCACAGTTATAACATGACCCCGGAGGGAACCGTGCTTGAACAGCAGCAGGGTTTGCAGCAGCTTGATTTGCATAACGACAAACATTGATCAAATGTCCCAACCGCCCACAGTGGGTACATTTGTGACACTGCTCTTGCGCTAGATGATGACGGTTGCACTTGTTGCACAAGGGTGCAGTACCAACATAGTTTTGCCTTTTGCGAGGTTGTGCTGGTTGGTTTGGTGCAACCTGTTTGTCTTGAGCAGTTACAGCGCAGTTCTGAGAGGCTTTGCGCTTCTTCTTCTTGGACACCTCAGCATTTTCTTCCTTTGGTTCCACATGAGTAGTCTTGTCAGATGGTCTTGGGTCGCCTTTTCGAAAAAGCTTTTTCTTTCTGATGTGGGATTCAGTTAGAGTAGCAGACAATTCAATGGCTTGTCTGACAGTAGTAGGGTTACTGCCAGTAACGATATCCTGAACTAGATCAGGAAGACCATCTGTATATTTCTCGATCGCCTTATCCACAGGAGTAACCATAGGAGGACACAACAGACTCAATTCTTCAAAGCGGTCAGTATAGGCTCGATGCTCGCCACTGTCTTGCTTCAAATCATCAAACTCCCTCTCCAAAGCTCGCAGTTCATGACGAGGGCAAAACTCCTTCATCATAAGAGCCCTAAGCTCAGCCCAAGTCTGTGCTAATGCAACCTCAGCACCGCGATCTCTCATCACCCCGTTCCACCATGTAAGAGCCCTCTTCTGAAACACACTCGAAGAAAACTCGACCTTACGATTTTCAGGACACAGAACATGACGGAAGGTATTCTCAATGCTCTCGAACCACTGAAGAAGCCCGGTTGCTCCCTCAGAACCACTAAACTTGAGTGGTTTAGCCGAGTTAAAAGTTTTGAAATTGCATGGGGCATTGTTGTTGTTGATGGCTTGCATCATTTGAGCATAAAGATTTGGGAAGGCAATAGCCATTTGCTGTGCGATGATTCCCGCCAGTTCGTCATTTGCCATCTGATTGTCGCGTCGAGGAGGCATTCTAAAAGAGGAAACATGATAGGAAACGAGTGAGAGATTTAGACGAAAAGAATGAGATGAAACAAATCTGATGAAAGCAAGGGTAGTGGTCATTTGTTTGTTATTACAAGGCAACAAACGACCTCGGTGATTAGTCAAAGTGAATAGGTCAAAAATAATGTATCGCGAAGACATGCTCGCCTATAAGTGAACACTCATCCCAAGAATTCCCAGGTAAGCACCACTGGTCTCGCGTCTGATGAGATGTATACGAAGTGCTTGCCTAGACAGAAAACCCAGAATACAGGCATTCACCCTTCCAGTTTGCACGTGTTCACACTATTTAGGACCCAAAACTTTGACGAGATTTTGAAAACTCAAAAGGGTTCAAAACCATATAACAGAGGGTTCAAAACCTAGTAATCAATCATCCTAGAACAGATGATTAGTTTTCAAAGCGGTTTTGAAATTTATGTTCTTGTTGTGGTCGTCGCCTAAGGATAGGTGACGGTATTGTTTTATGACTAAACGCAAGTAAACTCGCGTTAGGGTCCTAAGAAAGTTATAGACTAGGTCAAAGCATTACTAATAACCTAATTCCCTATAACCATTGGCTCTGATACCATCTTTTCTGTCACACCCCGACCACGTGGAACATACAAAACGTGGCGGAAACATCGGGGAGTGTTGTAACAGAATTAATTGTCTCAAATCCATGGCAATTGAAGTTTTGTTTTATTGATTGAAAGTGTTACAATGTCTAAATAAACAAAGAAGTACTACACAATTAACTAGTCTTGCATCTTTTAATGTCACTAAGGCACAGGTCCGCCTAAGTATGTCTTGATAAGTCCTATGCTTCATCTCCTGAAAACACATGTGAAAATAGGTACGTCAGCATAAAAATGCCTGTGAGATACATAGGTTTGTGAAAATAGGTTTCATGACTTATGTTTGAGAAAATGTTTAGTCATGAACCTTGTAATTTGCTTTGTCTTGTAAATCATTTGAAAAACGATAAGATAAGATGATATGTATAGATAAGTGAATAATGTATGGTTAAAGGAATAACCATATAAAAATGAGTTTGTATAAGATAAGTTGTTTGTAAATCAATGTCTTGTGAAAAGTATGTTACTTGTATAAAATGTTCTATGTCTCAAACTGAAATGATTCAAATAACGCTACAATATGTAATACCATACAAACACTTATATATAGGAAGTACCAGCGGCGTATCCACCATGTTTGTATCATATTTCACACGCATCGTTACTTAATCACTTAATCAAACCAAACCAAACAATGTAAAATGTTTAACATTTGTAGAAATGTTTATGTATTGTAAGTAATGTAAAGTTAAACGAATAACCTTATAGTAGCATATCAAAAGTATACTTTGGATTTGTAAGTAACATATTAAACTATGTTTTGGTTTCATAAGTAACATATCAAAATATGTTTTGGATGTGATAAATAACATATTAAACTATGTTTTGGTTTTGTAAATAACATATCAAAATATGCTTTGGATGTTTAACAAAATATATGTTGGTTTGTACAATACCACACATGAGAGTATATAAAAATATACTTTAATAGTGTGATTTAAGAATTCATTCAGACCTGGTGCATCAAAATACACCTTTGAGACTATAGAAATACCACAAAGGCAATCCCTATTTGGATGGAGCAACAAATTGGTTTCAGACATTCCATGACAACAGGAATGGGGTGTCAAATCCTATAGCGCTATATCATACTAACAATCGGTCTGGTGAACATAAAATAAGTACAATACAACAGTTTATTTTATGTTCTTTGAGAAATTAATGTTTAAACCATAGATAGTCATTTAGTTTGTCAAATGATAAGTAATAACATGTGTAATCAATTATACTTTGAAATCAAGAAAATATAAGCATGGGATGAAATCAACTGTACTAAGTATGCTCACAATGGACATACATAGCATAAAATGTAATGTAAAACGATGTACTAAGTACGCACACAATGGGCATACATAGCATGAAATGTAATGTAAAACAATGTACTAAGTACGCACTCAATGGGCATACATAGCATAAACTGAAATGAAATCATGTACTATAATGTACTAATGAACATAACCGATATATGATGTGAAAACAGGAAAGCATGAAAGTAACAAGTAGGCACATGTGTTCCACCCCAAAACAGTTTGGAAAACAGTAAAAGAGGGGTCTATGTACTCACTTGAGATTGCTCAGTCGTCAAAAGATAATCACCGAGTAATGCTATAGATCTCGGAATCAAACGGCACCTAATATAGGTAACTATGTTAATAAACCGGACCTAAATCAGAAGACTGGGTAGCATGAGGGTTTGTAAACCAAATGAGTGTAGGAACTCATGTGATATGGTTAATCAAAGCCTACATACTAAATGAAACCTAACATAATTGTCTACGACCCATTACGACCTGTTTAGGTAGCTTATGCTACTTTAACGCGTCGTTCGCGTGAAACGCGTTCGGACCGCCTAACTAGTCCTATGACAAGTATTATATGCCTAAACATGTTTAATAATCAGTTATATGACAAAGGTTTAGGTTACATATGCTTAATTACCAATTATACATGAAAAGGGTATTCTGGTAATTTACCTAAGGCATATAAACTACCTATCATACAACTACTTAAACGATGTGACCATAGGGTATAACCTCGGAAGGTTATTCCCTACCTACTATGGTCACCTAATGTGTTTGGTCGGATCCTAATGATCGAACAAACTGGGTCGGGTTCGAAGGTATAGGCGATTTATTAGATCGCCTACCCTACGACCCTAGACAACGTGGTAATCAGTGGGCATAGTCCCAAGGGACTATAACCAACGTGATTACACTCACGTTGCGAAGTTCCTACGAACTTCGCATTGACCATTACTGGTCAACGCTGAAAGTCAAACAAAGTTTGACTTTCTGACTCGAAAAGCAGTAAAATAAGGAATAGAACGAAAGAATACTTACCCAGGGTCCCCGCTAGTAATTCGTGATCGAATAGCTCAGGTATGAAGCGAAGGCCTCAACTTAGAGCATTTGGATCAGATTTGGTGGGTTTTGAATGGAAGGGGGGTTGGGTATTTATAGTAAACGGTCCACCGTTAGGATCGTTTCTCGTAGTACGTGATCGAATCCAAGGCGTACACTTGTCGGAAGCTTATGGTAACTAAGTTGGCCACTCACCATAAGGTATCAACACTTGGCATTGGGATTAGGAGTGGTTTGCAGCTGTTAACAGCTGTTTAAGAAGGTTCTGATCTGCTGGAGATAGCTTACGGACCGTAAGCTCATTAGTGTTGAGGTCCGTAAGCTTGTTGCAGACCAGAAAGTTTGAAAAATGGCAGATTTGGTCCCTGTTGTGTAATAAGCTCATTTTCGACACGTTTAAGGCCCGTTAACCCCATTTCAAAGCTCTAAAATGAAGTTAAAGTATAGGGAACTTAAAATGTGTTCAAAAATATCTCGGATGTTGGTTCGTTTGGCCGTACGAACACGATGTTCGGTTAATTACGACGGAATGCGCATAAGCGCGAAAAACGATCCAAATGACGAAACGAATGGATTTTTCTTATGGCGAACACTAAAATATAATATAGTCATGCTTACATAAATTTTTGGATGTCCGGATGTATTCAGAACGTAAGTTATGCGCGAAAATGCAAACTTGTGCACTTTTTGACACTTTTAGTCCCTGAATGACCCAAAAGTTTATTTTAGCACACCGAACCCCTCAAAGCCTATTTCTAGGCTATGTGAAGGATATTTATGGTATGTTTAACTTATGGTCATGTTCCGGAATGTCTGTTACAGTTCAAATTGGCATACTTTCGCAGTTTGTCAACTTTAGTCCCTGTAAGCGATTTAACTTTGATTTCACCACACCAAACCTTCCAAAACTTATATCTAAGTTATGTATAGGTTATTTAAGGTATGTTAAGCCTATTTCACTATTCCGGAGTGTTCGTTGCATTAAACTGGTTATATTTACGCATCGGTGCGCGTATAACCTTCCAGAAAGCGATTTAGGGTTTGAATTTGAACAAGAGTTGATATGTGTAAACGATACACATATTTTTACAAATCCCAAGTATGAAATATAATATTTCATTGGTTTGGTATTTGTTTGATGGTTGAAATGACACAGGTGTTACATGTTAAAACAACAAAACCGCGGCGGAAACGTCGGGGAGTGTCGTGGCAGAATTATTGTTTCACAACCATGGATACAAAAAGTTTCATTTTATTGATTCATTAAGTAATTTACATTGTTTTAACACAAAACAAACAAGTTACATATCGACTAATATTGTTATTATGTCACTAAGGCCTCGTCCAGATCCTATGTGACTCATGCATCCTAGTAATCATCATCAAGCATCAACACCTGAAACATATGTGAAAACAAAGTCAGCAAAGAAATGCTGACCAGTACATAGGTTTTATAGGAGTGTCGGATTCATGGCTAGTTTAAATGTTGCAATACTTTATTAAAAACCTTGTTTTGAAAAGAGTATAATATTGCAACTTAATTAACCAACTCAAATCAAGCGGGTTATAGTTTATAAATCCTCGTAGCCATGATTCTTAACCCAAAAACATTTGTTTTAGTAAAGAAAATCGTAAAACATCTCGTATTAATTCGTTAATAAAACTCGTATGGTTTATATCCTTTCAAAAACATCGTTAAGTGACATTGTTTCAAAATCGTTTGCCCAAGTGAACTAAAAAACGCCACGGTATGTAATATGTTGAAAACACTTATATATAAGAAGTACAAGCGGCGTATCTACCATGTTTTCACCACATTACCCCCGTCCCGTTATCTAAACACTTAACCAAAAACCAATCGTATATCCAACTCGTTTAATCTTGTATGAATCGTTCCCAAATCGTTAGTTCGTTTAAATCGTTTAAATCATCCTCGTTTTAAGTGTGAAAACTATTTATGGTCGCCTCTCTAATAACATTCAAACCTTCGTGACTCGACTACCTCGCTTCTCGCATTAATAAACCACCAAAGGGTAAATTAACATTCAGATTCAGTCATTACCCACCTAACCCACACATAACCATGGGTGCAGTACGATAATGGGATTTGTCAGATCCTATGGTACCATAACCTAATACTGGTCGGCTTGATCAATGCTAATCAATGCCATTCGTTATGTAATTACAACCAACTAGTTTATTCACTTTATTGAAATCGTTATTAGTTTAATATAAACCATCTTAATCGTTTTTGAAATCATTGTTATAATATCGAAAATCGTTTTGAAAACCATCGTTAAAACCTTGAAAACATTTAGCACATATGAATCACCCCAAAACAATTGAAAACAGTAAAATAGGGGAACTATGTACTCACATGGAGTGCAAAGTATCCTCAATCAATAGAACTTCAACAAACTCGAGCAAACCAGAGAAATCAAACAGCACCTAGTAATCGAATCACTAGTCAACAATAGACACCTAAATCGGAAGATCGGATAGGATGAGGTCTTGTAAACCAAATGAGTGTTAGAACTCATGTGATATGGTTTAACAAAGCCTACATCCTAAATCGGAACCTAACCTAAGTGCTTTCGACCCGTTGCGACCCATTAAGGTAGTTTACGCTACTTTAACGCGTCGTGCGCGCAAAAGCGCATTCGAGACGTCTAACTAGTCCTATGACAAGTGTTATATGCCTAAACATGTTTAACTATGTTGCATAATCAGTTACGTGACAAAATTTTATGTTACATATGCTTAATTACCTATTATGCATGAAAAGGGCATTTTGGTCATTTACCTAAGGCATATAAACTACTTATCATACAACTAATTAAACCTAAGCGACCATAAGGTATAACCTCAGAAGGTTATTCCCTATGCAACTATGGTCACTAAACATGTTTGGTCGGATCCTAATGATCGACCAAACGGGTCGAGTTCGAAAGTCTAAGCGGGTGTTTAGTCCGCTTGACTTACGACTCTACACAAGCACTAATCTAAAAGTGACGAGCTAAACATGTTAGAACATGTTTAGTTAAGTTAGAAAACAGGTTTTGATATTAAAACAAATGGTTTTGATACCCTAGAGTAGTTTGGTTACAAAATACGCATAAACACGCATTTTGGCCGAAACTACGACTCGTCACTACGCCTAGTCAACGTGGTAATCAGTAGGTATAGTCACAAGGGATTACGCTCACGTTGCAAAGTTCAACGGAACTTTGTGTTGACCATTGACTGGTCAAAGCTGAAAGTCAAACTTTTTTGACTTTCATGCTTGAAATACAAGAACAAGCAAGGAGAGGACTTACAAAGAGTCCAAGAAGGATGTTTGATCTAAGATAGCTCTGGTATGAAGTGCAAACACCCCAACTTAGAGCTGATTTCAGATCAAGTGTGAGAATGAAGTGAAGTGGGGGGTTGCTATTTATAGGAATTTCACAACCAATAGGATCATTTCTTGGAGAAGAGGGAATGATCTTGGCCTTACACTTGGGCACAAGGTTTTGAATACAATGGGGACATCAAATACCAGCCCATAGTGTGTAATTCAAGGGGTAAAAACCATTTGAGCAAGTGGAATAGGCCAGATTCATTGTTTCTGCAATTCTGTGGTTCTGGGGAAGGCTTACAGACCATAAGCTATGGTCCATACGGTCCGTAAGGGACCTGCAGACCAGCCACTTTCACTTATTTACAGTTTAGCCCCTGCACCTTGTTTCATTGCGTATCGGCACTTCTAACACCCGTCAAACCCATTTTCAAGCTCCACAATGATGTTAAAACATAGGGAACATGAAATATGCTTGAAAACATCTCGAGTGTCGGTTCGTTTGGCCGTATGGTTGCGTTATTCGGTTAATTACGACGGAAGTCGTAACGAACGCGTGTACGATCTAAATTGCGAAACGAATGAAGTTTTAGCATCCCAATCACTAAAATAAAATATTTCAATGATTACATAAATTTTTGGATGTCTGGATATATTCAGAATGTAAGATATGCGCGAAAATGCAAACTTGTGCACTTTTTGACGCTTTTAGTCCCTATTGATCAATGAAGTTTATTTTAGCATACCAAACCCCTCAAAGCCTATTTCGAAGCTATGTAAAGGATATTTAGGGTATGTTTAACTTATGACCAAGTTCTGGAGTGTTCATTTCTATACAAATCGGTATAGTTTCGTAGTTTGACACAACTAGTCCCTGCGATCGAACCATCTTAATTTCAACACACCAAACCATCCAAAGCTTATTTCTAAGTTATGTGGAGGTTATTTAAGGTATGTTAAGCCTATTTCACTATTCCGTAGTGTTCGTTGCATTAAAATGGTTATATTTACACATCAGTGCGCGTATAACCTTCCAGAAAGCGATTTAAAGCTTGAAATCGGAATCGAATCGAATTGTAAAATCCACCAAACACAAATACACACATAATAACATCAAAACACATATAGTAACACCAAAGCACATTGTTTTATTAATAATCATCATTGTTTTAGATCGTACATCGATTACAGAACACAGTTGTCACACCGGCGAGTCCACCTCACCGTTTACCAACCAGAATCTGCTCAAACGTCCTGAGAATGAGGAGTGTTCTTTCGATAACGCTGATATCGCTGCGTTAAGAGCCTCCGGTGCTTTTCCTGTTAGGGCAGTGATTCGTCCGTTTGACCGGAGCCTTCGGTCAGACGTATCGTCAAAAGAATGGATCTGTTTTTCAGCGTACCCCTTTTCTCTCGTTCTCCGATATCCTTTTCCCGAATTCATCATGCAATTCTTTCGTACCACCGGCCTTAGCTTTGCCCAAACAATGCCCATGGTTTGGAGAGTGTTAATCGTGCTTAACCAGATCAAAACCTTTCATATGCCCGACCTTTGCATTGAGGATATTCCGATTGCCTTCCGTCTCCGTTCACACGACAATAGTCGTTTCTTGCTTTTTTCAATATCCAGCAATCCCCTCATCCTCAAAGTAATAAGGAATGAGGATGGATGGCAGCGTAAATTTTTTTTGTTAGGCAAGACTCCATTGCCGAAGGTGATATCCTTCCGGTGAAATGGTTGACCTCCGGTAGGGTTTAGGGTTTTAGATTATCCCCAAATATATCTCGATGTTTTATCTTGCACTAATATCTTTATGTGTTTGTGCAACAAATTTCAAAGAGTTGGCTCCTCCCACTAAAGAATCTGAAGAGAGAATCAAAGCGGTTTACCGATTGCTGGAGAGTGACAAAACTTTTTCATTGCACCCCCCATGCTCAAGTCAATACTCCTCATCTGACATGTCTAGTAAGAGTAATACAATTTTGCATATATTCAATCAGTTAAATATAAAAGAAAAGATTTAGATTTTCTCCCTTATGTGCAGCACCAGCCAAGATCCCAGAAACTTTTGATCTTGAAGAGTTGGACAACTATTCTGGCCCTGTCCAAGTGAAAAAGGAACCAGTCAAACCGTCTACTGCGTCCAAGACTGCATCCAGCTCCAAGACCATGGCTGTCCCCAAGGCTTCTCCTGCCGCGAAGCCCCGTGCCTTAAGCTCTCGCAAAAGAAAGGAAATAGACTCTCCAGCTTCCTCTGAAACCTTCCCCTATGAGAACCATGGATTCCTCGAATCCAGTGGATTTATGACCAGCTTTCTTAATCAGGTACATATCCTTACCCTATATCCTGCACATATATGTTGAACCATTATTTTGATCAGTACATACTCATACCTGCATTTTTTCGTAGGGCCTCGAGCGTCTAGTTCACTTATACGAGGAATCATGTGGGCTCAACAAGATGCTAGAGTCCAAGTTGAAGAAAGCTGAGGACACCATTGCTGACCAAGGGATGATCGCCGCCGCCAAATCTCAGCACTACTAGGACAAACTCAAGGCACTGACCCAGGAACACCAAGCTGCCATCAAGAATGCTACTCACGAGGCTCAAGCCAAATTTGACGCCGCTCAAGTCCAACATGAGCAGGATATGGCTTCTTACTGGGAAGGCCTTAAGAGTTCCTTCATCATCGCTCTCCTCCAAGCCAGGCTAAAAATGGCCTATGAAGCCAGGGCCATGGGCTTCGAATGCCCTTCTTGGAACGTCGATGCTTGGGAGACGAAGTTAAGAGATCTCGGCGGCAACCCTGTGGAATATCCTGCAAAACCTGTGGTTGAGGAGCCTTCCGAAGCGACTGAAAAGGCGGTTGATGCTAGTGGCGATGCTGAGAAGGATGCTAGGGCCGATCCTGGAGCAGGTGCTGATGATGAAGCAATGGTTAAAGAGGGTGCTGGCCCTTGAATGCAGCGAAGTGGGCGATGATGGATGTTGATGCCTAGGCCGGAGCCCACTTTTTAAAAATTTGGTGGTTGTGGTTGACGAACAATTTACTTTCCTGTCTTTTGAACAATTTTAATTTCCTACAGTTAGAACAATATGATGGCCAAAGGTAGAGGGATCCTGAGTTTCAGGATGAAGCCCTTGGTCATCAATCTTTAGTATGCTTTTTTGAACAATTAACAGTCGAAGGTGGAGGGATCCTGGGTTTCAGGATGAAGCCTTCAACTGTTTAGGTAAATATGGTTAAGAACTAGTTGCACTGTTGGTGGATGGGTCTCATTTTGAGATGAAGCCAACAGTGCAACCTTTCACATGTTAATAATAAACTAAACTTTTTAGCCTTATCCATTGTTGTTTATATTTCCTTTGTAAATTATGTTGCATGTGTTTGATTTGAAAGTAGTTTTTTTCCTTTATTCCAATACAACATTTCAAATATCCCGAGAAAATATCTTGGTCAGGATACTGTTGTCAAACTTAGTATTTTAATCAGAAATGTTCTATTAAAAGTTTGTCAAACACAATTCCAAAAACATAGGTTATTTAGATAAGGCTTTTAAAAGATGAAAAAGAGAGATCATACCAAAAACATCTAGAGAATAGATTCCGACCTCCAACCTTTGAACCCTTTGCAACACTTCCATCATGGATGTCCCCTATTCTGGAACATTGAGTTTAATTTCATCCTTCGAATCGTTTACCATGTATTAAGATGGATGTCCTTTGTGTACAACACATTTGAATACTTAGGAACTTCTTGATCTATGCAATAATGTGTGTGAACACATTTGTAAGCAACTTTAGTACTACAGGGGATAAACCCTAAATATCCTAGAGATAGATCCTTAACATTCCGGGGATAAACCCGAAGTATTCTGGGGATAATCCCACGTTTTCGTGCGCTACAGGCGGGAGTGTTTAAACTCCAAGACTTAGAAAGGTGAAAACCTTCAAACCTTAGAGAGTATGAAAATACCCTTTCGTGAGAGAGGGTGATCAATCCTCATATACTTTAAGGATCCAGGATATAGCCAATAATAACGAAATTGTCAGCCACTTTTAGATGAACTGGTCCCGCTATCTTGAACTATTCCTAGATAACTTGCGCTCCAGGCGAGGTGTTTAAACCCAATTCGAGAGAAAGGTGAATACCTTTAAACCTTTGAAGGGATTAGGATCCCTTAAATGTGAGAGAGGGCGCCAATCCTCTAATCTTTCGATTTATCTTGAGCATATATCCTGGAGTAACATCCCGAAGCATATTATGCAAAACACTATTAAACTAAGGTGGGTGTTAGCTTGGCTAACACCCCTCCAATGCTTAAGTACGTATTGGGTTCAAAATAATAAATAAAATCAAATATATTTAAAAGAGATAGGATTCGTACCATCCTGAGTTAGAAATTAAATTCTAAACTCACTTGTGTTAGTGCATTATGTCTGTAGCTTCCGTATGTATCGAGTCTATGTATTTTGTCCTGTAATGTGTCGTTGTACAGTTGTATGAGTATGTATTTTGTATGTAGACAAATGGGAGATGGAACGTTGATTGTAATATGTGATCCGGTCGGATGACATAGGTCATCCGGATAGATGGCCATCCGGACGGATGACCATCCGACCGGATGACACCACCTCTCCCAAGATTCCCTATAAATAGGTGAGTAGGGGTCTTAGTTTTGAACCTTTTGTCATTTTGTCAAAGCGAAGCTCTGTCCAATTTGCATATGGATCTTTGTACTTTCATATCAGCTAATGAAATTGGACATGTTTATCGTTGATATCGTTGTTGATGATTCTCTGACGATGCCGAGGGATTCCGCACCTCTGTATTGATCGATTCGCACAACGTTCTTCATCTTTTAGACAGTACCGTTCCTCCAGGGGCACCCACAAGTGGTATCAGAGCCACAGGATGTCGAATCGGAGACAGTTACAGCGATTCCACGAGGATTTCGGCGGTTTTCAGTCAAATCTCACCAGAGATTTTAACCATTTCATCATCTTCATCTACATTTCTATCTGTTTTTCGTATTTTCACACCTAAAACTCAGAAAAATTCAAAATTGACGGACAATTTAGGAATAAAATTGACTAAAATTGGTATCAAACTGATCGGAATCTATCATAGTACAATCCTACAAAGTTTCAATACAAAAATCAAGCTAAAACACGTTCAAATTGATCAAAAACCATGAACTGTTCTTCATGTTTGATGACATCACTCATCCGATCAGACTGCCATCCGATGGATTGCACTAGATATTGTTCTAAGTTTCATTGCTGACGTCATACTCATCCGATCGGATCGCCATCCGACGGGATAAGTATTGTTGTTTAAACAGTTCAAGTCTCAATCCAACGAACGACCATCCGATCGGATCTCCATCCGATCGGATTGCCATTTGTCACTTGGCATTCTTTGTTATTCAAATCCTTTGTGTCATCCGTCCGAACGGCCATTCGGACGAACGGCCATTTGATCCAAGTGTTTGACTTTTTGATATTTGACCAAGTGTTTGACTTTTCAGGAACGATCATGGCAGACGAATTCATGAATCCATTCAGCGATATTTTTGCATACGACACAGGAGACACGTCCTCCAACACGAATACCAACACACAACCAAAGACTTCTACAAAGGCGATCTCAGACTCGCTAAGCGTAGATAATGCATACGGAAAGTACAACAAGCCCCCAAAGCTAATGGCAATCGAGGATTATAACAGATGGGCTAAGAGGTTCAATGGGTGGTTAAAGGCGTTTGCGTACGATAGCTGGAGATGTATGAAAAATGGTTTCACTACCTCAAGGAAAGATCATGAGAACTTGACTGACAATGAGCCGGAAGTTTTGATAGCTGAACAAAAATGCATTGCTCTACTACATCAGTCTGTTCGAGATGATATCATATCACTGATAGACTATGATAAATCAAAAGATTTATGGGAAAAACTTGAGAAGAAATGTACAGGGGGTGAGGAAATTGTGAAAAATAAGAAAAGTCTATTGAAAAAGGAATTTGATTTATTCAAATGTATGAAAAACGAAAGTGTACGTCAAATGATCGAAAGGTTCTGTCATCTGAAGGCAGAATTAATCAGATATGGGATCAAGAAAGACGAAGATGATATGGTTGACAAAATGTTCGAGGCTTTGTCAAATGAGCAAGACAGGCAATATTTCGGTCTTGTGCTCAAAAACACCAAGCCAGCAGCAGAAATGACGGTAGATTAGTTAATGGAACGACTTGAAGGTCATGAGTTGGAGATAAAGAAGATGAATAAAGTGAGCAGCACGCCATATCAACAAAACGTTGATCTATACTATCGGGGCAGCATGATTCCAAAGGTTACTTCAGCAAAAATTGCCTTTAGTGCTGAAAGCTCAAATGCCGCATCACAAGAAAAGCCCACCAGCGGTTCTTCATCAAGCAGCGGTTATCACGGAACTGGTTCTAGTACATCTTCTTCATCTGCATCGAACAATCAACAATCACAAAACTCTTCAAAGAAAGTGTTCCAGTGCAACATTGTTGTTAATCTGAACAACGCTCAGAATTTCAATGAAGAAACAACAAAGCAGCAGATGGTTTTTCTTGCATCGATTTTGGAGTCGTACAAACGTTTGGTAGCTGGAAAGATTGGGAACAATAATCTAACCAAAGAGGACTACAATCAAATCGATCCAGAGGAGATGGAGTTGATTGAGATTCATTGGTGCATGGCGAGTGTAATTCGAAGAGCGTAAAGGTTTATAGAAATTACTGGAAGAAACTCTATTGGAGGTCCTTCAATGAAGCACGGTTTCGACAAATCCAAGGTGACTTGCTTCAAATGCAAGAAAAAAGGACACTTCAAACGAGAATGTCGAAACTCGGCAGTAGATGACACAGCAAATCCTTTTCGCGATGATTATTATCGAAAGGCGGTTTATCATAAAAACCGTGAGGAGCCACCGAGAATGAAACAGATTGAGGAGACTCCAAAAGAAAAATCAAGAGCATTGGCAGTAATTCAGGATGATGAGGGTTTTGATTGGAGTGATTTTTTGCCGGATGAGGACGCGGTTAGTTTCACATTTATGGTAATAACTCAACCAATAACAAAAGAGTCAACATACAATCGTGAAAGGGCTATAGCACAACAGATGAGGAAAAAGATCTACCAAGCTTGGAAAGAAGCCAAAAAGGCAAGAAGATGGGATCCGGATCGTGAATGTTACTTAGATCCAAAGGGCAACATCTGCGTGGATCCATCAACAGTTGATGTCGAAACTCTCATGAAATCAATTCTGACAGCTGAAGAACAGATCAAGATCGACGATGCAAACAGAGCTGAGAAAGAAAGGCTCATTGAGGAGAGACGTCAAGAACACTTGAAGTCCCTAGAGACAAAGAAGGTGGATGAAGGGATCATCGACACTACAAAGGAGATGACAGCAGAAAATCTGACGAAAATGGCAGACCAAGTTCTAATGGCGAAAGCACTTGAGGTAGATTCCAAGTCTGCTTCTAGTTCTGAGTGATCAGGAAAGGTAGTAGTAGTGGTTCAGAAAACAAATTAGGTAAGACTGATTGTGCTAAAACAGAAAGTGTTTGCAGAAATTGCACAAAAGAGTGCAAAGTCCGCAGCACACACACGTATCTCGCAAACAAAAGAATCCAGGTGCTGGTTGAAAGAGTTGGTATGATTGAAAAAGAAGTTTTAAATCGAGATAAACTGGTTAAAGCTTCAAGTGAAAGAATCAAAGAATTAACCAAAAAGATTGAAAAAGATAAAAGTGATGTTGAACGTTTCCAAAAGGAAAATGAAAAATTAATTCTTGAAAATAGAAAGATTTCTGAAAATTTTGACAAGTAAAAAAGAACGGTAAAAGATTCAGATGAACGAAATGGTAAAACTTACAAAGAAAACATTCATTTATCAGGAGTTCTTCAAGTGAAAGAAAAATAGATAAACCAGCAACTGGAGGAGATCGCATGTCTCAAGCTTAAATTCTAAGAAGCTAAGATTGAAAATGAAAGAATCAATCTAAAGTTGAACAGTTATAACTCCGCTAGCTTTGTTCTTCAACACATAGTTCCCAAACCAATCGGGAAGAACAAAGCTGGTGAAGACATTTACTCAGATGGAATAGGGGTGGGTTATCATAATGTTCCACCACCTGTGCTTAACAACTTCTCAAAGAAGAAATCTGGGTTGGATAATGAATCTGAAACAAGTGAGAAAACCGATGCTGAAAAATTGCTAGAAACAATTGATGTCACATTTACTTCACAATCTGATGAGGACAGTGTTCAATTTGTAGTTGTGAAAAATGTTATAGAAAATGTGCTAAAATCAGATAGTGATTCCACTGAGGAAGATGAATGTTTTCTAAACAACTACATTCCAAATCCAAAATCCCAGGACAACTCAAGTGATGAACCTTCTCTTGTCATGTACAAAATGTGTGGTTATGATAAGTTGTACTCGGATATTGAGTTTCTGATCGAGAATGTGAACATGAACAAACTGAAAAAGGTTTTTAAACTTGTTGAGATTGATGTTTCTGAGATTGAAGGGTTAAAGAGTTCCAAAAGGTTTTTGAACTTTGAACGTGATAAATCTTACTATAAGAAACCTGTTGTGCCACCAAGTTTTAACAAAAACAATCAAAACAAATGGCCGGGTGGATACCATGGGGGTAAGAGTTATCCTAAAAGGAACTTTTAGAAACAAAAGTTTGTTGAAAATAAAGTGTTTGTAAAGAGCTCAAGTACAATTTCCGAACAAGAATCGGAAATCTTTTCAAAGACAAATGAAGCTTTTTTTGCTACGAAGGCCTCACAGCCACGGACCGAAGGTAAAAGTCGGGATGTTAACACCCGCACTTGCTTCAAATGCAACCAAGTTGGTCACATTGCACGAAAGTATACCAATTTAAAACCTAAGTTTATGGTTGTTGAGAATCCGAAAAAGAAATATGATGTCAAAGGTAAAGCTCCAATGTATGTTGAGAAGAAAATTTCAAAATCTGAAAAGGTTAAACCAGAAGTTAAACCTGCTAAACAACCGGTCACATCACAACTGGTAAAGAAAAATGACAAATTTTATAAACGGGTTGCTTCTCCTCAACAAACATGGAAGCCAAAGTCAAAAGTACAAGCCAAGACATCTGATGAATCAAAACCAAAGGTTCAATCAAAACAACCATCTTCAACCGAACAGGTTAAGATGGATGTACCTTTGGATTATTTTATAATGCTTGAGAAATAAACTTCGAACCCACCAAGGAAGAAGTATGTTCCAAAGAAGGTTCAACCATCTGGTCAAACTAAAGAGGATGAATTCTTTCTATATAAAGAGGTTGAGGTTGGAACCGAAGAAAGTCTAAAAATGAATGATAAGAACTTCCCACCACTATACACAAAGACAACTCACCTTAACGACAAGCTACCCGAGTCAGTGGAGGCTTGGGTTTCTTCAACTTCTAACTAAACTGTTTCTAAGATATTCAGGAGCTCCCAAGGTCTATCTCGAAGTGGATTATGGACAGTGGATCATCCCGGCACATGATAGGGCGAAAGACCCTTTTGTACGAGGTTAGAGGTTTTAACGGTGGTTATGTCGGTTTCGCGGGAAACCAAGGAGGACGTATAATCGGGGAGGGCAAGTTATCAAACGGTGTCGTTACTTTTGAAAGAATCAACTACATACCGGAATTGGAGAACAACAGCTCAGCATTTCTCAGATTTGTGACATGATGTATACAACACACTTTACTGACAAGGAGTGTCTGATTCTGAAGCCGGGATTTGTTAATTCCCGAAGAGTGGATCATAATGTGAGCACCAAGGGTAAACGATCTGTACGTGTTGGATATGAGCGTTGCTACGACTACCACGGGTCACCCTCAGTGTTTCGTATCAAAAGCTACTGAAAAGGAGTCAGTGTTGTGGCACCGAAAAATGGGCCACATTCACCTACGTAAAATGAACCACCTGGTGCTTAATGATCTTGTTAAAGGTGTTCATTTGAAGAACTTTCACCTGGAGGAAGAATGTATTAGCTGTCTTAAAGGAAAGCAACACAAGAAATCTCATCTGAGAAAAATGGTGAACTCGGTCTCGAAGCCACTTGAAAGTCTTCACATGGATCTCTTCGGTCCTGTGAATGTCAAAAGCATTACTAGAGATCTTTACTGCCTAGTGGTCACCGATGATTATTCGAGATTCTCGTGGGTGATTTTCCTGAATCCTGAAGATGAGACATTTGAGAGTTTGCTGAGACTATTCAGAAAGATAGAGAACCTGTACCAGACCTGTATATGCAGACTACGAAGTGACAATGGTACGGAGTTCAAAAATAACAAAATAGAGGAATTCTGTGACAAAAAGGGTATATTGCAAGAGTTCAACGCACCATACACTCCACAGCAGAATGGAGTTGCAGAAAGAAAGAACATAACGCTGATCGAAATGGCATAAACGATGCTAGTTGATTCAAAGTTACCTATCAACTTTTGGGGAGAAGTTGTATCTACCGCTTGCTATACTCTCAACAGGGTACTTACTGTGAAGAAGCATAATAAAACATGTTTCGAGTTGATCAACAATCGCAAGCCAAATCTTGAATACCTAGAGCCGTTCGGGTCTCCCTGCATAGTTCTAGATCCCGATGGAAAGTTTGGTTCGAAGAATTTGGAAGGTATCTTTGTGGGTTACTCTAGTCCACTTAGACGAGTGTTCGTTCCAAGTCTCGAGAGGATCATCGAAGCACAGCACGTTGAATGTCAAGGCTACACAATGCCTCCACAGAAGCCCGCAGGACTCATGGCGATTCAATTATGATTCTTTATGGGATTCATTTGACTTAGAAGAAAAGCCAGAGTGCTTTGATGAATTGGATATTTTACGGGATTATGAAGCATCCCAGGGTAGATTTCCAGCAAGTTCTTCTAAACGTCAACATACCTCCAACTTCTTCAAAACTAGAGCCTGCTCCAGACAACGA
The DNA here is from genome assembly GCA_030545235.1 of Helianthus tuberosus. Lineage (NCBI taxonomy): Eukaryota > Viridiplantae > Streptophyta > Magnoliopsida > Asterales > Asteraceae > Helianthus > Helianthus tuberosus. Next base: position 145,701,113 of record CM060393.1, read on the forward strand.
TAGTTTATGATAATTCAGAGTCTGATTCAGATAGCCCGACCTTTGATCGCGGTGATTTAGAATCTGAGGGGGAGCAGATCCAATCTTCAGACCATACAATCCATGTTGATGAACAAGTTGAGGACCATAATGTCACAAATTTGGAAGGTGGTGTGAACGTTCCCGGTGAAGTTATGCCGAGGACTCTATCTTATCACCTTGAGGAGTTAATAATAGGAGAACTGCGATCAGGAGTTCGCACAAGAAGCCAAATTGATCATGGCCTTACTTGTTTTTATACAAAAATTGCTCCATTACAAACTGAATTCTCACTCAGTTGCTTTATTTCGCAGATTGAACCTCGAACATATAAAGAAGCACTGACGGAAGAATCATGGGCGAATACGATGCAAGAGGAGCTTGCTCAATTTGAGAAACTTGGAGTATGAAACTTGTCGATCTGCCTGACGGACACAGGAAGATAAACACCAAGTGGGTGTTCAAATGCAAGAGAGACGATCGAGGAGTGATAGTCAGAAACAAAGCTCGACTCGTTGTTCAGGGCTTTAGTCAGCAAGAGGGAATAGACTTCACAGAGGTTTATGCACCAGTTGCTCGACTTGAGGCCATCAGAAGATTCCTTGCTTTCACTTCATGGAAAGGATTTATGGTTTACCAGTTAGATGTCAAGTCGGCATTCCTTTACGGAAAAGTGAAAGAGGAGGTATATGTCGGTCAGCCATCAGGCTTTACCGACCCAATCCACAAAGACAAGGTCTACCTGCTGGACAAAGCGTTGTATGGTTTGCATCAGGCCCCGAGAGCCTGGTACGAGAGACCCTCTCAACACTTGCTTGCCAACAATTTTATCCGAGGCAAGGTGGATGCCACTCTCTTCACTAAGGAAGTCGCTGGGCATTTGCTGATCGGTCTGATATATGGTGATGACATTATTTTCGGGTCAACAAACGAAGAACTCTGCAAAGATTTCGAAAAAGTAATGAAGCAAAAGTTCGAGATGTCGTCAATGGGTGAGGTGAAGTTCTTCCTAGGGATGCAAGTTGATCAGATGCCCGAGGAAACTTTCATTCATCAAACGAAGTACGTTTACGATGTTCTGGAGAAATTTGGGATGTCCAAGACGGTGCCAATGTCCACCCCATTAGCAACTAATCACGGTATCAACCCTGATCTCACCAGAGAGAAGGTTGACGAAACACTATACTGCTCAATGATTGGTTCGCTGATGTACCTGACAGCATCCAGACCCGACATCATGTACCTGACAAGCCTTGCAGCCCGATATCAGTCGAGTCCTAGAGCCTCGCACATGTCTATCGTCGAAAGGATCCTACGCTACCTAAAAGGAACCCCAAGCCTGGGGTTGTGGTATCCCAAAGACGGAGATTTCAAGCTCGAAGGATATTCAGAATCAGACTTTGGTTACTGCAAACTCAACGCTAAATCAACAACTGCAGGATGTCAATTTTCAAACCTCTGTTGCTCTTTCGACATGTGAAGCAGAGTACGTGTCTGCCAGTAGCTGCTGCTCGCAGATCCTGTGGATTCAGCAACAGATGCGCGATTACGGTTTGCAATTTCTTACCTCTCCTATATTTGTTGATAACGAGGCTGCAATAAACATAATGAAAAATCTTGTACATCACGCTAAAACTAAACACATAGAAATTCGACATCACTTCATTCGAGATTGTTTCGAGAAGAAGTTGATTCGAATAGACAAAATCCACACCGACGAACAAAAGGCAGATTTACATACCAAAGCTTTTGATAAATCACGTTTTCAATATCTATTAAAATTGAATGGTATGAAGCTTTTGTCGGCAGCAGAGGAAATACTTGGTGTTGATGAGAAAACCGAAGCAGAGGATGTTGAAAAGCAGACTGCTTTGGTTTGTCGACTTTTTAGTTGTTTTCGTATTTAGGGGGAGATAGATATATTTTCAGAAAATACAAAAACAATAAAAAATGCAAAAATACAAAAACATTAGATATTTTCAAAATCCAAAAACAATAGAAAAACCAAAAAGAGTTTGTGTAAAAAGAGGAAATGATAGTACATCAGCTAGACCGTTACGGTATGCTAAAGAAATGTAATGTTTTCAAAGCGTTAAACGGTCTCGCTGATGATATGCTGATAGGTTTTTACACATTTAGTAGACTTTTTCGGGATATAAACATAAAATCATTTCTTACTTATTTCGTGGGGAACATCTCTCGGATATATAGGTAACCCCTGAAATCTTGTTTGAAAGATTTTCTATTTCTAACATACTAGGTCTATGTACTTGATGATATCTGGGGTATTGTACCTGGACTTCTGATTTTGCGGAAGCAATAGCCTAGTCCTCATATAATACTCTGCATAGCTTTAATCTTTAAAGCCCCTCCTCAGTATAAAAAATGATAAACATTGAAAAATGTGAATCATGTACTGTTGAAGAAAAGAACCCCAAGAGGGACACACCGAAAGACGAGCCATCATCTCTTTGTCTGAACGAAAGTTCTAACCTGAGCTCTCATGGCCACGCACTACCCTTTACAGATATCGTTATTGTATGTTCACCTATAAGACTGAATATAGGAATCTGGATACGAGAGTATATTCTGAGGTGGGACACGCGTAAAAGTTAAGTACTTAAAACACCTAAATCGTATCCTGAATAAATTGAAATCTGTGTGAAAATTTAAACGGGTCAGTATATCGGCAATCTAGGTGAATCGTTTAATTCTTAGTGTGAAAATTAAGCTCAACGGTACCTGTAACTAGTCGGCAGCTGATATGATCCTCTAAAACACTCACCAAAAATATGTTTGTAAATAGTTTTACTGTTTACTTTACTGCATTTCATTTCAGTTTAGCATAAACACCCAAAAAGATTTTAGTATGTTTTAGCTTAAAACTTTCTTAAAATCACAAAAAGATTTTATCTTCTGCTTTAGTTTTAGACAAACCAAGGTGGAAAGCCGATCTTCAGAATCTGAGAAGTGAAGCGAAGCAGGAAGTTTCTGGGCTGAACAACTGGGTTGGGAGCTAATCTTGAAAGATTGAGAATTTCATCGTTTAAACAAGTTCATTAACTTGATACTTGTACAGTTTTCAGAAAAAGTGTTGAAAAAGTTTGAACAAATGTCAGTTGTTTCGTTTCGGGTTAACCAAGGTCATTAACTTGGACTTTGTAGGCAAACTGAGTACCTAGGGTCATTAATTTGGACCTAGATACTTAAGTGGATTTCTAAAACTGACCATGTAACGCACCGCATTTCTGCACTTTCTTATTTTAGCAAGTCATGTTGTACTTTCTATATTTAGACACTTGTACTCTCTCTGTAATCTACTTTCGTTCCGCTTGTAATTCGAGACTATTGATCATAATGAAAATGAAACAATTTTGTGTATTCATATTATGTGCAACTGTTAATCTGTTTCTCGTTTGAGCGATATATTATTCCTGACTCTATATTTATCGGCACTTGATACTCGTTAAACTAGTTAAAACTCCTAAAACAATGAAACTCGAAAGCTTTGTGAGACGAGCAAACGTTTAAAGATTTTTATTTCGTTATAAATATGGTTGTTTTTTAAATTATTTAAAATGATTAAATTCATTAATTTTTACTATTTAAAAGTTTATTTTTATAATAAATTTATTTAGTTCCGGTAGTTTTAAGGTTAGTAAAATAAACCTAGTTAGTTAAACTAAAGTTAGTTTTTTTAACAAACATAACATAAGTTGATTAAAGTTTAGGGTTGTTTGTGTAATTAACTGGAACTTTAAACTAAAGGGGCTATTTGTGTATTTTCCTAAAACATTAATGTTTTAAATAAAAAAAATGAAACAAAAAGGATGCAGACACCGGGTTTTGACCCCGGGTCAACACCATCAAACACACGCGCCTTAACCAGCTGGGCTGGACCTTCTCATCGAACAAATCAGGCGCCTTTAATTCTTAAACACTCATCCAGACTAACTCAGCTCGCTGAAATGCAATCAGACTCGATTTTAGGCGCGGTTTTGTATTTTTTTTTAGTTTTAAACACGAATTTGGCATTTAATACACAACCACAACCTACCCTAACCTTCTCCTATAAATACCAAGCTATTCCCAAGCTCTAATCACTTCAGAAACTCATCCAAATCACCCTCAAATCATCAAAAACACAGCTGCAAATTGGTGTTCGAGCAGATTCATCCTACTTCACAAAAGTGAGCATATCTCACGCGTTTCTTATCCGTTTTACCTCATTCTTTTTCCTATGTGCTTGGTTTGACCTTAGCTTCGATTCCATGGGTTTTTCACAGTAAATAAGTCCCTGGACCTCCGGAAAAAAGGCTCCAAAGTCCACTGATTGTTTCTGTTTTCATGTAATCTTTGTTAAACTTAACCAAACTTGAGTTTTCTCATCTCAAACCTATGTCCTAATGCTCATAATCAAATGAATGGTTAATTGGGCTTAAAAACAAGGCTGAGAAATGTTAAATAAGATGTTAAAACCTCACAAACCTTCTGTTTTAGTTAGGGTTTTACCCACAAGTAGTGTTCAAGCTTAAAGCTTGATTTATGTGTGATAGTTGGACTAGCTTGGGATATCCTTCATAGAAATCCACTCACTACTTGATGTTTTTCCATTGATTAGTTGTTGCTATTTCATTATTACTTATAAGTTCGTGACCCTCCTTGTTATTTATAACAACAAGTGTAGTGGTGAACAATAGAGGTACCTAAATGGAAGCTTTGTTCTTCCTACCTCATGTATGAATTCTATGACACAAAGAGGTGCCTAAATGGAGACATTAATCTCCTACCTCATTCTTGAACCATAGGACTTTGTAATCTTTATATTATCTATTTATCCCATATATATACCTAAGTAACTAAACTTGATGATAACTTAATAGTTACTTGTCAAGAATATGTTACATCATCTATGACCATGCTCTTGTTACGACTCTAATGGACCTTTGAATCCATAAAATCATACAAACTCTTTTGAGTTTCAATAGTGTCAAGAATAAATGTTATGTGTACAAGATGATTATTTTCACTTATGTTATTTTCCATACATTTTAGACTCCGAATCTATAATCTACCGTTTTCCCCAAACTCACACACCTATGTTTTCTTCGTGTAGAGGGACAAGGTGCTCCAAACTAGACCATCCACCAACATCACTCGCGGGATTCCAAGTAGGAAAGCTTGCAAAACCGTTAGTATATTAGATCCCGTTTTCCTTTTATCACTTTGGGATGCAACATATATGTTATACAAATTACACAAAACATGAAACTATTTTAAACTCTATCCATGCTTAACATGAAACTATATGATGCTTGTTAGGCTTGTTATGCTAATGTAAACTATTTGAGTCAATATATGCTTCATTAACATTAACTTTGCTAGCCTACCTTAACAATTATAGCGCTATAGGAGTAATGCACCGCCCACGATTCTTGGAGTATTGTTAAGTCAAACACGTTAACCTCCCTTTATTCTAACCGGGGATAGGCTATTTTAACGCATTGGATTCTTGGGTTTGAACATATAAGTACACCGTTTCGGCATGCTAGTAAACTTGCTTAATATGATTCATGTTGGATATGAGCACTTTAAACAATTTTATTCTATATTATGCAATGTAACAAACTTGTATACTCGCCTTTGCTTTTTGCATTGAACTCTATTTTAATACATGTTGCAGGTTGATTGATGAGTTGATGTTCAAGAAGAAATGCAATTTAGGTGGACTTAGATACACACCTAGATTAATCTATCTTTTATTGTTATGTTACAATTTGAAACAATGTTGTTATTTCTATTTGAATCTTGTATGACAATTAGTCTTGAAATGAAATTTGAATTAAATTAATATTGTCACATAGTGTTATGAAGTCTCTTGCAATCTCGTTTTCGTCTCATCCCGATGTTTCCGCCATCGGTTGGGGTGTGACAGATTGATATCAGAGCCGTAACTATAGGGAAATAGGAAAAAGTAGGAATGCTTTGCCCTAGTCTATAGTTTTAGGAACTTTGTCTCTTATTTTTGTTTAAAACTTATGCATTCTACCTTACATGCTTCCTAGCAACACTTCTTGTTTGTTAAACTTACATGCCTTCCCTAAGGCTAACACGAATACACTTTGGATTATTTAAAAACTCTTGTAACAAAAGACGAGACGACTTTACCAAAATAGGCGTGAAACCCACAATTTGGTAAACGACTCTCATTCTACCTTAAACTATTTTTGCACGAAATTACACCGTTAAGCTAGGAGTGAAATCCACATCTTAATGGTAATTTCCATTTCAACTCTAGTGGACCCTCGTCAAAGCGTTAAAATTTTATTTTGACTCGACGAGTACCAACCACATTTAGGGTACGAAATCGTCAAGTTAGGGGTGAAACCCACATCTCGTCGATTAAGTCCCATTCCTCGATTTTCATTCTCGCCAAAGTCCCGATTGTTTCAATCGATTAGAGACGTGTAGTAACTGGAAGGGTAAGATACCGTTAATCGCTTCTCGACGAGAGTATCTTACCTATAGGCCAAAGCACATTTTCTCTAATTCGAAAGGCATTCGACCCACTTTGGAATAGTCGAGGTTTCTCTACACGAAACAATCCAATGTTTTATTGAGCCTCTCTTTTATGTATCTCAATTTATACGTGATTTTACACTTGAACGTTCTTCATTTCAAACTTTTAAACTCATTTCGCACATTATCGCAATAAAAAACAATAATAATCCCTCGTGAACAAACTAAATTTACGATGCTTTCATTATTCATGTTATGCTATATTCATGATTATGCTTTGTGATATAATTTGAATCTTATGTGCTACGTGAATCAATTTGAACGCTTTTACGCTATGTGAAACTTTATGCTATATGAATCATTTCATGAAAACGATTTTCTTAAAACATTATGATCAAGTCTCATCCTTTTCTTTTCTTTTGAACTTCTAGATGGCAACTTCAAGCTCATCCAAAAAGCCCAAGTCCAAGAAGAGTTTGTAGGATCGATGAATCGTCCAAACGAGTCAATCAGAGTCAGATCTAGTTTCTAGAAAGGCGGAATCAGACTAGAAACCTTGTAATCAGTGTTAGAACAGGAGTAGAATTGTAGAAAGTCACTTTAAACATGTTCTTCATTCACAAAATACGTTTTGGTACAGAGAGAATCCGACAGCACTTCGGTACATAATTCTCCAGAAAGTTACAAATGAAGAACACTACTAGCCTATTTATAGGCTCACCAGTATGCACGAGATAACATCTCCAGACCGCACGAACTGACAACTCCACTTCGTGCGACCTGACCTTCCAGGTCATGCGAACTGGCTCAAAAACATATAAACTTAACATTTTCAATCTATTACATATAAACGACAGGACATAGACTGATGACGTAGGCGATAGACATTATGAATCAACAAACTCCCCCTTGGATATTGCCGCAGTCTTCAGTCAGCCTGTCTTCAAAACAATCTTCACAAAGACTTGAAAAATTCTTCCCTTTGCTTCGGCTTTTTCAATAAAGCTTTCCTGAGCTGTTCCTTTTCTTTAGCAGCTATCTTTTCTTCCTCAACTATCCTTTGCATACATGTAGCTCGAGCGATTCTTGTGACACCTGGGTCACTACGACCATCAAACAAATACCAAGCCAATGAAATATTGTATTTCATACTAGGGATCTGTATAAATATGTGTATCTTTTGCACATATCAATTCTTGTTCGATTTCAAGCTCTAAACCGCTTTCTAGAAGGTTATACGCGCACTGATGCGTAAATATAACCAGTTTAAAGCAGCGAACACTCCGGAATAGTGAAATATACTTAACATACCTTAAATAACCTTTACATAACTTAGAAATAGGTTTTGAAGGCTTTGGTATGGCAAAAAACAAGTTAATTCGCCTACAGGGACTAAAATTGACAAACTGCGAAAGTATACCAATTTGAACTGTGGCAGACATTCCGGAACATAAACATAAGTTAAACATACCTTAATTATCCTTTACATAGCTTAGAAATAGGCTTTGAGGGGTTCGGTGTGCTAAAATAAACTTTTGGGTCATTGAGGGACTAAAAGCGTCAAAAAGTGCATAAGTTTGCTCTTTCGCGCATAACTTACGTTCTGAATACATCCGGACATCCAAAAATTTATGTAAGCACTAAAATATTTTATTTTAGTGTTTGGCATAACAAAAATCTATTCGTCGCGTCATTTGGATCGTTTTTCGCGCTTATGCGCATTCCGTCGTAATTAAGCGAACATCGCGATTGTACGGCCAAACGAACCGACATCCGAGATATTTTTGAGCACATTTTAAGTTCCCTATACTTTAACTTCATTTTAGAGCTTTGAAATGGGGTTAACGGGGCTTAAACGTGTCAAAAAATGCATCAAATAGCAAGTTTGGAGCTTCAGGGGCCTGTTCTGCCAATTTTCAAACTTTCTGGTCTGCAGGTCCTTGCGCACCTCAACACTCTGGGTGTTATGGTGCGCAAGCTGGGGTCAGATGCAGAAACTTGTTTTTAACAGCCTGTTTCCAGCCTTTAAACCCTCCAAAGGCCAATGCCACTTGTCAATAACTGGTGGTGGGGGCAAAATGGGTTACCATAACATTCCGACAAGTGTACGGGTGAGATCAAGGCACGTTATTCGATAAACAATCCTAACGGTTGTCCATTTACTATCAATACCCACCTCAACTTCACTCATTCCTCACAAATCTGATCAAAAGTGCTCTAAGTTGAAGCAAATCACTTCATACCTGAGCTACTCGATCAAGATTTACTAGCGGGGACCCTTTGTAAGTGTTCCTTCGTTCTTTTATCGCTTTTCTAGTCCGAAAGTCGAACTATGTTTGACTTTCTGCATTGACCAGTTTATGGTCGATGCGAAGTTCGTTTGAACTTCATAACGTGAGCGTGATCACGATGGTTATAGTCCCTAGTGACTATACCTACTGATTACCACGTTATCTTGGCTCAGTGACGAGTCGTAGTTTCGGCCAAAATACGTGTTATTGCGTATTTTGTAACCAAACTACTCTTAGGTATCAAAACCGTTTGTTTTGATACCAAACCTGTTTTCTAAACTTAGTTAAGCATGTTTTAACATGCTTAGCTCGTCACTTTTAGTTTAGTGCTTATATAGGGTCGTAAGGTAAGCGATCTAAACAATCGCTTATACTTTCGAACTCGACCCGTTTGGTCGATCATTAGGATCAGACCAAACACATTAGGTGACCATAGTAGGTAGGGAATAACCTTATGAGGTTATACCTTATGGTCACAACGTTTAAGTAGTTGTATGATAGGTAGTTTATATGCCTTAGGTAAATTACCAAAATACCCCTTTAATGCCAAAATTCATTATAAACATATGTGACATAACTTTTGACATCTAAACTGATTTGGCGACAATATTAGGCATGTTAAGGCATATTCTACTTGTTATAGGACTAGTTAGGCGGTCCGAACGCGTTTCACGCGAACGACGCGTTAAAGTAGCATAAGCTACCTAAACGGGTCGTGATGGGTCGTAAGCACTTAGGTTAGGTTTCATTTAGTATGTAGGCTTTGTTAAACCATATGAGACGAGTCTCCTGTTTATTAACATAGTTACCTATATTAGGTGCCGTTTGATATCCGAGATCTCTAGCATTGCTTGGTGGTTATCTTAGGACTTCTGAGCAATCTCAAGTGAGTACATAGAACCCCCTTCTTTTAAATGTTTTCAAGGTGTTTATGTGAGTACATAGACCCCTCTTTTACTGTTTTCCAAACTGTTTTGGGGTGAAACACATGTGCCTACTTGTTACTTTCATGCTTTTCCATGTTTTCATATCATATGCTTGTTATGTTCAATAGTACACTTATAGTACATGATTTCATTGTGTTCATGCTATGTATGCCCATTGTGTGCATACTTAGTACATTATTTTACATTACATTTCATGCTATGTATGCCCATTGTGTGCATACTTAGTACATCATTTTACATTACATTTCATGCTATGTATGCCCATTGTGTGCATACTTAGTACATCGTTTTACATTACATTTCATGCTATGTATGTCCATTGTGTGCATACTTAGTACATTGTTTTACATTACAATTTGTTGCATATGCTCATCCAGCATATGAACACATTATATTACATTTTGAACCATTGTAACCATTTGACTATGTGAACCGTCGTAACCATTTGATTATATGAACCGTTTGTAACTGTTGAACCGTGTGAACCATTTGTATCTGTTGACATGATTTACATTTGACAATAGACTTTGGACTATACATAAACATTTCTACAATTGTTAAACCTTACATCTTGATGGTTTGGTTTGAGTAAGTGATTTAAGTAATGAGGCGTGTGTAATATGATACAAGCATGGTGGATACGCCGCTGGTACTTCCTATATATAAGTGTTTGTATGGTATTACATATCGTAGCGTTATTTGAATCATTTTAATTTGAGACATATAACATTTTATACAAATAACATACTTTTCACAAGACATTGATTTACAAACAACTTATCTTATACAAACTCATTTTACATGGTTATTCATTTAACCATACATTATTCTCTTATTTATACATATCATCTGATCTTATTGTTTTTCAAATGATTTACAAGACAAAGCAAATTACAAGGTTCATGACTAAACATTTTCTCAAACATAAGTCATGAATTCTGTTTTCACAAAACCTATGTATCTCACAGGCATTTTTATGCTGACGTACCTATTTTCACATGTGTTTTCAGGAGATGATGCATAGGACTTACCAAGACATACTTAGGCGGACCTGTGCCTTAGTTACTTAAAACGAGACAAGAACTAGTTAATTTATGTCATGTACTCTTTGGTTCTTGTTTAAAACAATGTAAACTTTCATGTTTGATTAATAAAATGAAACTTCAATTGTCATGGATTTGAAACAATTAATTCTGTTACAACACTCCCCGACGTTTCTGCCACGTTTGGTTGTTCCACGTGGTCGGGGTGTGACAAATCTGTCTTTTTCTTTACGTTCTTCTCTTTCCTTCTCTGCCTTCAGAAATTCTTCTCTTTCAATGTCCCTCCAACTTGATAACCACATATTTTCTGAATTTATACCCTTCTGAAAACACACTGATATTCGTTAATTTACATATATTTTAGTCCCCCGTTTTACCCCTATTTTATGCGTTTTTGGCCGTAAAACCGTCATTCGGATACTTAATTATCTACACTTTTGTTTACAGGCCTAAAACAGCATACCAGACAAGATGATAGCGAAAACGAGGACTTTCCGGACAAAACGACGATGCTGCGGACATTCTGTTAGGGAAACTGACCTGGGCCTGTGGAACGGTCGTGCCACAGCGAAAAAATATAAAAACAGAACAGAAACATTCTGTTCGACATTCTGGAATTTTGGGAGCTTCACAGGCGAATTTACAGGCTCCGGAGGCTTTGCTTTTGACCCGGATTCAAGCCACATTGTGCCGTTTAGCTCCATTACTACCCGGATCCTTAGTCTAGTACTTGTTTATTGTTTGGTTTTCTAATCTTTCCATGATTTTGTTAATCTTTCAAGTACTTAGATTGATGTTTATGTATTATTGTAGCCTTTGGGCAAAAACACAACAATCCCTTGCTTGATTATAGCCATTAGTATGTTTATCTTTGTTTGTAATGACACTTTGAAGTATTTTCTATGTTAATCTTTGATGATTAGTTTGCAACCTTGTTATTGATATTGATTTCTTGATTATAAGTAATTATGTTGGATGATTGATGCTTGGTTAGTTAAGATAGTTGAAAAATGAAGCTTAATTAATCTTGTATTAGTAAACTTTGAACTTGGTTAACTAGTTTAGCTTGGTTTAAATGTGTGCATCATGATACTAGAAATGGTTAGTGATTTAATAAAATGTAATTATTGTTAATCAAGAGAGCTTGCCGTCACGTAAGGACCTTAACGGGTTAGATGGTGTCGTTATAAATTCTTGCCATGATTTGTTAGCTTAGTTAGTAGTTTAGGCCAAAATTGCTATCTTGGTGAATTATTGTGCAAGATTTGTAAAATGAACTCGGTTGTGATTTAATCTAGTTTAGGCTTGTCTCGGTGGTTGCATTGTGTTTATCGGTGTCTCTTTCCTTGATTAAGTGCGGTTAGAAAACTCCTAACGGATGACTAACTTATTTTTAAGAGATTTTCATAGACATTTATCAATTGCACGTTAAAGAACAATTTTAGGTGGTTAAAGTGTGTTTATCGTTTTAACTTTCCGAATGATTGTCATGTTAGGATTCCCGAAAGGGATACTAATTGTCTTAAATTGGAATATTGACCGAATGCTTCTAGTGCCAAAACCGACTTAGTTGACACGCTGTGGTTGTGTATTAAGCAAGGCTTTTTATCTATTATCTATTATGTTTTTATTATGTATTTGTTTACGCTTACTTTAGTTTAATTAAAATCAAACAAAGTTATGTTTTTACCGGTAGTTTAGTGACAAAGGTCTAGTATTATTTCTCCGCCCATTTCCTTGGATCGATACTTGGTTCTTACCGATACTTTATTACATATGTGATGGGGTACACTTGCCTCTTTCGTGTGTGTTTTGATGTAAAAGTAATAATCACTTTTATAAATTTAAAACCAAATCGTGTGTAAATTCATTGCAAAATTATGTATATATACGCACACGTCAAGTTTTTGGCGCCGTTGCCGGGGAAATGCGAGCTTTAGGAACGACCCGAGTCATTGTTTTATCGGTGTATATACTTGTTAATATTTGTGAATATTTTCTTGATTATATATTTGTTTATTTATTTGTTAATATTTCTTGCTTTTAATTCAATTTATTCGTTTTCGTGATTATTTTGTATACATGTATATTTTTGTTCCATTTATTTATTCGATCCGGATTTATTTATTTATTTATTCTTTAAGTTGTCGGCTTCTAAAAATCATTTTTAAACTAGCCGATTCGATTATTTTTATTGTGTTGATTTTTATAAAATTTCGGGCCCATTTTTGGATTTTTATAAAAAAATTTCAGCCCATTTTAAATAATATTCTGTTTCTTTTCAGCAAAAAAAAAATAAAAATAAATAAAAAATAATAATAAAAAAAATAAAATAAAAAAAAATGGTTGCGCCAATTTCCAGGAAAACTTCATTCACGTTGGACAGGACCATACACAGTAAAAGAGGTATTTTCTTATGGGACTGTTGCAATAGAGAACGCGGACGGCGTTATTTTCAAAGTGAATGGGCACCTTTTGAAGCTTTACGTTGCCGGGCCGATAGAGTCGGCGGTGGAGGTGATTGAGCTCCAAACCCCGCACACATCATAAGTGTGGGGAGGAGAGAGAGTCTACGCTACTGACTCGCGGATCAAAAATGTAGCAAGAGCGTATTTGGCGCTTTAGGGGTAGTATAGTCTTTTTAGTAGTTTTTCTAGTTTTAACTTTGAGTCTTGCTATCGACTCGTCGACAAAAATTTAGCATGAGTCTACGCTACTGACTCGCCGACAAAAATGTAGCAGGAGCGTCTTTGGCGCTATAAGGGTAAAATAGTCCACTTTTTTGTTTTTGTAGTTTTAGCGTAATTTAAGTTAGTTAGGTAGTTTACGTTAGTTTGTTTAGTTTTCGTACGTGCCGAGCGAAGGTTCTGTATTGCAATATTGTTAGAACAGTTGGTGTGTCGAAAAATTGGCGAAAAACGGCCGAAACGGTTGCTGGAAATAGCTTCTGCGGAAAATTCTGTATCTACACCTGATGCACGACCGTTCCTCGGGTCGCACGACCATGCGTCTCCGAGGGCCGGCACGGTGTATCGCACCCCCGGTGCATTTCCGAGAAAAGTTTCTAGGGTTTGGGCGATGTCGGTGACGCACGACCGTGCCACACGGAGAACGACCGTGCGTCAGGCTGAGGGCAGTTTTGTCTTTTGGCACTATAAATACCCTCATCTGCAGCCCCCATTCATAACTCGCGAAACCCTAGTCGCTGCAGGCCGTTCCAGAGCGATACTTCATCAAATCGCACGGTTTTTCGCACGATCTCATACCCTTCTTCGCACGGTACGTTCCTAGTTGTAGATTTCTTGTTTTCTTGCTTTCTCGGTTAGATTTCTTCCGGTTCTTCAAGGAAATTTTTAGGGTTCTCTTCATAAACAAATCGAAACCCTAACCCTTGTTGAATCATAGTATCGTGAACTTCTGGTGCATTTTATGACCCCTGTTTGTGTAATAACTTGTTGATTTGTGAAAAAATCGGGCTACTTAGAGCCTGGGTCAGAATCTGCAGAAAATGAAGTCTCACGGACGTTCCTCGTATGGAACGGTCGTGCCTCGCCGATTGATTCGCGATAGTTGGTTGTTGGTCGGTGTTGCACGGTGGTGCCGTTGGATGCACGCCGTACAGTTCTGATATATTTGGGCTTGGTCTGTTAGTTCTCGGAGACGCACGACCGTGCGTCTCGAAGAACGACCGTGCCATATGCCCAGATCAGTTTGAAAGTGTCTTCATAATTGGCTGCTCGGCTGTTTTCGATTCGAATTTTTACTGTTTCCATCTCTCTAATGTTTTTCCTCATACAGATGGACCATCCCTTCCTTCAGTTTGACCCCAACGATGAGCGAGAATCTTTGTGCATCCCGAAACGAGACGCATTGTGGGCACGACGGGGGCAGTTTGGAGTCCCCCGATGGTTGGATTGGGAAGTCATGCGTGAACTCAATCAGTATGAGAGATTAGACGACATGATGAGTCGCCCGCTTGCAAATCTGGTCGCTTGCAACCGACCCGTTTACCGGGAGCTGACTATAGAGTTCTTTGCATCCTATGCCTATGAAAAGCCGGCTGCTAATAGACGACCCAAATTTCGCTACAACAATCGTGTAACTTTCAGGTTATGTGGGGAATGGCATACGTGGTCGGTTGGTCGTTTGGGAAGGAGGCTCGGGATCTATACAAGGGATGACATGGATGATCCCGATGTCTTCACTAAGCATTTCACCTTCCCTTCTGATGCAGCACGGGATGCATTTTGGGCTGAAAATGCCGTTGGGGACCCCTACAACCCGAGGATGTCGAAGGCCTCGCGACTCAGAGACCCTTTGGTGCGAGTGATGCACCATATGTTTAGCCATACGATATGCGGTCGCATGGACAGTCTTGGTAACTGTCCAACACCATATTTGCTATTTCTTTATGCGTTGGTTGACAAAGCACCAATCAACCTTGCCGCTCGAATGGCTGAGTACTTCGTCAAGATCTCGGGGCGAACTGCGAACAGTGAGATACATGGCGGTCAGTATGTGACCGAAATAGCCTACAATGAAGGGTATATGACTGAGGAGGTTCTCCAGGGTCTCACTTTGATTACTGAGGGGGTTCATGTCGATATCAGGTCGCTGAAGGCCATGGGGGTGATTGTTGAGCTTGATAGGGGGGATAGGTTGAGAGGATTGAACAACGAGGTCTGGGACCCGTTGCCTCCAGCTGAGGAGGAACATGAGGAGGAAGATGAGGATGTTGAGATGGGGGAGCAACACGAGCAGCACCAGCCACCGACACCACCACACTCGCCGCAGCACCATGCATTTCATCAGCATGAGGACTGGCCCACGTTCTACCAGCAGTTCCAGGATATGCGTGTGACGCAGGAGCAGCATGGTACCTACTTCGACGAGATTAGATCTAGCCAGGACCAGATCCGGGCTAACCAGGACGAGATTCGGGCCAGTCAGGCTCAGATTCGGGCCACACATGACCAGCTTCGGCAGAGCCAGGATACTTTATATCAGGGGGTCAGTGTGGGATTCTCATATCTTTTCGGGGAGATGCATCACGCATACCCCGACTATTTTCAGCATCCGCCGCAGTTCCCACCGTGGAACCCCCCTGGTTATGGCGATGCCGGCCCGTCCTATACGAGACTCGATGATGATGGAGATGAGTAGTTGGCGGTGGTGATAGCAGTTGGTGGTGTTTTCTATTTTCAGTACTTTATTTATATTTGGGTGTTTATTTTGACTGTTATTTTCAAACACCCCGGTTATGTATTTCAGACATTTTACTTTATGTTCTGTTTGGATTTTAGTATTTATGTATATTATGGTTGTTTTGTGATTTTTCTGTTTCTGTTATGTTTTGGGTGCACATGTGACATACTCGCAGGTTTTAGCTATCGGATCTTGGACCGGAGCACGTACCAGATACAGCTTCGGAAGTCTCGTGGCATAAACATCATCTTGAGGGGAGTATTTTTTATCCCTTTCTCTATATTTCGGGTCTCGCATTGGGGACAATGCGAAGTTCAAGTGTGGGGAGGGGGTTAACTTTGTTTGTCCTCTTATATAAAAAAAAAATCAGAAAATCAGAAAAATCATTCAAAAAAAAATACATGTGTTTTGTATATATGTTGGTAAATAAACCGGTTGGTTGTGTTTTAGAAAACTTCGGACTTGATAAAAACTCGACAAGCAAAATATTTTTGAAAAAGGAAACCGGAAAGCGTGACAAACAAAGAAAGACTTACATGATAGTTTTCACACTTTTACCCATTCCTTCCGTTACATGAGCATATTTGAGCCTTGATTGTTATATATTTGTTCATTTCGGATATAGGAGTGAGCCGGATGTTATGTGCAATTTAGAACTTGTCACTAGTATGCTTGTTAAGACCATGAACTTGTGAATTTGTGTAAAAATGATAGAGGTACTTAGATTACCCCTTTGTTGTGTACTTGTTCTTTGTGTTGTGCTTCCCATTCACCTTATATTACCCTTTAGGATTAACCATGTCGAGCCTTCCCGTTCACCTTTGTTTACCCACATTATCGCCCACTTAACCAAATTTAGCCTTTTTATGTTTTAAACCTTTTTAGTGTTGAAACTCGGTCAAAATAATAGTTTAACTAGCTTGTTATTATTTATATTTCATTGTATAGTTTTGTAAAAAAAAAAAACAGAAAATAAAACACCCTAAAATAGGGTGAAGTTGATAGAAATCGAGCAATTTTGAATGCTTAAATGTTAAAATTTCGTTGATAAGCTCGATTGCGCTTTACTCGCCTTTTTAAGGCGTTTGTATGTATAGTTGTATTATTTTCTTGCTAGTTAAATGCTACTACCGAGTTTTAACCATTTTCGCCAATTTAAATGTCCACTTCCATACCCTTCGCCCAAGCCTAACGTTATAACCCGTAAAGACCTCTTGATTTACACTTGTTTACATGTTAGTTGGTGGAGACGAGATCTTATGACAAGCTTATGATATTGCACATTTCATTGACTAGGCATTGAGTGTTTACACATACACATTTTATGTATGTTTCATAAATAAAACCGAGTGTGTGAACATTGTGAGTCGTGTGAAGATTAACATGTGAGTCAATTAAATGTGAAGTCACGGCTTTTTGGTTGTCGCTTTATAATTGCATATGCTTGTTGGGTTTGAGTCTTTTGATGTTGTCTTTCGACAAACCGGCTAACCGTTTATAGTAGTTTTAAATAAAATAGTGTGTAAATTATCGTTCTTGTTTGTTTATGTCTTTTATTGCTTTTTAGTTCAGCTTGGTTGAGGACAAACAAGGTTCAAGTGTGGGGAGATTTGATATTCGTTAATTTACACATATTTTAGTCCCCCGTTTTACCCCTATTTTATGCGTTTTTGGCCGTAAAACCGTCATTCGGATACTTAATTATCTACACTTTTGTTTACAGGCCTAAAACAGCATACCAGACAAGATGAAAGCGAAAACGAGGACTTTCCGGACAAAACGACGAAGCTGCGGACATTCTGTTAAGGAAACTGACCTGGGCCTGTGGAACGGTCGTGCGACCTGATGCACGACCGTGCATCTATGACAGATGTTGATTAGTCCGGCAATGAACGAGCAGTACGAGTAGGCGTGCAAGGTAAACAAGGCCAGACCGGTGACGCACGGACGTGCCATCCGAAGAAAGACCGTGCGACTCTGAAGATCAGCCAAACTCTCGGAACTGAACGACCGGTGGGACCAAGCGTGCAACAAGAACCCGGCGAAGAACGACCGTGCCACAGGAAGAACGGTCGTGCGATTTTGAATCTGGTCAACGATCTGATGACGTCATGCAGTATGGTGTGCCATGCCCAATAATTGCTTAAAGTGCATGGTCGTGCCATATGAAGAACGACCATGCCACAGCGAAAAAATATAAAAACAGAACAGAAACATTCTGTTCGACATTCTGGAATTTTGGGAGCTTCACAGGCGAATTTACAGGCTCCGGAGGCTTTGCTTTTGACCCGGATTCAAGCCACATTGTGCCGTTTAGCTTCATTACTACCCGGATCCTTAGTCTAGTACTTGTTTATTGTTTGGTTTTCTAATCTTTCCATGATTTTGTTAATCTTTCAAGTACTTAGATTGATGTTTATGTATTATTGTAGCCTTTGGGCAAAAACACAACAATCCCTTGCTTGATTATAGCCATTAGTATGTTTATCTTTGTTTGTAATGACACTTTGAAGTATTTTCTATGTTAATCTTTGATGATTAGTTTGCAACCTTGTTATTGATATTGATTTCTTGATTATAAGTAATTATGTTGGATGATTGATGCTTGGTTAGTTAAGATAGTTGAAAAATGAAGCTTAATTAATCTTGTATTAGTAAACTTTGAACTTGGTTAACTAGTTTAGCTTGGTTTAAATGTGTGCATCATGATACTAGAAATGGTTAGTGATTTAATAAAATGTAATTATTGTTAATCAAGAGAGCTTGCCGTCACGTAAGGACCTTAACGGGTTAGATGGTGTCGTTATAAATTCTTGCCATGATTTGTAAGCTTAGTTAGTAGTTTAGGCCAAAATTGCTATCTTGGTGAATTATTGTGCAAGATTTGTAAAATGAACTCGGTTGTGATTTAATCTAGTTTAGGCTTGTCTCGGTGGTTGCATTGTGTTTATCGGTGTCTCTTTCCTTGATTAAGTGCGGTTAGAAAACTCCTAACGGATGACTAACTTATTTTTAAGAGATTTTCATAGACATTTATCAATTGCACGTTAAAGAACAATTTTAGGTGGTTAAAGTGTGTTTATCGTTTTAACTTTCCGAATGATTGTCATGTTAGGATTCCCGAAAGGGATACTAATTGTCTTAAATTGGAATATTGACCGAATGCTTCTACTGCCAAAACCGACTTAGTTGACATGCTGTGGTTGTGTATTAAGCAAGGCTTTTTATCTATTATCTATTATGTTTTTATTATGTATTTGTTTACGCTTACTTTAGTTTAATTAAAATCAAACAAAGTTATGTTTTTACCGGTAGTTTAGTGACAAAGGTCTAGTATTATTTCTCCGCCCATTTCCTTGGATCGATACTTGGTTCTTACCGATACTTTAATACATATGTGACGGGGTACACTTGCCTCTTTCGTGTGTGTTTTGATGTAAAAGTAATAATCACTTTTATAAATTTAAAACAAAATCGTGTGTAAATTCATTGCAAAATTATGTATATATACGCACACGTCACACACAGTAGCTACCTTCTGGAACTGCAGAGCTTGATCTCTATCTTCTGCCTTATACCCAATCTTATTCACAAACAGACATTCAATATCCTTCGCAGAACAATTAACTATCCATATTGGATTGTACAGATGAATATATCTGCTTTCATTCCCAACTTTGTACACAATCACTGCTTCGGTCGTCATGCAACTATAAACCCAGCATACAAACCCTTCATGAAAATTCTGTTCCATCTTTGGCAATGGAATATTCTCCATAACCCTAGGCTTCTTGATTTTCAGAATTGTTTCCACAATACCTGTAACAGGATCCGTCCTCTTGACTTTCTTAGGATAATGTGGCTTCCAGTGACGAAATTCTCTGAATGCTTCAAATTTCATCAATCCCCATGTTGGCATATCATGAACTCTGACTGGATATGATAACGTTCTTACTTGGGACAACTCTTCAACATCCCACCAAGGTAGAGACATTATATCTTGAATATATTGAAAATATTGAACACCATATTCTCTTCGAATAGCATAAACGTTGACTTGTGGCAAGTAACCCCAGCTTATGATATCACCAAGAGAAACCTCTCTATCCCTTCTGTAATACTGTAGTGGTCTTTTGAATTTTCTTTCCGTATCTTTCCTGAACCACTTCTTTCTTTCTTCATGTCGTTCTTCTTTGGACATTTCTCAAAAACTTTTACTCTTAACACTTTCAGCAATTTTTCTTCTCAATTCTTCCTCATTTGCTTGACTGAAAAATTCAGCAAGAGTTGGAAAGCTAGAAGTATCAACTTTAACATTCTCAGACTGATCATCGTCACTCCAGTCTTCTACTTCAACTTTATCATAATTATCAGCTTCTTCAACATATTTGTACTGATATGCAGGTTGCTGATTGATATCAAACTCATTCAACTCCTTTTCAAAATCGAAGTTAAACTCATTTTCTTCAATATGCATCATCTTAATGATTTCAGCTCTGGTGTAAGTATGCAATATCTCACCTTCCTCTACATCATGTTCAAGACGTAGAATCAAACCTGCACCCTGATCAACATTTTCATCAACTTTTTCAGCATCACCATGCTCCCCCTTACCTCCTGCATTTTCTGGTTCTCCGTTGGCATCATCTTGAAGATATTCATCAATATTATTTTCTTGTGACGCTTCAGTTACTTTTATACCAGAATTTCCTTGATCAGCATCATCATTTCCATCATCATCATCATCATCATCATCACTATAAACAGAATATACTTCATCTGCATCATCTTTTAGATTATCATCTTCATCTTCATTTTCTTCATCATCTTCAATCTTAATCATACCCGATACTGAAGTTAACGGACAAGGCTCAATCTGAACAATTTCCCTGCTAGACACTTGAACATCATCTTCAACTAGAACACATTTGCCCTTATCTTTCATTTCAGCTTCTCTTTCAGCTTCACGTTTTGCTCTAACTTCCTCAAGTTCTATTTCTTCAAACCTTTGTTCAATCGGCTTACCAATCAAATCTTCCAACACTTTCTTTAACATATAATCTTCACGTTCCTTTCTAGCATTCTTGGCTTCTAACTCTTTATTTTTCAACTTGAAATACTCATTCTGCTCATCCCTTCGAGACTTTTCTTCTTCCAAGACAGCTATTCGAACTTTCAGAATATCTATGTCGACTTGATCAGCTTCAACCTTTTTCAACAAAGATGAATTCTCAAATTCAACAGACTTGACACGTTCCTCTAACGTCTTTTTCTCACTTGACACCTCATTCACCTTCTTTTGCAACTTCTTCACAAGATCATCATTCACAAAGCTAAAATCACCAAGCTCTTCAAGAGCTATATTCTCTGGAATATGTGGAAAATCTTTAAAACCAGACGATCCAGGAGTAGTATGAACTGGTGGTTGTGTGGTTGGTGGTGTTTGTTGGATGTGTGGTGAAGTTATTGGTGGTTATTCATGAATAGGTAATGAAATATGATGTGGTGGTGATTATGGTGGTTGTAAAGGTTCAGGTGATGGTTGTTGTGGTGGTGGTGATGGTGGTTTAGATTTTGGTGGTGATGGTGGTTTAGTTTGTGGTTCTGATTGTGGATTTAGTTTCACCTTGAATTTTAACTTTCGCGCTGCTGGAGTTATGACACGTTTTCTTGATGTTGATTTCTTTCTACCTCCTGAAGATGGTGGTGTTACAACCTGAATATTCTCTGGTGGAGCATATGTTTCATCATCATCATCCGAACTCCTCTTTCTCTTCTTTTGTTTCTCTCTATCTTTTGGATCATAGTTTTCACTAATCCAACGTTCAACTTGAGCATCAATATCACTTTCTGAACCAGATGAACTCTCCTTTTCATCATCAACTGCTCTCTTACTAGCTTCTGCAGTATCATCAATATCTTTAAACAAACGCTCAGTTTCAGGAGTTAACGGTTCTTGATCTTTTTCAACACTAGCTTCTGTCTCATCTTCTTCTGGTTCATCAACCAGCATTGTTTCAACAACTTTCTTTTTACGTTTCTTTTTTGGTTGAGAAGACGATCCTTCTTCAGCTTGAACTTTTGATGTAGAATCTCTCTTCCCACCTTTTTTTCTTCTTTTCTTTTTCAACTTTTGTATACCAATCATTTCGAGTTTCACAGAAATCTTCTAACTTTGTTAATTCATCACTTGCACTCTGTTCTTTCATTTCAACATCATTCCTCCACTTTAAATGATTTACTTGATCTGGATCTTCATACTTTTCACTTTTGATGAACCCAAAAAACTCTGTCTTCTTCGGTTCAGGCCAATTCTTTGTACACTTGGATAATCAGATTAACGTTTCATTATCCATGTGATGTAACTTCATTAGATCATTTTCTTCATCTTTCACCAGATTTGGATAAGCATGATCCAACATCATCTGCACAAATCCTGGATACACCCAACTTCGACTACCAGAAGTAATATTATCTTTCATGTAATGAAAAATAATTCTAGAAAAAATGTACTTCTTGTTTAGCACCAACGCCGTCACCATACACATTTGATAATCTTTCATAACATCGTATCCACCTTTCCTGTGACTTAGTGCATGAATCACTGAATGAACAAAGAATTTGTACGGCTTCATGAAACAGGCTTTCAAATAATTTGCTTTATTCAACGGGCCGTTATAACCCATTCTAAGCATACATCCTTTGCCATCATTTCCGGAAACCCTATTGGCGAATTATCATCATCTGGAAACTCTAACACTTCACGTACAAGCTGTTCTGTGATTATGATTTCTTTATCTTCATCATCTATACTCACAACTGAATTAATAACATCGTTCACTTCATCATAACTAGCATTCTTCCAAAAATGATGAACATGAGATTTGAAGACTTTGTGCTGATCCGTTAAAGCTTTTTGAATTGGTAAACGTCTCATGAATGGCAAAATCTCCTTAAACACACTCATCTTTGGTAGAGTTTCATCGTAAACACAGCAAATATTGTGCGATGGATCAAACATCACATTCGATGCCTAAAAAAACAAAAACAAACAAATTAGACATTTTGCACAAGTTTCAAGACAAACTATCATTCATACGATCTGGCCTCATGCGATGTGGCCATTTCATGCGACCTCGTGCCAAAATAATCAAACTTTTCATACGAACTGGTATACAAACGATCTGACCAATCTCAAATGGTCTGGTGGTCAAACGGACTGACCATCCCAAACGACTTGGTGGTTAAACGAACTGATCAATCTCAAACGATGTGAACCTCAAACGATTTGGCCAATTCGCAAACGATCTGGAACATCAAACGGTGTGGCCAGATCGTACGGTCTGAGTCATCACTTCGTTTGAACAAACATTCATGAACATTGATTTTGCAGATTTTCAAAAGTTGTTTTTATCATGAAATTGATACCCTAGATCTGTTCTACATCAAAATCCGAGCACAATGATATGATTTTTATTCGATTTAGTCCATTTTATAAGCCTAGATCTAAGTTTAAACAGTTGTTCATTCGAGTTCATATGAGTTCGTTCAATTTAACCAATAATCTATACCTTTCCCATGATATAAGTTGTGTAAACCAACTTATACAAGGATTCCGAACACAAGATCACAAGATTAAAGGCTTGAAAACACTGAAATCGATCAAATCGCTCAAATCGTTTGAAGAAAGTGTGTGTGGTGCGGTGTGATGTGAGACTGAAACATTTCACGCGATCTGGTCTCCCTTTTATATAGAGGAGCCAGGTCATGGGAGTTGATGTTGAAATGATTTGAGGTGTTCATGCGGTCTGGCCTTGTTTGACACGGTTTAGCCAGTTCGCACGAGTTGGCACCTCGTGTGAGATTTTGATTTTTTCAAAATTTTTTGAATTTTTAATTTTTAACTATTTACCAACACACTTAGTTTACCATGTCCAAGTTAATGACCCTGGTCAACTGTTTAGCCTGCCAAATCCAAATTAATGACTTTGGCCGACCAAATTATGATCTCGTTGACAATTTTGAAACATTTTAAGTTCAAATTAATGAACTTTTAAACATTTTGAGCAATTACCAACACTTTTCACAATCTTTTCTTATCCAACCCAAATGATCCAACTTGTTTAGCACTGTTGGACTTTGATCATCAGATCCCCAACGTCTGTTGTCGAAAATAAGATGAAATGACAACTTTTTTTTAATTTTTCAACATTTTAGCTAAACAAACAGAAATCTTTTGGATTTGAAGAAACTGGAAACTGTACAAACATATATACAGACAATTTTTTTGTGAGATTGTGTAAGAGGATCATATCATTTTTTGAGACATATCACTAACACCGTTGATCTTGATTTAACTTTAAGTCTTAAACAAATTCACTTCTAATTGTCAGTATTGTTGTCCACTTAAACTTCTACACAAGTTTCAATTGATTCAAGATACAAATTAGTGTTTTAAGGACTTAACTTATTCGCGTGTCCCACCTCAGAATATACTCCCGTATCCAGACTTCTATATTCAGTCTTACATGTGAGTACACACTAATGATATCTGTAAGGGGTAAATGCGAGGCCATGAGAACTCAGGCCAGAACGATGATGGCTTGACTTTAGGTGGGTCCCCCTTGGGGATCTTCTTTTCAACAGCACATGATTAGCATTTTTCAATGTTTCATCATTTTTTATGCTGAGGGTGAGCTTTTAAGAATAAAGCATTGCAGAGTATTATACGAGTACTAGGCTATTGCTCTCGCAAAATCAGAAGTCCTGGTATAATACCCCAGATATCATCACGTACAAAGACCTAGTATGTCAGAAATAGAAAGCCTGTCAAACAAGATTTCGATGGTTACCCATATATCCGAGAGATGTTCCCCACGAGATAAGCAAGTATTTGTTATGTTTATATCTCGAACTCAATCTACTAATCGTGTGAAGTCTACTAGCACATCATTAGTGAGACTTGTTTAAAAACATTTTAACTTTTCATTTATTTAGCATGTTGTGATAGTCCACTGATGTACTATCATTTCCTCTTTTTACACAAACCTCTTTTTGTCTTTTTCAATGTTTTTGTATTTATGAAATTTTATCATGTTTTTGTATTTTCTATAAACTTTCTCCCCCTAAAATCAAAAACATATTTTTGCGTTTTTGGTTTTATCAAAAGCAGTAAAGAAACTGTATAAAAAACTTGACAACTAGACGCAGATCACTTCTGATCGCCGTCCTCCTCGGCCACACACTCTACCACCCTCCCAGAAAACAAATTCTTTAACCCATTCAATTTTAAAAGATAATTAAATCTTGTTTTATCAAAGGGTGTAGTGTAAAAATCAGCTCTCTGATCATCGGTGTGAATATAATCAATTCGAATCAATTTTTTCTCGTAGAAATCACGAATAAAATGATGTCGAATCTCAATATGTTTTGTTTTTGAGTGTTGAACCAGATTTTTAGTGATACTAATGGCTGCCTCGTTGTCCACAAAAATTGGTGTGTCTAAGAATTGCAAACCATAGTCCCTCATTTGTTGTTGAATCTAGAGAATCTGGGAACAACAGCTGGAAGCCGAAACGTATTCAGCCTCACAAGTCGAGAGAGCGACTGTGGTCTATTTCTTGCATTGCCAGGTGATTAGCCGAGTTCCGAAGAACTGGCAACCAGCAGTGGTAGACTTAGCATTCAACTTACAGCACCCGAAGTCAGAGTCAGAGTATCCATTTAGAGAGAAGTCACCGGATCGGGGATACCTCAAGCTGGTGCTTGGGCAACCTTTGAGATATCGTAAGATCCTCTTTACTATCATCATGTGTGATGCTCTGGGACTCGACTGGTACCGGGCACAGAGGCAGGTTGGATACATGATGTCCGGTCGTGATGCTGTCAGATACATTAGCGATCCTACGATTGACCGATAAAGCGTTTCATCCACTTTCTCACCACTTTCATCCAGACATATACCATGATTCGTAGCCAGGGGGTTGATATGGGAGATGATTCGGACATATTGAATTTGTCCAATACATCATTCACCTACTTGGTCTGGTGTATGAAGATTCCATCAGGCAGTTGCTCAACTTAAAGCACAAGGAAGAACTTCATGTCCCCCATTGAACTCATTTTAAACTTCTGCTTCATGACCTTCTCAAACTCTTTACACAACTCATCGTTCGTTGATCCGAAAATTATATCATCAACATATATTTGCACGATCAGGAGATGTCCTGCAACCTCTTTAGTGAACAGGGTACTATCGACAGTCCCTCTGGTGAACCCGTTGGTCAGCAGATGCTGGGAAAGCGTCTCGTACCAGGCTCTTGGGGCCTGGTGTAATCCGTATAATGCCTTGTCGAGTAGATACACCTTGTCCTTGTGTACAGGATCGGTAAAACCCGGTGGTTGACCGACATACACCTCTTCTTTAATCTTGCCGTAGAGGAATGCAGATTTGACATCCAGTTGGTAGACCTTGAACCCCTTCCATGACGCGAATGCCAAGAAGATTCTGATTGCCTCAAGTTGAGCAACGGGAGCATATACTTCAGTAAAGCCAATCCCTTCTTGCTGACTAAAACCTTGGACTACCAACCGTGCTTTGTTCCTTACTATAACCCCTCTATCGTCTCTCTTACATTTAAAGACCCACTTGGTCTTGATCAACTTCTGATCTTCCAGGAGATCAACCAACCTCCACACTCCAAGCTTTTCAAATTGTTGTAACTCCCCTTGCATTGCATTTACCCAACTCTCTTCGGTTAATGCTTCTTTGTATGTTTTTGGCTCTACCTGCGAAATAAAACATTTTAATGAGAAGTCTACTTGTAAAGGTGCTACAGATGAGTAAAAACATGTAAGCCCTTTGTTTATTTGTTCGCGGGTTTTTACGCCGCTTTGAAGGTCACCAATGATTTGCTCCGACGGATGGTAAGATAACGTTCTTGGCATGACTGTATCCGGTACGCTCACTTCCGATTGAAAATTTGTTATATTCTGATCACCCGCGTGATCAATAGCATTTGAAGTCACAATATTTGGTTCCTCGTCATAAATCGGATCGGTTTCCGATTCTAAGTCATCATAATTGTCAAATATTGGAGCTGTTTCTTCTGGGGTTACATGTGCAATTCCACTAGGACCAGCCTCATGATCATTTGAACCCACGGTGGGCGAAGAAACCACCAACGATCTCGGCACTTGTTCTTGTGAAATAGACTGCTGTTGTTGGTATAAGAATGCCAGTTCCTCCTCATTTGGCTCTGTCAGTAAATGGAATGACTCCCAGAGATTATCGTAATCAAATAGCAATCTGTTTCCGGGAAGTTGATTTGGAGCGGTAAACCGTTGACAGTCAACGTGTTGAACTTGTATGATCTTCCCCAAACATGGAACAAAAACTCTCTTCAACGGGCTAGCATATCCTACAAAAAACCTTCATTAGCTTTCGCACCAAATTTACTGTCTGGATCAATGAATGTGCATGGTGATCCAAATGGTTCTAAAAATTTCAGATTCGGTTTGTAAAGATGAAGCAATTCAAAACAAGTTTTCTTGTACTTCTTCACCGTAAGAACCCGATTGAGAGTGTAACATGCCGTGGCAACCGCTTCACTCCAAAAATATACCGGTAATTTTGAATCTGCTAACATGGTACGAGCCGTTTCGATCAACGTACGATTTTTTCGTTCTGCGACACCGTTTTGTTGAGGAGTATACGGTGCGCTAAACTCATGAAGAATGCCCTTATCGTTGCAGGATTCGAGCATACGGTTGTTCTTGAATTCCATGCCATTGTCGCTTCGAATACGTCTAATCGGCAGCTTGTAAACATTCTCCATCTTTTTGAATAGCTTCATCAAAGAATCAAACGTTTCATCTTTTCTCTCTAGAAACAATACCCAGGAGAATCTTGTAAAGTCGTCAGTAACAACTAAACAATATAGATCTCCACTTATGCTCTTCACATTTACCGGTCCGAAAAGATCCATATGGAGCCTTTCGAGCGGTAATCTGATAGAGTTCAAGAGCTTTTTTGGGTGCGATTTCTTCGTCTGCTTTCCTTTCTTACATTCAATACAGTCATCGTTAAGATGGAAGCTTTTCACATTAACACCTTCTACAAGATCATTATGAACTAAAAAGTTCATTTTCCTCAAGTGAATATGCCCCATTTTACGACGCCACATGATGGATTCTTTCTCAGTCGCCTTCGTCTTACTCACAAAGCATTGTGCCTTTTTTCTGTCATTGTTGCAACACTCATGTCTAGTATATAGAGATCGTTTTCACGAGGAGCGCGCATCAACACCATTTCTTCGGGTATTTTAAACCCTGGTTTGAGAATCAGACATTCATCTTTTGTAAAATGAACAGTAAATGACTTATCACAAATCTGAGAGATACTCAACAGATTGTTTTCTAACTCAGCAATGTAGTTCACTTTATCAAATGTTACGACTCCGTTAGTAAGTATTCCTTCACCAACAATTCTTCCACCTTGAGTTCCAGCAAACCCGACATAACCTCCATTGATTGATTTGACATCGTATAACAATGCTAACATCCCTGTCATGTACCGTGAAGCGCCGCTATCCATTATCCATTTAGAAATGATAGACCTTGGAAGCCCCTTCACACATCAAAAACATTTACTTAAACAGTGATACCCAAGATTTTTGAACATTTGGTACACTACCAAAGATAATATCATGAACTACTATGTCAACTTTTGGAATGTTAAAAACAACATTTGGAACATCAGGTTCTGGTTTTGAATTTAGAACTCCTTCCTTGATAGGTGGGAATTCTTCAATCAATTTATCTAACTCAAACTCAATTTTCTCATCAATTGTTGCAAATATTTTCGGTTTAGATTTTAAAACTTCTTCCATTTTCTTTTCCCCAAAAGAATGTTTTGGTTTCTCCACCCATGATTGACTTTGGGAAGTCTTTGTTTTAGAATAAACCTTTGAAGTCTTTTGTGATTTTGAAGATTCACCAATTTCAAAAGTTGATTTGGGTTTGTCCTCTGACTTCAATGATTCACCGTGTTTAAGAATACGCACGGGGGATACCATTGGTGATTTTCCCTTAACATCCTTTGAAATTTTTGATTTTGGTTTATGGAAAACTGGTTTTATTATCTTTTTGACACATTGTTTGGCCATGTGACCGATTTCATTGCATCGATAACAGATTCTTTTGTCATATTCAACAAAAGTGGATCTGTTGGTCTCATCTCTTATCTTTTTGGCCACAATAAAATCGTCAATTGCTTGCTTACTAAAAATATAATCCTTTTTTACTTCTGTATTATTACCAGACACAAACACTTCACTCAATTTTTCTTTTGGCTTAACTTCTTTCTTAGCCATTTTCATCTCAAAACCAAAACCTTTATTTTTGTAATTATTACCATGTCTCTTGTTATTACCATTGTTACCCACCCATTCTTTTTTCTTTCCCGGGTTGTTTGTCGATTGTTGTTTAACAAAAGAATTTTTCGGTTTTGATAGAAACGAATTGTTGTTAACTTCTGAGATATCAATTTCCACGAGTTTAAAAACTTTTTCAACATTTTCTAGGTTCGCATTCTGAATCGGGTACTCAAAATCAGTATACAGTTTGTCAGTTCCGGTCATCGTGTAAACCACAATGATCGAATCGTCATCCAAAACTTTATCTGACTTTGGGATAAACTTATCAAGAAAGTTTCCGTCATCTTCAGAATCTGAACTGGAATTCTCAAAATGAGTTTTAACCGTTTCGAAATCAGTGTTATCACTCTCTTCATTCAACACTTGGTCTATAACTATTTTAACCAGTTGTGACTCGTTGTCGGTGTCAGACGGAGAGA
The DNA here is from genome assembly GCA_030545235.1 of Helianthus tuberosus. Classification (NCBI taxonomy): domain Eukaryota; kingdom Viridiplantae; phylum Streptophyta; class Magnoliopsida; order Asterales; family Asteraceae; genus Helianthus; species Helianthus tuberosus. The sequence goes on from CM060393.1 coordinate 145,730,991, forward strand.
ATGTAACATCTATGTTTTCTGGTAACTCATTCTCTTCTGTTCACAATTTGAGATTCAATGCCTTCTCCACCCTGTCTGGATATATCTGAGAATAATGATTCCACATTGGGGGTGGAACATTTTTGAAAGCTGGTTTAACTTCAGTTTGTTGAGGAACAATCTGATCAATCACATATGAAGATGAAAGATAACGGATCAACTTTTTGTCGACTCTTTCTGTCTCAATGTGCATCAATTCAAGTTCCTTCTTTAGAGATGAAATTGTGTCCAGATGGATGTTAATCGACATTTTCTTATCCATGACCGTAGCTTTGAGCAAATTAACAATTTTATCATTTTCTTTACTTTCAGTGTGAAACATTTTAATTGATCGTGACAGAGTGTCATAAGCTTCTTTAACATCATTAAAATCAAATTTTAATTTGTCGTTAAACTTTTTCAACTCTTGAAACTGTTTGTCTTTTTCAAGACAATCCATGCATGGTTTCAAACAGTTTTCGCATGGCTTTTCAAGAATTTGATCAACTTTTTCAAAAACATTTTCTTGTTTATCATTTTTACTTTCCGATTTACCAAACTCTCTGGACTCAGACTCTGATTTCTCTTTGGATTCGGACTTCACATTTTCTGATTTGTCATCGGACTCGGACTTCTCTCCTGACTCATACATATCACAAGTCTCGATAATTGACTCCTTTTCAAATGACACTGACTCTTGAGTTGCATCTTTGGTCTCATTGTTATCAGAAGGTGTTTTAGTTTGTTCTACCTTTTGCAGCTTGACCATAAGAGCTTTGTCTGCTATTTCTTTCAAAGTCTCTTCATTCATTTCCTTTGAGACATCAATTATCTCTTGAACCGGAGTTTGTTCAACTTCGTACTGTGGGCAAAAACCCGTAGTCGGTTCACTAAAGAAACCTGCAAAAGAATCAAACACATTAGCTGGCATTATAGATTTAAATGCAATAGTAATAACCTCCTGTTTAGACTGATAATAGTAGACCGCTGCTGCCGCCTCTTCTAGATCTGCAAAACTTTCTTCATTCATCACTTCACTGACTTCTTCAACTTCAGGAATACATTCCTTGATTTCCGGTTCTGGCTCTTCAACAATTTCAGCCATCATTGCAAGACCACCTCCTAGAACGTACTTATCCCAACTGAAACCTTTTGGAATCTTTTCATCATCTTAATTCACCAAAAGAGCTTTTTCTGTTTGTTTGGATTGACTGTTCTCGATTTGAGGTCGTGGAATGAATGGTTGTTGACTGTTTTTATGATAGATGGCCTGTCGGTAATAATCGTTGGCGAATGGATTCTGGTGGTTATTAACTTCTCTGTTCGGACATTCGCGCTTGAAGTGTCCCTTCTCTTTACACTTGAAGCAAGTCACCTTCGATTTGTTGAATCCAAGTTTAGGATCAGGACCTGCGAGACTACATCTTCCGGTAATTCCCATGAACCTCTGAGCTCTTCTCACAATGCTCGACATACCCCATTTTATGTCGATGAGTTCTAGTTCCTCTGGATTAATTTGATCATAATCTTCTTTAGTCATGTCTAGGTTACCAATTCGTCCGGCTACTAGACTTTCGTAAGACTCAAGTACAGAAGCTAGAAGTGCTATATGCTGCTTTGCGGCTGTCTCAGTAAAATGTTGACCGTTTTTTATATTAACAGCAATATTGCATAGTATCCCATGACTATAACTCTGATTGTTCGAACCTGAAGAACTTTGAGAAGAAACCTGTTCTTGAAAATTCTGAACCTTAGGATTCGGTTCGTAATTTGAAAACGATGAAAAGTTGTTGTTAGGCATGCTTTGAGGTACTCCCGATGAAGAATCTGCACTAAATGCCGTTTGAATCTTTGGACTCGGAGTAGATGTGGCAGATGAGTTTCCTTTGTAATAAAGCTGAACATCTTGCTGTACGTTTGCAGATTTCATTTTCCTCATCTTCCGAAGTTCAAGCTATTGAGCTTCAATTCTCTCGATAAACGTACTCAAATTGAAACCCACGTATTCCAAATTGTTCTTCAAAACCAATAAGAACGTACCCCACTCTTCTTGTGGTAGTGCGTCAGCCAACTTATCAACCCACTCTTCGTATGTTTTATCTATATTCAAACGTTTCATCTCCACTACTGTGACAACCCTCACTAAACCAGGTATCCGTACAACTTGATTAATAATTAATTATTGCCTAATTACTGTGCTTGCTTGAACTTGTGAATAAACTGCTACTTGAACACTGATACATGTACTTACTTGCATCATACTTTACTTGCTGTCACTACATTATTTACATGACTGAACCTTAGTGACAAACATGATGCACAAAAAGCACAGTAGCACTATAACGGATAACCTATTGAACATGCTGCTAAAGCTAGCATCAGGGAAACACTGCCTCTAAGGCCTGTATGAGCCAGAAATATTTTGCTACACTAGTGGTGAGTGTAGGGATATAAGGGTTGTAGAACTGCGTCTCTAGGAATAAGTCACAATGACTGGATGTGCCTAAAACGTACTCTAAGTACAAAACTCAGCACTTTACCTAACAATTCAGCTTTTAGCTAACTAATAAAGTGCCAAAACATGAGAAAAATATTACTAGACACTTTCCAAAGTGTCAGAAATAAGTTGTGTCACTAAAAAGGGTATTAACGACACTTTAAGCTTTGTTAAGCACTTTAACGGATTACTATCCAACCGAACAACCGGACTATACCCGAAACATGAAAATATTGTTATTTTCATTATTTATCTTTTTCTGAGCCAGTTAGGGTCCCTGAGTACCCTAACACCCACTGTAACGCGTGACACACTACTAACCGGGTTAAGTACCTAACTAACTTGGTTTAACCTAACTAATAAACCTAACTATTGGTTAGAATTGGACTAGTACCCCCCCCCCCTCTCTAACCGTCCCCAACTAAGGGGGGACACACTTGGTACAATTTTGATTATTTTAATCAATTGTGTTTAGTATCTACTAGACACTTAATCCTTTGGTTAATACACATGAAGTTTGTCTATAAGTTAGAACCATAACACACTTATCATTCACATTACACAACACCACACAAAAACTCTCCTCTCTTGCTCTCTAAGTCTCGGCCGAACACCCCCTCCCCTACATCCATTTTCGAGTTTAGTTCATTCCATCCCAACATCATACAAGCTTCAAGGATCACGTATTAGGAGGCTTGGTGCACTCGGAGTTTGAAGGACCTCTTTATCTTGCTTTTATCCACGCGTTTCTCGTCTAGATTCTTCCCTAGCCTCGAGCTAGTGGTATGTTACTTAAATCACCTTCTTGAACTATTCTAAAGTGGTTAATACGATTTGTAACGGTTAAAACTCGAAATCTTACAAGATGATACTTTAAAGTCTACTAAAAATGCTATAAGTGTTGGATAAAAGCTCATATGTTGTGTAAATGTTGTAGTAATTGAAATTTGTGATTATTTAGAACCGATCTATGTTGTGGTAGCTCGGATCGTCATTTAACCCGGTTTGGTCATGATCACGAATCATGACATAAGGTTGTTTTGAATAGAACAAGGGTTAAAGGGTGAAACTCTACCACACACGAATCATGAACTTGTGTAAAAATGTTTTACTTGTGGAATAGTGTTTAAAACTAGCAGATCTACGTATCTGCAAGTGGTATTTTCAAAGGACCAAGCGTTAAAGAAATCATGTTTTCTAAAAATGGATCTTACACTAACAAGAATGGTCTTTAGAACACACAAGTGTGTAAACACTTGTGTAACACAAAGTTTCGACAAAATAACTATTTTTGTAAAAGTGGACGAGAAGTTGTAAAGACGGAACTTCCATAAAAACGAGGTTTTTACAAAATCGGATTGTTTTATATAAAGATCCACTAAAAGTAATGAGATTTACTTCACAGTTTGGGTAAATCACAAGTTCATGAAGTTTATGCGATTTATATACATATTTTGACTTGTTTGTGATTTGAACATGGTTTTGATTGAATAAGAAGATTGTTGGTTTGATTTATAAAAGAAAATGATACGCTTGGAAGCGTGGCCACCTCCAGTTACAGAGGAAACTCTGGCGAAATTTTTCTAAAAACCTAACACTTGGAATTATTTTCACTATAAGTGTTAGAGATACTTGTCGACTTGTTTTCAAACTATGAATTTCGCCGCGGCTTTATTTATAAAATATCGGAGGTGGGATTTCACAAAATAAAACGTGATACATAAATATATTTAGTATATATTTTTCACAACATCACTTGTATAAGTGTTTATGATTATTTTGTGAACTACGTAAATATTATTTTTAGAGTAAAAATAATATTACTAAGTATTATTTTGGGGAAAATCACATGTATCAAAATATAATATTTTTGGGAAGAATATTTATATTTTGGAGTTGGAAATAAAATATATTAAGTGAGACTTAATAGTGAAATTCGAATGTTACGAACACACATGTATTAAATCCCCCATCCTTGGGAAGGAAAATAACTACCAAGTATACAGAATGTAAACACGAAATAGTTGCCTAACTATTTCCCAAAAACCTAAACCATAAAGCTAAGGCACGGCCGTCCGTCTAATAGAGTTAACACGTGTAGGTCGTCTTACAACTGATTGATTTGGAGGCATACTTGGTAGAGACGCACCACTGTGAGTTCATGTCCCCCTTTTCTCTTAACTGTTTTCAGTTTTAAACTGCGGGGGTGAAATACATGTTACTTTGTTTACAAGTACTCTATACACGGTATGGTTAGCGTAAGGAGGTATATTACTTAGATCATGTGAGTGGGTAGGCAGAAACTGGAGGCCATTAATCCTCATTATAGGACCGAGGGACGTAAGCGGTAGATCTATCTGGGTGTAGCGAGCCCAACTCTAGGCCCAACAGAACGGAACCCTGGAAGGCCCAACAGAACGGACCTTGGAGTGACTTTGTACCCAACGCTAAATCTGCTAGGTTTGAGTCTTCCTACTTGCACTTCACATATATCAATGGCCTTGCAAACCATTGGTGATCTCTTTTCCTTATTTGCTACATACCAGGATTTTTATACTTACAAAGGTTTACTTACTCACTTACACATGAACTCGCTCAACATTATTGTTGATTTTTCAACTTACATGTATTTCAGGAAATTAAAGATCTGGCGCGGTATGTTATGTTTTCCCGCTGCATAAGGGTTCCAAGGTCATCCCAGTTTAGGAAATGTGACTCTTTCCTGGATAAGTCACAAATCTTAAACTGCGTTTATTTCATGTTAATGGTTATGTTTTTAAAGACAATGTTTTATGTTACGATGTTGTAAGTCTCTAAGACAATGGTATGTTACTCTGGTTTTAAAACTTAATCGAATGGATGATCTTGCATAATTTTATTTCATATAGCTTTGTTATGGTTAAGCTATGGTATTAAGAAGTCACACCAAAATAACCACGCTTCCGCAAAGCCAGGGTGTGACAGCTTGGTATCAGAGCTCTGATCATAGCGAACTAGGATTCCTTCTCGAGTCTAGACTATGATCACTAGGGCTCTCACGAAAACATTTTTACTGCATACCACTTAAGTCCAGATCTAAAACTTTTTACAAACAAATGTTGAGCACATTTTATTATTTATAGGCTCAGTCTAGAAGGGCTGAGGCTCGGTCTGAGAGGCCGAGGCTCGGTCTGAGAGATCGAGTTGGCTAGTTGGACTAGGAAGAGTAGGCTCAGTCTTGGAGGCTGAGGCTCGGTATTGGAGACCGAGGCTCAGTCTGAGAGATCGAGGTAGTTGGCTAGTTGGACTAGGAAGAGTAGGCTCAGTCTTGGAAGCTGAGGCTCGGTATTGGAGACCGAGGCTCGATCTGAGAGGTCGAGGTAGATGATAGAGCAGTCTTAGAGACTGGGAGAAATTGGCTAGTGGGACTAGGAGAATGATTTGAATGCTTACTTGGTAACTTATGTGATTATCTGATTGTATGATTGACTATTTGTGCATGTTTGTGTTTATATTACAGACACCATGGACACCTCTGGCACTGGTGACTCAGACACCACCGGACCTAGACCTATAGTATCGGACGACCTAGAGTCTTCTGAGTGCGAGGTTCACACATCCGACGTTACGAGCACGGACGAGGATGATTTCCAGCCCTTTGCCTTACCTGATAGTGCTGATGAGCTCGCTGATGGCCCTTTGGCCAGGGACCTACCGTTAGTGGAGATCCCTGCTCCCATACCCTTAGCTGTTTATCCTGCCTATGATTTGCTTCTCGACGCCGACGATGATGACGACGTCAATCTGTTTGATGACGAGCCCTTAGAGGAGGATGTTCAGGGCGAGGGCCTTCTTGCGGCTGGTGATCTTTTGATGATCGCAGATGCTCCCGCCGAGGAGTCTCCTGCTCACTCTCCGGTCCCAGACTCTTTCGAGTCTGTGGCCTCCGCACCTTCACACACCCAGAGTGCGCAGCACTTCTCACATGGATCAGATCCCGACCAGGCATCCTCTGTTGCCCCTATTCCTAGTTTTACTTTCGACCATGATGATATAGAGGATTCCGATCCTGTCTTTCCCCCAGGATTCGACCCAGATGAGGATATAGAGTTTATACCCATGGATCAGCCTATGGAGGATCCAGTCGACCCAGTTGATCCCATCGACCCTGAGTTTGATTTTGAGATGGCCTTTGATGAGCCCGAGCAGCCACTAGACCCTGCTCCTGACCCAGTACTCGAGCATGACCCAGTTCATGCTAACGCACCTATTATTGAGCCTGTCTTTGCTGACCCACCTATTGATGATCACCCTATAGATGCTCCATTATTGGAGGGCGATCATGTCCTTGTTGCTGATCACGTTGATCCCCCACTTTTTGCTGATGCACCGGTTGACCCTCTTGTTGCACCCCACCATGATCCTATGCCAGTTCAGTTTGATCGAGCACTTTTTGAGGCACAGATTGACCCACGAGATGAGCACGCCCAGCATGGGTGGATTCCTGCTGATGATGAGGTTCCACCTATTTCCCCTCAGATCACTGATACCCGTCACGTTGATTTCTCTTTTGCTCAGTACCTTCTCCAGGTCGGCATCGCGTCACGGGAGCGAGAAGGTTCTTCGGCACACCCTTTTGGGCATGTACCAGTATCTATCCCTGCTATACCACCATCTGCTACTTTTCCCACTATTTCTCCATTTCATGTGGCACCTTTTGATCCCACCAGTGAGCCGTTCCTTTGGGCACCACACTCTGCTATGCCACCGACTGACCCCTACCATTCTTTCCACATGGGGTATACTATTGAGGACGTTTTGATGTCTTTTGTCGCCCAGCACGAGGCACACACGCAGCGCATATAGGAGCTTGAGAGAGCCCGGCCGCCGCCGTGTCAGTGCCAGGGCCAGACCCACTCTCCGTTGCAGCCCACTCGACCTTTACCACCAGACTATGCTGCACGCCTTTTGGCACTTGAGCAGCAGGTTGCTTCTTGGTTGCGTACCCAGAGAGCCATGGAGGAGGACTGGCTCCATTTGCGTCGTTTGTTTTACACTCACTTTCCCCCTCCTCCACCGCCATCCGTGTAGAGCTCTTCAGTACCGTATAGGTAGACATTGGTGAGAAGACGGCGAATGCTTTTGACTGCACAGCATTTTTGGAGACTACATTATGATTCTGACTTTTGTTGACATGTATTTGATGTATTGACACTGATTCGATATGATTTTTGGACTAGGGTGATGTAGCCCATAGTCGACTGATGTTGTATGACACTGTGATGTACTTGTACGCTTACTATGTGGTCTAGATATATGGCAATCGCAGTATTCTCATCATATTTGATGCTTGATTTGGTTATTTGTATTTTAGGACATGGGATGTTGTGTGATTGATGTTTGTGACATGGGATGTTGTGTGATTGATATGATTATAACATGAGATGTTATGTACTATTACTATCGTTATATACATACGCTATATTATGACCTGACTTATGTATTATAACTATGGCCTGACCGACGTAAACACATCTTTTAGAAGATGCCGCCGAGACGTGAGACACGCATGCCTACTAATGAGGCAGAACTCCAGCAAATTACCGCTGCTGCCATTGCACAATACGCCGCCTCTCAAGGTGGGACTAGTGGAAGCAACTCTGGCAACACTGGCAACAACAATAATCCACCTCATGGTAATACTAAGTCATTTAGACATACCATGACCTAATTGGATATCTTTAGCAATGATGCTAATGCCGATCGTATGTTATAGCGTATGTGCAGGATGCACCTACAAGCAGTTTCTAGACTGCAAGCCGGTCAACTTTGATGGCACAGGAGGTGCTGTCGCCTTTGTTCGTTGGGCCGAGAAAACTGAATATGTTCTTCGCATGAGCAAATGCGCACTGGATCAGCAAGTCACCTATATCTCAGGGCTATTCTTGGATGGATCCCTCTCTTGGTGGAATCTGCAAGTACAGACACTTGGTGAAGCTGCTGCCTACGCGCTAACCTGGACCGAACTGAAGGAACTTATGCGCAAAAAGTACTGCTCTCGCGCGGAAATTCAAAGATTGGAAACCGAGTTCTGGCACTTGAAAATGGACGGTCCAAAGATCGCAGAATACGTTCAAAGGTTCCATGACTTATCACATGTGGTACCCTACATGGTCACTCCGGAGTTCAAGCGGATTGAACGTTTCATTTGGGGATTAGCTCCTCAAATCATAAGCATGGTAACCTCATCCAAGCCTGCGACCATTACTGAGGCGATCGATTTGAGCGTAGCTCTCACTGAGGAGGCTATTCGCCTGAACAAGTTTGATGAGATCAAGACGAAGAAGGCAGAGACTCACGTCGAGTCATCAGGAGGTAACAAGCGGAAGTTCTCGAACTTCAAGCAGGGCGCCAGTGTGGTGGTTAAGAAAGGAGGATCATACACGCCAGCTCAGGTTACAGCTGGTAGAGGGAAGAAAGGAAAGGGATACATGGGCACCCAACCCAAGTGCAACGACTGCCAACGCCACCATTATGGTCATTGCGGGCCAAAAGTATGCGAAGCATGTGGGAAACGTGGCCACTTGAAGGACACTTGTTGGGCCACTGCTGGTCAGGGAGGCCAGGGAGGATTCGGAAACAGGAATTACAACCGGGGTGGGAATGGAAATCGCCCACAAGGAAACTATGGAGGTAACGAGAATCGAGGCAACAATGCTAACCAAGCGGGCGCCGTGAATCGTAATCAGAGGAATGATCTGGTGGAAACGGGCAAAGACTTGGATGCTTTAACTGCGGTGATATCGGGCATTTTAAGAAGAACTGCCCAGAGTTGAACCAAGCCCGTGGAAGAGTGTTCCAAATCGAAGCAAGGGAAGCGCGCCAGGACCCCAATGTCGTTACCGGTACGTTCCCTGTAAATCAACGCTATGCATCCGTTTTATTTGATACCGGTGCCGATTATAGCTTCGTGTCGCTAGAATTTAAGAATATGCTTGGGTTAGCCGCTAATAAGTTAGATATTCCCTACTCGATCGAATTGGCTAATGGGAAGTTAGTAGAAGCCAACGAAGTCATCAGAGGTTGTGTGATCGAATTAGGAGAGCGTGAGTTTGCTTTGGATTTACTACCTGTCCAGTTGGGAAGCTTTGACGTAGTGGTAGGAATGGATTGGTTATCAGGAAACAAGGCTGAGATAGTTTGTCACGAAAAGGTTGTTCGTATCACAACCGAAGATGGCGAAACAATTGTGGTTCACGGGGAGAAGCGTGATACGCCGTTAAGAATTATCAGCTTCCTGAAAGCGCGAAAATGGATGGGTGTGTGGGTGTGGGTTCGGCCGAGAGCCAAAGAGAAAGAGAGAGAGAGTGTGAAGTGTGTTGTGTGATGATAATGTTCATGTGTGTTTAAGCTTAATCTTATAGACAATTTTCAAGAGTATTAACCAATGGTCACCATGTCTTCTTGATACTAAGCATAAGAGATTAAACAAATCAAGTTAGTACAAGGTGTGTCCCCCTGTGGTATTTGCACTAAAGATCTGGAGACACTACCTTTATGGTACAAAGTGTACAATCTTTACAGATCACAAGAGCCTACAGCACATATTCAACCAGAAGGAGCTGAATATGAGGCAAAGACGATGGGTTGAGTTGTTGAACGATTACGACTGCGAGATAAAGTATCATCCAGGGAAGGCGAATGTGGTCGCCGATGCCCTAAGTCGGAAGGAGAGGATCAAGCCCATAAGGGTTAGAGCTTTAGAAATGATTATTCAAACCGATCTTTCCTTGCGCATTCGTGCCGCGCAGAAAGAAACTCTCAAGGAAGGAAACCTTGAAGAAGAATATCTCCGTGGGATGGAGAAGCTACTGGTACCAAACGAGGAAGGAACGTTATGCTTCGAGAAAAGGATTTGGGTTCCTTTGTTTGGAGATTTAAGGAAGGTTATTTTCGATGAAGCTCACAAGTCACGGTACTCTATCCATCCGGGAGCGGATAAGATGTATCAATATCTCAAAGATTATTATTGGTGGCCTAGGATGAAAGGCGATGTTGCTGTTTATGTGAGCAAATGTTTAACATGCGCTAAAGTTAAAGCGGAATACCAGAAACCTTCAGGACTTCTGCAACAACCAGAGATTCCCAAGTGGAAATGGGAACAAATCTCCATGGATTTTATTACGAAATTGCCAAGAACGCCAAGAGGCCATGACACTATTTGGGTAATAGTGGATCGATTAACAAAGTCAGCACACTTCTTACCTATCAGAGAGAAGGATAATATGAGCAAATTGGCTGAAATTTACATGAGAGAGATCGTCGCGCGCCATGGAGTACCTCTCTCAATCATCTCTGATAGAGACGGAAGGTTTGTGTCAAGGATATGGCAATCCTTCCAAGAAGCCTTTGGATCACAATTGAATCTGAGCACTGCGTTTCATCCGCAAACGGACGGTCAGAGCGAGCGAACGATACAGACTTTGGAAGACATGCTGAGAGCGTGTGTTATGGATTTGGGCAGTAGATGGGACAAACATTTGCCTTTGGTCGAATTTTCATACAACAACAGCTACCACACCAGTATTGGTGTCGCGCCATTTGAAGCCCTTTACGGACGCAAGTGCCGATCACCCTTATGTTGGGCTGACGCAGGTGATAGGCAGCTTGCTGGTCCCGAAATCGTCCAAGAGACGACAGACAAGATTGGGCAGATTCTTAAACGCATCGAAGCAGCTCGCCACAGACAGAAGGCCTATGCGGATCCAAACTGGAAACATGTGGAATTCCAAGTTGGAGAAATGGTGTTATTGAAAGTTTCACCCTGGAAGGGTGTGGCACGCTTCGGAAAGCGTGGGAAGTTAAATCCGCGCTACATTGGTCCTTTCAGAGTTTTGGAAAGAATAGGACTAGTAGCATACAAGTTGGACCTACCTGCTGAACTCCATTCAGTCCACGATACATTTCATGTATCCAACCTGAAGAAAAGTCCAACTCAAGATGACATTGCCATTCCCATCGACGAGATTCATGTTGACGACACGCTCCACTTCGTTGAAGAACCGGTCGAGGTTACGGATTGGAAAGTAAACAAGACCCGCCGGAGCAGTGTCAAGCTCGTCAAAGTTCATTGGAATGCCAGACACGGTCCTGAGTACACCTGGGAGCGTGAGGACCGGATGAAAGAGAAATACCCCCACCTTTTTCCTAAGAACCCTGCATCTACAAGCAGAACTTAAATTTCGGGATGAAATTTATTTAACGGGGGGAGAATGTGACAACCCTCACTAAACCAGGTATCCGTACAACTTGATTAATAATAAATTATTGCCTAATTACTGTGCTTGCTTGAACTTGTGAATAAACTGCTACTTGAACACTGATACATGTACTTACTTGCATCATACTTTACTTGCTGTCACTACATTATTTACATGACTGAACCTTAGTGACAAACATGATGCACAAAAAGCACAGTAGCACTATAACGGATAACCTATTGAACATGCTGATAAAGCTAGCATCAGGGAAACACTGCCTCTAAGGCCTGTATGAGCCAGAAATATTTTGCTACACTAGTGGTGAGTGTAGGGATATAAGGGTTGTAGAACTGCGTCTCTAGGAATAAGTCACAATGACTGGATGTGCCTAAAACGTACTCTAAGTACAAAACTCAGCACTTTACCTAACAATTCAGCTTTTAGCTAACTAATAAAGTGCCAAAACATGAGAAAAATATTACTAGACACTTTCCAAAGTGTCAGAAATAAGTTGTGTCACTAAAAAGGGTATTAACGACACTTTAAGCTTTGTTAAGCACTTTAACGGATTACTATCCAACCGAACAACCGGACTATACCTGAAACATGAAAATATTGTTATTTTCATTATTTATCTTTTTCTGAGCCAGTTAGGGTCCCTGAGTACCCTAACACCCACTGTAACGCGTGACACACTACTAACCGGGTTAAGTACCTAACTAACTTGGTTTAACCTAACTAATAAACCTAACTATTGGTTAGAATTGGACTAGTACCCCCCCCCTCTCTAACCGTCCCCAACTAAGGGGGGACACACTTGGTACAATTTTGATTATTTTAATCAATTGTGTTTAGTATCTACTAGACACTTAATCCTTTGGTTAATACACATGAAGTTTGTCTATAAGTTAGAACCATAACACACTTATCATTCACATTACACAACACCACACAAAAACTCTCCTCTCTTGCTCTCTAAGTCTCGGCCGAACACCCCCTCCCCTACATCCATTTTCGAGTTTAGTTCATTCCATTCCAACATCATACAAGCTTCAAGGATCACGTATTAGGAGGCTTGGTGAACTCGGAGTTTGAAGGACCTCTTTATCTTGCTTTTATCCACGCGTTTCTCGTCTAGATTCTTCCCTAGCCTCGAGCTAGTGGTATGTTACTTAAATCACCTTCTTGAACTATTCTAAAGTGGTTAATACGATTTGTAACGGTTAAAACTCGAAATCTTACAAGATGATACTTTAAAGTCTACTAAAAATGCTATAAGTGTTGGATAAAAGCTCATATGTTGTGTAAATGTTGTAGTAATTGAAATTTGTGATTATTTAGACCCGATCTATGTTGTGGTAGCTCGGATCGTCATTTAACCCGGTTTGGTCATGATCACGAATCATGACATAAGGTTGTTTTGAATAGAACAAGGGTTAAAGGGTGAAACTCTACCACACACGAATCATGAACTTGTGTAAAAATGTTTTACTTGTGGAATAGTGTTTAAAACTAGCAGATCTACGTATCTGCAAGTGGTATTTTCAAAGGACCAAGCGTTAAAGAAATCATGTTTTCTAAAAATGGATCTTACACTAACAAGAATGGTCTTTAGAACACACAAGTGTGTAAACACTTGTGTAACACAAAGTTTCGACAAAATAACTATTTTTGTAAAAGTGGACGAGAAGTTGTAAAGACGGAACTTCCATAAAAACGAGGTTTTTACAAAATCGGATTGTTTTATATAAAGATCCACTAAAAGTAATGAGATTTACTTCACAGTTTGGGTAAATCACAAGTTCATGAAGTTTATGCGATTTATATACATATTTTGACTTGTTTGTGATTTGAACATGGTTTTGATTGAATAAGAAGATTGTTGGTTTGATTTATAAAAGAAAATGATACGCTTGGAAGCGTGGCCACCTCCAGTTACAGAGGAAACTCTGGCGAAATTTTTCTAAAAACCTAACACTTGGAATTATTTTCACTATAAGTGTTAGAGATACTTGTCGACTTGTTTTCAAACTATGAATTTCGCCGCGGCTTTATTTATAAAATATCGGAGGTGGGATTTCACAAAATAAAACGTGATACATAAATATATTTAGTATATATTTTTCACAACATCACTTGTATAAGTGTTTATGATTATTTTGTGAACTACGTAAATATTATTTTTAGAGTAAAAATAATATTACTAAGTATTATTTTGGGGAAAATCACATGTATTAAAATATAATATTTTTGGGAAGAATATTTATATTTTGGAGTTGGAAATAAAATATATTAAGTGAGACTTAATAGTGAAATTCGAATGTTACGAACACACTTGTATTAAATCCCCCATCCTTGGGAAGGAAAATAACTACCAAGTATACAGAATGTAAACACGAAATAGTTGCCTAACTATTTCCCAAAAACCTAAACCATAAAGCTAAGGCACGGCCGTCCGTCTAATAGAGTTAACACGTGTAGGTCGTCATACAGCTGATTGATTTGGAGGCATACTTGTTAGAGACGCACCACTGTGAGTTCATGTCCCCCTTTTCTCTTAACTGTTTTCAGTTTTAAACTGCGGGGGTGAAATACATGTTACTTTGTTTACAAGTACTCTATACACGGTATGGTTAGCGTAAGGAGGTATATTACTTAGATCATGTGAGTGGGTAGGCAGAAACTGGAGGCCATTAATCCTCATTGTAGGACCGAGGGACGTAAGCGGTAGATCTATCTGGGTGTAGCGAGCCCAACTCTAGGCCCAATAGAACGGACCCCTGGAAGGCCCAACAGAACGGACCTTGGAGTGACTTTGTACCCAACGCTAAATCTGCTAGGTTTGAGTCTTCCTACTTGCACTTCACATATATCAATGGCCTTGCAAACCATTGGTGATCTCTTTTCCTTATTTGCTACATACCAGGATTTTTATACTTACAAAGGTTTACTTACTCACTTACACATGAACTCGCTCAACATTATTGTTGATTTTTCAACTTACATGTATTTCAGGAAATTAAAGATCTGGCGCGGTATGTTATGTTTTCCCGCTGCATAAGGGTTCCAAGGTCATCCCAGTTTAGGAAATGTGACTCTTTCCTGGACAAGTCACAAATCTTAAACTGCGTTTATTTCATGTTAATGGTTATGTTTTTAAAGACAATGTTTTATGTTACGATGTTGTAAGTCTCTAAGACAATGGTATGTTACTCTGGTTTTAAAACTTAATTGAATGGATGATCTTGCATAATTTTATTTCATATAGCTTTGTTATGGTTAAGCTATGGTATTAAGAAGTCACACCTGTAACACCTGTGCCTCCACGGCCATCAAACAAATACCAAACCAATGAAATATTGTATTTCATACTTGGGATTTGTAAAAATATGTGTATCATTTCCACATATCAATTCTCGTTCAATTTCAAGCTTTAAATCGCTTTCTGGAGGGTTATACGCGCTCTGATGAGTAGATATAACCAGTTTAATCCAACGAACACTCCGGAATAGTGAAATAGGCTTAACATACCTTAAATAACCTTTACATAACTTAGATATAAGTTTTGGAAGGTTTGGTGTGGTGAAATCAAAGTTTAATCGCTTACAGGGACTAAAGTTGACAAACTGCGAAAGTATGCCAATTTGAACTGTAACAGACATTCCGGAACATGACCATAAGTTAAACATACCATAAATATCCTTTACATAGCTTAGAAATAGGCTTTGAGGTGTTCGGTATGCTAAAATAAACTTTTGTGTCATTCAGGGACTAAAAGTGTCAAAAAGTGCACAAGTTTGCATTTTTACGCGTAACTTACGTTCTGAATACATCCGGACATCCAAAAATTTATGTAAGCACTAAAATATTTTATTTTAGTGTTCGCCATAAGAAAAATCCATTCGTCGCGTCATTTGGTTCGTTTTTCGCGCTTATGCGCATTCCGTCGTAATTAAGCGAACATCGCGTTCGTACGGCTAAACGAACCGACATCCGAGATATTTTTGAGCACAATTTAAGTTCCCTATACTTTAACTTCATTTTAGAGCTTTGAAATGGGGTTAACGGGCCTTAAACGTGTCAAAAATGGACAGATTGCATTGCAGGGACCAAAACTGTAATTCTGCCAAAGTAAGCTTACGGACCTCAACACCATTGACCTTACGGTCCGTAAGGCAACTCCCAGACCAGATTCAATGTTTCTAACAGCAGATTTCACATGTTTAATCCACAACCACAAGTTCCTAATTGTCTAGTCATGAGATAAGGATGGAATTTTAGCTTCCATAAGGTTCCGACAAGTGTACGGGTTGGATCATGGCACGTTTTCCATGAAACGATCCTAACGGTTCGGGTATTCCTATAAATACCCAACCCACACAACCTCATTTTGCACAAGAATTCTGATTTGAGAGCTCTAAGTTGAAACCATTGTTTCATACCTGAGTTCTTGGATCGGGATTAGCATTCGGGGACCCTTCGTAAGTATTCTTTCGTTCTTTTCCTTATTTTTACTGCTTTTCGAGTCAGAAAGTCAAACTTTGTTTGACTTTCAGCGTTGACCAGTAATGGTCAATGCGAAGTTCGTTTGAACTTCGCAACGTGAGTGTAATCACGTTGGTCATAGTCCCTTGGGACTATGCCCACTGATTACCACGTTGTCTAGGGTCGTAGGGTAGGCGATCTAATAAATCGCCTATACCTTCGAACCCGACCCAGTTTGGTCGATCATTAGGATCCGACCAAATACATTAGGTGACCATAGTAGGTAGGGAATAACCTTCCGAGGTTATACCCTATGGTCACATCGTTTGAGTAGTTGTATGATAGGTAGTTTATATGCCTTAGGTAAATTACCAGAATACCCTTTTCATGTATAATTGGTAATTAAGCATATGTAACCTAAACTTTTGTCACATAACTGATTATGTAACATGTTTAGGCATATAACACTTGTCATAGGACTAGTTAGACGGTCCGAACGCGTTTCACGCGCACGATGCGTTAAAGTAACGTATGTTACCTTAATGGGTCGCGATGGGTCGATAATACTTAGGTTAAGTTTCATTTAGTATGTAGGCTTTTTTAAACCATATCATATGAGTTCCTACACTCATTTGGTTTACAAACCCTCCTGCTACCCAGTCTTTCGATTTAGGTCCGGGTTAATTATGTAGTTACCTATATTAGGTACCGTTTGATTTCCGGGACTCCTCTAGCTTACTTGGTAGTTGTTCAAGACTCCTAAGCACTCCCAGGCGAGTACATTATTCCCCTCTTTTACTGTTTTCAACTGTTTTGGGGTGACTCATATGTGCTAAATGTTTTCGATGTTATAACGATGGTTTCAAAAACGATTAAGACGATTTATACAAAACTAATAACGATTTCATAAAGTGAACAAACTTGTTGGTTGTAGTTACATAACAAATGACATTCATTAGCAATGATCAAGCCGACCAGTATTAGGTTATGGTACCATAGGATCTGACAAATCCCGTTATTTACTACACCCGTGGTTATGTGTGGGTATGGTAGGTAGCGACTGAATCTGTAATTGTTAACTTACCCTATGGAGGTTTGTTAATACGAAAACGAGAAGCGACGAGTGATGAGTCACGAAGGTTTGAATGTTATTAGCGAGACGATCATATAAGTAGTTTCACGACCTAAAACGAATTAAACGATTTACGATTGGTTTTCATACGATGTTTTAACGATTGGGTAACGATTGGGTTTCACACGATGTTTTAACGATTGGGTAAAGATTGGGTTTCACACGATGTTTTAACGATTGGGTAAACGATTGGTTTCAAAGCGATATACGATATTATTTTGGTTATACATATTACATGATTTACATTTGGGCATGAACATTACTTTGGTGGTTTGGTTTGGATTAAGTGATTAAGTAACAATGCGTGTGGAATATGATACAAGCATGGTGGATACGCCGCTGGTACTTCCTATATATAAGTGTTTGTATGGTATTACATATTGTAGCGTTATTTGAATCATTTCAGTTTGAGACATAGAACATTTTATACAAGTAACATACTTTTCACAAGACATTTATTTACAAACAACTTATCTTATACAAACTCATTTTACATGGTTATTCATTTAATCATGCATTATTCTCTTATTTATACATATCACCTGAACTTATCATTGTTTTTCAAATAATTTACTAAAACAAATGTTTTTGGGTTAAGAGTCATGGCTACGAGGTTTTACAAATTATAACCCGCTTGATTTGAGTTGGTTAATTAAGTTGCAATATTATACTCTTTTCAAAACAAGGTTTTTAAATAAAGTATTGCAACGTCTAAACTAGCCATGATTTCGACACTCCTACAAAACCTATGTACTCGCCAGCATTTCCTTGCTGACCTCGTTTTCACATATGTTTCAGGTATTGTTGAATGATATCGATTGATAAGATGCATGCCCACATAGGACTGGACAAGGCCTTAGTGACTCAATAACAATGATAGACTATGTTTAAATAGTGTATTTAGATTTCAAGACGATGTAATTATTCAATGTTTAATAAAACGAAACACTTTTGATATCTATGGTTATGAAACATTAATTCTGTTGCAACACGCCCCGATGTTTCCGCCGCGATTTGTTGTTTTACGCGGTCGGGGTGTGACAGAAAAGATGGTATCAGAGCCAATGGTTATAGGGAATTAGGTTATTAGTAATGCTTTGACCTAGTCTATAACCTTCTTAGGACCCTAACGCGAGTTTACTTGCGTTTAGTCATAAAACAATACCGTCACCTATCCTTAGGCGACGACCACAACAAGAACATAAATTTCAAAACCGCTTTGAAACTAATCATCTGTTCTAGGATGATTGATTACTAGGTTTTGAACCCTCTATTGTAAGGTTTTGAACACTCTATTATATGGTTTTGAACCTCTTTGAGTTTTCAAAACTTCGTCAAGGTTTTGGGTTTTAAATAATGTGAACACGTGCAAACTGGAAGGGTGAATGCCTGTATTCTGGGTTTTCTGTCTAGGCAAGCACTTCGTATACATCTCATCAGACGCGAGACCAGTTGTGCATACCTGGGAATTCTTGGGATGAGTGTTCACTTATAGGCGAGCATGTCTTCGCGATACATTATTTTTGACCCATTTACTTTGATCAGTCACCGTCTCATTTGTTTGCCTTAGGTAACAAACAAATGATCGCAATCTTCATGCGTTATCATTCTGTTTTGATTGTCCAATAATCTTTCACCTGTTTCTCCCTATGCCTTTCTTTTTCTTCAAAGAATGTCTCTTCATCACGATGACGCCCAGATATCTGAGCAAGCAGCCAAATTAGCTCAGCGAATAGGCGAAGTGGTCCTGAAGACTGTTGAATTAGCTACTGCCATGTATCATCTCCAGGATGAAGCCACTCAAGAGTCACCAAGACAGGCAGGACCTAGTCAGGCGACAACACCATCAGCCAATAAACCAATCAAGGAATCAAAGACCATGGATGAACGATCCCCTAAGAAGTCAAAGAAGCGAAAGGCTTCTCAGAACTTCGCCATGGTCGCTCACAATGGTAAAGCAGTCCCCAACCAACCAGCTCAACCCCCTGCTAGGTGTATATGGCTTTTCCTATGATACCTACATCAAGGAACTATGTACCTTACAAACTACTCTTGTGATTTCTCTCTTTCAAATGATTGCTCATGATCCCCTCGAAAATTTTAAGTACTCGTTTCACTCTAAGAAACAAAGTACAGAAAATTAAGTGACATTATGAGTAATCGTGCTCTTCGCACATCTGTGCCTTTGAATCCTTGGTTAGATAACTAAGGATATTTTCAAATCTCATACCCATTACGTTTTGATTTTTTTCAACATACACAGTACCAGTATTTCAAAACAATCTTCATGATCTCAAAACATTTCATATAGTTTGAAAACAATTTTTCTAGATGCATTGTCTGTGTTATTTCAAAAACATTGGCCATGTTATCAAAACTAACCTTTCTAATTTCAAAATATTTCATATAGTCTGAAGACAATATTAACACAATACATTTTCTGATCAAGTGCATGATTTCGAAAAGCATCATTCATGTCTTTCAAAAACCTTATACATAATTTCAAAATTCATTTCGCATGACTTTAAAACATTTTTGTAAATATATCTACCTATTACACCTACTTTATGATTTCAAAAAAAATATATATATTATATATAAGGTTTCAAAAACGTTAAACACATTTTTTTTCTTAAAAGAACCCCATGCATAGTTTTCAAAAATATTTTCCTCATACATTGACTTAACCTTCAAAATTCTGCTTCATATGTCGCCTTGACATATCAAGCATCTCAACTTCATAAGCATTTTACATCATGTTTTGACCTAAGCACATCCAGTGCAAGGTTTCAAAACATCTTCAACTTCTAAAATTCATATGGGATCTTTTTATCTTTACAATTAGATCCTTGTGGATGATTATCGTTCAAATCAGAGTCCTTAATCGGATTCCTTATGTACCTTAATTCGAACACTTCGGTTCCTAGTAATCGAAATCGAATTTTCTTTTTGAATCTTTCTATCTTTATAGTTGGATTCTTGATAACGTTTAAAGTACCAAATGAAATCCACGGAATGGATTACTAGTGTGCTTTAAATGCATGTACGCAATTTACAAGACAAATTAACGAACAATTTTGTGGTTATATGATATGTGTTTGTGTGTTCTCCTCTATGTTTTTGTGTGTTACGATTTTCCAAATCCTCATAGAATCTTTCATATCTTCATATGAGAGATTCATAGTAGGATATTCAAAAGGTACTACCTTAAATCCTTATGGGCTTCTACCTGGTAGTTAAGACCCTTGGGTTATATAGTACCACTCCATGATTCATAAGAGACCCTCTTAGTAGTCTAGTCAAAAAGATTGATTCACAATTTGGTTAGAGAACGACATCTAGTGATGTAGCTGAACAGACTCCTTGATAGTCTATTTATATCATTTATTGATTTAATTTAAAGGACTCTATGGCGGTCTAGTCACACTCATCACCGGTTTGTTCATTTGGTTTTCCCCTACACACTATAAAATAGACTGAGTGAACTATGCAAAGAATTGTCTAATTATGGACGCGTACATAATTATGAAATTTAGTGCACAGAAACCCAGTAAGATTTATTATGTGTAAGAACCGATAGTGACAACAATAACGAAATGAGAACGATGTAATGGAGGTACGGTGGACGCACCAATGACGCTTCATATACTTGTATATAAGTATCCCTCTTACATTGCAATCATGATGTTATTAAAGGTTACTAGAAGTTCAGAACCCTAACCAATATTGTTCGATCTTTTCAACCTCATGTTTTCAAGCTCTCACAAGTTTCCTCTAAATAAATTTCGGGACGAAATTTCCTAAAGTAGGGGAGACTGTAACACCTGTGCCTCCACGGCCATCAAACAAATACCAAACCAATGAAATATTGTATTTCATACTTGGGATTTGTAAAAATATGTGTATCATTTGCACATATCAATTCTCGTTCAATTTCAAGCTTTAAATCGCTTTCTGGAGGGTTATACGCGCTCTGATGAGTAGATATAACCAGTTTAATCCAACGAACACTCCGGAATAGTGAAATAGGCTTAACATACCTTAAATAACCTTTACATAACTTAGATATAAGTTTTGGAAGGTTTGGTGTGGTGAAATCAAAGTTTAATCGCTTACAGGGACTAAAGTTGACAAACTGCGAAAGTATGCCAATTTGAACTGTAACAGACATTCCGGAACATGACCATAAGTTAAACATACCATAAATATCCTTTACATAGCTTAGAAATAGGCTTTGAGGTGTTCGGTATGCTAAAATAAACTTTTGTGTCATTCAGGGACTAAAAGTGTCAAAAAGTGCACAAGTTTGCATTTTTACGCGTAACTTACGTTCTGAATACATCCGGACATCCAAAAATTTATGTAAGCACTAAAATATTTTATTTTAGTGTTCTCCATAAGAAAAATCCATTCGTCGCGTCATTTGGTTCGTTTTTCGCGCTTATGCGCATTCCGTCGTAATTAAGCGAACATCGCGTTCGTACGGCTAAACGAACCGACATCCGAGATATTTTTGAGCACAATTTAAGTTCCCTATACTTTAACTTCATTTTAGAGCTTTGAAATGGGGTTAACGGGCCTTAAACGTGTCAAAAATGGACTGATTGCATTGCAGGGACCAAAACTGTAATTCTGCCAAAGTAAGCTTACGGACCTCAACACCATTGACCTTACGGTCCGTAAGGCAACTCCCAGACCAGATTCAATGTTTCTAACAGCAGATTTCACATGTTTAATCCACAACCACAAGTTCCTAATTGTCTAGTCATGAGATAAGGATGGAATTTTAGCTTCCATAAGGTTCCGACAAGTGTACGGGTTGGATCATGGCACGTTTTCCATGAAACGATCCTAACGGTTCGGGTATTCCTATAAATACCCAACCCACACAACCTCATTTTGCACAAGAATTCTGATTTGAGAGCTCTAAGTTGAAACCATTGTTTCATACCTGAGTTCTTGGATCGGGATTAGCATTCGGGGACCCTTCGTAAGTATTCTTTCGTTCTTTTCCTTATTTTTACTGCTTTTCGAGTCAGAAAGTCAAACTTTGTTTGACTTTCAGCGTTGACCAGTAATGGTCAATGCGAAGTTCGTTTGAACTTCGCAACGTGAGTGTAATCACGTTGGTCATAGTCCCTTGGGACTATGCCCACTGATTACCACGTTGTCTAGGGTCGTAGGGTAGGCGATCTAATAAATCGCCTATACCTTCGAACCCGACCCAGTTTGGTCGATCATTAGGATCCGACCAAATACATTAGGTGACCATAGTAGGTAGGGAATAACCTTCCGAGGTTATACCCTATGGTCACATCGTTTGAGTAGTTGTATGATAGGTAGTTTATATGCCTTAGGTAAATTACCAGAATACCCTTTTCATGTATAATTGGTAATTAAGCATATGTAACCTAAACTTTTGTCACATAACTGATTATGTAACATGTTTAGGCATATAACACTTGTCATAGGACTAGTTAGACGGTCCGAACGCGTTTCACGCGCACGATGCGTTAAAGTAACGTATGTTACCTTAATGGGTCGCGATGGGTCGATAATACTTAGGTTAAGTTTCATTTAGTATGTAGGCTTTGTTAAACCATATCATATGAGTTCCTACACTCATTTGGTTTACAAACCCTCCTGCTACCCAGTCTTCCGATTTAGGTCCGGGTTAATTATGTAGTTACCTATATTAGGTACCGTTTGATTTCCGGGACTCCTCTAGCTTACTTGGTAGTTGTTCAAGACTCCTAAGCACTCCCAGGCGAGTACATTATTCCCCTCTTTTACTGTTTTCAACTGTTTTGGGGTGACTCATATGTGCTAAATGTTTTCGATGTTATAACGATGGTTTCAAAAACGATTAAGACGATTTATACAAAACTAATAACGATTTCATAAAGTGAACAAACTTGTTGGTTGTAGTTACATAACAAATGACATTCATTAGCAATGATCAAGCCGACCAGTATTAGGTTATGGTACCATAGGATCTGACAAATCCCGTTATTTACTACACCCGTGGTTATGTGTGGGTATGGTAGGTAGCGACTGAATCTGTAATTGTTAACTTACCCTATGGAGGTTTGTTAATACGAAAACGAGAAGCGACGAGTGATGAGTCACGAAGGTTTGAATGTTATTAGCGAGACGATCATATAAGTAGTTTCACGACCTAAAACGAATTAAACGATTTACGATTGGTTTTCATACGATGTTTTAACGATTGGGTAACGATTGGGTTTCACACGATGTTTTAACGATTGGGTAAAGATTGGGTTTCACACGATGTTTTAACGATTGGGTAAACGATTGGTTTCAAAGCGATATACGATATTATTTTGGTTATACATATTACATGATTTACATTTGGGCATGAACATTACTTTGGTGGTTTGGTTTGGATTAAGTGATTAAGTAACAATGCGTGTGGAATATGATACAAGCATGGTGGATACGCCGCTGGTACTTCCTATATATAAGTGTTTGTATGGTATTACATATTGTAGCGTTATTTGAATCATTTCAGTTTGAGACATAGAACATTTTATACAAGTAACATACTTTTCACAAGACATTTATTTACAAACAACTTATCTTATACAAACTCATTTTACATGGTTATTCATTTAATCATGCATTATTCTCTTATTTATACATATCACCTGAACTTATCATTGTTTTTCAAATAATTTACTAAAACAAATGTTTTTGGGTTAAGAGTCATGGCTACGAGGTTTTACAAATTATAACCCGCTTGATTTGAGTTGGTTAATTAAGTTGCAATATTATACTCTTTTTAAAACAAGGTTTTTAAATAAAGTATTGCAACGTCTAAACTAGCCATGATTTCGACACTCCTACAAAACCTATGTACTCGCCAGCATTTCCTTGCTGACCTCGTTTTCACATATGTTTCAGGTATTGTTGAATGATATCGATTGATAAGATGCATGCCCACATAGGACTGGACAAGGCCTTAGTGACTCAATAACAATGATAGACTATGTTTAAATAGTGTATTTAGATTTCAAGACGATGTAATTATTCAATGTTTAATAAAACGAAACACTTTTGATATCTATGGTTATGAAACATTAATTCTGTTGCAACACGCCCCGATGTTTCCGCCGTGATTTGTTGTTTTACGCGGTCGGGGTGTGACAACACCAAAATAACCACGCTTCCGCAAAGCCAGGGTGTGACAACTACCAAGTGACAGTACCTCTCAATCAACTCTTTCGTTGATTCTCCACTGATAGCAGTAAATATGTCGAATTCTTTTTTCAGTAGCGCCTTTTTGCTTTTGATCATTGCAGCACTCCCAAGAAATTTGATTTTAAGAGAGTTCCAAATAGATTGCGCGTCACCCTGATGCTGTAACAGTACCAAAATGTCTTCCTTGATTGCCTGTTGCAATATACTAACCATCTTCTTCTCGGCTTTAAAGTTTTCTTGTTCAGCCGGAGTTAACGTTTTAAGTGTTTTCGGAAGACCAGCATCATTCGTAGGAACTACATATTTCGTTTCAACTTTCAGCCAGCTTTCGAGGTGATTCGCCTTAGCTCACGTGCGAAATCTATCCTGCCACCCCGAGTAATCTTCAATGTTGAGCAGTTTCGGTGGTTTTTGCATGGTTCCTAGCTCGTTCTCCATATTCACATTCTGGGCTATACTTGCTGGACATTGAACAGTCATACCTCCTCCGAAAAATGCGTTGTAAAACTCTTGATTATCCATTTTTACACTTTGAAAAATGTTTCGAAAAATTTCTAAGTTTTGAAAAATTTC
This sequence comes from Helianthus tuberosus, assembly GCA_030545235.1. NCBI lineage: Eukaryota > Viridiplantae > Streptophyta > Magnoliopsida > Asterales > Asteraceae > Helianthus > Helianthus tuberosus. Next base: position 145,756,156 of record CM060393.1, read on the forward strand.
AATTTCAAGCGACCTGGACTTTCACACGATCTGGACTTTCAGACGATCTGGACTTTTCAAAAGACCTGGACTGTTTTAAATGACCTGGATGTTTCAAACGACCTGGACTGCCAATCCGTGCGAAGTGACAAAAACTTGTTAAAAGAAATTTCAGTTCATGCGATCTGATGAATTCACACAATCTGGACACTCAAGTCGTGAGATCTGGTCAAACATTTTGATATTTTCAAACGATCTGGTCCAATTCGTATGACCTGGACAGGAATTTCAAACAGTTTGATAAAAATTCAAACAGTCTGGTCAATTTCACAAGATTTGAGCATCATTTTCATAGGATTTGAAGATTTTGACATTTTTGGATCAATTTTAGTTTGATTTACGGTCTGCAACTTTGTGTGATTGTTCAAAATGATGTTTTACACAAAATATCCAAAATTCAGTCCATTTTGTCCGTGAATTCGTCTAAAAATCCAAGAAAGAGTAGAAGTATGAGATTCTAAACCGTTCAAAACACTGATATCAACAGATTTGACACATCCTGAGCTCTGATACCACTTGTAGGATCGATGAATCATCCAAACGAGTCAATCAGCGTCAGATCTAGTTTTTAGGAAGGCGGAATCAGACTAGAAACCTTGTAATCAGTGTTAGAACAGGAGTAGAAGAGTAGAAAGTCACTTTAAACATGTTCTTCATTCACAAAATACGTTTTGGTACAGAGAGAATCCGACACCACTTCGGTACACAATTCTCCAGAAAGTTACAAATGAAGAACACTACTAGCCTATTTATAGGCTCACCAGTCCGCACGAGATAACATCTCCGGTCCGCACGAACTGACAACTCCACTTCGTGCGACCTGACCTTCCAGGTCGTGCGAACTGGCTCAAAAACATATAAACTTTACATTTTCAATCTATTACATATAAACGACACGACATAGACTGATGACGGAGGCGATAGACATTATGCATCAACAGAGTTCCCGCACTGGTTCAATCTCTAAGAAAGAACTCGTAGGCCTAATCGCTGAACAAATGGCCGACCAAATGGCTAGAGTGATACCTGACATCGTCAGTCGCATCCAACCCAACCCAGACTCGCCCCATGGCTCCGTGGACTCCAAGGTGTAGAAACCAACGCCACCATTCCTTTTCAAGCAGTTTATGGCTTGCAAACCCCTGGAATTTTCAGGCAAGGATGGTGCTACAGCACTGCTCACTTGGTTTGATGCCATGGAAATCGCTTTCCGTCAGAGTGGTTGCCCTGATGAATTATGCACTCAAAACGCTACTGGTGTGTTTTGCTCAAGGGCCCAGGACTGGTGGACCTCTGAGCGAGGCACAAGAGAAGAAGATGCCGCTCATGCTCTGCCATGGGCGGAACTCAAGAAGATCATGAAGGAGGAATTCTGCCCTCCGCATGAGCTCAGAAAGTTGGAGCATGAATTTTGGTTTTTGAAACAAGTCAGCGATGATAACGATGGCTTAACCACCCGTTTCAAGCAACTTAGCATTCTCTGTCCTAACCAGGTTGATACGCCTGAGAAACAAATCAAAAAGTATATCCATTGTTGCCCTGATTCCTTCATGAACCTTATGGAAGCTTCTCTACTAGCAACCATAGAAGAAACCTATCGTTTGGCCGCTCGCCTTAATAACAACATTGTCCTTCGTAGGAACTCTGAAAATGCTTCCTCGAAGAACGTGCACCAAGCCACCATTGAAATCCCCTCATCCACCAAAAAGAACCAAAATAAGAAGCGAAAGGCTTCTAGTCAAAATTATGCGGTTGTTACTCCATCAAACCCTCCAACTTTACAACCTAACCCTACCACACCTGCAAGCGAACGAAAGTCATACACTGGGACTCACCCCCAGTGTACTACTTGCCATTACCACCATCCTACCAATGCCAATTATCGCCACTGTACCCATTTCAATCTATACGGCCATAACACCGCTTATTGTAAGAATAACCCCACACCGCAAGCTCAACAAGCTCGCCAAGCGCAACCAGCTCAACAAAACGCCCAACCAGCACGAGCCTGGTTTAAGTGTGGTGACACAACTCACCTTCGTCCTCAGTGTCCTCAACTCAACCAAGAACAACAACAAGCCCCTCGTGGACGCGCTTTCAACATTAACGCGAATCAGGCGCGCAACGACAATGATGTCCTGAATGGTACGTTTCTCGTTAATAACCTTTATGCTTCGTTGTTATTTGATACTGGTGCGGACAAAAGCTTTGTGTCCGTTGAATTCGAACCTTTGTTAAATGTCACACGCTCAAAACTACCTAAGTCATTCTCTGTCGAAGTTGCCAATGGCAAGTCTGTTTTTATCGATTCCATTCTTCGTGATTGTCTTCTTACTCTTAATGATCGTACCTTCACTATCGACCTTATACCCATGCAATTGGATAGTTTTGACATCATCGTAGGCATGGATTGGCTTCGTGAGAACCATGCTGAAATCGCTTGTCACGAGAAATACGTTCGTTTACCACTCCCATCTGGCGACACCTTAAGGGGTTATTGGAATCGACCTTCAAAAGGACTAAGGTTAATGTCATGCACACAAGCGAACAAGTATTTACGTAAACCGTACTTTGCCTTTTTAGCCCACATTGTGGAAGAAAAGGGCAAGGGAAAGAGCATAAATGATGTTCCAGTGGTGCGCGACTTCCCTGACGTCTTTCCTGAAGATTTACCTGGTCCTCCTCCACCTCGATCCGTCGATTTTCGTATTGACCTCGTACCTGGTTCGACTCCTGTTGCGAAAGCTCCGTACCATCTTGCACCTTCTGAAATGCAAGAATTATCTAGTCAACTCCAAGAACTCCTCGAGAAGGGATTCATTCGTCCAAGTACCTCACCTTGGGGTGCTCCTGTGCTTTTTGTCAAGAAGAAGGATGGCTCGTTTCGCATGTGTATCGACTATCGTGAGCTTAATAAACTCACAATCAAGAATCGTTACCCTCTTCCGCGTATCGATGATCTTTTTGATCAACTTCAAGGCGCTACTTGCTTCTCCAAGATTGATCTTCGATCTGGTTATCACCAGCTTCGTGTTCTCAAAGAGGACATTCCCAAAACTGCATTTCGCACTCTCTATGGACACTACGAGTTCGTGGTTATGCCTTTTGGCTTGACTAACGCGCCCGCTGTGTTCATGGATCTTATGAATCGGGTTTGTAAACCCTATTTGGATCACTTTGTGATAGTTTTCATTGATGACATTCTTATTTATTCCAAAACTCAAGCCGATCACGAGCGTCATCTACGTCTTATACATGAGCTCTTACGTACCGAACGTCTTTATGCGAAGTTTTCCAAATGCGAGTTCTGGATCAAAGAAGTCCAATTCCTTGGGCACGTAGTTAGTGAAAAAGGAATCCATGTTGATCCTTCCAAAATCAAAGCAGTGAAGAATTGGACCGCGCCTAAATCTCCTCCTGAAATCCGTTCATTCTTAGGATTGGCGGGTTATTACCGCCGATTTATCTCTAACTTTCCAAAGATCGCCGTTCCTCTCACTTCGTTGACTCAAAAAGAGAAACCTTTTGCTTGGGGTCCTGAGCAAGAAAAATATTTTCAAACCCTCAAGGATTTGCTTTGTAACGCTCCTATTCTTGCTTTCCCTGATGGAAACGATGACTTCGTTGTATATTGTGATCCCCTGAATCGTGTTCTTGGTTGTGTTCTCATGCAACGAGACAAAGTCATCGCTTACGCCTCTCGTCAACTCAAAAATACATGAGAAAAACTATACTACCCACGATCTCGAGCTTGGCGCAGTTGTTTTTTGCGTTAAAGATTTGGCGACACTACCTATATGGTACAAAGTGTGTGGTTTTCACTGACCACAAGAGCCTACAACACATCTTTAACCAGAAAGAGTGTTAGGAAACTTTATTTGTAAGTATTGAAGAAAATCACAATCAACTGGATCTATGAAGAGATCACAGTCCTGAAGATCACGAACTAGAAAAAGAAGATCAGATGGGACAACTAGAATGCATAGCATCTACTTCAAAGAAACACAAGTTGATCAAGAGCAGAATTGGATTATCAGAAAAGGTCACTTCTGATGGATCTGATGATATTTCTGATGAAATATCATCAGTTTCTGACGATTCTGATCATCAGGATTTTTCTGATGATTTGTTCATTAGAATTTCTGATGAAGTGGTTTATCAGAATTCTGATGAAATACCCCACTTGTCTGAAATTGGCTCTGTCCTGCCACACTTACCGAAGCAAGTTGACATTAATTGATATCATGATGAAAAAGGCAACTTGAACGTTGGAATCAATGAATATGTCAATTGGGCACTTTTTGCAGGAATTATTGCATGAATAAACTATTGTTTATTCATGCACCCAACCTTCTATAAATAGAAGGCTCAAACAGAAAAAGCAAAGTGAGTTTTAAGCTTATCATTCATACATACATCAAAACTCCATTGCCCTCTCACCCACAGAATTCAAGATTCATTTGTACTAGATAATAATCTTACAATCACCTTGTAAACCATTTTGTTTCAAAGTGATATAAACTTGATAATTCTGTAGGTCTTGTTTCTTGAAAGTCTGATTTCCATTTCCGCACATCTTTTTCACATCTACTGAAATCACTTGCCATATTACGTGAAAAGAAGTTGTTTTAAGGGCTTACTGGGTCCAACAATTGGTATCAAAGCAGATTGAATAAATTATTTTCAAACGATCAATTGCTCATCTTCTTTTCTCTAAATATGGCCAGCTTTCAATCCTGGAATAATGCTTTCAACATTGGTTCTATGTCCAAACCTCCGACTCTGGTCAGAGAGGAATACCCCCAATGGAAAATCAGGATGGTCAATTTCCTTAATGGTCATGACCGAGCTCTGTTTCAATCCATTGAAAGGGGTCCACATATACCAATGACAGACATACCTGCTATCCCTGCCTCCCGCGCTCCCAAAAGTGAAATTAACTGGAGTGCGGAAGACAAGGAACGGGTGGCTGGGGATGAAAGGGCAAAGTCACTTTTAATAATGGCCATCCCCAATGACATATTTTCACAAGTTGATGCATGTGCATCAGCTAAGGAAATATGGGATCAGTTGGAAAATCTTTGTGAAGGAGGAAAGAGGATGAGAAGAAACAAGAGAACAAACAATGTCTCATCTTATGAAAGGTTTAAAAGTTTGCCAAATGAAAGGTTAAATGTTACTTATCAAAGATTTACAAAACTTTTAAACGAGCTAAAGAAATTTGGTATAACAAAGTCAAATGATGAAAGAAACATAAAATTTCTTGATGCCCTTCCTAGAGAATGGAGAAGTCTAACCATGACTTTATCATCAACCTTAGAACTAGGAAACATGAGTCTTCATGACTTATACAGCATCTTGATCCCCAGAGAGGAAGAAATATTTGAAGAAACCATTCAAAGAGGGGGATCTTTAGCTCTTATCTCAAACTCACAAAGATCAACAACAACCAATGATCCACAACCATCAAACAGCCAAAATCTTGAAACTTCTGATGCATCATCAGACTTTTCAGCTTTTGCTGAAGCAATAGCACTGCTCACCAAAACATTTAAGCAGAGGTTGAGGGGAGGTAGCCAGAGATACCAGAGGAGTGACAGAGGAAGGATGGATGGTAGATCTAAAGAAGAGGTTAGATCTAAGGATAAAGGGAAGGCTGAAGTTGTGTGTTATAAGTGCAAGCAGAGAGGTCATTATGCATCAGAATGCAAGACCAAAAAGCTGAAGGATGTTGCCTATTATGAGAAGAAGCTTGAAGAAGCAAAGAAGCAGCAACTAGTAAGTTTAATTGCTGGAACAGATACATGGTTATCTGATGATTCTTCTGATGATGAAGAAGAAGAGTTGGCAAATTTCTGCCTCATGGCACTCTCTGAAGGACTACCAGAAACTTCAGAACAAAAGGTAAATTTAGACAATCTTGATCTTGAACACAAACTAAACAAGCTCATGTCAGATTTTCTAACTCTGCAAGAAAAACATCAATCAGATATAAGAAAATCTGATGAGTTGCAAAGGACTTTGAATAAAATCATTCTTGAAAACCAACTTCTTATAGAGGATAGTTTAGATCAAAGAGCTAAAATTGAGTTTTATTAAAATGAAAGAAAAGATCTTTACAAGAAAATCAATGATAAAGAAGTCAATGTAAGAGGTTTTCAACAGGCCAAAGAGTTCATAAATTTTATTGAGTCCACACCAAAGAACAAAGGAGAAGGTTTAGGTTATATAAGTTCTACAAGATCAAATAGAAATAAACCTACTATCTTTGTAAAAGCAACTCATCAGAATTCTGATAAATTTACATCAGAATCTGAATCTGAATCTTGCAAAACAACATGTTCTGAATATTCTTTTGAAAAACCAAACTTCAAAACAAACAATAGTGAATGCAGTCAAGAATCTGTAAAGACTCCAGAAGCAGTTCACTCATCTTTTCAAAATTATCCACTCATTCCATCACAAGAGGAAATATCAGAAAATTCTGATAACTCTTGTATGTGTGTTGACATACTGAAGCTTGTTCAACACCATCTTCAAAAGAAAACTGTAAAATCTGTTAATGGCTCAGCATATAACAGAGTTTCTGATGTAAAAACAAGAAGAAGAAAAAATAAAGTGATTAATATTCCATCAGAAATAGTACCCAAGCATGCCTGGGTACCAAAAACCCTCTAATCATTTCATTTCAGGACCATCATGTGCAGCAGATCTGGTACTGCGACTCAGGAAGCTCCAAGCACATGACTGGGGACAGGAGCTTACTCAGCAACTTTGTTTCAAGGCTGGGTAGATTGGTAAACTTTGGAAATGGAGTGAAAGGAAGGATCATGGGATATGGATGTATAAGGTATTGATGTGTGACCATAGAAAGAGTAGCCTATGCTGTAGGCTTAACAAATAATCTGCTTTGTTATGGTCAGAATTACTCAGACAATTTTAACACCAGAAAAATGTTTGATAAATTGCTTTAGTAATAATCAAAGTCATGTATTTGATAATTCACTAGAAAATTTGGCAACTTATCAGAAATTCTGATGAAAACATCAGAAAATATGATACAACATCAGAACACCTGATAAATCATCAGAATTCTGGTGAATCATCAGAAAATATGCTGGATATTCAAAATCGTCAAAGGTCATTAAAACATATTGCTGCAATTTGATCATCATCATTCATATCTCTTTACAATATATTCATAAAGTGTACATTGGAAGATTTTTTTTTTATTTTTTTTTTGTGCTGATAACGTCATCCAACAGAAAATTTCTGGGAATTCGTTAATATGGAACTTTCTCTCTCCTTCATTTATTACACCCCATGATGTAGTAAGAAGGTTGAAGTGACATATTGGTAGGTTATCAGATTACATCACCAGAAATTAGCCGCCTATATCATTAAATACGTGAGAAGTGGAGTTGAAACATATCTCTGGTATCTTTTTGTCCTTTGGTAATCATTAAAATAACAGAGATTGCGGTGAAGAAAATCTGCAAGTTGGTAGCTTCCATTTATGGAAAAGATTAAATTTACTATAAATAATCACCTCTTTGGGTTAAAATCTGTCTTCTTCACTCCTCTTCTTCACCTCACATTCACACACACTCTCACAAAATGAACACTATCAAAGATGAATGCTTCCCACTTATTCTTTATCCATATCATAACCTCAGACTGGGGACCAACCTGGAAGGTCCTCAGTGGGAAGGATGTCAAGTCATACTCAAAATGCTCATGAGCAGCAACTTGAACTATGCTCTTACCGTTCACATAAGTGTTCATCCAGAGATTCTTCAAATCTTCTGGAAAAATGCAACACTTGCTGAGTATCAAAACAGGGAACAGATGGCAATCAAGAGTGTGGTGCTAAATCAACAAATTCTGGTAAATGAAGCCACCATCAGGACAGCTCTTCAACTCGATGACGATAATGACGTCCTGATGTTCACAAGGGCTCAGAAGGATGATGTCTTGAGTCAAATGGGTTATCACACACAAATCCAACAACGGGCAATCAACAAACATGGCTTCATCAAGCCATGGCAATATCTGGTAACACAGATGGGAGCATGTTTTTCAAAGAAATTCATCAATCATCACGAAGTATCTCTTAGATTGATGGAGCCTATTCTGGCACTTGTACTCAAAGTACCTTACAATTTCTCTCATTATCTAATGAGTGATTTTGCAAGTAATATGTGGGTTAGCAAGCCATTCTTAATGTATCCTCGTTTTCTGATAAAGATAATAACGAGCCAGCTAGACTTTGCAGGCATTCCTGCAAGTTATCCAAGAGCTGATATGAGACTTCAAGAAAATATGGGTCTCAGCATGCTTGTACCCACCAACCACAACTTTGGGTTAATAACTGATCTGTTGTTGCTCCTAGAAATAGAACATGGAGAAGGCATAGATATTGATTAGACTTTGTTTGATCTGCTTGTACATTTTTATTTTGTTAATATTGTGTGCTTACTTGATCATCTGTCTATGGTTTATATTTGTTTGGGAAATGGGTAAATATGATATGATCATCAGAAGTTAAGATTCTGACTCAAAACTCAAATTTTCAGATGACAGAAGACAAAATCTGGTAAATCAAAATTGGATCATAAATTTTTCTGATAAAACTTTAAGATAATAAAATGTTTTTAGAAAATATCAGAAAAGGCAAAAAGACATGGATGCTACCAGAAAAAGAAATGTGAGTCTTCTAATCTTATCTTATTCCCTCTCATCTTAATATATATATATATATATATATATATATATATATATAAGAGGATCACAAGTTTAGGGGGAAAACACAGAAATTCTGTTGAAAAGACTGTTTACTTCTGTTGACCATGTCAAAAAGGTCAACAGAAGTCTGAACAAAAGGGAATACATATATTCAACAGAATTTAGGATCAATTTCTGAAAGGGAATATTTGACTTAGAAAGAAAAGAGGATACATACGAAGGAAGATGATTGGACCTCCTAGCTAAAGGGGTCCACAAAGAAGAAAAGGTGTCACAGAACCGATAGTTTTCTCCAATAAAAGTGAAGATCAACACGTTCTTGAAGAAATAATTGAAGAAACTACAATTGAAGGGATAAATTGAAAAGGCATAACCACGTTTACATGGTAGATAGTCTCATTAATATCTTGATACCCACGATCCAACGGTTACATTCTGAGCCAATAAATCATATCACACGATCTAATGGTTATAAAGACATTTAATGAGTTCATAAACCACCAGTACATGCCACGTTCTAAAAATTCCCTCAACCCCATACACCCACAACATACTGCTGAAAAACTTCTATATAACATACACCTTGGCAAAAATTCAAAAATCACTCATCTTCTTCACAAAAACTTCAACCCTAAAAATCCCCTGTTTTTCACTCACAATTCGAAAATCCCTAAATTTCAAACCCTAACTCTCAGAGACCAACAATGGCAGAATTTAACCTCAATATTCCAATCGTTCAACATGAAGTATCTTTTGTCGAGGAAGCAGAATTTCTACCAATGAAGGAAAACAATCTGCTGATGAATACAGAGCATTCAGAATATGATAAAAGATGTCAACTTCTGGTAGAATATCTCACAAAATGTCCAATCTCAGGAGCACTAACAAAAGGAAGAGAAATACCAGAAAGGCTGCTACAGCAATTTGTTCACACCTTTAATGAAGTTGAAGAAAATCAGGTGTCTGCTCATGTATGGGGAAGTGTTTATGTAACATTATCCCCCGCAAGAGTAAGAGAATGGCTTGGACTGCCCATTCTTGGCAGTTACATTGAAGCCCCAAGCAGAGAAGATTTATTAAACTTTGTCATTGGGCTTGGATACAAGAAAAGAGATGCCAACAAAATTGGATCAATAAGAAGAAGTGAATTACCAGCCATCTGGCAAGTGATGATGGAAGTGTTAAACAAATGTCTCACCTCAAAGATAGGAGGAACTGATCAAATCAACCAAGCTATTCTGACAATCAAGTTTGGACTCATAAATGGGTTCAAGATTGATTATGGGTCAGAAATTTTTAACCTTCTCAAAAGATCAATCATCACCAGAAATGGAAGAATAACCTCTAATCTGCCATATCCAAGGTTAATCTCAATTTTCATTTCTGAAGCATTCATTGAAAGAAATATGGAAATTCCAATCTTAGAAGATGTCTGGAGATCAAGAACCATGAAGGCCTGGAGTTCCAATAATGGATGGTAATCAGACAAAGATGTCCCTATGTTACCAGAAAGCATGTTATGCTTCATTGCACCAGACTCACAATACAGAATACAACATGAAAAACTTCTGACAAAATCAAATTCTCCAACAGAAGAACCCAGCAGAGAAGTTGTGAACTGTTCTTCATCAACAGAAAAAGCAGATGATGAGAAGTCCTCCCCATCAGAAAAGGAGGGCGCAGAAGAAAGAAGAATTCTGGAAACAGCTAACTTGGAGATAGCCAATTCACTAGAAAACGAAGAAAAACATGCTGAAAGTCAACAGATTCATGAAGCAGGAATTCATCATGAATTTGAAATCCATCAAAAACATGATGCAGAATCACATATTGCTGGAGAAACTCATAATGCTGAAATTGAAGCCACTGAAGTCATACATTATGATGAATCTCAAATTGCTGGTACATCTCTTTTAAACACTGTTTTGGTTGAGTCTCACAGAGAAGAAACAAAATCAGAGAGCTCAGTTAATGTATCCTACAAAATAGAATACAGAACAACTAAGGTTGATGAGGAGGTTACTAGTGCCATTAATCTCAACTCTGAATCAGAAAGTGAGGAAAAGGATGAGATCCCAACAGATAGAGATCAGGAAACTGATCAAGGAAATCTGGCTAAAGGTAATCTAATTACCTCAAAAACTCATGGAGAACCTGAAAAGGTTCAAGGATATGAGGAAATCCAGAACTTGAATGTGTTTCAATTTTCTGGTGAGAATATAGAGAATTTGGAATCTTCAAATACTCTTAATCTCAGAACAGCAGCAAATGTGTTTGCAGCTGGGATGTTAGAAGGAACATCTGTTGTTCCAATTATCCCTGAGAAACCTAAGAACCAAGAAAGTTTAGAAACATTACTGAAAGATGTTTACAATATATGCAAAAGAAATTCAGTGGAAGAAAAACTTGATATATTGCTGGAAGAATTACAAGGTCAAAAAGCTGACATGAAGACTTTGTCAAAATCAGTGAAGGCAATAAAGAAACAAACTGATGAAAACACTGAAGTACTAAACTCTCTTCAAAAGATGAAAGAAAAGGCAACAGAATCCAACATCTCTACATCCGAAATCCAAACGATTCTCACAGAAATAGAAAAGATCAAAGCACAAGTTGCAAATGTGATGGAATCAAGGCAGTCAAGCAGTGCAAACAGAGTTTTGGAGGAAGTTACTATGCTAAGGGCAAGCAATAACAGTATCACAGATGCTCTTGAAAAGCTGTCAAAAGAATTGGTTGTAATTCAGACGAAAGCTCAAACTGAATTCACCAATGTTCAGAAAAACATGTCCAGTAACTCTAAACAAGTAAGAGAAATACAACAACTGGTGGAGAAGATGCAATTCAACATTGCAAGATTGGCCAAAGTGGATCCACAAGAACTTATGAAAGAAACCAATGCTGAAAGCTCACATCAAGAAACTTCAAAGTCAACTCCTCAACAATCATCAAGCACACCCATCACCAAAGCAGGAACCACAATGATGGGACCACCCCCAAATGTCTTAAAAGAAGAAATGCTGCAAAGGTTAGCAACTGTAAAACCTCAAGTTATTAAAAATTTGAAATTGCTAGCATCTGCTCCAAATCCAACAGTGTCTGATGACTCAGCCATAAGTAAGTATATGAATATACAAACTATGAATGAATGGGAACAAGAAGGTGATTCATCAACAAAATCAAAGATTGTTAAGAGAAAAATCTCTGAAGCCAAGTCTGTGATGGTTAAAGAGATTGCCAGGGATGTAATGATATTTCCTGAGAACAATCTGGTGAGCTATTATCTAACAAAAGAAGATGAAACACCAAGATCACTGTCTCCTGCCAGACTGGAATTAAGAAAAGAAAGGATAAACAGAGGGTCAAGCAGCATTCACAAACAGAATGACAATCCAGTAAAGAGAATTTTAAAGGTGGATGAAATGAAAATTGCAACTGATGGTGTTGGAGGAACTCATGCACAAAACAGATACACACTTTAGAGAGAAAATGGGGAAGAACAAAAGGTGACTGATGAAGAAATAGCTGACCAATTGCATCCTTTAGACATTCTGTTTATGAAGGATCATTATGAAAAAGAGAAGAGAAATAATCAAGAGGTCAGAAGAGCATTATATGGCATATCAAAGGCTGGAATACTGCTATTTGAAAGAGTAGCCTTCTCAGACTTTGATCTATGCATCAACTTTGAGCATGTACACAACAAAAAGGTGTATGTCAGATCACCAAAGACAAAAGTTCCCTCAGAAATATTGGAAGATGCAAGATTCGGAGACATCATTATGATGACAAGTAAAAATGAAGAACAGGAATATGGTGTCATCTTCAGAGATCATGATAATAACAAGGCTCTATTCAGAAGTGTTGACATTTGTAAGTACTAAAATCAAACTCTGAGGTATATCTTGAAAACAATGAACAGAAGACAAGAACATCTTCAGAAGATAATGAAGAACTTGGAAGGAAAAAGAAAAGAAATTGAGCAAATGATTGGAGAATGGATCCAAGCAAGAGAATGGTACAAAGACATGTATGTCAGCTGCAACAAGTATATCTCCTACAAAAAGAAATTAAAGGAAGGAGATGTGCACAAGAGAATGAAGCTGAATAGAAGAACTTGTTCATTTAAATTTTCATCTTTTATAATTTGTCTTTCAAAAACATCAGTAACTGTTTTGTTTAAATTCTGCATGTATTATGTTTCCAATGTTTGGAAACTTTCTGTTCAAAAGGTAGTTCATTTTCTTACAATACTTAGGGGGAAACAGTTAGGAAACTTTATTTATAAGTATTGAAAAAAATCACAATCAATTGGATCTATGAAGAGATCACAGTCCTGAAGATCACGAACTAGAAAAAGAAGATCAGATGGGACAACTGGAATGCATAGCATCTACTTCAAAGAAACACAAGTTGATCAAGAGTAGAATTGGATTATCAAAAAAGGTCACTTCTGATGGATCTGATGATATTTCTGATGAAATATCATCAGTTTCTGAAGATTCTGATCATCAGGATTTTTCTGATGATTTGTTCATCAGAATTTATGATGAAGTGGTTTATCAGAATTCTGATGAAATACCCCACTTGTCTGAAATTGGCTCTGTCCTGCCACACTTACCGAAGCAAGTTGACATTAATTGATATCATGATGAAAAAGGCAACTTGAACGTTGGAATCAATGAATATGTCAATTGGGCACTTTTTGCAGGAATTATTGCATGAATAAACTATTGTTTATTCATGCACCCAGCCTTCTATAAATAGAAGGCTCAAACAGAAGAAGTAAAGTGAGTTTTAAGCTTATCATTCATACATACATCAAAACTCCATTGCCCTCTCACCCACAGAATTCAAGATTCATTTGTACTAGATAATAATCTTACAATCACCTTGTAAACCATTTTGTTTCAAAGTGATATAAACTTGATAATTCTGTAGGTCTTGTTTCTTGAAAGTCTGATTTCCATTTCCGCACATCTTTTTCACATCTACTGAAATCACTTGCCATATTACGTGAAAAGAAGTTGTTTTAAGGGCTTACTGGGTCCAACAAAGAGCTTAACATGCGACAGTGTCGACGGGTGGAATTACTTAATGACTACGACTGCAAGATTCGCTATCACTCTGGTAAGGTGAATGTCGTAGCCGATGCACTTAGTCATAAGTCTCATGTTAATAGTATTCGTTGTTTCCATATCTCGAGCGATCTTCACACTTGTATTCGTGAAGCGCAATACTCGACTATCAATGAGGGAACCATGTCCGTAGAAATACGTGGAGCTACTGAAGGCCAACTCGTTTCCAAATCTGATGGTCTCTTATACTGTCGTGATCGCATTTGGGTACCAAATAGCGATAATCTTCGTGAACTCATAATGAACGAGGCACACAAGTCTAAGTACTCAATTCATCCTGGTGCTGACAAGATGTACCACGATCTACGTACATCCTATTGGTGGCCTGGTATGAAGAGAGAAATCACCACTTATGTTTCTAAGTGTCTCACCTGCTCGAAAGTCAAAGCTGAGCATCAACGACCTTCTGGAATGCTTGAGCAACCTGAAATCCCTGTTTGGAAGTGGGATAGCATCGCTATGGACTTCATAACCAAACTCCCTCGCACACCTTCAGGTCATGATAGCATTTGGGTAATCATCGATCGTTTGACTAAATCAGCTCACTTTCTTCCCATTCGCGAAGACTTCAAAGTTGAGAAACTCGCCTGAGTCTATACTGACGATATTATATGTCGTCATGGTATTCCTCCCGAGATCATTTCTGATCGTGATGGTCGTTTCACCTTGCGTCTTTGGCAAACTTTCCAGTCCGGTCTTTCATCCTCAAACAGATGGACAGACTGAACGTACTATCCAAACCCTAGAGGACATGCTCCATTCTTGTGTCATCGGCTTTGGTGGTAGTTGGGATGTGCATTTACCATTGATCCAATTCTCGTACAACAATAGCTACAACTCCAGTATTCAAATGGCTCCTTTCGAAGCTTCGTATGGTCGCAAATGTTGATCTCCTTTAAGCTGGCACGAGGTTGGTGACAAACAATTTACTGGACCTGAAATCATACAAGAAACAATGGATAAGATTCTTCAAATCCTTGATAATCTACTCAAGGCTCGAAGTCGACAAAAGAGCTATGCTGACAAGAGACGCAAACCATTAGAGTTTAACGTTGGTGACCATGTTCTACTCAAAGTGTCTCCTTTGAAAGGAGTAGTTCGTTTTGGTAAAAAGGGAAAGCTTGCCCCTCGCTATGTTGGTCCTTTCAAGATACTCGAAAGGGTTGGCAAGGTGGCTTATCGACTTGATTTACCTCAAGAACTCAGCAACGTTCATCCAACATTTCACGTCTCGAATCTAAAGAAGTGTCTCGCTGAAGAAGGACTTCAAGTTCCCCTCGAAGATCTGCATGTCAACGAAACTATGCATTTTGTGGAAAAACCCATCGAAATCATGGATCATGGAGTCAAGTTATTGAGGCGCAGTAAGATTCCTATCGTCAAGGTTCGATGGGAAGGAAAACGTGGCGTCAAATTCACTTGGGAACTCAAGAGTGACATGAAGAAGAAGTATCCATATCTTTTCGCTACTTCTCCCTAAATTTCGGGACGAAATTCCCTAAAGGAGGGGAGACTGTAACGCTCCGCATTTCCACACTTTCTTATTTTAGCAAGTCATGTTGTACTTTCTATATTTAGACACTTGTACTCTCTCTGTAATCTACTTTCGTTCCGCTTGTAATTCGAGACTATTGATCATAATGAAAATGAAACTATTTTGTGTATTCATATTATGTGCAACTGTTAATCTGTTTCTCGTTTGAGCGATATATTATTCCTGACTCTATATTTATCGGCACTTGATACTCGTTAAACTGGTTAAAACTCCTAAAACAATGAAACTCGAAAGCTTTGTGAAACGAGCAAACGTTTAAATATTTTTATTTCGTTATAAATATGGTTGTTTTTTAAATTATTTAAAATGATTAAATTAATTAATTTTTACTATTTAAAAGTTTATTTTTATAATAAATTTATTTAGTTCCATTAGTTTTAAGGTTAGTAAAATAAACCTAGTTAGTTAAACTAAAGTTAGTTTTTTTTAACAAACATAACATAAGTTGATTAAAGTTTAGGGTTGTTTGTGTAATTAACTGGAACTTTAAACTAAAGGGGCTATTTGTGTATTTTCCTGAAACAATAATGTTTTAAATAAAAAAATGAAACAAAAAGGATGCAGACGCCGAGTTTCGAACCCGGGTCAACACCATCAAACACACGTTCCTTAACCAGCTGGGGCTGCTGGGCTAGACCTTCTCATCAAACAAATCAGTCGCCTTTAATTCTTAAACACTCATCCAGACTAACTCAGCTCACTGAAATGCAATCAGACTCGATTTTAGGCGCGGTTTTGTAGCTTTTTTGAGTTTTAAACACGAGTTTGGCATTTAATACACAACCACAACCTACCCTAACCATCTCCTATAAATACCAAGCCATTCCCAAGCTCTAATCACTTTAACTCATCCAAATCACCCTCAAATCATCAAAAATGCAGCTGCAAATTGGTGTTCGAGCAGATTCATCCTACTTCACAAAAGTGAGCATATCTCACACGTTTCTTATCCGTTTTACCTCATTCTTTTTCCTATTTGCTTGGTTTGACCTTAGCTTCGATTCCATGGGTTTTTCACAGTAAATAATGTGACACATGTGTCATTGAAGCCATCAAACAAATACCAAAACAATGAAATATTGTGTTTCATACTTGGGATTTTTAAAAATATGTGTATCGTTTCCACATATCAATTCTTGTTCGATTACGGGCTTTAAATCGCTTTCTGGAAGGTTATACGCGATCTGATGCGTAAATATAACCAGTTCAATGCAACAAACACTCCGGAACAGTGACATAGGCTTAACATACCTTAAATAACCTTTACATAACTTAGAAATCAGTTTTGGATGGTTTGGTATGCCGAAATCAAGGTTGTTCGCTTACAGGGACTAAATTCGACAAACTGCGAAAGTATGCCGATTTATACTGTAACGAACATTCCGGAACATGATCATAAGTTAAATATGCCCTAGATATCCTTTACATAGCTTAGAAATAGGCTTTGAGGTGTTTTGTGCGCAAAAATAAACTTTATGCTCATTCAGGGACTAAAAGCGTCAAAAATTGCATAAGTTTGCATTTCCGCGCATATCTTACGTTCCGAATACATGCGGACATCCAAAAATTTATGTAAGCATTAAAGTATTTTATTTTAGTGTTTGGCATAATAAAAATCCATTCGTCGCTTAATTTGGATCGTTTTTGCGTTCGTTACGACTCCTGTCGTAATTAACTGAACAATGCAACCGTACGACCAAACGAACCGACATCCGAGATATTTTTGAGCATGTTTTGAGTTACCTATACTTTAACTTCATTTTAGAGCCTTGAAATGAGGTTAACGGGGCTTAAATGTGCCAAAAATGAGCCGAAATGCATGATTGTGAAGTACAGGGACCAAAACTAAAATTTTGTAATAGTTGGCCAGGTGGCCCGCGTAAGCTAGTGCTATGGGCTACGCAGCCCGCGTGAGTGGCCCAGTTCTGCAAAACTGATTTCCAGCTGTTCCACACCCTTTGCACCTGGTTTTGATCAATCTATGGGCCATTTTTTATGGTTTTCAAGTGCCCATGGTATCCAAATACCATGTACCCACTTGTACGGACAAGATCGAAGCACGTTTTTCGACGAACGATCTTAACGGTTCTTGAATTCCTATAAATACCCACCCTCACTTCCTCCCAAAGCACACTTGAATCTGATTTTGGCTCTCTAAGTTGAAGTTTATGCTTCATACCTGAGAGTAAATCGGATCAAGAGCTTGCGGGGACCTTCTGTAAGTATTCTTTCGTTCTTTTCATTCGTTTTTATTGTTAAAGTCAAACTGCGTTTGACTTTCTGCATTGACCAGTTTATGGTCAACGTGAAGTTCGTTTGCACTTCGCAACGTGAGCGTAATCACGATGGTCATAGTCCCTTGTGACTATACCTACTGATTACCACGTTGATTAAGTGTAGTGACGAGTCGTAGTTTCTGTCACACCCCGACCACGTAGAACATCAAATCGTGGCGGAAACGTCGGGGAGTGTTGTAACAGAATTATTGTTTCACAACCATGGAATACAAAGTTATATTTTATTTATCAAACAAGAGTGTTACATTGTCTCAAAACAGGAAATAAAAAGTTCAGAACATAATTAAACTAGTTCTATCTTTATTTTAAGTCTCTAAGGCACAGGTCCGCCCTAGTGTCACGATCATCATCCTAAGCGACTGCTCCTGAAAACACATGTGAAAATAGGTACGTCAGCATAAAAATGCCTGTGAGATACATAGGTTTTGTGAAAATAGGATTCATGACTTGGGTTTTAGAAGAAAGGTTTAATAAAAGTTAGTCATGAATCTTGTTAAGCGTTTTCTTTTATAAATCATATGAAAACTCGATAAGAAAATCAGATTATATAAAAGAAAGGTGTATGGTTAATGAAATAACCAAGTAAAATGGGTTGTATAAAATAAACCGTTTTGTAAAACAATGTCTTGTGAAAAATATGTTATTTGTGTAAAATGTAATACCTCTATACTAAAATGATTTAAATAACACTACGATATGTAATATTATACAAACACTTATATATAGGAAGTACCAGCGGCGTATCCACCATGTTTGTATCATATTACACACGCCTCGTTACTCAAAACATTTACCCAAACCAACCACCATTGTAAATTGTTCATGTATAAATCAATTGTCAAGTGTTATTGTGTAAACCATATCAAAATGTCCATGTCTAATGTAAATCAATAAATGTGTATATCAATGTCAAAATGTTTATGTTTAATGTAAATCATGAATTGTGTATCCAAAAATATCGTGTATGGCAAGTGAAATATATCAACTAACCATAGGTAAAATGCACAAAAACA
The DNA here is from genome assembly GCA_030545235.1 of Helianthus tuberosus. Classification (NCBI taxonomy): domain Eukaryota; kingdom Viridiplantae; phylum Streptophyta; class Magnoliopsida; order Asterales; family Asteraceae; genus Helianthus; species Helianthus tuberosus. Next base: position 145,774,943 of record CM060393.1, read on the forward strand.
GGGTATCGAATTAAACATAGTTTAAATCAAAGTTATGTTTTGTGGAACAAATGCATGCTATACTGATACAAACATCTATGCGGTATTGTTATAATGCATACATCCAAGCCTTGTGACTGTGGTGATAGACCTTTAAACAAATTAAAGGTTTGTCTGTGTTATGCTTATCGAATTCGGTCATTCCTTCCACCCAAACAAACCTAGGGTTCAGGAACGGGAGTTGTCAAGTCCTATGGTACCATTACCTACTAACGAGCGGCGTAGCTAATGTTAATGAATGTATATTGTCCCATTTGAACAAACCAAATGTCATACCAAAATGTAAGCATGTGATGAATAACAAATGTACTAAGTATGCACACAATGGGCATACATAGCATAAAATGTAATGTAAAACAATGTACTAAATATGCACACAATGGGCATACATAGCATAAACACAATGAAATCATGTACTATAAGTGTACTATTGAACATAACAAGCATATGATATGAAAACATAGAAAAGCATGAAAGTAACAAGTAGACACATGTATTTCACCCCAAAACAGTTTGAAAACAGTAAAAGAGGGGTCTATGTACTCACTTGAGATTGCTTGGTAGTCCTTGAGTAACAACCAAACAATGCTAGAGATCACGGATATCAAACGACACCTAATATAGGTAACTATGTTAATATACCGGACCTAAAATCGGAGGATTGGATAGAATGAGGGTTCGTAAACCAAACGAGTATGGAGACTCGTGTAATATGGTTTAACAAAGCCCACATACTAAAATGAAACCTAACCTAAGTGCTTACGACCCATTACGACCCGTTTAGGTAGCTTATGCTACTTTAACGCGTCGTTCACGTATAACGCGTTCGGAATGCCTAACTAGTCCTATGACAAGTAAAATATGCCTTAACATGTCTAATATTGTTACCAAATCAGTTTAGATTCCAAAAGTTATGTTACATATGCTTAAAATGAGTTTTGGCGTAAAAAGGGTATTTTGCTCATTTACCTAAGGCATATAAACTACCTATCATACAACTAACTAAACATCGTGACCATAAGGTATAACCTTGGAAGGTTATTCCCTATATACTATGGTCACCTAATGTGTTTGGTCGGATCTTAATGATCGACCAAACGGGTCGGGTTCGAAAGTATAAGCCATTGTTTAAATCGCTTACCTTGCGACCCTATATAAGCACTAAACTAAAAGTGACGAGCTAAGCATGTTAAAACATGCTTAACTAAGTTTAGAAAACAGGTTTGGTATCAAAACAAACGGTTTTGATACCTATGAGTAGTTTGGTTACAAAATACGCAAGAATGCGCATTTTGGCCGAAACTACGACTCGTCACTGAGCCTAGATAACGTGGTAATCAGTAGGTATAGTCACTAAGGACTACAACCATCGTGATTACGCTCACGTTATGAAGTTCAAACGAACTTTGCATTGACCATAAACTGGTCAATGCAGAAAGTCAAACAAAGTTTGACTTTAACGCTAAAAGAATAAAAGAACGAAGGAACACTTACAAAGGGTCCCCGCAAGTTTATCTTGATCCAAGTAGCTCAGGTATGAAGTAATGGCTTCAACTTAGAGCTTTTAGATCAGATTTTGTGGGTTTTGAGTTGTGATGGGTTGGGTATTTAAAGTAAATGGACAACCGTTAGGATCGTTTATCGAATAACGTGCTTCAATCTCATCCTTACAGTTGTTGCAACCTTATGGTAGCTCAAAATGGCCCCTCATGATCAGGAAAGGGCAAGTGTGGGTGAGTTTTGAGTGGTTAACAGTTGTAAACAGCTGTTAAACTGATTTAATCTGATCTAGGAAGCTGACACGGGCCACGTAAGGGGACACCAAGAACTCACGCGGGCCTCCTGGCCTTTCTGGTCAGAAACAACTTTCAACAAATGTCAGTTTTGGTCCCTGTTGTGTTTTAAAGCCATTTCCGACACGTTTAAGGCCCGTTAAGCCAACGTTAAGGCCCTAAAATGATGCCTAAACATTGTGGACATGAAACATGCTTAAAAATATGCCGGATGTTAGTTCGTTTAGTCATACGATCGCGATGTTCGCTTAATTACGACGGAATGCGCATAAGCGCGAAAAACGACCCAAATTGCGTGACGAATGGATTTTTCTCATGCCAAACACTAAAATAAAATATTTTAGTGCTTACATAAATTTTTGGATGTCCGGATGTATTCAGAACGTGAGTTATGCGCGAAAGTGCAAACTTGTGCACTTTTTGACGCTTTTAGTCCCTGAATGACCCAAAAGTTTATTTTAGCACACCGAACCCTTCAAAGCCTATTTCTAAGCTATGTAAAAGATATTTATGGTATGTTTAACTTATGTTCATTTTCCGGAATGTCTGTTACAGTTCAAATTGGCATACTTTCGCAGTTTGTCAAATTTAGTCCCTGTAGGCGAATTAACTTGTTTTTGCCATACCAAAGCCTTCAAAACTTATTTCTAAGTTATGTAAAGGTTATTTAAGGTATTTTAAGTATATGTTGATGTTCCAGAGTATTTTTCGCATTAAATTGATTACGTTTACGCACCAGTTTGCGTATAACTCTCTAGAAAGCGATATAAAGTTTGAAATTGAACAAAAGTCAAAACATGAAAAATGTAAAACATAACCAAACAAACATTGGGATCAAATAACATTTTTTTTATTGATAATTGAACTATTCACAATGATTTCAGACACAGATGTTACAGTCTCCCCTACTTGTGGAAATTTCGTCCCGAAACTATTTAGAGGAAACTCGTGGGAATAGATGCGGATACTTCGCCTTCATTTGATCTTTGCGTTCCCAAGTAAACTCAGGTCCACGTTTAGATTCCCAGCGAACTTTGACCAATGGAATGCGCTTGCGTTTGAGCCACTTGACTTCACGTTCCATGATTTCCATTGGCTTCTCAACACAAATTTCAGTGTTTTATCAACACGAATTTCGTCAGGTGGTATATGGAGGTTCTCATCAGCTAAACACTTCTTGAGATTGGACACGTGAAAGGTTGGATGAACATTTCCAAGTTCAGGAGGTAACTCAAGTCTGTAGGCTACCTTACCGATTCTTTCGACGATCTTGAATGGTCCAACGTATCTAGGTGCAAGTTTTCCTTTCTTTCCAAATCTGATCACACCTTTCCAAGGTGAGACCTTAAGTAATACACGATCACCGACATGAAAATCCAAGGGCTTGCGTTTTGGGTCCGCGTAACTCTTTTGACGGCTTCTAGCTGTCTGAAGGTTATCATGAACTTTCTTAATCTTATCAGTTGTCTCTAAAATGAGGGCAGGTCCAGTAAGCTGAGCCTCACCGATCTCATTCCAGCAGACTGGTGAACGACATTTTCGACCATAGAGAGCCTCGAAAGGAGCCATGTTGATGTTGGAGTGATAACTGTTGTTGTAGGAGAATTCAATCAACCGAAGATGTGAATCCCAACTACCACCAAAATCGATCACACAAGCTCTAAGCATATCCTCCAGAGTCTGGATTGTTCTTTCAGATTGACCATCCGTTTGCGGATGATAGGCTGTGCTCAGATTAAGTTGGGTCCCCATAGCAGATTACATGGTTCTCCAAAAATGAGAAGTGAAACGAGCATCTCTGTCAGAGATGATCTTCAAAGGAACACCATGTCGAGCTACAATTTCATCCACATAGATTTTAGCAAGTTTGTCAGCAGAAAAATCCTCACGGATTGGCAAGAAATGCGCTGACTTAGTAAGACGATCAACAAATACCCAGATGGCATCATGACCTTTCTTTGTGCGCGGAAGTTTAGTAATGAGATCCGTAGTAATGTTTTCCCATTTCCAAACTGGGATCTCTGGTTGTACCAATAAACCAGAAGGACGCTGATGTTCAGCCTTAACCTTAAGACAAGTAAGGCATTTTGATACATATAAGGCAATGTCTTTCTTCATACCAGGCCACCAATACTGAATACGAAGATCCTTATACATCTTATCTGAACCAGGATGTACAAAATAACGAGACTTATGGGCTTCATCCATAAGCAAGGTGCGAATGTTATCTTGGCTTGGGACCCATAAACGGTCCATGAAGTAATACGATCCATTGTCCTTCAGTTCAAGATCAGGGGTTATGTGATAGGGAAATTCATTATCCATCAAACCTTGTGAAACACAAGGGTGTTGAGCCTGAGAAATGCGTGCTTGGATATCGGATCGAGCTTGAATAACAGATTGAACACGAACACAATGAAGCTTAGTACGTTCCTTGCGACTCAAAGCATCGGCCACGACATTCGCCTTACCAGGATGGTAGCGAATTTCGCAGTCATAGTCGTTTAGAAGCTCAACCCAATGTCGTTGCCTCATGTTGAGTTCTTTCTGATTGAAGATATGTTGAAGACTTTTGTGGTCCGTGAAAACCACACATTTTGTACCGTACAAATAGTATCTCCAGATCTTAAGAGCGAAGACAACTGCACCTAACTCAAGATCATGAGTGGTGTAGTTTTTCTCATGTATCTTCAACTGCCTCGATGTATATGCTATGACTTTGTTCCTTTGCATCAGAACACAACCAAGACCTAATTTAGATGCATCGCAATAAACAACGAAATCATTATTGTCCTCAGGCAAGGTCAGAACAGGCGCGTCGCAAAGCTTTTGTTTCAAGGTCAGAAACGCTTCCTCTTGCTTGAATCCCCAATCAAAGGGTTTGTTCTTCTGAGTGAGAGCAGTTAGAGGAACTGCAATCTTTGAGAAATTCTCAATGAAGCGGCGGTAATAACCCGCAAGACCAAGAAAAGAACGAACTTCAGTAGGAGTAGTAGGCGTATCCCAATCCTTGATCGCACTGATCTTGGAGGGATCTACATGAATACCTTGTTCGTTGACAATATGTCCTAAGAATTGAACTTCTTTAAGCCAGAATTCACACTTGGTGAATTTGGTGAAAAGTTGCTCTTTCTTTAGGAGTTCCAGAGTAAGATGAAGATGTTGCTCGTGATCAGCTCGCGTCTTAGAGTATATCAAGATGTCATCAATAAAAACAATGACGAACTGATACAAATAAGGCTTGCAGACCCTATTCATTAAGTCCATGAAAACAGCAGGAGCATTAGTTAAACCGAATGGCATGACTGTGAACTCATAATGCCCATAACGAGTGCGGAACGCTGTCTTGGGAATGTCTTCTTCATGCACACAAAGTTGATGATATCCCGATCGCAGATCAATCTTTGAAAAATAAGAAGCGCCCTGTAACTGATCAAAGAGATCATCGATGCGAGGTAGGGGATATCGATTCTTGATGGTAAGCTTGTTAAGCTCACGATAATCGATACACATCCTAAAAGATCCATCCTTCTTCTTGACAAAAAGAACGGGAGCACCCCAAGGTGAAAAGCTAGGACGGATAAAACCTTTGTCAGAGAGCTCCTGAAGCTGCTTAGACAACTCTTGCATCTCAGACGGTGCAAGACGATATGGAGATCTGGCAATGGGATTTGCACCAGGTACGAGATCAATACGGAACTCGACTTGGCGTGCTGGAGGTAGACCAGGTAACTCTTCAGGGAATACTTCAGAATAATCCCGAACAATAGGAATATCTTGAATAGATTTACCTTTGCCCTTATCTGCTACAACATGTGCCAAAAAGGCCACATAGTTCTTTCGCGGATACTTCCGAGCTTTAAAACAAGACATGAGTTTGAGACCACCAACAGGTTTCTCACCATGAACTTGTAGGATCTCGCCTGTCGAAAGCGGCACACGAACAATCTTCTCAAAACAAACTACCTCTGCGCGATGCTTGGATAACCAATCCATACCCACTATAACGTCGAAGCTTCCAAGTTGCATAGGCGTGAGGTCAATAGGAAAAAGATGGTCGTTAAGGTTCAACTGGCAGTTGCGAAGAACAGAATCAAGAACAATGGGTTCACCACTAGCAACTTCTACTGTCAAGGGTTTTCCTAGTTTCGTTCTAGACATGCGGAGCAATGGCTCAAAAGATAAAGACACAAAACTCTTATCGGCACCCGAATCAAAAAGAACAGATGCAGGCTGATTATTAATAAAGAACGTACCGTTCACCACTTCATTGTCTGCTTGTGCCTCTTGTGCATTCATGTTGAAGACTCGACCCCGAGCCTGAGCCTGATTCTGATTTGGGTTAGCATTCACCAATCTTGGACACTGATTACGGTAGTGGGTCAGATCCCCACAGTTGTAACAAGAACATGGCGGGTAGTGTGGTCGTGCAGCTTGACCCTGTTGCTGAGCAGGAGGCTGAGCAACTTGTCGAGCCGGGTTCTGAACTGCCTGATTCTGAGCAAAACGATAAACATTAGCAAGATGTCCTGACTTCCCACAGTTAGTACAGAAGCGGCACGGAAATTGCGGCTGATGGTGCCTGTTGCATCTATTGCACAAAGGTGCATTTCCTGCATAAGGTTTCTTCGCTGGAGGCTGTGCGGGTTGGTTGGGAGCTGCCTGGTTAACTTGGGCAGTGACAGCAAAATTTTGGGAAGCCTTACGCTTCCTTGACCCCCTTGAGGAACCAGAATCCTTTCCCTTCTTGGTTTGACCTTTCTTGCTATCTTCTTTGTCAGACGCCTGCTTCTTACCCTTGTCACCCTTTTTGTGCAGCTTTCCCTTTCGAACCTGCGACTCAGTCAATGTCGCTGCTAACTCGATCGCCTGACGGAGTGTGGTAGGGTTACTACTAGTAATGATGTCTTGTACTGAGTCAGGTAGACCATCGATGTACCTTTCGATAGCCTTGTCGAGTGGGGTAACCATTGTTGGGCAAAGCAGACTCAACTCCTCAAACCTATCAGTATACGCCCTGTGCTCGCCACTGTCCTGTTTCAAGTCATCAAACTCTCTCTCTCCAAAGCTCGCTGTTCATGACAAGGACAAAACTCCCTCATCATAAGATCTCTAAGTTCAGCCCAAGTCTGTGCTAGAGCAACTTCTGCACCCCGGTCTCTCATAACCCCGTTCCACCACGTAAGAGCCCTCTTCTGAAACACACTCGAAGAAAACTTGACCTTGCGATTATCAGGACACTGCACGTGACGGAAAGTATTCTCAATGTTCTCGAACCATTGAAGAAGCCCAGTTGCTCCTTCAGTATCGCTAAACTTGAGCGGTTTAGCCGAGCTAAAACTCTTGAAATTGCCTGGAGCATGATTGTTGTTGTTGGCTTGGTTCCATTGAGCAAAAAGATTTGGGAAAGCAGCAGCCATTTGCTGCACGATGATTTCTGCCAGTTCGGCAGTCGCTATCTGATTCTCGCGTCGAGGAGGAATTCTAAAAGAGGAAACATGAAAGGAAACAAGTGAGATGATTGGGTGAAAAGAATGAGATGATACAAAAATTGACAACAGCAAAGATGGTGGTCATTTGTTTGTTACCACAAGGTAAACAAACGACACATTGTGACTAATCAAAGTAAATGGGTCAAAGAAATAATGTATCGCGAAGACATGCTCGCCTATAAGTGAACACTCACCCCAAGAGTTCCCAGGTAAGAGTGACTAGTCCGATTATGTGGATTTATACGAACACTCTAGCCTTAGACAGAAAACCCAGGGTACAGGCATTCACTCTTCCAGTTTGCACGTGTTCACACTATTTAGAATCCAAAACTTTGACGAGATTTTGTAAATTCAAAGGGGTTCAAAACCTTACAATAGAGGGTTCAAAACCTAGTAATCAATCAACCAAGAATAGATGATTAATTTTCAAAGCGGATTCGAACTTGATGTTCCCGTTGTGGTTATCACCTAAGGATAGGTGAAGTGCATGTTTTAAGATCTAAACACCAGATAACTAGTGTTGGGGTCCTAGAAAGGTTATAGTCTAGGTCAAAGCATTACTAATAACCTAATTCCCTATAACCATTGGCTCTGATACCAACTTTTTTTTCACACCCCGACCACGTAGAACATCAAATCATGGCGGAAACGTCGGGGAGTGTTGTAACAGAATTATTGTTTCACAACCATGGAATACAAAGTTATATTTTATTTATCAAACAAGAGTGTTACATTGTCTCAAAACAGGAAATAAAGAGTTCAGAACATAATTAAACTAGTTCTATCTTTATTTTAAGTCTCTAAGGCACAGGTCCGCCCTAGTGTCACGATCATCATCCTAAGCGACTGCTCCTGAAAACACATGTGAAAATAGGTACGTCAGCATAAAAATGCCTGTGAGATACATAGGTTTTGTGAAAATAGGATTCATGACTTGGGTTTTAGAAGAAAGGTTTAATAAAAGTTAGTCATGAATCTTGTTAAGCGTTTTCTTTTATAAATCATATGAAAACTCGATAAGAAAATCAGATTATATAAAAGAAAGGTGTATGGTTAATGAAATAACCAAGTAAAATAGGTTGTATAAAATAAACCGTTTTGTAAAACAATGTCTTGTGAAAAATATGTTATTTGTGTAAAATGTAATACGTCTATACTGAAATGATTTAAATAACACTACGATATGTAATATTATACAAACACTTATATATAGGAAGTACCAGCGGCGTATCCACCATGCTTGTATCATATTACACACGCCTCGTTACTCAAAACATTTACCCAAACCAACCACCATTGTAAATTGTTCATGTATAAATCAGTTGTCAAGTGTTATTGTGTAAACCATATCAAAATGTCCATGTCTAATGTAAATCAATAAATGTGTATATCAATGTCAAAATGTTTATGTTTAATGTAAATCATGAATTGTGTATCCAAAAATATCGTGTATGGCAAGTGAAATATATCAACTAACCATAGGTAAAATGCACAAAAACAGGGTATCGAATTAAACATAGTTTAAATCAAAGTTATGTTTTGTGGAACAAATGCATGCTATACTGATACAAACATCTATGCGGTATTGTTATAATGCATACATCCAAGCCTTGTGACTGTGGTGATAGACCTTTAAACAAATTAAAGGTTTGTCTGTGTTATGTTTATCGAATTCGGTCATTCCTTCCACCCAAACAAACCTAGGGTTCAGGAACGGGAGTTGTCAAGTCCTATGGTACCATTACCTACTAACGAGCGGCGTAGCTAATGTTAATGAATGTATATTGTCCCATTTGAACAAACCAAATGTCATACCAAAATGTAAGCATGTGATGAATAACAAATGTACTAAGTATGCACACAATGGGCATACATAGCATAAAATGTAATGTAAAACAATGTACTAAATATGCACACAATGGGCATACATAGCATAAACACAATGAAATCATGTACTATAAGTGTACTATTGAACATAACAAGCATATGATATGAAAACATAGAAAAGCATGAAAGTAACAAGTAGACACATGTGTTTCACCCCAAAACAGTTTGAAAACAGTAAAAGAAGGGTCTATGTACTCACTTGAGATTGCTTGGTAGTCCTTGAGTAACAACCAAACAATGCTAGAGATCACGGATATCAAACGACACCTAATATAGGTAACTATGTTAATATACCGGACCTAAAATCGGAGGATTGGATAGAATGAGGGTTCGTAAACCAAACGAGTATGGAGACTCGTGTAATATGGTTTAACAAAGCCCACATACTAAAATGAAACCTAACCTAAGTGCTTACGACCCGTTTAGGTAGCTTATGCTACTTTAACGCGTCGTTCACGTATAACGCGTTCGGAACGCCTAACTAGTCCTATGACAAGTAAAATATGCCTTAACATGTCTAATATTGTTACCAAATCAGTTTAGATTCCAAAAGTTATGTTACATATGCTTAAAATGAGTTTTGGCGTAAAAAGGGTATTTTGCTCATTTACCTAAGGCATATAAACTACCTATCATACAACTAACTAAACATCGTGAACATAAGGTATAACCTTGGAAGGTTATTCCCTATATACTATGGTCACCTAATGTGTTTGGTCGGATCTTAATGATCGACCAAACGGGTCGGGTTCGAAAGTATAAGCCATTGTTTAAATCGCTTACCTTGCGACCCTATATAAGCACTAAACTAAAAGTGACGAGCTAAGCATGTTAAAACATGCTTAACTAAGTTTAGAAAACAGGTTTGGTATCAAAACAAACGGTTTTGATACCTATGAGTAGTTTGGTTACAAAATACGCAAGAATGCGCATTTTGGCCGAAACTACGACTCGTCACTGAGCCTAGATAACGTGGTAATCAGTAGGTATAGTCACTAAGGAGTACAACCATCGTGATTACGCTCACGTTATGAAGTTCAAACGAACTTTGCATTGACCATAAACTGGTCAATGTAGAAAGTCAAACAAAGTTTGACTTTAACGCTAAAAGAATAAAAGAACGAAGGAACACTTACAAAGGGTCCCCGCAAGTTTATCTTGATCCAAGTAGCTCAGGTATGAAGTAATGGCTTCAACTTAGAGCTTTTAGATCAGATTTTGTGGGTTTTGAGTTGTGATGGGTTGGGTATTTATAGTAAATGGACAACAGTTAGGATCGTTTATCGAATAACGTGCTTCAATCTCATCCTTACAGTTGTTGCAACCTTATGGTAGCTCAAAATGGCCCCTCATGATCAGGAAAGGGCAAGTGTGGGTGAGTTTTGAGTGGTTAACAGTTGTAAACAGCTGTTAAACTGATTTAATCTGATCTAGGAAGCTGACACGGGCCACGTAAGGGGACACCAAGAACTCACGCGGGCCACCTGGCCTTTCTGGTCAGAAACAACTTTCAACAAATGTCAGTTTTGGTCCCTGTTGTGTTTTAAAGCCATTTCTGACACGTTTAAGGCCCGTTAAGCCAACGTTAAGGCCCTAAAATGATGCCTAAACATTGTGGACATGAAACATGCTCAAAAATATGTCGGATGTTGGTTCGTTTAGTCATACGATCGCGATGTTCGCTTAATTACGACGGAATGCGCATAAGCGCGAAAAACGACCCAAATTGCGTGACGAATGGATTTTTCTCATGCCAAACACTAAAATAAAATATTTTAGTGCTTACATAAATTTTTGGATGTCCGGATGTATTCAGAACGTGAGTTATGCGCGAAAGTGCAAACTTGTGCACTTTTTGACGCTTTTAGTCCCTGAATGACCCAAAAGTTTATTTTAGCACACCGAACCCTTCAAAGCCTATTTCTAAGCTATGTAAAGGATATTTATGGTATGTTTAACTTATGGTCATGTTCCGGAATGTCTGTTACAGTTCAAATTGGCATACTTTCGCAGTTTGTCAAATTTAGTCCCTGTAGGCGAATTAACTTGTTTTTGCCATACCAAAGCCTTCAAAACTTATGTCTAAGTTATGTAAAGGTTATTTAAGGTATGTTAAGTATATGTTGATGTTCCGGAGTATTTGTCGCATTAAACTGATTACGTTTACGCACCAGTTTGCGTATAACTCTCTAGAAAGCGATATAGAGTTTGAAATTGAACAAAAGTCAAAACATGAAAAATGTAAAACATAACCAAATAAACATTGGGATCAAATAACATTGTTTTATTGATAATTGAACTGTTCACAATGATTTCAGACACAGAAGTTACAGTTTCGGCCAAAATGCGTGTTCATGCGTATTTTGTAACCAAACTACTCTTGGGTATGAAGACCGTTTGTTTTGATACCAAACATGTTTTCTAACTTAGTTAAACATGTTTCAACATGTTTAACTCGTCACTTTAGGTTTAGTGCTTATATAGGGTCGTAAGGTAAGCGGTCTAAACAACCGCTTAGACTTTCGAACCCGACCCGTTTGGTCGATCATTAGGATCCGACCAAACATATTAGGTGACCATAGTTGTATAGGGAATAACCTTACGAGGTTATACCTTATGGTCACTTTGTTTAGGCAGTTGTATGATAGGTAGTTTATATGCCTTAGGTAAATGACTAAAATGCCATTTTCACACATAAATTCATTTTAAGCATATGTAACTAAATTTTTGACATCTAAACTGATTTAGCAACAATATTAGACATAGTAAGGCATATATTACTTATCATAGGACTAGATAGGCGATCCGAACGTGTTTTACGCGAACAATGCGTTAAAGTGGCGTAAGCTATCTTAACGAGTCGTAATGGGTCGTAAGCACTTAGTATAGGTTTCATTTTAGAATGTACGCTTTGTTAAGCCAAATCCAATGAGTTCCTTTACTCATTTGGTTTACGAACCTCATTCTATCCGATCTCCCGATTTAGGTCCGGTTATTTACATAGTTACCTATATTAGGTGCCGTTTGATTTCCGTGATCCCTCTAGCTTTGCTTGGTTGTTGTTCAAGACTTCTAAGCACCCTCAAGTGAGTACTTAGCCCCCCCCCCCTCTTTTACTGTTTTCAAACTGTTTTAGGGTGGAACACATGTGCCTACTTGTTACTTTCATGTTTTCCATGTTTTTATATCATGTACTTGCTATGTTCATTAGTACACTATTTGTACATCATTTCATTATGTTTTGCTATGTATATTCTCTTAACATGCTAGCACATAGATTTTCGTATATTACATTTTGTTGCATATACTTATCCAGTATATGAACACATTGTTTTACATTTTGAACCGTTTGTAACCGTTGATTATGTGAACCGTTTGTTACCGTTGATTTTGTGAACCGTTTGTAACCGTTGATTATGTGAACCGTTTGTAACCGTTGATTATGTGAACCGTTTGTAATCGTTGATTATGTGAACCATTTGTAACCGTTTGATTTTGTGGACCGTTTGTGACTACTTGACTATGTGAACCGTTTGTAACCATTTTATTGATATGAACCGTTTGAAATCTATTTAAACCGTTGGGTTAGGGAAGTGATTAGGTAACGGGGCGGGTGTAATGTGTTAAAAGCATGGTGGATACGCCGCTGGTACTTCCTATATATAAGTGCTTTTAATACATTATATATCGTTGCGTTATCTAGATCACTTGGGCAAGGTTATCAAAACAAAGTTATATTACAAGGTTTTTCTAACGATATATATATTATTCGAGTTTTTATTTCAAAAACAATTTACAATCTGGGTTTAACTAAACAAATGTTTTGGAGTTAAGAATCATGGCTATGAGATTTTATAAATTACAACCAACTTGATTTGAGTTGGTTAATTATGTCGCAATACCATACTTTTCAAAAACAAGGTTTTTAATTAAGTATTGCAACATGTAAACTAGCCATGAATCCGACACTCAAACAAAACCTATGTACTCGCCGGCATTTTTATGCTGACGTATTTTCACATGTGTTTCAGGTACGATAGTTGATGATGCTTGCTGATGATATTTGTGTACTCTCACATAGGATTGGACGAGGCCTTAGTGACTTAATAACAATGAAAGTCTATTTGTTTATTTTATGTTTCCGATTCCAATGTAATGTAATACAATTAATTCAATAAAACGAAACTATTTGATCCATGGTTGTGAAACAATGATTATGTTACAACACTCCCCGACGTTTCCGCCACGTTTTGTTGTTTTACGTGGTCGGGGTGTGACAGAAAATTTGGTATCAGAGCCATTGGTTATAGGGAATTAGGTTATTAGTAATGCTTTAACCTAGACTATAACCTTCCTAGGACCCTAACGCGAGTTTACTTGCGTTTAGTCATAAAACAATACCGTCACTTATCTTTAAGTGACAACCACAATAAGAACACAAAATTCAAATCTGCTTTGAAAACTAATCATCTGTTCTAGGATGATTTATTATAAGGTTTTGAACCTTCAAAGTTTTCAAAATCTCGTCAGAGTTTGGGTCTAAATAATGTGAACATGTGCAAACTGGAAGGGTGGATGCCTGTACCCTGAGTTTTCTGTCTAAGGCTAGAGTGTTCGTACAAATCCGTAGTATTGGACCATTCACTCTTACCTGGGAACTCTTAGGGTGAGTGTCCACTTATAGGCGAGCATGTCTTCGCGATACATCATGAGGACCTATTTACTTTGATTCAGCTTTTGTGTGTCGTTTGTTTGCTTCGTGGTTCAAACAAATGACCATCACCCATGCTTTTGGTCGGTATTTGTAACATCCTATTCTTACCCAATGCCATTTCACTTGTTTCCTCTCTTGTTTCCCCTTTTAGAATGCCTCCACGACGCGAGAATCAAGTACCTATTGAAGAACTGGCAGCTGTCATTACGCAGCAAATGACTGCTGCAATCCCGAACATCGTTGCTCAATGTAACCAGGCTCTCAACAACAACAATGTCCCCTGCAACTTCAAGACGTTCAACTCGGCTAAGCCATCAAAGTTTTCTGGGTCTCAAGGAGCGACTGCACTTCTGCAATGGTTCGAGAGTTTAGAGAGCACCTTTAGACATGTTCAATGTCCAAACGAGCAAAAGGTAGATTTCGCATCTAGTGTCTTTGAGAAACGAGCTTTGACGTGGTGGAACGGTGTGATGAGAGATAGGGGTGCCGATGTGGCACTGGCTCAAACATGGGAAGAGCTTCGAGCTCTGATGATGAAGGAATTATGTCCTCGTCATGAGATCAAGGCCTTGGAAAGGGAATTTGACGATCTTAAGCAAGATAGCGGTGAGCATCGAGCCTACACGGACCGTTATGAGGAGTTAAGTCTGTTATGCCCAAACATGGTCACGCCTTTGGATAAGGCAATCGAAAAGTACATTGATGGTCTCCCTGACTCAGTACAAGACATTGTGACTGGTAGTAATCCCACTACAGTTAGACAGGCCATTGAGCTATCGGCTACCTTGACTGAATCTCAGATCAGGAAAGGTAAACTTTTCTGAAAAAGTGACAAGAAACCGGTCGAGGAATCGAAACCCAAGGAGGAACAGGCTAAGTCCCCCAAGAAGTCAAAGAAGCGAAAGGCTTCTCAGAACTTCGCTGTGGTCGCTCACAACGGTCAAGCCGTCCCCAACCAACCAGCTCAATCCCCTGCTAGGAAACCCTACAACGGAACTGCACCCTTGTGCAACCAATGTAGCCTACATCATCATGCTGGTGTGAATTGCCGCACATGCCAAGTTTGTGGACTTATAGGTCATACAGCGAGGGTTTGCCCAACTGCAGCTGCACCTAATCAAGTTAACAACAATCCTGCTCAAGGTCGTTTTCCACCAGGTTCTTGCTTCAACTGTGGCGAGATGGGCCATTTCCGAAGAAATTGCCCAAGGCCTGCTAATGCGAATCCAGCACTGGGATGAGCATCTGACCGATTGGAAAAGAACACTGTTTAGAAATAATCAAGCTTTATGTATTATTCTCTTTTGTTGTCAAGATCTAAGAAACAGTTGTTGATGTTGTTTATAAATAAATCTTTTATTTACATTTCAATATGTTTATATGGTTGCATGTATAAAAAAACATATCCCCTACATTACCGACAATCAAGGAACCGTATTCCTTGAAGAACAGACTACCCCCAAAATTCTTCCATTTTATGATCTCTTGCGTTTTCCATGAAAATCCAAGTACTCGTTTCTTCCGAGGAAACAAAGTACAAGGCGCAAGTTACAACTCTGGACGAATACCCAAAGTGCCACTATAAATCCTTAAATAGGGTACCTAAGGGTATTTTCGTAAATCCTAAATTGTTGTGTACCTTAATTCGAATATTATGTTTCTTTGAAAACAAAATCGAATTTTTGGAAGATTATCCTATCTTCATAGATAGATTCTTGAAAATGATTAAAAGTGCCAAATGAAATCCACGGATTGGATTCCTGGTGTGCTTTAAGTATCCGCGTCCAAAGATAACAAATTAAAGGTCAAATTAAACAACTATGTGATTATGTGCTTATGTGTTCCCTTTTATGTTTTTGAATGATCCAAATTTTTGTTATCCAAATCCTCGTAGAATCTTCCATAACTTCGTTTAAGGGATTCATAGTAGGATATCCAAAGGTACTACCTTAAATCCTTAATGGGCTTCTATGTAATAGTAAAGACCCTTGGATTATAAAGTACTATTCCATAATTGGACCCCTTGAGTGGTCTAGTTAAACAGATTGATCCAAAAATCTGGTTAGGAATATCATGTGATGACATAGCTGAAAAGACTCCTTGGTGGTCTAATTAAAGAGATCATTTGTCGATCTAATTAAAAAGGACCCTATGGTAGTCTAGTCACCCTCATCACAGGTTTGATTTTCTTCCCCTAAACATTACAAAACAAACTGTGCGGACTGTGCAAGGAATTACGTAATTATGGATGCATACATAATTATGGAATTTAGTGCACAGAAATCACAGCAAGTTCTGTCATGTATCTAGAGTTAACCCAATTCATTTCCAACTCTGATGAAGCAACCGTTGAAAATGACTCCGTCTGTTCATTTTCGTTTCTGAAGACTATCCATTGAGGAAATGAATATCCGTTTGTTTAATCCTTCATTTCCAACTCTGATGAAGCACCCGTTGAAAATGACTCCGTCTGTTCGTTTTCGTTTCTGAAGACTATCCGTTGAGGAAATGAATATCCGTTTGTTAAATCCTTCATTTCCGCTTCTGAGGAAGCAACCGTTGAAAATGACTCCGTCTGTTCATTTTCGTTTCTGAAGAATGTCTGTTGAGGAAATGAATATCCGTTTGATTATCCTCTTCATTTTCGTTTCTGAGGAAGCAACCGTTGAAAATGACTCCGTCCGTTCATTTTCGTTTCTGAAGAATGTCCGTTGAGGAAATGAATATCCGTTTGATTATCCTTTTCATTTCCCATTTCTGAAGAATATCTCTTGAAAATGACTCCGTCAGTTCATTTTCATTTCTGAAGAATGTTCGTTGAAGGAAATTATAGGATTATGCCTTATCTATGATGGGTATTTAACATAAAGTCACAGATAGACTCCTACGAATAAATTTCGGGACGAAATTTCCTAAAGTAGGGGAGACTGTGACACCTGTGTCACCGCGGCCATCATACAAATACCAAACCAATGAAATATTGTGTTTCATACTTGGGATTTGTAAAAATATGTGTATCGTTTGCACATATCAATTCATGTTCGATTTCGGGCTTTAAATCGCTTTCTGGAAGGTTATACGCGATCTGATGCGTAAATATAACCAGTTCAATGCAAAAAACACTTCGAAACAGTGACATAGGCTTAACATACCTTAAATAACCTTTACATAACTTAGAGATAAGTTTTGGATGGTTTGGTATGACGAAATCAAGGTTGTTCACTTAAAGGGACTAAATTCGACAAACTGCGAAAGTATGCCGATTTATACTGTAACGAACATTCCAGAACTTGATCATAATTTAAATATGCCCTAAATATCCTTTACATAGCTTAGAAATAGGCTTTGAGGTGTTTGGTGCGCAAAAATAAACTTTATCCTCATTCAGGGACTAGAAGCGTCAAAAATTGGATAAGTTTGCATTTTCGCGCATATCTTACGTTCCGAATACATCCGGACATCCAAAAATTTATGTAAGCATTAAAATATTTTATTATAGTGTTTGGCATAATAAAAATCCATTCGTCGCTTAATTTGGATCGTTTTTGCATTCGTTACGACTCCAGTCGTAATTAACTGAACAACGCAACCGTACGACCAAACGAACCGACATCCGAGATATTTTTGAGCATGTTTTGAGTTCCCTATACTTTAACTTCATTTTAGAGCCTTGAACTGAGGTTAACGGGGCTTAAATGTGCCAAAAAAATGAGCCGAAATGCATGATTCTGAAGTAAAGGGACCAAAACTGAAATTCTGTAATAGTTGGCCAGGCGGCCCGCGTAAGCTAGTGCTATGGGCTACGCGGCCCGCGTGAGAGGCCCAGTTCTGCAAAACTGATTTCCAGCTATGAACAGCTGTTCCACACCCTTTGCACCTGGTTTTGATCAATCTATGGGCCATTTTTGATGGTTTTCAAGTGCCCATGGTATCCAAATACCATGTGCCCACTTGTACGGACAAGATCGAAGAACGTTTTTCGACGAACGATCTTAACGGTTCTTGAATTCCTATAAATACCCACCCTCACTTCCTCCCAAAGCACACTTGAATCTGATTTTGGCTCTCTAAGTTGAAGTTTATGCTTCATACTTGAGAGTAAATCGGATCAAGAGCTTGCGGGGACCTTCTGTAAGTATTCTTTCGTTCTTTTCATTCGTTTTTATTGTTAAAGTCAAACTGTGTTTGACTTTCTGCATTGACCAGTTTATGGTCAACGTGAAGTTCGTTTGAACTTCGCAACGTGAGTTTAATCACGATGGTCATAGTCCCTTGTGACTATACCTACTGATTACCACGCTGATTAGCTGTAGTGACGAGTCGTAGTTTCGGCCAAAATGCGTGTTCACGCGTATTTTGTAACCAAACTACTCTTGGGTATGAAGACCGTTTGTTTTGATACCAAACCTGTTTTCTAACTTAGTTAAACATGTTTCAACATGTTTAACTCGTCACTTTAGGTTTAGTGCTTATATAGGGTCGTAAGGTAAGCGGTCTAAACAACCGCTTAGACTTTCGAACCCGACCCGTTTGGTCGATCATTAGGATCCGACCAAACATATTAGGTGACCATAGTTGTATAGGGAATAGCCTTCCGAGGTTATACCTTATGGTCACTTCGTTTAGTTAGGTGTATGATAGGTAGTTTATATGCCTTAGGTAAATGACCAAAATGCCCTTTTCACACATAAATTCGTTTTAAGCATATGTAACTAAATTTTTGACATCTAAACTGATTTAGCAACAATATTAGACATAGTAAGGCATATATTACTTATCATAGGACTAGATAGGCGATCCGAACGCGTTTTACGCGAACAACGCGTTAAAGTGGCGTAAGCTATCTTAACGAGTCGTAATGGGTCGTAAGCACTTAGTATAGGTTTCATTTTAGAATGTAGGCTTTGTTAAACCATATCCCATGAGTTCCTTTACTCATTTGGTTTACGAACCTCATTCTATCCGATCTCCCGATTTAGGTCCGGTTATTTACATAGTTACCTATATTAGGTGCCGTTTGATTTCCGTGATCCCTCTAGCTTTGCTTAGTTGTTGTTCAAGACTTCTAAGCACCCTCAAGTGAGTACATAGCCCCCCCCTCTTTTACTGTTTTCAAACTGTTTTGGGGTGGAACACATGTGCCTACTTGTTACTTTCATGTTTTCCATGTTTTTATATCATGTACTTGCTATGTTCATTAGTACACTATTAGTACATGATTTCATTATGTTTTGCTATGTATGTTCTCTTAACATGCTAGCACATAGATTTTCGTATATTACATTTTGTTGCATATACTTATCCAGTATATGAACACATTGTTTTACATTTTGAACCGTTTGTAACCGTTGATTATGTGAACTGTTTGTAACCGTTGATTATGTGAACCATTTGTAACCTTTGATTATGTGAACCGTTTGTAACCGTTGATTATGTGAACCGTTTGTAATTGCTGATTATGTGAACCATTTGTAACCGTTTGATTATGTGGACCGTTTGTGAGTACTTGACTATGTGAACAGTTTGTAACCATTTTATTGACATGAACCGTTTGAAATCTATTTAAACCGTTGGGTTAGGGAAGTGATTAGGTAACGGGGCGGGTGTAATGTGTTAAAAGCATGGTGGATACGCCGCTGGTACTTCCTATATATAAGTGCTTTTAATACATTATATATCGTTGCGTTATCTAGATCACTTGGGCAAGGTTATCAAAACAAAGTTATATTACAAGGTTTTTCTAACGATATATATACTATTCGAGTTCTTATTTCAAAAACGATTTACAATCTGGGTTTAACTAAACAAATGTTTTGGAGTTAAGAATCATGGCTATGAGATTTTATAAATTATAACCAACTTGATTTGAGTTGGTTAATTATGTCACAATACTATACTTTTCAAAAACAAGGTTTTTAATTAAGTATTGCAACATGTAAACTATCCATGAATCCGACACTCAAACAAAACCTATGTACTCGTCGACATTTTTATGCTGACGTATTTTCACATGTGTTTCAGGTACGATAGTTGATGATGCTTGCTGATGATATTTGTGTACTCTCACATAGGATTGGATGAGGCCTTAGTGACTTAATAACAATGAAAGTCTATTTGTTTATGTTATGTTTCCGATTCCAATGTAATGTAATACAATTAATTCAATAAAACGAAACTATTTGATCCATGGTTGTGAAACAATGATTCTGTTAAAACACTCCCCGACGTTTTCGCCACGTTTTGTTGTTTTACGTGGTCGGGGTGTGCCAAATAAGTCCCTGGAATTCCAGAAAAAAGGCTCCAAAGTCCACTGATTGTTTCTGTTTTCATGTAATCTTTGTTAAACTTAACCAAATTTGAGTTTTCTCATCTCAAACCTATGTCCTAATGCTCATAATCAAATGAATGGTTAGTTGGGCTTAAAAACAAGGCTGAGAAATGTTAAATAAGAGGTTAAAACCTCACAAACCTTCTGTTTTAGTTAGGGTTTTACCCACAAGTAGTGTTCAAGCTTGAAGCTTGATGAATGTGTGATAGTTAAACTAGCTTGGGCTATCCTTCATAGAAAACCACACATTTCTTGATGTTTTTCCATAGATTAGTTGTTGTTATTGCATTATTACTTATAAGTTCATGACCCTCCTTGTTGTTTATAATAACAAGTGTAGTGGTGAACAATAGAGGTACCTAAATGGAAGCTTTGTTCTTCCTACCTCATGTATGAATTCTATGACACAAAGAGGTGCCTAAATGGAGACATTAATCTCCTACCTCATTCTTGAACCATAGGACTTTGTAATATTTATATTATCTATTTATCCCATATATATACCTAAGTAACTAAACTTGATGATAACTTAATAGTTACTTGTCAAGAATATGTTACATCATCTATGACCATGCTCTTGTTACGACTCTAATGGACCTTTGAATCCATGAAATCATACAAACTCTTTTGAGTTTCAATAGTGTCAAGAACAAGTGTTATGTGTACAAGATGATTATTTTCACTTATGTTATTTTCCATAAATTTTAGACTCAAAATCTATAATCTACCGTTTTCCCCAAACTCACACCTATGTTTTCTTCGTGTAGAGGGACAAGGTGCTCCAAACTAGACCATACACCAACATCACTCGCGGGATTCCAAGAAGGAAAGCTTGCAAAACCATGAGTATACTCGATCCCGTTTTCCTTTTATCACTTTGGGATGCAACATGTATGTTATACAAATTACACAACACATGAAACTATTTTAAACTCTATCCATGCTTAACATGAAACTATATGATGCTTGTTAGACTTGTTATGCTAATGTAAACTATTTGTGTCAATATATGCTTCATTAACTTTGCTAGCCTACCTTAACAATTATAGCGCTATAGGAGTAATGCACCGCCCACGATTCTTGGGGTATTGTTAAGTCAAACACGTTAACCTACCTTTATTCTAACCGGGGATAGGCTATTTTAACGCATTGGATTCTTGGGTTTGAACATATAAGTACACCGTTTCGGCATGCTAGTAAACTTGCTTAATATGATTCATGTTGGATATGAGCAATTTAAACAATTTTATTCTATATTATGCTATGTAACAAACTTGTATACTCGCCTTTGCTTTTTGCATTGAACTCTATTTTATTACATGTTGTAGGTTGATTGATGAGTTGATGTTCAAGAAGAAATGCAATTTAGGTGGACTTAGATGAATCGATGAGTTCCCTGAGTTTTCTTATCTATTTCTCGATTGACAGTGCCAAAATACTTTGATTTCTTATATTTGTGATAACATGATCATATCTTACGTGGCAGACATGCTAATTTGAATTAATTTATGAAAATTTGAATTTATATGATAATATTACTTATTCAATAAATTCGATTGATTTATACGAGTTGATTTTCTGTTACGATAAATTGATGAAACAATAGCGAGTCCAATAGCGGCTTCAGCAGCTGCAATAGCTATAACAAAAATAGAAAAAAATGGCTCCTTTTAATTAACGACTATCAAAAAAATCAGAAAATGTTACAAAATTGAGATTAACTGCATTTAATATAAGTTTAAGACACTTAAGAGCCCTAACCATATTTCGACTTGTAATCAATCCATATAGACCGACAGAAAATAAATAGGCACTCAAAACAAGTACATGCTCGAGCATCATTAACCAACTCCTTATCAATCTCGATTCATTTCAATATGAACAACAATTTAACCAATCGGATTGACTAGAATATAACGAGTAATGGAATAAAGGAATATATTGGGAATAGATCGAACACGAGTATGTAGGCGGCTAGGGGGCGGTAGGGCTGCGCCTTTTCAATCAATCTTCGGCCGCTCCGCTATTGGTGCGAGCTGTAAGGAGTCTTGATCTCGAGTCAAGCTGGGGCGTCATCTTTCTTTTAAGTTAAGTCATTTCGTAAGACACACACCTAGATTAATCTATCTTTTATTGTTATGTTACAATTTGAAACATTGTTGTTATTTCTATTTGAATCTTGTATGACAATTAGTCTTGAAATGAAATTTGAATTAAATTAATATTGTCACATAGTGTTATGAAGTCTCTTGCATTCTCGTTTTCGTCTCATCCCGATGTTTCCGCCATCGGTTGGGGTGTGACAGACCAAACCAGATAAAATTTGAAAAATGTGAAAATGTTAAAAATTTCAAAATATTGAGTTTGGATCAGAAGATAATCCGATCGAATGGCAATCCGATCGGATGGCCATCCGAGTGGTGGCCAAAGCCTATATAAAGGAGGGTCAGTGGTTCAGTCAAACACATTCTTCCGAACTGCCCTTCGTTCCACTCTCAAACTCTCTCAATTGTTCTTGATTGATTTTCACATTCTTGCTTTCCAAGTTACATAGGATTGTTGGCACACTCAACCTTCACTATGGGAAAGGTATGTTTACTAATTTTCACCATCAAAATTGATGTTTTTGATGCTTAAACACAGTGTCGGCGACTGTTTATGATGAAACTTAGATCTAGGCTTTGTTAAGGATTTTTGTTAGAATCTAAAGATAGGTTTTTGTAGATCGGCCTTAGATCTATGAATTTACCGAGCCAATTTCATGAAAAAGACATTAGATTTGAACATAGATGATTTGAATATGTCGGATAGCCGAAGGACTAAAACTGAAATTAAACCCAATCTACGATGTTTTGGAGAAAACTGAACATAGGGTTTTATTAGTCGGCCAAATCTCTACGTGAAAATGTGTTTAATTTATTTAAAATGTTAGAAATTTTTTATGTTCATTTTTGGCATTCAAACTGTTCTTCATGAGCCATGGAAAGAATGGCAATCCAATCGGATGACCATCTGATCGGAGGGCCATCCGATCCATGACACCATTATGTGTTTGAATAACTTTCTAAGTTTTGATTTTTGTGCTCTCTTTGTTCAACTGATTGTTCAAATTCACATGTATAACTGATCATGCATATCTGTTACTGTTATAGTTGTTTTCAATCGAATGGCAATCCGATCGGATGATCATCCGATTGGAGGGCCATCCGATCCAAAGCACACATTGACATGCTTGTTCTTTTCACTATGCCTACTGTTCATCACATTTGGAACGAATGACAATCCGATCGGATAACCATCCGATCGGAGGGCCATCCGATCCAAATGCTCTTGTTTTGAGCTGATATTGTTCTTTAATGGATAGTCTCATCCGATTAGATGACCATCCGATCGGATGACCATCCGATCATCAGTACTGAGTAGAGTATAAGAGGCAAAAGTGTTTGAAAAATTTTCATGATTTTCAAAATTTTCATTTTATCTTATTATGTCTCGAAGTTTGTGCAGACTTTAACATTGATATTTTTGCAGGCAAGAGCTACTGATTGGTATCCAAATCATAACATCTACTGCATTTTAGATGAGAAGTACCCTAACATGGAGCCGTTTAAATTTATAATACCTTTTATGAAGGAGAGTAGAATCGCTAAGGCGTTGACAGAAAAGACAACTTGTTATGCGTCACATCTTAGGAGGTTTTGGAAGTCTGTAAGATACGATGAAGATGAAAAGACTATATATTCTTAGTTAGATTGAAAGACGAGAATGATAAGGACATTGATGTAGAAATTAAGTTTATAGTGGCAGATGTGAGAAGGATTCTAGATCTAAAGGACAGTGATGATGATCCTATTATAATTCCAGGGAGATTGAGCAAGGGTTTCTGGTTTAGGATGGGATATACAGGAACTGTGACTGATAAAGGTTATATAAAGTCAAGATTTTGCAGGCCTTACAAGTTCTTAGTGCATTGCGTCGTTCATGTACTCTCTCATAGGAAAGGAGCCTATGATGAGACATCAGATTACATCATGAACATTATTACATGTTTGGTACTCAACAGGCCGTATAACATGTCACAGGTGTTATTCTCTCACATGGTGGATAATGTAAAATGTCACACCCCGACCACATAAAACAACAAAACGTGGCGGAAACGTCGGGGAGTGCTGTAACAGAATCATTGTTTCACAACCATGGAATAAATAATTTTGTTTTGTTGAATTAATGAACTCATTGTTTTAATACAATCAAATAAGTACAACTATTATCTTTCAAATTTTAAAGTCGCTAAGGCACGAGTCCATCCTATGTATAGCATGCATCAACAATCATCACATAACAGCACCTGAAACATATGTAAAAATAGGTATGTCAGCATAAAAATGTCTGTGAGATACATAGGTTTTATTGTAATTAGGATTCATGACTTATAAATTTAGAAAAAGTTGTTTAACAAAAGTAGTCATGATCCTTGTAAAAGGTTTTCTTTTGTAAATCATACTAAAATTTATAAGAAATCGGATGATATAAAATAATAATACACAGGAAATTAAATAATTAAGTAAAATGAGTTTGTATAAAATATATTGTTTGAAAAACAATGTTTTGAAAAAAAGGTTTATAGCATATATAATAATATACTTTGATTTTAAGAAAGTTGAATAAATAATATATTAAAATATATTTCAGTTCCAAAATCGTTAACCCAAGTGTACTAAATAACGCTACGGTATGTAATGTGATGAAAACACTTATATATAAGAAGTACCAGCGGCGTATCTACCATGTTTTCATCATATTACACCCGTCCCGTTATCTAAACACTAATCAAAACCCAATTGTAAAACAGATAGTATATTAAATATACTTTAGTTGTTAAAAATAATAAATTTTCAGTAGTATATCAAAAATATACTTTGGATTTATAAATAACATATTAAACTATGCTTTGGTTTTGAAAATAACATATCAAACTATGTTTTAATGATTAACAAAATATATATGTTGGTTTTGTACAATATCACATATGAGAGCATACAAAACTATACTTTTGGGAGTATAACTAAATATACAAAAATAATGTGACTTAAGAATTCATTCAGACCTAGTGCATCAAAATACACATTTGAGACTATAGAAATACCACAAAGGCAATCCCTATTTGGATGGAGAAACAAATTGGTTTCAAACATTCCATGACAACAGGAATGGGGTGTCAAATCCTATAGCGCTATATCATACTACCAACCGGTCTGGTGAACATAAAATAAGTACTATCCAACAATTAATTTTATAATCTTTGAAAAAATTAGAGTTTAAACCATAAATAATCATTCAGTTTATCAAAAGATAAGTACTAATATGTATAATCAATTATACTTTTGAAAACAAGAACATAACAAATACGTACACATGCTTCACCCTAAAAAATTGAAAACAGTAAAAGAGGGGACTATGTACTCACTTGAGGGTGCTTAGAAGTCTTGAACAACTACCAAGCAAGCTAGAGGGAGCACGAAAATCAAACGGTACCTAATATAGGTAACCACATAAATAAACCGGACCTAATTCGGAAGATCGGATAGGATGAGGTTTCGTAAACCAAATGAGTATAGGAACTCATATAATATGGTCTAACAAAGCCTACATCCTAAAAGGAAACCTATCCTAAGTGCTTACGACCCATCACGACCCGTTTAGGTAGCTTATGCTACTTTAACGCGTCGTTTGCGTATAACGCGTTCGGACCGCCTAACTAGTCCTATGACAAGTATTATATGCCCTAACATACTTAATTATGTTACATAATCAGTTAAATGACAAAAGTTTGGGTTACATATGCTTAAATATCAATTATGCATAAAAAGGGTATTTTGGTAATTTTCCTAAGGCATATAGACTACCTATCATACGACTAACTAAACGAGGTGACCATAAGGTATAACCTTGGAAGGTTATTCCCTATACAACTATGGTGACCTAATGTTTTTGGTCGGATCCCAAAGATCGACCAAACGGGTCTAGTTCGTAAGTCTAACCGGTTGTTTAGACCGCTTGACTTACGACTCTACATAAGCACTAATCTAAAAGTGACGAGCTAAACATGTTTAAAACATGTTTAACAAAGTTTAAAAACAGGTTTGGTAACAAAACAAACGATTTTGATACCTAAAAGTAGTTTGGTTACAAAATACGCAAGAATGCGCATTTTGGCCAAAACTATGACTCGTCATTACACCTAGATAACGTGGTAATCAGTTGGTATAGTCACTAGGGACTATAACCATCGTGATTACGCTCATGTTATGAAGTTCAAACGAACTTCGCGTTGACCATAAACTGGTCAATGCAGAAAGTCAAACACAGTTTGACTTTCAGACTCGAAAAGCGATAAAAGAACGAAAGAATACTTACAAAGGGTCCCCGCAAGCAAATCTTGATCCAAGTAGCTCAGGTATAAAGCAAAGGCCTCAACTTAGAGCATTTTAGATCAGATTTGAGTGAGGATTGCAAGAACCCATGGTGGGTATTTATAGGAAATGTACCACCGTTAGGATCGTTTATCGAAAACCGTGCCTTGATCTCAACCGTTCATGTGTGCCCCTTGTTTTGTGAAACCTTGGGCACCCCTAGAATGGCCTATAGTATCTAAAATACCATTTGCAACACTCACAAGCAGCTGGAACAGGATGGAAATGGCTGGAATCAACTTTCTGCACATCTGGTAGTCTCACACAGGCCGCGTAAGGTTTAATGGGGGCTTACGCGGGCCGCCTGGGCCTTCTGATCAGCAAACAACTTTCAGAATTTGCAGAAATGGTCCCTGTTATGGTTTAAGCTCATTTCCGACATGTTTAAGGCCCGTTAACCTCATTTAAAGGCTCTAAAATGAATTTAAAGTATAGGGAACTCAAAAAATGCTCAAAAATATCTCGGATGTCGGTTCGTTTGGCCGTACGGTGGCGTTGTTCGGTTATTTATGACGGAAGTCGTAACGAACGCAAAAACGATCCAATTTAAGCGATGAATAGATTTTTCTTATGCCAAACATTAAAACAAAATAGTTTAATGCTTACATAAATTTTTGGATGTCCGGATATATTCAGAACGTAAGATATGCGCGAAAATGCAAACTTGTGCACTTTTTGACGCTTTTAGTCCCTATTGATCAATAAAGTTTATTTTAGCATACCAAACCCCTCAAAGCCTATTTCTAAGCTATGTAAAGGATATTTAGGGTATGTTTAACTTATGATCAAGTTCCAGAATGTTGGTTACTATACAAATCGGTATAGTTTCATAGTTTGACACAATTAGTCCCTACGATCGAACAAACTTGATTTCAACACACCAAACCACCCAAAACTTATTTCTAAATTATGTGAAGGTTATTTTAGGTATGTTAAGCCTATTTCACTATTCTGGAGCGTTTGTTGCATTAAACTGGTTATATTTACGCGTCGGTGCGCGTATAACCTTCAAGAAAGCGATTTAAAGCTTGAAATCAAACAAGAATTGATATGTGCAAACGATACACATATTTTTAAAAATCCCAAGTATGAAATACAATATTACATTAGTTTGGTATTTGTTTGGTGGTTGAAGTGACACATGTGTCACAGTCTCCCCTACTTTAGGAAATTTCGTCCCGAAATTTAATTTTAGAGGAAACTTGTGAAGACAGCTATGATGGTTTTGCTTTCAAATGAATCCCTTGGACACTAAGTAAAACTCTGGGCCATGTTTTAGATTCTTAACGAAATTGTCAACTATCAAAGTGAAGTCCTTGTAGTAACAAAACATGGGGTTTCGAACTACGGACAGGAGAACGTTTCTCATGAAGACTTGTCATAGGAAACTTGTGTGTGCTTGAAATCAGAATTGGGGAGTGTAAGATAAAATGATATCGGTCAAGGACCAGGACTTCTCCCGTATCATTATTCTTGTCACTATAGGTCTTAACACATGACAAAACTTGCTGTGGTTTCTGTGCACTGAATTCCATAATTATGTATGCATCCATAATTATGTAATTCCTTGCACAGTCCGCACAATTCATTTCATAATATGTAGGGGAAAAATCAATTGAATAAACATGAAGCGACTTGACTAGACCACCAAAGGATCTTTTTAACTAGATCAATGAACGATCTTTTTAATTAGATCAACACATGATCTTCTTAACTAGACCATCGTACAATCTTCTTAAATAGACCACTTAAAGGGATCTTTTCAATTATATCATCACATGATATTCCTAACCAGATTTTTAAAATCAATCTGTTTAACTAGACCATTCAAGAGGTCCAATTATAGGATAGTACTTTATAACCCGTGGGACTTAACTACAATGTTGAAGTCCATTAAGGATTTAAGATAGTACCTTTGGATATCCTACTATGAATCTCTCATATGAGATATGGAAGATTCTACGAGGATTTGGATGGATCACATAAAACACAAAACATATAAGAAAACACATAAGCACATAATTAGTTAATTTGATCTTTAATTTGTTATCTTTGGGCACGGATATTTAAAGCACACCAGGAATCCAATCCGTGGATTCCATTTGGCACTTTAAT
This sequence comes from Helianthus tuberosus, assembly GCA_030545235.1. Taxonomy (NCBI): domain Eukaryota; kingdom Viridiplantae; phylum Streptophyta; class Magnoliopsida; order Asterales; family Asteraceae; genus Helianthus; species Helianthus tuberosus. The sequence goes on from CM060393.1 coordinate 145,803,784, forward strand.
CATAAGAATCTAACTATGAAGATAGGAAGATCTTAATAAGAATTCGGCTTTGTCCTTATTGAATTGTAATATACGTATTAAGGCATACGAATAATTCAATTAAGGGCTCCGATTTGAGCGATAATCATCCACAAAGATCTGATAAGAAGATCCTACATGGATTTTGGAATTTGTGTAACGAGAGGTGTTTCGATGCCTTGCACTAGGCGTGCTTAAGTCGATACACAAGGTAGAAAGTTCATGAGGTTGAGGTACTAGATATGCCAAGGCGACATATGAAGCAGAATTTAGAGGTTAAGCAGCAGCAGGGTTTGCAACAGCTTTGCCTTGGATAGCAAAGCGGCACATGTTAACCAAATGTCCCCATCGTCCACTGTGGGTACATTTGAAGCAGGGTATCCGATTCGGATGATGACAGTTGCATTAACTTCTCCAAGGAGCGGTTCCCTTGTATGGCTTCATCCTTGAGACGAGTCAAGGTGATAACTAAATCAACGGCCTTCTGGTAGTACGACACCAATTGTTGGGCAATTGCGGCACCTAGTCCGGACACTCGAGTGTTGTTGCGATGAAGAGGCATCATGAAGATGATGAAAGATATGAGAGGAAACAAGTGAAAAGAAAACAGAATGACAATGCATAAAAATTGCGATCATTTGTTTATTACCTAAGGCAAACAAATGAGATGGTGACTAATCAAAGCGAACGGGTCAATATAATGTATCGCGAAGACATGCTTGCCTTTAAGTGGACACTCACCCCAAGAGTTCCCAGGTAAGAGTGACTGGTCCGATATTGCGGATTTGTACGAACACTCTAGCCTTAGACAGAAGACCCAAGGTACAGGCACCCACCCTTCCAGTTTGCACGTGTTCACATTATTTAGACTCAACTTTGACGAGAGTTTGAAAACTTAGAAGGTTCAAAACCTAGTAATCAATCATCCTAGAACAGATGATTGGTTTTCAAAGCGGAATCAAAATTTGTGTTCTCGTTGTGGTTGTCACCTAAGGATAAGTGACAGTATTCTTTTAAAACTATACACAAGATAACTTGTGTTAGGGTCCTAGGAAGGTTATAGTCTAGGTCAAAGCATTACTAATAACCTAATTCCCAATAACCATTGGCTCTGATACCAACTTTTCTGTCACACCCCGACCACGTAAAACAACAAAACGTGGCGGAAACGTCGGGGAGTGTTGTAACAGAATCATTGTTTCACAACCATGGAATAAATAATTTTGTTTTATTGAATTAATGAACTCATTGTTTTAATACAATCAAATAAGTACAACTATTATCTTTCAAATTTTAAAGTCGCGAAGGCACGAGTCCATCCTATGTATAGCATGCATCAACAATCATCACATAACAGCACCTGAAACATGTGTAAAAATAGGTACGTCAGCATAAAAATGCCTGTGAGATACATAGGTTTTATTGTAATTAGGATTCATGACTTATAAATTTAGAAAAAGTTGTTTAACAAAAGTAGTCATGATCCTTGTAAAGGGTTTTCTTTTATAAATCATACTAAAATTTATAAGAAATCGGATGATATAAAATAATAATACACAGGAAATTAAATAATTAAGTAAAATGAGTTTGTATAAAATATATTGATTGAAAAACAATGTTTTGATAAAAAGGTTTATAGCATATATAATAATATACTTTGATTTTAAGAAAGTTGAATAAGTAATATATTAAAATATATTTCAGTTCCAAAATCGTTAACCCAAGTGTACTAAATAACGCTACGGTATGTAATGTGATGAAAACACTTATATATAAGAAGTACCAGCGGCGTATCTACCATGTTTTCATCATATTACACCCGTCCCGTTATCTAAACACTAATCAAAACCCAATTGTAAAACAAATAGTATATTAAATATACTTTAGTTGTTAAAAATAATAAATTTTCAGTAGTATATCAAAAATATACTTTGGATTTATAAATAACATATTAAACTATGCTTTGGTTTTAAAAATAACATATCAAACTATGTTTTAATGATTAACAAAATATATATGTTGGTTTTGTACAATATCACATATGAGAGCATATCAAACTATACTTTTGGGAGTAAAACTAAATATACAAAAATAATGTGACTTAAGAATTCATTCAGACCTAGTGCATCAAAATACACAATTGAGACTATAGAAATACCATAAAGGCAATCCCTATTTGGATGGAGAAACATATTGGTTTCAGACATTCCATGACAACAGGAATGGGGTGTCAAATCCTATAGTGCTATATCATACTACCAACCGGTCTGGTTAACATAAAATAAGTACTATCCAACAATTAATTTTATAATCTTTGAAAAAATTAGAGTTTAAACCATAAATAATCATTCAGTTTATCAAAAGATAAGTACTAATATGTATAATCAATTATACTTTTGAAAACAAGAACATAACAAATAGGTACACATGCTTCACCCCAAAACATTGAAAACAGTAAAAGAGGGGACTATGTAGTCACTTGAGGGAGCTTAGAAGTCTTGAACAACTACCAAGCAAGCTAGAGGGAGCACGGAAATCAAACGGTACCTAATATATGTAACCATATAAATAAACCGGACCTAATTCGGAAGATCGGATAGGATGAGGTTTCGCAAACCAAATGAGTATAGGAACTCATATAATATGGTCTAACAAAGCCTACATCCTAAAAGGAAACCTATCCTTAGTGCTTACGACCCATCACGACCCGTTTAGGTAGCTTATGCTACTTTAACGCGTCGTTTGCGTATGACGCGTTCGGATCGCCTAACTAGTCCTATGACAAGTATTATATGCCCTAACATACTTAATTATGTTACATAATCAGTTAAATGGCAAAAGTTTGGGTTACATATGCTTAAATATCAATTATGCATAAAAAGGGTATTTTGGTAATTTTCCTAAGGCATATAGACTACCTATCATACGACTAACTAAACGAGGTGACCATAAGGTATAACCTTGGAAGGTTATTCCCTATACAACTATGGTCACCTAATGTGTTTGGTCGGATCCCAAAGATAGACCAAACAGGTCTAGTTCGTAAGTCTAAGCGGTTGTTCAGACCGCTTGACTTACGACTCTACATAAGCACTAACCTAAAAGTGACGAGCTAAACATATTTAAAACATGTTTAACAAAGTTTAAAAACAGGTTTGGTATCAAAACAAACGATTTTGATACCTAAAAGTAGTTTGGTTACAAAATACGCAAGAATGTGCATTTTGGCCGAAACTACGACTCGTCACTACACCTAGATAACGTGGTAATCAGTAGGTATAGTCACTAGGGACTATAACCATCGTGATTACGCTCACGTTATGAAGTTCAAACGAACTTCGCGTTGACCATAAACTGGTCAATGCAGAAAGTCAAACATAGTTTGACTTTCAGACTCGAAAAGCGATAAAAGAACGAAAGAATACTCATAAAGGGTCCCCGCAAGCAAATCTTGATCCAAGTAGCTCAGGTATGAAGCAAAGGCCTCAACTTAGAGCATTTTAGATCAGATTTGAGTGAGGATTGCAAGAAACCATGGTGGGTATTTATAGGAAATGGACCACCGTTAGGATCGTTTATCAAAAACCGTGCCTTGATCTCAACCGTTCATGTGTGCCCCTTGTTTTGTGAAACCTTGGGCACCCCTAGAATGGCCTATAGTATCTAAAATACCATTTGCAACACTCACAAGCAGCTGGAACAGGATGGAAATGGCTGGAATCAACTTTTTGCACATCTGGTAGTCTCACACAGGCCGCGTAAGGTTTAATGGGGGCTTACGCGGGCCGCCTGGGCCTTCTGATCAGCAAACAACTTTCAGAATTTGCAGAAATGGTCCCTGTTATGGTTTAAGCTCATTTCCGACATGTTTAAGGCCCGTTAACCTCATTTAAAGGCTCTAAAATGAATTTAAAGTATAGGTAACTCAAAAAATGCTCAAAAATATATCGGATGTCGGTTCGTTTGGCCGTACGGTGGCGTTGTTCGGTTAATTATGACGGAAGTCGTAACGAACGCAAAAACGATCCAATTTAAGCGATGAATAGATTTTTCTTATGCCAAACATTAAAATAAAATATTTTAATGCTTACATAAATTTTTGGATGTCCGGATATATTCAGAACGTAAGATATGCGCGAAAATGCAAACTTGTGCACTTTTTGACGCTTTTAGTCCCTATTGATCAATAAAGTTTATTTTAGCATACCGAACCCCTCAAAGCCTATTTCTAAGCTATGTAAAGGATATTTAGGGTATGTTTAACTTATGATCAAGTTCCAGAATGTTCGTTACTATACAAATCGGTATAGTTTCGTAGTTTGACACAATTAGTCCCTGCGATCGAACAAACTTGATTTCAACACACCAAACCATCCAAAACTTTTTTCTAAATTATGTGAAGGTTATTTAAGGTATGTTAAGCCTATTTCACTATTCTGGAGCGTTTGTTGCATTAAACTGGTTATATTTACGCGTCGGTGCGCGTATAACCTTCAAGAAAGCGATTTAAAGCTTGAAATCAAACAAGAATTGATATGTGCAAACGATACACATATTTTTAAAAATCCCAAGTATGAAATACAATATTTCATTGGTTTGGTATTTGTTTGGTGGTTGAAGTGACACAGGTGTCACAGTCTCCCCTACTTTAGGAAATTTCGTCCCGAAATTTAATTTTAGAGGAAACTTGTGAAGACAGCTGTGATGGTTTTGCTTTCAAATGAATCCCTTGGACACTAAGTAAAACTCTGGGCCATGTTTGGATTCTTAACGAAATTGTCAACTATCAAAGTGAAGTCCTTGTATTAACAAAACATGGGGTTTCGAACTACGGACAGGAGAACGTTTCTCATGAAGACTTGTCATAGGAAACTTATGTGTGCTTGAAATCAGAATTGGGGAGTGTAAGATAAAATGATATCGGTCAAGGACCAGGACTTCTCCCGTATCATTATTCTTGTCACTATAGGTCTTAACACATGACAAAACTTGCTGTGGTTTCTGTGCACTGAATTCCATAATTATGTATGCATCCATAATTATGTAATTCCTTGCACAGTCTGCACAGTTCATTTCATAATATGTAGGGGAAAAATCAATTGAATAAACATGAAGCGACTTAACTAGACTACCAAAGGATCTTTTTAACTAGATCAATGAACGATCTTTTTAATTAGATCAACACATGATCTTCTTAACTAGACCATCGTACAATCTTCTTAAATAGACCACTTAAAGGGATCTTTTCAATTATATCATCACATGATATTCCTAACCAGATTTTTAAAATCAATCTGTTTAACTAGACCATTCAAGAGGTCCAATTATAGGATAGTACTTTATAACCCATGGGACTTAACTACAATGTTGAAGTCCATTAAGGATTTAAGATAGTACCTTTTGGATATCCTACTATGAATCTCTCATATGAGATATGGAAGATTCTACGAGGATTTGGATGGATCACATAAAACACAAAACATATAAGAAAAGACATAAGCACATAATTAGTTAATTTGATCTTTAATTTGTTATCTTTGGGCACGGATATTTAAAGCACACCAGGAATCCAATCCGTGGATTCCATTTGGCACTTTAATCATAAGAATCTAACTATGAAGATAGGAAGATCTTAATAAGAATTCGGCTTTGTCCTTATTGAATTGTAATATACGTATTAAGGCATACGAATAATTCAATTAAGGGCTCCGATTTGAGCGATAATCATCCACAAAGATCTGATAAGAAGATCCTACATGGATTTTGGAATTTGTGTAACGAGAGGTGTTTCGATGCCTTGCACTAGGCGTGCTTAAGTCGATACACAAGGTAGAAAGTTCATGAGGTTGAGGTACTAGATATGCCAAGGCGACATATGAAGCAGAATTTAGAGGTTAAGCAGCAGCAGGGTTTGCAACAGCTTTGCCTTGGATAGCAAAGCAGCACATGTTAACCAAATGTCCCCATCGTCCACTGTGGGTACATTTGAAGCAGGGTATCCGATTCGGATGATGACAGTTGCATTAACTTCTCCAAGGAGCGGTTCCCTTGTATGGCTTCATCCTTGAGACGAGTCATGGTGATAACTAAATCAACGGCCTTCTGGTAGTACGACACCAAATTGTTGGGCAATTGCGGCACCTAGTCCGGACACTCGAGTGTTGTTGCGATGAAGAGGCCTCATGAAGATGATGAAAGATATGAGAGGAAACAAGTGAAAAGAAAACAGAATGACAATGCATAAAAATTGCGATCATTTGTTTATTACCTAAGGCAAACAAATGAGATGGTGACTAATCAAAGCGAATGGGTCAATATAATGTATCGCGAAGACATGCTTGCCTATAAGTGGACACTCACCCCAAGAGTTCCCAGGTAAGAGTGACTGGTCCGATATTGCGGATTTGTACGAACACTCTAGCCTTAGACAGAAGACCCAGGGTACAGGCACCCACCCTTCCAGTTTGCACGTGTTCACATTATTTAGACTCAACTTTGACGAGAGTTTGAAAACTTAGAAGGTTCAAAACCTAGTAATCAATCATCCTAGAACAGATGATTGGTTTTCAAAGCGGAATCAAAATTTGTGTTCTCGTTGTGGTTGTCACCTAAGGATAAGTGACAGTATTCTTTTAAAACTATACACAAGATAACTTGTGTTAGGGTCCTAGGAAGGTTATAGTCTAGGTCAAAGCATTACTAATAACCTAATTCCCTATAACCATTGGCTCTGATACCAACTTTTATGTCACACCCCGACCACGTAAAACAACAAAACGTGGCGGAAACGTCGGGGAGTGTTGTAACAGAATCATTGTTTCACAACCATGGAATAAATAATTTTGTTTTATTGAATTAATGAACTCATTGTTTTAATACAATCAAATAAGTACAACTATTATCTTTCAAATTTTAAAGTCGCGAAGGCACGAGTCCATCCTATGTATAGCATGCATCAACAATCATCACATAACAGCACCTGAAACATGTGTAAAAATAGTTACGTCAGCATAAAAATGCCTGTGAGATACATAGGTTTTATTGTAATTAGGATTCATGACTTATAAATTTAGAAAAAGTTGTTTAACAAAAGTAGTCATAATCCTTGTAAAGGGTTTTCTTTTATAAATCATACTAAAATTTATAAGAAATCGGATGATATAAAATAATAATACACAGGAAATTAAATAATTAAGTAAAATGAGTTTGTATAAAATATATTGATTGAAAAACAATGTTTTGATAAAAAGGTTTATAGCATATATAATAATATACTTTGATTTTAAGAAAGTTGAATAAGTAATATATTAAAATATATTTCAGTTCCAAAATCGTTAACCCAAGTGTACTAAATAACGCTACGGTATGTAATGTGATGAAAACACTTATATATAAGAAGTACCAGCGGCGTATCTACCATGTTTTCATCATATTACACCCGTCCCGTTATCTAAACACTAATCAAAACCCAATTGTAAAACAAATAGTATATTAAATATACTTTAGTTGTTAAAAATAATAAATTTTCAGTAGTATATCAAAAATATACTTTGGATTTATAAATAACATATTAAACTATGCTTTGGTTTTAAAAATAACATATCAAACTATGTTTTAATGATTAACAAAATATATATGTTGGTTTTGTACAATATCACATATGAGAGCATATCAAACTATACTTTTGGGAGTATAACTAAATATACAAAAATAATGTGACTTAAGAATTCATTCAGACCTAGTGCATCAAAATACACAATTGAGACTATAGAAATACCATAAAGGCAATCCCTATTTGGATGGAGAAACATATTGGTTTCAGACATTCCATGACAACAGGAATGGGGTGTCAAATCCTATAGTGCTATATCATACTACCAACCGGTCTGGTTAACATAAAATAAGTACTATCCAACAATTAGTTTTATAATCTTTGAAAAAATTAGAGTTTAAACCATAAATAATCATTCAGTTTATCAAAAGATAAGTACTAATATGTATAATCAATTATACTTTTGAAAACAAGAACATAACAAATAGGTACACATGCTTCACCCCAAAACATTGAAAACAGTAAAAGAGGGGACTATGTACTCACTTGAGGGAGCTTAGAAGTCTTGAACAACTACCAAGCAAGCTAGAGGGAGCACGGAAATCAAACGGTACCTAATATATGTAACCACATAAATAAACCGGACCTAATTCGGAAGATCGGATAGGATGAGGTTTCGCAAACCAAATGAGTATAGGAACTCATATAATATGGTCTAACAAAGCCTACATCCAAAAAGGAAACCTATTCTTAGTGCTTACGACCGATCACGACCCGTTTAGGTAGCTTATGCTACTTTAACGCGTCGTTTGCGTATGACGCGTTCGGACCGCCTAACTAGTCCTATGACAAGTGTTATATGCCCTAACATACTTAATTATGTTACATAATCAGTTAAATGGAAAAAGTTTGGGTTACATATGCTTAAATATCAATTATGCATAAAAAGGGTATTTTGGTAATTTTCCTAAGGCATATAGACTACCTATCATACGACTAACTAAACGAGGTGACCATAAGGTATAACCTTGGAAGGTTATTCCCTATACAACTATGGTCACCTAATGTGTTTGGTCGGATCCCAAAGATAGACCAAACGGGTCTAGTTCGTAAGTCTAAGCGGTTGTTTAGACCGCTTGACTTACGACGCTACATAAGCACTAATCTAAAAGTGACGAGCTAAACATATTTAAAACATGTTTAACAAAGTTTAAAAACAGGTTTGATATCAAAACAAACGATTTTGATACCTAAAAGTAGTTTGGTTACAAAATACGCAAGAATGTGCATTTTGGCCGAAACTACGACTCGTCACTACACCTAGATAACGTGGTAATCAGTAGGTATAGTCACTAGGGACTATAACCATCGTGATTACGCTCACGTTATGAAGTTCAAACGAACTTCGCGTTGACCATAAACTGGTCAATGCAGAAAGTCAAACACAGTTTGACTTTCAGACTCGAAAAGCGATAAAAGAACGAAAGAATACTTATAAAGGGTCCCCGCAAGCAAATCTTGATCCAAGTAGCTCAGGTATGAAGCAAAGGCCTCAACTTAGAGCATTTTAGATCAGATTTGAGTGAGGATTGCAAGAACCCATGGTGGGTATTTATAGGAAATGGACCACCGTTAGGATCGTTTATCGAAAACCGTGCCTTGATCTCAACCGTTCATGTGTGCCCCTTCTTTTGTGTAACCTTGGGCACCCCTAGAATGGCCCATAGTTTCTAAAATACCATTTGCAACACTCACAAGCAGCTGGAACAGGCTGGAAATGGCTGGAATCAACTTTCTGCACATCTGGTAGTCTCACACGGGCCGCGTAAGGTTTAATGGGGGCTTACGCGGGCCGCCTGGGCCTTCTGATCAGCAAACAACTTTCAGAATTTGCAGAAATGGTCCTTGTTATGGTTTAAGCTCATTTCCGACATGTTTAAGGCCCGTTAACCTCATTTAAAGGCTCTAAAATGAAGTTAAAGTATAGGGAACTCAAAACATGCTCAAAAATATCTCGGATGTCGGTTCGTTTGGCCGTACGGTGGCGTTGTTCGGTTAATTACGACGGAAGTCGTAACGAACGCAAAAACGATCCAATTTAAGTGACGAATGGATTTTTCTTATGCCAAACATTAAAATAAAATATTTTAATGCTTACATAAGTTTTTGGATATTCGGATATATTCAGAACGTAAGATAGGCGCGAAAATGCAAACTTGTGCACTTTTTGACGCTTTTAGTCCCTATTGATCAATAAAGTTTATTTTAGCATACCGAACCCCTCAAAGCCTATTTCTAAGCTATGTAAAGGATATTTAGGGTATGTTTAACTTATGATCAAGTTTTGGAATGTTCGTTAGTATACAAATCGGTATAGTTTCGCAGTTTGACACAATTTGTCCCTACGATCGAACAAACTCGATTTCAACACACCAAACCATCCAAAAATTATTTCTAAGTTATGTGAAGGTTATTTAAGGTATGTTAAACCTATTTCACTATTCCAGAGCGTTTGTTGCATTAAACTGGTTATATTTACGCGTCGGTGCGCGTATAACCTTCCAGAAAGCAATTTAAAGCTTGAAATCAAACAAGAATTGATATGTGTAAACGATACACATATTTTTACAAATCCCAAGTATGAACTACAATATTTCATTGGTTTGGTATTTGTTTGGTGGTTGAAGTGACACAGGTGTCACATAAAAGGCGAGAAGTATATCATGTATCCGAGGTTTATACAGATGATATTAGATGATCTAGTGCCAAATCTAGTGAAGGATCCAGCTGATGAGTTACCGTTACACCACATGAATACTGAAAAATTAAATAGATTGAACAAGTATAAAGGTTTGAAAGTTGATTAGGAGCCAAGGGTGAAAAGAATGATTGGAAAGATTGCAAATAAGAACTATGTGGCACCTGAGAATGATGCATGGAGACATGAGAATAGCAATTCTGAAGATGAGATGGATAAGTTGAAGGGCATGAAAGAGAAGAAACTATGGTTTTGGTTTGTGAAAGATAGGAAAAAGAAAAGGACTCCTAAAGTATCACCCAAATTTGATACACCGAAGATTGTTATTAAGGGTAAAGTTGAAAGGGGGAGTCACAAGAAAAGTTAGATTTTTCTTTGTTATATCATACTAATAAATGTTGATGTTTGTTTTGCATAGTCAGCAAAGAAGAAATCACCTCCAAGGCTTGTAGATGAAACAGTAATTCCTCCAGCAGATGTAATTCAAGAAGGTGTTGATCAGAATGTATCTCTTGAAGAGTATTTAAAGAAGAATGAGGAGACCAAAGCTACTAAAGTTGCAAAGGAAGCTGAAACTTCTGCAAAGAATATTGAAGCTGAAAGTTTAAAAGAAAAGGAAGCTGAAGGAGTTGCTCACACAGATTCAAGTGCAACTGAAAGTGATTCAAGTGATACTGAACCTGAATTTGATACTTCAAAGTTGGGCGTTGGAAAGATAAAGCTGAAAGTAAAGCCTCCAAAGAAGAAAAAGGATTCTGATGAAAAAGATTCTACTTACATTCCAACACCTGAAGAGAAAAAGAAGGGTACAAGGAAGCGTAAAGCTAGACCTACATGTGTTATTCCAAGGAATGTTAGAGCAAGAAAAGGAGCAGCAACAATGCCTGAGATTCAGAGTGGTAAAGCTCTAGAAGTTGAAACAACAAAAGGTCCTGAAGCTGAAAAAGATCCAAATGTTGAAGTACCTGAAGTTGAGAAAGTTCTAACTCCTGAGGTTGAAAAGAAAGCACCAGAAAGTCCTATCTTTACAAGAGTTAAAAAGAATGTTGAAGCTGAGAAATATGATGATGAGGTTCAGTTTATGGGTGAAAGAGAGTCTACACCACCACCTTCACCAGTCAATCCAACTATTCACATTCAAGATGATGCAGAGTAGTCACAGGCAAAGAAAGATACTTTTCCTGGTTTATTTGATGATTTTCCGGAACTTCAAGGTGACTTTCCATATGATCTTCCAGAAGGTGATCATTATATGTTTCATGATGGAAAGATCAAAGTTCTTACAAAGAAAGTGAGTAGTTTAGAAAAAGCAAAAGCAAAAGCAAAAGCTGAAGCTGAGCGTGATGAAGTGAAAAAGAAGCTAAAGAAAGTATTGTCAGAGAATGAAGAGCTGAAGTTAGCAGTAAATGATCATGCTGAAAGAATTGATGAATTAACAGATGATCTTGGAGAACAAGCTAAAGTCATTGATCAACTCACTACAAGAGTGTGCAGTAGTGAATACCAAGTATGAGAACATGAATGAAGTCAACAAAACATTGCATCAAATGATTGGTGAGCTGCATGAATCTTCATCGAATGAAATCAAAGTTATAAGGCAAGAGATTGAAGCTCTAAGGGCAGACAAAGCTATGAAAGACGAGCAGCTAAACATGTTATATGTTGTGATGGAACACAAGCTTGGAATTAATGTCCAAGCTGTGTATAATGACTTGGAAATTCAAAGGGTTGAAGAACGAATAGCTCAGAGAGAAAAAGAGTTGGCTCAAGAAGCAACACAGAAAAAGAAAGGGTTAGCAGTTGAAACTCAAGAGGTTGCAGGTTCTTCTAGTCATCCTGAAGGTGCTGATGTTGAAATGACAAAAGCAGAAGTGAATGTTGAGAATGAAGCTGATCCAAAACAAGGTTTTGTGCTTATTGGTGAATCTTTCTCATTACCTTATAGTTTGAAAGAGGTTATCCGTTTAGTGAAAGTTGATCAAAGAAAACGGAAGGCGAGGAAACCTCAAGGTGAAAATGATTCTGATACAAAGCTGCTTTGTTATAAAGAAGAGAAAGAGGATCATGAAGAAGAGGAAGAGGAAAAGGATCCTGAGTTAAAAGATATTCTTGATGCCGTTGATAATTATGACTGCTCATGGGATGATTATGAAGACGACGATGATCAAGGAGCAACAGGGTCGTTATCAAAGCCTCTAGCTCAACATACGCTTGATGATTTTCTTAATGATGAGCTGAATGAACAAGAGGATGATCAGCAGCAGGAGTCTTCTTCTTCTAGCAAACAACACGCTGATCAGGTATTCCTAACTCAACCAAAAGTTATTTACTTGCATTCTGCATTTGAGGGGGAGTTAGAGGTACCTAGAACAAGAGAAGAAATGTTGGAAGAATTGGGGATGGAAGATGGGAATTTAAAGTTTGATATAGAGGATGAAATTCCTCCGTCTCCAGAGAGAGAATATGAGTTTAAGTTTGCAAATGAGGCAGATAATTTCAATGAAGTCATAGTTGAAGAGGGTTCTGATATATTTGAAGAAGATACACCCTTTCACTATTCTGGTGTTGATGACACTTTTCCTACATTTGCTGAGATGTTTAAGTCACACAATGAAGACGAAGTGCGTAGGAAAGTGGTTGAAAAGGTAAGTACTGAAGGAATTCCTGAAGTAGTTCCACAGAAAGAGTTGTTAGAAGGTCGTAAGAATTGGTTCAAGGTTATGCCTAAGGAGAGGAAGTATAAAAGGCCACTGCAGTACTTTACGGATCATCCAGATAAATCTTTGGGTGATATACTTTCTTGGGGATATCTTTGAAGACCTTCAGGTGTATGCTATCAGAAGGGAGCACGAGATACAGTACTTCGAGTTCTTGTCAGACATAAAAACACTCCCATGGTGGGATGTGGAGGAGCTAGTACAAACGAAAAATATAAAACAGTTCTACTATGGTCCAGAAGTAAAGATACATGACCATAAATTGTGGAACTACATCAAGCTCCAGGCAAAGAACAAGTTCCCTGATTGGTAGCCGCACTTCCAAAAACAAGTTATAAAGGTTGATCCAGTGACGAAAGATAAAGACATTACACTAAAGATAAGCCGCCAAGATGCTTGATGAACATGCCGCTACGTGCAATGGAACAAGACTTTTATGAATATTTTCAAGGCTGGTTGTACAACTAAAGCACAGCGGAAGCGGTGCTATCTTTGTTTGATAAGAAGACTGGAGAAACAAGGCGTATAAATGTGTTAGAGCCAATGTAGTTGGTTAATTGATCAAAGAAGGATATTGAGTGTTTATGTTTCAACAAGATTGTATATGATGCTCTTGGCAAAGCTCAAGCTCAACAATATCAGAAGATGGCGAACTTATGCTTTGCAAAGGATATCAACTCTGGTAGATATTGGGAGACTAAGTTCAGAGACTTAGAGCTGGAGGAATTCTTGAAGAGGGAAAAGCGAAGTGAAAGGTTCAAGAAGATAAGGGAAAGAGCAGCGGTTGTTGGGCGAAGAAAGTTCGAAAGACCTCCTCCGACAGATCAAACGCCGATTGAGTCTGAGGAGAACAAGATACCGAGGTGGGATAGAAAGCGAGATGTAGATCCTGAATATAGGAAGTACTGGAATGAGATTGGTAGGCCTCTGAGAAGCAAGATGCTTGCTCAACGAGAAGAAAAGAGGAGAGAGAAAGCCAGAGCTAGGAGACGCAGCAGGAAGGTGAAATAAATACTATGCAGGAAGGAAGACTACAGCTACATCCAAGGGGGAGTCTGTTAGTGCATTATGTCTGTAGCTTCCGTCTGTATCGAGTCTATGTATTTTGTCCCATAATGTGTCGTTGTACAGTTGTATATGTATGTATTTTGTATCTAGACAAACGGGAGACGGAACGTTGATTGTAATATGTGATCCGGTCGGATGACATAGGTCATCCAGATGGATGGCCATCCAGACGGATGGCCATCCGGATGGATGACCATCCGCCTCTCCCAAGATTCCCTATAAATAGGTGAGTAGGGGTCTTAGTTTAGAACCTTTTGCCATTTTCTCAAAGCGATGCTCTGTCCAGATTGCAAACGGATCTTTGTACATTCATATCATCTAATGAAATTGGACATGTTTATCGTTGATATCGTTGTTGATGATTCTCTAACGATGCCGAGGGATTCCGTACCTCTGTATTGATCGATTCGTACCACGTTCTTCATCTTTTAGACAGAACTGTTCCTCCAGGGGCACCCACAACTTGAAATAGAGCTTGAGATGTATATCATTCCAGGATCTTGGTAATATATCCCCTTCCATATTCTTGAGCCGGTATGCTCCTTTCCCTGTCTCTGATTTAACTTCATATGGTCCTTCCCATTTTGGGGCAAGCTTTCCATCAGCTGTCACACCCCTTTCTGCGGTGGAAGGACGAGGTGTGATCATGAAAGGTTCTCATTGCATACGAAAGGTAAACATACTACATTCTCGTAAAAATAACATCAAATACCATAATTTGAAAACATAAGTTTAGCGTTTACATCGCTAAGTCGCATAAAACATTGTCTTAAAAAGTTTACAACTTTATTTAAATATAAACATAAGCGACATCCAAGAGCATAAGCAAGACCGCGCGCACATCCATCCTAGTTACCTGAAATACATGTGAGTTTTGGAAAAACGTCAACATAATGTTGATGTGAATTCATGCAGTTTTTGTATTTCACGTTTGTATACTTTGTATGAAAACATAGTTTGTGTCATGTATGAATCAAGTTTTCATATATAAATCAAGTATCCATGTGTACACCACGTACTCATGTATAATTCAAGTATTTCTTGAGTACTCCACGTACTCAAGTATAATTCATGTTTTCTTGAGTACCCCACGTACTCAAGTATAATTCAAGTTTTCTTGAGTACCCCACGTACTTCAAGTATTAATCAAGTTTTAGTATGGTATGAGTTTTATGTAAATAAAGTATTCCTGTAAGTATTAGGATTTTTAATGGGTTGCAAGGCCATTAACATGTGACACGACATAGGAAGTCACCAAACCTTAGGCATTTTTCTAGTTGGCATATTCTGAGACACAAAAGCACTACTCAATACTCGCCCTCACCGAGAGTGTGGCTGCCCGGCACCCGTTAGATCTAACCTTTTGTTCTGCGGTCTAGGTATATTGTTGATTAATGGTGCTTATGTACCCTATTCGTGACATGATTTCTCGTATCATTTCTCATAACGCATCATACTTGGTACTCGTCCTCACCAAGTGCGCTTCTCGTATTCTTATATCTCATCACACTTGGTACTCGTCCTCACCAAGTGTGCTTCTTGTATTTTTATCATACCATTTATAAATATTGTAACATTTGTACATGTATTTCACCCCCGAAGTTATAAAACTGAAAACAGTTAAAAGAAAAGGGGGAGCATGAACTCACAACTTTGCGTTCCTTGCGTCGTAAACTTCACCGGATTTGCCTAATTAACGTCGTGACCTATACGCGTTTTCTTAACGTTAGTCACTAGACTTGCGTCACACAAGTACAGTCACTCTCTTTTGTATTTGTATTGTTGTGTTAAAAATATTTTATATTTTTAACTAAGTATCTTACTTATATTATTTTCTTGAAAATTAATATAAGTATCTCTTGTTTTGCACTTTGCACCCGAATTATGTATCTTGTATGTTGTATGTGTATTTTGTGTTTATACTTCTCATGAGTATTTAGTGTATTTTTAAGTCTTAATACACTAGCACGTATAACACATACTATATACACTTAGCACAAAAGTTGGTGATCAAATAATATATATTTTTCTCTCAAAAATATACATATTTAACATAATTTTAATCTTGAAGAAATCACCATTTCTTATCACCAAAAATTAGGGAAACATTGGTAATATTTTTAGATACATTTTTACGGAATAAGTTTCTCAAAAACTTATATTTTTCTAAGTGTCAAAATTTATAGAAATTTTGACAGAGTTTTCCCTAAAAATGGAGGTTTCCCATGTTTTCAAAACATGTGTTTATTTTCTTTTAAATCAACAACAATCTCAACAACACAATCTTTAATTACCAAACTTGTCAAAACAAGTATATACCACAAACTTATGAACTTGAAAGTTGGTAAAAATATGTAGTAAGTTACTAACATATTTAGTAGATCTTGTTATCTTTAAAAATAAAATTAGTTTCTTAAAAACTTTATTTTTAAGGAACTTGGAGTTTTACAACTTCTAGTCAAGATTTTCCAAAAATATTTCTTGTTAAATTTTCTTGTTCACACAAGTGTTTACGCACTTGTTTATCTTCTAAAAATATATTTAGTTCATGTAAGATCCGGGTTTTAAACAAGACTTGCATTTTTCACTTGGTTTTTCCGAAAAACCACTTGTAGATCTTTAGATCTACTAGTTTAGAATCTTATTTTACAAGAAAAATTATATTTACACAAGTTCATGTTTCATGAGTGGAAGGGTTCACCATCTTTTATAACTTTTACACTAACACACTACTAGTTCATGTTCTTGTACTTGATTCTAGTATGGTTAGATGATGATCCATCCCACTTTTAGTAACAAACAACATCAAATAATCATAACTAGACAAGTTTCACAAGATTACACAACTGGTTTCTTTTTATCCAACATATTCATCTTACTTTCAAGACTTTAAGTTATGATCTTGTGTGTTCTTGATTTTTAACCGTTAAATCACTTATTAACCACTTCAAACAAGAACAAGATGGTGTTTAGAGGCACTTACTACTAGCTTGAGGCTAGGGAAGAAACAAGACGTAAACAAGGTGGATAAAAGAAAATGAGAGCGGTCCTTGAGCTTCCGAACACACCGAGCCTCGTGAATCACCTTCTTACACCTTCAAGTGGACTTGGAATGGATGAACTTGGATTGAAGGTGGTGGTATGGTGGTGAGGTGGTGAGGTGGTGGCGGCCGTGACTAGAGAAGGAGGAAGGGAAGAGAGTGGGTGATGTTTGTTGTTGAGAAGTGAGAAGATGGTTATCCCTCATACTTATTTATAAACCATGTTTCAACATTATCCTTCATATAATATGTTTCATAATCCAACAACATTGGAATAAAATATTGAAAAGAAATGTGGGGGTGTCCACCCCACATGTAACCGTCAAGTGTGTGTGTGGGGGGGGTATGGTTGGATTTCAAATGGATAGTTAGGATCTAGTTATGTTTAGTTAGGTTATATAGTGTGTATTATAATATAAAGGGTGTTAGGGCATTCGGGGACCCTAACCAGCTTATAAAAATAAAAACAATGCTTCTAGCATTATTTTGGTGTTCCGGGTATTGTCCAGTTGTTCGGTTATGTCACACCCCCAAAATACCACATGCGGAAACCCTCGCGAGGCGTGTGACGTACCAGGATCCAAGCCACCAATCACCTTGAACTCATATATATATTTAAAGAGATCTTTCATTCATTAACATAAGTGTTACAAACGTCATATGTCATTCGTTGTATACAGCGGAAGCATAATTCGTTGGTTAAGTGTTTCGTAAAACATGTGTACATAAACCGTTAAGCTTGCATTGAGATTCCATGTATCTCGACCCATGACCACTCCAGCCTCCCAGACAGCAAGTTCCAAATGATATAAGCTTATAGACCTGCAAGCATGCAGACAAGTGTGTCAGACGACGCTGGTGAGTTCAAAGTTTTGTAAACGCGTTAGTTACCAGATGTGTGTTTAAAATAGTTCAACATTATGTTTTGATGATGTTATTAACTCGATTACCGTATGTGGCTACTAGATGCGAATGCCCAACCCCAATGCCTCTATCTAGGCATTGGTCAAGTGGTCAAGGTAATTAGTTCAACTAACAACCTCGAGTAGATGTAAGGGGTCTTATATATACACGATGTGAATGCCCAACCCTAATGCCTCTATCTAGGCATTGGTCAAGTGGTCAAGGTAATTAGTTCACGCCCGTCCTTTCGGCACGGTGTGAGGGTGCCAATCCTAATAGCGCTATCAACTAAATACCTCGTTGCCTTCCTGGCAACAATCGGTAGATGTAGGGGGTCTTACATAATAGAAACTGAGTAATAACAAACATCCCATTAACCTGCATTCCTCCCTGGAACGTTACCCGATATCCCTTCCCGAGATGCATGCTTGGAAAAGTGCAGTGAACTCACCTTTCGTTTGCTCGGTAGAATTAGTTTACTCTAATACAAATTAATCAAGCACATCCTAACATGATTTATCAACGACAATCAGTTTCATACCCATGTATTACGTCACTCATTGCATAAGTGGTACTCATGACATACAAACATAATTATTCACATTATAACCGTCAGTTATGTCATACTCAATCCAAGTTAACACAGTTGGTCCACACCACGGATTTCATGCAAGATTACACGTCTACTTCGCTAGTCTAAGTTCCAATTACACGTAACGATCCATTTAAGCTTTCTAAATCAGGTGTGACCCATTTATTTGGCCCAACGAAATGGTGTGTGTGCAAATGGGTTTAAACGGTGCGGCCCAATTACCATTAAATTAGTCCCATAAATCAGACAGTCCACTTAACATATACGGCCCAAATCAGTTCGACCAAGACTAATCCACAGTTCTTTAATTACCATCTAGCAGTTCTCAATGCAATTGTGTAGACAATTCAAGCACCCCTATTATTCTAATGAATGCACATTACCCATCAACCGAAGATCATGAGTGGCCCAACTACCATAACAGGCCTAGTAAGTGTGAACTCTTAGAGCCCATGTGCGGCATGTATCAACAGGAGACATGCAATTTAACTAGTATGCAATTCATTGTATTATGACCACAAATCACGAAACCAATTACCTATTGTATATTAACTTAAATTAAATATCAATCACTTTGTAGCACCCATCATCACCAATTCACCAACCATAAACAACTGGTAATCATCAAACTAACCGAAGCAGACACAATATACAAATAACACAAATCATCAGCATGTTACTCGACCCACCACACACTATGATTATTAACCCTAAATTAACAATTATATATTATCATATAAGAGGCATTAAAATTAGCACAACATAATCGGCCCACACATCACCCAAGGACTATGTCATCATTATCATCAACAGTGCCTAAATCCAATTACCATTATCAATTCAGTAACATTATTATTCTTTCATAATAACCCTAATTCACATATGATTCAGAAGTCTAGCATCATTCACCAAGAATTATTCCATTTAGTTACAAAGTTAACAACAACAACCAACTTGATCGAGACCATCTGAACATTAATACTTCACACTCCATGAATCATACAACTCAACCACACTTGAACGTAAACAAAATAGCCAAAAAATAATAGATTCGTTATAATGTAAATATACTAACCAAATACTGGATGTCACTAGACACGAGACCAGTTTCAAGGGGAGTATAAGCTTCGAAAGGTAGGGGCTGCCATCGACTTCAATGGATGAGGGAGAGTGTTTAGGGTTTGATGCAAAAGATATTACGTAACTGTATACATAATCATATGATAAGTGTTTTGGGCCGGTTTGGGTTTTTAATGAACCGTGAACATGAATGGGGTTTGGGCTGCAAGTCGGGTTGCAAAAGATGCAATTATGGCTGCACACTAATTATACATCTACAACATTTGCTTATTCTAGTTATTATAATTTTTGGTATTATTTTAACACAACCAACAAATATACATCTATAATATTTATGCTATGGTTTAAACCTCACGAGTTTCGAGTTACGTGAGCGAGTTGGATCAACAAGCGAGACACGTTAGTTCAAACGGTTTGGGTCGGTTCAACACGATATGGATTTGGTTACGAATAATCGTTTGCACACTATAAATTGAATAAGTATATAATTAATTCTCAAAAGAAAAACAGACGGTTTTTACCTCGAAATTACGGGTTGTCACATCATCCCCAACTTGAAAGAAATTTCGTCCCGAAATTTAGCACGTAGTTACTGAGGAAGCTAGTTAAGTTGCATGGTTCCTAGGTTTTTCCCGGGGTGTCACATCATCCCCCTGTTGGTTTGGAATTTCGTCCCGAAATTCCGCAGTAGCTTCAGCCTCAATAGTGGTTTCATTGTCCTCGAATAACTGGGGATATTTGTGCTTCCTTTGGTCTTCTCATTCCCAGGTAGACTCTGGGCCACGACGGGAGTTCCAACAAACTCGAACAATAGGTATCCTGGTGCGTTTGAGAATCTTGACCTCCCGGTCCAAGATTTCCGCTGGTGCTTCGACAAATCTCAACTGATCGTCGATGGTGAGCTCCTTGAAAGGAACTGTGAGGGTTTCATCTGACAGTCACTTCTTCAGATTCGACACTTAAAATACGTTGTGAACTCCGCTGAGTTCTTCAGGTAGGTTCAGTTTGTAGGCCACCTTGCCTATTTTCTCTGTGATTTCGAAAGGTCCAACATATCGCGGGTTGAGTTTGCCCCGTTTACCAAAACGAACTACACCTTTCCAATGGTGTGACTTTAAGTAGCATCTGATCCCCAATCCGGGACTCGAGTGGTTTCCCGCGCTTAACAGCATAACTTTTCTGACGGTCACGAGCTGCCGCCATCCTTTATCGTATCTGAGCGATCTTCTCTGTTGTGTCTACGACGAGTTCTGGGCCAGTGACTTGGCTGTCTCCAATCTCCGCCCAACAAAGAGGTGATTGGCACTTACGTCTGTACAATGCCTCAAACGGTGCAGCCTGGATGTTGGTGTGGTAACTGTTGTTATACGAAAATTCCACTAAAGGGAGGTGTCTTTCCCAGCCATTGCCAAAGTCAATTACACATGCTCGAAGCATGTCTTCAAGAGTTTGGATGGTGCGTTCAGTCTGCCCATCCGTCTATGGGTGATATGATGTGCTCATGTCTAGACGTGAGCCAAGGGTGTTGTGTATTGCTCGACATAAATCAAGTATAGATCAGAGTCATAAATAACAGGAGTCGGCACCTAGCCTAAAAGCCGCCTCTCTCAGTGGAAAAATTCACAAGCTGTGAAGACTCGGCAGTTCCCTTGATTGCAAAAAGGTGTGCTGGCGACCAAATTCATGGCAGCCGGTCGTTATTTCCATGAGGGCATTGCTGGTTGCTGATACTTCACCTTGACTTCCCACAAGTTAATCCATCATTCACACACCTAACTAGGTGGGCCTTCGTGCCCGATTACCAGTACAAGGTTTATAAATCCTAATGCCTCTCATCAAAACCCAGACGACTAGAATATCGAAGCCGGTGTGCTTTGCTCAATACGAGTTCCTTACAGTAGCCGTATAATGAGACCCACATTCGTTCCTCGAGTTAACGAGTATCGTCCGACCTGTCAAAGGTTGCTTCTCCATGCCCCGCATGGGTTCAACTTGAAAATCCTCTTCCTTCAGTTCTCTAGTTTGAACAGAGCGAGTCTGACCAGGTGAGTTAGAGTCGATAGTGAGCTGCAAAGCTCGTGCACGTTCAAGTTTCATAGTTGTAACCATCCTAAAGTTTCCTCCAGCGATGCCATTAACTGATTTAGCTCTGTCGAAGTCAAGGTACACGGGAGGCCCTTGTGATCAGTCTAAATGACGCATCAGGTACCGTCCAAGTAATGCCTCCATCTAAAATTTCCAAGACCACGGTTTTCACCACCAGTTGTGTGTCACGCAGTTCCTCCTTGTAACTCCATCACTCTCTCATGTTGCATCGGTGTGTAACTGGGACTCTGATGCGGACCATCATGGTATACCACAAAATCTCCCACACCCTCGGGTAAAGACGATGCTCAGTACAATGCAGAGCTTGGAACTTGAAAGCTGGAAAAACGTCCTCCTGTTCTGTCTTTCACGAACATAGCACCCTGCTGTGCTAGAGAGATTTAAGCTGCACGACCTTCGAAAACCCTGTGATTTATCTGCGATAGTATCAAGTGAAACCAAGGAATTGCTGCATCCCCGAAGGAATCATTAGTGTCGATTAGTTCCTAACAGGATGCATCTTAGCGAGATCCACGTCTATTCCCACTCCATTGGTTACATGATCAAAATGTATTTCTCGTATCTAGATGTGACATTTCACACATAATGGCTCCTCCCACAGAAGCGCTGAAATAGGATACATATGCCACCCATAGTGTTCCTTTCCCATGGTCATGATTCAGAACGTCATCAACAAATACGGTCGGTTCATGTGATCCCTGAAGCTGCTGGTGTGTTGATCAACTCAATGATCCTGGTGTACAAAGTTGAAATAGCTGCATTGCATTCGACATGCTGTTCTAAAAGCATTCTCCTCTTGGACTTCCATCTGATAATAGTTCGTCCGCTAGCCAATCCTCGAATGGAAGCTTGTTCCTCGCAACTGGTTAACAGGGTGTTACTACATGGTCGAAGCGAACGGTTCTTGACTGTCACCTTGTTGAGTTCTCGATAATCAGTACACATATCCAATGATATAACCTATCTTCCTGGATATAACTGGGCTCCTCAAAGCAAAAACTAGGTCCGACAAAGCTCCTGCCCAAAGCATACTGGGTGGAATCACGAACAATTGGTGGATCCTCGATCCTCTTTTCCTTAGCCTTGACATCAGTGACGAGTGCTATCATAGCGGGATAATCCTTTCGTGGACACTTTTGGCCTTCACTGCCGAATTGATGCAAACCTCTGCACCACTCTGACGCGTTAGAACAGATAACAATCCTCCACTAGGAGAGGGATACGTAGAATCTTCTCTTCACGGGGTACATCTATCAAGAACAACAGAAGAAAGGTCGATGTCGAACACTTGTCCCACAAGGTCGAGTTTGCATCCCAACGATCATATGAGGTTTCCATTGTCTTGCCATCAACCGATTCCACAACAGGTTCTTTTTCTAGAAGCATCAGGGTTAAGCAGAACAGTGGCGAAGTGATTAGTCACCAAGAACACGTAGGCCACCATGTTGTTATAATCTCGGCGTCGCCCACACCAATCCCTAATGTCCCTCCATGAGCATCATTTCCCGTGTTGTTATACTCGTTGCGAGGATTTCCAGTACGGACGTCGTTCCCTTGGTTATTGTTGTTGGATTTAACATCGGCCACTCCATGCCGTAGACACCTTCACTTTCCATACTGTTGGTTGCCATTACGAATACCTTGTTGTTGCCGTGACTGTTGCCACTAATGCTGTTGTTTGAAACGGAGCTCTACGACCTTTCACCGACAGGGTTCACCTCTTCACATTCCATGGTATGTGCTAAGGCACTACTCACTGTGCGGGGAGTTTCGCATTCCATTCTACAGTCAGTTGTCATGCTTCCCACCTGATTAATTCGTAAAAGTTGACTCCCATGAGTCACTGGCTGGGGTTAAGGATTTGATTGGAGTCAAATCACTGATGTTCATTGTTGGTAACTAGGGTCGTTCAAATGCTAAAGTCCATCGTTCTTGCAAGTTGACTGAGTAATACACGATATGTTACGAGGGTATTGCAAAAGTGATCGCGCTTCGGGATCTAAGGCGTCAATACGTTAAGTTTCCAGCAAACGATGAAAGGTGAGAGAGATATAGACCAATCATTGTCGTTGCAACATCCAACTCGGGGATGTTCGTACAAGCACCTAATTTTCTACACAGTTCGCTAGGCGTCCAGATGGGTGTTCAGGTAATACTCGATAGCATCGAGATTCGAGAGGATCCTGAGAGGAATGAAAAGTTCACGTTCGAGTAGGGGACAATCACTGCTATGACCCCTATAGGTTTGTTATGTTTCACATCGATCAAATAACGGAACGAAACCCCTTTTTCACTTGTTAAGCCTCACTGGGACTCGCATGCACCCCACATTATTATTATGTGTGCACCCACAATAATATTGCGATTTGCATGTTCATCTCAGCTCCTCTTAACTCATGTCAAATGGTTCCTCAAACTCGAGTAGCAAACAAAGAGCATCACGAAGCATAAGTCATGAAGGTTTAGGGAAACACCACCCTATCATTCACATAACACATGCAAATAATACATGAATTCATACTGTTGTGCTAAACGTGCAATCACATGCAATATCATATGAAAGTGTTCACTAGTTATGCAGTATAATGAGTATACGAGAGACGAACCTTGCAATCTGGAGCTGAGTGTCATGGTCGTATTCACGTTTTCAGAACTGTTCGGTTATAGTCTGGTTTTACAAAAACGTTTTAAAACCAAGTTCACTATAACCAGTGGCTCTGATACCAAACTGTCACACCCCCAAAATACCACATGCGAAAACCCTCGCGAGGCGTGCGACGTACCAGGATCCAAGCCACCAATCACCTTGAACTCATATATATATTTAAAGAGATCTTTCATTCATTAACATAAGTGTTACAAACGTCATATGTCATTCGTTGTATACAGCGGAAGCATAATTCGTTGGTTAAGTGTTTCGTAAAACATGTGTACATAAACCGTTAAGCTTGCATTGAGATTCCATGTATCTCGACCCATGACCACTCCAGCCTCCCAGACAGCAAGTTCCAAATGATATAAGCTTATAGACCTGCAAGCATGCAGACAAGTGTGTCAGACGACGCTGGTGAGTTCAAAGTTTTGTAAACGCGTTAGTTACCAGATGTGTGTTTAAAACAGTTCAACATTATGTTTTGATGATGTTATTAACTCGATTACCGTATGTGGCTACTAGATGCGAATGCCCAACCCCAATGCCTCTATCTAGGCATTGGTCAAGTGGTCAAGGTAATTAGTTCAACTAACAACCTCGAGTAGATGTAAGGGGTCTTATATATACACGATGTGAATGCCCAACCCCAATGCCTCTATCTAGGCATTGGTCAAGTGGTCAAGGTAATTAGTTCACGCCCGTCCTTTCGGCACGGTGTGAGGGTGCCAATCCTAATAGCGCTATCAACTAAATACATCGTTGCCTTCCTGGCAACAATCGGTAGATATAGGGGGTCTTACATAATAGAAACTGAGTAATAACAAACATCCCATTAACCTGCATTCCTCCCTGGAACGTTACCCGATATCCCTTCCCGGGATGCATGCTTGGAAAAGTGCAGTGAACTCACCTTTGGTTTGCTCGGTAGAATT
The DNA here is from genome assembly GCA_030545235.1 of Helianthus tuberosus. Taxonomy (NCBI): domain Eukaryota; kingdom Viridiplantae; phylum Streptophyta; class Magnoliopsida; order Asterales; family Asteraceae; genus Helianthus; species Helianthus tuberosus. The sequence continues at coordinate 145,829,204 of CM060393.1, forward strand.
AGTTTACTCTAATACAAATTGATCAAGCACATCCTAACATGATTTATCAACGACAATCAGTTTCATACCCATGTATTACGTCACTCATTGCATAAGTGGTACTCATGACATACAAACATAATTATTCCCATTATAACCGTCAGTTATGTCATACTCAATCCAAGTTAACACAGTTGGTCCACACCACGGATTTCATGCAAGATTACACGTCTACTTCGCTAGTCTAAGTTCCAATTACACGTAACGATCCATTTAAGCTTTCTAAATCAGGTGTGACCCATTTATTTGGCCCAACGAAATGGTGTGTGTGCAAATGGGTTTAAACGGTGCGGCCCAATTACCATTAAATTAGTCCCATAAATCAGACAGTCCACTTAACATATACGGCCCAAATCAGTTCGACCAAGACTAATCCACAGTTCTTTAATTACCATCTAGCAGTTCTCAATGCAATTGTGTAGACAATTCAAGCACCCCTATTATTCTAATGAATGCACATTACCCATCAACCGAAGATCATGAGTGGCCCAACTACCATAACAGGCCTAGTAAGTGTGAACTCTTAGAGCCCATGTGCGGCATGTATCAACAGGAGACATGCAATTTAACTAGTATGCAATTCATTGTATTATGACCACAAATCACGAAACCAATTACCTATTGTATAATTAACTTAAATTAAATATCAATCACTTTGTAGCACCCATCATCACCAATTCACCAACCATAAACAACTGGTTATCATCAAACTAACCGAAGCAGACACAATATACAAATAACACAAATCATCAGCATGTTACTCGACCCACCACACACTATGATTATTAACCCTAAATTAACAATTATATATTATCATATAAGAGGCATTAAAATTAGCACAACATAATCGGCCCACACATCACCCAAGGACTATGTCATCATTATCATCAACAGTGCCTAAATCCAATTACCATTATCAATTCAGTAACATTATTATTCTTTCATAATAACCCTAATTCACATATGATTCAGAAGTCTAGCATCATTCACCAAGAATTATTCCATTTAGTTACAAAGTTAACAACAACAACCAACTTGATCGAGACCATCTGAACATTAATACTTCACACTCCATGAATCATACAACTCAACCACACTTGAACGTAAACAAAATAGCCAAAAAATAATAGATTCGTTATAATGTAAATATACTAACCAAATACTGGATGTCACTAGACACGAGACCAGTTTCAAGGGGAGTATAAGCTTCGAAAGGTAGGGGCTGCCATCGACTTCAATGGATGAGGGAGAGTGTTTAGGGTTTGATGCAAAAGATATTACGTAACTGTATACATAATCATATGATAAGTGTTTTGGGCCGGTTTGGGTTTTTAATGAACCGTGAACATGAATGGGGTTTGGGCTGCAAGTCGGGTTGCAAAAGATGCAATTATGGCTGCACACTAATTATACATCTACAACATTTGCTTATTCTAGTTATTATAATTTTTGGTATTATTTTAACACAACCAACAAATATACATCTATAATATTTATGCTATGGTTTAAACCTCACGAGTTTCGAGTTACGTGAGCGAGTTGGATCAACAAGCGAGACACGTTAGTTCAAACGGTTTGGGTCGGTTCAACACGATATGGATTTGGTTACGAATAATCGTTTGCACACTATAAATTGAATAAGTATATAATTAATTCTCAAAAGAAAAACAGACGGTTTTTACCTCGAAATTACGGGTTGTCACATCATCCCCAACTTGAAAGAAATTTCGTCCCGAAATTTAGCACGTAGTTACTGAGGAAGCTAGTTAAGTTGCATGGTTCCTAGGTTTTTCCCGGGGTGTCACATCATCCCCCTGTTGGTTTGGAATTTCGTCCCGAAATTCCGCAGTAGCTTCAGCCTCAATAGTGGTTTCATTGTCCTCGAATAACTGGGGATATTTGTGCTTCCTTTGGTCTTCTCATTCCCAGGTAGACTCTGGGCCACGACGGGAGTTCCAACAAACTCGAACAATAGGTATCCTGGTGCGTTTGAGAATCTTGACCTCCCGGTCCAAGATTTCCGCTGGTGCTTCGACAAATCTCAACTGATCGTCGATGGTGAGCTCCTTGAAAGGAACTGTGAGGGTTTCATCTGACAGTCACTTCTTCAGATTCGACACTTAAAATACGTTGTGAACTCCGCTGAGTTCTTCAGGTAGGTTCAGTTTGTAGGCCACCTTGCCTATTTTCTCTGTGATTTCGAAAGGTCCAACATATCGCGGGTTGAGTTTGCCCCGTTTACCAAAACGAACTACACCTTTCCAATGGTGTGACTTTAAGTAGCATCTGATCCCCAATCCGGGACTCGAGTGGTTTCCCGCGCTTAACAGCATAACTTTTCTGACGGTCACGAGCTGCCGCCATCCTTTATCGTATCTGAGCGATCTTCTCTGTTGTGTCTACGACGAGTTCTGGGCCAGTGACTTGGCTGTCTCCAATCTCCGCCCAACAAAGAGGTGATTGGCACTTACGTCTGTACAATGCCTCAAACGGTGCAGCCTGGATGTTGGTGTGGTAACTGTTGTTATACGAAAATTCCACTAAAGGGAGGTGTCTTTCCCAGCCATTGCCAAAGTCAATTACACATGCTCGAAGCATGTCTTCAAGAGTTTGGATGGTGCGTTCAGTCTGCCCATCCGTCTATGGGTGATATGATGTGCTCATGTCTAGACGTGAGCCAAGGGTGTTGTGTATTGCTCGACATAAATCAAGTATAGATCAGAGTCATAAATAACAGGAGTCGGCACCTAGCCTAAAAGCCGCCTCTCTCAGTGGAAAAATTCACAAGCTGTGAAGACTCGTCAGTTCCCTTGATTGCAAAAAGGTGTGCTGGCGACCAAATTCATGGCAGCCGGTCATTATTTCCATGAGGGCATTGCTGGTTGCTGATACTTCACCTTGACTTCCCACAAGTTAATCCATCATTCACACACCTAACTAGGTGGGCCTTCGTGCCCGATTACCAGTACAAGGTTTATAAATCCTAATGCCTCTCATCAAAACCCAGACGACTAGAATATCGAAGCCGGTGTGCTTTGCTCAATACGAGTTCCTTACAGTAGCCGTATAATGAGACCCACATTCGTTCCTCGAGTTAACGAGTATCGTCCGACCTGTCAAAGGTTGCTTCTCCATGCCCCGCATGGGTTCAACTTGAAAATCCTCTTCCTTCAGTTCTCTAGTTTGAACAGAGCGAGTCTGACCAGGTGAGTTAGAGTCGATAGTGAGCTGCAAAGCTCGTGCACGTTCAAGTTTCATAGTTGTAACCATCCTAAAGTTTCCTCCAGCGATGCCATTAACTGATTTAGCTCTGTCGAAGTCAAGGTACACGGGAGGCCCTTGTGATCAGTCTAAATGACGCATCAGGTACCGTCCAAGTAATGCCTCCATCTAAAATTTCCAAGACCACGGTTTTCACCACCAGTTGTGTGTCACGCAGTTCCTCCTTGTAACTCCATCACTCTCTCATGTTGCATCGGTGTGTAACTGGGACTCTGATGCGGACCATCATGGTATACCACAAAATCTCCCACACCCTCGGGTAAAGACGATGCTCAGTGCAATGCAGAGCTTGGAACTTGAAAGCTGGAAAAACGTCCTCCTGTTCTGTCTTTCACGAACATAGCACCCTGCTGTGCTAGAGAGATTTAAGCTGCACGACCTTCGAAAACCCTGTGATTTATCTGCGATAGTATCAAGTGAAACCAAGGAATTGCTGCATCCCCGAAGGAATCATTAGTGTCGATTAGTTCCTAACAGGATGCATCTTAGCGAGATCCACGTCTATTCCCACTCCATTGGTTACATGATCAAAATGTATTTCTCGTATCTAGATGTGACATTTCACACATAATGGCTCCTCCCACAGAAGCGCTGAAATAGGATACATATGCCACCCATAGTGTTCCTTTCCCATGGTCATGATTCAGAACGTCATCAACAAATACGGTCGGTTCATGTGATCCCTGAAGCTGCTGGTGTGTTGATCAACTCAATGATCCTGGTGTACAAAGTTGAAATAGCTGCATTGCATTCGACATGCTGTTCTAAAAGCATTCTCCTCTTGGACTTCCATCTGATAATAGTTCGTCCGCTAGCCAATCCTCGAATGGAAGCTTGTTCCTCGCAACTGGTTAACAGGGTGTTACTACATGGTCGAAGCGAACGGTTCTTGACTGTCACCTTGTTGAGTTCTCGATAATCAGTACACATATCCAATGATATAACCTATCTTCCTGGATATAACTGGGCTCCTCAAAGCAAAAACTAGGTCCGACAAAGCTCCTGCCCAAAGCATACTGGGTGGAATCACGAACAATTGGTGGATCCTCGATCCTCTTTTCCTTAGCCTTGACATCAGTGACGAGTGCTATCATAGCGGGATAATCCTTTCGTGGACACTTTTGGCCTTCACTGTCGAATTGATGCAAACCTCTGCACCACTCTGACGCGTTAGAACAGATAACAATCCTCCACTAGGAGAGGGATACGTAGAATCTTCTCTTCACGGGGTACATCTATCAAGAACAACAGAAGAAAGGTCGATGTCGAACACTTGTCCCACAAGGTCGAGTTTGCATCCCAACGATCATATGAGGTTTCCATTGTCTTGCCATCAACCGATTCCACAACAGGTTCTTTTTCTAGAAGCATCAGGGTTAAGCAGAACAGTGGCGAAGTGATTAGTCACCAAGAACACGTAGGCCACCATGTTGTTATAATCTCGGCGTCGCCCACACCAATCCCTAATGTCCCTCCATGAGCATCATTTCCCGTGTTGTTATACTCGTTGCGAGGATTTCCAGTACAGACGTCGTTCCCTTGGTTATTGTTGTTGGATTTAACATCGGCCACTCCATGCCGTAGACACCTTCACTTTCCATACTGTTGGTTGCCATTACGAATACCTTGTTGTTGCCGTGACTGTTGCCACTAATGCTGTTGTTTGAAATGGAGCTCTACGACCTTTCACCGACAGGGTTCACCTCTTCACATTCCATGGTATGTGCTAAGGCACTACTCACTGTGCGGGGAGTTTCGCATTCCATTCTACAGTCAGTTGTCATGCTTCCCACCTGATTAATTCGTAAAAGTTGACTCCCATGAGTCACTGGCTGGGGTTAAGGATTTGATTGGAGTCAAATCACTGATGTTCATTGTTGGTAACTAGGGTCGTTCAAATGCTAAAGTCCATCGTTCTTGCAAGTTGACTGAGTAATACACGATATGTTACGAGGGTATTGCAAAAGTGATCGCGCTTCGGGATCTAAGGCGTCAATACGTTAAGTTTCCAGCAAACGATGAAAGGTGAGAGAGATATAGACCAATCATTGTCGTTGCAACATCCAACTCGGGGATGTTCGTACAAGCACCTAATTTTCTACACAGTTCGCTAGGCGTCCAGATGGGTGTTCAGGTAATACTCGATAGCATCGAGATTCGAGAGGATCCTGAGAGGAATGAAAAGTTCATGTTCGAGTAGGGGACAATCACTGCTATGACCCCTATAGGTTTGTTATGTTTCACATCGATCAAATAACGGAACGAAACCCCTTTTTCACTTGTTAAGCCTCACTGGGACTCGCATGCACCCCACATTATTATTATGTGTGCACCCACAATAATATTGCGATTTGCATGTTCATCTCAGCTCCTCTTAACTCATGTCAAATGGTTCCTCAAACTCGAGTAGCAAACAAAGAGCATCACGAAGCATAAGTCATGAAGGTTTAGGGAAACACCACCCTATCATTCACATAACACATGCAAATAATACATGAATTCATACTGTTGTGCTAAACGTGCAATCACATGCAATATCATATGAAAGTGTTCACTAGTTATGCAGTATAATGAGTATACGAGAGACGAACCTTGCAATCTGGAGCTGAGTGTCATGGTCGTATTCACGTTTTCAGAACTGTTCGGTTATAGTCTGGTTTTACAAAAACGTTTTAAAACCAAGTTCACTATAACCAGTGGCTCTGATACCAAACTGTCACACCCCCAAAATACCACATGCGAAAACCCTCGCGAGGCGTGCGACGTACCAGGATCCAAGCCACCAATCACCTTGAACTCATATATATATTTAAAGAGATCTTTCATTCATTAACATAAGTGTTACAAACGTCATATGTCATTCGTTGTATACAGCGGAAGCATAATTCGTTGGTTAAGTGTTTCGTAAAACATGTGTACATAAACCGTTAAGCTTGCATTGAGATTCCATGTATCTCGACCCATGACCACTCCAGCCTCCCAGACAGCAAGTTCCAAATGATATAAGCTTATAGACCTGCAAGCATGCATACAAGTGTGTCAGACGACGCTGGTGAGTTCAAAGTTTTGTAAACGCGTTAGTTACCAGATGTGTGTTTCAAACAGTTCAACATTATGTTTTGATGATGTTATTAACTCGATTACCGTATGTGGCTACTAGATGCGAATGCCCAACCCCAATGCCTCTATCTAGGCATTGGTCAAGTGGTCAAGGTAATTAGTTCAACTAACAACCTCGAGTAGATGTAAGGGGTCTTATATATACACGATGTGAATGCCTAACCCCAATGCCTCTATCTAGGCATTGGTCAAGTGGTCAAGGTAATTAGTTCACGCCCGTCCTTTCGGCACGGTGTGAGGGTGCCAATCCTAATAGCGCTATCAACTAAATACATCGTTGCCTTCCTGGCAACAATCGGTAGATATAGGGGGTCTTACATAATAGAAACTGAGTAATAACAAACATCCCATTAACCTGCATTCCTCCCTGGAACGTTACCCGATATCCCTTCCCGGGATGCATGCTTGGAAAAGTGCAGTGAACTCACCTTTGGTTTGCTCGGTAGAATTAGTTTACTCTAATACAAATTGATCAAGCACATCCTAACATGATTTATCAACGACAATCAGTTTCATACCCATGTATTACGTCACTCATTGCATAAGTGGTACTCATGACATACACACATAATTATTCACATTATAACCGTCAGTTATGTCATACTCAATCCAAGTTAACACAGTTGGTCCACACCACGGATTTCATGCAAGATTACACGTCTACTTCGCTAGTCTAAGTTCCAATTACACGTAACGATCCATTTAAGCTTTCTAAATCAGGTGTGACCCATTTATTTGGCCCAACGAAATGGTGTGTGTGCAAATGGGTTTAAACGGTGCGGCCCAATTACCATTAAATTAGTCCCATAAATCAGACAGTCCACTTAACATATACGGCCCAAATCAGTTCGACCAAGACTAATCCACAGTTCTTTAATTACCATCTAGCAGTTCTCAATGCAATTGTGTAAACAATTCAAGCACCCCTATTATTCTAATGAATGCACATTACCCATCAACCGAAGATCATGAGTGGCCCAACTACCATAACAGGCCTAGTAAGTGTGAACTCTTAGAGCCCATGTGCGGCATGTATCAACAGGAGACATGCAATTTAACTAGTATGCAATTCATTGTATTATGACCACAAATCACGAAACCAATTACCTATTGTATAATTAACTTAAATTAAATATCAATCACTTTGTAGCACCCATCATCACCAATTCACCAACCATAAACAACTGGTAATCATCAAACTAACCGAAGCAGACACAATATACAAATAACACAAATCATCAGCATGTTACTCGACCCACCACACACTATGATTATTAACCCTAAATTAACAATTATATATTATCATACAAGAGGCATTAAAATTAGCACAACATAATCGGCCCACACATCACCCAAGGACTATGTCATCATTATCATCAACAGTGCCTAAATCCAATTACCATTATCAATTCAGTAACATTATTATTCTTTCATAATAACCCTAATTCACATATGATTCAGAAGTCTAGCATCATTCACCAAGAATTATTCCATTTAGTTACAAAGTTAACAACAACAACCAACTTGATCGAGACCATCTGAACATTAATACTTCACACTCCATGAATCATACAACTCAACCACACTTGAACGTAAACAAAATAGCCAAAAAATAATAGATTCGTTATAATGTAAATATACTAACCAAATACCGGATGTCACTAGACACGAGACCAGTTTCAAGGGGAGTATAAGCTTCGAATGGTGGGGGCTGCCATCGACTTCAATGGATGAGGGAGAGTGTTTAGGGTTTGATGCAAAAGATATTACGTAACTGTATACATAATCATATGATAAGTGTTTTGGGCCGGTTTGGGTTTTTAATGAACCGTGAACATGAATGGGGTTTGGGCTGCAAGTCGGGTTGCAAAAGATGCAATTATGGCTGCACACTAATTATACATCTACAACATTTGCTTATTCTAGTTATTATAATTTTTGGTATTATTTTAACACAACCAACAAATATACATCTATAATATTTATGCTATGGTTTAAACCTCACGAGTTTCGAGTTACGTGAGCGAGTTGGATCAACAAGCGAGACACGTTAGTTCAAACGGTTTGGGTCGGTTCAACACGATATGGATTTGGTTACGAATAATCGTTTGTACACTATAAATTGAATAAGTATATAATTAATTCTCAAAAGAAAAACAGACGGTTTTTACCTCGAAATTACGGGTTGTCACTTCATCCCCAACTTGAAAGAAATTTCGTCCCGAAATTTAGCACGTAGTTACTGAGGAAGCTAGTTAAGTTGCGTGGTTCCCAGGTTTTTCCTGGGGTGTCACAGGTTAGATACCGATTCGTTAAAGTGCTAAATTACACTTTTTAGTGTCTTTTAAGTACCTTTTTGTATCCATTTCAATTCCCAACACTTCGGGAAGTATTCTGGATAATAAAACGAAATTTCTGCATAATATTTATGTGCTAAAAGCTGATTTATTGCTGAATTATATAAAATTCTGCATTTAAAGTGTGTTTCGGGTGCTTTTTAGTGTTTATTTTTGCTTTCGTAATGTCTATATATTAAACCCTTGTATGTACTCTTGGGTTTTAATGCATTCTTGTCATTGGACCTACACCTAGGCTCCAATTTTAATGTTTGACGGCTTTCTGCAGTTCTATTGACACAAAGTGTCTTACCGGTGAGTTTACTAGTATAATTGACGCAACGCTCTCGTTTATGCATAAATCAATATTTTGTAGTATACAACGTGCATGAATTCACTTGTTTAGCATGTAATTAGTCAATGTTGACATTTAAGCACATAATTGCAGTCATTAAGCAATAATTAAAGTGTACGGAAATTACCGGTTTCTTGCCAGTTGTCACAGTCTCCCCCCGTTAAAAGAATTTCGTCCCGAAATTCAGGCTGAACTAACTCTCGCAGGAGTCTTCTTGAATAGGTGTGGATACTTTTCTTTGAACTGGTCTTCGCGTTCCCATGTGTACTCGGGCCCGTGCTTAGAGTTCCAACGTACTTTGACAAGTTTCACACTGCTCCTCCTGATCTTGTTGACTTTCCAGTCGGTAACCTCAATGGGTTGTTCTGTAAATCGGAGGGCGTCATCAATATGCACTTCATCCATCGGGATGATCACGTTTTCTTGTGTTGGACTCTTCTTGAGGTTGGATACATGGAACGTATCATGTACTCCATTAAGTTCTTCCGGCAATTCCAACTTGTATGCCACGGTACCAATTCTTTCCAAGATTCTAAATGGTCCGATGTATCGTGGATTCAGCTTTCCACGTTTTCCAAATCTTACTACGCCCTTCCAAGGTGAGACCTTTAACAACACTTTGTCTCCCACCTCGAATTCTACTGGTTTTCTTTTCAGATCAGCGTAGCTCTTTTGTTGATCTCGAGCCGCCTTAATGCGCTCTCGGATCTGCGTAATCTTGTCGGTTGTCTCTTGTATAAGTTCAGGACCAACCATACGTTTATCTCCAGCATCTTCCCAACATAAGGGCGATCGGCACTTGCGGCCATATAGAGCTTCGAACGGCGCGACCTTTATGCTTGTATGATAACTGTTATTGTAGGAAAACTCAACTAAAGGTAGATGAGTATCCCAGCTGCCGCCCAGATCCATGACACATGCGCGAAGCATATCTTCTAACGTTTGTATAGTCCGTTCGCTCTGGCCGTCTGTTTGTGGATGGAATGCCGTGCTTAGATCTAACTGAGATCCAAAGGCTTCCTGAAATGATTGCCAAATTCTTGAGACAAAGCGTCCATCTCTATATGAAATAATTGAGATTGGCACTCCATATCGTGCCACAATTTCTTTTAAGTATATCTCAGCAAGCTTTCCAGTGCTGTCTTTTTCTCGGATCGGTAGGAAGTGCGCAGACTTTGTTAACCGATCAACTATTACCCATATCATATCGTGCCCTCTCGGGGTTCTGGGTAATTTCGTTATGAAGTCCATCGAGATTTGCTCCCACTTCCACATGGGTATCTCTGGTTGTTGTAGTAGGCCGGATGGTTTCTGATATTCAACCTTAACCTTAGCACAGGTTAGGCATTTTCCAACATAAACAGCAACGTCGCTCTTGAGTCTCGGCCACCAATAGTATTCTTTCAAATCTTGATACATCTTGTCCGATCCTGGATGGATCGAATATCTCGATTTGTGCGCTTCATCAAGGATGACTTCTCGTAAGCCACCATAGAGTGGAACCCAAATACGCTTGTTAAAGTATAAGGCTCCCTCTTCATTTGGCACCATGTATTTCAGCATACCCCGGAGGTATTCAGCTTTACGGTTCTCTCCTTTAAGAGCTTCTTGTTGTGCATCACGAATGCGTGCAGTGAGGTTCGTTCGAATAGTCATTTCCAATGCTCGAACCCTTAGGGTCTTAACCCTTTCTTTTCTGCTCAACGCGTCCGCTACAACGTTTGCCTTTCCAGGATGGTACTTAATCTCACAGTCATAGTCATTCAGCAGCTCGACCCATCGCCGCTGGCGCATATTCAATTCCTTCTGATCAAATATGTGTTGTAAGCTTTTGTGATCTGTGAAAATTGTACATCGAGTACCATATAAATAATGTCGCCAGATCTTTAAGGCGAATACCACCGCACCTAGTTCCAAGTCGTGCGCGGTGTAATTTCTTTCATGTACCTTCAATTGTCTTGAAGCGTAAGCGATGACTTTCTGGCGTTGCATGAGCACGCAACCCAAGCCTTGTCGTGAGGCGTCGCAGTATACCACGAAGTCTTCAGTGCCTTCGGGTAACGATAGTATCGGTGCATCGCAGAGCTTGTTTTTAAGTAGCTGGAAGGCTTCTTCCTGTTTATGACCCCAGTCGTATTTCTTGTCTTTCTGTGTAAGGGTCGTTAGCGGTTGGGCTATCTTTGAGAAATTCTCGATGAATCGCCGATAATAGCCTGCTAAGCCCAAAAATTGTCAAACTTCAGTTGGGGTCTTGGGAGCTTCCCAATTCTTTATTGCTTCTATCTTGGACGGGTCTACATGAATGCCCTTCTCATTCACAACGTGACCAAGAAATTGTACTTCGCGAATCCAGAATTCGCATTTTGAGAATTTTGCATAAAGCTTCTCTTTCTTCAGTAGTTCCAAGATGGTTCTGAGATGTTGCTCGTGCTCTTCTTTCGTTCGCGAGTAAATCAGGATATCATCGATAAATACAACCACGAATTTATCGACATATGGTTTGCATACACGGTTCATCAGATCCATAAAGACCGCTGGTGCATTCGTCAACCCGAATGGCATCACAAGAAATTCGTAGTGCCCATAGCGTGTTCTGAATGCAGTCTTTGGTACGCTTTCCTCTTGGATTCTCAGCTGATGGTATCCAGATCGAAGGTCGATCTTGGAATAGTAGCTTGATCCTTGCAATTGATCAAATAAGTCATCAATCCTCGGTAGTGGATACCGATTCTTGATCGTGAGCTTGTTTAGTTCCCTGTAATCGATACACATCCGTAGTGTTCCATCCTTCTTCTTCACGAATAATATTGGAGCTCCCCAGGGCGAGAAGCTTGGCCGTATGAATCCTTTATCCAACAACTCCTGGAGTTGTGTAGATAATTCTTGCATTTCGGATGGCGCAAGTCGATAGGGCGCCTTGGCTACAGGAGCGGCTCCTGGAACCAAGTCTATACGGAATTCAACTTGTCGTTGCGGAGGTAGTCCTGGCAGATCTTCGGGAAAAACATCAGGGAATTCCTTTACCACAGGAATGTCTTCGAGTTTCGGCTCCTCAGCCTTCTTGTCTACCACGTGTGCTAGGAAGGCGACACATCCTTTCCTTAAGCACTTCTGTGCCTTCATACAACTGATGATTCGAAGAGGTGCGTCTCGTTTTTCTCCATGCACGATGAGAGTTTCATCATTCGCCAAAGGGATGCGAACGATTTTCTCGTGACAAATAACCTCAGCTTTGTTCTTGGACAACCAGTCCATTCCAACTACTACATCGAAGCTACCCAATTGAATAGGTAAGAGGTCGATGTTAAATCTTCGTTCACCAAGTTCTAGTGTGCAACCTCTAACAACTTCGCCCGATTCAACAAGTTTACCATTGGCTAGTTCTATGGAATAAGGAATTTCTAATCTACTAGATTCTATTCCAAGCATGCGTTTAAATTCCACAGACATGAAGCTATAATCGGCGCCAGTGTCAAATAATATGGATGCAATCTGATTGTTAATGAGAAACGTACCGGTGACCACGTTAGGGTCCTCGCGTGCGTTCTTTGCTCCAATCACAAACGCTCGAGCCTGAGCATTGTTTCCCTCTGGGCAGTCCTTCATAAAATGATCATTGCTTCCACATCTGAAGCATCCTTGGTTTCATCCCTTTCCGTTACCATTCTTGTTACCAGCACCATTTCCATTCCGGTTCTTTCCTTCAGTTCATCCCAAGTTAGGCCATAAGGGGCATCATCACCCAAAGTTTGGGCTTGCAGGTTCCACCAAGTCAGAGCTTCATCGACAAACAATCCGGTAGCAAAAGTGACTTGCTGATCCGCGGTACACTTTCTCATGCGGATAGTAGCTTCATTCTTCTCCGTCCAGCGCACAAATGCTACTACACCTCCTGTTCCGTCATAGTTCATGGGCTTGCAGTCTAGGAACTGCTTGAAAGTGCAGCCTTAAGCTGCGTTTCCTCCAGACGAATCTCCATGCCCGTTACGCCTAGCGTTGCTTGGTCCTCCACTGTCTTGAGTACGGTTCGCCTCGTACTGGGCGATAGCAGCGGAGATTCTTTCTTCCAGTAGGGCGTTCAGCTCTTCAGCAGTTCTTGGCAGTGGGGGGGGGGGGGAGGAGGTTGGTCACGAGCGTTCACAGCTCTTCTGGGTGCCATGTTCTGAAGAACACAACCCAATAGGTTTCGGCATTTGTTTGATATCGTCATACTAGACAGTAGTAGTATATATATACACAGGCATATACCACATAAGTGACATCAAACAATTATTACTCTAGCAGAGTACTTAGTAGACTTGCTGTGGTTTCTGTGCACTGAATTCCATAATTAAGTATGCATCCATAATTACGTAACTCCTTGCACAGTCCGCACAATTCGTTTCATCCTCGTATTTCTTCCTTCAGATGGGCCATCGCTTTCAGATAAAGTCACGTATACTTGTGACATTCTACTTCTAGTATATGCTAATTATCACACATAATTGCAATTAACTCTCAATCACAGACGAGTGCTACTCTCGTGCACCCTAAGTCTCGTAGTGTCTTTTCTAGACTCATGTAAACAGTTTCAGGTAGTGGATGTCGCGGGACGTTTTATGCAATGAAAACTCTTTGAAAATTGTTTTCATGAAAGGATCCTAGAGATTGTAGACTAGACTCGAGAAGGAATCCTGGTTCACTACAATCGCAGCTCTGATACCAATCTGTCACACCCCTTTTTGCGGTGGAAGCACGAGGTGTGATCATGAAAGGTTCTCATTGCATACGAAAGATAAACATACTACATGCTCGTAAAAATAACATCAAATACCATAATTTGAAAACATAAGTTTAGCGTTTACATCGCTAAGTCGCATAAAACACTGTCTTAAAAAGTTTACAACTTTATTTAAAGATTAACATAAGCGACATCCAAGAGCATAAGCAAGACCGTACGCACATCCATCCTAGTTACCTGAAATACATGTGAGTTTTGGAAAAACGTCAACATAATGTTGGTGTGAATTCATGCAGTTTTTGTATTTCACGTTTGTATACTTTGTATGAAAACATAGTTTGTGTCATGTATGAATCAAGTTTTCATATATAAATCAAGTATCCATGTGTACACCACGTACTCATGTATAATTCAAGTTTTTCTTAGGTACCCCACGTACTCAAGTATAATTCCCGTTTTCTTGAGTACCCCACGTACTCAAGTATAATTCAAGTTTTCTTGAGTACCCCACGTACTTCAAGTATTTTTCAAGTTTTAGTATGGTATGAGTTTTATGTAAATAAAGTATTCCTGTAAGTATCAGGATTGTTAATGGGTTGCAAGGCCATTAACATGTGACACGACATAGGAAGTCACCAAACCTTAGGCATTTTTCTAGTTGGCATATTCTGAGACACAAAAACACTACTCGATACGCGCCCTCACCGAGAGTGTGGCTGCCCGGCACCCGTTAGATCTAACCTTTTGTTCTGCGGTCTAGGTATATTGTTGATTAATGGTGCTTATGTACCCTATTCGTGACACGATTTCTCGTATCATTTCTCATAACGCATCATACTTGGTACTCGTCCTCACCAAGTGCGCTTCTCGTATTCTTATATCTCATCACACTTGGTACTCGTCCTCACCAAGTGTGCTTCTTGTATTTTTATTATACCATTTATAAATATTGTAACATTTGTACATGTATTTCACCCCCAAAGTTATAAAACTAAAAACAGTTAAAAGAAAAGGGGGAGCACGAACTCACAACATTGCGTTCCTTGCGTCGTAAACTTCACCGGATTTGCTTAATTAACGTCGTGACCTATACGCGTTTTCTTAACGTTAGTCACTAGACTTGCGTCACACAGGTACAGTCACTCTCTTTTGTATTTGTATTGTTGTGTTAAAAATATTTTATATTTTTAACTAAGTATCTTAATTATATTATTTTCTCGAAAATTAATATAAGTATCTCGTGTTTTGCACTTTGCACCCGAATTATGTATCTTGTATGTTGTACGTGTATTTTGTGTTTATACTTCTCATGAGTATTTAGTGTATTTTTAAGTCTTAATACACTAGCACGTATAACACATACTATATACACTTAGCACAAAAGTTGGTGATCAATTAATATATATTTTTCTCTAAAAAATATACATATTTAACATAATTTTTAATCTTGAAGAAATCACCATTTCTTATCACCAAAAATTAGGGAAACCTTGGTAATATTTTTAAATACATTTTTAGGGAATAAGTTTCTCAAAAACTTATATTTTTCTAAGTGTCAAAATTTATAGAAATTTTGACAGAGTTTCCCCTAAAATGGAGGTTTCCCATGTTTTCAAAACATGTGTTTATTTTCTTTTAAATCAACAACAATCTCAACAACACAATCTTTAATTACCAAACTTGTCAAAACAAGTATATACCACAAACTTATGAACTTGAAAGTTGGTAAAAATATGTAGTAAGTTACTAACATATTTAGAAGATCTTGTTATCTTTAAAAATAAAATTAGTTTCTTAAAAACTTTATTTTTAAGGAACTTGGAGTTTTAAAACTTCTAGTCAAGATTTTCCAAAAATGTTTCTTGTTAAATTTTCTTGTTCACACAAGTGTTTACGCACTTGTTTATCTTCTAAAAATATATTTAGTTCATGTAAGATCTGGGTTTTAAACAAGACTTGCATTTTTCACTTGGTTTTTTCTGAAAAACCACTTGTAGATCTTTAGATCTACTAGTTTAGAATCTTATTTTACAAGAAAAATTATATTTACACAAGTTCTTGTTTCATGAGTGGAAGGGTTCACCATCTTTTATAACTTTTACACTAACACACTACTAGTTCATGTTCTTGTACTTGATTCTAGTATGGTTAGATGATGATCCATCCCACTTTTAGTAACAAACAACATCAAATAATCATAGCTAGACAAGTTTCACAAGATTACACAACTAGTTTCTTTTTATCAAACATATTCATCTTACTTTCAAGACTTTAAGTTATGATCTTGTGTGTTCTTGATTTTTAACCGTTAAATCACTTATTAACCACTTCAAACAAGAACAAGATGGTGTTTAGAGGCACTTACTACTAGCTCGAGGCTAGGGAAGAAACAAGACGTAAACAAGGTGGATAAAAGAAAATGAGAGCGGTCCTTGAGCTTCCGAACACACCGAGCCTCGTGAATCACCTTCTTACACCTTCAAGTGGACTTGGAATGGATGAACTTGGATTGAAGGTGGTGGTATGGTGGTGAGGTGGTGGCGGCTGTGACTAGAGAAGGAGGAAGGGAAGAGAGTGTTTAATTTTTGTTGTTGAGAAGTGAGAAGATGGTTATCCCTCATACTTATTTATAAACCATGTTTCAACATTATCCTTCATATAATATGTTTCATAATCCAACAACGAATAAAATATTGAAAAGAAATGTGGGGGTGTCCACCCCACATGTAACCGTCAAGTGTGTGTGGGGGGGGGGGGGTATGGTTGGATTTCAAATGGATAGTTAGGATCTAGTTATGTTTAGTTAGGTTATATAGTGTGTATTATAATATAAAGGGTGTTAGGGCATTCGGAGACCCTAACCAGCTTAGAAAAATAAAAACAATGCTTCTAGCATTATTTTGGTGTTCCGGGTATTGTCCGGTTGTTCGGTTAGATACTGATTCGTTAAAGTGCTAAACTACACTTTTTAGTGTCTTTTAAGTACCTTTTTGTATCCTTTTCAATTCCCAACACTTCGGGAAGTATTCTGGATAATAAAACGAAATTTCTGCATAATTTTATGTGCTAAAAGCTGACTTATTGCTGAAATATATAAAATTCTGCACTTAAAGTGCGTTTCGGGTGCTTTTTAGTGCTTATTTTTGCTTTCGTAATGTCTATATATTAAACCCTTGTATGTACTCTGGGTTTTAATGCATTCTTGTCATTGGACCTACACCTAGGCTCCAATTTTTAATGTCTGACTGCTTTCTACAGTTCTATTGACACAAAGTGTCTTACCGGTGAGTTTACTAGTATAATTGACGCAACGCTCTCGTTTATGCATAAAGCAATATTTTGTAGTATACAACATGCATGAATTCACTTGTTTAGCATGTAATTAGTCAATGTTGACATTTAAGCACATAATTGCAGTCATTAAGCAATAATTAAAGTGTACAGAAATTACCGGTTTCGTGCCAGTTGTCACATCAGCAGGATTAATAGTATTCTGAAAAGCCTTCCTTAACACCCAATCTCCAACTTGAAACCTTCTAGTCCTTAGACTTTTGTTATATGCTCTGGATATCTTCTGTTGATATGCTGCCATCCTTAGCTTTGCTGTATCCCTTGTCTCATCGAGAGTATCCAATT
Source organism: Helianthus tuberosus (assembly GCA_030545235.1). Classification (NCBI taxonomy): domain Eukaryota; kingdom Viridiplantae; phylum Streptophyta; class Magnoliopsida; order Asterales; family Asteraceae; genus Helianthus; species Helianthus tuberosus. Next base: position 145,846,692 of record CM060393.1, read on the forward strand.
CTTGGCATAAAGCTTAAGGATTCTTCTCAGGATCCCGGAGGTTTGATCTGGCTGTGGGTATCACCATTTCTGGCGGGATCAATGCTTGTGCCCCAAACACTAAGGAAAATGGGGTTTGCCCAGTAGCATTCTTCACCGTTGTTCTATCGGCCCATAAGACAAAGGGTAATTCTTCTGCCCATCTCCCTTTTTTAGCACCTAGTCACTTCTTCAAATTGTTGACAATTATCTTGTTTGAGGATTCTGCTTGTCCATTTGCTTGAGGATGTACCGGAGTTGATGTAATCATCTTGATCCCCCAACTTTTGCAAAAATCGGCAGTCCTCTTACTGATAAACTGAGAGCCATTATCACAAATTATCTCAGCTGGTACCCCAAACCTAGTTAGGATATTCCTTTTTATGAAAGAGACTACTTCTTGATCTCTGACTTGAACAAAGGCCTCAGCTTCAACCCATTTGGAGAAATAATCCGTCATTGCCAGCATAAAAACTTTTCCTCCTGGAGCCTTTGGCATTTTTCCCACTATATCCATACCCCATTTCATGAATGGCCAAGGGGAAGCAATAGGATATAATGGCTCAGCAGGCTGATGTAGTATATTGTTGTGACAACTCGTATTTCAAACCTCTCTTTGTACTTTGATGTAACTGATGTGAACGTTATGTGATTATGTGAACTTTGATGATTAATTGAATGTTATGTTGTTATGTTACGTGATTATGTGTAATGCATGTATGTATGTAATATGATCACACGAAACGAGCCCGATCGCATAACACTTGGCCGATCGCACAAGCCCATTTGGGCCACACTCTTTGTATCCGAACCAAGGGCAGCCCATGTATGGGGTCGGCCCACTCCTTTTATACACATACAAACACTCTTGTGGGAGTTTGTTTGTCATTATTTGCAAATCACACAACACACACAAACCCTACTCTCTCCTTCTCTCCCTTAGAAGCCGACGGCAACACACTCCTCTCCACCGAAGCTTTTGTGTTCGGATCAATCCTTGCTCTCTTCTCTAACCGGTTAGTGTTTTAACTACTGATTGTATGTTGCATGATGTTGTGATCTATATGTTTTACATGATGGTTTAGGGATGATATGCGATTGATTGTGTTGTAAACTGTTAGGGTTTTGTGTTCATATAATCGGCGCTCATGTGTAGATATACGGATCAATATAAGGTGTGATGATGCTATGTTTGAATGATGATTAAAAACTGAAAGCATGATACTCGGCTGTGATGTATTCATGTTCGAATGATTGGTTAAGTTGTCATGATTAGGATGCATGCTAGTAATCAAGAACACAAATAGTGTTAATCTAGTTGATGTTATGTTTTGAACATGTCTAGGGTTCAAAGGAAATTGTTGTCACACCCCGACCGCGTAAAACAACAAATCGCGGCGGAAACATCGGGGCGTGTTGCAACAGAATTAATGTTTCATAACCATGGATACCAAAGAGTGTTTCGTTTTATTAAACATTGAATAATTACATCGTCTGGGAATCTAAATACACAATTTAAACGTAATCTATCATTGTTATTGAGTCACTAAGGCCTTGTCCAGTCCTATGTGAGCATGCATCTTATCAATCGATATCATTCAACAATACCTGAAACATATGTAAAAACGAGGTCAGCAAAGAAATGCTGGCGAGTACATAGGTTTTGTGAAAATAAGATTCATGACTTCTGTTTAAGAAAATGTTTAGTCATGAACCTTGTAATTTGCTTTGTTTTTGTAAATCATTTGAAAAATAATAAGTTCAGGTGATATGTATAATAAGAGAAGAATGCATGATTAAATGAATAACTATGTAAAAATGAGTTTGTATAAGATAAGTTGTTTGTAAATAAATGTCTTGTGAAAAGTATGTTACTTGTATAAAATGTTCTATGTCTCAAACTGGAATGATTCAAATAACGCTACAATATGTAATACCATACAAACACTTATATATAGGAAGTACCAGCGGCGTATCCACCATGCTTGTATCATATTACACACGCACCGTTTACTCAAATCACTTACCCAAACAAACCACCAATGTAAGATGTCCATGTTTAAACAAATTGTCAAATGTATTGAATAATATACCAAAATGTTTACGTTAAGATGTAAATCATATCAAAATGTCTATGTCAAATATCCATGTCAAATGTCTATGTCAAGATGTCATGTATGGCAAGTGAAATGTCTCAACTAAACCATATGCACAAAAACAAAGTATTGAAGTAAAACTTGGTTTAAATCAAAGTTATGTTTTGTGGGAAATGCATGATCAAATGTCAATCATGTTAAAATGTTTACCCAATCGTTAACCCATTTTGTAAAATCGTTCTAGTCGTTCTTGTTTTAATTGTGAAACTACTTTATGGTCGATTCTCTAATAACATTCAAACCTTCTTGACGCGTTCCTCGCTCCATCTCGCTCTCGCTCTCGTTCTTAACAAACCCTTACCAAAGGATAAGTTAATAATTACAGATTCAGTCGCTACCCACAACCCCCACACATAACAATGGGTGCAGTAAATAACGGGATTTGTCAGATCCTATGGTACCATAACCTAATACTTGTCGGCTTGATCATTGCTAATGAATGTCATCGGTCATGTAAACTACAACCAACAAGTTTGTTCACTTTTTGAAATTTGTTATTAGTTTTTGAAATCATTGTATTCGTTCTTGAAATCATTGTTAGCGTTCTTGAAATAATTGTAATTGTTCTTGAAACCACATTGTAATTGTTCTTGAAACCATTGATAAAACATTTAGCACATATGAGTCACCCCAAAACAGTTGAAAACAGTAAAAGAGGGGAATAATGTACTCGCCTGAGAATGCTTGGAGGTCTTGAACAACAACCAAACAAAGCTTGAGGGAGCACGGAATCAGTCGGCAAGCTAAAACTATATAAATAAACCGGACTTAAATCGGGAGATCGGATAGGATGAGGCTTGGCAAACCAAATGAGTATTGGAACTCATATGATATGGTTTAACAAGGCCTACATACTACAATGAGACTAACCTAAGTGCTTTCGACCCATCGCGACTCATTAAGGTAACTTATGCTACTTTAACGCGTCGTGCGCGTGAAACGCGTTCGGACCGTCTAACTAGTCCTATGACAAGTGTTATATGCCTAAACATGTTACATAATCAGTTATGTGACAAAAGTTTAGGTTACATATGCTTAATTACCAATTATACATGAAAAGGGTATTCTGGTAATTTACCTAAGGCATATAAACTACCTATCATACAACTACTCAAACGATGTGACCATAGGGTATAACCTCGGAAGGTTATTCCCTACCTACTATGGTCACCTAATGTGTTTGGTCGGATCCTAATGATCGACCAAACTGGGTCGGGTTCGAGGTATAAGCGATTCATCAGATCGCTTACCCTACGACCCTAGACAACGTGGTAATCAGTGGGCATAGTCCTAAGGGACTATGACCAACGTGATTACAATCACGTTGCGAAGTTCAAAAGAACTTCGCATTGACCATTACTGGTCAACGCTGAAAGTCAAACAAAGTTTGACTTTCGGACTCGAAAAGCAATAAAATAAGGAAAAGAACGAAAGAATACTTACGAAGGGTCCCCGAATGCTAATCCCGATTCAAGAATCTCAGGTATGAAACAATGGTTTCAACTTAGAGGTTCTCAAATCAGAATTCTAGTAATTTTAGCAATGGGGGGTATGGGGTATTTATAGGAATACCCGCACCGTTAAGATCGTTTCATGGAACACGTGCCTTAATCCCATCCGTACATGTGTTGAAATGTCATGGTGTTTAGGTGTTTGAATTCCATCCATACATGTGTTGAAATGTCATGGTGTTTAGGTGTTTAAATTCCATCCATACATGTGTTGAAATGTCATGGTGTTTAGGTGTTTAAATTCCATCCATACATGTGTTGAAATGTCATGGTGTTTAGGTGTTTAAATTCCATCCTTATCTGCTGACTAAGCAAGTTAGAATGTGTGGTTGTGAATTAAACAACGGCTAATACATCGAATCTGGTCCCGAATGCGAAAAACGATCCAAATGACGTGACGAATGGATTTTTCTTATGGAGAACACTAAAATAAAATATTTTAGTGCTAACATAATTTTTTGGATGTCCGGATGTATTCAGAACGTAAGTTATGCGCGAAAATGCAAACTTGTGCACTTTTTGACACTTTTAGTCCCTGAATGACCCAAAAGTTTATTTTAGCACACCGAACACCTCAAAGCTTATTTCTATCCTATGTAAAGGATATTTATGGTATGTTTAACTTATGGTCATGTTCCGGAATGTCTGTTACAGTTCAAATTGGCATACTTTCGCAGTTTGTCAACTTTAGTCCCTGTAAGCGATTTAACTTGATTTTGCCATACCAAAGCCTTCAAAACTTATTTCTAAGTTATGTAAAGGTTATTTAAGGTATGTTAAGCCTATGTCACTATTCCGGAGTGTTTGTTGCATTAAACTGGTTATATTTACGCATCGGTGCGCGTATAACCTTTTAGAAAGCGATTTAGAGTTTGAAATCGAACAAGAGTTGATATGTGCAAAAGATACACATATTTTTACCAATCCCAAGTATGAAATATAATATTTCATTGGTTCGGTATTTGTTTGATGGCCGTGAAGGCACAGGTGTTACAGTCTCCCCTACTTTAGGAAATTTCGTCCCGAAATTTATTTAGAGGAAACTTGTGAGAGTTTAAAACATGAAGTTGAAAAGATCAAACAATATTGGTTAGGGTTCTGAACTTCTAGTAACCTTAATAACATTATGCTTGCAATGTAAGAGGGACACTTATATACAAGTATATGAAGCGTCATTGGTGCGTCCACCGTACCTCCATTACATCGTTCTCATTTCGTTATTGTTGTCACTATCGGTTCTTACACATAATAAATATTACTGGGTTTCTATGCACTAAATTTCATAATTATGTACGCGTCCATAATTAGACAATTCCTTGCACAGTTCACACAGTCTATTTTATAATGTGTAGGGTAAAACCAAATGAACAAACCTGTGATGAGTGTGACTGGACCACCATAGGGTCCTTTCAGCTGTATCATCACATGCCATTCTTAACCAGATCTTGAATCAATCTTTTTGACTAGACCACTAAAGGGTCTCTCATCGAATCATGGAATGGTACTATATAACCCAAGGGTCTTAACTACCAGGTAGAAGCCCATAAGGATTTAAGGTAGTACCTTTTGAATATCCTACTATGAATCCCTCATATGAAAACATGAAAGATTCTATGAGGATTTGAAAATCGGATCACACAAAATCATAGAGGAGAACACATAAACACATATCACATAACCATAAAATTGTTCGTTAATTTGTCTTGTAAATTGCGTACATACATTTAAAGCACACTAGAAATCCATTCCGTGGATTTCATTTGGTACTTTAAACGTTATCAAGAATCCAACTATAAAGATAGAAAGATTCAAAAAGAAAATTCGATTTCGATTATTAGGAACCGAAATGTTCGAATTAAGGTACATAAGGAATCCAATTAAGGACTCTGATTTGAATGATAATCATCCACAAGGATCTAATTGTGAAGATAAAAAGATCCCATATGAATTTTTGAAGTTGAAGATGTTTTGAAACCTTGCACTGGATGTGCTTAGGTCAAAACATGATGTAAAATGCTTATGAAGTTGAGATGCTTGATATGTCAAGGCGACATATGAAGCAGAATTTTGAAGGTTAAGTCAATGTATGAGGAAAGTATTTTTGAAAACTATGCATGGGGTTCTTTTAAGAAAAATGTGTTTAACGTTTTTGAAACCTTATATATAATACTTTTGAAATCATAAAGTAGGTGTATTAGATAGATATATTTACAAAAATGTTTTAAAATCATGCGAGATGAATTTTGAAATTATGTATAAGGTTTTTGAAAGACATGAATAATGCTTTTCGAAATCATGCACTTGATAATAAAATGTATTGTGTTAATATTGTCTTCAGACTATATGAAATATTTTGAAATTAGGAAGGTTGGTTTTGATAACATGGTCAATGTTTTTGAAATAACATAGACAATGCATCTAGAAAAAAATTGTTTTCAAACTATATGAAATGTTTTGAGATCATGAAGATTGTTTTGAAATACTTGTACTGTATATGTTGAAAAAATCAAAACGGAATGGGTATGAGATTTGAAAATACCCTTAGTTATCTAACCAAGGATTTAAAGGCACAGATGTGCGAAAAGCACGATTACTCATAATGTCACTTAATTTTCTGTACTTTGTTTCTTAGAGTGAAACGAGTACTTAAAAATTTCGAGGGAATCATGAGCGATCATGGCGAAGTTCTGAGAAGCCTTTCGCTTCTTTGACTTCTTAGGGGATCGTTCATCCATGGTCTTTGATTCCTCGATTGGTTTCTTGGCTGATGGTGTTGTCGCCTGACTAGGTCCTGCCTGTCTTGGTGACTCTTGAGTGGCTTCATCCTGGAGATGATACTTGGCAGTAGCTAATTCAACAGTCTTTAGGACTACTTCGCCTATTCGCTGAGCGAATTTGGCTGCTTGCTCAGATATCTGGGCGTCATCGTGATGAAGAGACATTCTTGAAGAAAAAGAAAGGCATAGGGAGAAACAGGTGAAAGATTATTGGACATTCAAAACAGAATGATAACGCATGAAAATTGCGATCATTTGTTTGTTACCTAAGGCAAACAAATGAGACGGTGACTAATCAAAGTAAATGGGTCAAAAATAATGTATCGCGAAGACATGCTCGCCTATAAGTGAACACTCATCCCAAGAATTCCCAGGTAAGCACAACTGGTCTCGCGTCTGATGAGATGTATACGAAGTGCTTGCCTAGACAGAAAACCCAGAATACAGGCATTCACCCTTCCAGTTTGCACGTGTTCACATTATTTAAAACCCAAAACCTTGACGAGATTTTTGAAAATTCAAAGGGGTTCAAAACCTTGTAATCAATCACCCTAGAACAGATGATTAGTTTTCAAAGCGGTTTTGAAATTTTTGTTCTTGTTGTGGTCGTCGCCTAAGGATAGGTGACGGTATTGTTTTATGACTAAACGCAAGTAAACTCGCATTAGGGTCCTAAGAAGGTTATAGACTAGGTCAAAGCATTACTAATAACCTAATTCCCTATAACCATTGGCTCTGATACCATCTTTCTGTCACACCCCGACCGCGTAAAACAACAAATCGCGGCGGAAACATCGGGGCGTGTTGCAACAGAATTAATGTTTCATAACCATGGATACCAAAGAGTGTTTCGTTTTATTAAACATTGAATAATTACATCGTCTGGGAATCTAAATACACAATTTAAACGTAATCTATCATTGTTATTGAGTCACTAAGGCCTTGTCCAGTCCTATGTGAGCATGCATCTTATCAATCGATATCATTCAACAATACCTGAAACATATGTAAAAACGAGGTCAGCAAAGAAATGCTGGCGAGTACATAGGTTTTGTGAAAATAAGATTCATGACTTCTGTTTAAGAAAATGTTTAGTCATGAACCTTGTAATTTGCTTTGTTTTTGTAAATCATTTGAAAAATAATAAGTTCAGGTGATATGTATAATAAGAGAAGAATGCATGATTAAATGAATAACCATGTAAAAATGAGTTTGTATAAGATAAGTTGTTTGTAAATAAATGTCTTGTGAAAAGTATGTTACTTGTATAAAATGTTCTATGTCTCAAACTGGAATGATTCAAATAACGCTACAATATGTAATACCATACAAACACTTATATATAGGAAGTACCAGCGGCGTATCCACCATGCTTGTATCATATTACACACGCACCGTTTACTCAAATCACTTACCCAAACAAACCACCAATGTAAGATGTCCATGTTTAAACAAATTGTCAAATGTATTGAATAATATACCAAAATGTTTACGTTAAGATGTAAATCATATCAAAATGTCTATGTCAAATATCCATGTCAAATGTCTATGTCAAGATGTCATGTATGGCAAGTGAAATGTCTCAACTAAACCATATGCACAAAAACAAAGTATTGAAGTAAAACTTGGTTTAAATCAAAGTTATGTTTTGTGGGAAATGCATGATCAAATGTCAATCATGTTAAAATGTTTACCCAATCGTTAACCCATTTTGTAAAATCGTTCTAGTCGTTCTTGTTTTAATTGTGAAACTACTTTATGGTCGATTCTCTAATAACATTCAAACCTTCTTGACGCGTTCCTCGCTCCATCTCGCTCTCGCTCTCGTTCTTAACAAACCCTTACCAAAGGATAAGTTAATAATTACAGATTCAGTCGCTACCCACAACCCCCACACATAACAATGGGTGCAGTAAATAACGGGATTTGTCAGATCCTATGGTACCATAACCTAATACTTGTCGGCTTGATCATTGCTAATGAATGTCATCGGTCATGTAAACTACAACCAACAAGTTTGTTCACTTTTTGAAATTTGTTATTAGTTTTTGAAATCATTGTATTCGTTCTTGAAATCATTGTTAGCGTTCTTGAAATAATTGTAATTGTTCTTGAAACCACATTGTAATTGTTCTTGAAACCATTGATAAAACATTTAGCACATATGAGTCACCCCAAAACAGTTGAAAACAGTAAAAGAGGGGAATAATGTACTCGCCTGAGAATGCTTGGAGGTCTTGAACAACAACCAAACAAAGCTTGAGGGAGCACGGAATCAGTCGGCAAGCTAAAACTATATAAATAAACCGGACTTAAATCGGGAGATCGGATAGGATGAGGCTTGGCAAACCAAATGAGTATTGGAACTCATATGATATGGTTTAACAAGGCCTACATACTACAATGAGACTAACCTAAGTGCTTTCGACCCATCGCGACTCATTAAGGTAACTTATGCTACTTTAACGCGTCGTGCGCGTGAAACGCGTTCGGACCGTCTAACTAGTCCTATGACAAGTGTTATATGCCTAAACATGTTACATAATCAGTTATGTGACAAAAGTTTAGGTTACATATGCTTAATTACCAATTATACATGAAAAGGGTATTCTGGTAATTTACCTAAGGCATATAAACTACCTATCATACAACTACTCAAACGATGTGACCATAGGGTATAACCTCGGAAGGTTATTCCCTACCTACTATGGTCACCTAATGTGTTTGGTCGGATCCTAATGATCGACCAAACTGGGTCGGGTTCGAGGTATAAGCGATTCATCAGATCGCTTACCCTACGACCCTAGACAACGTGGTAATCAGTGGGCATAGTCCCAAGGGACTATGACCAACGTGATTACAATCACGTTGCGAAGTTCAAAAGAACTTCGCATTGACCATTACTGGTCAACGCTGAAAGTCAAACAAAGTTTGACTTTCGGACTCGAAAAGCAATAAAATAAGGAAAAGAACGAAAGAATACTTACGAAGGGTCCCCGAATGCTAATCCCGATTCAAGAATCTCAGGTATGAAACAATGGTTTCAACTTAGAGGTTCTCAAATCAGAATTCTAGTAATTTTAGCAATGGGGGGTATGGGGTATTTATAGGAATACCCGAACCGTTAAGATCGTTTCATGGAACACGTGCCTTAATCCCATCCGTACATGTGTTGAAATGTCATGGTGTTTAGATGTTTGAATTCCATCCATACATGTGTTGAAATGTCATGGTGTTTAGGTGTTTAAATTCCATCCATACATGTGTTGAAATGTCATGGTGTTTAGGTGTTTAAATTCCATCCATACATGTGTTGAAATGTCATGGTGTTTAGGTGTTTAAATTCCATCCATACATGTGTTGAAATGTCATGGTGTTTAGGTGTTTAAATTCCATCCATACATGTGTTGAAATGTCATGGTGTTTAGGTGTTTAAATTCCATCCTTATCCGCTGACTAAGCAAGTTAGAATGTGTTGTTGTGAATTAAACAACGGCTAATACATCGAATCTGGTCCCGAATGCGAAAAATGATCCAAATGACGTGACGAATGGATTTTTCTTATGGCGAACACTAAAATAAAATATTTTAGTGCTAACATAATTTTTTGGATGTCCGGATGTATTCAGAACGTAAGTTATGCGCGAAAATGCAAACTTGTGCACTTTTTGACACTTTTAGTCCCTGAATGACCCAAAAGTTTATTTTAGCACACCGAACACCTCAAAGCTTATTTCTAAGCTATGTAAAGGATATTTATGGTATGTTTAACTTATGGTCATGTTCCGGAATGTCTGTTACAGTTCAAATTGGCATACTTTCGCAGTTTGTCAACTTTAGTCCCTGTAAGCGATTTAACTTGATTTTGCCATACCAAAGCCTTCAAAACTTATTTCTAAGTTATGTAAAGGTTATTTAAGGTATGTTAAGCCTATGTCACTATTCCGGAGTGTTTGTTGCATTAAGCTGGTTATATTTACGCATCGGTGCGCGTATAACCTTCCAGAAAGCGATTTAGAGTTTGAAATCGAACAAGAGTTGATATGTGCAAAAGATACACATATTTTTACCAATCCCAAGTATGAAATATAATATTTCATTGGTTCGGTATTTGTTTGATGTCCGTGAAGGCACAGGTGTTACAATTGATGTTAAAACCCTTGTTTGATCGATTATTGTTTGGTTTGGAAACTATTAGTGCTGATTGATCGAATAATTGTAAAACAAGAAACTGTTCAAATTGTTGTAACTGATTGCATGATTTTAGGGGAATCACTTAACCAATCGCACAAGTTTATCGGTCGCACAAGATCAGGTCACACAAGACCTGATCTGATCGCACAAGGTGCATCGCACAAGCTTGGTGCATCGCACAAGCTTGGTGCAACTATTTAAAGCTCATGGTACAACTTAGGAATGCATGATCTCGTGCAAGACGTGTGGATCGCACAAGGCAGTGCCGATCGCACAAGTCTTGGGCCACACACACTGTTTGGACTTCATTATGTTGATAGGGCCATAAAGCTCAAAACCTAGTCGCACAAGATGTTCTGAGTCGCACAAGGCCAAATGGATCGCACAATTTAAATCATGTCTATTTGTTTGGGCCGTATGCATGTTGGATTGCTTATGTTGTTTGGGCCGGGTATGTTTAGATCGCACAACCCGTTGTGAGTCGCACAAGGTTGTGCTGGATGCACAACAGGTTGGGCCGATTGTTATTGGGCTTCACTCTTTGGATCGCACAAGATGGTTGGGCTTGCACAACTATGACAGCCCACTCATCTATGTCGCACAAGTAAACATCATGTGGAGTTGACTGTTTAGATGATTTACGTGTTGCCATGATCATTACATGTTGTAACCTGTTAGATTATGTGTAAAACTTATGTGCACTACTTGAACCTAGACCTGACTTGTATGGTAACCATGTTAGGACGTGGTTGACCACATATAGCTCAAGTGACCATTTTGTTTATCTGCCGAGAAAACCAAGGTGAGTTCACACTTTCTACAAGGCATGGGATTACCGGTGGTTAGGGAATGGGCAAAGAGATTAAATAGAACCTGCATATTCTCCTTGGGTAGAATATGTACCTCCACTCCTCTATAGGAAAGACGACAACATTGAGCATGCGTAATCTCCTTGGGTAGATTACGTACCTCCGCTCCTCCATAGGAAGGACGACAACATTAACTTACTAGACAAAACTCTATCATGAAGTCCCTCATTTTTATATCGACTTAATCGTCGGGCCAATGGCGAGCGGGTCATTAGTTAATAGCCCTATTAGGGTTGACAAGCCTCACACCGTGCCGGTAGGACGGGCGTGTACTAATGGATCTGGGCACTTAGTCAATGATGATAGACATTGACGTAGGGCACAACTATTGTTCGTCAGTTGTCGATATGGTAATGGTCTAGTGGTTTACATGGGGAAGCCCCTACTAATTATGGATATGGTTTGGGAAACAAGGATACTGGTTAACTCGTGGTTTGGGAAACAACTTATGGTTTTCAAAACAAACTTGTGAAACTAAACAACCAACTGTGAACTCGCTCAACTTTGTTGTTGACTTGCTGTTACATGCCTTGCAGGTCGTTAGGTGCTTTTGGAGCTTGCACGAAGAGGCGTGGTCGTTGTGGGACATGGACAGTTGTGTGCCATGTTAAACAGTTGAAACATTTAAACTTATGCTTTGGTTTTAAACGTTATGCTTCCGCTTACAACTTAAACTATGTTTTGATTGGACACCGATTATATTGTGTTGGATTTTATATTTATTCACATGCTTTGTTCAATATGATTGGTGGCTTGATCCTGGTCAGTCACGCCTCCAAGCGGTGATACTCCGCAGGTGGATTTTGGGGGTGTGACAGATTGGTATCAGAGCCATTGGTTATAGTGAACTTGGTTTTAAAAAGGGAATGGCTTTTTGACAAAACCAGACTATAACCTGTACAGTGCTCAACGATCCACAACGACGCTTCGCTCCATGTGCAAGACTCAACGTAGTAGGTGATATGGGTTGTGATTGTATTGTCTGCCTAATAGTTTAAGTAGTGCATTGATCATGGTATGCTTAGTTAGTATAACAACTGTTGCTTGAACTCTGTGTGCTTACTCTCTTCTGTCACTCCACACTTACGCACTTTCGCGACACCTTTCTTACTTGTGTTTCCTTCGATGAACGAGTTGCTGAGGCACTCGCAGCAGCCCCTGCAGGAGGTCAGCATGCTCAACCACCTGTATGCTCGTTCAAAACCTTCATGGATTGTCGACCTAGTACCTTCAACGGCACAGAAGGAGCAGTAGGCCTTCTTCACTGGTTCGAGAAGCTCGAATCTGTTTTTGAAATGTGTGAATGCTCTGAAGCTCGAAGGGTGAAATTTGCCACTGGAACACTGGAAGGTATCGCACTGACTTGGTGGAAAGCGCAAGTTCAAATGCTAGGGTTGGCAGCTGCTAACGCCACCCCATGGAACGACATCAAGGAGTTGATTAAAGAGGAGTACTGCAATCGTGATGACATCCACAAACTAGAGGTGGAGTTTTTCAATTTGAAGATGTCGGGGTCTGAAATCGAAGCATACACGAAGAGGTCAAACGAGCTGGCTATCTTGTGTCCTACTGTGACAACCCGTACTCTCGACCCCAGTCGTCGAGAGAAGGATATTTTATTAATTATTAATTATCCCGACTCATTATTATGAATGACGTTATAGTTACTGTTATTATTATTATTATTATTATTATTATTATTATTATTATTATTATTTATTAAATATAATAACCTGCGTCGAGAGGAAAGTATCGTTTAACTGATAACCTGAGCCGAGCATAGTCACTTTAAATGTATGAATATATATGTCGTTATATTTAATTGAATAATTAGACGCGCCAGTACATTTAAGCGAGACACATAATATTTTACGGATCCATATACACAAGCCCAACCCAAATCCCTTACACACAAACCCTACCCTATATATATAACCCTTATAAACTTAACCCTTCATTTTATTCAATTAAAAACCTTAAGTGGACACACCAGCCGCACATACTCTTATTCCTCTTTTCTTCTCTAAAAACTAGTCATCGTAGACGGGATTCCGGCACCGTTTTCCGGCCGGTCGCACCTGAAATCCCCATAAAACCCCTCCCCTTCCTCCTGTGTCCGTATAACTCACACCCACCTCGATAATTCCAAGAAGGAAACACTGTAGTGACTCCGGCGGTGGGCTCACGGTTGAGCAGCGGCGGCGTCCGGTGACCTGAGAAGCAGCTAACAGTGGCGACAATAGAAGACGGAAGGAGCTAGTGATAATGACCGACGCTGATGACGTTGATTAAGATGATGACGGTGGTGACGGGAGGAGCCGAAGTCAGAAACGAAGGCGGTGGTGGTGGTCGTCAGGCCAGAGTTCAGGATCATGTCCAATAGTGTTTTGGTTCGAGTGAGTTGCAGTATTGGAGCACTGGTGAAATTCGACAGTAACCCCCACTGACCCGCAAGGACCACTAGATTTTATGGTAAATCGTTTCTTCTTAATCTCATCTGTTGTGTAAATGTGCTGAAAGAAATAATGGTTTGATTTGAGTGAGCTAGTTTTGTCTGAGTAAAAAAAAAAGTCATTAACAGTCCATGAGCATACATTTTAATTTATGTGACTAATTAATCTTTGGTTTCACTAGATTAATGTTAGTTTGCAAGGATGATCTTATTATACTTTTGGTGTAATAATCGGAGATCTGTTTGTAAGGCAACTTATAATACTGAATGATATCTTTTGTTTAAATTCATATGTTCCTAATATTTAGGGTCTTTGAATGTATAAAGTGGTCAATTAGATGAATGTTGTGGCTGTAACAAAAACGGTTATCTGCTGATTATTTGTGAAAGTTTGTAGTGTTTGGAAATAAACACTATCATGCTAGATTCGACTTGATGTTTGGTGTTTTAAGGGGATATATTTATGCTGAAATATAGTTATTGTTGGGCAGAAATATTAAATACTCGTATGAAGTTTTGGGGGCTATATATAAGGGATAGGTGATTGTGTAAAAATGATAAACGAAAGATGTGAATTCATGATGTTTGGATTGGATGAGCTGTGCTTAACAAAAATTAGTTTTAGCGTATTAGTAGAGATTAATTGATAACTAGGATTGATACGATGTAATGTTATGGTGATTTTTGTATGACATAAGATTCACCGACTTGGTAAATGATTAAGTATATGATTTAGTCCATGACAATTTAGTCTCAACTTGTTAAAAATGTGCAATTGGGATAATATAAACCTTTGAATAAAAATAACGCTACATTAATACGAGCAGGGTTGTGTACGACAAGATTTATGTAAGCACCGCACACCCCACAAAGTCGCACACTTATGGCCGCACACTGTTAGTGGGTCGCACACCCGAGAATGTGCCGCACACTTAGAACCGACCAAATAGTGGGTCGCACACTTCACAATAATTGGGCCATACTCTAGTGGGCCGCACACTAGAATGGCCCAAATCCATTAGAGGTCCCACACTCCCCACTGTTCCATGTTACTTCGTGTTAATTGTTATATATAGAATTTTTGTGTATACATACATGATTAAAAGTGTTATACAATAGTTGATACTGGTACACCACTTGATGAATACGTGTTAGATACGTGTAATTAATTTGTTATTACTTATATACGTCCTAACAAGCGGTAACCATAATAGTGTGTGGTTGACCAACTTAGGACAAACGCTTTATCTACCGAGCAAAGCAAAGGTGAGTTCACACTTTCCACAAGGCATGGGATTCCCAAGGGTTGGGAAAGGGTAAAGGATTTAAACTGAAACTGCGTGATCTCCTGGTTTGGAACACGTACACACCCTCTTTATTGAAGGGTGACAACATGTGATAAGGAATTGATTTGGAACCTGCGTAATCTCCTGGTTTGGGGATTTCGTACACACCTTTTTTATTGAAGGGTGACAACACGGATACTAGACCAAAATCTCTATCATGAAGTCCCTCCTTTTATATCGACTTAATCGCTGGGCCAATGGCGAGCGGGTCATTAGTTAGATAGCGCTATTTAGGTTTGACAAGCCTCACACCGTGCCGCAGAGGACGGGCGTGAACTAATGGATATGGGCACGTCAATGATGATAGACATTGACGCTAGGGCACCAACTTACTTCAGTCAGTAGTCGATATGGTAACAGGTCTAGTGGTTAACATGGGGAGCCCCCACTGGTTATGGTTATGGTTTGGGAAACAAGGAATTGGTTAACTCATGGTTTACGAATGAACTTATGGTTTTTGGAACAACTTTAAAATGAACACCAACTGTGAACTCGCTCAACTTTGTTGTTGACTCGTTGTTACATGCCTTGCAGGCATTTAGGTACATGTTGTTGGAACTTGCTGTCTGGGATACTGGAGTGGTCATGGGTCAAATTACAAGGAATCACAAGACAAGTCTGATGGTTTTTATACACCTGTTTTATGAAACTCATAACAAATTGTAATATGCTTCCGCTGGTTAATAACTCTTGTATTGTAACACTTATATTAAATAAATGAAAGTTTTATTTATTCTTTATAAGTTCAATGTGATTGGTGGCTAGATCTTGGTACGTCACACGCCTCGCGGGGGGTTTCCGTATGTGGTATTTTCGGGGTGTGACAGTTTGGTATCAGAGCCACTGGTTATAGTGAACTTGGTTTTAAAAGTGTTTTTATAAAACCAGACTATAACCAAACAGTTCTGAAAACATGAATACGACCAAGACACTCAGCTCCAGATCGCAAGGTTCGTCTCTCGTATACTCATTGTACTGCATAACTAGTGAACACTTACATATGATATTGCATGTGATTGCACGTTTAGCACAACAGTATGAATTCATGTATTACTTGCATGTGTTATGTGACTGATAGGGTGGTATTTCCCTAAACATTCATGACTTACGTTTTGTGATGCTCTTTGTTTGCTACTCGAATTTGAGGAACCATTTGATAGGAGTTAGGAGGAGCTGAGATGAGCATGCAAATCACAATATTATTGTGGGTGCACACATAATAATAATGTGGGGTGCATGCGAGTCCTAGTGAGGCTTAACGAGTGAAAAAGGGGTTCCATTCTATTATTAAATCGATGTGAAACGCAACAGTCTATAAGATTCATAGCAGTGATTGTCTCTTACTTGAACGTGATCTTTTCACTCCACTCTGAATCTTTACGAATCTCGATGCTATCGAGTATTACCTGAACATCCATCTGAACGCCTAGTGAACTGTGTAGAATGTTGGGTGCTTGTACGAACGTCCCTGAGATGGATGTCTCCACATCAAATGATTGGTCTATACTTTCCTCACCTATCTTTGTTTGTTAGAACCTAGAACGTTAACGTCTTAGACCCTGAAGTGCGATCACTTCTGCAACGCTCGGGAAACATATCGTGTAATACTCAGTCAACTCGCAAGAACGATGGATAAGAGGATGAGCGTAGCGTCGTACCAACCTTAGTATTAGAACGACCTTGACTACCGGCAACGGACACCAGCAGACTGACTTCAACCGAATCCTTAACCCTAGTCAGCGACTTATGGGAGTCAGCTCCTAGGAATAATCGGGACATAAACGATGACAACTGACCATGGTGTGGAATGTGTAAGTGCCAACACAAGGAGTAGCGCCTAAGGACGTGGCACGGAAATGTGACAAGATGGATCCTGTCTCCATTTCAAGCAACGGCATGAGAGGCAACAGTCAAGGTGACATCAAAGTACTCATAATTGTAGCCTACCGTATGGAAACAAGGGTGAATTCGACAAGGATCGACTGTTGTTAAGTCAAAATGTCAACAACCAAGGGAACGATAACAGTATTGGGAAATCCACGTGATCATAACAACACTGGTAGTGGTGCTTGTGGAAGGGCATTTAGGATTGGCGTAGGCGACGCCCGACATAATAACAACATGGTAGCTTGCATGGGTAGCTAACCGCTGCGTCTCGATTCCGTTTAACCCTGATGCTTCTCGAAACCAAACCTGTTATGGAACCGGCTGATGGCAAGCCAATTGAAGCCTTGTATGTTCATTGGGAGGCAAACTCGACCTTGTGGGACAAGTGTTCGACATCGACCTTCCTTTTTGCTATCCTTGATGGTCTCGATGCAGTAGTAGTGTAGATTGGTTATCTGGATATCGCGTAAATATACCTTGAGAAAGGAAAATTTTGCATCACTTATACTTTGAAGTGTCAGAGTAGTGCAAGGGTTAGCGTCATTCCAGCTATGAAGGCCCAGAAGTGTCGACGGAAGGATTATTCCACTATGTTAGCACCCATTACTGATGTTAAGGCTAAGGAAAAGGGGATCGAGGATCCACCAATTGTTAGTGATTTCTTCCTAGTGCTAACAGAAGAACTATCAGGTTTACCTTCACATCGTTAGGTGGAATATCAGATCAGTATCATGTGTTAAGCAGCCCTTGTTACTAGTATTCCTTATTGTCTTACACCAGGAAGGTTGCAGGAACTGCCTAATCAACTTCAGGAACTATTGGACATGAGTTTTATCGAATCTAGTTTTTCGCTTTGGGGAGCCCCAGTTATACCAGTGAAGATAAACCTTTTTTTTCGTATGTGTACCGATTATCGAGAACGTAACAAGGTGACAGTTAGGAACCGCTTGTCTCGACCATGTATTGGCCACCTGTCGACCAGTTACGAGTGACAAGCTTCTATTCAAGGATTGGCTAGCGAACGAACTATCATCAGAAGGAAGTCCAAGAGGAGAATGCTCTTAGAACAGCATGTCGAACACAATGCAGCCATTTCAACTTTATACACTATGATCATTGAGTTGATCGACATACCAGCAGCTTCAGGGATCACATGAATCGACCGTATTTGTTGATGACGTTCTGAAACATGACCAGGAGAAAGAAACACCATGGGTGGCATATGTATCCTATTTTAGCGCTCCTGTGGGAGGAGCCATTACGTGCGAAGTCTTGTTAAATGTCACATTAGATTCGAGAGATGCATTTTGATCATGTTACCAACGGAGTGGGAATACACGTGGATCTCGCTAGGACGTATCTTGTTAGAAACTGATCGACACCAAAGATTCCTTCGGGGGATGCAGCAATTCCTTGGTTTCGCTAGATACTATCGCAGCTTACTCACAGGATTTTCGAAGGTCGCATAACTTAGATCTCTTTAGCACAGCAGGGTGTTGTGTTCGTGAAAGACGAAACCGGATTACGTCTTTTAAGCTTTCGAATTTCAACTCTGCAATGCACTGAGCATCGTCTTTACCCGAGGGTGCGGGTGATTCAGTGGTATACCATGATGGTCCGAATCAGAGTCCCAGTTACACACCGACGCAACGCGAAAGAGTGATGACTTACGTACAAAGAGGAACTGCACAACACACAACCGGCGGTGGAAATCGTGGTCTTTGGATTTACTTGGAGGCAATACTTGGACAGTACCGAATGCGTTACTTAGACCGATCACAAGGGCCTCCCATGTACCCTGGTTTCGAAAGAGCTAAATCAGTAAATGGCATCGGTTGAGTAGTGAGGTAATCACCTGACTAAAACTGAACGTTTTCTCATTGTCAAGAAAACCGACAAGTTTTCAAATCTTGCAAACAGCTACTTGAAGGAAGTAGCTGCTAGGCGGAGGGCGCCCGACTCCCATTGTCTCTAGATATGACTTACGTTTCACGTTAGATTTGTGGCAAGGCATGCACAAATCCTTCGGCTCACGATCATGCATGAGCATTACTTAACAGCCACGAATGAATGGTCGAACCAAACAAACTCCTGAAGACATGCTACAGGCATGTGCTACCGATTTTGTCCACAGTTGGAAACAACACCTACCTCATTTACAGTACTGATGGAACTCAACCTTATGTGAAACAACCATCTACTAGTACTACCACTCAGGACGTGCAACCATTATTATGAGTGTTTTGGTGATTGTTTGCCTACTATACCAGTTCGCGTCGTCGACGCAAGACTTTGTTACAGCGGGCACCTTAAAGTGAGTTAACAACTTTTACTAAAGGCATATGTCCATAGTTTGGGACAACGCACTATTTCCCCGGTTTTGGAAATACATACGGTACCCCTAGCTTGAGGCTACACGAGCGTCTTTAGAAAAGTACATATTCCCGAGTATTGGAAACCACTACTATCCCTGGATTGGGAAGGAATACTTTTCAAACTAATATTCCTGGAGGAATACTTTTAAACATATTGGTTTAATTTCGATAGTTAGTTGATAAACCCAACTTGATCACTTCATTGAGGAGCCGGGTGATGTCACACTCCGACCACGTAGGACAACAAAACGTGGCGGAAACGTCGGGGAGTGTTGTAACAGAATCATTGTTTCATAACACATGGAAATTTAAATATTGTTTTATTGATTAAAAGAGTTACAATGTCTTGACAATCAAAGAAACATAACATAAATAACTAGTCTTGCATCTTTTATTGTCACTAAGGCCCAAGTCCGCCTATGTGTATCTTGATAAGTCCTATGCATCATATCCTGAAAACACATGTGAAAATAGGTACGTCAGCATAAAAATGCCTGTGAGATACATAGGTTTTGTGAAAACAGAATTCATGACTTATGTTTGAGAAAATGTTTAGTCATGAACCTTGTAATTTGCCTTGTCTTGTAAATCATTTGAAAAAACGATAAGATGAGATGATATGTATAAATAAGAGAATAATGTATGGTTAAATGAATAACCATGTAAAATGAGTTTGTAAAAAAAGTAAGTTGTTTGTAAATTAATGTCTTGTGAAAAGTATGTTATTTGTATAAAATGTTATATGTCTCAAATTGAAATGATTCAAATAACGCTATGATATGTAATACCATACAATCACTTATATATGGGAAGTACCAGCGGCGTATCCACCATGCTTGTATCATATTACACACGCCTCGTTACTTAAATCACTTACTCAAACCAAACCAACAATGTAAGATGTCTATGTTTAAGCCAATTGCCAAACGTATTGAATAATATGTCAAAATGTTTATTGCCAAGATGTAAGTCATGTAATGTATAACCAATGTCAATAATGTTTATGTGTCAAATGTAAATCATGTAATGTGTAACCAATGTCAATAATGTTTATGTGTCAAATGTAAATCATGTAATGTGTAACCAAAATGATATGTATGGCTAGTGAAATATATCAACTAAACCATATGCACAAAAACAAAGTATTGAAGTAAAACAAGGTTTAAATCAAAGCTATGTTTTGTGGAAATGCATGCTATACTGATACAAATATCTATGCGGTATTGTGAGAATGCATACATCCAAGCCTTGAGACTGTGGCGATAAACCCTTAAACAAATTAAAGGTCTATCTTGTTGTAAATGTATATCGAATTCAGTCATTCCTTTCATCCCCACCTACCCAGGATGTCCGGAACGGGAGTTGTCAATTCCTATGGTACCACTACCTACTAATGAACGGCGTGATCGGTGTTAATGAATGTATATTGATCCATCAAAACAAACCAAATATTATATCAAAATGTAAGCATGTGATGAAAACAACTGTACTAAGTATGCAACAAATGAACATACATAGCATGTGATGTGATGTGAAACGATGTACTAAGTCTGAACTAAATGGACATACATAGCATAAAATGTAATGTAAGACAATGAAATCATGTACTATAAATGTACTAATGAATATAGCAAGTATATGATGTGAAAACATGGAAAGCACGAAAGTAACAAGTAGGCACATGTGTTCCACCCCAAAATGTTTGGAAAACAGTAAAAGAGGGGTCTATGTACTCACTTGAGATTGCTCAGAAGTCCTAAGATAACCACCAAGCAATGCTAGAGATCACGGAATCAAACGGCACCTAATATAGGTAACTATGTTAATATACCGGACCTAAATCGGAAGATCGGATAGAATGCGGGTTCGTAAACCAAACGAGTATGGAGACTCGTGTAATATGGTTTAACAAAGCCTACATACTAAATGAAACCTAACATAAGTGCTTACGACCCATTACGACCCGTTTAGGTAGCTTATGCTACTTTAACGCGTCGCTCGCGTGAAACGCGTTCGGAACGCCTAACTAGTCCTATGACAAGTAAAATATGCCTTAACATGTCTAATATGGTTGTCAAATCAGTTTAGATGTCAAAAGTTATGTTACATATGTTTAAAATGAATTTTGGCATTAAAGGGGTATTTTGGTAATTTACCTAAGGCATATAAACTACCTATCATACAACTACTTAAACGAAGCGACCATAAGGTATAACCTCGGAAGGTTATTCCCTATATACTATGGTCACCTAATGTGTTTGGTCGGATCCTAATGATCGACCAAATGGGTTGGGTTCGAAGGTATAAGCGATTTATTAGATCGCTTACCCTTACGACCCTAGACAATGTAGTAATCATTAGGCATAGTCACAAGGGACTATAGCCATCGTGATTACAATCACGTTGCGAAGTTCAAACGAACTTCGCATTGACCATAAACTGGTCAATGCAGAAAGTCAAACAAAGTTTGACTTTCGGACTCGAAAAGCAATAAAAGAACGAAGGAACACTTACGAAGGGTCCCCGAATGCTAATCTAGATCAAAATAGCTCAGGTATGAAACAAAGGTTTCAACTTAGAGCACATAAGATCAGATTCTTGTGAGGAAAAGTGAAGGGTGGAGGTGGTATTTATAGTTTTTGGTTCACCGTTAGGATCATTTCTTGGAAAAGGGGGCACGATCTAAGCCGTACACTTGTTGGAAAGTTGTGGTAACTCATTTGCCATCCACCATAAGAGTTTGACACTTGGCACTTGGCCTTTGGAGAGTGTTAAGGGCTGTTAACAGCTGTAAAAAAACGTTTTGCTGCATCTGGCCCCTAATTACGGACCTAGTTTGGCAGATTTACAGTTTCAGTCCCTGCAACCTCAAAACTTGGTTTTCGATGCGTTTTTTTTGACACGTTTAAGCCCCGTTAACTCCATTTTAAAGTTCTAAAATGAAGTTAAAGTATAGGGAACTTAAAATGTGTTCAAAAATATCTCGGGTGTCGGTTCGTTTAGCCATACGGTTACGTTGTTCGGTTAATTACGAATTAATGCGCATAAGCGTGAAAAATGATCCAAATGGCGTGACGAATGGATTTTTCTCATGCCAAACACTAAAATAAAATGTTTTAGTGCTTACATAAATTTTTGGATGTCCGGATGTATTCAGAACGTAAGTTATGCGCGAAAGTGCAAACTTGTGCACTTTTTGGCACTTTTAGTCCCTGAATGACCCAAAAGTTTATTTTAGCGTACTGAACACCTCAAAGCCTATTTCTAAGCTATGTAGAGGATATTTATGGTATGTTTAACTTATGGTCATGTTCCAGAATGTTCGTTACAGTTCAAATTGGCATACTTTCGCAGTTTGTCAACTTTAGTCCCTGTAAGCGATTTAACTTGATTTTTGCCATACCAAAGCCTTCGAAACTTATTTATAAGTTATTTAAAGGTTATTTAAGGTATGTTAAGCCTATTTCACTATTGCAGTGTGTTCGTTGCATTAAACTGGTTATATTTACGCATCGGTGCGCGTATAACCTTCCAGAAAGCGATTTAGAGTTTGGAATCGAACAAGAATTGATATGTGCAAATGATGCACATATTTATACAAATCCCAAGTATGAAATACAATATTTCATTGGTTCGGTATTTGTTTGATGGCCGTGAAGGCATAGGTGTCACAGGTGAGAACAACCCCCCCCCCCACGCGTTGTAAGTTGCCTATAGATCGAGTTCGTCGGAACTCACTTCAAGCCATCGTTTTAGAACAATTTTCAGGACGAAAATTCTTTCAAGTAGGGGATGATGTAACACCCGACCTTCACAGGGTGAACACAAACCCTGTTAACCTAGTGTCTCGAAAATTTCACCAAACACTCACGGAATTGTATTACAAGTGAATAATTAATTGCGCAAAATTCTATGCTATGTGAAGTGAGTATAGACTACGTGAATCTTTATATTATGTGAATTTACACGCTATGTGACTTTATGTGCTATTTGACTTTATGTGCTATGTGACTTACCTGTTCGTTTTGTGAACTTTCGTGAAACTACGTGCATCTACGTACGACAGTAGACTATTGACAAATCTATAAATAAATTGTATTGCGAGACTTCTTTTAAATTTCGTGGACGAAATTCCTGTAACATGGAGAGAACCTTAATTGAGAAACCCAAGTAATTCTGCAATAACCCTAAAATTTTCAGAACAATCAGAATCAGGATCAGGGCCCCTAAAACTCAAGGGGGGTAAACCCTAAGTTAACAATTATCTAAATTACTCGCTGTCAAAATTCTAAATTCAGAAACTGTCAAGTCAGCGAAGCTAGTCCCAACCGTGGCTAGTCTATAAAATATAGGTAACCCTTACGGACCGTAAGGGTTATTTGTTACGGTCCGTAAGGGGTGGCAAGTTTTGACTATAAATAGCAGACATTGGGACTTGAAATTTGGCATATGTTCAACGAAGAATTTCGTTTCAGACATTGAATTTCTTTCTGTTTACCACAAATTAACACACACTAATCACGAAGTGCTGCCGCAATCAGGGTAATAACTCGATCGCTATTACGATTCAACGTCCGATCGATTATAACTATCCAACGATTGTTTAAGTGCCGCTCAAATTGAGTTTATACTTTATTAATTCATCGTGATTTCGACTTGAATGTTTGAGTACTGCTCGAATTCGGACTATACTCTGTCATTCGCTGTGAATCCGTTGAATTGTTAAGTATTGCACTAATAAATCGTTGTGAGGGTTTAATCTTGTGAATTGTCGTAACTGCTGTATTAGTTACTAACCTGTTGTGTGTGCATTGTTATTTAAATTAGGTTAATCAAGGCTAATCAGTAGGCTTATATTCTGCTCGTTAAATCTACAATGTGAGTCATTTTTTTTGTCAAATTGCTTTATAAATTCTTAAAATATTTTCAAAGTTATAATTACAGTGATTAAGTTTATGTAATCACCAAATTACAGCCGGTATGTGGGGTATTGTGCACAGTATTGCTGTTTTATCACTTTAGGTGGGCGAACCTAAAATTAGTGATATTCGTCATTCATTGGGGCAGCCAATGGTGATATGACCACAGTCACAGAAAAGAGTCGAGTGACAAATACTGTGGGTAGTTGGTTTGATATCAGAAACATTGTAATCTCTTAATACTGTGAATTATAACAAACGAGTCGTTTTAGTAAAACTGAATGATTCACTCAGTATTTCCTTGCTGACAAAACCTTTTTCAAACATGTTTCAGGTGATCTGTTGTGAGCACAGGAAAAGTGCCGTGGAGCACTACATGCTTAGAAAAGTGGCTCAATGTAAATAAATAAAGAAACATGTTTTAAGAAATAAAGGATTTCCTAGTGAAATCACTTATTTGTAAATTATGGGATTTATCCCTATATTATATATAAACGAGCAGTTTTAATATTAATCGATCCAGTTTAAAAAGACTTCCGCTGTTACTAAATTAGATACCATCGGATTTCCTGCCTAGCGGCTCTGGACCGGGTCAAACCGGGGCCACGGGCCGTGACAGTGCATGCTTTATGGCAGTAGACATGTGATTGTCCATGAGAATGAATAACTTGCTAAAGTCATACATGAGTTGGTTTGGCTGATTGATTGCACAATGATTTGGTAATATGATTTCATGTATTAACAGTTAGTGGGTAATGATGATGAGCATGTGATTGTGAACTGATATGTATTTTTGAGATTCGTATGATGTTGATGTCGGCTGTTAACGTTGAGTAGGGTTCCTGCATGTAACTGATAGGCGACGTAACTGACATAATTGGCGAAACGCCAATGATGACGAAACGGAAGTGTTTCGCCAAAGGATAGTCCCGACGAAACAAAGGTATTTCGCCGAGAACATGCATGACGAAAGGGATGGGTTTCGCCGATTGGGTAATTTGCACAGTAACTATTTCTGTTAAAACTTAACTGAGTTAACTAACTGCTGTTAGATGCTATGCTTGACTTGTATGATCATGAATACGTGCAATGTGCTACTTGGTGATTATTGATGCGTTGTCCACTATGATTACACTTACGTGCCAACTTCGTGAATACAAACTGATTATGTATACGTGCGTACTTTAGGACGTGATTGATTAACTGTGAGCATACTTAGCATACCGAGCAAACCAAGGTGAGTTCACACTAGCCAAGGCATGGGATTCCCAGGGGTTGGGAATGGGATTGAATAACTACTCGTACAACTATTACTATTAAACAAATTATTACTGTCCTCGGTTGAAGGGCACGTACGTAAAACCTACGTACAGTTATACTTACTACTGTCCTTAGATTGAAGGGCACGTACGTAAAGCCTACGTACACGATCTTAAGACCATCACCTCTATCAAAGGAAGTCCCTCAATTATCGACTTAATCGCCGAGGCCTAGGGCGAGCTGGTCATTAGTTAATAGCGCTATTAGGTTTAACAAACCTCACACCATGCCAGTCGGACGGGCGTGTACTAATGGACTATGGGCAAAGGGTCAATGCTGATAGACATTGACTTAGGGCACATTTATTATTTTCGTAGCAGTCGATACGCGTGGTCTTGTAACACATGGGAAGCCCCCACTAATCATCGCACGCATGCCTGGACTGGCAGCAAGGATTAACGCGATACATGGTTTACAAAACGAATATATACGATTTATGAAATGAATACTTTAACCAGACAACTATCTGTGAACTCGCTCAACTTTGTTGTTGATTCGTTGCTACATGCCTTGCAGGTCATTAGGTACCCATGGAGCTTGCACGGGGAGGAACGGTCGTTGTGGAACATGGCGATGTGTGCCATGCTTTAGACTTTACCCTATTTCATATTTAATACTTGCTATGGGTTTTACAAATTATGCTTCCGCTAAACACTTAACTATGCTTTGGTTTTGAACACCTTTCATATTGGTTTGTTGAATTATGTTTACTTATCTACTTGTTCAATATGATTGGTGGCTTGATCCTGGTCAGTCACGCCTCCAAGCGGTGATACTCCGCGTGTGGATTTTGGGGGTGTGACAGATTGGTATCAGAGCCATTGGTTGTAGAGAACTTGGTTTTAATATGGGGAAAACGTTTTTATTAAAACCGGACTATAACCAGAACAGTGCTCTCAACGATCCACAACGACGCCTCGCTCCACGTGCAAGACTCAACATTCTAGGTAATAAGGTTTAAGTTTATTGCCTACATGCTAGAATTACATAGAACTTTGCTCGTGGTATGTTTACATTACATTGTCTACTATTCGTTATTGCTTGAGAACACTTGTGTGCTTACTCTCTTCTGTCATCGCATTATTCGCGAACCTCTCTCACTCATGTTCTCCTTGATATCAAGATCATGAGTGGACGCGTTAACCTAACTCAAGCCCAGTTGGCGGCTTCGATCACTGAACAAGTTACTGCAGCACTCGCAGCTGCCCAGGCAGGAGGTGTAACCTGCCATCACCACTTACTCTAGGATCTTTAGATCCTGCTCTCGTAAACCAACACTCGTGCTCAAGTATGTTTACTCTTACGCACACGACAGGTCAACACGCTCAGCCACCTGTGTGCACGTTCAAAACTTTCATGGACTGTCGTCCTACTACTTTTAGTGGCACGGAAGGAGCAGTTGGACTCCTCCATTGGTTTGAAAAGCTCGAGTCCGTTTTTGAGATGTGTGAATGCCCTGAGGCTCGCAGGGTGAAGTACGCCACTGACACTTTAGAAGGCATTGCACTAACTTGGTGGAACGCGCAAGTTCAGATGCTGGGGCTGGCGGCTGCTAATGTCACCCCATGGAATGATTTTAAGGAGATGATCAAGGAGGAATACTGCAGTCGTGACGACATTCATAAGCTGGAGGTCAAGTTCTTCAACCTCAAGATGACGGGGTCAGAAATTGAGGCATTTACAAAGAGATCAAATGAGCTTGCATTACTGTGTCCTACTATGGTGGACCCTCCAGTTAAGCGTATTGAACTTTATCTTAAGGGTCTAGTGCCGGAGATCCAAAGTCATGTGACTTCAGCAAACCTTGCCACCTACCAGCAGGTTGTTCAGTTGGCTCACCGTCTCACTGATCAGGCGGTGGAGCAGAACAGGTTGCCTAAACGCATCAGTACTACTACTACCGTTACCACTTCAGCTACTCCTGCTACTCCCAGTGACAACAAGCGGAAATGGGAGGGGGATTCCAGCAGGGGTTCAGCTATCGTTCAGTCACAAGCACAGCAGCAGCGCAAGACCAACGATTACCAGAGTCTGAGTCAGCAGTCGTCTGGTGGGCAGGGGCAGAGTGGATATCGGGGAATTCACCCACTATGTAATAGGTGCAACAGACATCACAGTGGACGGTGTCGCAAGGAACGTTGTCAGAGATGTCTCAAGTTAGGGCATGAAGCTAAAGACTGCAGGAGTACGCGACCTGCAAATCAGAATCAGCAACTCCCACTACCAGCTCCACAGAACCAGCAACAGCAGCCACAGCGAGGAAACCGGGGGTGTTTCCAGTGTGGGACTGAAGGTCATTTCAAACGTGATTGCCCCCAGTTAAACCAGAATCAGAATAACAACAACAACAATGGTGCTAGGGGTCGTGCATTTGTGATTGGTCAGGGTGACGCAAGGAATGATCCTAACGTGGTTATGGACTTTCCTTATCGATTTCATTCCTATAGTTCTGGGTAGTTTTAACAACGTCATTGGGATGGATTGGTTATCCCAACAGCAAGCAGAGATCCTATGCAAGGAGAAGATCATTCGCATTCCCCGTAATGGAAAAGAACCTCTTGAAGTTCAAGGCGACAAGAGTGGTGTCGTGAGTGGCATCATCTCCTTCTTGAAGGCTCAGAAGTGTTTGCGAAAGGGCCACACAACTGTTTTAGCACTTGTTACAGATACATCTACGAAAGAGAAGAAGATTGAGGATATTCCAGTAGTACGCGACTTTCCTCAAGTGTTTCCTGAAGATTTACCTGGGCTACCGCCCCATCGCCAGGTCGAATTTCAGATCGAGCTAGCTCCAGGAGCAGCACCCATAGCTCGAGCACCTTATCGCTTAGCTCCAACTGAACTGGAAGAACTGTCTAAGCAATTGCAAGAACTCTTGGAAAAGGGTTTCATACGTCCTAGCTCTTCGCCCTGGGGAGCTCTAGTACTATTTGTAAAGAAGAAGGACGGTACCTTCCGCATGTGTATAGACTACCGCGAGCTGAACAAGGTGACTGTGAAGAATCGCTATCCACTTCCACGCATCGACGACTTATTCGACCAGTTGCAAGGGTCGAGCTATTACTCGAAGATTGACCTGAGGTCAGGATACCACCAACTGAGAGTCCGGGATGAGGACGTCTCCAAAACAGCATTCAGAACACGCTACGGCCACTACGAATTTCTAGTCATGCCATTCGGATTAACGAACACGCCTGCGGTTTTCATGGATCTTATGAACAAGGTGTGCAAACCTTATCTTGACAAGTTCGTCATTGTTTTCATCGACGACATCCTGATATATTCGAAGAGTCAGGAGGAACACGAGCAGCACTTACGACTCATTTTGGAACTCCTTTGAACAGAACAGTTGTACGCCAAGTTTTCAATATACGACTTCTAGCATCGTGAGGTCCACTTTCTAAGCCACGTGGTAAACAAGGATGGGATACATGTTGATCCATCCAAGGTAGATTTGATCAAGAACTGGCCTGCACCTCGTACACCAACCGAAATACGCCAATTCTTGGGTTTGGCGGGTTATTACAGACGGTTCATCAAAGACTTCTCAAAGATTGCACAGCCGCTTACACTACTGACACAAAAAGGTGTTGCTTACTGTTGGGGTAATACACAGGAAACAGCGTTTCAGCACTTAAAGGATAGACTTTGTAGCGCACCTATCCTCTCATTACCTGAAGGCATGGACGATTTTGTAGTCTACTGCGACGCATCCATCCAAGGTCTTGGATGTGTGTTGATGCAACGAGATAAAGTCATTGCTTATGCTTCGCGCCAACTTAAGATTCACGAACGGAATTACACCACACATGATTTAGAGCTGGGAGCTGTTGTTTTCGCGCTCAAAATATGGCGACATTACCTGTATGGCACCAAGTGCACCATCTACACCGATCACAGGAGTCTCGAGCATATTTTCAAGCAGAAAGAATTGAACATGCGACAACGTAGATGGGTCGAACTACTGAACGATTACGAGTGTGCCATAAAGTACCATCCGGGCAAAGCCAATGTGGTGGCCGACGCCCTCAGTCGAAAGGATACTACACCTAGACGTGTACGAGCGTTGCAACTCACTATTCAGTCCAGTCTTCCTTCACAGATACGAGATGCTCAGGTAGAAGCATTAAAACCAGAAAACGTCAGGGCTGAAGCCCTACGCGGCTCAAGGCAACGATTAGAACAAAAGGCGGACGGAGCCTACTATGTAAGAGGACGCATCTGGGTCCCACTCTATGGCAATTTACGCGAGCTTGTAATGGACGAAGCTCATAAATCTCGCTACTCAGTACATCCTGGTTCGGATACGATGTACCACGATCTCAGAACTACATATTGGTGGCCTAGCATGAAAGCTCACATAGCCACTTACGTTAGCAAGTGCTTGACTTGTGCGAGAGTCAAAGCGGAATATCAGAAACCTTCAGGCCCACTCCAACAACCTGAGATACCACAATGGAAATGGGAACAAATTTCCATGGATTTTGTTACTGGCCTACCTAGATCTCAGCGCGGAAATGATACTATTTGGGTGATCGTGGATCGACTCACAAAGTCTGCTCACTTCTTGGCTATCAAGGAAACGGATAAGTTCTCCACTCTAGCAGACGTATTCCTTAAGGAAGTTGTCTCGAGGCACGGGGTGCCCATCTCTAATATCTCTGATCGTGATGCACGTTTTACTTCAGAACTGTGGCAAGCAATGCACAAATCTTTTGGCTCTCGTTTAGACATGAGCACAGCTTATCATCCTCAGACGGATGGGCAGTCGGAGCGCACTATTCAAACTCTAGAAGACATGCTTCGGGCGTGCGTAATTGACTTTGGAAATGGCTGGGAAAAACATCTGCCACTTGTGGAATTTTCGTACAATAACAGCTACCACACCAGCATTAAAGCTGCTCCATTTGAGGCATTGTACGGGCGTAAATGCCGATCACCTCTTTGTTAGGCAGAGGTGGGTGACAGTCAGATCACAGGTCCAGAAATGGTAGTTGATATTACTGAAAAGATTGCTCAAATACGACAACGCATGGCGGCACCTCGTGACCGTCAGAAAGCATACGCAGATAAAGACAGGAAACTACTCGAGTTCCAGGTTGGGGATCGAGTGCTACTCAAAGTTTCACCCTGGAAGGGTGTTGTTCGTTTTGGCAAACGAGGTAAACTTAATCCACGATACGTTGGACCATTTGAAGTCATAGAGAAAATAGGCAAAGTGGCCTACAGACTAAACTTACCAGCTGAACTCAGTGCAGTTCACAACGTCTTTCACGTGTCGAATCTGAAGAAGTGTCTGTCAGATGAGACCCTCATAGTTCCTTTGAAGGAGCTCACTATCGACGAACAGTTGCATTTCGTCGAGGAACCTGTTGAAATCACGGACCGGGATGTTAAGGTCCTCAAGAACACGAGAATCCCTCCTGTACGAGTTCGTTGGAACTCCCGTCGCGGCCCAGAGTTCATCTGGGAGCGTGAAGATCAAATGAAACTCAAGTATCCCCAGTTATTCGGAACCAATGCAACTACTACTGAGGCTGAAGCTACTAATGCAGAATTTCGGGACGAAATTCCAAATCAACGGGGGGATGATGTGACACCCCAGGAAAACGAGTGAACGATACAACTTACCTAGCTTCCTCAGTAACCGCATGCTAAATTTCGGGACGAAATTTCTTTCAAGTTGGGGATAATGTGACAACTCGAGTTTCCGACTTTCACTTTTGCATTAAATGCACGTTGACTTTGACTGTGTAGTTGTTTGACTTGTTTGACTTGTAATATACACATTGTGTTACGATGAAACAAATTGTGTTTGCTTGATTTAGTGTTTGGTTGTATATGTATAACATGAGACTTAATAGGAAAACACTTAAACTATTAACCTGTGAACGAACTCCGACGAAACAAGTGATTCGCTGTGACCCAACCCGACGAAACAGATTGTGTTTTGCCGAGCCCAGCTTCGCTGAAGCCCAGTAAGGGCCCAACACGTTACGTAATTATATACCGGACTTTCTGTTTCATTCGTCACTTTAGCAAGAACAGAAAACCCTAGAACTCTCTTGTGTGTGACGGCAGCCCTGTGTTTCCCCAAGCTCTCTCTAGCGATCAAAACCATCATCTTCGATACCTCGGTTAGTTTGATAGTTTAATACATATTTGCGTATTTACTTGATTGATGAAACGGCTGTGAATGTATGCCTTTGCTTTTGTTTTGATTGATGGATTCGTTCTAGAAGGTCACGATCTCATGATGAATACTTAGGGTTTCATGAATCTCTCAATGATTATAATGCCTGTGATTGTCAGAAGAGCCGATTAACATGATAGGGCCTTTGAGCCCACAAAAATGTATTGTGTCAATTTAGTTTTTATAAATGGCTGACAACATATATATTAAACAAACTGCTAGTGGACCGATTCTGGTAATATATTGCATATAATAAGATAGTGCATGCTTTATGGCAGTAGACATGTGATTGTCCATGAGAATGAATAACTTGCTAAAGTCATACATGAGTTGGTTTGGCTGATTGATTGCACAATGATTTGGTAATATGATTTCATGTATTAACAGTTAGTGGGTAATGATGATGAGCATGTGATTGTGAACTGATATGTATTTTTGAGATTCGTATGATGTTGATGTCGGCTGTTAACGATGAGTAGGGTTCCTGCATGTAACTGATAGGCGACGTAACTGACATAATTGGCGAAACGCCAATGATGACGAAACGGAAGTGTTTCGCCAAAGGATAGTCCCGACGAAACAAAGGTGTTTCGCCGAGAACATGCATGACGAAAGGGATGGGTTTCGCCGATTGGGTAATTTGCACAGTAACTATTTCTGTTAAAACTTAACTGAGTTAACTAACTGCTGTTAGATGCTATGCTTGACTTGTATGATCATGAATACGTGCAATGTGCTACTTGGTGATTATTGATGCGTTGTCCACTATGATTACACTTACGTGCCAACTTCGTGAATACAAACTGATTATGTATACGTGCGTACTTTAGGACGTGATTGATTAACTGTGAGCATACTTAGCATACCGAGCAAACCAAGGTGAGTTCACACTAGCCAAGGCATGGGATTCCCAGGGGTTGGGAATGGGATTGAATAACTACTCGTACAACTATTACTATTAAACAAATTATTACTGTCCTCGGTTGAAGGGCACGTACGTAAAACCTACGTACAGTTATACTTACTACTGTCCTCGGATTGAAGGGCACGTACGTAAAGCCTACGTACACGATCTTAAGACCATCACCTCTATCAAAGGAAGTCCCTCAATTATCGACTTAATCGCCGAGGCCTAGGGCGAGCGGGTCATTAGTTAATAGCGCTATTAGGTTTAACAAACCTCACACCGTGCCAGTCGGACGGGCGTGTACTAATGGACTATGGGCAAAGGGTCAATGCTGATAGACATTGACTTAGGGCACATTTATTATTTTCGTAGCAGTCGATACGCGTGGTCTTGTAACACATGGGAAGTCCCCACTAATCATCACACGCATGCCTGGACTGGCAGCAAGGATTAACGCGATACATGGTTTACAAAACGAATGTATACGATTTATGAAATGAATACTTTAACCAGACAACTATCTGTGAACTCGCTCAACTTTGTTGTTGATTCGTTGCTACATGCCTTGCAGGTCATTAGGTACCCATGGAGCTTGCACAGGGAGGAACGGTCGTTGTGGAACATGGCGATGTGTGCCATGCTTTAGACTTTACCCTATTTCATATTTAATACTTGCTATGGGTTTTACAAATTATGCTTCCGCTAAACACTTAACTATGCTTTGGTTTTGAACACCTTTCATATTGGTTTGTTGAATTATGTTTACTTATCTACTTGCTCAATATGATTGGTGTCTTGATCCTGGTCAGTCATGCCTCCAAGCGGTGATACTCCGCGTGTGGATTTTGGGGGTGTGACAGCTAGATCCTGGTACGTCACACGCCTCGCGGGGTGTTTCCGTATGTGGTATTTTGGGGTGTGGCACCTACTATTGTAGACCCTCCCATCAAACGTATCGAGCTGTATCTCAAGGGTTTAGTGCCAGAAATTCAGATCCATGTGACTTCAGCTAACCTTGGAACCATTTAGCAAGTTATACAACTAGCTCATCGTCTCACTAACCAGGCAGTGGAGCAAAACAGGCTACCCAAACGTATTAGTGCTACAGCTACTTCAGATGCTCCTAGTGACAACAAGAGAAAATGGGATGGAACCTCGAGCAAAGGTTCTACCTCTGTTCAGTCCCAGTCTCAGCAGCGAAAGACTGACGACTTTAAGAGTCCTGGTCAGCAATTCTCAAGCAATCAGAATCAAAGTCAAAGTAGGTATAAGGGAAATCACCCTAAGTGCAATCGATGTAACTTGCACCACAGTGGGCAGTGCAACAAAGGCCGCTGCCATCATTGTAACAAGCTTGGTCACGCAGCGAGGGAATGTAGGAGCCCATATCCTGCAAGTCAAAATCATCAGCAGCAACAACAGGCTCCACAGAACCAGCAGCAGCAGCCACAGCAGGGTAATAGGGGATGCTTTCAGTGTGGTGCTGAAGGCCACTTCAAGAGGAACTGCCCCCAGCTGAACCAGAATCAGAACAACAACAATCAAGGGAATGGAAACAATGGGGGTAACAATGAAGGCAATGGTGCTAGGGGACGTGTTTTCGTGATTGGTCAGGGTGAAGCGAGGAACGATCCCAACGTTGTTACGGGTAAGTTCCTACTGGATGATTTCTATGTTTCTGTTCTATTTGATTCGGGTGCCGATACCAGTTATGTGTCTTTAAAAGTTAGTCAGATGCTTAAGCGTACACCAACACTTATGAACACCAAGCACATAGTAGAGTTAGCAAATGGTAAGAGTCTCGAGGCCGCACACATAGTTAAGGGTTGTAATCTCGTTTTAGCTGGTCAGACTTTCTCCATCGATCTTATCCCCATCGTTCTTGGTAGTTTCGACATCGTCATTGGTATGGATTGGTTATCTCAACATCGAGCAGAGATTCTTTGCAAGGAGAAGATCGTCTGCATCCCTCGTTCTGGTGAAGAACCTTTGGTGATTCATGGCGACAAGAGTGGTGCTGTAGTGGGCATCATTTCTTTCCTTAAGGCCCAGAAGTGTTTGCGAAAGGGCCACACTGCTATTTTAGCCCTCGTTACTGACAGCTCAAAGAAAGAGAAGAAGATAGAAGATATTCCGATCGTACGTGACTTTCCTGAAGTGTTTCCTGAGGAATTACCAGGTCTACCGCCCCACCGTCAGGTTGAATTTCAAATCGAGCTAACTCCAGGAGCAGCGCCCATAGCTCGAGCACCTTATCGTTTAGCTCCATCAGAACTTGAAGAACTGTCCACGCAACTATAAGAGCTCTTGGATAAGGGTTTTGTTCGTCCTATTTCTTCTCCCTGGGGAGCTCCAGTATTATTTGTGACGAAGAAAGACGGTACCTTCAGAATGTGTATTGAATACCGCGAATTCAACAAGGTGACCGTAAAGAATCGTTATCCTCTTCCACGCATTGATGACTTTTTCGACCAGCTGCAAGGGTCGAGCTACTACTCGAAGATTGACTTGAGGTCAGGCTACCATCAACTAAGAGTCCGAGACGAGGATATCTCTAAGACAACATTCAGGACTCGTTATGGACATTACGAGTTTCTGGTTATGCCTTTTGGATTGACGAACGCACCAGCGGTCTTCATGGACCTTATGAACAGAGTGTGCAAACCCTATCTGGATAAGTTCGTGTTGGGATTGAACCCTACCAGAGGAACAGATAATGTAAAGCCAAAACCGGTTCATAACAGTGGATTCATAATAAGCAGACGTTTACACTAAGCTCTCCCCTTGACAGTGGTTACCTATCTGCTGATACACTCTAAGTACTGCTCTGAAGAACAGCTGATGAACCAAACACTGATGAAACAACTAAAGACTGCTAAAAGGCAAACACTGAGCTCTATCTACTGCTGTCTCTTAAGTACTGCTGAAGACCCAAGCACTGCTCATTCAAAGACTGATCACCTTTTGAAGAAAGCACTGATGTTCAAACAGTCAGTGCTTAGGCTACAACAGTGGAACGTGAACTATGTTAGACTTATTTTGTATTTTATTATCAATCAGTTGTTAGACATCAGTAGTTTTGTATAGACCAGTGTTTATAGGTTGTTAGGCTGTTAGATGTCACTATCATGGTGACGTCAGCTGAAGTACATCATTGGTTTGGTTTGTTTATAAATATGACAGTACTCTGTACTGTTATATTTGATTCGTTTTGAGTGAGTTCTTCTCCTCAATTCAATCCTTTCATCTTGTGTAACCAACCCTGAAGTATCTGGCTGAGGGGGAGTTTAGTCTGTAAGCTTGGATTGTAACCTTTTGCTTTTGATGTAATCTTTCGACTCTATGAAAAAGCAATTGTTTATCAAACTATATTCTCCTTGGATTGTGTTTACAAAGTTTGTTATCCATTTCCGCTGCACTTAAAACTGCTATTGATTATACAATTTACACAAACTAGCACAATCACGAGAGCCTCAGATCCTAACAATTGGTATCAGAGCCTGGACAGTCAAATTCGATCTAACAATCAATTTGACATAACAGTTCGGCTCAAAATTCATTGATACTAAGGTTGGTTGTATTCAGTTGAAAAACAGAGTAACGAGTAAATCATGATCAAAATGGTTATTCAAAAACTCTGTAAATCAACCAAGATGTCATATGACACACAAAATTCACACAACAAGTGATTTCATGCACAAGACACTCATGGTTTCTAGATCTGAAAGCATATCTGTTAAATTATGAGATTATTTCATATTTTCAAAATTGACCTCAATTGCTGTTATGAAATTTGTGATGTCGTCTTATTAAAATGCTAAAGTATGAACCTCAGATTAACAAAAACCTATGTTCTTAAAACATTAGTGTTTTCGATAACATAAAAAGAGGGAAATTAAAACTTTAGTCATTCAGATCTTATGTGTTGAAAACAGGTTGAGTTCCTCAAAAGGACAAAATCAACTATGTTAAAATACATTAAGAAAATCAGGAGTCAAAAATGTCCAGATCATAGGTAATGAGAAAGTTGGCATAAGCATGTGCAGAAATGACCAAATCTCTCAAAACATTACTGCAAAATGATTCTGGAACAAGTATTCCTTCAATAAATACTCCTCAGTAAGTATTTCAATACTTATGATTGGGAAGGGTAAAAAGGGAAGAAGAAAATTCACAAAAACTCAGAAGTGTGTTTATCTCAAAACTTTTGATGACAAAAGAAAAGAGTATAAACATAAAACACTTATGAGTCAAAGTTTAGGGTATTAATGGTCATTAAGCAATTGTGTGCATTCATCTGTTCAGGTAAAGGTTTTGATCCCGGTGAATGAACTTCAAAAAGGACCATGTTTGAAATCAACTGACAAAGAAAATGGTACCAAACAGTGGTCAAAATGTATTTAAAATGTTCTACCACTGCGGTCAAACCACTGACCATTTTCATAAATTTGAGAATGATATGATTACGTTTTGTTTTTAAAAAAAAAAAAAAAAAAGGTACCAGTTCCTTTTTGAAGCTGTTCTCAGAAAATCCTTTAAAATTTTTTTTATATAAAGGATTCTCTCGAATAATCAGGATATATTATTCATTTTTTTTAGTAATATATTTTGAACTTTTGCTTGTTTTTGTTGGCTTTAGTTTCATTTACCTGTCAGGACATAGTACCTTATTTTTATTGGTATTATTGTTCTCATGAATGGGTCAAAAGGAAATGGTACTTTTGTCAAAATCATTTCATACTCAGGTTTGTTTTAAACATTTATCAAAGGTTGATTGCTAACTGTGCCTGAATTACTAGGGTACTCATGTTTTAATTGAATATTAAACGAAAATGAGTTGCCTTAGCAAAAAGTTTTCATCATCTGGGGTACTAAACCACTGTCCTTCAAAATTGACATGTGGCAAAACCTTGAATGAAAATTCTCAAAACTGTTGCTGGAATACTTGTCCTTCAGATCTGTACCATTTACCCTAACCACTGTTTTGTTCCAACGTCTGATCTCTAAATACTGACCACTGCTGAAAGTTAGCCACTGACCCTTCATTATCTTGACAAGCACTGATATTCACAATCAGCGTCCTATCCACTGATAGTAAAAATCATCCACTATCCAAAATTTTTACCGTTGTAACCACTGATGCTTGATACGTCAGTGGCCCTTAAAACAACTGTTCTCCATCCTCCATCCATTTCATCAGTGGTTGACACGTGGTTAGTTTTTAGCCTTCAGATCATAATAACCGCTGCCACATCAGCGATCATTTTTTTTCTAAATAAAACCCTGCCCTAAACCCCAAACAGGGTTTTACACTGTCGAATTGAATTCCAAAATTCTCTTCTCAAAGCAGTTTCCAACCCTTCTTCTCAAAATCTTCAAAATCATTCTTCGCTCTTCTCCGCAAAAATGACAAAATCAAAGTCAAAATCAAAATCAAAATCTACACCTAAATCACCATCATCTTCAAAAGAGGTCGCTCAAACGGCCGAAGAAACCATTGAAATCCCATACAAATCACCGCACAACTACTTGGGTCTCCTCACAAAACCCTCAAACAACCACAACTTCGATTCTGTTATCGACACATTATCCGCATCAAAGTACAAAACTTTGTTGATAGTAGACGCTCCCATTTACTTGTAAACCCAGAGAGAGTTTTGGAAAAATGCTAATCTTGAAAAACAAGACGGAAAAGTAGTAGCCATTAACTCCTCGATACAGGGTAAAGCGTTTCAAATCACCCCACAATCAATCTCAGAGGTCTTCAAACTCGATGATCTGAAAGGTAAAACTTCTTTTGATAAAAACGAGTTAAAAGCTGATTTTCTGAAAAGAGGGTATGCAGAACAATCAAAGGTAGATACCTTACAAAAAGGTTATTTTCCATCTACACCCAGATTTTTATTCCACACACTTTTAAGCTGTGTTTCTAATAAAACAACAGCGTTTAATGAAATACCATTGAAGATTCAGTGCCTGGGATATGCTATTCTAAACAATAAAGATTACAACTACTCCCAGGAGATCTTCAATGACATGGCAAAGAATGTTGATAGCAAATCATTTCTTCTTTTTCCAAGATTTCTGAGCTATTACTTTAAACAAAAATTTGAAAAAGAGGATGAAAATTTGCCCAAACAAGGTGTCCATTTTCAAATAAAAAGTTTAACAGTTGAAACATTTTCAAGAATGATGGCACCAATAAAATTAAAAGCAAAGGTTCCTGAGCAGACTTTAAAAACTACCACTGATCCTCAGGCAACTTCTGCTGAGCCCACTACTCTAGGTGATCAGAGCAGCACAACCACTGCTTTGAAACCCACATCTGACATCACCAAAAAGACCAAAAGAAAAACATCCAGAAAACCCACCAAACTCAAAACAAAGGCAACTCTGGAAGATGAGATCCCAGAGCAACTGCCTGTGACAAAACAAATGTCACCACAAACCACTGCTGCTACTTCCTCACAGCAGTTGGAAGAAAGATCTCAACCTATGCCTAAAACTCCTCCTGCATCCTCACAAAAGGATCAGGTTGTAATCACAGGGACACCAAATTATGAAGCTCTGGATCCACTCGGATCCATCTTCCACAGTCCTGATCCCAAGGACATGTCTCTTTCAACACCCATACCCTCACCAATCATAATGCCACAATCAATAATACCCGTGTTGCATGCAGTTGATATTGCACAGACACAAACCAGTTCCTCTCTATCACCTATCACTGAGAGTATACCCCCACAAGTGACTGGGTCTGATGCTTATACCTCTGCTATCCCAACAACAGTTGAGGAGGTTACATTGCAGGAGTTACAAGTAACTCTTGTCAGTAGTTCAAGTGGAGCAGCAACTACAACTGATGGATCAACAGATCTTCAGTTGGACAGTTGTTTCATTAGTGAGACTCCCTTGAAGGCAATTTCTTCCATAGCAACCTCGGTAACCACCAGTGAGTTGGATCTAACCACTGGTACCATCAAAGGTTTATCGAGTGCTGAAGAAAGAAGTCCCCAATACCGAGAACAAGGGGCATCAATGGGTGATTTTTGGGACTCTATTCCTAAGTCACACATTGATATAACCACTGCTGGTGGGGATTCAGATGATCCTAGTAAAATGGGTGATGATTCAAGATATCAGTAATTGATGGGAAGAGTCGAAAAACTGGAAACCTCAGTTGCTGAAATAAAGGAGATGGTGCAAGAGATTTTAAAAGCTCAAAAAGCACAATCTACTGCTGC
Source organism: Helianthus tuberosus (assembly GCA_030545235.1). NCBI lineage: Eukaryota > Viridiplantae > Streptophyta > Magnoliopsida > Asterales > Asteraceae > Helianthus > Helianthus tuberosus. The sequence goes on from CM060393.1 coordinate 145,886,860, forward strand.
CCCACCACAATCATCTGTTCCAACTCAAGCATCTGCTCCACCACAAGCAATTGCTGCAAATGAGCTCTGGAATATCTTTCAACCCATGCTTGAAAAACAGCAACATATGGCTGATCAAAAGCATGCTGTTCATGTACAAATGCTGACCAACATGGTGGAATCAAGGTTTAAAGACACTCAAGCAGATATCAAGGCTATAAAGGCTAGCATTCAAAGCTCCTCTGGCAAAGTTCCTTCTTCCCTATCATTTCTTGATAACCCCCATTCAGATAATGCCAAAAAGGGGGAGAATATCAAGATGTTGAGAAAAATGAATAAGATGGGAATAGAACATGGTCTTTATATTGAGCCTGAAAAAGAAAAAGAAAAGCAGGTCTCAAAACCTGTTAGTCAAACAACTGATACACCAGTAGTTACAAAAACTGCTGTCAGTAGCCAAACAGCTGCCTTTTCATCACACACCATCACAACCACTGTTCCATCACCATCATCATCTACAATCATATCACCACTGCCTCCTGCCATAAAGCAGAAGACAGCAGATGTTACAACATCTGCTGTAATGACAACAGTGATTGAAACACCAGTTGTTTCAACCACTGTCAGTCAATCACAATCACAAACCACTGCTATTCAATCTCATACCACTGATCCACCCAAAACATCATCAGCCTCTCCTACATTAAAAAGGAGAAGGGTTTTCATTCCTGATGATGAGTCATCACCACCATCACCACCATCAAAAACTACCTCACCTCTTCCATCCCCTGCTCAAAAGCAGAAGACATCTGCTGACATATCAGCAGTTGTAATGACAACAGTGGTTGAAACACCAGTTGTTTCAACCACTGTTAGTCAAACAACCACCACTGATCTCATCATTCCTACACCAAAATCTCCAAAGCTTCACAAAAGAAAAAGAGAAACAACACAGGCTACTGATGAAAAGTATGATCCTGTTGCTGCTAAACATCCACTGGAATTAGAAGCTGTGAAGAATGAGATGAAGCAATTTTATACTGAAGATGATCCCTCAAAAAGGAAATTTCCTTCTCTCATAGGTTTCATAATTCCAGAAGACATGGATGAATATCTCGAAATGAAAGCAAGACAAGCAAGGATAAGAGCTAAAGTTGAATGCAAGAATAAGGGTGATGAAGCCATTTTGGAAAGAAGAGAATTCCTGCTCACCAAAGTTAAGCTTATAGAAGAATATGCAAGTGATCCGAACAAAGAAATGTCAAGCCTATCTCCTGAAGCAGATCAACGAAATGAATTGAGAAAAGAATACCTTGCATACATAATGAAAGAAAAGTTCTATCCTGCTGAAGAAAAAGAATTCAAAGAATGGCCAATAGTTGCATTAAAGCATGAGGCAAAAAGAATTGAAAAGATTAAAAATGATCCAAGAAAGAAGAAGACAGCTCCAAATTGGAACAAATACAGGAAGCTCATAGCTGATCTTACTTCTGAATACAAGAGAAAGAAGCAGGAGCTGGTGGATGCTAGAGTGGATTCTGCAAATGCCATAGCAAAATGGACTAAGCAGCAAACAGATGAAGCTTATGAAAGGCTTAAGAAAAGGAGGGACACTCCTAAAAAGTCTGACTACAAAAAGCTAAAGGAGCATATCAAGACTCTTGAAACACAAATAAATGCAGCAGAAACCTCTGTCACAATGTTGAGAAAAGAAAAGAGGGAACAACTGACTGTTGGAGGAGAAAAAGAAAAAGAAACTGATTATCTTGAAGAAGCTATCAAGAAAATAGCTTTAGATAAAGAAAAATTGGCAAAGGTACAGGACCTTACCAAAAAGGTTTTGAACCAATCATCATCAGCATATATAACAGACAGTGAGCTTGGTCAACAACAGAGACAAGAACTGATTGACAAAGAAGTTGCAGAAGACATAGCTGCAGCTAATAAAGTCATAGAAGAAGCTTTTAAAAGAATGTCTGAAGTTCAAGATACTGCTCTACAATTCTTTTCAAGGCCAACATCTTCCAACTCATCTACAAATAAATCTCTCCCAAGAAACCCATTTGGTTTTAAAATACTAAAGTGGCTCTCTGATCAAAAGACCCATGTATTGACTCTGGTCAGAACCAATGGAGAAGTGAGGCATATATCAAGGAATCAAGCACTAGGCCTGGGTGCTGAAGATCTACAAGATCTCCTTGAGCTTACACTGTGCAGGGATGAGGATGATCTAAGTTCCAAGGAATTTGAAGAAGAATTCAAAAGACAAGCTAGGGAACTTTTGATGAGTAATAAAGATCCAGAATAATGAAGGGTTTTGGCATTATCTGTTCCAGGGGGAGATTGTTGGGATTGAACCCTACCAGAGGAACAGATAATGTAAAGCCAAAACCGGTTCACAACAGTGGATTCATAATAAGCAGACGTTTACACTAAGCTCTCCCCTTGACAGTGGTTACCTATCTGCTGATACACTCTAAGTACTGCTCTGAAAAACAGCTGATGAACCAAACACTGATGAAACAACCAAAGACTGCTAAAAGGCAAACACTGAGCTCTATCTACTGCTGTCTCTTAAGTACTGCTGAAGACCCAAGCACTGCTCATTCAAAGACTGATCACCTTTTGAAGAAAGCACTGATGTTCAAACAGTCAGTGCTTAGGCTACAACAGTGGAACGTGAACTGTGTTAGACTTATTTTGTATTTTATTATCAATCAGTTGTTAGACATCAGTAGTTTTGTATAGACCAGTGTTTATAGGTTGTTAGGCTGTTAGATGTCACTATCATGGTGACGTCAGCTGAAGTACATCAGTGGTTTGGTTTGCTTATAAATATGACAGTACTCTGTACTGTTATATTTGATTCGTTTTGAGTGAGTTCTTCTCCTCAATTCAATCCTTTCATCTTGTGCAACCAACCCTGAAGTATCTGGCTGAGGGGGAGTTTAGTCTGTAAGCTTGGATTGTAACCTTTTGCTTTTGATGTAATCTTTCGACTCTATGAAAAAGCAATTGTTTATCAAACTATATTCTCCTTTGATTGTGTTTACAAAGTTTGTTATCCATTTCCGCTGCACTTAAAATTGCTATTGATTATACAATTTACACAAACTAGCACAATCACGAGAGCCTCAGATCCTAACAGTTCGTTATCATATTTATCGACGACATTCTGATCTATTCTAAGAGTCAGGAGGAACACGAGCATCATCTGCGGCTTATTTAGGAACTTCTTCGAACGGAACAGCTGTATGCAAAGTTCTTGAAATGCGACTTCTGGCTTCGTGAAGTCCATTTTCTTGGCCATGTGGTGAATAAGGATGGGATTCATGTTGATCCATCCAAGGTCGACTCGATCAAGAACTAGCCTGCGCCTCGCACACCAACAGAAATCCGCCAATTCTTGGGTTTGGCGGGTTACTACAGAAGGTTCATCAAAGATTTTTCCAAGATTGCGCAACCTCTCACTTCTCTAACTCAGAAGGGTGTCACCTATCGTTGGGGTGATGCACAGGAATCTGCATTTCAGCACTTAAAGGATAGGCTTTGTAGCGCACCAATCCTCTCATTGCCTAAAGGCACAGACGATTTTGTAGTTTATTGCGACGCGTCCATCCAAGGACTTGGTTGTGTGTTGATGCAACGTGACAAGGTCATTGCTTACGCATCACGACAACTTAAAGTTCACGAAAGGAACTACACCACACACGATTTGGAGCTGGGAGCTGTTGTTTTCGCACTTAAGATATGGAGACATTACATGTACGGTACCAAGTGCACCATTTACACCGATCACAGGAGTCTCGAGCATATCTTCAAGCAAAAGGAGTTAAACATGCGACAACGTCGATGGGTCGAGCTCTTGAATGATTACGAATGCGCAATCAAGTACCATCCGGGCAAAGCCAATGTTGTGGCCGACGTCCTCTGTCGAAAGGATACTACACCTAAGTGAGTGCGCGCGTTACAACTTACAATCCAATCTAGTCTTCCTACTCAAATACGAGATGCTCAGGTTGAAGCATTAAAAGCAGAGAACGTCAGGGCAGAGTCCCTACGAGGATCAAAGAAACGGTTAGAACAAAGGGAAGACGGCGCATACTACGTAACAGGGCGAATTTGGGTCCCACTTTATGGAAACTTGCGCGAGCTTGTGATGGATGAAGCACATAAGTCTCGTTACTCAGTACATCCTGGTTCGGATAAGATGTACCATGACTTAAAGACCACGTATTGGTGGCCTAGCATGAAAGCCAACATAGCCACTTATGTCAGTAAATGTTTGACTTGTGCAAGAGTCAAAATCGAATATCAGAAACCATCAGGCCTACTTCAATAACCAGAGATCCCGAAATGGTAATGGGAGCAAATTTCCATGGATTTCGTTACTGGTATGCCTAGATCACAATGCGGAAATGACATTATTTGGGTGATAGTGGACCAATTGACTAAGTCCGCACACTTCTTAGCTATCAAAGAAACTAACAAGTTCTCTACTTTAGCAGACGTTTATTTAAAGGATGTGGTTTCGAGGCACGGGGTGCCAACCTCTCTCATTTCTGACCGTGACGCACGTTTTACTTCTGAACTGTGGCAAGCAATGCACAAGTCCTTTTGCTCACGTTTAGACATGAGCACAGCTTATCATCCACAAATGGATGGGCAGTCTGAACGCACCATCCAAACCCTTGAAGACATGCTTAGGGCATGTGTGATTGATTTTGGTAACGGCTGGGAACGACATCTACCCTTAGTGGAATTTTCGTATAATAACAGTTACCACACCAGTATTCAAGCAACTCCGTTTTAGGCATTGTACGGACGTAAATGCCGATCACCTCTCTGTTGGGCAGAAGTGGGTGACAGCCAAATAACTGGCCCAGAACTTGTGGTAGACACAACTAAGAAGATCGCTCAGATACGACAACGAATGGCGGCAATTCGTGACCGTCAGAAAAGCTACGCTGATAAGCGCAGAAAACCATTCGAGTTCCAGGTCGGGGATCGAGTGCTACTCAAAGTCTCGCCTTGGAAAGGTGTTGTTCGTTTTGACAAACGAGGCAAACTCAACCCGCGATACGTTGGACCTTTCGAAATCTTAGAGAAAATAGGCAAAGTGGCCTACAAACTGAACCTACCCACAGAACTCAGCGGAGTTCACAACGTCTTCCACGTGTCGAATCTGAAGAAGTGTCTGTCAGATGAGTCCCTCATAGTTCCCTTGAAGGAGCTCACTATCGACGATCAGCTGCGATTCATTGAGAATCCAGTAGAAATTACAGGCCGAGACGTTAAGGTCCTCAAGCGTACCAGAATACCTCTTTTTCGAGTTCGTTGGAACTCCCGTCGTGGACCAGAGTTTACCTGGGAACGAGAAGACCAGATGAAACACAAGTATCCCCAGTTGTTCGAGAACAACGAAACTACTACTGAGGCTGAAGCTACTACGGAATTTACGGACAAAATTCCAAACCAACGGGGGAAGGATGTGACACCCCAGGAAAACCATGCAACTCAACTAGCTTCCTCAGTGAGTACGTGCTAAATTTCAGGAGGAAATTTCTTTCAACTTGTGGATAATGTGACAACTCGTATTTCAAACCTCTCTTTGTACTTTGATGTAACCGATGTGAATGTTATGTGATTATGTGAACTTTGATGATTAATTGAATGTTATGTTACGTGATTATGTGTAATGCATGTATGTATGTAATATGATCACATGAAACGAGCCCGATTGCACAACACTTGGCCGATTGCACAAGCCCATTCGGGCCACACTCTTTGTATCCGAACCAAGGGCAGCCCATGTAAGGGGTCGGCCCACTCCTTTTATACACATACAAACACTCTTGTGGGAGTTTGTTTGTCATTATTTGCAAATCACACAACACACACAAACCCTACTCTCTCTTTCTCTCCCATAGAAGCCGTCGGCAACACACCCCTCTCCACCGAAGCTTTTGTGTTTGGATCAATCCTTGCTCTCTTCTCTAACCGGTTAGTGTTTTAACTACTGATTGTATGTTGCATGATGTTGTGATCTATATGTTTTACATGATGGTTTAGGGATTATATGCGATTGATTGTGATGTAAACTGTTAGGGTTTTGTGTTCATATAATCGGTGCTCATGTGTAGATATACGGATCAATATAGGGTGTGATGATGCTATGTTTGAATGATGATTAAAAACTGAAAACATGATACTCGACCGTGATGTATTCATGTTCGAATGATTGGTTGAGTTGTCATGATTATGATGCATGCTAGTAATCAAGAACACAAATAGTGTTAATCTAGTTGATGTTATGTTTTGAACATGTCTAGGGTTCATAGGAAATTGATGTTAAAACCCTTGTTTGATCGATTATTGTTTGGTTTGGAAACTGTTAGTGCTGATTGATCGAATAATTGTAAAACAAGAAACTGTTCAAATTGTTGTAACTGATTACATGATTTTAGGAGAATCACTTAACCAATCGCACAAGTTTGTCGGTCGCACAAGATCAGGTCACACAAGACCTGATCTGATCGCACAAGGTGCATCGCACAAGGTTGGTGCAACTATTTAAAGCTCACGGTACAACTTAGGAATGCATGATCGCACAAGACTTGTGGATTACACAAGGCAGTGCGGATCGCACAAGTCTTGGGCCACACACACTGTTTGGACTTCATTATGTCGATAGGGCCATAAACCCAAAACCTAGTCGCACAAGATGTTCCGAGTCGCACAAGGCCAAATGGATCGCACAATTTAAATCATGTCTATTTGTTTGGGCCGTATCCATGTTGGATTGCTTATGTTATTTGGGCCGGGTATGTTTGGATCGCACAACCCGTTGTGAGTCGCACAAGGTTGTGCTGGACACACAACAGGTTGGGCCGATTGTTATTGGGCTTCACTCTTTGGATCGCACAAGATGGTTGGGCTTGCACAACTACGACAGCCCACTCATCTATGTCGCACAAGTAAACATCATGTGGACTTGACTGTTTAGATGATTTACGTGTTGCCATGATCATTACGTGTTGTAACCTGTTAGATTATGTGTAAAACTTATGTGCACTACTTGAACCTAGACCTGACTTGTATGGTAACCATGTTAGGACGTGGTTGACCACATATAGCTCAAGTGACCATTTTGTTTATCTGCCGAGCAAACCAAGGTGAGTTCACACTTTCTACAAGGCAACGGATTCCCGGTGGTTAGGGAATGGGTAAAGAGATTAAATAGAACCTGCATATTCTCCTTGGGTAGAATATGTACCTTCGCTCCTCCATAGGAAGGACGACAACATTGAGCCTGCGTAATCTCCTTGGGTAGATTTCGTACCTCCGCTCCTCCATAGGAAGGACGACAACATTAACTTACTAGACAAAACTCTATCATGAAGTCCCTCATTTTTATATCAACTTAATCGCCGGGCCAATGGCGAGCGGGTCATTAGTTAATAGCGCTATTAGGGTTGACAAGCCTCACACCGTGCCGGTAGGACGGGCTTGTACTAATAGATCTGGGCACTTAGTCAATGATGATAGACATTGACGTAGGGCACAACTATTGTTCGTCAGTTGTCGATATGGTAACGGTCTAGTGGTTTACATGGGGAAGCCCCCACTAATTATGGATATGGTTTGGGAAACAAGGATACTGGTTAACTCGTGGTTTGCGAAACAGCTTATGGTTTTCAAAACAAACTTGTGAAACTAAACAACCAACTGTGAACTCGCTCAACTTTGTTGTTGACTTGCTGTTACATGCCTTGCAGGTCGTTAGGTGCTTTTGGAACTTGCACGAGGAGGCGTGGTCGTTGTGGGACATGGACAGTTGTGTGCCATGTTAAACATTTGAAACATTTAAACTTATGCTTTGGTTTTAAATGTTTTGCTTCCGCTTACAACTTAAACTATGTTTTGATTGGACACCAATTATATTGTGTTGGATTTTATATTTATTCACATGCTTTGTTCAATATGATTGGTGGCTTGATCCTGGTCAGTCACGCCTCCAAGCGGTGATACTCCACAGGTGGATTTTGGGGGTGTGACAATTGTTGTGCCTCTAACATGCATCACATCTTCGAGCATACTCTGCAGCATCTTTCCTCATAGTCGGCCAATAGTATCCTGTTCTTAGCACCTTCGAGAATAATGATCTGCCCCCAATATGGTTGCCAGAATCTCCTTCATATATATCCTGGAGTACCTCCTTGGTCTCAGGATCCTCCAAGCATCATAGGTATGGACCTGGAAGAGACTTCTTATACAAAACATCATTTATAATAGTGAAACGAGATACCTTTATCCTGAAAGCCTTAGGATTTTCATCCTTTGGGATGTATCCTTCTTTGAGATATTTCATGATCGGGGCCGTCCAGGATCTAGGATCCTCCTTAGGATACTCATCTTCAGGATCCTGAATACTTGCTACTTCTTTATCCTGAGACTTGAAGAGTTCCATCGCAGGATACAGAATATGTAGTATCGGTATTTGAGTTCCTTCCGGTATCCTGACTGTAGATCCTAAATTTGCCAAAGCATCTGCCTCGGCATTATCTGTGACAACTGTGTTCTGTAATCGATTTACGATGTAAAACAATGATGATTATTAATAAAAAAATGTGCTTTGGTATTATTATATGTGTTTTGGTGTTTCTATGTGTGTATTTTTGTTTGGTGACTTTTCAATTCGATTCGATTACGATTGCAAGCTTTAAATCGCGTTCTGGAAGGTTATACGCAAACTGGTGCGTAAACGCAGTCAGTATAACGCGACAAACACTCCGGAATAGTGACATAGGCTTAACATACCTTAAATAACCTCCACATAACTTAGAAATAAGTTTTGAAAGGTTTGGTGTGTCGAAACCAACTTTGTTCGATCGTAGGGACTATTTTTGTCAAACTGCGAAACTATGCCGATTTGTATAGTAACGAACATTCCGGAACATGACCATAAGTTAAACATACCCTAAACAACCTTTACATAGCTTAGAAATAGGCTTTGAGGGGTTCGGGGTGCTAAAATAAACTTTATGCTCATTCAGGGACTAAAAGCGTCAAAAAGTGCATAAGTTTGCATTTTCGCGCATAACTTACGTTCTGAATACATCCGGACCTCCAAAAATTTATGTAAACATTAAAATATTTTATTTTAGTGTTTGGCATAAGAAAATTCCATTCGTCGCTTAATTTGGATCGTTTTTGCGTCCGTTACGACTTCCGTCGTAATTAACCGAACAACGCAATCGTACGACCAAACGAACCGACATCCGAGATATTTTTGAGCACATTTTAAGTTCCCTATACTTTAACTTCATTTTAGAGCTTTGAAATGGGGTTAACGGGGCTTAAACGTGTCAAAAATGCATCGAATATCAAGTTTGGGGCTTCAGGGGCCTGTTCTGCCATTTTTTAAACTTGGCTGGTCTGCACAAGGCTTACGGACCGTAAGCCATCAACCATATGGTCCGTAAGGACCTCCCAGAACAGAAAAATCAGTTTTAACAGCTGTTAACAGCTGTTAAGCACTCCTAATCCCCTTGCACTTGGCTTTTCCTGATGATGGGGGGCCAATTTGATGTACCTTGGTATTTCAACAAGTGTAAGGATGAGATTGAAGCACGATTTACGATAAACGATCCTAACGGTTCAAGGAAAACTATAAATACCACATGATCTCAACCCCAAAAACCCACATTTGATCTGAGTTTTTCTCTAAGTGGTTGTGATTACTCACTTCCTACCTGAGATTACTTGGAATCAAATCTTGCGGGGACCCTTTGTAAGTGTTCTTTCGTTCTTTTCATTCGTTTTAGCGTTAAAGTCAAACTGCGTTTGACTTTCTGCATTGACCAGCTTATGGTCAATGTGAAGTTCGTTTGAACTTCATAACGTGAGCGTAATCACGATGGTTATAGTCCCTAGTGACTATACCTACTGATTACCACGTTATCTAGGCTCAGTGACGAGTCGTAGTTTTGGCCAAAATGCGTATTCCTACGTATTTTGTAACCAAACTACTTGTGGGTATCAAAACCGTTTGTTTTGATACCAAACCTGTTTTCAAACCTTGTTAAACATGTTCTAACATGTTTAGCTCGTCACTTTTTAGTTTAGTGCTTGTGTAGAGTCGTAAGTCAAGCGGACTAAACACCCGCTTAGACTTTCGAACACGACCCGTTTGGTCGTTCATTAGGATCCGACCAAACATGGTTAGTGACCATAGTTGCATAGGGAACAACCTTCCGAGGTTATACCTTATGGTCACCTAGTTTAGATAGTTGTATGATAAGTAGTTTATATGCCTTAGGTAAATTACCAAAATACCCTTTTCATGTATAATTAGTAATTAAGCTTATGTAACCTAAACTTTTGTCACATAACTGATTATACAACATGATTAAACTTGTATAGGCATATAATAATTGTCATAGGACTAGTTAGACATCTCGAACGCGCATTTGCGCGCACGACGCGTCAAAGTAGCATAAGCTACCTTAATGGGTCGCGATGGGTCGAAAGCACTTCGGTTAGGTTCCGATTTAGGATGTAGGCTTTGTTAAACCATATCACATGAGTTCCAACACTCATTTGGGTTACAAGACCTCATTCTGTCCGATCTTCCGATTTAGGCCTCTATTGTTTAACTAGTGGTTCGATTACTAGGTGCTGCTTGATTTCTCTGGTTTACTCGAGTTTGTTGAAGTACTATTGATTGAGGAAACCTTGCACTACATGTGAGTACGTAGTTCCCCTATTTTACAACTTTCAATTGTTTTGGGGTGATTCATATGTACAAAATGTTTTCAAGGTTTAAACGATGATTTCAAAAACGAATTGAACGATTTATACTAAACTATTAACGATTTCGATAATGTGAACGAACTTGTTGGTTGTAGTTACATAACGATCGATATTCATTAGCATTGATCAAGCCAACCAGTATTAGATTATGGTACCATAGGATATGACAAATCCCGTTATTGCACTATATCCATGGTTATGTGTGGGTGTTGTGGGTAACGACTGAATCTGATGATTGTTAACTTACCCTTTGGAGGTTTGTTAATGCAAGAATGAGTTGAACGATGAACGAGTCATAAAGGTTTGAATGTTATCAACGAGACGACCATATATAAGTTATCACAATTAAAACGAGGACGATTTAAACGAGTAAACGATTTGGAAAAGAGTTGGAAACGATTTGGGTAAACGATTGGTTTTTGGCTAGTGTTTAGATAACGGGATGGGTGTAATGTGGTGAAAACATGGTAGATACGCCGCTGGTACTTCTTATATATATATATGTTTTCAACATATTACATTCCGTGGCGTTATTTAGTTCACTTGGGTAAACGATATTGAAACGATGTCACACAACGATGTTTTCGAGATAATATACGAGTTTTATTAACGAGTTTATACGAGATGTTTTACAAGACGGTTTTCTAAAACAAAAAGCTTTTGGGTTAAGAATCATGGCTACGAGATTTTATAAACTATAACCATATTGATTTGAGTTGGTTAATCATGTTGCAATATTATATACTTTTCCAAAACAAGGTTTTTGAGGTATTGCAATATATGTAAACAAGCCATGATTCCGATACTCTTATAAAACCTATGTACTCGCTAGCATTTCTTTGCTGACTTTGTTTTTTCATATGTTTCAGGAATTGTTGCTTGATTGACGTTCTAGGATGCATGCGTCACATAGGATCTGGACGAGGCCTTCGTGACATAAAACAATGATAGTCGATATAAAACTTGTTTGTGATGTGTTAAAACAATGTTAATGTTTAATATTATCAAATAAATGAAATACTTTTTGTATCCACGGTTATGAAACGATAATTCTGTTACAACACCCCCCGATGTTTCCGTCACGCTTTGTTGTTTTACGTGGTCGGGGTGTCACAGAAGAGTTGGTATCAGAGCCAATGGTTATAGGGAATTAGGTTATTATTAATGCTTTGACCTTGACTATAACTTCTAGGACCCCAACGCAAGTTTATTTGCGTTTAGAATTTTAAAACAAAATCGTCACCTATCCTTAAGTGATAACCACAACGAGAAACCCAATTTTCGAATCCGCTTTGAAAACTAATCATCTGTTCTAGGATGATTGATTACTAGGTTTTGAACCCTCTATTGTAAGGTTTTGAACCCTCTAAGTTTTCAAAATCTCGTCAAATTTTGGGTCTAAATAATGTGAACACGTGCAAACTGGAAGAGTGAGTGCCTGTACTCTGAGTTTTCTGTCTAAGGCTATAGTGTTCGTACAAATCCACATAATCGGACCAGTCACTCTTACCTGGGAACTCTTGGGGTGAGTGTTCACTTATAGGCGAGCATGTCTTCGCGATACATTATTTTTGACCTATTTACTTTGATTAGTCACTGCGTGTCGTTTGTTTGTTCGAGGTAACGAACGAATGATCGCCTCTCTTGTGTTTTGTCGATACCTCTTTTACTTTTCAACCTCACTCGACTCTCTTGTTTCCTTGTTAGACAATGCCTCCTCGACGTGAAGCACAATCCTTTACTATTGAAGAAATCGCAGCCCTGGTCTCTCAGCAAGTGGCTGCTGTGCTTCCCGGCGTTGTGACCCAAGTCCACGAGATATTCAACAACAATAACAACAACAACAATGCGCCGTGTAATTTCAAGAATTTCAATACTGCGAAGCCGCTTAAGTTTTCTAGGTCGCAAGGAGCAACTGCGCTCCTGCAGTGGTTTGAGAGTATCGAAAACACATTCAGACATGTGCAGTGTCCGAATGCGTGTAAGGTTGAATTTGCTTCGAGCGTGTTTGAGAAGCGAGCGCTTACCGGGTGGAATGGTGTTATGCGCGACAGGGGTGCCGAAGTGGCGTTGGCACAAACATGGGAAGAGGTTCGGGCTCTCATGATGAAGGAGTTTTGTCCGCGTCACGAAATTCGGTCTTTGGAGCGAGAGTTTGACGATTTAAAGCAAGATGGGGCTGAACACCGTGCGTACACGGATCGTTTTGAGGAACTCAGTCTATTGTGTCCCACCATGGTTACCCCTCTGGAGAAAGCAATCGAGAGATATATCGATGGTCTACCCGATTCTATTCTGGAGATTGTGACCGGTGTTAATCCTATTACCCTTCGTCAAGCAATCGAGTTGTCTGCTACCCTGACTGAGACTCAAGTCAGGAAGGGTAAACTCACCCACAAGGGTGATAAAAAGAAGGCGACTGATTCAGGGAAGGACAAGAAAAAGGGTAAGGGTAAGGAAGGTGAGACGTCGAAGAAAACAAGGAAGCGAAAGGGTGCCCAGAATTTTGCTGTTACAGCACAGACTGCTCAGAACCCGCAGAACCCACCGGCTCAGACACCTGCAAAGAAGGCATATGCTGGTACTGCACCTCATTATGCTCGTTGCAACGGTCATCACGTTGCACAACAAGCTTGCAAGCAATGCACGACGTGTGGTAAACTTGGGCATTTGGCCAATGTTTGTCGTTTGGGACAGAATCAGGTTGCTCAGGTTCCAGCTCCAGGTCTAGGTAATGCTGCAAGATTCCCACCGGGTTCATGTTTTAATTGTGGAGAGTATGGTCACTTCCGCAACAACTGTCCGAGACTGATGAATGCAAATGCGAACCCGAATGCGAACGTCAATGTTAATGTGAATCCCCCTCGTGGGCGAGCATACAATTTGAATGCAAACAAAGCAAGGGCTGACAACGAAGTTGTCAATGGTACGTTTCTTGTTAACAATCAACCTGCATCTATTCTTTTTGATTCGGGTGCCGATAGAAGTTTTGTTTCATTGTCATTTGAGCCCTTGCTTGCGATACCTAGGACTAAACTGAGGAACCCCTTATTTGTTGAAGTTGCCACTGGTAAACCTCTTGTTCTCGATTCTATTATTCATAATTGTCAGTTGAACCTTGATAACCATCTTTTTCCTATTGACCTCACACCGATGCAACTTGGGAGTTTCGATATTATCGTTGGAATGGATTGGCTAACCAAACACCATGCTGAGGTGATTTGTTTCGATAAGATTGTTCGTATTCCTCTTCCGTCTGGCGATGTTCTGGAAGTTCGTGGCGAGAAACCATCTGGCGGTTTGAAGCTTATGTCGTGTATGGAAGCCCAAAGGTATTTACAAAAAGGATATGTTGCTTTTCTGGCACATGTCACCGAGGAGAAAAGCAAGAGCAAGAGTATTCAGGATATTCCGATTGTTCGGGATTATCCGGAGGTATTTCCTGATGAACTGCCCGGTTTGCCTCCAGTTCGTCAAGTTGAGTTTCATATTGACCTTGTACCCAATGCCAACCCGATTGCAAAAGCACCTTATCGTTTTGCACCGTTGGAGATGCAAGAGTTATCGAAACAGCTTCAGGAGTTATCTGATAAAGGATTCATCCGACCGAGCTTTCACCTTGGGGAGCTCCTGTCCTCTTCGTCAAAAAGAAAGACGGATCTTTTTGAATGTGTATCGATTATCGTGAGCTTAATAAGCTCACCATCAAGAATCGATATCCCCTACCTCGAATTGATAATCTCTTCAACCAGCTACAGGGTGCTTCATGCTTTTCCAAGATCGATCTGCATTTTGGGTATCATCAACTTCCTGTTCTCGAAGAAGATATTCCCAAAACTGCTTTCCGCACAAGATATGGGCATTACGAGTTCACAGTCATGCCTTTTGGTTTGACAAATGCTCCAGCTATCTTTATGGACTTAATGAATAGGGTCTGCAAACCATATTTGGACAAGTTCATTATTGTGTTCATCGACGATATTCTCATTTATTCAAAATCTCGAGCCGAGCACGAGCAACACCTTCGCTTAACATTGGAACTCCTGAAGAAGGAACAACTTTTTGCTAAATTCTCCAAGTGTGAATTCTGGCTTAAAGAAGTTCAATTTTTGGGCCATATAGTCAATGAGCAGGGTATTCATGTGGATCCATCCAAGATTGCTGATATTAAGGGCTGGAATACACCGACGACGCCTACAGAGATTCGATCTTTTCTTGGTCTTGCTGGTTATTATCGCCGATTCATTTCGAATTTCTCAAAGATTGCGGTTCCACTCACTGCTTTGACTCAGAAGAATAAGCCTTTCGAGTAGGGACCCAAGCAAGAAGAAGCGTTCCAAACGTTGAAGCAGAAGTTATGTGATGCTCCTGTTCTATCTCTGCCCGAGGGAAGAAATGATTTCGTTGTCTATTGCGATGCGTCCAACTTAGGCCTTGGTTGCGTCCTTATGCAACGAGGTAAAGTTATTACATATGCATCTAGGCAGCTGAAAGTTCACGTGAAGAACTACACGACTCATGATCTTGAGTTAGGAGCTGTGGTTTTCGCGCTTAAAATCTGGAGACACTACCTCTATGGAACGAAGTGTGTGGTTTTCACAGACCACAAAAGTCTCCAGCATATTCTTAATCAGAAAGAGCTAAACATGAGGCAACGACGTTGGGTTGAACTCTTAAACGATTATGACTACGAGATTCGCTACCATCCTGGTAAGGCGAATGTCGTAGCTGATGCGCTTAGTCGAAAAGAATGAGTCAAGCTTCATTCTGTTCGAACTTTATCTGATATTCAATCTCGTGTCCTTCAAGCTCAGCAATTTTGTGTTTCACAAAATTTGATGGGTACGGAATTACCACGTCAACTTGAGCTTATGCTCGAAGCAAAAGACGATGGTTTGCTCTATTTTAAGGATCGATTGTGGATTCCGAAACAAGACGATCTTCGCACCTTGGTAATGGATGAATCTCATAAGTCTCGATATTCTATCCATCCTGGTGCTGATAAAATGTACAAGGATCTTCGTACTCGGTGCTGGTGGCCTGGTATGAAGAAGGATGTTGCCTTGTATGTATCGAAATGCCTAACTTGTCTCAAAGTCAAGGCCGAACATCAGCGACCTTCTGGCTTGCTTGTACAACCAGAGATACCGGTTTGGAAGTGGGAGAACATTGCGATGGATCTCATTACTAAGTTACCGCGTACGTCTAAAGGTCACGATGCTATTTGGGTTGTAGTTGATCGTTTGAAAAAATCTGCTCACTTCTTACCAATCCGTGAGGATTTCTCTGCTGAGAAGCTTGCCAAGATCTATGTAGACGAGATTGTATCACGACATGGTGTGCCCTTGGATATCATCTCCGATCGTGATGCTCGATTTTCATCTCATTTCTGGAAGGCCATGCAATCTGCTTTGGGAACCCAACTGAATCTAAGCACTGCTTATTATCCCCAAACAGATGGCCAATCTGAGAGAACGATTCAAACTTTGGAGGATATGCTTAGAGCATGCGTGATAGACTTTGGTGGTAATTGGGATTCTCATCTGCCACTGATCGAGTTCTCTTACAACAATAGTTATCATACTAGCATTAATATGGCACCATTCGAAGCTCTCTACGGTCGAAAATGTCGTTCACCTGGCTGTTGGAATGAGACCGGTGAAGCTCAGCTTACTGGACCCGAGTTCATCCTAGAAACGACAGACAAAATCAAGAAAATCCGCGATAATCTTGTGACAGCTCGAAACCGTCAAAAGAGATATGCGGATTTGGGACGCAAGCCCTTAGAATTTCAAGTCGGAGATCGTGTCCTACTCAAGGTTTCACCTTGGAAGGGAGTCGTGAGATTTGGAAAGAAAGGAAAACTTGCACCACGATATGTGGGACCATTTAAGATTGTGGAAAGAATTGGAAAGGTTGCCTATCGTCTAGAGCTACCTCCAGAGCTTGGAAATATTCATCCGACTTTTCACGTGTCCAATCTGCGAAAGCGTTTAGCTGACGCTGATTTACACATTCCTCTCGACGAGATTCGAATTGATGAAACAATGCACTTTGTTGAGAAACCCATGGAGATCGTGGACCGTGCTTACAAACAGTTGAAGAACAAACGGATTCATTTGGTTAAAGTTCGTTGGAAATCCAAATGTGGCCCAGAGTTTACTTGGGAACGTGAGGACCAGATGAAGGTGAAATATCCGCATTTGTTTTCACAAGCTTCCTCTAATTAAAATTTCGGGACGAAATTTCCTGAAGTAGGGGAGACTGTGACAACTGTGTTCTGTAATCGATTTTCGATGTAAAACAATGATGATTATTAATAAAACAATGTGCTTTGGTATTATTATATGTGTTTTGGTGTTTCTATGTGTGTATTTGTGTTTGGTGACTTTTCAATTCGATTCGATTACGATTGCAAGCTTTAAATCGCGTTCTGGAAGGTTATACGCAAACTGGTGCGTAAACGCAGTGAGTATAACGCGACAAACACTCTAGAATAGTGACATAGGCTTAACATACCTTAAATAACCTACACATAACTTAGAAATAAGTTTTGAATGGTTTGGTGTGTCGAAACCAACTTTGTTCGATCGCAGGGACTATTTGTATCAAACTGCGAAACTATGCCGATTTATATAGTAACGAACATTCCGGAACATGACCATAAGTTAAACATGCCATAAATAACCTTTACATAGCTTAGAAATAGGCTTTGAGGGGTTCGGGGCGCTAAAATAAACTTTATGCTCATTCAGGGACTAAAAGCGTCAAAAAGTGCATAAGTTTGCATTTTCGCGCATAACTTGCGTTCTGAATACATCCGGACCTCCAAAAATTTATGTAAGAATTAAAATATTTTATTTTAGTGTTTGGCATAAGAAAATTCCATTCGTCGCTTAATTTGGATCGTTTTTGCGTCCGTTACGACTTCCGTCGTAATTAACCGAACAACGCAACCGTACGACCAAACAAACCGACATCCGAGATATTTTTGAGCACATTTTAAGGTCCCTATACTTTAACTTCATTTTAGAGCTTTGAAATGGGGTTAACGGGGCTTAAACGTGTCAAAAATGCATCGAATATCAAGTTTGGGGCTTCAGGGGCCTGTTCTGCCATTTTTGAAACTTGGCTGGTCTGCACAAGGCTTACGGACCGTAAGCCATCAACCATATGGTCTGTAAGGACCTCCCAGAAAAGAAAAATCAGTTTTAATAGCTGTTAACAGCTGTTAAGCACTCCTAATCCCCTTGCACTTGGCTTTTCCTGATGATGGGGGGCCAATTTGATGTACCTTGGTATTTCAACAAGTGTAGGGATGAGATTGAAGCACGATTTACGATAAACGATCCTAACGGTTCAAGGAAAACTATAAATACTGTCACACCCCGACCGCGTAAAACAACAAATCGCGGCGGAAACATCGGGGCGTGTTGCAACAGAATTAATGTTTCATAACCATGGATATCAAAAGTGTTTCGTTTTATTAAACATTGAGTAATTACATCGTCTGGAAATCTAAATACACAATTTAAACATAATCTATCATTGTTATTGAGTCACTAAGGCCTTGTCCAGTCCTATGTGAGCATGCATCTTATCAATCGATATCATTCAACAATACCTGAAACATATGTGAAAACGAGGTCAGCAAAGAAATGCTGGCGAGTACATAGGTTTTGTGAAAATAAGATTCATGACTTCTGTTTAAGAAAATGTTTAGTCATGAACCTTGTAATTTGCTTTGTCTTTGTAAATCATTTGAAAAATAATAAGTTCGGATGATAAGTATAAATAAGAAAATAATGCATGATTAAATGAATAACCATGTAAATGAGTTTGCATAAGATAAGTTGTTTATAAATCAATGTCTTGTGAAAAGTATGTTATTTGTATAAAATGTTCTATGTCTCAAACTGAAATGATTCAAATAACGCTATGATATGTAATACCATACAAACACTTATATATAGGAAGTACCAGCGGCGTATCCACCATGTTTGTATCATATTACACACGCATCGTTACTTAATCACTTAACCAAACCATACCAAACAATGTAAAATGTCTATGTTTAAATCAATTGTCAAATGTATTGAATAATATGTCAAAGTATTCATGTCAAGATGTAAATCATGTCAAAATGTCTATGTCAAATATCCATGTCAAATGTCTATGTCAAAATGTCCATGTCAAATGTCTATGTCAAATATCCATGTCAAATGTCTATGTCAAATATCCATGTATGGCAAGTGAAATGTCTCAACTAAACCATATGCACAAAAACAAAGTATTGAAGTAAAACTTGGTTTAAATCAAAGTTATGTTTTGTGAGAAAATGCATGATCAAATGTCAATCATGTTAAAATGTTTACCCAATCGTTAACCCATTTTGTAAAATCGTTCTAGTCGTTCTTGTTTTAATTGTGAAACTACTTTATGGTCGATTCTCTAATAACATTCAAACCTTCTTGACGCGTTCCTCGCTCCATCTCGCTCTCGCTCTCGTTCTTAACAAACCCTTACCAAAGGATAAGTTAATAATTACAGATTCAGTCGCTACCCACAACCCCCACACATAACAATGGGTGCAGTAAATAACGGGATTTGTCAGATCCTATGGTACCATAACCTAATACTGGTCGGCTTGATCATTGCTAATGAATGTCATCGGTCATGTAAACTACAACCAACAAGTTTGTTCACTTTTTGAAATTTGTTATTAGTTTTTGAAATCATCGTATTCGTTCTTGAAATCATTGTTAGCGTTCTTGAAATAATTGTTATTGTTCTCGAAACTACTTTGTAATTGTTATTGAAATTATTGTAATCGTTCTTGAAATCACATTGTAATTGTTATTGAAATCATTGATAAAGCATTTAGCACATATGAGTCACCCCAAAACAGCTTGGAAAACAGTAAAAGAGGGGAATAATGTACTCGCCTGGGAGTGCTTAGGAGTCTTGAACAACTACCAAGTAAGCTAGAGGAGTTCCGGAAATCAAACGGTACCTAATATAGGTAACTACATAATTAACCCGGACCTAAATCGGAAGACTGGGTAGCAGGAGGGTTTGTAAACCAAATGAGTGTAGGAACTCATATGATATGGTTTAACAAAGCCTACATACTAAATGAAACTTAACCTAAGTATTATCGACCCATCGCGACCCATTAAGGTAACTTATGCTACTTTAACGCGTCGTGCGCGTGAAACGCGTTCGGACCGTCTAACTAACCCTATGACAAGTGTTATATGCCTAAACATGTTACATAATCAGTTATGTGACAAAGGTTTAGGTTACATATGCTTAATTACCAATTATACATGAAAAGGGTATTCTGGTAATTTACCTAAGGCATATAAACCACCTATCATACAACTACTCAAACGATGTGACCATAGGGTATAACCTCGGAAGGTTATTCCCTACCTACTATGGTCACCTAATGTATTTGGTCGGATCCTAATGATCGACCAAACTGGGTCGGGTTCAAGGTATAAGCGATTTATTAGATCGCTTACCCTACGACCCTAGACAACGTGGTAATCAGTAGGCATAGTCCCAAGGGACTATAACCAATGTGATTACAATCACGTTGCGAAGTTCAAAAGAACTTCGCATTGACCATTACTGGTCAACGCTGAAAGTCAAACAAAGTTTGACTTTCGGACTCGAAAAGCAATAAAATAAGGAAAAGAACGAAAGAATACTTACGAAGGGTCCCCGAATGCTAATCCCGATTCAAGAATCTCAGGTATGAAACAATGGTTTCAACTTAGAGGTTCTCAAATCAGAATTCTAGTAATTTTAGTAATGGGGGGTATGGGGTATTTATAGGAATACCCGAACCGTTAAGATCGTTTCATGGAAAACGTGCCTTAATCCCATCCGTACATGTGTTGAAATGTCATGGTGTTTAGGTGTTTGAATTCCATCCATACATGTGTTGAAATGTCATGGTGTTTAGGTGTTTAAATTCCATCCATACATGTGTTGAAATGTCATGGTGTTTAGGTGTTTAAATTCCATCCATACATGTGTTGAAATGTCATGGTGTTTAGGTGTTTAAATTCCATCCATACATGTGTTGAAATGTCATGGTGTTTAGGTGTTTAAATTCCATCCTTATCCGCTGACTAAGCAAGTTAGAATGTGTGGTTGTGAATTAAACAACGGCTAATACATCGAATCTGGTCCCGAATGCGAAAAACGATCCAAATGACGTGACGAATGGATTTTTCTTATGGCGAACACTAAAATAAAATATTTTAGTGCTAACATAATTTTTTGGATGTCCGGATGTATTCAGAACGTAAGTTATGCGTGAAAATGCAAACTTGTGCACTTTTTGACACTTTTAGTCCCTGAATGACCCAAAAGTTTATTTTAGCACACCAAACCCCTCAAAGCCTATTTCTAAGCTATGTAAAGGATATTTATGGTATGTTTAACTTATGGTCATGTTCCGGAAGGTCTGTTACAGTTCAAATTGGCATACTTTCGCAGTTTGTCAACTTTAGTCCCTGTAAGCGATTAAACTTGATTTCGGCATACCAAACCTTCCAAAACTTATTTCTAAGTTATGTAAAGGTTATTTAAGGTATGTTAATCCTATGTCACTACTCCGGAGTGTTTGTTGCATTAAACTGGTTATATTTACGCATCAGTGCGCGTATAACCTTCCCGAAAGCGATTTAGGGTTTGAAATTGAACAAAAATTGATATGTGCAAATGATACACATATTTTTACAAATCCCAAGTATGAAATACAATATTTCATTGGTTTGGTATTTGTTTGATGGCCGTGGAGGCACAGGTGTTACAGTCTCCCCTACTTTAGGAAATTTCGTCCCGAAATTTATTTAGAGGAAACTTGTGAGAGCTTGAAAGCATGAAGTTGAAAAGATCGAACAAAATTGGTTAGGGTTCTTGAACTTCTAGTAACCTTAATAACATTATGTTTGCAATGCAAGAGGGACACTTATATACAAGTATATGAAGTGTTATTGGTGCGTCCACCGTACCTCCATTACATCGTTGTCATTTTGTTATTGTTGTCGCTATCGGTTCTTACACATAATAAATCTTACTGGGTTTCTGTGCACTAAATTTCATAATTATGTACGCGTCCATAATCAGACAATTCCTTGCACAGTTCACACAGTCTATTTTATAATGTGTAGGGGAAAACCAAATGAACATTCTTATGATGAGTGTGACTAGACCGCCATAGAGTCCTTTTAATTAAATCAATAAATGATCTAAATAGACTATCAAGGAGTCTGTCCAGCTACATCACTAGATGTCATTCTTTAACCAGATTGTGAATCAATCTTTTTGACTAGACCACTTAAGGGTCTCTTATGAATCATGGAGTAGTACTATATAATCCAAGGGTCTTAACTCTTACATAGAAGCCCATTAAGGATTTAAGGTAGTACCTTTTTGAATATCCAACTACGAATCCATCATATGAAGATATGAAAGATTCTACGAGGATTTGGATAACGAATATCCAGAGTATACGAAAACACAAAAATCATAGAGGAGAACACATAAACATATATCACATAACCACAAAATTGTTTGTTAATTTGTCTTGTAAATTGCGTACTTGCATTTAAAGCACACTTGGAATCCATTCCGTGGATTTCATTTGGTACTTTAAACGTTAACAAGAATCCAACTATAAAGATAGAAAGATTCAAAAAGAAAATTCGATTTCGATTACTAGGAACCGAAGTGTTCGAATTAAGGTACATAAGGAATCCAATTAAGGACTCTGATTTGAACGATAATCATCCACAAGGATCTAATTGTAAAGATAAAAAGATCCCATATGAATTTTAGAAGTTGAAGATGTTTTGAAACCTTGCACTGGATGTGCTTAGGTCAAAACATGATGTAAAATGCTTATGAAGTTGAGATGCTTGATATGTCAAGGCGACATATGAAGCAGAATTTTGAAGGTTAAGTCAATGTATGAGGAAAATATTTTTGAAAACTATGCATGGGGTTCTTTTAAGAAAAATGTGTTTAACGTTTTTGAAACCTTATATATAATACTTTTGAAATAAAGTAGGTGTATTAGGTAGATATATTTACAAAAATGTTTTAAAATCATGCAAGATGAATTTTGAAATTATGTATAAGGTTTTTGAAAGACATGAATGATGCTTTTCGAAATCATGCACTTGATAATAAAATGTATTGTGTTAATATTGTCTTCAGACTATATGAAATATTTTGAAATTAGGAAGGTTGGTTTTGATAACATGGTCAATGTTTTTGAAATAACATAGACAATGCATCTAGAAAAAAAAAATTGTTTTCAAACTATATGAAATGTTTTGAGATCATGAAGATTGTTTTGAAATACTTGTACTGTATATGTTGAAAAAAATCAAAACGGAATGGGTATGAGATTTGAAAATACCCTTAGTTATCTAACCAAGGATTTAAAGGCACAGATGTGCGAAAAGCACGATTACTCATAATGTCACTTAATTTTCTGTACTTTGTTTCTTAGAGTGAAACGAGTACTTAAAAATTTCGAGGGAATCATGAGCGATCATGGCGAAGTTCTGAGAAGCCTTTCGCTTCTTTGACTTCTTAGGGGATCGTTCATCCATGGTCTTTGATTCCTCGATTGGTTTCTTGGCTGATGGTGTTGTCGCCTGACTAGGTCCTGCCTGTCTTGGTGACTCTTGAGTGGCTTCATCCTGGAGATGATACTTGGCAGTAGCTAATTCAACAGTCTTTAGGACTACTTCGCCTATTCGCTGAGCGAATTTGGCTGCTTGCTCAGATATCTGGGCGTCATTGTGATGAAGAGACATTCTTGAAGAAAAAGAAAGGCATAGGGAGAAACAGGTGAAAGATTATTGGACATTCAAAACAGAATGATAACGCATGAAAATTGCGATCATTTGGTTGTTACCTAAGGCAAACAAATGAGACGGTGACTAATCAAAGTAAATGGGTCAAAAATAATGTATCGCGAAGACATGCTCACCTATAAGTGAACACTCATCCCAAGAATTCCCAGGTAAGCACAACTGGTCTCGCGTCTGATGAGATGTATACGAAGTGCTTGCCTAGACAGAAAACCCAGAATACAGGCATTCACCCTTCCAGTTTGCACGTGTTCACATCATTTAAAACCCAAAACCTTGACGAAGTTTTGAAAACTCAAAGGGGTTCAAAACCATATAATAGAGAGTTCAAAACCTTACAATAGAGGGTTCAAAACCTAGTAATCAATCATCCTAGAACAGATGATTAGTTTTCAAAGCGGTTTTGAAATTTATGTTCTTGTTGTGGTTGTCACCTAAGGATAGGTGACAGTATTGTTTTATGACTAAACGCAAGTAAACTCGCGTTAGGGTCCTAAGAAGGTTATAGACTAGGTCAAAGCATTACTAATTACTAATAACCTAATTCCCTATAACCATTGGCTCTGATACCATCTTTTCTGTCACACCCCGACCGCGTAAAACAACAAATCGCGGCGGAAACATCGGGGCGTGTTGCAACCGAATTAATGTTTCATAACCATGGATATCAAAAGTGTTTCGTTTTATTAAACATTGAGTAATTACATCGTCTGGAAATCTAAATACACAATTTAAACATAATCTATCATTGTTATTGAGTCACTAAGGCCTTGTCCAGTCCTATGTGAGCATGCATCTTATCAATCGATATCATTCAACAATACCTGAAACATATGTGAAAACGAGGTCAGCAAAGAAATGCTGGCGAGTACATAGGTTTTGTGAAAATAAGATTCATGACTTCTGTTTAAGAAAATGTTTAGTCATGAACCTTGTAATTTGCTTTGTCTTTGTAAATCATTTGAAAAATAATAAGTTCGGATGATAAGTATAAATAAGAAAATAATGCATGATTAAATGAATAACCATGTAAATGAGTTTGCATAAGATAAGTTGTTTATAAATCAATGTCTTGTGAAAAGTATGTTATTTGTATAAAATGTTCTATGTCTCAAACTGAAATGATTCAAATAACGCTATGATATGTAATACCATACAAACACTTATATATAGGAAGTACCAGCGGCGTATCCACCATGTTTGTATCATATTACACACGCATCGTTACTTAATCACTTAACCAAACCATACCAAACAATGTAAAATGTCTATGTTTAAATCAATTGTCAAATGTATTGAATAATATGTCAAAGTATTCATGTCAAGATGTAAATCATGTCAAAATGTCTATGTCAAATATCCATGTCAAATGTCTATGTCAAAATGTCCATGTCAAATGTCTATGTCAAATATCCATGTCAAATGTCTATGTCAAATATCCATGTATGGCAAGTGAAATGTCTCAACTAAACCATATGCACAAAAACAAAGTATTGAAGTAAAACTTGGTTTAAATCAAAGTTATGTTTTGTGAGAAAATGCATGATCAAATGTCAATCATGTTAAAATGTTTACCCAATCGTTAACCCATTTTGTAAAATCGTTCTAGTCGTTCTTGTTTTAATTGTGAAACTACTTTATGGTCGATTCTCTAATAACATTCAAACCTTCTTGACGCGTTCCTCGCTCCATCTCGCTCTCGCTCTCGTTCTTAACAAACCCTTACCAAAGGATAAGTTAATAATTACAGATTCAGTCGCTACCCACAACCCCCACACATAACAATGGGTGCAGTAAATAACGGGATTTGTCAGATCCTATGGTACCATAACCTAATACTGGTCGGCTTGATCATTGCTAATGAATGTCATCGGTCATGTAAACTACAACCAACAAGTTTGTTCACTTTTTGAAATTTGTTATTAGTTTTTGAAATCATCGTATTCGTTCTTGAAATCATTGTTAGCGTTCTTGAAATAATTGTTATTGTTCTCGAAACTACTTTGTAATTGTTATTGAAATTATTGTAATCGTTCTTGAAATCACATTGTAATTGTTATTGAAATCATTGATAAAGCATTTAGCACATATGAGTCACCCCAAAACAGTTTGGAAAACAGTAAAAGAGGGGAATAATGTACTCGCCTGGGAGTGCTTAGGAGTCTTGAACAACTACCAAGTAAGCTAGAGGAGTTCCGGAAATCAAACGGTACCTAATATAGGTAACTACATAATTAACCCGGACCTAAATCGGAAGACTGGGTAGCAGGAGGGTTTGTAAACCAAATGAGTGTAGGAACTCATATGATATGGTTTAACAAAGCCTACATACTAAATGAAACTTAACCTAAGTATTATCGACCCATCGCGACCCATTAAGGTAACTTATGCTACTTTAACGCGTCGTGCGCGTGAAACGCGTTCGGACCGTCTAACTAGCCCTATGACAAGTGTTATATGCCTAAACATGTTACATAATCAGTTATGTGACAAAGGTTTAGGTTACATATGCTTAATTACCAATTATACATGAAAAGGGTATTCTGGTAATTTACCTAAGGCATATAAACCACCTATCATACAACTACTCAAACGATGTGACCATAGGGTATAACCTCGGAAGGTTATTCCCTACCTACTATGGTCACCTAATGTATTTGGTCGGATCCTAATGATCGACCAAACTGGGTCGGGTTCAAGGTATAAGCGATTTATTAGATCGCTTACCCTACGACCCTAGACAACGTGGTAATCATTAGGCATAGTCCCAAGGGACTATAACCAACGTGATTACAATCACGTTGCGAAGTTCAAAAGAACTTCGCATTGACCATTACTGGTCAACGCTGAAAGTCAAACAAAGTTTGACTTTCGGACTCGAAAAGCAATAAAATAAGGAAAAGAACGAAAGAATACTTACGAAGGGTCCCCGAATGCTAATCCCGATTCAAGAATCTCAGGTATGAAACAATGGTTTCAACTTAGAGGTTCTCAAATCAGAATTCTAGTAATTTTAGCAATGGGGGGTATGGGGTATTTATAGGAATACCCGAACCGTTAAGATCGTTTCATGGAAAACGTGCCTTAATCCCATCCGTACATGTGTTGAAATGTCATGGTGTTTAGGTGTTTGAATTCCATCCATACATGTGTTGAAATGTCATGGTGTTTAGGTGTTTAAATTCCATCCATACATGTGTTGAAATGTCATGGTGTTTAGGTGTTTAAATTCCATCCATACATGTGTTGAAATGTCATGGTGTTTAGGTGTTTAAATTCCATCCATACATGTGTTGAAATGTCATGGTGTTTAGGTGTTTAAATTCCATCCATACATGTGTTGAAATGTCATGGTGTTTAGGTGTTTAAATTCCATCCTTATCCGCTGACTAAGCAAGTTAGAATGTGTGGTTGTGAATTAAACAACGGCTAATACATCGAATCTGGTCCCGAATGCGAAAAACGATCCAAATGACGTGACGAATGGATTTTTCTTATGGCGAACACTAAAATAAAATATTTTAGTGCTAACATAATTTTTTGGATGTCCGGATGTATTCAGAACGCAAGTTATGCGCGAAAATGCAAACTTGTGCACTTTTTGACACTTTTAGTCCCTGAATGACCCAAAAGTTTATTTTAGCACACCGAACCCCTCAAAGCCTATTTCTAAGCTATGTAAAGGATATTTATGGTATGTTTAACTTATGGTCATGTTCCGGAAGGTCTGTTACAGTTCAAATTGGCATACTTTCGCAGTTTGTCAACTTTAGTCCCTGTAAGCGATTAAACTTGATTTCGGCATACCAAACCTTCCAAAACTTATTTCTAAGTTATGTAAAGGTTATTTAAGGTATGTTAATCCTATGTCACTACTCCGGAGTGTTTGTTGCATTAAACTTGTTATATTTACGCATCAGTGCGCGTATAACCTTCCAGAAAGCGATTTAGGGTTTGAAATTGAACAAAAATTGATATGTGCAAATGATACACATATTTTTACAAATCCCAAGTATGAAATACAATATTTCATTGGTTTGGTATTTGTTTGATGGCCGTGGAGGCACAGGTGTTACAAATACCCCATGATCTCAACCCTAAAAACCCACATTTTATCTGAGTTTTTCTCTAAGTGGTTGTGATTACTCACTTCCTACCTGAGATTACTTGGAATCAAATCTTGCGGGGACCCTTTGTAAGTGTTATTTCGTTCTTTTCATTCGTTTTAGCGTTAAAGTCAAACTGCGTTTACTTTCTGCATTGACCAGCTTATGGTCAATGTGAAGTTCGTTTGAACTTCATAACGTGAGCGTAATCACGATGGTTATAGTCCCTAGTGACTATACCTACTTATTACCACGTTATCTAGGCTTAGTGACAAGTCGTAGTTTCGGCCAAAATGCGTATTCTTACGTATTTTGTAACCAAACTACTTGTGGGTATCAAAACCGTTTGTTTTGATACCAAACCTGTTTTCAAACCTTGTTAAACATGTTCTAACATGTTTAGCTCGTCACTTTTTAGTTTAGTGCTTGTGTAGAGTCGTAAGTCAAGCGGACTAAACACCCGCTTAGACTTTCGAACACGACCCGTTTGGTCGATCATTAGGATCAGACCAAACATGGTTAGTGACCATAGTTGCATAGGGAATAACCTTCCGAGGTTATACCTTATGGTCACCTAGTTTAGATAGTTGTATGATAAGTAGTTTATATGCCTTAGGTAAATTACCAAAATACCCTTTTCATGTATAATTAGTAATTAAGCTTATGTAACCTAAACTTTTGTCACATAACTGATTATACAACATGATTAAACTTGTATAAGCATATAATACTTGTCATAGGACTAGTTAGACGTCTCGAACGTGCATTTGCGCACACGACGCGTTAAAGTAGCATAAGCTACCTTAATGGGTCGCGATGGGTCGAAAGCACTTAGGTTAGGTTCCGATTTAGGATGTAGGCTTTGTTAAACCATATCACATGAGTTCCAACACTCATTTGGGTTACAAGACCTCATTCTGTCCGATCTTCCGATTTAGGCGTCTATTGTTTGACTAGTGGTTCGATTACTAGGTGCTGCTTGATTTCTCTGGTTTACTCGAGTTTGTTGAAGTACTATTGATTGAGGATACCTTGCACTACATGTGAGTACATAGTTCCCCTATTTTACAACTTTCAATTGTTTTGGGGTGATTCATATGTACAAAATGTTTTCAAGGTTTAAACGATGATTTCAAAAATGAATAGAATGATTTATACTAAACTATTAACGATTTCGATAATGTGAACGAACTTGTTGGTTGTAGTTACATAACGATCGACATTCATTAGCATTGATCAAGCCAACCAGTATTAGGTTATGGTACCATAGGATATGACAAATCCCGTTATTGCACTATACCCATGGTTATGTGTGGGTGTTGTGGGTAACGACTGAATCTGATGATTGTTAACTTACCCTTTGGAGGTTTGTTATTGCAAGAACGAGTTGAACGATGAACGAGTCACAAAGGTTTGAATGTTATCAACGAGATGACCATATATAAGTTATCACAATTAAAACGAGGACGATTTAAACGATTTAAACGAGTAAACTATTTGGAAACGAGTTGGAAACGATTTGAAAACGATGTTAAACGATTTGGGTAAACGATTGGTTTTTGGCTAGTGTTTAGATAACGGGACGGGTGTAATGTGGTGAAAACATGGTAGATACGCCGCTGGTACTTCTTATATATATATGTTTTCAACATATTACATTCCGTGGCGTTATTTAGTTCACTTGGGTAAACGATATTGAAATGATGTCATACAACGATGTTTTCAAGATAATATACGAGTTTTATTAACGAGTTTATACGAGATGTTTTACAAGACGGTTTTCTAAAATAAAAAGCGTTTGGGTTAAGAATCATGGCTACGAGATTTTATAAACTATAACCATCTTGATTTGAGTTGGTTAATCATGTTGCAATATTATATACTTTTCCAAAACAAGGTTTTCAAGGTATTGCAATATATGTAAACAAGCCATGATTCCGATACTCTTATAAAACCTATGTACTCGCCAGCATTTCTTTGCTGACTTTGTTTTTTCATATGTTTCAGGTATTGTTGCTTGATTGATGTTCTAGGATGCATGCGTCACATAGGATCTGGACGAGGCCTTAGTGACATAAAACAATGATAGTCGATATAAGACTTGTTTGTGATGTGTTAAAACAATGTTAATGTTTAATATTATCAAATAAACGAAATACTTTTTGTATCCATGGTTATGAAACGATAATTCTGTTACAACACCCCCCGACGTTTCCGCCACGCTTTGTTGTTTTACGTGGTCGGGGTGTGACATTATCCTCTCTTGGTACCTGTTCAAGTGTAAACACATCGAAATATCCTGCTAATTTTTTGAGAATTTCAAGATATTCGATTAACCTTTCACCTTTGACTACATAGGATCCTTTGAAATGGTTAGTAATTAACAAGGAATCAACATATACTTGCAAACTTTTAATATTCATACTTCTGGCCAACTCTAATCCTGCAATCAAAGCTTCATATTCTGCTTCATTATTAGTGCCAGGGAATTCACACCTAATAGCCTGGGGTAGTATGTCCCCCTATGGCGATTTTAGTAGTATACATAATCCTACACCTCCATTAGATGCACCATTAGTATATAATGTCTAGGATTCTAAGGTTTCTCCTAGTTGTTGTACTTCTAGGTCTACTTCATTTTGAATGTCACTACTGAAATCAGCCACAAAGTCTGCTAAAGCCTGAGACTTTATAGCATTTCTAGGTTCATATACTAGATCATAGGCACTTAATTTTATGGACCATTTAGCCATCCTACCTGACATTTCAGGTTTCCTAAGTACATTTTTAACAGGATAATTAGTTTTAACATGAATCCTATGTGTCTCAAAATAATGTCTAAGCATAGTTGATGCCATAACTTGGGCTAATATCAATTTCTCTAAGTGTGAATATCTACTTTCAGCATTTAATAAACTTTTACTAACATAATAGACATGATACTGCTGACCTTCATGATCCTTTACCAGAACAGCACTTACAGCATTCCCTGACACTGCAAGATATAGGGATAATGGTTCACCATCCTCAGGCTTCATCAACAAGGGTGCAGTTGAAAGATATTGCTTTAATTCTCGTAGGGCCGCTTCATGCTTTTCTCCCCATTCAAATTTTTTATTCTTCTTCAGGATATCGTAGAATTACTTGCATTTCTCTGAGGATCTTGATATAAACCTGTTCAATCCCGCTACTCATCCTGTTAATCTTTGCACATCTTTCATGTTGGATGGTGACTTGATATCCAGGACAACTTTGATCTATTCCGGGCTTGCTTCTATCCCCCTTTTAGTCACCTTATATCCTAAAAACTTTCATGCCCCCACTCCGAAATGGCTACTGGTCCAGGATGTCAAATGCACCTTCAATATCCTGGAGATGATCCTCAGCCTTCTTGGACTTTACCACCATATCATCAATGTATACCTCCATGGTGTCCCCCAGTTTGTCTTTAAACATCATATTCACCAATCTCTGGTACGTTGCACCTGCATTTTTCAAACCGAAAGGCATGGTAGTATAACAATAAATACCTGTTGGTATCATGAAAGCAGTATCCTCCTGATCGGAGGGTTCCATTTGGATCTGCTGAAATCCTGAGGATGCAACCATAAAGGTTAGCATTTCATGACCGGCAGTTCCATCAACCATCGAGTCTATACGAGGCAAAGGAAATGGGTCTTTTGGACACGCTTTGTTTAGGTCTGTGTAATCTACACAAACTCTCCATTTCCCATTCTTCTTTTGAACCACGACCACATTTGCTAGCCACTTGGGAAATTTGACTTCCCTAATCATCTTGGACTTCAACAATCTTTCAACCTCTTCCTGTATGATTGCGTTTCTTTCAGGAGAAAACTTCCTTTTCTTTTGCTGAACGGGCTTGAAAGACCTGTCAATCCCAAGCTTATGAGTTATAATATCGTTAGAAATACCTGTCATATCCTCATGCTTCCATGCAAACATGGACATCCTGCATTTCAAAAAGTTAGTTAATTGATTTTCAATATCCTGAGGGATATTAGCTCCTACGAGCACCGAGATATCTGGATTATCCTAATCCAGGATAGTTTTCTTAACAACTTGCTCTGAGGCTTCCATGATATCTTGGGCTGATATCTTTAATTGCTATCCTGCTTTAGGCTTTGTTGAAGACTTCGTTGAGGAAGAATAACATTCTTTAGCCTCCTGCTGATTGCTTTCCACCTTGACAACTCCCCAATGGGTAAGAATCTTGATACACTGATGATAGGTTGATGGGACAGCCTTCATATCATGGATCCATGGTCTGCCCAATATAATATTGTAGCAGGATAAGGAATCCATGACACAGAAACGTTGCATTGAATTCACTGCCTCAACATATACTGGTAATTTTATTTCTCCCACAGTATTCTTGGCTTCTCCACTGAACCCTACAAGTACAGTGGATTTTGAAGTGATCTCCATCTGGGGAATGTTCATTGTCTTCAGTGTTTCCAGCTGGATAATATTGACAGAACTGCCGTTGTCCACCAGTATCCTGCGCACAAAATGATTAGCAATATATAAAGTGATTACCAAACCATCGTGATGAGGATCCTTGATGCTATCCTGGTCATCACTATCAAATGTTATCACTTTATCAGTTGTAAGAGTTGTCATCCTGGTCGGATTATCTCTCTGTTCTGCCTTAGCCTCCTTGGCATGTCTTTTTGCTGCAGAGTAAGAGGTTCCACATATGTCGGATCCTCCTGAAATAAAGTTAATTATCTTGGCGCCTGCAGGAGGTGATGCTGCTCGTTCAGGATCCTTCTCAGTGTCCTGACCCTTATTCTTTTTCTGTCCAGAAGATCCTTCAGGTATCCTTTGCTTAACAGATAGCTTATTTCCTTCCTCAGGGCTATGCAATCTTCCGTGACATGTCCAAATTCCTCATGGAAAGCACACCATTTGGATTTATCCTTCCAATCGGCCTTTTGCGGGTTCTTCCTGGGCCACCTTACTTTATCTTCCAAACCCTGCATAACATACATTAGTTCGGGTATATTAACAGAAAAACAATATTCTGACAATTCAGGATACTCCTCAGGATCCTCATCCTCAACAGCATTCACTTTCTTGATGTCATTCCGACCATATGGTTTAGAGCGATATGGTTTGTATGAGGATTCTGACTTCCTGTTAGTTGATTCATAAGTTGAGGATGAATTCATCCTCTCTTGCATCTTCTTGTCGTCTTCCAGTCTGATATATCTTAAAGCCCTGTTTTGAGCTTCATCCAGGTTCCTGCAAGGATTCATTACAAGATCCTGATAAAACTGGGAATCCTTCTGCAATCCCATTTTGAATGCCTGTACAGCCGTGGCAACATCAAGGTGAGGGATATCCAAGGATTCCCTGCTAAAATTGTTCACATAATCCTTTAAGGATTCTTGAGGACCTTGAGTTATCCTTTAGAGATCACTGGTTAGTTTCTCCAAACTTCGACTGCAAGAAAATTGACTATTAAATAAGTTAACTAAGTGAGAAAATGATGTAATTGAATGAGGTGGAACGTTTAAGAGCCATTTTAAGGCTGATCCTGTTAGAGTAGAGCCGAAGCCCTTGAGGAGGCATGCTTCCTTGAGATCTGGAGGAATAGGGTTAATTTCCATTCTTTCTCTATACTGAGTAATATGCTCCTCGGGATCCGTGGTTCCGTCATAAAGCTTCATATTGGGAGTTTGAAATCTTTTTTGGGATTTCAGCATCACATATAGGATATGCAAACCGGGATATCATGTGGCTATCCTGGGATACTTCCGGGATGGGCTGAACAACCCTAGGTACACTGGATATCGTATCCTTCAACTTCTAAAGCTCCTTAGAGAGTGCTGACACCTGTATCGTGCAAAGATCCAAAACTATTAGCAACAGGAGTATTAGTATTATTAGATACGTTACCGGTCTGAGGATTCTGGCCATATCCTGGAGCATATCCTGAGCCCCTCACCGTTGATACCCTGACTGATGAAGGTATCTGAGGAGTATGACCCTGAGAATGGCTTGGTACAATATTGCCCCGGTTATCCTCAGGGTATATTTCTTAACTGAAGTTCAATGCTCTAGGCTGCAAGGGAGTGACAGTATCCTCAGCAGGCCTGTTAGAGTTAGACTTCAAGAGTTGTATTTATCTTATCAGCCTTTGATTGGTCTCCTGCTATTGCTTCATCTGATCTTGTATAGTACCAAACAAAGTTAGAATTTCATCATTAGAAGCCATAACAAGAGTTCTCCCTGAAGCAGTAGATCCATGGACATTTTGAGTAGGAACAATATCCCGAGATGTGAGTTTCAATCCTCCTTGGAGTAGCTTAAGGCTATGAAGAAGCTTGCGTCCTTGGAGGTGGTGGAAGCACCGAACCAATTGTTGCAGAGGTTGTAGCAGACATGGTAGAAGAGCTCATGTTTGATTTTGAGGCCATCGAAAATAGTCGTGCAAAGAGTTTCGAAAAAAGAAAACCAATATTTTGGTAAAAAATTATCACTTGCCCCACGGTGGGCGCCAAATTGTTTTGGTCAAAAATTACCGAAGCAATAAAGTGATCAAATTAGATTTGTGAGGTAGTGTGCTAACAATGTTTATAGAAAATATTCTGATTTGGTTGTTTGCAAAAGTATTTTTCAGGATATAGCTCAGGATACCAAGCTATATCAACAATCAAACAATGAGCAAAAAATGTAAAGGTTGACACGAGATGTACGAGGAAAGCCATTGATCAATCTAGATCGCTGGCACAAAACCTCAGGAGTTGATAATCGCAGCTGCCTTGTTCTTCTTATTACTTCAAACTTCAGGATACAGTGCAGGATATTGTACGGATCAGCTAAGTGTTACAATGAATTTCGAGTGTGAGTGTTTGTGAATGTGATTGTGAGTGATTGCAGCTTGTAGAGAAAGTAAGAAAGTGAGTGAAGTTGTGTGTCTTATCGATCCATACAGCTCCTATTTATAGTAAATAGAAATAACTAACTATCCAATAATCTTGGGATGCTTCAAATATTCCCTATAGAACGTTGGAGACCCCTTCTTTCGGCTTCAATGTTCTCCTTTCAACCGAATAGATCGAGTCTACAGGAGAACAAGTCCACTCGAACGTTGTAAGCTTGCCATCCTAATCTGCACGTGAATAATTAGTAACTACCAAGATACTACATCAGGATGTTACCAATATCCTGATCCAGTATCCTGGTCATAAACAGAAAGAATAAAGTCAAGATATAATTCAAGATATGGGTTCAGAAAACCACCATAACAACCGTTATATCCTATCATATCCCCATGGCCGTTTATGTAGTGGGGGATGGACATAGTTGGGAAAACTCCCGAAGGCTCCAGGAGGAAAGGTTTTCATGTTAGAAATGACGGATTATTTCTCCAAGTGGGTTGAAGCAGAAGCCTTTGTCCAAGTTAGGGATCAAGAAGTGATATCCTTCACAAAGTGGAATATCCTGACAAGATTCGAGGTACCGGCTGAGATAATTTGTGATAATGGTTCCCAGTTCATCAGCAAAAGAACTACTGATTTTTGTAAGAGTTGGGTAATCAAGATGGTTACGTCGACACTAGTGCATCCTCAAGCAAATGGACAAGAAGAATCCTCAAACAAGATAATCGTCAACAACTTAAAGAAGAGGTTAGTTTCCAAAAAATGAAAATGGGCAGGGGAACTACCATTTGTCCTATGGGCTGATAGAACAACTGTGAAGAATGCTACTAGGCAAACCCCATTCTCTTTGGTATTTGGGAAAGAAGCAATGGTCCCGACAAAAATGGTGATACCTACAGCTAGATCAAGCCTACTGGATCCTGAATCAAAT
This sequence comes from Helianthus tuberosus, assembly GCA_030545235.1. NCBI lineage: Eukaryota > Viridiplantae > Streptophyta > Magnoliopsida > Asterales > Asteraceae > Helianthus > Helianthus tuberosus. The sequence goes on from CM060393.1 coordinate 145,922,501, forward strand.
CCTGAAGCCTTATGTCAAGAGTTAGATACTATTGATGAAACGAGAGATGCAGCAAAGCTGAGGATGGCAGCATATCAGTAGAGGATAGCCAAGTCATACAAAAAGAATTTAAGGACGAGGAGATTCCAAGTTGGAGATTGGGTGTTGAGGAAAGCGTTTCAGAATACAACCAACCCTACTGATGGGAAATTAGCCCTGAAGTGGGAAGGACCATATGAAATTGAATCAGAATCCCGAAAGGGAGCATACCGGCTCAAGACCATGGAAGGGGATATGTTGCCAAGATCCTGGAATGCCATATATCTTAAAGCTTATTTCAAGTGAGTTTAGAATTTGAATTCTAACTCAGGATGGTATGAATTCTACCTTATTTAAATGTGTTTGATTTATTTCATTTATTATTCTTTTTTGAAACCTTGTACTGACTTAGTTTAAAGGTGATTTGTAGGATACGCTTTAGGATGATACTCCATGATATTTACTCCAGATGAATCGAAAGATTATAGGATTGGCCCCCTCTCTCACGTTTTAGGGATTTAAATCCCTTCAATGGTTTAAAGGTATTCACCTTTCTCTCGAATTGGGTTTAAACACCCCACTTGGAGCGTAAGTTATCCGGGTATAGTTCAAGATGGCGGGACCAGTTCATGTAACAGTGGCTGATAATTTCATTATTATTGACTATATCCTGGATCCTTATGGTATATGAGGATTGATCACCCTCTCTCATGAAAGGGTATTTTCATACTCTCTAAGGTTTAAAGGTTTTTACCTTTCTAAGACTTGGAGTTTATACACTCCCGCCTGTAGCGCACGAAAATATGGGTTTATCCCCAGAAAATTAAGGGTTTATCCCTAGAAAATTAAGGGTTTATCCCAAGTAAAACTAGATATTTTTGGACAAGTTTCAAAAATATGATAAACTACAATTGTGTTTACACATATTTTTTAAAAGTTATGAAGTCTAATCACGGAGTGAAGAAATTCTCAAGTATCCTAATGCAACGTCCTACACAGACAGGGGATATCCATGCTGGGGACATTGCAAATGGTTCAAAGGTTAAGAATGAAGATTATTGCCTAAGTGTTTCTAGTATGGATTCTTACTTTTCCTAAGTTTGAAGGCCTTATCTAAGTGATCTAAGTTTTTTTTATAAAAAGTTGTATTTAACTAAGTTTTGAATGGAAATGCTGAAACAGTTAAGCATCGTGTCAGTATCCTGATCAGGATATTCAGAACATACTTTTCAAAATAAAATATAACAACAGAGATAAGGTCGAAAGGTTAGTTTATTATTAACGGTTCAAAAGGTTATATTATTCGCTTCATCTCAAAACGAGACCATCCACCAACAATACAACTAGTTCTAAAAACATATTAACAAAAACAATTGAAGGCTTCGTCCTGAAAACACAGGATCCCTCCACTTCCAACTGTTAGATTGTTCTAAGCATGCAGGAAATTAAAATTGTTAAGTGCAGGAAAAGTAAAGTGCAAGAAATGTAATTTGTTTAGGGGTTACAGACCATTCAAATTCAAAAAAGTGGAATCTAGCCTAAGCAATAATATCCATCATTTCCCACTTCGATGCTCTCACACAGCAGCATCCTCGCCAACCTTCTTAGCTCCATCACCACTGTTTTGGTCAAAAGTTACCGAAGCAATTATGTGATCAAATTAGTTAGTGAGGTAGTGTGCTAATGAATAATGATGTTTGGAAAAAATATGTTGGGTTGATTGTTTTATGAAAACAGTTTCAGGATATAGCTCGAGGATATCAAGCTATACCAACAATCAAACAATGAGCGGAAAAAATAAAAGTGGACACAGGATGTACGAGGAAAGCCCTTGATCAATCTAGATCTCCAGTATAAAACCTCAGGAGCTGACAATCGTCGGCTGCCTTGTTCTTCTTATTGCTTTGAATAACCAGGATACAGTGCAGGATAATACTCAGATCGCTACTAAGTGTTACAACGATTGTAAGTAGTGAGTGTTAATGTGTGATTGCTAGGAAGAAATGTGTACGAGTTAGAGAGCGCGGAGTGAAGTGAGTGTCCTACGATCTGGCTATCCGTTTATATAGTTACAACAACGAACAAATTCTTCTATAAACTAGGGATACTTTCGCGTATTCCCTCTTGACTGTTAAAGACCTAATCCTCCGGCTTCAACGTCTATTTCCCAACAATATTGAACGAGTCTCTAGGGGAATGAGTCCTTATGAACGTTGTGATCCTGCAGCCATAACCTACAAGCAAATTATTAGTAACTGCCAAGATACTGTCTCAGGATGTTACCAATATCCTGGTTCGGTATCCTGATCATAAACATCTAACATAAATTCAAGATATAGTGTCAGGATATGGGCTCAGAATTTCACCCATAACACTTTTCCCCAAAAATGTTGCCGTTGAGGATCCCTCATCCCAACGGTAATATTTTTATGTTACTTAGGTAATTAAGTGATAAGATGGCTTGATTTGACACGGTGCAACTACCCAAGCTATATTCACCCATTAGTCCCCCCTATATCTTCTCATCTTATCTCCCATTTAACCGTCATCAAGAAATTGAAAAGGTAAATTCTCTCTCCTATCTTCATCCCTTTTCTCCTTCCTTTCTTTTGTTTCCAGTCAATTATGGCGAGATAAACCAGATCAAATTTTGGCGACTTGGCCCCCACCTTTACGCCGCAGAATCTGCTCCAGTATCTGGAGAAAGAAGTGTGCTCGTTTGACAATGCCTACCTGTCGGCCCTTCGTACCTCCGTCATTTTCCCGGAAGGCACAATTTTCCGGCCATACGAGCGGGAGCTCCAATCAGACATGTCATCCACAGAATGGCTATGTTTTAATGCCTCCCCTTCACGTTGGGTCTTCGATTTCCCTTTTCCGACTTCATCACCGATTTCTTTCACACCACCGGTCTTAGCTTCAGTCAAACCATGCCCATGCTCTGGCATGTCTTGGTTGTTCTTGATCGGATCAAGAATACCCATATCCCTAAGCTTTTTGTTAATGATCTTCCTATAGCATACCGGCTAAGATCCCATGGGTCTAGCAGGTTTATATTTTATTCCACCTCTAACGACCCTTTGATTCTCTAGGCCACCAGGAATGAAGAGGAATGGAAGCCCAAGTTCTTTTTTTTGTAAAAAGAAGTTCAATCCCTGGTGGAGCAGATTATCCGGTGAAGTGGTTAACAAGGGGTCGGATTTAGGGTTTTAGGATCATCGCCAAAAATATCCTATCCTATATCATGGACTGATATCTTTCTTTTGTTTTATACAACGGACTTCAGAAAACTAGCACCTCCCCTCACTGATTCAGAGAAAAGGATTAAAGCCATCTACGAGTTTCATTCCGAATCCAGCATCCTCAAGCCAACACTCAAGTTCAAACATGTCTAGTAAGGATCATGTTCAATATCCTGCGTAAATTCTGTTATTTAAGATTTCGTATAATAAAGTTTTAAGATCACTCCCTTATGCAGACACCAGCAAGATGCCTATCCTCTTGGACCTTGATGAACTGGATAGCTATCCCACCCCTGTTCAGGTCAAGAAAGTGACTCCAGCTACTACAAGCTCCAAGCCAGCTACTGCTCTAAAGCCTGCTTCAAGAGCCCATGCCTCTACGTAAAAAAAGAGAAAGGGCTCCGAAACTGCTGCTCCTGCTTCCGAAGGGTTCTCTTATGAGGATCTCAGTTTCACCGACTCCTTGGAGCCCATGACTTCCTTTCTCCACAAGGTAATTTCTTAACCCTATATCATGTATACATATATTGGTTTGGTATTCCGGTTATTTAGTACTAAACAATACATGTGTTCTATTTTGTAGGGCCTGCAACACCTGGTGAACCTCAATATCGAATCCTGTGAGGCTGTGAAGGTCCTTGAGGCCAGGAACAAGAAGCTTGAAATCACTGTCTCAGACCAGGGCAGAATCGCCGAGGCCAAGACCCAGCATTACGAAGACAAACTGAAGAAGGTCACGCAGGATGCAGAAGTGAAGCTGGCGCTGACCAAGTTGACCGTGAACAGGCCATGATTTCCTTTCTAGAGGTGATCAAGAACTCAGCTGTCATCTCCCTCCTGCATGCTAGAATCAAAATGGCGTATAAGGCCAGGGAGACAGGCTTAGAGTGCCTAGCCTAGCTGGTTGATTCATGGGTGACGAACTGAAGGATCTTGGAGGGAATCCTGAGCTGCCTCCTATGAAGTCTGGAGCTGGGGAACCTTCGAAGGCAGTTGAGGTGTCGGTTGAAGCGGGAGAGAAGACGGAGGTTGGAGCTGATGCTGGTCAGGATGCTACTCAAGAAGCTGGTCAGGATGCTGGTGGTGATGAGGTGAAGAAGGTTGGTGAAGATGCTGGTGTGTGAGAGCATCGAAGTGGGCAATGATGGATATTATTGCTTAGGCCGGAGCCCACTTTTTTAAATTTGAATGGTCTGTAACCCGAAACAATTTACTTGTCCTGCACTTTAATTTTCCTACACTTGAACAATTTATCTTTCCTGCATGCTTTTGAACAATTTAATAGTTAGAGGTGGAGGGATCCTGTGTTTTTAGGACGAAGCCTTCAATTGTTTATGTAAATATGCTTTAAAAACTAGTTGTATTCTTGGTGGATGGGTCTCGTTTTGAGATGAAGCCAAGAATGCAACCTTTTTAACCGTTAATAATAAACTAACCTTTTAGCCTTATCTTTGTTGTTATGTTTTATTTATTTATTTTGAAAGATATGTTCTGAATATTTTGATCAAATATCCTAGTCAGGATACTGATATTATACTCAACACTTTTTTTACTTTTATTGAAAAATTTTAGCTAAGAACTTAATCAAATATGACTTTATAAAAGCTTAGATCATTTAGATAAGACCCTTAAACTTAGGAAAAGTAAAAATCCATACCAGAAACACTTTGGCAATAACCTTCATCTTCAACCTTTGAATCATTTGCGATGTCCCCAGCATGGATGTCCCCTGTCTGTGTAGGATATTGCATCAGTATATGACATACTTGAGTATTTCTTCACTTAATGATTTCCAGAAACAGAGTAACATATGTAAGCACCATTGTAGTTTAGCAAATCTTTGGAAATTGTCCAAAAACTTTAGTTATACTTGGGATAAACCCTTAATGTACTGGGGATAAACCCTTAATATCCTGAGGATAAACCCTTAATATCATGGGGATAAACCCTTGTTTTCGTGTCCTACAGGCGGGAGTGTATAAACTCCAAGACTTAGAAAGGTGAAAACCTTTAAACCTTAGAGAGTATGAAAATACCCTTTCGTGAGAGAGGGTGATCAATCCTCATATACCTTAAGGATCTAGGATATAGCTAATAATAACGAAATTGTCAGCCACTATTACATGAACTGGTCCCGCTATCTTGAACTATTCCTGGACAACTTGCACTCCAGGCGGGGTGTTTAAACCCAATTCGAGAGAAAGGCGAATACCTTTAAACCATTGAAGGGACAAGAATCACTTAAACGTGAGAGAGGGGGCCAATCCTCTAATATTTCGATCCATCTTGGGTATATATCCTGGAGTAACATCCTGAAGCGTATCCTACAAAGCACCTTTAACTAAGGTGGGTGTTAGCTTGGCTAACATCCCTCCGATGCTTAAGTAAGTATTGGGTTTCAAAGAATAATAAATTAATTAAATCAAACATATTTAAAAGAGATAGAATTCATACCATCCTGAGTTAGAACCTAAATTCTAAACTCACTTGAAGTAAGCTTTAAGGTGTATAGCATTCCAGGATCTTGACAACATATCCCCTCCATGGTCTAGAGTCGGTATGCTCCCTTTCAGGATTCTGATTCAATTTCATAAGGTCCTTCCCATTTTTGGGGCTAACTTCCTATCAGTAGGATTGCTTGTATTTTGGAAAGCTTTCCTCAAAACCCAATCTCCAACTTGAAATCTCCTAGTCCTTAAATTCTTATTATATGAGTTGGCTATCCTCTGTTGATATGTTGTCATCCTTAGCTTTGCTGCATCCCTCATTTCATCAACAGTATCTAGCTCTTGACATAGGGCTTCAGGATTTGACTCAGGAACCCGTAGGCTTGATCTAGCTGTAGGTATCACCATTTGTGTCGGGATCACTGCTTCTGCCCTAAACACCAAAGAAAATGGGGTTTGACCAGTAGCATTCTTCACAGTTGTTCTATCAGCCCATAGGACAAATGGTAGTTCCTCTTCCCATCTTCCTTTTTTGGTGCCTAACCTCTTCTTTAAGTTGTTGACGATTATGTTTGAGGACTCTGCTTGTCCATTTGCTTGAGGATGCACTGGTGTCGACGTAATCATCTTGATTCCCCAACTTTTATAGAAATCAGTAGTTCTTTTGCTGATGAACTGGGAGCCATTATCACAAATTATCTCGGCCGGTACCCTAAACCTTGTCAGGATATTCCTCTGTATGAAGGATACCACTTCTTGGTCCCTAACCTAGACAAAGGCTTCCGCTTCAACGCATTTGGAGAAATAATCCATCATTGCCAACATGAAAACCTTTCCTCCTAGAGCTTTTGGGAGTTTTCCCACTATATCAATACCCCATTTCATAAACGGCCGAGGGGATACGATAGGATATAATGGTTCTACAGGCTGATGTAGTATATTGTTGTGTCTCTGACATGCATCACACTTCTGAGCATACTCAATAGCATCCTTCCTCATGGTCAGCCAATAATATCCTGTTCTCAACACCTTCGAGAACAAAGCTCTGCCCTAGTATGGTTGCTACAGTCTCCTTCATGTATATCCTGAAGTACCTCCTTGGTCTCAGGATCGTCTAAGCATCTTAAGTATGGACCTGCAAGAAATTTCTTATAAAAATATTATTTATAATAGTAAAACGAGATACCTTCATCCTGAAAGCCTTAGGATTTTCATCCTTTGGGATATCTCCTTCTTTAAGATACTTCACAATTGGAGCCATCCAGGATTCAGGATTCTTCTCAGGATATCCATCACCAGGATCCTGGATACTTGCTACTTCCTAATCCTGAGATTTGAAGTGTTCCATCACAGGATACAGGATATGCAGTATTGGTATCTGAGTTCCTTCGGTATCCTGACAGTAGATCTTAACTTTGCTAGAGCGTATACTTTAGCATTCTCTTCTTTTGGTACATGTTCAAGTGTAAAAATTTCGAAATATCCTGCTAATTTTTTAACAATTTCAAGATAGTCAGCTAACTTTTCACCTTTGACTGCATAAGATCCGTTAAAATGGTTAGTAATCACAGGGAATCAACATAAACTTATAAACATCTAATATTCATATTCTTATCCAATTCTAATCCTGTTATCAGGGCTTCACACTCAGATTCATTATTAGTAGTAGGAAATTCACATCTAATTGCCTGGGGTAATATGTCCCCCTGTGGCGATTTTAGTAGTATCCCTAATCCTACACCTCTTAAGTTGGATGCACCATCAGTATGTAATATCCAAAATTCTGAACTTTCGCCTAGTTGTTGTACTTCTAGGTCAGCTTCTTCTTGAATATCACTACTAAAATCAGCCACAAAGTCTGCTAAAGCCTGGGACTTTATAGCACTTCGAGGTTCATATACTAAATCATATGCACTTAGTTTTACGGATCATTTAGCCATTCTACCAAACATTTCAGGTTTCCTAAGCACATTTTTAATAGGATAATTAGATTTTATATGAATCCTATGTGTTACAAAATAATGCCTAAGCTTAGTTGATGCCATGAATAGAGCTAATATCAATTTTTCTGAGTGTGAGCATCTAGTTTCAGCATCTAACAAACTTTTACTAACATAATAAACAGGATACCATTGACCTTCAAGATATAGGGACAGAGATTCACCATCCTCGGGGTTCATCAGCAGAGGTGCACTTGAAAGATATTGCTTCAATCCTTGTAGAGCAGCTTCATGTCTTTCTCCCCATTCAAATTTTTTGTTCTTCTTCAAGATATCATAAAATTCCTTGCATTTTTCTGAGGATCTTGATATGAACCTGTTCAACGCTGCAACTCTTCCAGTTAGCCTTTGCACATCGTTCATTTTAGATGGTGATTTGAGATCCACGACAGCTTTAATCTGTTTTGGGCTTGCTTCTATCCCCCTCTTGGTCACCATATATCCTAAAAACTTTCCTGCCCCTACTCCGAAATGGTACTTAGCAGGATTGAGCTTCATATTGTATTGGTCCAGGATATTGAAGGCACACTCTAGATCCTTGAGGTGATTCTCTGCTTTCTTAGATTTCACCACCATATCATCAATATATACTTCCATTGTGTCCCCCAGATTGTCTTTGAACATCATATGGACTAGCCTCTGATATGTCGCACCTGCATTTTTTAAACCAAAGGGCATGGTAGTATAAATGTTGTGCATCTACCATCTTCCTGGTCAGATGGTTCCATTTGGATTTGTTGAAATCCTGAGCATGCATCTATGAAAGTCAGCATTTCATGGTCGGTAGTTGCATCTACCATCGAATCGATATGAGGTAATGGGAACGGGTCTTTAGGACAAGCTTTATTGAGGTCTGTGTAGTCTACGCAAACTCTCCACTTCCCATTCTTCTTCTGGACCACCACCACGTTTGCTAGCCACTTAGGGAACTTGACTTCCCTAAGCATCTTGGACTTCAACAACCTTTCAACCTCTTCTTGAATAATTGCATTCCTTTACGAGCAAATTCTCTTCTCTTTTGTTGAATAGGCCTGAAAGACTTGTCAATTCCAAGTTTGTGAGTTATGATATCTTTTGATATACCTATCATGTCTTCGTGTTTCTATGAAAATGTGGACATCCTGCATTTCAAAAAGTTAGTAAGTTGTTTTTCAATATCCTAAGGGACAAGCACCAAGATGTCTAGATTATTCTCATCAAGGATAACTTTCTTAACATCCTGCTCCGAAGCTTCCACAATATCTTGGGCTTGTATCCTTAATTGCTATCCTGCCCGGGATTTTGTCGAGGCCTACATCGACGAAGAGTAGCATTCCTTCGCCTCCTATTGGTCACTTTCAACATTTACTACCCCCAAGGAGTAGGAACTTAACACACTGATGATAGGTGGAAGGTACAACTTTCATATCGTGAATCCATGGCCTGCTAATATAATATTATAGTAGGATAATGAATCCATGACACAAAACCATTGCATCGAGTTTACTCCTTCAATGTATACAGGCAACTTTATCTCTCCAACAGTATTCTTTGCTTATCCACTGAACCCTACAAGCACAGTGGACTTCGAGGTAATCTCCATTTCTGGGATGTTCATTCTCTTCAGGGTTTCCAATTGAATGATGTTGACCGAGCTTCCATTGTCTACCAATATCCTGCGCACAAAATGGTTAGCAATATATAAAGTAATTACCAGACCATCATGGTGAGGATCCTAGATGTTATTCCGGTCATCACTATCAAATGTTATCACTTTGTCATTTGTATGCGTTGTCATCCTCGTTGGTTTGTCCCGTCTTTCTGCCTTAGTCTCCTTGGCATACCTCTTAGCTGCAGAATAAGAGGTTCCATATATCGGACCCTCCAAATATGAAATTGATTATCTTGGCATCTTTCAAATAGCCTTTGCTCAGCAAGTAACTTATTTCCTTCCTCGGGGATATGCAATCCTCTGTTACGTGCCCAAAGTCTTCATGGAAGGCACACCATTTGGACTTATCCTTCCAATCAGCCTTTTGTTGATTCTTCCTAGACCATCTTGCTATATCTCCTAAACCCTGCATGGCATACATTAGTTCAGGAATATTAACCGAAAACCAATATTTTGATAACTCATGATACTCTTCTCCATCCTCATCCTTGACAACATTTACTTTCTTGCTTTCATTTTTACCATACGACCTAGAGCGGTACGGTTTATACGAGGATTCCGACTTCCTGTTTGTTGACTCATATGTTGAGGATGCATTCATCCTCTCTTGCATTTTCTTGTCATCTTCAAACCTGATATATCTCAAAGCCCTGTTCCGAGCTTCATCCAAGTTCCTGCAAGGATTCATCACAAGATCCTGATAAAACTGGGATTCCTTTTGTAGTCCCATCTTGAATGCTTGCACTATAGTAGCAATATCAACGTGTGGGATATTGTTAGGGGAGGATTTTCTAACAATTAGTGATCCTTATTCATTATCCTAACTAGTGATCCTTACTTCTGTGACAGGTGGTGATCCTCAGAAGGGCTTTAGGATCAGGATCATGGATCACTTCAAGGATCCTCATACTGACGATTGTTTACTTATGTTTTATAACATATCGCAGGTGTAACAAGCTTGACCAGGTCTTAGCGGCATTCTTGGAGAATATTCCCGAAGTATTCTGCACGTGCTAGATCGAAACTAGACGTTATGGAGAACGTGGAGGCTTGGCCCGAAACTCGGAGAGTTTGTTAACTAGATATTTTTCTTATTTTAAAGGGGTAACGAGCTAGTTAGTGACACTTAGTCATTTGGGCAGTTACACACACTCGCAAACACTCTCATACAAGCTCTCGTTCAAACACTTAGCGATTACTTACACTTTTTACACATTTCACCGTAGTGATCCTTGTACCTAGCTCGTTACTATCCGAAGTTGTAAACGTTTATTCATTTATTTGAGCTTGGTGATCGGTAGTTTCCATCACCCGGGGTTTTTGTGCCGGAGATCAACTCTTGATCAAGGGATTTTTCCCCGTATAAATCCTTGTGTTGTTTGTGCATTCTACATTGAAGTGATCCTCATTGTTGTTACACATTTTAAGCATCATTCCCCTATACAAAGAGTTTGGTTGCATTATCATCATCAGATTTTCTGACCAAAACAGTTTGGCGCCCACCGTGGGGCAATTGGTGCTTCGTCCTTAAGAAAATACGCATTTTTGTGCTTAATTCGGCTCACTAAAACCAAGCAGATGGCTTCCTCATCGAAGAACGCTTCAAACTTGATGCCCTCATTCACTTCCTCACAAGGCGTTCCTCCTTTGCCTCCACCACCTTCTGGATCCCAGAAGAATACAGAAAATGCTGCGAAGAAACCGATTCCCATTTTCTCAAAACCACCTACTTCTTCTGTTTCAACTAATCCTACTACTAATGATCTCTATACCTTGATTTTGCAGATGAGGAATCATGCACAAGAGCAGGATAAGACCAACGAAAGGATCCTCCGGGAGATTGATGAAATTAAGAAACAGAAGAAAACGGCAGAGGATCATTCTCCACTGATGCCCAGATCTTTGAGTTTTGACACTCCGGTGGTTACTTCTCAGCCGTCAGTGGTTCCAAACATTCAATATGCGGGTGGACCAAAAGGAGTGCACTATGGAACAACAGCTATGACCCAGGCACTAGGTTCATATTTCCAGCCAGCAGGATCCTATCCCCAGCATATGGGATCCCTCACGAGTACAGGAGGATATTCAGGAATGCACCAAGTTCAAGGATCCTCCTTCGTTCCAGGATCATCACAGGTTCAAGGATCCTCCTTCGTTCCAGGATCATCCCAGGTTCAAGGATCCTCCTTCGTTCCAGGATCATCCCAGGTTCAAGGATCCTCCTTCGTTCCAGGATCATCCCAGGTTCAAGGATCCTCCTTCGTTCCAGGATCATCCCAGGTTCAAGGATCCTCCTTCGTTCCAGGATCATCCCAGGTTCAAGGATCCTCCTTTGTTCCAGGATCATCCCAGTTTCAGGGATCCTTCCAGATGCCAGGATCCTTGAGGAGTTTGCAAACAGGGAGTTCAGATGTCCATCAAGGAGATTTTATTCCAATGCAGACCAATGCCTCTGCTGGCCCCTCGATCATTCCAGAATCTCAACAATGTGGATTAACCTCCATATTCCCTAACTTGAATCCAATGGGAGGTAATACTTTTAATAATTCTCATACTATTAACCATGGTTTTATGCAGGATCCAGGTATCAATCATGCCATGGCCAGAGAATTGCAAAAGCTAAAGGATATGATTTCGAGTGTTCCGGGAGTAGTCAAACCTATTCCAGAGATTGCAGATGGGAGCCACAAGATATCTCGCTTTGCACCACCAATCTGTGATGCTGAAATACCCAAGAGGTTCCATGTGCCTACAATGAAATTATACGATGGTTCGACGGATCCTGAAGAACACATAGCACAATACAGGGAGAGGATGGAGATCAACCCAATCCCAGAAAAGTTAAAGGAAGCATGCTTATGCAAAGGATTCGGATCCACTCTCACTGGATCAGCTCTCAAGTGGCTGCTAAGTCTTCCTCCCTATTCTATTACCTCATTTGCAAACCTAGTTAACTTGTTTAATACTCAGTTTTCTTGTAGTAGAAAATTTGAACGATTAACTAGTGATTTATATAGGATAACCCAGGGTCATAATGAATCATTAAGGGATTACATTACCAAATTTAGTAAAGAATCCTTAGACATTCCCAACTTAGATATAGCCACAGCTGTTGAGGCCTTCAAAATGGGATTACTTAGGGATTCCTTATTTTATGATGATCTTGTTATGACACCGTGCAGGAACCTAGATGAGGTAAGAACCCGGGCCCTCAGGTTCATCCGGCTAGAGGATGACAAGAGGATTCAGGAGAGGATAACAGGATCCTCAAAGCAGGATAAGCAAGGATCCTCATTCAGAAACAACAAGTTCAGATCCTCCAACAAATCTGATAATCAGAACGTGCATTCTGTTGATCAAGAAGAGGATGATGAGGATTATCCTCCAATCTCTGAATATTGCTTTAGTGTTGATAACAATGAACTAATCCTTGCCTTGCAGAACCTAGGTGATAAAGCTAGATGGCCAAGAAAGAATGAAAGGCCAGCTGCAACTAAAGATAAATCAAAGTGGTGTGCATATCATGAAGATTTTGGGCACCTCACAGAAGAATGCATTGCACTAAGAAAGGAGATTGGGTACTTATTGAGCAAAGGGCATCTAAAAGAGTTGTTGGGTAGGAAAAAGTCAAGGACTCAGGATCCTGAAAGGATCCCTGAGAAGGCTCCAGCCCCTCCAGCAGACGCACAAGTGATAAACTTTATCTCTGGGGGATCCGACATTTGTGGCACATCCTTCTCAGCAGCTAAGAGGCATGCGAAGGAAACTAAAATGGATAACGGAGAAAGGCCAGTTCGAACATCGAGTGTCTCCGAAGGAAAAGTCATAACCTTTGATGAAGAGGATCGTACTGATATCCAGGATCCTCATCACGATGGTTTAGTTATTACCCTTTTTATATCTAACTGTTTTGTCCGCAGGATCCTAATAGACGGAGGAAGTTCAGTGAACATTATCCAGCTTGACGTTCTAAAAAAGATGGGTATCCCTGAATCAGAGATCATACCAAGATCCTCCGTGCTCGTGGGATTTAGTGGCGAAACTAAGAACACCCTGGGGGACATTAAACTCCCAATATATATTGAAGGCTTACACTCTTATCAAAAATTTTGTGTTATTGACTGTTTATCTTGTTGTAATGTTATCCTTGGCAGACCCTGGATACACGATATGAAAGCAGTCCCATCTACTTACCATCAATGTGTGAAGCTCCCTAGTCCTTGGGGAATAGTAAAGATCGATAGTGATCAGCAGGAAGCTAAGAATTGCTACACTTCATCGATGAAACCAGCTTCGAAGTCAAGGGAGCAATAGCAATCAAGGTATCCTCCAAGGAATGTCCTGGAGGCCAGAGAGCAGGATGTGGTAGAAATCCTCATGGATCCTGATGATCCTGAATCCAAAATCTATATCGGATCAGGGATCCTTGGCGAAATGAAAGAAGACCTCATATCCTTCCTCAAAAGAATAAAGACTACCTTTGCATGGAAACATGAAGACATGACTGGTATATCCAAAGATGTTATCACCCATAAACTCGGCATCGACAGATCCTTCAAACCAATACATCAAAGAAGAAGGAAATTTGCACCAGAAAGGAATGCCATTATCCAGGAAGAGGTAGAAAAATTGCTCCGGGCAGGTATGATTAGAGAGGTCAAGTATCCAAGATGGTTGGCCAATGTGGTTGTTGTTCAAAAGAAAAACGGAAAGTGGAGGGTATGTGTCGATTTTACCGATTTAAATAAGGCATGTCCCAAGGATCCTTTCCCTTTACCCCACATTGACTCCATGGTGGATGCAACTGCGGGTCATGAACTGTTAACTTTTATGGATGCTTCATCTGGATTTCAACAAATCCAAATGGAACCATCCGACCAAGAGGATACAGCCTTCATGACTCCAACTGGTATATATTGCTATATTGCTATGCCGTTTGGATTGAGAAATGCAGGTGCAACGTACCAAAGGCTGGTGAATATGATGTTCAAGGATCAGATTGGACAAACTATGGAGGTCTACATAGATGATATGGTGGTGAAATCCTTAAAAGCTGAGGATCACCTACGAGACTTGGAGGAAGCATTTGATATCCTTGACAAATATAATATGAAGCTTAATCCTTCAAAATGTCATTTTGGTGTTAAAGCAGGTAAATTCTTAGAATACATGGTGACTAAGAGAGGCATCGAAGCTAGCCCGGAACAAATCAAAGCAATAGTGAACATCAAATCTCCGGCCAATGCTAAGGATGTTCAAAGGTTAACAGGAAGGATAGCAGCCTTGAACAGATTCATATCCAAGTCCTCCGAGAAATGTAAAGAATTCTATGATATCCTAAGGAAGAACAAGAAATTTGAGTGGACGGAGAAGCATGAAAATGCTTTAAAATCCCTCAAAGATTACCTATCCTCGGCCCCGGCTTTAATGAAACCAGAAAAAGGTGAAGTGTTATCCTTGTATCTCGCAGTATCCTCAAAAGCAGTAAGTGCGGTCCTTGTTAAGGATCATCAAGGTACACAGCATCCCGTTTATTATGTAAGTAAAAGTTTACTTGATGCCGAATCCAGGTACTCACACCTTGAAAAACTTATCCTTGCATTAATAATGGCATCTACCAAGTTGAGACATTATTTTGAAACTCATGTTATCATTGTTAAAACTAATTTTCCAATTAAGAATGTCCTCAGGAAACCAGAGATGTCCGGAAGGATGGCTAAGTGGGCAGTAAAGCTGAGTGCCTATGATATAAGATATGAGCCTAGGACAGCTATCAAATCCCAAGCATTAGCTGACTTTGTGGCTGATTTCAGTAGTGATCTACAAGAAGAAGCTGAGCTAGAAGTCCAGCAGCTAGAAGAGACCAAGGATCCTTGGATACTCTACACTGATGGATCCTCAAATGTCAAAGGCACAGGGCTTGGAATACTACTAAAATCGCCACAGGGGGACATAATACCCCATTCTATAGCTTGTGAGTTCCAAACCACTAATAATGAGGCTGAATATGAAGCCTTAATTGCTGGTTTGCAAATTGCAAAGCATATGGGGATCAGGTATCTTGAGGTACACGTAGATTCTTTGTTAATTACAAATCACTTTAATGGATCATATGTTGTTAAAGGTGAAAAGCTAACCAAATATTTGGAGATAGTCAAAAGTTTGGCACTCTCTTTTGTTTCCTTTAGTCTGTCACAGGTACCAAGGGAAGAAAATACAGAAGCTGATGCATTGGCTAACTTAGGATCATCTTTGAAGATCCCAGAGGATATCAAGATTCCTATTATCCATATCCTGACCCCGGCTATCGAGGATCACCAGACTATGGAGATAGGAGATGATTCTGCAGTTATCCCTAGTGAGGATATTCAATCCTATTCAGGATCCAGATCATGGATCTCACCAATTATGAGATACTTACAACATGGAGAGATTCCTACAGGAGAAAACCCTAGGGCTTTCAAATCTAAGGTATCTCAATTCACAATTATAAATAATATGTTATATAGACGATCTCTTGCAGGACCATACTTGAGATGCATTGAGGATCCTGAAGTTCAGGAAGTTTTAAAAGACTTCCATGAAGGAGATTGTGGAAACCACACTGGGGGCAGGGCTTTATTTTCAAGGATCCTGAGGACAGGATATTATTGGCCAACCATGAAGAAAGATGCTGTGGAGTATGCCAGAAGATGTGATCCTTGCCAGAGACACAGCAATATCCTTCATCAACCAGCTGAATTATTGCATCCTATATCCTCCTCTTGGCCATTTATGAGATGGGGTATGGATATAGTTGGTAAGCTCCCTAAGGCACCTGGTGGGAAAGTATTCATGTTAGCTATGACTGATTACTTCTCCAAGTGGATAGAGGCTGAAGCTTTTGCCCAAGTTAGAGAAAAGGAAGTTATATCCTTCATTAAAAGAAATATTATAACTAGATTTGGAATTCCTTCTGAGATTATATGTGATAATGGTTCCCAATTTATTGGGGGCAGAACCACTAATTTTTGTGACAGCTGGGGGATTAAGATGATAACATCAACACCAGTCCACCCACAAGCTAATGGTCAAGCAGAATCATCCAACAAGATCATCATCAACAACTTGAAGAAGAAGCTTGGATCCAAGAAAGGAAAATGGGCAGAAGAGCTACCCTATGTGCTCTGGGCTGACAGGACAACCCCTAAAAATGCTACTGGTCAAACACCATTCTCTTTGGTGTTTGGGGCAGAATCAGTGATCCCAACAGAAATGGTGGTTCCTACTGCTAGAACAAGTACCCGTGATCCTGACGAAAATGATGAAAACTTGGCTCAAGACCTGGATACTATTGAAGAAATCAGGGATATGGCTAGGATCAGGATGGCCAGTTATCAACAAAGAATGGCTGGTGCTTACAATAAAAATGTCAGGATCAGGAGGTTTCAAGTTGGAGATATGGTGTTAAGGAAAGCATTTCAGAATACCACCAATCCTGCTGATGGAAAATTGGCTCCAAAATGGGAAGGCCCTTATTTGATTGAAGCTGAAGCAGGAAAGGGGGCATATAGATTGCTAACCATGGAAGGTGAATTGCTACCAAGAGCTTGGAATGCTGTCCACTTGAAGAAATATTTCATGTAAGCAGGATCCTTATGCTATAGGTGATCCTCATCAAAGAGATATCCTTAAAGGATCCTCAAAGTATCGGTGATCCTTACTCAGGTAATATCCTAATCTTGAACTATTTCATTTCTTAATTTTTTCATCTAAGGATAAGGATCATGTATCCTTTATCCATCTCTCACGTGAGTTCAAGTTTTGAAAGCTCAGGTATCTTCAGCACAACATTGGTTATCCACAGAAGCAATCCGTCCTTTGGGTTTAACCCCAGTTATTTGGGCTTGTCCCCAGATTCCGCCTGCAGCGCACGATGATCCTGGTATAGTTCAAGGCTTTGGGACCAGTACTCATTATAGGGGCTGATAATTCCATTGTTCTGGCTATGCTTAGGATCCTACGTATAATGGTAGACGTACCATACATCCGTTCATAAGGTTTCTAACGTTTTCACGTTAGCTAAGGTTTCTAACGTTTTCACGTTAGCTAAGGTTTTGGCATCTTCATGTCACTAAGTTTGGATAGTCGCCAGTTAGGGCCATACTCCAGTTTACATACGATCCTTGGGCTTGTCCCCAGTTATCCTTGGGCTTGTCCCCAGTTATCCTTGGGCTTGTCCCCAGTTATCCTTGGGCTTGTCCCCAGTTATCCTTGGGCTTGTCCCCAGTTGCTAACTCTTTTCTTATATTGGCTTAGTCCCAAGTTATGCTCTATTTCAGGTCATTGAAGATAGGCAGTTAGGGATCCTTCATCCTTATTTCACTCTAAGGTTTATCTTATAGTTATCCTTATTATGGTTAGGATTCTAACTTGGATCCTCAGGTATGATCCTTAACTCTTTTGATTCTATTTATTATTCTTTTAAATGACCCTTATACTTGACAACTGAACTTGTAAATTTTAAATCATGTCATTTTTTAAAACTTATCTGTTATGGGATATGTGATCCTTGTTCATATCCTAAACTTTTTGGATATCTTTTCTAGTTCTTCAAGGCTTGATAAGTATAAACAAATTGAACATTATAACAGTTGGAAAATAACATACTAAAAAGGATAAGAACACAAGATAAGCGACAAAAGGTTAAGTTTTTATTTATTAACATAAGACTAACCCTTTAAAGGTTGTCAAAATTACCTACCCGAGCTTCTACCAGCAAAACGTGGCCCGTCCGCTGGGGTAGGTAAAGGGTGTCCATGATAATGAGTTCAAAAGTAGTGCAGGAATATAAAGGCAGCAGGATCACAATGGCTTCATCCCCCGAACAGAGGATCCCTCCACCAATTGCAATCCTGCTTATTGTCCAAAGGATCATACATGATCCTTAATCCTAAAAACCTATTGTTCAAAGTACAACCCATGAAATTGTCTTAAACATCACAACCACAAAAACAACCACCAAACTAAAAAATTGGGCTCCGGCCTTAGCACATATATCCATCATCGCCCAATTGTGCAGCCTACATCTTTGCTGCATCCTCTTCTCCTCCAGCTGCGGTATCCTTCACCTGATCCTTCCCACTGCCACTTGCTTCAATCGCCAAGACTTCAGTAGCCTCCTCTTCCTCATCCTCAAGCTCAGCCAACCTTTCTTTCCAACCCTCAATATCCCAGCTGTTCTTATCAAAGCTAGGATCTTGAGCTTCTTGGGCCATCTTCAACTTAGTCTGATACATTGTGATGGCAGCAGAGAGCTTGGCATTTTCGATGAGGTCGTGCTTTTCATAATCAAAGTTAACCAACACCTTGGCCATTGCCTGCTTGGTATCCTGGAGTTCCTTCCGAGCATCAGCAAGTGCAAGATCTTTGAGCACGCCAACCTGTTGAAGATCAGCTATTTTCTTGTCCAGCTCCTCAATATTACCCACGTAGTCCTCGATCTCAGCAAATTTCTGCAAAAAGAAGATAAGGCAGTTCAAGGTCAAGTGATCCTCATAAGAGCTGGATACCTAGGCAAAGTTAAGGATCCTTACTTCATTGAAGTACTCAAGGAATTGGTGGCGGATCAGTGGCAGCCCTTGAAGATCCTCAGCATCAGAAATTTTCCTCTTCTTGACACCCTTTCCTTTAGTGGGTGCCTTTGGAATGGAAATGCTGGGACTGTTGGTGGATTTCTTCCTCCTGGGTCGTACGAGATCAAAGTCAGCTGTGTTGAATTGGGAAACAGGCTTGACAGGTTTTCCAGCGCCTACACATTCAAAGCAAGATGAGTATTCTTATCCTATTTCAATTTATCTATTTTAATATTTAAACTATGTAAAAGACAGGATACTTACTCGACATGGTAATGGAACCTGAGGATACTTCTTGTGAGTCTTGGGTGTCTATCTTGAATGTCCTTGTTTCAGGATCAAGCTTCCAGAAAGCAGCGAGCTTATCCTTGGTTTCAGGTGATGTGCGGATACGTGAAATGGTGATAGCTGCAAAACAAGAAAGCAAAAATATAAGTTATCCTTGCAAACAAAGAAAGTTCCCGGTGATCCTTATCAGGATCCTCCATCCTACCATGGGTAGCCCAATTTTTAGGAAGATCCTTTCCATCCTGGATAGAATCTCTCTTGACAAAGAAAAAGCGACGTTTCCAGTCTTTGTCATTCTTGGTGACTTTCTGAAGAGGATGATCTGCACCGGGTTTTCGCTTAAGCAAATAACGATGGGAACCAAAAGTAGTGAGATCATACAGCTCCGCCAATTCTGACATGCCCAAAGCAATGCCTTCTTGTTCGATGATCCTCTCCAGGGTATACAAGACCCTCCAAATCATCGGCATGGCTTGGATATAAGAGATGCCGGTAAGAGAAAAGAAGGATTGTGTAAACTCTGGGAAAGGATAGGTGTATCCTATGGTGAATGGAGTGGCTGGAAATGCAACCCATGTTTCTGAAACATAGTCGCTAAGGGTAGTAGGATCAAAGGGTCTGATAACGGCATCCGCCGGAAAACAGCAACGGATTCTGTCTATCTGTGCTTCGTTAAAACAACACTTTTCATTCGCGGAGTCCTTGATGATTTTCTAACTTTCCAAAGGGCTATCTTTCTTGTGATCTTTGCCCGGAGAACTTCGGAGCAACATATTTGATGGAAAGATGAAAACAGAGCAAGAGAGGGAAAAGGATAGAGAGAGAGAATACCTGATCGTCTTCGGAATGCGGATTATAAAGGGAGTTTCTCTGAAAATTTAAATGCATTTGATCCTATCTATATCTCTATTTATAATCATGATCTTGCAGGTTGTCACTTCCGTGACATCATCATCGCAACGGCTAGTTCAAAATTAACGGCTATATATCCGTTAGTTTGTTACGGATAAGATCGAGAAAACATAACTCGCTAATTTTACAATTTCACTCCTTATATTTTGGGGGCAATTGTTAGGGGAGGATTTTCTAACAATTAGTGATCCTTATTCATTATCCTAACTAGTGATCCTTACTTCTGTGACAGGTGGTGATCCTCAGAAGGGCTTTAGGATCAGGATCATGGATCACTTCAAGGATCCTCATACTGACGATTGTTTACTTATGTTTTATAACATATCGCAGGTGTAACAAGCTTGACCAGGTCTTAGCGGCATTCTTGGAGAATATTCCCGAAGTATTCTGCACGTGCTAGATCGAAACTAGACGTTATGGAGAACGTGGAGGCTTGGCCCGAAAGTCGGAGAGTTTGTTAACTAGATATTTTTCTTATTTTAAAGGGGTAACGAGCTAGTTAGTGACACTTAGTCATTTGGGCAGTTACACACACTCGCAAACACTCTCATACAAGCTCTCGTTCAAACACTTAGCGATTACTTACACTTTTTACACATTTCACCGTAGTGATCCTTGTACCTAGCTCGTTACTATCCGAAGTTGTAAACGTTTATTCATTTATTTGAGCTTGGTGATCGGTAGTTTCCATCACCCGGGGTTTTTTGTGCCGGAGATCAACTCTTGATCAAGGGCTTTTTCCCCGTATAAATCCTTGTGTTGTTTGTGCATTCTACATTGAAGTGATCCTCATTGTTGTTACACATTTTAAGCATCATTCCCCTATACAAAGAGTTTGGTTGCATTTTCATCATCAGATTTTCTGACCAAAACAGATATCTAGGGATTACCAGCTGAATTTGTTCACATAATCCCTTAGGGATTGTTGAGGTCCCTGTGTTATCCTATAAAGGTCACTTGTTAACTTTTCAAAGCTTCTACTGCAAGAAAATTGACTGTTAAACAAATTAACTAAATGAGCAAATGATGTATTTGAATGAGGTGGAACATTCAAAAGCCATTTCAAGGCTGATCCTATTAGAGTGGAGCTGAAGCCCTTGCATAGACATGCTTCCTTAAGATCTGGCGGAATAGGATTTATCTCCATCCTCTCCCTATACTGGGCAATATGCTCTTTAGGATCCGTTGTCCCATCATAAAGACTCATGTTGGGAGTTTGGAATCTTTTCAAGATTTCAGCATCACAGATAGGATAAGCAAACCGAGATATCCTGTGACTATCCTGGGATACTTCCGGTATGGGCTGCACTACCCCCAGGTACACTTGATATCATATCCTTCAGCTTCTAGAGCTCTGTGGACAGTGCCGGCGTTACACCTGCATCCTGCGAAGCTCCAAGGGTATTAGTAACAAGAGTATTAGTATTATTAGACAAGTTACCAGCTTGATGATGCTGGCCATATCCTGGAGCGTATCCTGGGCCCCTCACTATCGATATCCTGGTCGTTGAGGGTATCTCAGAAACATTGCTCTGGGAACGGCTCGGTATGATATTGCCATGATTATCCTCAATATATACTGTTGAACTAAAGTTCAGCGTTCTGTGCTGCAACGGGGTGACAGTATCCTTAGCAGGTCTCTTGGAGTTAGACTTCAAGAGTTATATCTCTCTCATTATCATCTGGTTAGTTTCCCGTTGTTGGTTCATTTGATCCTGTTTATTACCAAACAATGTTAAAATTTCATCATTATAAGCCATAACAGGAGTTCTCCCTGGAACACCAGATCTGTAGACGCTTTGAGCAGGAGGAGTGTCTGGGGATATTTGGCTTTCACTTCTCCTTGGAGGAGCTTGAATTTATGGAGGTGGAGAAAGCACCGAACCAGTTGTAGCAGAGGTTGAAGTAGGCATTGAGAAAGAGCTCATATTCGATTTCAAAGCCATTGAAAACAGTTGTGTAAAAAGTTTTGAAAATAGAAAACCATATAATGATTTTAGCAAGGTTTTTTAGTAAGAATAGCACCACTTGCCCCACGGTGGGCGCCAATTGTTTTGGTCAAAAACTACCGAAGCAATTAAGTGATCAAATTAGTTAGTGAGGTATGTGCTAATGATGTTTGCAAAAAATATGTAGGGTTGATTGTTTTATGAAAACAGTTTCAGGATATAGCTCGAGGATATCAAGCTATACCAATAATCAAACAATGAGCGGAAAAAGTAAAAGAATACACAGGATGTACGAGGAACGCCCTTGATCAATCTAGATCTCTGGCATAAAACCTCGGAAGCTGACAATCATTGGCTGCCTTGTTCTTCTTATTGCTTTGAATAACCAGGATACAGTGCAGGATAATACTCAGATCTCTACTAAGTGTTACAACGATTGTAAGTAGTGAGTGTTAATGTGTGATTGCTAGGAAGAAATGTGTACGAGTTAGAGAGCGCAAAGTGAAGTGAGTGTCCTACGATCTGGCTATCCATTTATATAGTTACAACAACGAACAAATTCTCCTATAAACTAGGGATACTTTCGCATATTCCCTCTTGACCGTTGAAGGCTCACCAACTCTAGACTTAATAGGATGCGACACAGGATTCCCTCCAAGATCCTTCAGCTTCACCACCAAGGAATCAACCGGCCAGGCTGGGCATTCTAAGCCTGTGTCTCTTGCCACATACTCCATCTTGATCCTGGCCTGGAGAAAGGAGATGATAGCTGAGTTCTTGACCCCCATCTCGAAAGGAAATCATGGTATGTGTGTACGCATGTAAGTACGTATGTAATGTAATTGTGTATGTATGTATGTATAATGATATAGACGAGTGTATGCATGTATGTAATGATGTAGGAAAGATATGTACGAATGTATGTGTGTACGTATGTAATGTAATTGTGTATGTATGTATGTATAATGATATAGACGAGTGTATGCATGTATGTAATGATGTAGGAAAGATATGTACGAATGTAGATATGAATGTATGTATATAAGTACGTATGTAATGTAGAGGTGTATGTATGTATGTAAGTACGTATGTAATGTAGATGTGTATGTAAGCACGTATGTAATGTAGAGGTGTATGTATGTATGTAAGTACGTATGTAATGTAGATGTGTATGTATGCACGTATGTAAGTACGTGGGTAATTATGAACTAGAGACGTTGAGAGTTAACGTTATTAATGCTGTACCTTGAGAATGAAAAGTAATGCAGGTACATTATTGAAGCATCACCAGGAAGTGGATACGCAGATGAAATGATTAAAGCTTGAAAGATGACGAAATGTGATGTATACGCGAATGAATTTTATTTATTAATGTGTGCTAATGTTATGAATGTATGTGGTGAATGCAGGTTGTACGGATAATGGGCGATTATCACAAGGATTAGAGATCGAAGACCGAGTCACAAGATAGATTGTACGGGAATAATTGAGTATGTACTTTTAGAAAACAGGATTTATGCTTTACCTTTGTACAAGAAACTGACGGTATGTTATGTGCAAGGTAAGTATAAGTGTTTGAAGAAGATGACCCTTGAATGCAGTCTAGGATGAATGCTAAGGCAGGCAAGGATGCGAATGGACAGACGGATCCCAGGTACACAATGTTAATATGTTTGGTACCGGTGTTAAAAGAAAAAGGAAGAAATCTCCTTGGGAGGGTAAGTACTAAATGGAAGACATCGATATTGTCTTGATAAGATTGTTAAAAGGTAGCACGAACTGAGACCCACTACTGCAGACATAAGGCGATGATTACCTGAAGGCACGAAATTAGTATGTGAATTGCGCACCTGGCCAGTACGCAAGAAGCATACGACATTCGTGAGACCGTGGTAATTATCGCAGGTATGTCCGTTAGAATTGGGTAGCTGGTGGGCGTGCGGGTGAAGCGGGTAGTAAGACTCTCAGGAAATTGAGAGTAGTATGTAGGAATGAAAAACATGAATGAAGAACGTTGAATCCGTAAGAAAGTACGGATCAACAATGTATGAATGCAATGCTTGAATCCGCGAGACGGATTCAAGGTATGAAAAGCGTATATGCAATGTTTGAATCCGCGAGACGGATTCAAGGAATGAAAGATATGAATGCAATGCTTGAATCCGCGAGACGGATTCAAAGGATGAAAGGCGTAAATGCAATGTTTGAATCCGAGAGACGGATTCGAAGAATGAAAGATGTGAATGAAATGTTTGAATCCGCGAGACGGATTCAAAACATAGAAGGTACGAAAGGTATGAATGATGTGTTCGAATCCGCGAAGCAGATTTAAGATATAACAGAAGAAACTAGTCTACATAAGAAGAAGTCGATAGCTTGACCATGTATGCGTCAAACAAGTCATATAAGTAAATGTAAAGCAAATGAACAAAAGAATGATATGAATGAAAATATCCGAATGTGTAAGTAACGAAGGAATATGTATGGTACAAAAGACTATAGAAATGTAGAATGATGTTAGCTACGGAGTTAAGCACGTATGTATGACGATGACATAGCAGTTTGTTGTGATAACAAAACAAGAGTTAAATGTTATACAATGAGTCTATAGAATGGAATTTTAAAGGATGAAATGAAGGTACTAAATCCGTTTTAAACGGATCATATGAGTGTAAGTATTATTATAAGTTTGAATGAATAAGTATATTGACCTGTTACTAACGGGTCGAGGAAGTAAGAATGTTAGGTGAAAATATGCCATGAAAATTATACACTTGTTAAGAAGTTAATTGCATGAATAAATACGAAACGAGATGAGATGATTACTTATAATTATGATGTGATCATAAGGTCAAATATAGATGTGGGTGTTTTGGTCAAAAATCACACAAGGATAATGCAACCAAATCTGATTTTGTAAGGAATGATGCTTGGTTAATTGTATGAACAACAAGTACATGAAATCAACGATGAACACCGAGATTTATACGAGGAAAAAGCCCTTGATCTTTAGAAGATCTCCGGCATAAAAAACCTCGGGTGATGGAAACTACCGATCACCAACTATATTGCAAAAACAGCAGTGATCCTTGTACAACTTCGGAAGAAAACAAGCTCAATACAATGAATTTCTAGTGTAAGTGTGTTTTTTGCTAAGTGTTTGCAGAGAATTCGTGCTTTGTGTGTTGTTTCTCTGGTGTGTACGAATTATGTCTCTTTTGAGCTTGTTTCCCCTTAAAAAGATAAGAAAATATCAAGAAACCAACTCTCCTAAAAAGGTGGAAGTCACCCATGACCACCACTAACGGTTATTTCTTCATTTAGCACGTGCCCATAAAGCATATTCCACGAGATTCCAGCAAAGAAGTGGTCCACTACGTCCATTACCTGCATTTGCACATTAAAAACGTGCAAAACATAAGTTCTGTTAAGGATCCTGATCCTCAGACTCGTGATCCTCAGACGCGTGATCCTCAGACTCTGGATCCTCAGACTCTGGATCCTCAGACTGTCTGCATCATCCATTAAGCATCCGTGATCCATGCCCAGACTCAGGATAGATGATCCTTAGCATAAAATTCATGCCCTAACAATTGCCCCCAATATGGCAGTTGTGATAAGGATTCACAGCTGTCATATTTCCGTCAGAAGCGGACTAGCCGTTGCTGCTGGTATCTAGTCGTTACACTGCCTGTCATCACTGATAAGACCTGCTATAATCATCATTGCAGAATATAGAGTTAAAGATAACTCCTCAAGTGCCTTTACAGATCAGAAGATCCTTCCGTTCGTGGAGAATGAATCCTTCTACACAGTTTGCTATTAACCTTCCTGCACTTTAATTTCTACATAGACACTTTAACTGTTAGATAGCCTTATCCGGCCTGGGTGGATGGTCCACGGTTTTGCTGGTGAAATCCAGGCCAGATGATTTTGATACATAATGAATAGGTAATAACATTAAACTTTTTTAGCTACATCTATAGTTGTTTCTTCCCTTTTTATTTTTCATGTATGCTTTCTATTTTCAAAAATATCATCACCAAACAACTGGAAAGTTATTGAAAATCTGATGATAATGTTACATTTTTAACAGAAAACTTGAAGTGTTCGAACAAATGTGGATCAATGATCCTTAACCAAAAAGGATAAGAGACGACTTACAGCTTAGAAAAAGTTAGAATATAACATACCAGAGAATCCAAGTTAGGATTCTATATCCTTGTAAACTATGAAAAGTAAAGCTTCTAGGATCAAGGATCCTTATCGTCAGAACTTGTATAACTTTAGACAGTAGTTTTTAGGGTGTAGAATCATGGATCCTTGAACAATAGGCAGGATAATGGGTGGTGGATGGATCCTCTGTTTGGGGGATGAAGCCACTCGTTATCCTTCCGTCTTTTATTTTCTGCACTACAAAGACCCGTAAACAATGGACACCCTTTGCCAACCCATGTGGACGGGCCACGTTTTGCTGGTAGAAACGTGGGTTGACAATATTGACAACCTTAAAAGGTTTAATGTTTTGTGAATAAAATAACTTTAACTTTTTGGCTATCTCCCGTGTTGCTATCCTTATGTATCCTTTAGTTTTCAATTGTTGTGATATACATTTGTTTGAATAAGAAAAGTTAAACAAATTAAGTTTAAGAATTTTAGGATATGATCCAGGATCAAATATCCTATAGTTGAAAAGTTCCGAAAAGTAGTATATTTTAAGGATCATAAGTTCAGTTGTCAAAGTATAAGGGTTATTCAAATGAATAATGAACAAAATCAAAATAGTTAAGGATCATACCTGAGAATCCAAGTTAGGATCCTAACCTTTATCATTATAAACAGGATAACCATAAGACAAACCTTAATGGAAGGTAAGGATCAAGGATCCTTGGTCGTTTGTCTCCAAAAACCTGAAATAGGATACACCATGGGACTAAGCCAATATAAGATAAGAGTTAGTAACTGGGGACAAGCCCAACAAACTGGGGACAAGCCCAAATAAACTGGGGACAAGCCCAAATAAACGGATGTAAACTGGGGTCAAGCCCATATAAACGGATGTAAACTGGGGTCAAGCCCATATAAACGGATGTAAACTGGGGTCAAGCCCATATAAACGGATGTAAACTGGAGTATGGCCCTCACTGGCGACTATCCAAACTTGAGCGACATGAAAATGCCGAAACCTTAGCTAACGTGAAAACGTTAGAAACCTTAGCTAACGTGAAAATGTTAGAAACCTTAGGAACGGATGTATGGTACGTCTACCATTATACGTAGGATCCTAAGCATAGCCAGAACAATGGAATTATCAGCCCCTAGAACGAGTACTGGTCCCAAAGCCTTGAACTATACTAGGATCATCATGCGCTACAGGCGGAATCTGGGGACAGGCCCAAACTGGGGACAAGCCCAAAACTTTGGAGGGTTGGCCAACCACTTTGATCTTCTGTAAAATGATAACAACTCTGCAAAAGCTTAAACTTTGTGAAAATAGATGTTAACTGATTAACATCTTTAACTTATGATAAGTAATAAGTATAAAATGAATGAAAATGAAAATGAAAGTAATGTGTTACCAAATGTAGAATCATATATCCTTTGAGGATGCTGGATCCTTAATCAGAATACCGGTATCGTTGAGGATCCCTGATCCTTCTTACTTAGTATTTTTTGAGATGAACAGCATTCCAAGCTCTTGGTAGGAGATCACCATCCATTGTTAACAAATGATATGCCCCATTTCCTGATTCAGCTTCAATTAGATAGGGGTCTTCCCACTTTGGTGCTAGCTTACCATCAGAAGGATTTGTAGTGTTCTGGAATGCTTTTCTTAGCACAAAATCACCAACTTGAAATCTTCTAATCCTGACATTCTTGTTGTATGCTCCAGCCATTCTTTGTTGATAACTGGCCATTTCCTTTTTTCTGACTTTGAGCAAAAGCTTCTTCTTAGGATGCAGATGTTATGTTGGTTGGTGTAGAATAGTACTGTGTCTTTGACAAGCATCACATTTCTTTGTGTATTCCACAGCATACATCTTCATGGTAGGCCAATAGTATCCTGTTCTAAGGATCCTTGAGAATAGTGCTCTGCCCCCAGTGTGGTTTCCACAGTCTCCTTGACTTTGAAAGCTTTAGGATTTTGTCCTGTAGGGATCTCTCCATGTTGTATATATCTTAGGATTGGAAGGATCCAGGATCCTGAATCCGACTCTGCAGGATCACCAGGTATGATTGCAGAATCCTCCACTATCTCCATGGCTACGTGATCCTCAATTGCAGGAGTTAAAACATGGGTGATGAGTATTTTTCACATCTTCTGGCATCTTTAGGAATGATCCAAGGTTAGTTAAAGCGTCAGCTTCTGCATTTTCTTCCCTGGGTACCTGTGGTAGACTGAAAAAAGCAAAAGAATCTGCCAGTTTCCTGACTCATGATTAGTGGTTTGGAATTCACATGCAATGGATTGGGGTATAATGTCCCCCTGTGGCGATTTTAGTAGTGTGCTTTGTCTAGTTCCTTTAACATCTGAAGCTCCACCCGTGAAGAGTGTCTAAGGATCCTTGGTCTTCTCAAGTTGTTGAACTTTTAATTCAGCTTCCCTTTGTAGATCACTACTGAAATCAGCCACAAAGTCAAGTAAAGCTTGGGACTTGATTGCCCATTTTGCCATTCTACCTGACATTTGAAGTTTCCTGAGAACATTCTTGATAGCAAGGTTAGTTTTCACAATAATGGTGTGAGTTTCTAAATAATGTCTATGTTTAGCAGAAGCCATAATTAAATCAAGAATTAATTTCTCTAAATGAGAATACCTGGCCTCAGCATCAAGTAGAATCTTACTTACATAGTATACCGGATGTTGAGAGCCTTCATGATCCTTAACTAGGATCACACTTACTGCTTTAGCTGAAATAGCTAAGTATAAGGATAACGATTCTCCATTTTCTGGTTTCATCAGGGTTGGTGCTCTTCTCGGATAATGGCATTCCTTTCAAGTGCAAACTTTCTCTTGTCATATCTTCATGTTTCCAAGCGAAGGTAGACTTTCTTTTTTTTCAAGAAGGATATTAAATCCTGCTCAATACTGTCTAGGATCCCGAATCCTATACAAATTTTGGATTCAGGATCCTCTGGGTTCAACAGAATATCCTTGACGTCTTGCTCCTTGGAGGTTGGCTTCAATGAAGAAGTGTAACAGTTCTTTGCCTCCTGCTGATCTCTTTCTATCTTCACCACATCCCATAGAGTTGGGAGCTTGACACATTGATGATATGTTGAGGGGACTGCCTTCATATCATGTATCCATGGCCTGCCAAGGATAACATTATAGCAAGATAAGAAATCTATGACACAAAATTTTTGAAAAGAATTAACTCCCTTTATGTAAATAGGAAGTTTGATGTCCCCCAATGTAATCTTTGTCTCTCCACTGAATCCAACAAGAACAGATGATCTTTGGACAATATCGGATTCAAGGATGTCCATTCTATTGAGGACATCCAACTGGATTATGTTCACTGAGCTTTTCCCATCAATGAGAATCCTGCGAACAAAATGGTTAGATATAAATAATGTAATAACTACACCGTCGTGATGAGGATCCTGAATGTCCGCACAGTTATCCTCATCATATGATATCACTTTCTGTTGGGTAAGGATGGAGGTCCGAACAGGTGTGCCCCCATTCTCCATCTTTATTTCCTTTGCACGTCTCTTAGCTGCTGAGAACCTCCGGAGATGAAATGGATAATTTGAGCATCGGATGGTGGAGGAGGAGCTTTTTCAGGAACTTTCTCAGGATACTTGATCCTTGACTTTTTCCTTCCGAGCAATTCCTTCAAGTATCCTTTGCTCAAAAGATAACCTATCTCCTTCCTTAATGCTAAGCACTCATCTGTGAGATGACCAGAATCCCCATGGTAAGCACACCATTTCGATTTGTCTTTGGTGGTAGGCGGTTTGTCATTCTTCCTTGGCCACCTAATCTTGTCACCTAAACTCTGCATAGAAAGGATTAGTTCATTATTATCAGCAGAAAAACAATATTCAGAAATAGGAGGATAATCCTGATCATCTTCCTCTTGTTCCACAGCATGCACACTTTGGTTGTCACGCTTGGAGTATTGCTTAGATCAGTTATCCTTGAGATAGGATCCTTATTTGTCTTGCTTTGAGGATCCTGACAATCTCTCGTGGATCCTTTTGTCATCCTCTAAACGGATGGACCTAAGGGCCCTATTTCTTTCCTCATCTAAGTTCCTGCAAGGGGTCATGACAAGATCATCATAGAACATTGAATCCCTAAGCAAACCCATTTTAAAGGCTTCTAGAGCTGTAGCAATATCTAAGTTAGGGATTTCTAAGGATTCTTTACTGAATTTAATTATGTAATCTCTAAGTGATTCATTATGACCTTGAGTTACCCTATATAAATCACTAGTTAATCGTTCAAATCTCCTACTGCATGAGAATTGGCTATTAAACAAATTAACTAGATTAGCAAATGAAGTTATAGAGTAAGGAGGAAGACTTAGCAGCCATTTTAACGTTGATCCGGTAAGTGTGGATCCAAAGCCCTTGCATAGACATGCTTCTTTTAACCTCTTAGGAATGGGATTGATCTCCATTCTTTCCCTTGTGACTTCCATCTGGAATTTCTGGAATGGGCTTAACCACTCTCGGAACGCTGGATATCATATCTTTGAGTTTCTGCAACTCCTTAGCCATGGCTTGGTTGATACCTGTATCCTGCACAAAGCCATGGTTAGCATTGCAAAAATTATTCAAAGTGTTACCTCTTGAATGATTCAAGTTTGGAATTCCAGATGTGAATCCATGTTGGCGGGATTCTGGCGGGATTCTGGCATAACCGAGGGATCAGAGGAAGCAATGGTCTGCATTGGAATGAAGTCTCCTTGATGAACATTTGAACTTCCGGGTTGTTAACTCCCTAAGGATCCTTGATTCTGAAAGATGTTGGATCCTTGATGTGCTGTGAATGGGGGTCTTGGAGGATAATCCATGGATCCGGAAACCTGAGATGAGGATCCTTGAACCTGGAAGGAGGATCCTTGAACCTGAGAGGATCCTTAAACCTGCGAGGATCCTTGAACCTGCGAGGATCCTTGAACCTGAGAGGAGCCTTGAACCTGAGAGGATCCTTGAACCTGAGAGGATCCTTGAACCTGCGAGGATCCTTGAACCTGAGAGGATCCTTGAACCTAAGAGGATCCTTGAACCTGCGAGGATCCTTGAACCTGAGAGGATCCTTGAATCTGCGAGGATCCTTGAACCTGAGAGGATCCTTGAACCTAAGAGGATCCTTGAACCTGCGAGGATCCTTGAACCTGCAAGGATCCTTGAACCTGAGAGGATCCTTGAACCTAAGAGGATCCTTAAACCTGCGAGGATCCTTGAACCTGAGAGGATCCTTGAATTGGCTGCGTCCCCATGCATTCTCCTAAACTGGTGAAGAATCCCTGATGCTGAAATGAGGATCCTGAAGGCTGGAAAGAGGATCCTCGAGCCTGAGACATTACCGATGATCCAGAACGCATTCCTATTGATGCACCCTGGTATTGGACATATGGAGCTGCAAAGTGCTGGGAAGTTATGACCGGAGTGTCGAAATTCAGCGACCTCGACATCAAAGGGGAGTGATCCTCTGCTGATTTATCAATTTCGCGAAGGATCCTGCCATTAGTTTTGAGCTGCTGCTGCATGTGATCCTCCATCTGCACAATCAAAGCATAAAAATTACTGTTAGTAAGTGTAGAGGAAGAAACAACAGTTGGTTTTGTGAAAACGGGGGTTGTCTTCTTCGGAGAATTCTCAGCATTCTTCTGGAATGCAAGGGGGAGATGATGCAAAGGCGGAATGCCCTGTGAAAAAGTGACCGCCGACATAGAACTTGGAGTAGTTTTCCCTGAGAAGCCATGTGGTTGAAGGTAATGAACCGAAATGAATGAAATGAACAAAATTTCTCAGAATTGAAGCACCAATTGCCCCACGGTGGGCGCCAAACTGTTTTGGTCAAAAATCACACAAGGATAATGAAACCAAATCTGATTTTGTGAGGAATGATGCTTGGTTAATTGTATGAACAACAAGTACATGAAATCAACGATGAACACCGAGATTTATACGAGGAAAAAGCCCTTGATCTTTAGAAGATCTCCGGCATAAAAAACCTCGGGTGATGGAAACTACCGATCACCAACTATATTGCAAAAACAGCAGTGATCCTTGTACAACTTCGGAAGAAAACAAGCTCAATACAATGAATTTCTAGTGTAAGTGTGTTTTTTGCTAAGTGTTTGCAGAGAATTCGTGCTTTGTGTGTTGTTTCTCTGGTGTGTACGAATTATGTCTCTTTTGAGCTTGTTTCCCCTTAAAAAGATAAGAAAGTATCAAGAAACCAACTCTCCTAAAAAGGTGGAAGTCACCCATGACCACCACTAACGGTTATTTCTTCATTTAGCACGTGCCCATAAAGCATATTCCACGAGATTCCAGCAAAGAAGTGGTCCACTACGTCCATTACCTGCATTTGCACATTAAAAACGTGCAAAACATAAGTTCTGTTAAGGATCCTGATCCTCAGACTCGTGATCCTCAGACGCGTGATCCTCAGACTCTGGATCCTCAGACTGTCTGCATCATCCATTAAGCATCCGTGATCCATGCCCAGACTCAGGATAGATGATCCTTAGCATAAAATTCATGCCCTAACAGTGGGTATGTGTAAATGGAAGAGGGAAAGGTTTCGGGGACGAAACCTTGTTTAAGGGGGGTAGACTTGTAACGCCCCAAAATCTGAATGTTAATATTTGTCGTATGTTCTTATGTGACACGTCATGAAAGAAATAAATAGGCTATTTAACCTAGTTAAGAGTATGGTCAAAAGTATTAAATGATAAAGGTAGTGTCAGTTATGTTTTAAAGGCAAAACCCGAGGGGCTAAAGTGGAACTAATGAAAGATGGGTAATTAAAAGAAAAATATCACACACACACACACACACACACACTTTTCGTGTGTGTTCTGGATAGATCGATCAAGGGGCTCTCAAGAGCCCCAAACCCTAGATCATCAAAAGCTTCATTTTGAAGAATGAATCGAGGCCCAAATTCACAACCGAACACGGATTAATGATCACCATCACGAGGGGATCATAAGGTATGTCTTAAATCTAAGATCGGTGATCATGGGTGAAATGGGTTATGTCCTAATCCGTGAGTTAATATGAAATTGATCATGTATAAGGGTTAGAATCATCATATTGAACATAGGTTATGTATGGTTGGTGTTAATTTGATGATTTGATGTGAAACCCACTTGTTTTGGTAAGAATGATGACTTGAATGATCATCTATGTTCAATTCTTATGGATTGATGATGAATTATGAGGGATACGATGAATACTTGTTAGAAGAATTAGGAGAAATGTGATGATGATATGTTTGATGTTATTTGGGAATGATGCATGATGATTAGTAGTAGATTTTGATGGGTTATGTATGAGTTTAAAAGATTAGTGCATGAAATAGTTGTACGTTATGCTTAAAAGGTAGTACTCACATCAAGTGTATGATGAAATGTATATAGTGTCGTCCGTAAAGCCTATCATGATGATACGGGTATAAAATAATGAGTCGAAAGTTAAATAAAATGAATTGTTGACTTTCTGAAAGTCAACTACGAACAAGAAGCATGATTTGACTCATTGTCGTAAAGATATGGTTATAGGAAGTCGTATGGTACATGTTATAACGATACGTTTTAAATGGAATGATATGATGAATTACATGAGCTTGTAAGAATGTGAAATTGGTCACATGTGCTATGCTTGTTGGAATTGACTAATTAAAGTCAAATGTAAAAGATGTAATTGTTATGATCGTCTACATGTGCAATGAGTATGCTAACAAGAATGTAATTGCGGTGATATGAAAGTATAGGAATCATGTCGAGACGGACTCAAGCGCGAAAGGCTAACGGGTCAAGAAGAGGCGTGGAAACGGATGCGAACACGGATGCATGAGGTAAGTGATTTCCGTAATCACTTCTTAGTTGTTTACGTAAAGATATGTGTTAGTTAATTAAGGTATGATAATTGAGGATTAATAAGTATGGATGGTATGAAATCGATGATTTTCATTAAGTAGATATAACGAGTCAAAGATGGGGTTTGTTGTTATATCGGAATGAAGAGTAGTAAAGGGTTACGGTATGATAACCGGGTAACGTGTAAGATTTGCACATAAGTGCGCTAGTTAGTATACGGAGGTACGGATAAGTAGTCGAAGGACTTAGTTGTGAGTTATGACTAATGGGTAAACGATTTCACGAATGAAACTTGGTTTAACATGGTTGGTGTTAGTATAATCGAATAAAATGAATGAAATAACTCATAACGGGGATCGGGTGTGTAAACCCCAAGTACGAAACTCCGGACAATGTAAAAGTATCATGGTAGTAATGTTCATGCAAGTTTTGGGCTAAAACAAATGAGTTGTGTGATGAAAACAAGAATGGGTAAAATTGTCCGAAAATGAAAATATAGGCGTAAATGCATAAGTTAGGAATTTCCTTAATCCGGATGTGGGATTTTAAGTTCATATGATAGAATGTGAATTTACAAGCATGTAGGAAGAAACGGGAGGTTAAACGGGTAAACGGTTCAAAAGTTACGCGCGTTTTAGTGCGTTCGGACGACGAAACGAATCTGCAGAAAAAGAGGATTTAGGGAGGGCGTCGCCGACGGGTGCATAGCCCGTCGCCGACGGGTTGTTTTGATGACGATTGCGTGCGACGCCTTATGCTTCTGCCTACGGGAAAATGTGCCTACGGGCTTTTCCCGAGCCCGTCGCCGACGGGTTAGTAGCCCGTCGCCGACGGCTTCTTCTGCTTGTTTTCTCTGTTTTTCGCGTCATGCATTCCCGGTTAACCCGTAACGCTCCCGAAAGGCTCCATAACATTGTAGATGTGTATGTATGTAATTGTGTATGTATGTATGTAGGTATGTATGTAGATAGAACGTATATGTATGTAAGTGAGATATGAACGAGTGTATGCATGTATGTAAAGATGTAAGAAAGGTAGGTATGCACGCATGTGTATGTATGTATGTATGTATGTATGTATGTATGTATGTATAAAGATATGTACGAATGTAGATGTGTATATATGTGTGTACGTATGTAAGTACGTATGTAATGTAATTGTGTATGTATGTATGTATAATGATATAGACGAGTGTATGCATGTATGTAATGATGTAGGAAAGATATGTACGAATGTATGTGTGTACGTATGTAATGTAATTGTGTATGTATGTATGTATAATGATATAGACGAGTGTATGCATGTATGTAATGATGTAGGAAAGATATGTACGAATGTAGATATGAATGTATGTATATAAGTACGTATGTAATGTAGAGGTGTATGTATGTATGTAAGTACGTATGTAATGTAGATGTGTATGTAAGCACGTATGTAATGTAGAGGTGTATGTATGTATGTAAGTACGTATGTAATGTAGATGTGTATGTATGCATGTATGTAAGTACGTGGGTAATTATGAACTAGAGACGTTGAGAGTTAACGTTATTAATGGTGTACCTTGAGAATGAAAAGTAATGCAGGTACATTATTGAAGCATCACCAGGAAGTGGATACGCAGATGAAATGATTAAAGCTTGAAAGATGACGAAATGTGATGTATACGCGAATGAATTTTATTTATTAATGTGTGCTAATGTTATGAATGTATGTGGTGAATGCAGGTTGTACGGATAATGGGCGATTATCACAAGGATTAGAGATCGAAGACCGAGTCACAAGATAGATTGTACGGGAATAATTGAGTATGTACTTTTAGAAAACAGGATTTATGCTTTACCTTTGTACAAGATATAACTTAAAACGAATTATTTAAGTAAGTCAAGACGTTTGTAAAGAGAAAAATTTTATGGCACGAATTTCCGCTGCGACTTTTGTCATGTACGATTTAGGGTCTTACAAGGTATTAATTGGTTTTAACTAACTAGGATATCTACTTAATATGTACATACAGGATACAGGGTCAGAATATTTACCTTGTTGAGGAAGGAAGTCATGGGCTCAAGGGAGTCGGTGAAGCTAAGGTCCGCAGAAGAGAAACCTTCAGGAGCAGCAGTGGCAGTTTCAGAACCCTTTCTCTTTTTGGACGAGGAAGCACAGGCTCTGTGCTGAGGAGTAGGCTTGGGAACGCGGTTGGCTTCGAGCTTGTGGTGGTTGGTGTCTCTTTCTTGACCTGGACGGGGGTGGGGTAGCTGTCCATGTCACACCCTGGCATTTTGCGGAAGCGTGGTTTATTTGGTGTGACCTCTTAATACCATAGCAACAACCATAACAATGCTATATGATAAAAATACGAGATGTTCATCCATTAATATATTTTATAAATTACCATAACATGCTTGTCTTGAAACATCAACCCAAAATAAGTTACAACCCATAACTTGTTTAAAACTTTTTCAAAAGACTTAACAAAAGACTTTAAATAAAACGAGGTTGAGAGACCTGTAACCCGTCCAGGAAGAGGTTACACCTCCCAAACCCTACAACCCTGGATGACATCTTTATTCAAACGCAGCTAGACACATGCATACCCCGCCAGATCCGCTAGTTCCCTGAAATACATGTAGTTTGAAAAATCAACAAAAAGTTGAGCGAGTTCATGTGTATGTGAGTATGTATAAACCTTTGTAAACAGTGTATGTATTTATGTCCCGGTATGATTGCAAACAAGGAAAAGATCACCAATGGTTTGCAAGGCCACTGGTATGTGTGACGGTGTAGGAAGACTCAAACCTAGCAAAGTTGTACCGGGATCCCGGCTGGAAGACATAGTCACCACTACGGGCCACCCTGGCCACGGGGGTGTGGGCTCGCTACACCCAAATAGATCTATCACTTATGCCCCTCGGTCCTGCAACGAAGATTGATGGTCCCAAGTATCCGCCTACCCTATCACATGATCTATGGTTCTTTCCTAGGCTAATCATATCAATAGTATTGTAAGTATCCCTTCGTAACATGTATTTCACCCCCGAAGTAAGTAAACAAAATAGTTTAAGGAAAAGGGGGACATGAACTCACTGTAGTGCGTCTCGTGTGCTCGTACTCAAACCTTGTCAGCTACACGATAACCTACATCGTACTAATGTCTATTAGATGAACGGGCCGTGCCTTGCTTTTGTATTTACGGGTTTGAGTTACGTTACTTTGATATTATTCCGAGTTATAACTTCTTGTTAAAATAATAATAATTATTTTAACTTAAATTTTATTTTTTGGATTTTGGAATAATAGTTAGGCAACTATTTCGTATTCATACTTCTCAAGTATTTTATATGCGTATTTCCTTCCCAAGGATGGGGGTATTTCATGAATTTTTGTAATTTAAAGTCTTGACATTATATATTCCTAAGTCCCACTTTAGGAAAATATAAAATAACTTATTTGTCAAAATAATGTGTTTCCAAGAAAATATATATTTTTTCCAAAAAATTATATATCTTCTAAATATATTAGGAAAATATATTATAACTTCCCAAAAATAATACATTTTCTACTTGTCTAAAAATATGTTATACCTTGTGATAAAATCATATTTTTCGTATCAAAATAATATCCATCATAAACATACTTGTAACGGTATTTTTGTTAAGTTATATTATTTTACCTTAAAATTATATATTTATTCCACACCACATTCAAATATTCACACAAGGGTTGGAATATGAAACATACTTTCTAAATATATATATATATATCCATTTTTATTTATAAAATCAACCTCCGATACTTTGTATTTTTGTAACAAAATCCATGGCGAAGTTTATTTTGAAAAAACAAAGTTAAAACATGTATGCAAACACTTATTAGAAAATAATTTCTAAGTGTTGGAATTTTCAGAAAATTTCGCCATAGTTTCCTTTGTAAATAGAGGTGTCCATGCTAATAAGCATATCATTTTCTTTTCGAAAAATCATTCAAATCAACCAACAACCATACTCTAAACAATATTACACTTACCAAGTGCAAAACTATTCTATTTAACACAACATGAACTTGATGTTTTATAAAAACGCGTCGTAACTCGGTGAAAGGTTTTGTGGGTTTAGTTACCCTCCAAGGTGTGATTACTTTTGTTAAAATCTCATTCTCGAGATTTTTAGATGTTCACAACTTGTGAACATATTTTACAAAAATATTTATTTACAACATTTTCATGTTTCACTAGCATCCATATACTTATTTGATTTTAAAAAAAAATAGTGTAAGTATATGTAAGAATCATGATCTTTCAAAAACCGTGTTTTAAATTTGGTTTGTTTAGAAAAAACCATTTGTAAACCTCGGATCCATACGATCATCAACTCACTTTGTTTACTTATTTTTCAAGAAATCACCTTGTTATCAAGTTCTTGTCTAAATATGAAGGTGATCTTTTTATGTAAACCCCTAATCACCTCCTAACTTGTTAACTCATGTTTTCAATCATAATTTAACAAGTTTCATATGATGACTATCATTATACTACCAAGAAATCTCCAATCAATCATCAACATAACCAAGACAATATCATTCTAGTAATATTTCATTATGTTTCATCCATTTTTCATATTATGTAAAGCTTTAAGTTCAAGACTTATGTGCATGATCTTCTAGTGTTCACATGTTTTCATCATAATATAACTATTAACCACTAAAAATGTGAAGTAAACAAGGATCAAAGAAGCTTACAACTAGCTTAAAGCTAGGGAAGATCAATGGAGAAAAATGAGTGGATAAAAGCTTGTGGTAGAGGTCCTTCAAGTTCCGAGTGTTCCACACCTTCTAAATCACCTTGTAGCACCTTGAAGTACACTTGGATTGTTTGATTGCAAATTGAAAATGGTTGTGGTATATAGGGTATGTTTGGCCGAGCTTTTATTGAATGGAGGAAGTTTTGTGATGTTGTGAAAGATGATGAAGAAAAGTATTCTTATAACCCACTAAATATTGTTATCCAATAGATAATGTGTTTCCCAAAGTACATGCAACATCTAATTGGATCTCACCAAATCCAAGAATAGATTGCATGGGGAATTATGAAGATTACTCCAATCTTGGTGGTGGGGCCTTTTGTGAGCCCTCATTTACATTATGGGGGGGGGGGGGTAGATTGTAATTTTTGTACCATGTAGTTAGTTCTAAATTTCAATTTAATTATATGGTTAAGTGGGTTAGTTACTAGATATTTTAGCGGGTGTTAGGGTGTTCGGGGATCATGACTAGCTCAGAAAAAGTGAAACATTGTTTTTAACAATATTTTGGTGTCCCGGGTAATGACCGGTTGTTCGGTTAGATACCGTTCGGTTAAAGTGCTAAGTTATTCCGTATAGTGCCTTTTATGCAACTTTTTGTGACACTTTTAATTCCCGGCACTTAGGAAAGCATACAGGACCATTCTGCCATGTTTTTGCACATTACTAGCATATTAAAATGCTGAATTTTGTTAACAAATGCAGAATTCTGCACTTTGAATGGGTTTTAGGCACTTTCCGGCACCTAAACTATCACCTAGTGACGCAGTTTTATGGTCCTTACTTCCCTACACTCCCTACTAATGTAGTACCTTGCCTTTGGCTCAAACTGGGCCTCAATATATTGTCTATCTATGTGCTGGCATTGTCCGCATGTTTCTGAGTTATCCGCTCACTGTGCTAACGGTGCTTTGTGCATCAAGTTTGTCACTAAAGTTGGTATAAAATAAATGGAGTGACAGTATGAAATGTGATGCATAAGTATGTATGATGCAGAAATCATAAAGCAGTTTGTATTATCAGTTGTAATCAAGCACAATCATTAAGCACAAATTTAATATTAATTAATCATACGGATACCTATAATTATGAGGGTTGTCACATTCTCCCCCTGTTAAGAAAATTTCGTCCCGAAATTTTAGTTCTGCTACTAGATGCAGGGGTCTTGGGGAATAAATGTGGGTATTTGGCTTTCATACGATCTTCACGCTCCTACGTGAATTCTGGGCCATGTCGTGCATTCCATCGAACCTTGACGAGTTTGACACTACTCCGGCGTGTCTTGTTAACCTTCCAATCAGTAACCTCAACAGGGTCTTCAGTAAAGTGGAGTGTGTCGTCAATATGAACTTCGTCAGCAGGAATGACAACTGACTCTTTTTCAGGTTTGATACATGGAATGTATCATGAACGCCATTTAGCTCTGCAGGTAGGTCCAACTTGTAAGCTACCAAACCAATCCTTTTCAGGATTTTGAATGGACCGATGTATCTAGGGTTTAACTTCCCACGCTTCCCAAAGCGTGCCACACCCTTCCAAGGTGAAACCTTCAATAAAACCATATCTCCCACCTCAAATTCCAGAGGTTTCCTTCTTCGGTCCGCATAACTCTTTTGACGATCACGAGCCGCTTTAATGCGTCGGATCTGGAAAATCTTGTCTGTTGTTTCTTGAACCAATTCCGGACCAACAAGTTGTCTATCACCTGCGTCAGCCCAACATAAAGGTGATCGACACTTGCGTCCATAGAGAGCTTCGAACGGTGCAGCTTGGATGCTTGCATGGTAACTGTTGTTATATGAAAATTCAACCAATGGTAGGTGAGTGTCCCAACTTCCACCTAAATCCATTACGCAAGCTCGCAACATGTCTTCCAACATTTGAATCATTCGTTCGCTCTTTCCGTCTGTCTGCGGGTGAAAGGTAGTACTTAGATTCAACTGAGAGCCAAATGCTTCTTGAAAGGATTGCCAAATCCTCGACACGAATCTTCCGTCTCTATCAGAGATAATTGAGAGAGGCACTCCATGTCGTGCAACAACCTCTCTCATGTATAGCTCAGCTAGCTTACTCGTGTTGTCCTTTTCCTTGATTGCCAAAAAGTGTGCAGATTTCGTTAAACGGTCTACAATTACCCAGATCGTATCGTGACCTCTTGGTGTTTTCGGCAATTTCGTTATAAAATCCATGGAAATCTGTTCCCACTTCCACTTGGGTATTTCTGGTTGTTGCAGAAGACCTGAGGGCTTCTGGTATTCGACCTTAACCTTGGCGCAAGTTAAACATTTGCCAACATATACCGCAACATCGCCTTTCATCCTCGGCCACCAATAGAAATCCTTTAAATCTTGGTACATTTTATCCGATCCTGGATGGATCGAGTACCGTGATTTTTGAGCCTCGTCAAAAATAACATTTCTCAAACCACCAAACAAGGGAACCCGAATTCGTCTCATGAAGCACAACGTTCCTTCCCCGTTTGGTACCAACTGCTTCTCCATCCCACAGAGATATTCATTCTCAATATTCCTTTCCTTGAGAGCTTCTCTCTGCGCGGCACGAATGCGCAATGAGAGGTCCATTTGAACAATCATTTCCAAAGCCCTAACCCTTATGGGCTTGATCCTTTCCTTCTGACTTAGGGCATCGGCGACCACATTCGCCTTCCCTGGGTGATATTTAATTTCACAGTCATAATCATTCAACAGCTCTACCCAGCGTCTTTGCCTCATGTTAAGCTCTTTCTGATCAAAAATATGTTGCAGGCTCTTGTGATCAGTAAAGATTGTACAGCGAGTGCCATATAAGTAATGTCGCCAGATTTTCAAAGCAAACACCACCGCGCCCCACTCCAAATCAAGCATGGTGTAGTTTTTCTCGTGGACCTTCAACTGGCGAGAAGCATATGCTATGACCTTCTGTCGCTGCATCAACACGCAGCCTAAGCCTTGACACGAGGCGTCGCAATATACCACGAAGTCGTCAGTGCCTTCGGGTAGAGATAAGATAAGATCGGTGCGTCGCAAAGCTTGTTTTTCAACAATTGGAATGCTTCTTCTTGCTTGTCTCCCCAATCAAACTTCTTGTCTTTCTGTGTGAGGGAGGTCAAAGGTTGAGCGATTTTTGAAAAATCCTCAATGAACCTGCGATAATACCCAGCCAAACCTAAGAATTGTCGAATCTCAGTTGGCGTCTTAGGAGTCTCCCAGTTCTTGATCGCCTCGATCTTTGTGCGATCCACATGAATTCCATTTCCATTAACCAAATGACCAAGAAACTGAACTTCACGCAGCCAAAACTCGCACTTCGAGAATTTCGCGTAGAACTTCTCCTTTTAAGCAGCTCTAGAATAGCCCTTAGATGTTTTTCGTGCTCTTCTTTCGTCTTTGAGTAGATTAAAATGTCATCAATAAACACGATTACAAACTTATCGAGGTACGGCTTGCAGAATCTGTTCATCAGATCCATAAACACTGCTGGTGCATTTTTCAGACCAAACGGCATGACCAGAAACTCGTAATGCCCATAACGAGTCCTAAAGGCAGTCTTTGGTATGCTTTCCTCTTGAATCCTCAACTGATGATAACCTGATCGTAGATCAATCTTTGAGTAAAAACTTGAACCTTGCAATTGGTCGAACAGGTCATCTATCCTTGGCAAAGGATATCTATTCTTGATAGTCAACTTATTAAGCTCCCGGTAGTCGATACACATGCGAAAACTGCCATCTTTCTTCTTAACGAACAGAACTGGAGCTCCCCAAGGCGAGATGCTTGGTCTGATAAATCCCTTGTCTAGCAACTCCTGAAGTTGCGTCGACAACTCCTGCATTTCCGAAGGCGCAAGTCTATAGGGTGCCTTAGCCACAGGCGCGGCGCCTGGAACTAAGTCAATATGAAACTCGACTTGTCTTTATGGCGGCAATCCTGGCAAGTCTTCTGGAAAGACGTCAGGATACTCCTTCACGACTGGAATGTCTTCTAACTTCGGCTTAGTGGCTTCTTTATCAACGATGTGTACCAGGAAGGCAACACATCCCTTCTTCAAACATTTTCGAGCTTTCAAACAACTAATGATCCTTAAGGGCGTATCGCGTTTCTCCCCGTGTACCACAATCATTTCTCCATCCACCATTGGGATGCGAATGGTCTTCTCGTGACATACAATCTCGGCTCTGTTGCTTGACAACCAATCCATCCCTACTACCACATCGAAGCTCCCCAACTCGACTGGCAGTAGATCCAGTATAAACTCGTGTTCTCCCAGCTCTATTACACATCCTCTGATGACTTCATTCGTTTCAACTAGCTTTCCATTAGCCAGTTCAATTGAGTACGGAATGTCTAACTTACTAGCAGTTAATCCAAGCATTTTCTTAAATTCTAGCGATACAAAACTATAGTCGGCACCAGTGTCAAATAGTACAGATGCAAAGCGTTGATTAATAGGGAACGTACCAGTAACAACATTTGGATCCTGGCGTGCTTCCCTTGCACCGATATTAAAAACTCTTCCTTGTGCCTGGTTGAGCTTTGGGCATTCTCGCTTGAAGTGCCCCATGTCTCCACAAGTAAAACACCCTGGTCCTCGACCATTACCACCTTGAGCGTTGTTCTGGTTGCGATTCCCACTTCCAGCTTGATTCGCAAAATTACCCCGGTTTCCATTACCTCCATTATTTCCTTGTGGACGGTTTCCATTCCCAATACCTCCATGGTTGTTGTTACTAAAACCCCTTTGGCCACCATGGCCAGTACCAACCCAACAAGTTTCTTTCGAGTGCCTAGCTCTTCCACATGCTTCACATTTTCCCGATCGGCATCGTCCCTCGTGATGCAACTGACACGCGTTACACTTGGGCAAGGTGCCCATATACCCTTTTCCTTTGGCCTTGGCCGGTGCGCTTGTGCTGCTGGTACCCTTTTTGAAGTTTGAGAACATCCGTTTGTTCTCTCCCGAGGACTCGACGTGAGTCTCCTTCTTTTTCGGTTCAGAGATTGAAAACTTGTTCAGCCGGATAGCTTCTTCAGTCAGTGCCACGCTGAGATCACTAGCTTCGGTAATTGTCGGCGGCTTGGACGTTGTTACCATACTCATGATCTGGGGCGCCAACCCCCAGATGAAACGCTCCACGCGCTAAAATTCTGGTGTAACCATATAGGTACCACGTGACACAGATCGTGGAATCTTTGCACATACTCGGCGATCTTTGGGCCGTCCATTTTGAGATTCCAAAATTCAGTTTCCAGCTTCTGTATTTCGGCCCGTGAACAGTATTTCTTCCGCATGAGCTCTTTCAGCTCAGTCCATGTCAATGCATACGCCGCCGCCTCCCCCAGGGTTTATACTTGAAGATTCCACCAGGATAAAGCACCATCAAGAAAAATCCCTGAGATGTAAGTAACTTGTTATTCAGGAGCACACTTGCTCATCCTCAAAACATGATCCGTCTTTTCCGTCCATCTGACGAAAGCAACAGCACCCCCAGTGCTGTCGAAATTTAAGGGCTTACAATCCAGAAATTGTTTGTAGGTACAGCCTGTACAGGAAATAACATTTACAGAAAGCATTAACAATTGCACATGGAATGTCAAAATGTAATGTAATGTGTCTCAGTGACTTAAACATTACCATGTGGTGGGTTGTTGTTTCTTGAGGTACCTCCGCTGGTTTCGGCGTGTGAGGCCTCGTAATCCGCTATTGCTTGGGAGATCCTTGCTTGCAATTCCGCCTCAGTAGTAGGCAAACGTGTGTCTCGTCGTGGAGGCATCTTCTAAAAGAAGACTATCGGTCAGGTTATAGTAGATATAGTAAGTAAGTAATATGTGTATGTAATAACATCCATCAACCTCATAACACATAACATCCCATGTTATAACACAAAACAAATAATTCAACAACGCATATAATGAGAATACTGCGATTGAGCTATCATATAATCAAGATCACAAATACAGTGTTTACAAGTTTCACAAATGTATCGTACATCAAAAGAGACTAA
Source organism: Helianthus tuberosus (assembly GCA_030545235.1). Classification (NCBI taxonomy): domain Eukaryota; kingdom Viridiplantae; phylum Streptophyta; class Magnoliopsida; order Asterales; family Asteraceae; genus Helianthus; species Helianthus tuberosus. The sequence goes on from CM060393.1 coordinate 145,967,487, forward strand.
GGGTCACATCGCCCTTGTCTGAATCGTCTAACCATATACAACAACCAAAAATCAAATGTCAAAAGTCATAAGTCATCATGTGGTCTTCAAAATGTTGTGCAGTCAGGCTCAATAGCTGAATTCTCATCAAAAGTAGTGTTACCTGCAACAAACCAAAAATCCTCAAGCTGATGGGGGAGGAGGAGGAGGTGGAGGAATGAAAAGCAAACGACGCAAATGCACCAAATCCTCCTCGAGTGCATGCATAAAACGCAACAAACAAGCGATCTGCTGCTCCATCGTCAGGAATCGGATGTGATAATCTGGATAAGGAGATAATGGAGCAGGTGGAAAAGTAGACTGTGATGGATCAACAAAATGTGGAGGACGCGGGATCCTCTCCAGCTCAGCGACTCTCCGGCTCAACATATCCTGCTGTAACTACAAGGATAGTAGTATATCATCCGTTGTATACCCAACATGAAAAGGATGGTATGGATCTGACAAAGGCATGACATTGGGCGAAGACCACATAAATGGCTCGCCCGTGGGTGCAAAGGGAGATGCAGTGTGTGCAGCAGGTGCAAATGGTGGTATAAACGGAAAGGCTACTGTCATAGGTGGTACGTGATCGTGGTGCTGAGAAGAAGGTCCTTCCCCTGGACGAGGAGGAGGTATGTCCTGGAGAAAAGTGATGGGTAAGCCTGTGCGGTGGACGTCTGATACGGGAGGGTGAAACTGTGGGACGTCAGAGGGTGCAAAAACAGGTGCAGCAGGGGGAGTGACTGACCGAACAAAAGGAGGATAATCATCGTCATCCTCAATCCACCCGTTACGGGTGTCAGCATACCTAGGATCAATGTGTGTGGCAAAAGGTGCACGGTCAACAAACATAGGCATGGGATCAGGCAGGGGTGCAACAACTGGGGCATCAACAACTGGTGGTGTATCAACTGGTGCATCATCAACAGGTGGTGCAACGACTGGAACATCGACAGGAATAGGATCGTGCACAGGTAAAGGGTCGTGAGCAATGACAGGCTCTGGATCAATGGGAGCAAGCTCATGATCAGCAGGTATAAACTCAACCACAGGATCCGGGTCAAAGTCATGGGGAACAACGGGTGCAACAGACATCGCCATGTCTGAATCAGTGTCGGTGGAGTAGTGTTGCACGCCCTGGTCGTGAAGAGTAGCGGATGATACAGACTCAAACGAGTCGGGACCAGACGGATCGGATAAGGCCTCCTCAACAGGAGCCTCGACAAGTGGCAAAACAACGGCATCAACAGCAGGAACCTCAACCATAGGAACAACAGGGTCATCAATGGGAATGCCAGCAAGTGGAATATCGTCATCCATCGGGGCCCCGCCATCCTGGTCATCAGATAACGCGTCAAGTGGCAGATCCTCAACAGGAACTGCCGCGAGAGGAAGAGGAGCAGGGATCTGAACAAGAGGGAGATCCCCGTCAAAAAGACCATCAGCTAAAGGCATGTCGTCTCTAAAGTCCGGTAGGGCAAATGGCTGGAAATCATCCTCGTCGGTACTCGTGGTGTCAGATGTATAAACCTCGCCCTCAGGGAGAATCTCATCGTCTGATACTATCGCTAAAGGATCCAGTGTGTCTGACACTCCAGTATCAGAAGAAGATGACATGGTGTCTGTAACACAACCACACATATGCACATATATCAACATGTAATCAAATAAGCATGTAAGTCACAAAAATTTAAGCAAGTAATCATCCTAGTCTTCCCCAGACTATCCCACCCAGTCTCTCAGACTAAACTCCCTAGTCTCTCAGACTAACTCCCTGGTCTCTAAGACCAACTCCCTGGTCTCTAAGACCAACTCCCTGGTCTCTAAGACCAACTTTCCCAGTCTCTAAGACTAAATCCCTGGTCTCTAAGACCAACCTCCCAGTCTCTAAGACTAAATTTCACCCAGTCTCTAAGACTGATCCTCCCTCAGCCTCTAAGACTGATCCTCCCTCAGCCTCTAAGACTGATCCTCCCTCAGTCTTTAAGACTGATCCTCCCTCAGTCTCTAAGACTGAACTCCATCAGTCTCTAAGACTGAACTCCATCAGTCTCTAAGACTGAAATATAAATTTTGAAATGTGTATTTGTGCCTTTTTGTTTGTAAAAATGTTTGTTCCCTGGATCTAGACGTTTAGTGTATGCAATGTAAAAATGTTTAAAACATTTTCGTGAGAGCCCTGATGATCATAGTCTAGACTCGAGAAAGAATCCTAGTTCGCTATGATCAAGGCTCTGATACCAAGCTGTCACACCCAGGCTTTTTGCGGAAGCGTGGTTTATTTGGTGTGACCTCTTAATACCATAGCAACAATGATAACAATGCTATATGATAAAAATACGAGATGTTCATCCATTAATATAGTTTATAAATTACCATAACATGCTTGTCTTGAAACATCAACCCAAAATAAGTTACAACCCATAACTTGTTTAAAACTTGTTCAAAAGACTTAACAAAAGATTTTAAATAAAATGAGGTTGAGAGACATGTAACCCGTCCAGGAAGAGGTTACACCTCCCAAACCCTACAACCCTGGATGACATCTTTATTCAAACGAAGCTAGACACATGCATACCCCGCCAGATCCGCTAGTTCCCTGAAATACATGTAGTTTGAAAAATCAACAAAAAGTTGAGCGAGTTCATGTGTATATGAGTATGTATAAACCTTTGTAAACAGTGTATGTATATATGTATGTCCCGGTATGATTGCAAACAAGGAAAAGATCACCAATGGTTTGCAAGGCCACTGGTATGTGTGACGGTGTAGGAAGACTCAAACCTAGCAAAGTTGTACCAGGCTCCCGGCTGGAAGACATAGTCACTACTACGGGCCACCCTGGCCACGGGGGTGTGGGCTCGCTACACCTAAATAGATCTATCACTCATGCCCCTCGGTCCTACAACGAGGATTGATGGTCCCAAGTATCCGCCTACCCTATCACATGATCTATGGTTCTTTCCTAGGCTAATCATACCAATAGTATTGTAAGTATCCCTTTGTAACATGTATTTCACCCCCGAAGTAAGTAAACAAAACAGTTTAAGGAAAATGGGGACATGAACTCACTGTAGTGTGTCTCCTGTGCTCGTACTCAAACCTTGTCAGCTACACGATAACCTACACCGAACTAATGTCTATTAGATGAACGGGTTGTGCCTTGCTTTTGTATTTACGGGTTTGAGTTACGTTACTTTGATATTATTCCGAGTTATAACTTCTTGTTAACATAATAAAAATTATTTTAACTTAAATTTTATTTTTAGGATTTTGGAATAATAGTTAGGCAACTATTTCGTATTCATACTTCTCGAGTATTTTATATGCGTAATTGCTTCCCAAGGATGGGGGTATTTTATGAATTTTTGTAATTTAAAGTCTTGACATTATATATTCCTAAGTCCCACTTTAGAAAAATATATAATAACTTATTTGTCAAAATAATGTGTTTCCAAGAAAATATATTTTTTTCCCAAAAATCATATATCTTCTAAATATATTAGGAAAATATATTATAACTTCCCAAAAATAATACATTTTCTACTTGTCTAAAAATATGTTATACCTTGTGATAAAATCATATTTTTCGTATCAAAATAATATCCATCATAAACATACTTGTAACGGTATTTTTGTTAAGTTATATTATTTTACCTTAAAATTATATATTTATTCCACACCACATTCAAATATTCACACAAGGGTTGGAATATGAAACATACTTTCTAAATATATATATATCCATTTTTATTTATAAAATCAACCTCCGATACTTTGTATTTTTGTAACAAAATCCATGGCGAAGTTTATTTTGAAAAAACAAAGTTAAAACATGTATGCAAACACTTATTAGAAAATAATTTCTAAGTGTTGGAATTTTCAGAAAATTTCGCCATAGTTTCCTTTGTAAATAGAGGTGTCCATGCTAATAAGCATATCATTTTCTTTTCGAAAAATCATTCAAATCAACCAACAACCATACTCTAAACAATATTACACTTACCAAGTGCAAAACTATTCTATTTAACACAACATGAACTTGATGTTTTATAAAAACGCGTCGTAACTCGGTGAAAGGTTTAGTGGGTTTAGTTACCCTCCAAGGTGTGATTACTTTTGTTAAAATCTCATTCTCGAGATTTTTAGATGTTCACAACTTGTGAACATATTTTACAAAAATATTTATTTACAACATTTTCATGTTTCACTAGCATCCATATACTTATTTGATTTAAAAAAAAAATAGTGTAAGTATATGTAAGAATCATGATCTTTCAAAAACCGTGTTTTAAATTTGGTTTGTTTAGAAAAAACCATTTGTAAACCTCGGATCCATACGATCATCAACTCACTTTGTTTACTTATTTTTCAAGAAATCACCTTGTTATCAAGTTCTTGTCTAAATATGAAGGTGATCTTTTTATGTAAACCCCTAATCACCTCCTAACTTGTTAACTCATGTTTTCAATCATAATTTAACAAGTTTCATATGATGACTATCATTATACTACCAAGAAATCACCAATCAATCGTCAACATAACCAAGACAATATCATTCTAGTAATATTTCATTATGTTTCATCCATTTTTCATATTATGTAAAGCTTTAAGTTCAAGACTTATGTGCATGATCTTCTAGTGTTCACATGTTTTCATCATAATATAACTATTAACCACTAAAAATGTGAAGTAAACAAGGATCAAAGAAGCTTACAACTAGCTTATAGCTAGGGAAGATCAATGGAGAAAAATGAGTGGATAAAAGCTTGTGGTAGAGGTCCTTCAAGTTCCGAGTGTTCCACACCTTCTAAATCACCTTGTAGCACCTTGAAGTACACTTGGATTGTTTGATTGCAAATTGAAAATGGTTGTGGTATATAGGGTATGTTCGGTCGAGCTTTTATTGAATGGAGGAAGTTTTTTGTTGTTGTGAAAGATGATGAAGATAAGTATTCTTATAACCCACTAAATATTGTTATCCAATAGATAATGTGTTTCCCAAAGTACATGCAACATCTAATTGGATCTCATCAAATCCAAGAATAGATTGCATGGGTAATTATGAAGATTACTCCAATCTTGGTGGTGGGGCCTCATGTGAGCCGTCATTTACATTATGGGGGGGGGGGGGTAGATTGTAAATTTTGTACCATGTAGTTAGTTCTAAATTTCAATTTTATTATATAGTTAAGTGGGTTAGTTACTAGATATTTTAGCGGGTGTTAGGGTGTTCGGGGATCATGACTAGCTCAGAAAAAGTGAAACAATGTTTTGAAAAATATTTTGGTGTCCCGGGTAATGACCGGTTGTTCGGTTAGATACCGTTCCGTTAAAGTGCTAAGTTATTCCGTATAGTGCCTTTTATGCAACTTTTTGTGACACTTTTAATTCCCGGTACTTAGGAAAGCATACAGGACCATTCTGCCATGTTTTTGCACATTACTAGCATATTAAAATGCTGAATTTTGTTAACAAATGCAGAATTCTGCACTTTGAATGGGTTTTAGGCACTTTCCGGCACCTAAACTATCACCTAGTGACGCAGTTTTATGGTCCTTACTTCCCTACACTCCCTACTAGTGTAGTACCTTGCCTCTGGCTCATACTGGGCCTCAATATATTGTCTGTCTATGTGCTGGCATTGTCAGCATGTTTCTGAGTTATCCGCTCACTGTGCTAACTGTGCTTTGTGCATCAAGTTTGTCACTAAAGTTGGTATGCAATAAATGGAGTGACAGTATGAAATGTGATGCATAAGTATGTGTGATGCAAAAATCATAAAGCAGTTTGTATTATCAGTTGTAATCAAGCACAGTCATTAAGCACAAATTTAATATTAATTAATCGTACAGATACCTGTAATTATGAGGGTTGTCACAGTCCAGTTCTTCGAGATCCAAGAAAACAGGCATCTTGCTGGTGTCTGTATAAACAAGGGAGTTATTCTAAACTTTATCATACAATATCTTAAATAACGACTTGTGCATGGATATTGGACAGAATCCTTACCAGACATGTTTGAGCTTGAGTGTTGGCTTGAGGTGGCTTGATTTGGAACAAAACTTCTTTCGATTTCTGGTAACTTGTAGATGGCTTCGATCCTCTTTACTGAGTCAGTAAGGGGAGGTGCTAGCTTTCTGAAGTCCACTGCTTTATACAAAAGAAGGATGTCAGTACAAGATATTATACAAGATATTTTTGGGGATAATCCTAAAACCCTAAATCCTACCCCTTGTTAACCATTTCACCGGAAAATCCGCTCCACCAGGGATTGAACTTCTTTATACAAAGATGAGTTTAGACTTCCATTCCTCTTCATTCCTGGTGGCCCGGAGGACCAGAGAGTTATTGGAGGTGTAATAAAATAGAAACCTGCTAGACCCATGGGATCTTTGCCGGTATACTACGGGGAGATCATTAACACAGAGTTCTGGGATATGGGTATTCTTGATCCGATCAAGAACCACCAAAACCCTCCATAGCATTGGCATGGTTTGACTAAAGCGAAGACCGGTGGTGCGAAAGAAATCCATGATGAAATCAGAAAAAGGAAACCGGGGACCCAATGTGAAGGGGAAGGCATTAAAACAGAGCCACTCTGTTGACGATGCATCTGATTGGACGTCCCGATCATATGGCCGGAATATTGTTCTGTCCGGGAGATGTTAGAGGAACGGAGGGCCGACAGGTAGCCGTTGTCGAAAGTGCATACTTCTTTCTCCGGGTATTGGAGCAGATTCAGGGGCGTGAATGTGGGAGCCGAGTCACCGGAGGACGAGAGCGTTTGTCTCACCATGATCGATCAGAAACAGTAGAGAGGAAGAAGATGAAGAGGGATAAAGGATAAGAAAGAAATTACCTTTTTGATTTCTTTGCTGAACGGTTAAAAGGAAGAAAGAACGAGAAGATATAGATGAATGTGGGAGCTTTGAAAGTTGCACCATGTCAAATCACATCTCTACTCACTTAATCACCTCAATAAGATAATGAAAAAATATTACCGTTAAAATAGGAGATCCTCAACGGCAACATTTTTTTGGGGACAATTGTTATGGGTGAAATTCTGAGTCCATATCCTCACATTGTATCTTGATTTTATATTAGCTATTTATGATCAGGATACCGAACCAGGATATTGGTAACATCCTGAGATAGTATCCTGGCTAACACTAACGAATTGCTTGTAAGCAATGGCTGCCGGATTACAACGTTCATAAGGACTTATTCCCCTAAAAAAACCGCTCAATATTGTTGGGAGAAAGAAGTTGAAGGCAGAAGAATAGGTCTGCAACGGTCAAGAGGGAATATCCGAAAGTATCCCAAGATTATAGGATAGTTTGTTTCTTGTTGTAACTATAAATATGAAGTGCTAGATCGTAGGACACACACACTTTCGAGCTCTTTTACTCATTCACTCTCTTTTCTTGCAGCGATTACACTCTAACACCCACTACTTGCAATCATTGTAACACTTAGAATCGATCTGAGCATTGTAGTGTGTATAGTGAATTGATTTCATTTCTTTCAAACAAAAATATATATACGTGTAATGTAGGCCTAGTATGAAGTATCCGTTTATTGTATATTATTTACGATTTACGATATAAACTATCAGATAACCTTATATGGACAATTCTTATTAAAACTTGCATATTAATATTTTATATATAACTCATACCAAAGGGGATAGTTATCTTAAGAACGCTAAATATACCAAGAACTCTGAGAACGAATGAAAAAACCAATCAAAACCATTTTTTTATTACAAACCTCAATGTAATTAAAGTACAACATCAAATAATTCATTTCTCCTCTCAAAATCACTCTTAATAGTTATGGTAAAGATAGTTTAACCTATTAATTTGAAGCAAGTGGACCTTGCTATTTATAGGAAATCATGGGCCTTTATATCATTTCCAAGTGTATTGTGTGTTGATCAAGGAACAATCAAGGCCACCCACTTGTTAGAACCTGATTTAGGGACTTGGTGATCAGACAAACCAGCCCACAAGTTGAAGAAACCAGGAATTAAATCAAGTGCAGCAGGCTGTTTAGAGGTTTCTAGATTCTGCTGATCTGAGATAAGCTTACGGACCATAAGGCCCTATGTATACGATCCGTATGGACCTTGCAGACCAGCATGTTTCGAAAATTGATAGTTTCAGTCCCTATGTGTGTTTTGTCGCGTTTTGGCACTTCTAACACCCGTCAAACCCATTTTCAAGCTCCATGATGAATTTAAAGTATATTTAACTTGAATTATGCTCAAAAATGTCATGGATGTCTGTTCATTTGGCTGTACGGTTATGCTTTTTGGTTAATTACGACGGAAATCGTAACGGACGCGAAAACGATCCAAATTGCGAGACGAAAGGTATTTTTGCATTCCTATCACTAAAATACAATATTTTAGTGATTACAAAAATTTTTGGATGTCCGGATATGGTCAGAACGCAAGATATGCACGTAAATGCATACTTTCGCAGTTTTGATGCTTTTAGTCCCTGTGATCAAATAAGCGTATTTTCGCACACCGAACCCCTCAAAACTTATTTCTAAGCTATGTTAAGGGTATTTTAGGTATGTTTAGCTTATGATATTGTTCCGGAATGTGTGTTGCTATACGAATCGGTAGACTTTTGTAGTTTGACGCAAAAAGTCACTGTGATCGAATAAACTTGTTTTTACCATACCAAACCCTTCAAAACTTATTTCTAAGTTATGTAAAGGTTATTTATGGTATGTTAAGCATGTATCACTATTTCAGAGTGTTTTTCGTGTTAAACTGATTATGTTTACGCATCAGTTTCCGTTTATCTTTCCAGAAAGCATTTAAGAGTTTGAAATCGAACAAAATCATTACGTGAAAAATGTCAAACATAAATAAACAAATATTGGGGTCAAAACACATTGCTTTATTGATATTTGAATTGTTCAGAGTGATAGAATGATTACACAAGCACAGATGTCACAAACCACATATTGCAACTTTACTTTGTTCCAAAGGATGCCACTCAGCACCAATGCACACTACATTTCAGTTTTTATATATCCTACACAGATAATAACTTACACAATTATAACAAAATATAAAAAATGCAGCAGCCAAGAACAATCAAATAGTAGCAGATCAATGAAAACATGCAATTAATATGATCAATGAACAGTCAAGGAATATATCTATATTTTGTATCAAAAAGAGATTAATGTTTAATTAAAGCATACTGAATTTTCTATTGCATCAGTATGTAATCATACCAGCCCCACACCAGTTCAAAACAACATCACAACTTGCTTTAAGACAACAGAAACACATCACAATTGTTGCCTAAGGCTTAATCGGTTCTCATTCATCAAAGCCGAGTCAAATACATTCAAAACTCACCTTGCAACTGCTGGAAGTAGTGACTCCAATCAGCTCCTTCATGGGTAGCCTCTAACAGGTCAGAATCAACTTCATCTTGGCTAATAAAAGTCCCAAATGTGTCTCCATCTGTTAGGGTGTAATCATTACACAAACATGTATCAAATTAGCTCAAGATTCATAATTCTGCGCAGTTTCAAAGAAACCGTTGAATTATTCTGGTCCAAACACTAAAGAGATCATTTGCTTTGATATCAAAAAAGATTGAAAGAAACATATTCTAGTCCGATATGAAATTTAACATGAATACGTAGGTTGGCAATTGTTTTGGGACTTTTACCAGCAATCTACAATAATAAAACATCCAAACAACAAAAGGTGAATTATAATCGACAACTGAACAAAAAAGAATCAAAATAGAAGACGAAATGGAGCCAGTTACAGGGTAGCAAAACATTCTGCATTATGAGATATCAAATTTGGGATTGTTCATTGTTTTAGGTATATTCTTGTTCCCTCACCGTTAATCCCATCACCACACACCTCTATTCTATTTCACCTTCTAATTTCACCGTATTACCTTGATTTGGATGTTGTGAATCTCCTTATGCCGCTTAGGAGCAGATGACGGTTGCAATCAGACCCAAGAGTCAGGTTGTTGTTAGGTTTCACTTGCATCAACCACTACCCCAGTCACCATATCTCCTTCTAATTTCTCCTCGTACAACATACAAATTTCTACATCTAGAACAAAACAAAACCCACGACAGTGAAAAAGAAAAACCCTAGATAATTTATGAAATTTATTAACGAAGAACAACCCACAAATCTCTCTGTGATGCAATATGTTAAAAGCTACAGGTGGTGACATAAAAATAGAAGCTTCGATGATGATGTAGAGGATTAGAATGTCACCATCGTGTTCTCAGTGTTGGTGCATGCGTCTGTCGACTTCGTCTTGTATCGAGTCTTGTTTGTATTTAGATAGATCAGGGCACGTTATACGAGGAAAATGTCAAATATAGGGTGAATGGCAGCTTCAAAAGAAATTAGAATATGTAATTCCGTTTGAAACCACCATGACATGTTCAAACGGAATTAACATGTTGATTCCGCTTGAAGTTAATCTCGTTTAAAGGTGATTCCGCCTGAGCGTGTTCAAGCGGAATTAGCCCGCCTATATATACCTGTGACCTGATTTCGTTTGAGTTAGAGTTGTAACTTTTCCGGTTTGAGCCACGAAGTGCTGCCGAAGTGTCGTCTCGTTGTAAATCGTTGTTAAATCAATTATACCACAGTTTAAAGTGTGAATCTTGCTGAATTGACCTCAGTACGTCTGTTTCTGCCTTTCGTAGTAAGCATAAACTCTTCTGAACGACTCGTTTGGGTCCGAAAATGATCGTACAAGTGGTATCAGAGCTCAGGAGGAAGAGTTCATACCAATTCAGCTGCAAATTCTGATTTCTACACTTTCTTTTTCAAATTTAATAACTTTTCACAGTTAAAATCGGCTAAATTTCTCACATAATGTGCGCAATAGTGTTTTAACAAAGCCTTGAGAGTTTCAGACTTAAAATAGATCTAAAACTGGTAATAATTGTAATTTCGTTTGAAAATCTGTTCGAGATGATGACATCAGCAGCATTTCATACGGAATTAGTTGGTTAATTCCGCTTGAAACCGGTATTCCGCTTGAAATATCATCCTGATTCGGCTTGAAACTTGCTATTCCGCATCAAAGGTGTAATTTCGTTTGAGTGATTCCGTTTGAATCACTAATTCCGCTTCAAAGTCATAATTCCGTTTGAGTTGGTTCAAGCGGTATTAGTAATCTCGCTTGAAAGTCCTTATTCCGTTTGAAAGGTGTTAGTTCAAACGAAATTAGGTATTTCATTTTAAAGTTAGTATTCCGCTTGAATAAGGTGATTTAGTTTTAAGTGGGTTTTCGTTTGAAGAGTGTAATCTCGTTTGAAAACTCTGTTTGAAAATCTCTTGAAAACCGAATCATGGAAGAGGAATTTTACAACGCATTCGCTACCCCGGTTACCCCGATTACTCTTGCACAGAACACGATGTTGGAAAATGAAACGGGGACTATGCAAAAACCGCCTAAGCTCATGAACATTGAGGAGTATAAAGGTTGGGAAGGACATTTTGAAAACTGGGTACAAGCAAATTATTTGGATGCTTGGGAATGTGTTGAGACGAAATATGTTAGACTGATGACTAATGATGAGGAGATTATTGCTATTAAAGATCTGAGTGCTGAAAATAGAAAGAAATACAAAGATGAAAAAATGATGTTAAGTCTACTACAACAAGCTGTGAAAGAAGATATCTTGGTTTTATTGCAACACAATGGAACTTCTTATTCAATATGGAAAGCATTAAGATCGAAGTTTGTTGGAAGTCAAGAGATGGTTAATAACAAAAAGTCACTTCTGAAGAACGAGTTTGATCTGTTTCGTGGGTTGAAAAATGAGAGCACAAAGCAAATCATTGAAAGATACTGCAATTTGTTAGCCAACATGAAGAGATTGAGCATCGACGATGATAATGAAGAGTTGATCGAAAAATTGGCCGATGCATTGCCATATGAGACTTGGGGCACATATCTCATGATGATAAGGAACAAGAAAGGGTTTAGCAGTCTGACACTGAGCAAGTTCATTGAAAAGATTGAGGCTCAGGAGATGGAACAGAGAAAGATTTCAAGAATGAAAGACTTCAACGGTGAACAAGACATTTGGCTTTATTACAAAGCAGGGTTGAATGACAAAAACACCAACATGTCACCGAAGGTTGAGACTGCCTTCAATGCAAAAAGTTCATCAGGAAGTTCATCCAAAGGATCAAACAACAACACAAGTTTTTCATCATATCTATCATTTGATACGAACATTTCAGCAACAAAAGAATGGCAAGAAGCTACAATGCAATATTGTACTGAATCTGGAGAATGATCAGGATTATTCCGAAGAAATTGCTAAGAGTCACATGTCTTTGTTGGGAACCGTGTTGGAGTCATATGGAAGTTTTGTGGCAGGTCAGATCGGGAATCCAATGCTTACAAAAGAGGATTACGATCAGATTGATGCTGAAGAGATGGAATTGATGGACATAAAGTGGTGTTTGGCAAGTGTGTTGAGACGAGCTAAGAAATTTAAGCAGATTACAGGAAGAAATGACTTACGTGATGCTAATGTTTCTACTTTGGGTTTTGATAAATCTAAAGTCACTTGTTTTCATTGCAGGGAAAAAGGACACTTCAAGAGGGAGTGCACAAATCACGAAGCAAGTGGAGCTCAAAATCCGTTCAACAACAATGATTACTACCGGAAGGCCATTTATCATCAAGTTGCTCAACAACAACAAGAACCACAAGCGGCACATGGTAGGAAAGTAATCGAGGAATCATCAAAGAGAGCTTGTATGGTGAATCAAGAAGATCAGAAATCATCAAAAGGATTCAGTTGGGACAAATATATTTCAGCTGATAACAAAGCATGCCTGATAAACCAAGATAATGAAAAGTTACCAGAAGGATTTAACTGGGAAGATTTTAGTTGGGATGATTATGATCCAAACAAAACTTCACATCACAAATCTTTTGTCGCTCGAGTTGAAGAAGATAGTGATGATGATAAAGAGTATTATGCAAGAAGAATGGCAGCTCATTTGAAAATTATGGCAGAAAGTGATAGTGAAGATGAAAAAGCTAAAAAGAAAAAGAAAAAGGTCAAAACATCAGTTAGCAGTGATGATGAAGAAGTACCTGTGGTAAGGAAGAAGTTAAAAGATATTCCAAAGTTCAAAGTTGATGCAGAAGCTAATGCTAAAAATGTTCCGGTGATTTGTGAAAATTATGAGATTATGAAAAAGAAAAAAAGTGAATTGATTAACAACATAAACAAGTTGAAGGAATCATACGATGTTCTTAACAAAGCTATGAATCAATATAATCAAGCAAGTGAAGAACAAGCAACAGCCATGAAGACACTTCAGGGAACTTTCATGATAAAGCAGAAAGTTGTGAACAATTACATTGAGAAGTGTGTTGTTTTGGAACAGAAACTGGAAACTCAAAGAATTGAAACAGAAAGAGTTAATCGATTGTTAAAAAGTTACTCATGTACTTCTTATGTCATTGACAGGATTTATCCAACTGTTGAAGGCATGAAGGCATTTGAGGAGGATGAAGTAACTGAAGAACAGAAGGTATCTGAAGAAAAGACTCCTGAAAAGAAGAAAGAAAAGAAGAAGGATACTAAAGTGAATAATTCTGGTAAGAAACAGGGTTTCAGTTACAAAAAGTGTCCACCCCCGCTTGAAAATGGATATTCTCCGAGAAATCCAAATTCAGAAAGAGTCGAAAAGGCAACAAATTTACAGTGGTAGTCGGAGTCTTCAGTTAACCTGCCAGAAAATATTGATGTTACGTTTACATCGTCTGACACTGATCAACAATCTCAATTGATGAAGAAAGTCGTGGATCATGTGTTGGATAACGATGAAACTGAGGAGTCAAAGTCGGAGTCTATGTCAGAGTCAAAGTCTAAGTCAAGCACTCCGAGTCAAACCATCAAACAAGGCAAAAGAGTTTACAATAAAGAATTCATGTTATTAAAATCTAATTTGAATGACGAAACGTTTAAAGTTGCATATACTTTGAATGATTCTGACAAATTATATTCTGATGATGAATTTCCAATAAGAGGTGTCAAACCTGACATGATCAAAAAGGTTTTCAAATTAACAGAAATTAATATTTCTGAAATAAAAGATGTAAATCTTTCTGAAAAACCTAAAAAATACACCTCAAGAGTTCAACAAAGAGAAAACAAGAAAAAGGGTTACAGTTCTGGTTCTGGTTATCGAAAGAAACCAAACCATAACGGTAATTTCAAAAAGAAAGGACTGGGTTTTATTCCACCAGAAAATCATAAAAATGAAAAATATGTTCGAGATTTTAAATCAAAAATGATATTTGTTTCAGGTACATCATCTGAAGAAGAGAAAGAAAATCTATTCAGAAATCAGTCAAACAAAGAATTCCTTGCGAAGAAGCAAGAAGAGATAAAGACTGCTGATCAGATGAAAGAAACAAGAACCTGTTTCCAATGCAACACTGTTGGTCATATTGCCAAGAATTGTTCAAAGGAAATACAATCAAAACAAGGCGTTTCTCGTAAACTGAAAGATAAAGAGGTTATGTTTGAATCACTAATTGAGAGAACAAAATTTTTCAAAAATTCAACGTTTGAGATTGGTGAATGTTCAAACAGGTTTTACAAGAAAAGGGCAAATTCTGACAATAAAAAATGGGTTGTTAAGAAGTCTGATGATAGTTCTAGCAATGATTCTGATTCGTCAAAATCAGAGGAGCTATCTTCTGGCGATGAATCTGATTCCACAAAGTCAGATAAGCCACAGGTTGAGGAAAAAGGTGAAAACTCAGCGCCGACTGTGGATGATGTGAATTTTCCACCACTTCGGGCTGAAAATTTTAAGAAAAAAATTGGTAAAGTTGAAATTTCAAATCAATTTTTCTATGAAAAGAAAGAATTTGATATTGAAAAAGCTTTTAACTCCACAGTTCATAACATTTTTGGTAAAATGGTTGATGGGAAAGTTAAAGGGGTGAAGGAGTTTTATGAGAAGAAAACAAAGAAACCAGGTAAGTGTGTTTCATCCCAGGTTTGTGACTGGGATGGAACCTATTATGAACAGTAAAAATCTGGACTTGCCGGAGCTCCCAGGTTGGTAAGTGTGGAGCAGGAATCGGCATCTTTCTTGTGAAATATCACCTAAGTGGTTACTGGTTAATGATTATTTGATATTTCGGCTTACAAATGATTAATCAAGGTCATTAGGTTGAACTTGATTGGACCATTCTTACAAGTGGTATTTTGAGAAACAAAGTGACGAGTTTATCCCCTAACCTACAAGTGGTAAAATCAATCAACAAAACTTATTTTCCGGAAAAACCATTTGATTAAAACAAACTTAAGTGTTTTGAAATCACAATGGGAAAATAGTTTGTTGTAAGGGGGAGTTCTGATTGTTTATGCCAAGTAGATGGCGATTTGAAGCGATTCGATATCGGTTGTCATTTTACTTGTATAGTTTGTTTTCAAATTTCCTTTAAATGTGTTTGTATTTTCGGGGGAGTAGATTTTTCAGAAAATCCAAAAACATTTGAAAATTTGAAAAAGACAAAAACATGATAGAATGCAAAAATGAGTTTTGGTGTCGAAAAGAGGAAATGATAGTACATCAGTAGACAGTTACAGTATGCTAAAGAAATGTAATGTTTAAATAGCATTAAACGGTCTCACTGATGATATGCCGATAGGTTTTTACACATTTAGTGAACTTTTTCGGGATATAAACTTAAATTCAAACTTGCTTATTTCGTGGGGAACACTACTTGGATATATAGGTAACCCCTGAAATCTCGTTTGAAGGATCCCTCTTTCTGAGATACTAGGTCTTTATACTCAGTGATATCTGGGGTATTATCCCGGGACTTCTGATTTTGCGGAAGCAATGGCCTAGTCCCCGGAGAATACTTTACGCTTGCTTGAAATAAAACCTGCCCTCAGCATAAAAAATGATGAAACATTGAAAAAATATGCTAATCATGTGCTGTTGTAAAAAAGATCCTCTAAAGGGGACCCACCAAAAGTCGAAGCCGTCATCTCTTTGCTGAACGGAAGTTCTGACCTGAGCTCTCACGGTTCTTCGCAGTTAACCCCTTACAGATATCATCTGTGGTATACTCACATGTAAGACTGAATATTGGGATCTGGATACTAGAGTATATTCAAGAAGTGGGACACATGAATGAGTTTAAGTTCTTAATTCACCTAATTCATATCCTGAATCAGTTGAAATTTGTGTGAGAATTTAAGTGGATCAGTATATTGGCAATCTAAGTGAATTGTTTAATTCTGAATGTGTAACTAAGCTCAACGGTACATGTGACTTGTCAAATACTGATATGATCCTCTTACACAAACTCACAAAAAAATATTGTCTGTAAATATTTCTTTATTGCATCTCATTTTATTAAAAAATCCAAAAAGATTTTAGTGTGTTTTAGCATAAATTTTGAAAAATTACAAAAAGATTTTCGACAACTGGTGTTGGAGAACTGATTTTCAAAATTCCAAGTGCTAAGCATGATGACAATTGGGTTGGGAGAGTGTGTTTTTGAAAAGAAAAATGATATTTCTTCAAGTGGTTCATCAGAGTGTAATATTGTAAAATCATTCTTTGATTGAATAATTCCTGCAAGTGGTTGTTCAAAATTATAAATGATAAATCAATTTTGAGAATTGGTTTTACATGTGATAAGCAGAGTGTAAAATTGTCAAATTTTAAATTTGTGAAATTTATTGTTGGGTAGAGATTTGTACAGGTAATGGTAGAGCCAGGAATTGGTCCTAAACATGTGAAAAAGTAGAGCCAGCAACAGATCTTAGGATAATCAGATAAAAGCCAGGTTTTGATCCAGAGCAGGATGTGAGCCAGGTTGCGATTCTTGAACCTGTGAAAGCCAGACTATGATCCCAGCTTACTGAGAGGGGGAGTCTGAATATCAAAGAGCCAGGTTCTGATCCTGAGAGTCTGTTGGTGCTGATAAAGAGAAGAGAAGAGATTTGAGGATGCTTTACAGTGTCAGATACTTCAAAGAGTTTGAGAGGACTTATAAAGACTGAAGATGCGAAGACTCGACACTTAAGACTCGTCAACATTCGAGGGGGAGTCTGTTGGTGCATGCGTCTGTCGACTTCGTCTTGTATCGAGTCTTGTTTGTATTTAGATAGATCAGGGCACGTGATACGAGGAAAATGTCAAACATAGGGTGAATGGCAGCTTCAAACAAAATTAGAATATGTAAATCCGTTTGAAACCACCATGACATGTTCAAACGGAATTAACATGTTGATTCCGCTTGAAGTTAATCTCGTTTGAAGGTGATTCCGCTTGAGCGTGTTCAAGCGGAATTAGCCCGCCTATATATACCTGTGACCTGATTTCGTTTGAGTTAGAGTTGTAACTTTTCCGGTTTGAGCCACGATGTGCTGCCGAAGTGTCGTCTCGTTGTAAATCGTTGTTAAATCAATTATACGACAGTTTAAAGTGTGAATCTTGCTGAATTGACCTCAGTATGTCTGTTTCCCCCTTTCGTACTGAGCATAAACTCTTCTGAACGACTCGTTTGGGTCCGAAAACGATCCTACACTCAGTTGCAGGGACATAAAGAGAGGGAGTACATAAAGAGAGCGTGTGTATATGAAATAGGTTGGGGGATGAGAAAGCGATAGAGAGAAATAGCAGACTGCTATATTTTTTTTGAGGTTTGAATTTTGAATCGCCCGCCGGACGTGTCATGTGGATAAGCGGGATATGTTAGGGTTCTCAGAGTGTGCATTGTAAAGTTGTACTATTATTGTTAAGACTAACTTTCCTATCAAGAATGTTCTCAGGAAACCTGAAATGTCAGGAAGGATGGCAAAGTGGGCAGTCAAGCTTAGTGCATATGATATCAATTATGAACCAAGAACTGCCATCAAATCCCAAGCCTTAGCTGACTTTGTGGCTGATTTTAGTAGTGATCTACAAAGGGAAGCTGAGTTGGAAGTTCAACAACTTGAAGAGACTAAGGATCCTTGGATACTCTTCACAGATGGGGCTTCAAATGTCAAAGGAACTGGACTAGGCATACTACTAAAATCGCCACAGGGGGACATAATACCCCACTCAATTGCTTGTGAGTTTCAAACTACTAATAATGAGGCTGAATATGAAGCCTTGATAGCCGGTTTGCAAATTGCCAAGCACATGAGGATCAGGTATCTTGAGGTACGTGTAGATTCTTTATTAATTACTAACCACTTTAATGGTTCTTATGCTATTAAAAGTGAAACACTAATCAAATATCTTGAGATGGTAAAGAAATTGGCAGACTCTTTTGCTTCTTTTAGTTTAACACAGGTACCCAGGGAAGAAAATGCAGAAGCAGATGCTTTAGCCAATCTTGGATCATCATTGAAGATTCCAGACGATGTTAGGATACCAATTATCCACATCTTAGCTCCTGCTATTGAGGATCACATAGCCATGGAGATAGTAGACGATTCTGCAATCATACCTAGTGATGGTGCACAATCAAATTCAGGATCATGGATCCTCCCAATCATGAGATACATACAACATGGAGAGATCACTGAAGAAAATCCTAGAGCTTTCAAAGTTAAGGTATCTCAATTTACAATACTAAATAACATATTATACAAATGATCTCTTGCAGGTCCATATCTAAGGTGCATTGAGGATCCAGAAATTCAAGAAGTTCTAAAGGATTTCCATGAAGGAGATTGTGGAAACCACACTGGGGGCAGAGCACTATTCTCAAGGATCCTCAGAACAGGATATTATTGGCCTATCATGAAGAAGGATGCTGTGGATTATGCAAAGAAATGTGACGCTTGTCAAAGATATAGCAATATCCTTCATCAACCAGCGGAGCTCCTGCATCCTATATCCTCTTCCTAGCCATTCATGAGATGGGGAATGGATATAGTTGGCAAACTTCCCAAAGCACCAGGAGGAAAAGTGTTTATGCTTGCTATGACTGACTACTTTTCCAAATGGATAGAAACTGAATCCTTTGCACAAGTCAGAGAAAAGGAAGTTATATCCTTTATTAAAAGAAACATTATTACCAGATTTGGTATTCCTTCTTAAATTGTTTGTGATAATGGATCCCAATTTATTGGGAGTAGAACTACTAACTTTTGTGACAACTGGGGGATTAAGATGATAACATTAACACCAGTCCATCCACAAGCTAATGGTCAAGCAGAATCATCCAACAAGATCATCATCAACAACTTGAAGAAAAAGTTTGGATCCAAGAAAGGAAAATGGGCAGAAGAGCTACCATATGTATTATGTCACACCCTGACTTTTGCGGAAGCGTGATTATGTGTGACTTGCTTAATATCATTGCATTCAATCATAACAACAACTATATGATAAAACTAACGATGATCATCCATTAAATAAGTTTAAAAAAACATAACAACATTGTCTTGACACATAGACTTCAAATTCGAATTACAAACCATACAAATTGTTTAGAGTTCTATAAGGACTCAACAAAAGACTTTAGATAAGACCAGGCTTTGGAAGATGTGTCTTGTCCATGATAAGACACGCTAACCAAACCCTAAGACCATGGATGACATCTTTTATTCTTAACATAACTTGAAACCTTTCAACGCTCTGCCAGGTCCACCTTTAATTCCCTGAAATACATGTAGTTTGAAAACATCAACAAAAGTTGAGCGAGTTCATGTGTTTGTTTTGTGTGCACGAATAAACCTTTGAATCAGTGAAAGTATGTAAGTATGTTTATAAATCTTGGTATGAAAGAGAATATGAACAGATCAATTAGTGGTTTGCAAGGCCATCAACATGTGTGCAATGGTGTAGGAAGGCTCAATATTTTGTGTATTTCGTACCGAGCCTCCCGGTTGGAACGACATAGTCACCACATGCGGCCAACTCACGGACCCATGTGTGGGGCTCGCAACACCCAAATAGATCTATCACTCATGCCCCTCTGTCCTTATAAAGGATTAATGGTCTCAAGTTAACGCCTACCCTTTCACATGATCTAACAGTTCATTTCTTAGTTAACCATTTGTAATCATAATCATTTGTAACCTGTATTTCACCCCCGAAGTTATAAAACGAAAACAGTTAAACAAAAGGGGGACATGAACTCTGTGACAACTGTCAAATTTGCGGGTATCCGAACAATTAATTAATATTTAATTTGTGCTTAATGGCTGTGCTTGATTACAACTGCTGAGTTAACTGCTTTCTGATTTCTGTTATATACATACAGATGCATCACATTCATACTGTCACTCCATTTATTTCACACAAACTCTAGTGACAAACTTGATGCACAAAGCACCGTTAGCACACTAAACGGATAACCCAGAAAACATGCTGACAATTCCAGCACCTAGACAGACAATGTTTTTGAGACCAGTATGAGCCAGAGACAAGACACTACACTAGTAGGGAGTGTAGGGAAGTGAGGATCATAAAACTGCCTTATTAGGTGATAGTTATAGTGCCCGGAAGTGCCTAAAACATACTTTAACTGCAAAATCCTGCACTTTTAAATAAAATTCGGCATTTAGATATGCTAGTAATTTGCAAAAACTTGACAAAATGGTCATGTATGCTTTCCTAATTGCCGGGAATTAATTGTGACGCAAAAAGCATTATAAAGGACACTTTACGGAACAATTAAGCACTTTAACGGAACGATACCCAACCGAACAGCCGGACATTACCCGGAACATAAAAATATTGCCAAACACATTGTTTTTATTTTTCTAAGCTAGCTAGGGTCCCCGAACACCCTAACACACTATATAATTAATAACACTCATAACACCCTAACTATATCACTTGGTTCCTAACTAGATTACTAACTAGTATTTACCACCCAAGTAGACCCCCCCCCCCTTCCTCCATACGGTTACAAGGGGTGACACCCCACCCTTGTATTTCTTGATTTGTTTAATGTGTTGGTTATGTACTTAGGAAACACTAAATCCAAAGGTTAATGAGATGTTGGGAGGATTCATTATATAACCACAAGTCCTTCATTCTTCATTCTTCATCTTCATCACTCAAACACCATCATACTCTTCTCTCTTCTCTCTTGTTCGGCTGAACCCAAGCAACACCACCATCATCATCATTCAAACACCTTCATCCAATCTACAAGTGTACAAAGGTGCTAAGGGTCATACAATGAAGCTCGGTGTTCTCGGAAGTGGAAGGACCACCTCTATTTGCTATTAACCGCCAAATTTCTACACTTGAACTCTCCTAGCTTTGTGCTAGTGGTAAGCACTTAGATCCTTGTATCTTACTTGTTATTTTAGTGGTTAATGATGTTTAAAGATAAAAAACATAAGAACTCTAAAGAACCTTAAACAAAATCTTGAACATCAACTAACATATGATGAAGTAGTGATAAATGACGATGAAATCATGATAAATCTGAAATAAAATGAACCATGACCTGCTGTAAACGACTTATGGTCTAATGTTAATCGTATTAGAAAGTATGGCGAGCGTATGTGTGCGTTTTAGTAACATTTAACCTATAAACAGCTTGCTGATTAGCATTTTCAGCCACCTTCAACTGGCTGTAAACAGGTCAATACTTAATGAAAAACTGATTTTCTTGAGTTTATAACGTGTTATTATGAAATACGGTTCTAATGGCACTGGAATCATAATTTTTTGATTCCGTTTACTATTTTTAAAGTGTCGTTTTCTAACAGCAACTAACGCTGCATTTTTACTGCTGAAAATAGGTGTTATGTTTTTCATCATAACTTGAAATCAGTGTAGGATTAGGTCATGAAATTTGTACTATAGATGACCACCGATGTATTTGTAATTCTCTCACTGGAATTTCGTAAATTGGACTCTCGATGAATTTTAAATAAATTATTCCGCGGACTGCAGTCAGAAAAAGATAAATCTGATTTCAGTCCGGAAAATGATTTTCTATAAAATATTGGTGATGATTTGGACCCCGATATTTTTACACAATAATATTTGGATCGTTTAAGACGTTCTGTAAAAATTTGGGAATTTTTGGAATAAGATAACTATTTTATTAAAATACCCGAAAACAGCCCAGTTTTGTATATTAAAACTGAAATTATAAAAGTAGTATTTTGCACGTCTAAATGTCGGGTTGGTTATTTGTGAACAATCTAATGTGTTATATGTTAAAGAAAATGATATGCTATTTAGCATGGACACCTCCATTTACAAAGTAGACTATGGCGAAATTTTCTGAAAACCCTAGCACTTAGTAAATATTTTTTAGATAAGTGTTTACTAGTATATTTTAGACTATGTTTTTCGAACATAAACTTCACCATAAATTTTGTTACTAAATACAAAGTATCGGAGGTCGGTTTTTTTCGCAAATACACTACGTGAAAAAAGGGCTACGGTCACACTTTTAGCAAAACCACTCTGCCACACATTTGAAAAAATGTGTGGCTAAAGGTCAGTCATAACATTTTAAAACACCTTTAGCCACACGTTTTATTATTAATGTGACTATTGTATACCAATTTAAAATTTTTAGCCACACTTTTAGAAGTAATGTGACAATTATTAGCCACAACTCGAAATGTGTGGCCAAATATGATCTATGGCCATATATTTTTGTGTTATGTGACCAAAAACACATGTATTTGACACCTTTAGTCACACTTTAAAAAAATTTGTGACATATATTAGCCACACTAGCAAAGTGTGGCCAAATGTTATCTATGATCACAATATTTATTTTCATGTGACCAATAACTTATGTGTTCAAAACCTTTAGCCACACTTTAAGAAAAAAAAACTGTGACATTTATTAGCCACACTAAAAAACTGTGGTCAAACATGATCTACTTCCACAATATTGTTTCATGTGACTAAAAACAGATGTATTCAAAACCATTAGCCACACGTTAAGGAAAAAACAGCCACACTAGAAAAAGTGTGGCCAAATGTAATCTACGACCACATTATATGTTTAATAATGTGGCTAAAATCTAATACGTATGACCAAATATATTATTTTCTGTGACCAAATTGTAGACAATAGTCACACTTAAAATTACAAATTTCATGTGGTTTTATATAAACATTCGTCACATCATCATTACTTTGTTTATTTTGTGTGACGAAATGTTATCAAATGTCATGGAAATAATGTGTGACCAAATGCTAAACTTACTACATCTTTAAATCCCCCCCCCCCCCCCCCAAAATATTTCAATTCTAAAACTTAAACTTCCCCCCAAAATATTTCAACATAAAACTTAAACTTTCCCCTCCAAATATTTCATCTTAAAAGTTAAACTTCCCCCCCAAAATATTTCAATTCTAAAAACTTTCCCCTCCAAATATTTCATCTTAAAAGTTAAACTCCCCCCCCCCCCCCCACACACACATTTTCATCCAAAACTTCTCTCTCAAGTAATATTCTCATTTAAACAAATTACATTATCAAAAAAAAAATTACTACATATTTAAAAATTCAAACTATTATTAAATATTATATATTATAAACCATGACTATTTTTTTCTAAATAATATGTTAATTTATGCATATTATTTACGTTTATATATGTTTTTTTATGTATGTATATTAGTATCGGTACCGAATTGTTTTCGGTACCGCTTCGGTACCCACTTTTTGGCTGTTTCAGTACTAGTACTTTAGGTTCGGTACTATACCAATATTTTACCGAATAATACATTCAAATACCGGTACCGATATCGAGCTCATCCCTAATCATATATGTGTTATGATCCATATTGAGTCTTAACGGATCACAATGGTCAATAGTGGGTCATATATGGGTTAATGAACCATATTGGGTCTTAATGGATCATAATGGACAATAGTATATTATACATGTCTTAATAGACTATATTGGGCCAAATGGATCATAATGGCCATTAGTGGATCATACATGTCTTAATGTTCCATATCGGGCCCCAATGGATCACGATGGAAAATAGTAGATTATTCATGTTTTATTGGACTATACTGGGCCTTAATGGATCACGATGGATAATAGTATATCATACATTTCTTAATGGACCATAATGGGTCTTAATGATTCATAATGGCCAATAGTGGATCATACATATTTTAATGGACCATACTGGGCCTTAATGGATCACGATGGACAATAGTAGATCATACATGTCTTAATGGACCATACTAGGCTTAAATGGATCATAATGACCAATACTAGATGATACATGTCTTAATGGACCATATTGGGCCTTAATAGATCACGATGGACAATAGTTGATCATACATGTCTTAATGGACCATACTAGGCTTAAATGGATCATAATAACCAATAGTTGATGATACATGTCTTAATGGACCATATTGGGTCTTAATGGATCACGACAGACAATATTTGATCATACATGTCTTAATGGATTATATTAAGCTTAAATGGATCATAAGGACAAATATTAGATCATACATGTCTTAATTGACCATTTTGGACCTTAATGGGTTACAATAGACAATATTAGATCATACATGTCTTAACGGACTATATTGGCCTTAATTGATCACGATGGACAATAGTAGATTCTCCATGTTCTAATGAACTAGATTAGGTCTTAATTGATCACAATGAACAATAGTAGATCGTACATGTCTTAATAGACTATGTTGGGCATGAATGGATCACGATTGACAATAGTAGATCATACATGCTTTAATGGACCATACTGGGCCTTACTGGGTCACAATGGACAATAGTAGATCGTAAATATCTCAACAGACCATATTGGGCCTAAATGAATCACAATGGACAATAGTGCACCATACATGTCTCAATCGATCATATTATGGCTTAATAGATCAATATGAACCTATACTACACTATATTACTGTAGCATAGTATAGTATGTTATGTACTATAGTATACTATGCTATATACTCTAATATAGATCCATTATATATTCAATTTTTATAGTTTTCGTAAAGGAAGTATTTTTGATGTTAATATTAATATATTACTTTTAAAGTTAGAATTTCACATTCTCATATTATATTATTTTTAAAGTCCTAATTTCATGTTATATCCTAAAACTATTTTCCTCCACTAAAGTAATTCAACATTTCACATTCCCGCTCCCCCAAATCCATTAGCCCTAAATTTAGTTCCCCTAAAACAAAAACAAACTAAACTTCATCGTCTCCCCCAAGTCCATTAACCCTAAATTCAAATTCAGAATTTCATATTGACAACTAAATACAAAATCGAGTTCACCCTTTCCAAGTTCGACCTCCTCTAGACGTTTCTAACAACAACAACGGTAATCTCCATCCCATTCTGTATTCTACTTCTATTTTTTTTATTAAACTTGGTGAATCTGGATTCTGGACATCTTGTTTGTTAAACTGGAGAAAATGTGAGAGTGTAGGTGACCTAACCCATGATACCTCACACAAAAAGTGATAAAATGATTGTTGTGATGTTTATTGTTTAGATTGAGATAGTAATGAGGAAGACAGATAAGTTTCATGAACTGATGGATGCTGCCGAGGAGAAAAGGGAGCTTGCAAATGGTGAAGAGAAGAGTTATAAGAGATATTTCAGTTTTTGCAAGGGTCTAAAATGGTTCGCTTTTGCCTGATGTGTTTGTTTTATGATAAAATTAGTAACTTTTAAGAACAAATGCTTTAGTTAGAGATCTTATCACCATACTT
This sequence comes from Helianthus tuberosus, assembly GCA_030545235.1. Taxonomy (NCBI): domain Eukaryota; kingdom Viridiplantae; phylum Streptophyta; class Magnoliopsida; order Asterales; family Asteraceae; genus Helianthus; species Helianthus tuberosus. Next base: position 145,993,241 of record CM060393.1, read on the forward strand.
CTGCGTATACAGTTTGATGTTATTTTACTATGCTTTGCAACAATCCCTTTTTGGGGGCGGTAGTGGGAGCTGGGGCTTTGTTTTTACTTTAGTAGCCTGGACTATAGTAAACCCTTGGAGGTGTTGCTGCAAGTGTTCACAACCAAACTCGACCATATAGTTCATTGCTCTCTTGATACTGTTGATGAAAAACGTATCATTTAGTAGTTTTTAGGGCCTCTAGTTTGTTGATCTGTATATTTCAAGATTAAATAATACATGAAACAATGGTATTCGCTTACTTTTTCTAGGAATTGTGTTTGTGGTGAAGGTGTTCAATGCGGAAGTGGTGGTTCAGCCGTGGAAGCATTCTAAGAAGTTGTTAGTGTTTAAGCGCTGCTCTACTTGTGAAGTATATGGGAAGACAATAGGTAGCTTTCTTCCCAAAGACAGTCCCTTACATCAGGTAACATTCTGATCGTTGATTGGTTGCTTATTTGATACAATTAAGTGAGCCATTACATTTTTGTTAAGCACATTTGGTTGGTTACAGTTCTTCAGCTTCCTTGTTTTATGCACAGACTTTCGCAACTTCATATTCTATGATTAGATTTTTATAGTGTATAAATGGTTAACACTTGTAAAGAAGTGGAATTATCATTTTTAAGCTATCGAAGTTGACCATGCTGGCTTTTGTTTCAAACCTGCCCATTTTCATACGCTGGTGTAATGTTAGTTGGATCATGAAATCGAATTGTGCTTGTTGCTTTGGTAGTACAGGCTTACAAAAGCGTTAAGTTTAGCCTGTCAAAGGTTGAATAGTAGTATCCTGTTAGGTGGCATAGGTTTTGTATTCACATTCAATCAAGTGTGCATATAACACTCTCTCTACTTAGTGTGCGATGTCTTAGGTCTGCCAACCAAATTTTATTTTTATGTGAGGTAGTTTTAAGTTTGAAATTTCAAATACATGTTTATTGAGAGTTGCATTGATGTTTTGCGGTTCATCTTTTTAGTGTGGTCTCTCTCTTTCTCTAGCTCTGTGCTAAAATATACAGATATACTAGAAGGTCAAAAGTGGACTTGCTATGATATGTAATCTGGTTGTGTCGATTAGATTGCACCTTGTTGTATCTATCATCTTCATTAAGATGAATGATTTTTTTTTGCCTTCACCGTCTTTTGCTAGTTTGCTACTCTTATTCGACTCATTTTTATGGATGATAATGTATACAGGATCCTGCTTACTACGTACTCAAAGAAGACACATCTCCTTGCATATTTGGCTTAGTTGAGAAGTTGAAAAGCATAGATGGTCGAATGTATGTGCCAAACAATTGATATAGAGGCTGATATATGGTGTACAAGCAAATCTATATTGCATTCTATTCTCTCTATAACACCAACACTTGCATGCTCACTCACTTTCTTTTCTTTTCTCCTAATAGCGGAGGGTGTAGAGAACAGTCTTGAGTTCACCATGGTAAGACTTTTTAATTGGATTGGTTCAAGGATGGATTTAATTCCAGGAACTGATGGTTCTAGTGAGGGTGTTCCAAGAGTTCTGGCATGCTTTAGCAATGTTAGTTTATATATCCTCTTAACCTCAGAGATTTAAGTTTCTTTAATTTTACATTGAATTTACTAGAATGTTATTTACTAATGATTTTTTCTTTCATTGTACTTAGAACCTATTGAGAAGGGAACCTCTAAAGCTTGTGGATGGTGGTGAATCACCAAGAACCTTTCCTTACATCAAGGATGCTATTGAAGAAGCTGTTCTTTAGATGATAGTATGTTGAATCTTTTCTCTAACATATGGTCATTAGCGATGTTCATGGTCTAATTTGACTTGTTTTGAAGAAAATTTTATACGAACCCGAACCCGAAAATCATATCATACATATGAACCCGAACACGACCCGAAATTTAGTGGGTGGACCCGAACACGACCCGTTCAACCCAAATCTTTTAATTTTTTCTGAAATTAATATATTAAAATTAAATTTACTTAAAAACACAAATGTATATAATAATATCATATTTAAATTATAAAATCTATGTTAATTTCTCTTTTTAAGTTATAATCATGGCATAAAATATATACCCCATTTAATTTATGAAATAAAATATATTGTAAAAAATTATAATATAGTATAAATGTGTTAAACGGGTCAACCCGCCAACCCGACCAGGTTGACCCGAACACGACCCGTTAACCTAACCGGGTTCACGGGTTCAACCTGAAACTGACCCGAACCCGTTTAGACTAAACCTAAACCCGTGAATTTCGTGTTAAGTTCGTGTCGGGTTTTCGGGTCGTGTTAGAAATTCACACCCCTACCTGGGGTTTTCAAGGAATGAAAAATCAAACCGCCCCGGTTGGGTGTTTTGAACTGATTTTTTTTTTCAAAATCATTAACTTGTATTAAAATTTTAAAATAATAAAGATGATTAATTCATGATCATAGTAAATTCTATAGGACAAATCTTGAAATGCAGAATCAAATGGTTTGGAATTTGGATGTAATAGGAGGAATCACTATAATTATAGTTTTATGTGGTCTGGTTTTGTTATCAAACTAAGGCTGCAGTTGCTACTCTGTTGACAATATGGTTACTTTCTCTAATAATTGAGTCTCATTTTTGTATCCGACTAAACAAATAATCTAAGCTATTGTAAATCTAGATTTTGTTACACAATGTGTTTGGTATAGGGATGAACTCAGTACCAACCTTACCGAACCGGTAACGGTACCAACATGTATTGGTACCAACCGGTACTGAACCGGTACAGGTATCGAAAATACTAATACTGGTATCTAAAATCCCCAAAAATGGGTATCGGTACCGAAAATGCCTGGTGCGATACGGTTTTTGTACCGGTGTACCGAAAACGTCAAAATTCGGTACTGAAAATATTTTTGTTCAGGAAAATTGGAACCGGTACCCCGTACCCGTTGCTTATCCCTGGTTTGGTAACAAACTAAAGTGATACATTGTTTATATTTGTTCAGATTTTAGTTTAATGTTTATATAGATAATCTACAATTGAGATGACACAATTTTTCCATTTGATAGCATATTATCGAACGTGATGCAGTTCCTTGCGTGCTGCGCTTGTTTACCCATAACTACAAGAAGAGCATAAAAAGGAAGTCTGCTGGACAATCTCAAGCATCACTGCTGTACTGGTAAAGAAATCTGCAAACCGGGTTGTGTATTGAATAGTATTCTATGTATAATATTTCAAATTGAGAAAATACCCTTGAGTTTAAACTCTCTGGAATTTGCTAATTGCTATGATGTTTTTTTTAGCCAGACTCACTATAGCGAACTCCAGATGTTTTTTTTCTACCCTTGAGTTTAAACTTTTGACCCAATCGACCAGTTCACCTAAAAGGAAATAATTCTTTATATTGTTCTTACAGTTTGCTATGATGTTTTTTCAGGACATGCTTGCTATAGCAATTTTTCCCAACAGCTTATTGATGCAAATTACATTGTACAAGTAGAGAGTAAGTATATGGACTTGAAGTAAAAAACCTAGAAATAGTCCTTAGTTTATGTATATATTCATTTCTTGTTGCAACTTTTGTAGATAGGTTTTGGTTAGAAATTTATACCTTTTGTATTTCAATTGAAAACTTATGTATGAATTTTGGGTTCATATTATTTGGTTTTAGATTTTCCAGATTTGTTTGTTGATGTTTACTGTAGTTTTTTGCTTTACAAAAAATGTAAAAAAATGGGTAATTAAACGAAAAAATGGTCATATAGAACAATAATGTATATCTGTGACAAAAGTTAAACAATAGTCACACTTAAAATTTTAATGTGGCTTTACGTAAAGATTAGTTACACCATCGCGATTTTGTTCTTTTGGTATGACCAAATGATCGTAAATGTCATGAAAAAGATATATGTGTGACCAAAGATTAGATAATAGTCACATTTAAAATTACAAAAAAAGTTCGTTTCTAAAACTAGTTTTTGGCTACATTTACAATAAGTTAATGTGACTATTTAATAGAAACGACCATACTTACACTAAATTCATGTGACTATATAATAGAAACAATTACACTTATAGTATATTCATGTGACCGTTGCCACTCTTTAGTCACACTTAAAATTACAAAATTCCGTAAGACTATAAATAATTATTAGTCACACCATAGTCACTTTGTTTCTTGTTTGTGTGACAGGATGATAGAAAACGTCATAAGAAAAAAAATATGTGTGACCAAAGGTTAGACCATGGCTACACTTAAAACTACAAAATTTCGTGTGGTTATAAATAACAAGTAGCCACACTGCAGTCACTGTGTCTTTTGTTTGTGTGACAAAATGATATAAAACGTCATAACAAAAAAAATATGTGTGACCAAATGTTAGACAATGGCCATACTTCAAATTACAAAATTTCGTGTGGCTATAAATAACCATTAGGCATACCATATTCATTTTAATTTTTGTTAGTGTGTCTATATAATAGAAACAACCACACTTACACTAATTCATGTGGTTGTTGCTACTCTTTAGCCACACTTAATGGACAAAATGCTTGATTACAACAACCCTTTTTTGCCACACCTTTTTTTTAATTGATGTGGCAAATACAAACTTTTTTGGTAATTCATGTGACTATATAGTAGTAACGGTCACACTTACAGTAAATTACATGTGGCCGCTGCTATCCTTTAGCCACACTTAATGGAGGAAATGCTAGATTTTAACCGTACCCTATAGCCACACTTTTAAGTTCTACGGCCACTAAAAGTGTGTATGGCCGTATGATACCTACGATGACTCGATCTTTGGTCACAATTGGCTTGAAAAAAATATGTGTGGCGAAAGACATATAGTCACACTTTTTTTGTGTGGCTGTATCCCTATTTTGGCGCAGTGATAAAAATGGGTAAATATGTATTTAGAATATGTATTTTATACTAAGACACTTGTGTGATCATTTGTGTATTCTGTGAACTAGTTATATTATTTTAGGGTAAAATAATATGACTTACAAAATACTATGGAAATTACAACTCCAAAATAATACCCAATTTCTAAGGAGTAAAATACTGAAGTTACACACGTAATATTATGAAACCGAACAAGAAAACGTAACTTATGAAATATTCCGAGATATACCATTACACTATATTTTTGGGTAAAATATTATTTTGGAAACAAAGGAAGTAAAAATATATTATTTTTGGGAAAAATATATATATTTTGGCATACGTTATTTTTGACAAATAAGTTATATATTTTCTAAGTAAGACTTGAAAATATATCGTTTTTTGAAATATATATTGGGAATATATTGGTATATTTTAATGGGAATAATGCACCGAAATATGACGCCATTATTTGGCAAGATATACGAATATGAAAATACACAACGTATGAGATACCCCCCATCCTTCGGAAGGAAATGCGAATACAAATACATGAGAAGTATTACTACAAAAATATTGTTTAACCAATTATTCCAAAAGAAAATGCAAGTTAAATTATTTATTATTTTAGCAACCAATTATATAACTTGGAATACTAACAAAGACACTTTTAAAGATAACTCAAAGGCACCAATCAATATTAAGACAAGGCACGACCCGTTCGTCTAATAGACGTTAGTACACATGTAGGTAGTCGTGCGTTCTAGTGGAGGCTTCGAGTTACATTGGATACGAAGACGCAACAACAGTGAGTTCATGTCCCCCTTTTCTTCTAATTGTTTTCAGTTTTGTACTTCAGGGGTTAAATACATGTTACATTTATTACAAACATTTTATACATGGTATGATTAGCTATGGAATTTACTGCTAGATCACGTGAATGGATAGGCTATTATCGTAAGACTATTAATCCTTGTATAAGGACCGAGAGGCATGAGTGATAGATCTATTGGGTGTTGCGAGCCCCACACATGGGCCAGCGTGTGGCTGCATGTGGTGACTATGTCGTTCCGCCGGAAGGACCGGTATGAAATACGCGTTACAGGTTTGAGTGCTTCCTAGGCCATATCACTTATTAATGTATTAGCTACACATTAATTGATCTGTTTTTCCTTATTGCTACATACCAAGGACATACATTTATACAGACATATTTTACAATTTATACAGACTCACATACACATGAACTCGCTCAACTTTTGTTGATGTTTTTCAAACTACATGTATTTCAGGAAATTAAGTATGGATCTGGCGGGCGTTGGAATTTCAAGTCATGATAACTATAATGATGTCATCCATGGTCTTTGGGTTTGGCCAGCGTGTCTTAATCCTGGACGAGACACGTCTTCCAAACTTTGATTACAACTATTCTCTTTTGACGAGTCCTTAGCGAACTTTTTCGCAATTCGTATGGTTTGTAAAACTTAAACTTGAAATCCATGTTTTAGACAATGTTATTATGTTTTGAACTCATTTTATGGATGAAAAACCTTTGGTTTTATCATATAGATGTTTGATATGATTGAATCCAATGATAACAAGTAAGTCACACCATAATCACGCTTCCGCAAAAGTCAGGGTGTGACAGCTTGGTATCAGAGCTTCGATCATAGCGAACTAGGATTCTTTCTCGAGTCTAGACTACGATCATTAGGGCTCTCACGAAAACGTTTTACAACATGTTTTCATTGCATACGCTAAACGTCCAGATCCAGGAAACACACATTTTACAAACAAAAAGGCACAAATACACATTTCAAATTTATATTTATAGATCAGTCTTAGAGGCTGAGGGAGGATCAGTCTTAGAGGCTGAGGGAAGACCAGTCTTAGAGGCTGAGGGAGGATCAGTCTTAGAGGCTGAGGGAGGATCAGTCTTAGAGGCTGAGGGAGGATCACTCTTAGAGGCTGAGGGAGGATTAGTCTTAGAGACTGTGAGGTTGGTCTTAGAGACCAGGGATTTAGTCTTAGAGACTGGGAGGTTGGTCTTAGAGACCAGGGATTTAGTCTTAGAGACTGGGAGGTTGGTCTTAGAGACCAGGGATTTAGTCTTAGAGGCTGGGAAAGTTGGTCTTAGAGAACCAGGGAGTTGGTCTTAGAGACCAGGGAGTTGGTCTTAGAGACCAGGGAGTTCGTCTGAGAGACCAGGGAGTTGGTCTTAGAGGCCAGGGAGTTAGTCTGAGGGACCAGGGAGTTAGTCTGAGAGACCAGGGAGTTAGTCTGAGAGGCTAGGGAGTTTAGTCTGAGAGACTAGGTGGGATAGTCTGGGAAGACTAGGACGAATATGTGGATACATGAGTACGTTATGAATTGTCTTTATTTGCAATACACAAGTGTTAAAGATTACTGTAAATATGCATGCTACAACTATTATGTACCGGCACACACACGTCACTTTCCTCAGGGAACGAATCCTCAGATGATGACGACCCTACGGTCACCGCCACAGATGATGAGACTGTACCTACGCCGGAGATATTAACGTCAGACACTAAGAGTGGCCCTGACATGTTGACCAAGAACGAGGACGACTGCCAACCATCCACGCTGCCAGACTCTGGTGATGAATTACCCTTGCTGATGGCTTCCTTGATAAGAAACTTCCTGTCATTCTTGTTTCGGTCCACGACCACCTCATCATTTGGACACTTCGATGACGAGCACATCGTGGCTCCGATTCTCGACGCCGTACCTCTCGTGGTTATTTCCCCCGAGAATCTGCCTCTTTGACAAATTGTTTGATGACGACGTTGATTTGCTTATTGATGATCCTTCTGTTGACACCCAGGATGATGGAAAGTTAGATGAGGACGTTGTTACTGACTTTACGTTTTGAGATCCCTATTATCCAACTATCCTCTGATTCTAGTATACACTCGATTTCAGACTCCTTTGAGTCTGCGACATTTACGACTTTACAAACAGGCAGGTTACCGCTTTTTGCTCCAGACACGGACGACGATGCCGCTTTGACTACTGCACTAACACCTGCTCAAGATCACATACCCTCACACGCCCCAGGACCTGCCCCTGAGGCAGCTCCAGTTCCTTGCGGGCCAGCTTGATGTTGCACCTGCTGAACCTGCTTAAACGTGACCTTATTTTCTTTGGACTACTATACCTTGCACTTCTCTTACCAGACCCAGTACCTGCACCTATCTAACCTCCTTTTGTTGAGACATTTCTACCGCATCTGCACCTGCTGATGTTGCACCTATGAAGACCGACGTCCATTGCACCGACATGCCTACCGCTTTCTTTCAAGACATACCCACACCCCGGGAAGGTGCTCCAAGTCAGCACCCGCATAACGATTCTTCTGCTATGACAACATTTTTCCTAACTTTACAAGTCGCACCGTTTGCTACATTCACCTCTACAACGCTAGACAAGTCATTTTGATGGTTCCTATGCTACACTATGTTGATTTTAGACCCTTGTCATTCCTCACATTATGGAGGCTACACACGGGATGAGTACACCTGTCACATCAGCTACAGTTTGAGGATATAAGTCGCAGAACGTTGGAGCTTGAGTTGACACCACAACCTCTACCCTGTTTATTGCCGATATACTTTGATCCTCCACAATTATCAAAAACTTCTTTTGCGCTCTCATCTGCTGCTATGACGCCTTTTCCAGGTTTTTGATGCTCGTTTCTTTTACTATCGAGCGGTAGATCAGTTAACTACTTCGATGTATATACAAGCTCGAGGAGGAGTTTACACGTGCTAGCAGTTACTTTTCTTTCCTCCTCCACCTCAGTCACCAGTGTAGTTGATTTCGGGATTTATGCGGATTGCATTACACTTGGGTAAAGACACTAATGATAAGCCGGGATTGCGGAGACTTTTGAAGACCACTTCTGACTACGTAATTTTGATACACTAATATACTTGTTGGACAAGGGTAGGGTGACCCTGTGTCCCTTCTGATGTGATACATTTTATAAGACACAGTGATTGTGGCCGGAGGGTAACGAAAGCCCAATCATCTTTAAACATGCGATAATACTTTTGACTAATAACTAATGAAAAACTCAGTCGCTATGTTCCCACTAAGGACACTGTTGATGTGCATATTTGTGCTATAACTATAAGGCTACATGCTTACTTGCTACGTTCCTATTTACAAGTTGTGCAGTAATTGTGATGAGATGTGATTGAATGTTATAACTACTGCGTATGTACATATATGTAATACACCTCCGAGGTCTTATTCGTTAAATAGAGACTTGTGTGCTCGTGTCCTTAACAAGACCTGACCTAACCGGCTTTCTTCTAGGAAGATGTCGACTCAAGGGAACACCGATACCAACAACCCTCTGCCAACGACAGAGGCGGAATTTCAAGAACGCCTCTTACAGGTCATCGCACAGTACGAGGCCCTTCGCTCTAAGCGCAGCGGAGGTACCTCGGGAAATAACCCACCCAAAGGTAATGTTTAGTCCTTTTAGACACATTACAAAACGTTTGGACATTTCCACAAGTGCTTTGCTAATACCTTACGCGAATAATGTTGCTTGTATCGCAGGCTGCACCTACAAGCAGTTCTTAGGCTGCCAGCCCCTATATTTCGACAGCACTGGGGGTGCCGTAGCCTTCGTGCGCTGGGTTGAGAAGACGGACACTGTTTTGCGTGCGAGCAAATGCGCCCCAGAGCACCAGGTCATGTACATTTCCGGACTGTTCCAAGATGGGGCTCTGTCTTGGTGGAAACTCCAGGTTCAGACGATGGGCGAGGCTGCTGCGTATGCTTTATCATGGGATGAGTTGAAATAGCTAATGCATAAAAAGTACTGTTCGAGAACAGAAAGCCAGAAGGTGGAAACTGAGCTCTGGAACTTGAAGATGGAAGGTCCAAAAATAGCTGAGTATGTGGAGAAGTTCCAAGTTTTGTCGCGTATCGTTCCTTACATGGTAGATCCAGAGTTTAAGAAGATTGAGCGTTTCATTTAGGGATTGGCACCCCAAATCATGAGCATGGTGACGACATCAAAGCCTGCAACGATCACTGAGGCCATCAATCTAAGTGTAGCCTTGACTTAATAGGCAATCAGGATGAACAAATTTTCAACCTCTGAGGGGAAGAAGGAGACTCATGTAGAGTCATCTGGAGACAACAAGAGAAAGTTAGCAAATTTCAAACAGGGTACCCAGACGAGTAGCAACAACAAGGCCAAAAAGAGAAAAGAGTACATGAGTAAACTACCTAAATGCGACAGGTGCCGACGTCATCATACCGGGCGATGTAAAAATGGAAAGTGTGACAACTGTGGCAAAGTGGGACACAACAGGTAAACGTGTTGGCGTGAGACGAAGCGTGGAAAGAAAGGAAAGGGGAAAGGTAAGGGATGTTATAACTGTGGTGATACGGGGCACTTTAGGAAAGATTGCCCAAGGGAGACTAGACAAAATCATGGAAAGAATGTCTAACACCGGAGCTAGGGAAGCGCGCCAGGATCCAAACATGGCCATCGGTACGTCTCATAGTAGTCAATGTTATGCGTCTGTACTATTTGACATTATTGTCAGATTTTAGCTTCAGAATATACTTGTTTTAGCAGTACGTAAGATAGATATCCAGTACTTGATAAAAAAAACCAGTCAAGGAGAAGTCTTGACGTGGTAACGGGAATGGACCAGTTGTCAAGTAATCGGGCGGAAGATGGTATCCGCACCCCGATGGCGAACGAAGGAATGATCGTGGCTCATGGAGCAAGATACGCCTCTACAGATTACAAATTTCTTGAAGGCACAAAAATTGTTGCGTAAAGGATGTGTTGCTTTCTTGGCTCATGTCGGGGACAAGGGAGCCGAAGAACCAAAACTCGAAAATACCCCTGTGATAAGGGAATACCTCGAAGTCTTCCTCGAAGACTTACCAGAATTATCTCCCCAACGATTAATCGAATTTCGCATCTATTTGATTCCAGGCGTCGCGCCTGTAGTCGATGCATTTTAGCGACTTACACCTTCGGAGATGCAGGGATTGTCAGTGCAACCTCAGTGGTTGATAGAGAAGGAAGATAGCCGACCAAGATTCCCTATTGGGTAACTCCAAAATTCTGCTCGTCAAGAGAAAGGGCGACGATTTTCAAATGAACATCAAACTACCAGGAGCCGAACGAACTAGCCAACAAGAGCCAGCAACTCTTGCTACAAATTAACGAATTTCTTACTTAACTAACCGCGAGGATCCAACCAGTAGTTTCCGACTGATCGATGATCAAGTAGCTGTAAATTCCGGAAGAAAGTATACCGGGGGAAATTGTGGGACAATAACTTGTGTTAACCTACACAAGAATGGTGTTTCCCTACACGATGCGCAGAACGATTCCCCCACCGAATACGAAACTCTGAGAATCTAGGAAACATGTACTTAGGACCATTGGGAACCCAGGACCAAATTCACAAAGGTTGTTGTTTAGGAACCACACCCATCAACTCTAGCAAAACCTATCATTCTGACATATATGCCAGTTCCGTTGACCAAACAGAAAGTACTTGAATTTCTTTTACTTCTAGCGAGTAGATGTTTGCATCTCTACTCCCCTTAATGGTAGTTGCATCACGTTAATTTTCTTCGGTAAGAGCGAACACACATTTGTTTCGATACTTGGCCATTTCTTCATTTTAGCAAGTACTCCTTGTTTCAGCGTTCGAAAACTTTCATGACACACATGCATCATTTGCTACGCATGTGGTTTCGTATCGAAGAAACACTTCATGGAAATTCAAAATATTACCTTGCTAAACCTAATTACTGATTTGTGATTCGAATGACCTACATTATTGTGACTATTGACTCTTTGGCTACCAAGTCAACACATTTTCTTGAAACTTCATTTATTTCAAATTACATTCATGGTTTACCTTTGTGACCATGCCAAGATTCCTTTGATACATACGTTTATTTCCGGGTTACGCTAAAATCAAGTTCAATTGCTTGAACTTATTCATTTCACACGATCAGTTAAGACGTCATATGATGTATTGAGAGCATCATATTCAAATCGTTTGACAAAGATTCTTTTGTCTCGAGTCGTAGTAGATTTTTTTGGTCTACGACTTCACTAAATCATTTGTTGGTTACGACACCTTGTGGGGATCCTTTCACAAAATTGAAGCTTGCGCTTATTTGGTTACTCACTTCATACACAGATTTAATTGCCTATTTATTTGCTAACAATCCATTTTGATATTCACAATCAAAGCAATCTCAACACAGGTTGTGTGTTAAGGCAATGGTACATAGATTCATTTCATAAGCACAATGTACCTCCCAACGATTCTTTCGTTGTCAATCAAATGCCTTACGGTACTTAATACTTTTCATCTTCGATCAAAAACAGTGGCTCCTTGATGTTCCGTACTCAACTAAAAACTTTATGACATTGTGTAAATCAAATCTTCACGCTTGTTCCGGTACACTTTCATTTGATTTCAAACACGGTGAACTTGTTCAGTCACCGCTATTATTGAATTATGTCATTGCGACCCCTTGTGGCGTCATTACAAACTTGTAGCTTGTGCTAATCATGGCCAACAGTTTCACGCAAAACTACATATACTTTTGTTTGACTTGTCATTTAAACACTTCTGATGCAACTACGAATTAAGACAAAAATACACCAGAGTCGCTTGTATTCTATTCAGCGTATTCTCGCAATTCAAGATTGTCAACACACTAAACCTCACCATTCATTTATTCGGAAGATGACAGACCATCTTTATGTTACTATCACATTTGAGTTGTTGATTTTAAATTCATATAGCGGATACTATGGTTAGTGAAAAACTCGTTTGCATATTGCGATCGATCGTTTGAGAATCTTATTAGACAAAACTCCTCTTTTGTGGAATCCCCTGCTAGCTGGATTACACTAGACTATACGTCAAATACGTCTTGTACCTTTGACATCAAGGGCTAAAAGCACATACCTTTTAACCATAGGATTCGGGTTGCTATATATTTTTGGACTCACCTGATGTGAGTAAGGTTTGATTCGGTTTGATGATTATCTACCTCAATATTAGTCATATACATACTCGTGTGACGTAACCATAAGGAGTTAAGGTAGTACAAATTTCGAGGACGAAATTTTCTTAACGGGGGGAGAATGTGACAACTGTCAAATTTGCGGGTATCCGTACAATTAATTAATATTTAATTTGTGCTTAATGGCTGTGCTTGATTACAACTGCTGAGTTAACTGCTTTCTGATTTCTGTTATATACATACATATGCATCACATTCATACTGTCACTCCATTTATTTCACACAAACTCTAGTGACAAACTTGATGCACAAAGCACCGTTAGCACACTAAACGGATAACCCAGAAAACATGCTGACAATTCCAACACCTAGACAAACAATTTTTTTGAGGCCAGTATGAGCCAGAGACAGGACACTACACTAGTAGGTAGTGTAGGGAAGTGAGGACCATAAATGGTCATGTATGCTTTCCTAAGTGCCGGGAATTAATTGTGACGCAAAAAGCATTATAAAGGACACTTTACGGAACAATTAAGCACTTTAACGGAACGATACCCAACCGAATAGCCGGACATTACCCGGAACATAAAAATATTGCCAAACACATTGTTTTTATTTTTCTAAGCTAGTTAGGGTCCCCGAACACCCTAACACACTATATAATTAATAACACTCATAACACCCTAACTATATCACTTGGTTCCTAACTAGATTACTAACTAGTATTTACCACCCAACTAGACCCCCCCCCCTTCCTCCATACGGTTACAAGGGGTGACACCCCACCCTTGTATTTCTTGATTTGTTTAATGTGTTGGTTATGTACTTAGGAAACACTAAATCTAAAGGTTAATGAGATGTTGGGAGGATTCATTATATAACCACAAGTCCTTCATTCTTGATCTTCATCACTCAAACACCATTATACTCTTCTCTCTTCTCTCTTGTTCGGCTGAACCCAAGAAACACCACCATCATCATCATTCAAACGCCTTCATCCAATCACAAGTGTACAAAGGTGCTAAGGGTCATACAATGAAGCTCAGTGTTCTCGGAAGTGGAAGGACCACCTCTATTTGCTATTAACCGCCAAATTTCTACACTTGAACTCTCCTAGCTTTGTGCTAGTGGAAAGCACTTAGATCCTTGTATCTTACTTGTTATTTTAGTGGTTAATGATGTTTAAAGATCAAAAACATAAGAACTCTAAAGAACCTTAAACAAAATCTTGAACATCAACTAACATATGATGAAGTAGTGATAAATGATGATGAAATCATGATAAATCTGAAATAAAATGAACCATGACCTGCTGTAAACGACTTATGGTCTAATGTTAATCGTATTAGAAAGTATGGCGAGCGTATGTGTGCGTTTTACTAACATTTAACCTATAAACAGCTTGCTGATTAGCATTTTCAGCCACCTTCAACTGGCTGTAAACAGGTCAATACTTAACGAAAAACTGATTTTCTTGAGTTTATAACGTGTTATTATGAAATACGGTTCTAATGGCACTGGAATCATAATTTTTGGATTCCGTTTACTATTTTTAAAGTGTCGTTTTCTAACAGCAACTAAAGCTGCATTTTTACTGTTGAAAATAGGTGTTATGTTTTTCGTCATAACATGAAATCGGTGTAGGATTAGGTCATGAAATTTGTACTATAGATGACCACCGATGTATTTGTAATTCTCTCACTGGAATTTCGTAAATCGGACTCTCGATGAATTTTAAATAAATTATTCTGCGGACTGCAGTCAGAAAAAGATAAATCTGATTTCAGTCCGGAAAATGATTTTCTATAAAATATTGGTGATGATTTGGACTCCGATATTTTTACACAATAATATTTGGATCGTTTAAGACATTCTGTAAAAATTTGGGAATTTTTGGAATAAGATAACTATTTTATTAAAATGCCCGAAAACAACCCAATTTTGTATATTAAAACTGAAATGATAAAAGTAGTATTTTGCACGTCTAAATGTCGGGTTGGTTATTTGTGAGCAATCTAATGTGTTATATGTTAAAGAAAATGATATGCTATTTAGCATGGACACCTCCATTTACAAAGTAGACTATGGCGAAATTTTTTGAAAACCCTAGCACTTAGTAAATATTTTCTAGATAAGTGTTTACTAGTATATTTTAGACTATGTTTTTCGAACATAAACTTCGCCATAAATTTTGTTACTAAATACAAAGTATCGGAGGTCGGTTTTTTTCGCAAATAAAAATGGGTAAATATGTATTTAGAATATGTATTTTATACTAAGACACTTGTGTGATCATTTGTATATTCTGTGAAGTAGTTATATTATTTTAGGGTAAAATAATATGACTTACAAAATACTATGGAAATTACATCCAAAATAATACCCAATTTGCAAGGAATAAAATACTGAAGTTACACACGTAATATTATGAAACCGAACAAGAAAACGTAACTTATGAAATATTCCGAGATATACCATTACACTATATTTTTGGGTAAAATATTATTTTGGAAACAAAGGAAGTAAAAATATATTATTTTTGGGAAAAATATATATATTTTGGCATACGTTATTTTTGACAAATAAGTTATATATTTTCTAAGTAAGACTTGAAAATATATCGTTTTTGGAAATATATATTGGGAATATATTGGTATATTTTAATGGGAATAATGCACCGAAATATGACGCCATTATTTGGCAAGATATACAAATACGAATACGAAAATACACAACGTATGAGATACCCCCCATCCTTGGGAAGGAAATGCGAATACAAATACATGAGAAGTATTACTACAAAAATATTGTTTAACCAATTATTCCAAAAGAAAATGCAAGTTAATATATTTATTATTTTAACAACCAATTATATAACTTGGAATACTACCAAAGACACTTTTAAACATAACTCAAAGGCACCAATCAATATTAAGACAAGGCACAACCTGTTCGTCTAATAGACGTTAGTACACATGTAGGTAGTCGTGCGTTCTAGTGGAAGCTTTGAGTTACATTGGATACGAAGACACAAAACAGTGAGTTCATGTCCCCCTTTTCTTCTAATTGTTTTCAGTTTTGTACTTCGGGGGTGAAATACATGTTACATTTATTACAAACGTTTTATACATGGTATGATTAGCTAAGGAATTTTCTGCTAGATCACGTGAATGGATAGGCTATTATCGTAAGACCATTAATCCTTGTATAAGGACCGAGAGGCATGAGTGATAGATCTATTGGGTGTTGCGAGCCCCACACATGGGCCAGCGTGTGGCTGCATGTGGTGACTATGTCGTTCCGCCGGAAGGACCGGTATGAAATACGCGTTACAGGTTTGAGTGCTTCCTAGGCCATATCACTTATTAATGTATTAGCTACACATTAATTGATCTGTTTTTCCTTATTGCTACATACCAAGGACATACATTTATACATACATATTTTACAATTTATACATGTGAGTGCATACATCTGTCGACTTCGTCTTGTATCGAGTCGTGTACTAGGATTGTTAGATCAGGACACGAAGATTGAGAAAATAGGAAGTTTTAGTGTTTTAAATGGTAATTCCGCTTGAACTTGCTGATTCCGCTTGAAATGACTTTGATCAGTTTCAAGCAAAATCACAATCAAGTGATTCCGCTTGAAATGGATCATGTCATTTCAAGCGGAACCCTAAGCCTATATATACATGTTCAAGCGTGATCAGATGCAACTTTTAGGAATTTGGATACCTAGGTGCTTCCGGTTTTCCTTTTGCGTGTAATATGTTACATATCAATCAGAAGTGTGTTAAAAGTGAATTACTTGCTGTTTCTGCATCAGTTTCTTGTTTTCCGCACCTGAAACTGATAAAAACTCCTTTGAATGACTCGTTCGGGTTCGTACACGATCCTACAAGTGGTATCAGAGCACAGGAGGAGGAGTTCTTACCGAATCAGCTGGAAATTTCTGTTTTCTACCCTTTCTTTTCTAAAACTACCAGTTTTTACGGTTAAAATCGGTTCAATTTCTCACAGTTGGTGTAAAAGTGCATTGTAACAAACCCTTGAAAGTTTCACAGCAAAATTCGGATTAAAAATGACAGAAATAGGATTTCGAAGTGATTCCGCTCGAACGAACATCTGAGGTTCCGCTTGAAAAACATTCTGATTTCGCTTGAAATTTGAGATTCCGCTTCAAAACATTACTGATCCCGCTCCAAACAGACTTCAAACAGATTCCGCTTGAAAGTTTGATTGTGATTCCGTTCCAAATTGAGTTGTTTGGTATTCTGTTTGAACCTGCATTGTTGGTATTCCACTTGAACCTGCAAAGTTGGTATTTCGCTTCAAGTTGCTAAGTTGGTGATTTCGCTTGAAATTTCAAACTGCTTATTCCGCTTGAACTTGAACTGGTTGATTTCGCTTGAGTGGGTTTACTGCTGAAACTGATTATTTCGCTTGAAAAGTGGTGTGTTTGAAAAACGTGTTGCCGAAACATGGATTCTGAATTTTACAACGCATTTGCTACTCCGACTACTCCGGCTACTCTAGTTCAAAAGATGAACATGGAATATGAAACTGGAACTTTCAAAAACCCCCAAAACTTATGAACATTGAAGAATACCATAGCTGGAAAGAAAGATTTGAAAACTGGGTTCAGGCGAACCATCTGAAAGCTTGGGAAAGTATTGAAACTGAATATGTTAGACCTCAAAATGCTATGAGAGTTGATAAGATTATTTCAGAATTTTCAGACACGGAGAGAGAAAGCTATAAAGGAGAGAAAATGATGATAAGTCTGTTGCAACAAGCTGTCAAAGAAGATATATTTGTTTTGCTTCAGCACGATGGAACTGCATTTTCAATATGGGAAGCACTTAAGAAAAAGTTTGAAGGAAGTACTGAGATGCTACAGAGTAAAGCTTCTTTGTTGAAAAAAGAATTTGAATTGTTCACGAGTATGCCAGGGGAGACTACGAAGAGTATCATAGAAAGATATTGCCATCTTGTGCGTACGATGTCTCTGTTGATAATCACTAAAACTCCAGCAGAATGGGTCGAGAAGTTAGCTGATGCTTTACCTCAGAAAGAATGGGGTACATATCTCATGATTCTAAAGAATACAGGAGTGTTTAGTAGATTATCAATTGCATAATTCATTGAGAAGCTTGAAGGTCAAGATCTTGAGAAGCAAAAAATTTGCAAGAATGAACAGTTCAAATGCTCAACAAGACATCAAGCTATATTACAAAGGAAATGTTGAAAAGGCTGAAGCAAGTCCAAAGATCCAAACCGCATTTAGTGCAGGAAACTCGTCTGGATCAGGCAGTCAAAGTACAGTTAACACTAGAGGATTTTCAAATGTTAATCCTCCAAGTGTTCAAAGTGAAAATGTTGGAAATGGGCATATGATTCAATGCAATGTGGCGTTACATCTACAAAATGGTCAAAACTTTTCTGAAGAGATTGTGAAAAATCATATGGGTCTACTGGTTACTGCTTTGGAATCTTATGAAGGTTTGATAGCCGGAAAGATTGGTAACCCGATGCTAACAAAGGAAGATTATGACCAAATAGATGCAGAAGAGTTGGAACTTATGGACATCAAATGGTGTCTAGCTAGTGTCCTGAGAAGAGCCGAAAAGTTTAAAATGATTACAGGAAGAAATGACCTTATGGATGCTCATCTTTCAGCTTTAGGTTTTGATAAATCTAAAGTTACTTGTTTTAAATGCAGGGAAAAAGGTCACTTTAAAAGAGAGTGCAAAAATCAGGAGCCTAGTGGAACAAAGAATACTTTTGTAAAAGATGATTACTATAAAAAGTCTATATATCAACAAATCACTGTTCAACCACATCAACAAAAGGATTCTCAAACTGCACATGGAAAAATGATCGAGGATGCAAACAAGAAAGCTTACTATGGCATCATTGATCAAGATGACGAGAAAGTGGCTGAAGGTTTTAGCTGGGACAAGTACATTCTAGCTGATCCCAATGTTAAAGCTTTTATTGCTCAGATTGTTCAAAAGCCAGAGTTGATGAAGGAGTGGATGGCTGTGTTATCTGATGATGAGGAGAGCCAAGATGGAAAATCTGTTTCTTCTGAAAGCAGTGACGATGAGGAAATTGAACAGATAAATACTGCAAAAAATCATTTATCTTCTGACAGTTTTGAATTTTATTTTGCAGATAAATTGAAGAAACTCAAAGAGTGAAAAGCTGCAAAAGAACTGAAAGAGGTCAAAATTGTTGAGAAGATAGTAGAAGTTGAGAAGATTGTGGAGATAGAAAAGATAGTTGAAGTCACAAAGCCCTGTCTTATTTGTTCAGAGTCATGTAAACAATGTATAGAAAAATATGAGAGGTTTAGTGATTTAGAAAAGTTAAAAGAACAGTTGTTGTTTGATGTGAAGAATTTGAAAGAGTCATATGATGTGTTAAACAGAACAGTGACTAGTTTACAGAAAACAAACACAGAAAGAGAAGCTGCTTTGAAGATGATGAATGTTACCATGATGTCAAAGCAGAAAGAGATAAACTTTTACATTGAAGAATGTGCGAATTGGAAGAAAGAGTTGGATAGTGAAGCAGCCGAGAATGAAAGAATCAGATGATTGCTGCGAAGTTACACAAGTTGTGATTACATAATTGATATAATTTATCCTACTGTTGCAGGTTTTGAGGCGTTTAAAAACGAAGACAAGAAGTTAAAGAAGAAAACGGATACTGGTAAGAAACAGAGTGTCTGTTATAATAAGTGTCCGCCTCCAATTTGGGAAGGGTATTCGCCTAGAAAGCCGAATGAGGAACAAGTCCAACAGGCAGTTAATAGAGTCCGAGATAACCAAATGTATTACCAGACAACATTGACGTCACGTTCACAGTGTCCGACACATATCATGAGTCCGAATTAATAAAAAGAATGGTCGATCAGGTGTTGGATAGGGATGAGGAGTCAGCGTCGAAATCCGAGTCCGAAAGTTCTTGTCAGTCAGTCGGGAGTTCGAGTTCGTCTAAAAAGAGTTCAAAATCATCAGGAAAACGGGTTTATAGTAAAGAATTTTTGTTGTCAAAATCTAATTTGAATGACGAAACATTTGAAGTTGTATACATTTTGAATGATTCTGACAAACTATATTTTGATAAAGAATTTCCAATAAGAAGTGTTCGATTTGAAAAGATCAAAAAGGTTTTCAAAATGACTGAAATTAATATTTCTGAAATAAAAGATTTCAATCTTTCTGAAAGACCTAAAAAATACACTTCAAGAGTTCAACAGCGTTTAAACAAGAAAAAGAATTACGGTTCTGGTTCTAGTTTTCAAAAGAAATCAAACTATAACGGTAATTTCAAAAAGAAAGGTCTCGGTTTTATTCCACCTGAAAATTATAAAAATGAGAAAATTTCTAAAAATACAAAATTTGTTTCAGGAACAAGCTCGGAAGAGGAAGCAAAAAGCTCATTCTGGAGACAATCAAATCAAGAATTTCTTGCTGAGAAGAAAAAGAATGGTGCTTATCTGAGAAGAGAAACAAGAACCTGTTTCAGATGCAATGAAGCTGGTCACATTGCATGGAACTGCCCAAAAGCGACTAACACAAAACAGGGAGTTTCTGATAAACTGAAAGAAGTTGTTATTGATAAAACTGAACCACCAACTGAGAAATTTAAGGTTTTTAAAAATTCAACATATGAAGTTGGTGAATGTTCTAAGAGATTTTACAGGCGAAGTGTGAAACTTGACAACTAAAAGTGGGTTGTTAAGAAATCTGATGTAAAATAGGCGATGAATCTGATTCCACAAAATCAGAGGAGCCACAATTTGATGAGAGTGATGAAAACTCAGTGTCTTAAATGGATGATGAGAACTTTCAACCATTGAGGACTGATAATTTTAAGAAAAAAATTGGGAAAATTAAAATCTCAAATCAGTTTTATTCTGAAAAGAATAATTTTGATGTTGAGAAAGCGTTTAATGGGAACGTGAAGAAAATTTTTGGAAAGATGGTTGATAGGATGGTGAAAGTGGTAAAAGATTTCTATGCTACAAAGAAAGCAACTTACACCCCAACTGCTTCAGAGTTAAAATCACCCAAGGCTGGTCAGGCTTGGGTGGACATTTTCTTTGAGTAAATACCTGACTTGCCGGAGATCCCAATTTTGTATTGTGGATCAGGGATCAGCATCTTTCATGATAAAGTAGATTGTATGATTTTTTTTTAAAATTGTTAACATTTTAGAGAATGAGGACTTGCCGGAGCTTCCAGGTTGGTAAGAGTGAAGCAGGAATCGGCATTTTGATTGGTAACATGTATTGTGTGGATGTTTATTCCTACATGTGGTATAAGTGTTTTACTTACAAGTGGTACAGAAATTGATTCTGTCAAAAGTGATTACTCAAGGTCATTAGGTTGAACTTGATGTAATCATTATACAAGTGGTTGATGAACAATATGATTAACCATGTCCCTATAATTGGTAAAACAAAACTTATTTTCCGGAAAATTCGTTTTGATTAAAACAAACTTAAGTGTTTTGAAATCTTAATGAAAAAATAGTTTTATTGAAAGGGGGAGTTCTGATTGTTTATGCCGAGTGGATGGCGATTTAAGGCGATTTGATATTGGTTGTCAATGTTCTTGTATAGTTTGTTTTCAATTTTCTTTTAATGTGTTTGCATTTTAGGGGGAGTAAGTAAATTTCAGAAAATACAAAAACATTAGAAAATTTGAAATGAGTTTTGTTGTGAAATAGAGGAAATGATAGTACATCAGTGGACTGTCACAACATGCTAAAGAAATGTAAAGTTAAAATGTGATAAACAATCTCACTGATGATATGCCAGTAGGTTTTTGCACATTTAGTAGATTGTGACGAGATATAAACCTAAATTTCAAACTTGCTTAATTCGTGGGTAACATCTCTCGGATATATGGGTAACCCCCCGAAATCTTGTTTGAAGGACCCCTCTTTCTGAGATACTAGGTCTTTATGCTTAGTGATATCTGAGGTATTATCCCGGGACTTCTGATAATGCGGAAGCAATGGCCTAGTCCCTGGAGAATACTTTACTGCTTGCTTGAAATATAGCGCCGCCCTCAGCATAAATGATAAGACAATAAAATTGCTAATCAATGCTGTTGTAAAAAAGATCCTCTAAAGGGGACCCACCAAAAGTCGAACCGTCGTCTCTCTGCTGAACGGAAGTTCTGACCTGAGCTTTCACGGTTTCGCAATTAACCCCTTACAGATATCATCTAGGTATACTCACCTGTAAGACTGAATATTGGGATCTGGATACGGGAGTATATTCTGAGGTGGGACAGGCGAATAAGTTTAAGTCTCTAAAACATTAATCTCGTATCTCGAAACAGTTGAACTTTGTGTGAGAATTTAAGTGGATCAGTATACTGACAATCTAGGTGAATTGTTTAGAACTTAAAACGATTAAAAGCTTAACGGTGTTGGTGATTTGTCTCATAAACTGATATGATCCTCTTACTCAAACTCACAAAAATATTGTCTGTAAATATTTCTTTATTGCATTTCATTTCTTTTATCTCAAAAATTTCAAAAAGATTTTAGTGTGTTTTAGCATAAATTTTGAAAAATACAAAAAGATTTTCAACAACTGATGTTGAAGAGCTGATTTTCAAAGTTCCAACTGCTAAACATGATGACCATGTGGTGAGGGGAAGTCTGTGTTTAATCAAAAATGTTTTAAACAAATCTTCAAATGGTTCATCAGAAATCTGGTTAAATTTGAGGGGGAGTTTGAAATGTTTAAATATGTAAAATTTATTTTGAGGTAGAGATGGTGCAGGTTTGAGGTTGAGCTAGATGTAAGCCAAGTTAACTGATCCTGAAAAGCTTGTGCTTGAAGAGTCAGGTTCCGATACCTGAAGACTCTGAAGATAAAGTTTGAGCAAGGCAACTATCTAGAACCTGTGAAAGTCAGATTACGATCCTAAAGCAGATGATGTTGATGAGCTTAAGGAATGCCAGCACATTGTTAGGGGGAGTCTGTTGATGCTGATAGAAAGAGTAAAGCCCAGAGACCGATAAAGACTGAAGATGAGAAGACTCGACACGAAAGACTCGTCAACATCTGAGGGGGAGTCTGTTAGTGCGTACATCTGTCGACTTCGTCTTGTATCGAGTCGTGTACTAGGATTGTTAGATCAGGGCACGAAGATTGAGAAAATAGGAAGTTTTAGTGTTTTAAATGGTAATTCCATTTAAACTTGCTGATTCCGCTTGAAATGACTATGATCAGTTTCAAGCGAAATCACAATCAAGTGATTCCGCTTGAAATGGATCATGTCATTTCAAGCAGAACCCTAAGCCTATACATACATGTTCAAGCGTGATCAGATGTAACTTTTAGGAATTTGGATACCGAGGTGCTGCCAGTTTTCCTTTTGCGTGTAATCTGTTACATATCAATCAGAAGTGTGTTAAAAGTGAATTACTTGCTGTTTCTGCATCATTTTCTTGTTTTCCGCACCTGAAACTGATAAAAACTCCTCTGAACGACTCGTTCGGGTTCATACACGATCCTACAATACAGACTTACATACACATGAACTCGCTCAACTTTTGTTGATGATTTTCAAACTACATGTATTTCAGGAAATTAAATATGGATCTGGCATGCGTTGGAATTTCAAGTCATGATAAGTATAATGATGTCATCCATGGTCTTTGGGTTTGGCCAGCGTGTCTTAATCCTGGACGAGACACGTCTTCCAAACTTTGATTACAACTATTCTCTTTTGACGAGTCCTTAGCGAACTTTTTCGCAATTCGTATGGTTTGTAAAACTTAAACTTGAAATCCATGTGTTAGACAATGTTATTATGTTTTGAACTCATTTTATGGATGACAAACCTTTGGTTTTATCATATATATGTTTGATATGATTGAATGCAATGATAACAAGTAAGTCACACCATAATCACGCTTCCGCAAAAGTCAGGGTGTGACAAACTCACAGTCTTGCGTCTTCGTATCACAGTAACTCAAGCTTCGCCTGGCGTACACGACTACTTACAATCATACTAACGTCTATTAGACGAGCGGGTCGTGCCTTGACTTAGTATTAATTAGTGTCTTTGAGTTACGTTTCTTCGTGTCTTCGATATTATTCCAAGTAATAAGTATTTGTTAAAATATTAAATATTTTAACTTAAATTATATTTATTAAATTTTGGAATAATAGTTAAAATAATATATTTAAACTTGATACTTCTCGAGTATTTATACATGTATTTCCTTCCCAAGGATGGGTGTACTTTTGTTCGTATTCTCATACTTGTATAATTTGCCATTTATGTGGGGTCGTATTCCGGAGTGTAATTATACGTACGAGAATGCGTACTCTTATTGTGTTTATTAAGTATCCTTATACTTAATTTTGTATAAGTTTTTCCGGAATAATATTTCTAGTAAAAATACATTATTATATATTTCCAAAATATATATTTTGAGGAATATTACTTAGAAAAATTATTTATAATTTTTCCTTTGGCAAAAATATTTGTATTTTCATATAAGTTCCAAAAATAATATTTTTTCGAGTCTAACTCGGAAAATATAAATATATGCCTATTTTTCTCCAAAAGTAATATATTCCGTTTTGTTTGAGAAAATATTCATTTCTTCCAAAAATAATATATCTTCTAATATTTCCAAGAAAACCTATATATTTTTATTCACCAAAAATAATATATTTTCTCTTGGTGTCCAAAATATTATTTACCAAAATATACTTGTGAATAAATTTTCCGGAATATTTTGTAAGTTATATTCCTAAGTTTGGTTTCACCAATATCTTGTGTATAACTTGCATATTCATATTCTTGGAATTTTGGTATATTTTGGATTGTAATATTTGGTATTTTGATGTGTTATATTATTTCAAGTCCTAAAATAATATAATTAATACACAAAATATACAAATAATCACACACATGGTGTCATCTAAATACATATTTACTAAATACTTATTTAGTCACTTTTATTTATAAAAACAAACCTCCAATATTTATACTTTTGAACAAAAAATATATGGCAAACTTTATGTGAAAATCTATGGTTTTGAAATACACTTGTAAATATTTGTTTAGAAATATTTTTCTAAGTGTTTAATTTTAGAAAATTTTTGCCATAGTTTCCCCTAAAAATGGAGGTTTCCATACCTTGAAGGTATATCATTTTCTTTTGTAAAATCAACACAATCAATCAACAATCAACAATAAATAATCTATACTTACCAATCTTGCCAAAAACAAGCATGAACTTGAAAATTTATAAAAATTTGTAGTAACTTACTAGTGTTTTAGTAAGCCTTGTTACCCTTTAAAGTGTGGTTGATTCTTTAAAAACATCATTTTTAAAGAATTTAGATCTTTACAACTTACAATCTTATTTTCTAAAAATGTTTCTTCATGGATTTTTCTTGTTACACATATACTTCTACACTTTATTAACCACCAAAAATAAGGTTTATTCGTTTAAGAACCAAGATTAAGTAAAACTTGTATTTTTAACTTGGTTTCTTGAGAAATCATCCATGAAATTTTAGATCTACAAGTATTACAACTTACTTTGATCATTATTTTACAAGAAAACCACATATTCTTTCAAGTTCATGTTCTATGTGAGGATGATCTATAATCCTAGAACATTTTCATACTCTCATCTTGCTAGATTATGTTTTAATCATGATCTAGCAAGATCATATGATGATCAACATAAAATACATGAATAAACAACAATCATCAAGAATAACAACACATAACATTATGATTTCTTCATGATTGAAGCTTATGTTTCAAGTTTCTTTCTTGTGATTCTTAGTGTTCTTCATAATAATCAACATGTATCATTCTTTAACCACTTGAAATAGATGTAAAATAGAGTGTATGATGTTCTTACGACTAGCTCAAGGCTAGGGATGATCAAGAGGAGAAAAGAGATGGATAAAAGCAAATGAAGGAGGTCCTCGGACTTCCGAAAGCTCCTAGCCTCCTTATGCAACCTCTAACACACTTGTTTAAGCTTGAAATGGATGAGAATGATTGAATGATGGTGGTGGTGTGTGGGTTGGGTTTCGGCCGAGAATAAGTAAGGGGAAGAAGAGAAAGTTGTGTGTTTAGTGTGTGAAGTTATGAGAGTTATGATCTTGGGTGCATACTTATAATCCATGTCCTCATATTTTCCTATGTATAATATGTAATTAAAGTAGTGACAAGATCTTATATTTAATTGAAACAAAATCACAAGTGTGGGGGCCATGTATGGGCCGCCCCATAGGTGGGGGGGGGGTAGTAGGCTAGGCTAAAACTATGTTAGATTACATAGTTAGAATGTAAGTAATCTAGTTAGGGATTTAGTTAGTTGATATTTATATGATGTGTTATGATGTTCGAGGACCATAACTAGCTTGGTAATGTTAAAACAATGCTTCTTGTGAAAATTTGGTGTTTCGGGTAGTGTCCGGTTGTTCGGTTGCTTACCGGTTCGTTAAGGTGCTAAACTTTGCAGTTTAGTGTGCTTTATGTACCCTTTTATGACAGTTTTGATTCCCGACACTTAGGAAAGCATTCAGGACCATGTAATCATGTTTCTGCATGATATTAGAGTGTTCAAATGCTGAAAATTGCTGATTTTTGGTGAATTCAGCACTTTATGTGAGTTTAAGGCATTTTCCGGCATTTAAACTATCACTAGAAAGGCAGTTTTATGATCCTTACTTTCCTACACACTATACTAGTGTAATACTTGGTTTCTGGCTCATTCTGTGTCTCAACACACTATCTGTCTATGTACTATACTCCGTCAGCATTTTCCTGATTTGTCCGAATACTGTGCTAACTGTGTTTCATGCATCATTTGAGTCAAATAAAGTTCTTATGCATTAATGATATATCATTTGCAATATATGATGCACATGTATGTATATTGAAATAATCAGAAAGCAGTTTAAGTCATTAATTGTAATTCAGCACAGTCATTAAGCACTAATCATGGTTTAATGGTTGTACGGATACCTGGAATTTTGACAGTTGTCACATTCTCCCCCTGTAAAGAAAATTTTGTCCCGAAATTTTAAGCTTTACTACTAGCAGCAGGGGAGTTGGGGAACAAATGCGGGTATTTTGCTTTTATGCGGTCTTCATTCTCCCAAGTAAACTTTGGGCCGTGACGCGCATTCTAGCGAACCTTGACGAGTTTAACACAACTCCTCCGAGTCTTGTTAACTTTCAGTCAGTAACCTCAACAGGTTCCTCGGTAAAGTGGAGTGTGTCGTCTATGTGCACTTCGTCTGCAGGAATAACCACTGTTTCCTGTGTTGGACTTTTCTTCAGATTGGATACATGGAATGTATCATGAACACCATTGAGTTCTGTAGGTAGTTCCAACTTGTAAGGTGTGACAACTGGCACAAACCGGTAATTTCCGTACACTATAATTATTGCTTAATGACTGCAATTATGTGCTTAATTGTCAGCAATGTCTGATTACATACCAAACAAGTGAATTCATGCACGTTGTATACTACAAAATATTGCTTTATGCATAAACGAGAGCGTTGCGTCAGAATAATAGTAAACTCACCGGTAAGACACAATGTGTCAACAGAACTGTAGAAAGCAGTCAGACAATAAAATTGGAGCCTAGGTGTAGGTCCGACAACAAGAATGCATTAAAACCCAAGAGTACATACAAGGGTTAATATACATGCAATACGAAAGCAAATATAAGCACTAAAAAGCACCCGAAACGCACTTTAAGTGTAGAATTTATAAAATTCAGCAATAATTCAGCATTTAAGCATATAAATATTATGCAGAAATGTCGTTTTATTATCCAGAATATTTCCCTAAGTGTTGGGAATCGAAAGAGTACAAGAAAGGTACTTAAACGACACTAAAAAGGTGTAAGTTAGCACTTTAACGAATCGGTATGAAACCGAACAACCGGACACTACCCGAAACACAAAAATATTACTAGAAGCATTGTCTAGTTATTCCTGAGCCAGTTATGGTCCCCGAACACCATAACACCCCTTATAACATAATAACACCTCATGTCCCTAAACTCTATACTTGAAAACTAACCTAATTATGTAACTAGGGATTGGAAGTTACAATTTACCCCCCCCCCCCCCCATGTGGAGTGGACGGCCCAAGGGGTGGCCCCACATCAAAAATCACAACAAATCTCCTTTAAATCTTCCATGATCTTCCTCCTAGAATTGTGTAGATCTTGTAAGTACTTTATGGGACATATTACACAATGGACTTTGAGTTTGGATGGTTAATAACACCTAGATTTTCTATAAATACACACTAAAACTAACAAGAACATTATCACTTCACAAATCACCAACAAGAACTCTCTCTTGCTCTCTCAAACTCACGGCCACACACACACATTCCATCCATCACATTTTCGAGTTGGTCTTGCAACTTCCAACCATCTACAAGCTTCAAGGATCGCGTATTAGGAAGCTTGGTGCAAGCGGAACACGAAGAACCTCCACCGTTAGCTTTTATCCACGCGTTTTTCATCAAAGATCTTCCCTAGCCTTGAGCTAGAGGTATAACACTTAGAACTCTTGTTTGAACATATCTAAGGTGGTTAAAAGAAATATTGTCGGTTGAATCTCGTTAAAATGAAAGATGATGATCAAAAGTCTACTAAAAATACTTAAAATGGTGGTTAAAGACATATAACTTGTGTAAAAGTTGTAGTATTTGAGATTTGTGTTTATCTAGACCCGATCTATGATGTGGTAGCCCGGATCTCCGTTTAACCCAACTTTGTAAGATCATGGATCTTCACATAAGCTCGTTTTTGGTTACTACAAGGGTTAAAAGGCGAAACTCTACCACACTAGAGACATGAACTTGTGTAGAAATATTTTACTTGTGTAAAAGTAATTTAACTTGTACAATGGAGTTTAAAACTAGCAGATCTACGTATCTGCAAGTGGTATTTTTGAAAAACCACACTTTAAAGAAATCACATGTTCTAAACCGGATCTTACACAAACAAAAGTGGTTTTTGGGAACAAACAAGTATATGGATACTTGTGTAACAAAAGTGTTAACGAAGAAATAGTTTTCGTAAAAACCGACTAGAAGTTGTAAAACTTCATATTCTTTAAGAATAAAGTTTTTAAGAAGTTAAACTTATTTTTAAAGATAACAAGACTTACTAAATGTGCTAGTAAGTTACTACACATTTTTGTAAATATTCAAGTTCATGAAATTAGTGAATATTGTTGACGATTATTGTTGATAATTGTTGCTGCTGATTGTTGCTGATTGTTGATGTTTGTTGATAATTTAAAAGAAAATAAACACACGTTTTGAAAACATGGGAAACCTCCATTTTTAGGGGAAACTCTGTCAAAATTTTTATAAATTTTGACACTTAGAAAAATATAAGTTTTTGAGAAACTTATTCCCTAAAAATGTGTTTAAAAGCATTAACAAGGTTTCCCTAACTTTTGACGATAAGAAATGGTGATTTCTTGAAGAATAAAAATGGATAATAAGTATATATTTTTGAGAGAAAAATATATATTATTTTATCACCAAATTTTGTGCTAAGTGTATATAGTATGTGTTAAACGTGCTAGTGTATTAAGACTTAAAAATACACTAAATACTCATGAGGAGTAGAAATATAGAAATACACATACAAAAAACAAGATACACGATTCGGGTGCAAAGTGCAAAACACAAAAGACTTATATTTATTTTTGAAGAAAATAATATAAGTAAGATACGTAGTTAAAAATATGGAATATTTTTAACACAAGAATATATACACAAAAGAGAGTGACTGTACTTGTGCGACACAAGTCTAGTGACTAACGTTAAGAAAACGCGTATAGGTTACGACGTTAATTAAGCAAATCCGGTGGAGTTTACGACGCTAGGAACGCAAAGTTGTGAGTTCATGCTCCCCCTTTTCTCTTAACTGTTTTCAGTTTTATAACTTCGGGGGTGAAATACATGTTACGTGGTATAATAAACGAGAATTGATACTGGGTATAATAAACGAGAATTGATACTTGATATAATAAACGAGAATTGATACTTGGTGTAATAAACGAGAATTGATACTTGGTATCATAAACGAGAAATAGTGCCACGAATAGGGTACCATAAGCACCATTAATCGTGTACATACTTAGACCGCAGAACAAAAGGTTAGATCTAACGGGTACTCGGGCAGCCCCACTCTTGGTGACCACTAGTACCGAGGAGTGTTTTTGTGTCTCAGTCGTGAATCGACTACAGAAAAATGCCTATGGTTTGGTGACTTCCTATGTCGTGTCACATGTTAATGGCCTTGCAACCCATTAATTACACAAGAATACATTATTTGGTTTACACCACAAGAATACTTTATTTGTACGAAGTTCGTACACAAGAATACATTATTTGGTTTACACCACAAGAATACTTTATTTACGCAAGAATACATTATTTGGTTTATACCACAAGAATACTTTATTTACGCAAGAATACATTATTTGGTTTATACCACAAGAATACTTTATTTACGCAAGAATACATTATTTGGTTTATACCACAAGAATACTTTATTTACGCAAGAATACATTATTTGGTTTATACCACAAGAATACTTTATACGGTTTGCACTACAAGAATACTTTATTTTCACGAGATACTCGTTATGTTTTCATACAAAGTATACAAACGTGTTCAACACAAAACTGCATGAATTCACACCAACTTTATGTTGACGTTTTTCCAAAAACTCACATGTATTTCAGGTAACTAAGATGGATGTGCGCGTGGTCTAGCTTATGCTCGTGGATGTCGCTTGTGTTTAACTTTAAATAAAGTTGTAAACTTTTGAGACAATGTCTTTATGCTGTCTAGCGATGTAAACGCTAACGTATGTTTTCAAATTATGGTATTTGAATGTTATTTTACGAGCATGTAGCATGTTTACTCTTCGTATGCAATGAGAACCTTTCATGATCACACCTCGTGCTTCCGCCGCAGAAAGGGGTGTGACAGATTGGTATCAGAGCTGCGATTGTAGTGAACCAGGATTCATTCTCGAGTCTAGTCTACAATCTCTAGGATCCATTCACGAAAACAATTTTCAAAGAGTTTTCATTGCATAAAACGTCCCGCGACATCCACTGCCTGAAACTGACTACATGAGTCTAGAAAAGACACTACGAGACTTAGAGTACACTTGAGTGGCACTTGTCATTGACTAAGAAATTACTTGCAATTATATGTGATAATTAGCATGTACTAGAAATAGAATGTCACAAGTATATGTGACTTTACCTGAAAACGATGGCCTATCTGAAGGAAGAGATACGAGGATGAAACGAACTGTGCGGACTGTGCAAGGAGTTACGTAATTATGGATGCATACATAATTATGGAATTCAGTGCACAGAAATCACAGCAAGTCTTGTCACGTATAGATTCCCTCAGAGCAAGCCTACTAAGTACTCTGCTAGAGTAATAATTGTTTGATGTCACTTGTGTGGTATATATACCTGTGAATATATATGATACTACAGTCTAGTGTGACGCTATCAAACAAATGTCTAACCCTGCTGTGTTATGTTCTGTCAGAACATGGCACCCAGGAAAACTGTGAATGCTCGCAATGACGATCAACCTCCTCCTCCCCCACTGCCAAGAACTGCTGATGAGCTGAACGCCCTGCTGGAGGAAAGGATCTCCGCTGCTATCGCCCAGTACGAGGCGAACCGAACCCAAGACAGTGGAGGACCAAGCAACGCTAGGCGTAATGGGGATGGAGATTCGTCTGGAGGCAATGCAGCTCAAGGCTGCACATTCAAGCAGTTCCTCGACTGCAAGCCGATGAACTATGACGGCACAGGAGGTGCAGTAGCATTTGTACGCTGGACGGAGAAGACTGAAGCTACTTTCCGCATGAGCAAGTGTACTGCGGATCAACAAGTCACCTTTGCTACTGGGTTGTTTGTCGATGAAGCTCTGACTTGGTGGAACCTGCAAGCCCAAACTTTGGGTGATGATGCCGCTTATGGCCTAACTTGGGATGCACTGAAGGAAAGAATGAGAGAAAAGTACTGCTCTCGTGCTGAACTCCAAAGGCTAGAGACAGAGTTCTGGCACTTGACTATGGAAGGTGCTGACATAAATGGTTACACTCGAAGGTTCCACGATCTGTCTAGAGTACTTCCCTACATGGTGACTCCCGAATTTAAGCGTGTGGAACGCTACATTTGGGGACTGGCCTCAGAATTTCGTGGCATGGTAACGGCGGCCAAACCACAAACAATCACTGAGGCTGTAACTCTGGCGGTCAGCCTGACTGAAGATTGTGTTCGTATGAAGAAGCTCTCACTGAACCCAACAGAAAATACCGAGACACATGCTGAGTCGTCCGGTGACAAAAAGAGAAAACATGCAAACCTGAGTCAAGCAACTCGTAACAACAGGGGTTCCAACAAGAAGCGTGACACTAACCCGCCACAGGGGGCGAAATCTCTTGCGGCCATGAATGACGCTCCTGTCAAGAGGTACCTGGGCACTCGGCCCCTTTGCAACAATTGCAAGCGTCACCACGAAGGGGTTTGTCGCGTTCCAAAATGCGATAAGTGTGGAAAGTTGGGTCACTATGCTGAGGATTGTTGGAGTAAAGGGAAGAATCGAAATGGAAACGGTGCTGGCAGCAAGAATGGTAACGGAAAAGGGGAGAACCAAGGTTGCTTCAAGTGTGGAAGCAATGACCATTTCATGAAGAACTGCCCAGAGAGAAACAACGCTCCGGCTCGAGCATTTGTGATTGGAGCAAGAGACGCACGCGAGGACCCTAACGTGGTCACCGGTACGTTTCTCATTAACAATCACTTTGCATCCATATTATTCGACACTGGCGCCGATTATAGCTTCATGTCTGTGGAATTTAAACGCATACTCGGAATAGAATCTAGTAGATTAGAAATTCCTTATTCCATAGAACTAGCCAATGGTAAACTTGTTGAATCGGGAGAAGTTGTCAGAGGCTGCACACTAGAACTTGGTGAACGAAATTTTAGCATCGACCTCTTACCTATTCAATTGGGTGGCTTCGATGTAGTGGTTGGAATGGACTGGTTGTCCAAGAACAAAGCTGAAGTTATTTGTCATGAGAAAATCATTCGCATCCCTTTAGCGAATGGTGAAACTCTCATCGTGCATGGAGAAAAACGAGACGCGCCTCTTCGAATCATCAGCTGTATGAAGGCACAGAAGTGCTTGAGGAAAGGATGTGTTGCTTTCCTAGCACACGTTATAGACAAGAAGGCTGTGGAGCCGAAACTCGAAGACATCCCTGTGGTGAAGGAATTTCCTGATGTGTTCCCTGAAGACCTGCCAGGACTACCTCCGCAACGACAAGTCGAGTTCCGTATAGACTTGGTTCCAGGAGCTGCTCCTGTAGCCAAGGCACCCTATCGACTTGCTCCATCCGAAATGCAAGAATTATCTACACAACTCCAGGAGTTGTTGGATAAGGGATTCATAAGGCCAAGCTTCTCACCCTGGGGAGCTCCAGTATTATTCGTGAAGAAGAAGGATGGAACACTGCGGATGTGTATCGATTACAGGGAACTGAACAAGCTCACAATCAAGAATCGGTATCCGCTACCAAGGATTGATGACTTATTTGATCAATTGCAAGGATCAAGCTACTATTCCAAGATCGACCTTCGATCTGGATACCATCAGCTGAGAATCCAAGATGAAAGCGTGCCAAAGACTGCATTCAGAACGCGATATGGGCACTACGAATTTCTTGTGATGCCGTTTGGATTAACGAACGCGCCAGCGGTCTTTATGGACCTAATGAACCGCGTGTGCAAACCATATCTCGATAAATTCGTGATTGTATTTATCGATGATATCCTGATTTACTCGCGAACGAAAGAAGAACATGAGCAACATCTCAGAACCATCTTGGAGCTACTGAAGAAAGAGAAACTTTATGCAAAGTTCTCGAAATGCGAATTCTGGATTCGCGAAGTACAATTTCTTGGTCACGTGGTGAATGAGAAGGGCATTCATGTAGACCCGTCCAAGATAGAAGCAATAAAGAATTGGGAAGCTCCCAAGACCCCAACTGAAGTTCGTCAATTTTTGGGTTTAGCGGGCTATTACCGGCGATTCATCGAGAATTTCTCAAAAATAGCTCAACCGCTAACGACCCTTACACAGAAGGACATGAAATACGACTGGGGTCACAAACAAGAAGAAGCCTTTCAGCTACTTAAGAACAAGCTCTGCGATGCACCAATACTATCATTACCCGAAGGCACTGAGGACTTCGTGGTATACTGCGACGCCTCACGACAAGGCTTGGGTTGCGTGCTCATGCAACGCCAAAAAGTCATCGCTTACGCTTCAAGACAACTGAAGGTTCATGAAAGAAATTATACCACTCACGACCTAGAGTTGGGCGCAGTGGTATTCGCCTTGAAGATTTGGCGACATTATCTATATGGTACTCGATGTACAATCTTCACAGATCACAAAAGCTTACAACACATATTTGATCAGAAGGAATTAAATATGCGCCAGCGACGTTGGGTCGAGCTGCTGAATGATTATGACTGTGAAATTAAGTACCATCCTGGAAAGGCAAACGTTGTAGCAGACGCGTTGAGCCGAAAGGAAAGGGTTAAGACCCTAAGGGTTCGAGCATTGGAAATGACGATTCGAACGAACCTCACTGCACGCATTCGAGATGCACAACAAGAAGCTCTTAAAGAAGAGAACCGTAAAGCTGAATACCTCCGGGGTGCATTGAAATACATGGTGCCAAACGAAGAGGGAGCCTTATACTTCAAGAAGCGTATTTGGGTTCCACTCTATGGTGGCATACGAGAAGTCATCCTTAATGAAGCCCACAAATCGAGATATTCGATCCATCCAGGATCGGACAAGATGTACCAAGACTTGAAAGAGTACTATTGGTGACCGAGACTCAAAAGCGACGTTGCTGTCTATGTTGGAAAATGCCTAACCTGTGCGAAGGTTAAGGCCGAATATCAGAAACCGTCCGGCCTCCTACAACAACCAGAAATTCCCGTATGGAAGTGGGAACAAATCTCGATGGACTTCATAACGAAATTACCCAGGACCCCGAGAGGACACGATATGATATGGGTAATAGTTGATCGATTAACAAAGTCTGCGCATTTCCTACCAATCCGAGAGAAGGATAGCACTGGAAAGCTAGCAGAAATATACTTAAGAGAAATTGTGGCACGTCATGGAGTGCCAATCTCAATCATTTCAGACAGAGATGGACGCTTTGTCTCAAGAATCTGGCAATCATTTCAGGAAGCCTTTGGATCTCAGTTAGATCTGAGCACGGCATTCCACCCGCAAACAGACGGCCAGAGCGAACGGACTATACAAACGTTAGAAGATATGCTTCGCGCATGTGTCATGGACCTAGGCGGCAGCTGGGATACTCATCTACCTTTAGTTGAGTTTTCCTACAATAACAGTTATCATACGAGCATAAAAGCCGCGCCGTTCGAAGCTCTGTATGGCCGCAAATGCCGATCGCCCTTATGTTGGGCAGACGCTGGAGATAAACGTATGGTTGGTCCTGAACTTGTACAAGAGACAACCGACAAGATTGCGCAGATCCGAGAGCGCATTAAGGCGGCGCGAGAGCGACAAAAGAGCTACGCGGATCCAAATAGAAAATCGGTAGATTTCGAGGTGGGAGACAAAGTATTGTTAAAAGTCTCACCATGGAAGGGCGTAGTCAGATTTGGAAAGCGTGGAAAGTTGAACCCACGATACATCGGACCATTCAGAATATTGAGAAGAATTGGTACCGTGGCATACAAGTTGGAGTTACCGGCAGAACTTAATGGAGTGCATGATACGTTTCATGTATCCAACTTGAAGAAGAGTCCAACGCAAGAAAACGTGACCATCCCGTTGGATGAAGTGCATATTGATGAAGCCCTCCGATTTACAGAACAACCCGTTGAGGTTACTGACTGGAAAGTCAACAAGACCAGGAGGAGCAGTGTGAAACTTGTCAAAGTACGTTGGAGCTCTAAGCACGGACCCGAATACACATGGGAACGGGAAGACCAGTTCAAGAAAAAGTATCCCCACCTGTTCAAGAAGACTCCGGCGAGAGTTAGTTCAGTCTGAATTTCGGGACGAAATTCTTTTAACGGGGGGAGACTGTGACAACTGGCACAAACCGGTAATTTCCGTACACTATAATTATTGCTTAATGACTGCAATTATGTGCTTAATTGTCAGCAATGTCTGATTACATACCAAACAAGTGAATTCATGCACGTTGTATACTACAAAATATTGCTTTATGCATAAACGAGAGCGTTGCGTCAGAATAATAGTAAACTCACCGGTAAGACACAATGTGTCAACAGAACTGTAGAAAGCAGTCAGACAATAAAATTGGAGCCTAGGTGTAGGTCCGACAACAAGAATGCATTAAAACCCAAGAGTACATACAAGGGTTAATATACATGCAATACGAAAGCAAATATAAGCACTAAAAAGCACCCGAAACGCACTTTAAGTGTAGAATTTATAAAATTCAGCAATAATTCAGCATTTAAGCATATAAATATTATGCAGAAATGTCGTTTTATTATCCAGAATATTTCCCTAAGTGTTGGGAATCGAAAGAGTACAAGAAAGGTACTTAAACGACACTAAAAAGGTGTAAGTTAGCACTTTAACGAATCGGTATGAAACCGAACAACCGGACACTACCCGAAACACAAAAATATTACTAGAAGCATTGTCTAGTTATTCCTGAGCCAGTTATGGTCCCCGAACACCATAACACCCCTTATAACATAATAACACCTCATGTCCCTAAACTCTATACTTGAAAACTAACCTAATTATGTAACTAGGGATTGGAAGTTACAATTTACCCCCCCCCCCCATGTGGAGTGGACGGCCCAAGGGGTGGCCCCACATCAAAAATCACAACAAATCTCCTTTAAATCTTCCATGATCTTCCTCCTAGAATTGTGTAGATCTTGTAAGTACTTTATGGGACATATTACACAATGGACTTTGAGTTTGGATGGTTAATAACACCTAGATTTTCTATAAATACACACTAAAACTAACAAGAACATTATCACTTCACAAATCACCAACAAGAACTCTCTCTTGCTCTCTCAAACTCACGGCCACACACACACATTCCATCCATCACATTTTCGAGTTGGTCTTGCAACTTCCAACCATCTACAAGCTTCAAGGATCGCGTATTAGGAAGCTTGGTGCAAGCGGAACACGAAGAACCTCCACCGTTAGCTTTTATCCACGCGTTTTTCATCAAAGATCTTCCCTAGCCTTGAGCTAGAGGTATAACACTTAGAACTCTTGTTTGAACATATCTAAGGTGGTTAAAAGAAATATTGTCGGTTGAATCTCGTTAAAATGAAAGATGATGATCAAAAGTCTACTAAAAATACTTAAAATGGTGGTTAAAGACATATAACTTGTGTAAAAGTTGTAGTATTTGAGATTTGTGTTTATCTAGACCCGATCTATGATGTGGTAGCCCGGATCTCCGTTTAACCCAACTTTGTAAGATCATGGATCTTCACATAAGCTCGTTTTTGGTTACTACAAGGGTTAAAAGGCGAAACTCTACCACACTAGAGACATGAACTTGTGTAGAAATATTTTACTTGTGTAAAAGTAATTTAACTTGTACAATGGAGTTTAAAACTAGCAGATCTACGTATCTGCAAGTGGTATTTTTGAAAAACCACACTTTAAAGAAATCACATGTTCTAAACCGGATCTTACACAAACAAAAGTGGTTTTTGGGAACAAACAAGTATATGGATACTTGTGTAACAAAAGCGTTAACGAAGAAATAGTTTTCGTAAAAACCGACTAGAAGTTGTAAAACTTCATATTCTTTAAGAATAAAGTTTTTAAGAAGTTAAACTTATTTTTAAAGATAACAAGACTTACTAAATGTGCTAGTAAGTTACTACACATTTTTGTAAATATTCAAGTTCATGAAATTAGTGAATATTGTTGACGATTATTGTTGATAATTGTTGCTGCTGATTGTTGCTGATTGTTGATGTTTGTTGATAATTTAAAAGAAAATAAACACACGTTTTGAAAACATGGGAAACCTCCATTTTTAGGGGAAACTCTGTCAAAATTTTTATAAATTTTGACACTTAGAAAAATATAAGTTTTTGAGAAACTTATTCCCTAAAAATGTGTTTAAAAGCATTAACAAGGTTTCCCTAACTTTTGACGATAAGAAATGGTGATTTCTTGAAGAATAAAAATGGATAATAAGTATATATTTTTGAGAGAAAAATATATATTATTTTATCACCAAATTTTGTGCTAAGTGTATATAGTATGTGTTAAACGTGCTAGTGTATTAAGACTTAAAAATACACTAAATACTCATGAGGAGTAGAAATATAGAAATACACATACAAAACACAAGATACACGATTCGGGTGCAAAGTGCAAAACACAAAAGACTTATATTTATTTTTGAAGAAAATAATATAAGTAAGATACGTAGTTAAAAATATGGAATATTTTTAACACAAGAATATATACACAAAAGAGAGTGACTGTACTTGTGCGACACAAGTCTAGTGACTAACGTTAAGAAAACGCGTATAGGTTACGACGTTAATTAAGCAAATCCGGTGGAGTTTACGACGCTAGGAACGCAAAGTTGTGAGTTCATGCTCCCCCTTTTCTCTTAACTGTTTTCAGTTTTATAACTTCGGGGGTGAAATACATGTTACGTGGTATAATAAACGAGAATTGATACTGGGTATAATAAACGAGAATTGATACTTGATATAATAAACGAGAATTGATACTTGGTGTAATAAACGAGAATTGATACTTGGTATCATAAACGAGAAATAGTGCCACGAATAGGGTACCATAAGCACCATTAATCGTGTACATACTTAGACCGCAGAACAAAAGGTTAGATCTAACGGGTACTCGGGCAGCCCCACTCTTGGTGACCACTAGTACCGAGGAGTGTTTTTGTGTCTCAGTCGTGAATCGACTACAGAAAAATGCCTATGGTTTGGTGACTTCCTATGTCGTGTCACATGTTAATGGCCTTGCAACCCATTAATTACACAAGAATACATTATTTGGTTTACACCACAAGAATACTTTATTTGTACGAAGTTCGTACACAAGAATACATTATTTGGTTTACACCACAAGAATACTTTATTTACGCAAGAATACATTATTTGGTTTATACCACAAGAATACTTTATTTACGCAAGAATACATTATTTGGTTTATACCACAAGAATACTTTATTTACGCAAGAATACATTATTTGGTTTATACCACAAGAATACTTTATTTACGCAAGAATACATTATTTGGTTTATACCACAAGAATACTTTATACGGTTTGCACTACAAGAATACTTTATTTTCACGAGATACTCGTTATGTTTTCATACAAAGTATACAAACGTGTTCAACACAAAACTACATGAATTCACACCAACTTTATGTTGACGTTTTTCCAAAAACTCACATGTATTTCAGGTAACTAAGATGGATGTGCGCGTGGTCTAGCTTATGCTCGTGGATGTCGCTTGTGTTTAACTTTAAATAAAGTTGTAAACTTTTGAGACAATGTCTTTATGCTGTCTAGCGATGTAAACGCTAACGTATGTTTTCAAATTATGGTATTTGAATGTTATTTTACGAGCATGTAGCATGTTTACTCTTCGTATGCAATGAGAACCTTTCATGATCACACCTCGTGCTTCCGCCGCAGAAAGGGGTGTGACATAAGGTACAGGACCAATCCTTTCTAGGATTTTGAACGGTCTGATAAATCGTGGGTTTAACTTACCACACTTCCCAAAGCGTGCCACACCTTTCCAAGGTGAGACCTTCAATAGAACCATATCACTCACTTCAAATCCCAGGGTTTCCGTCTTTGGTCCGCATAGCTCTTCTGTCGATCACGAGCGGCCTTAATGCGCTCTCGGATCTGTATAATCTTATTTGTTGTCTCTTAGACCAGTTCGGGACCAACCAGCTGTCTATCACCTGCATCTGCCCAGCATAATGGTGATCGACACTTGCGTCCGTAGAGAGCCTCGAACGGTGCAGCTTGAATGCTTGTATGGTAGCTGTTGTTATAGGAGAACTCTATCAAAGGCAGGTGAGTGTCCCAACTGCCACCCAAGTCCATTACGCAAGATCGTAACATATATTCAAGCGTCTGAATCGTTCTCTCACTTTGACCGTCCGTCTGTGGATGAAATGTTGTGCTCAGATTTAACCGAGAACTAAACGCTTTTTGGAAAGATTGCCAAATCCTTGAAACAAATCTCCCGTCTCTGTCTGATATAATCGAGATAGGCACTCCATGACGTGCAACTATTTTCCTGAGGTACAGCTCAGCTAGCTTTCCTGTGTTATCCTTCTCCCTGATCAGCAAAAAGTGCACAGATTTTGTTAACCGGACCACGATTACCCAAATCGTATCATGACCTCTGGGTGTCCTGGGCAACTTTGTTACGAAATCTAATGAGATATGCTCCCATTTCCACATGGGTATCTCAGGTTGCTGTAGGAGACCTGAAGGCTTCTGATACTCGGCCTTTACTTTGGCACAAGTCAAGCATTTTCCAACATAGGTAGCAACATCGCCCTTCAGTCTTGGCCACCAATAATAATCCTTCAAATCTTGGTACATCTTGCCCGATCCTGGGTGGATTGAGTACCTCGATTTATGAGCTTCATCAAAAATAACATCTCTAAGACCACCAAAAAGCGGAACCCAAATTCGTCCCATAAAACACAAAGTTCATTCCTCATTGGGTACCAGCTTTTTCTCCATCCCACAGAGATATTCAGCCTTTAAGTTCTCTCTCTTTAGAGCTTCCTTTTGCGCAGCACGAATGCGCAACGAGAGTTCTGTCTTTATAATCATCTCCAAATCCCTAACCCTTATGTGCTTAATCCTCTCTTTCCTACTTAAGGCGTCTGCCACCACATTCGCCTTTCCTGGGTGATATTTGATTTCGCAATCATAATCGTTTAGCAACTCAATCCATCGTCGCTGTCTCATGTTAAGCTCTTTCTGATCGAATATGTGCTGAAGGCTTTTGTGATCTGTAAAGATCGTGCATCAGGTGCCATACAAATAATGCCGCCAAATCTTCAAAGCAAACACCACTGTGCCTAATTCCAAATCATGTGTGGCGTAGTTTTTCTCATGAACCTTTAACTGGCGCGAAGCATAAGTGATAACCTTCTGTAACTGCATCAGCACACAGCCTAATCCCTGACGCGAGGCGTCACGGTATACCACGAAGTCATCGGTGCCTTCGGGTAGGGATAAAATAGGTTCATCGCAAAGCTTGTTCTTTAGCAGCTGAAAAGCTTCCTCTTGTTTATCTCCCCACTCATACTTCTTGTCCTTTTGAGTAAGGGAGGTCAGCGGTTGAGCGATTTTAGAAAAAATCCTCAATGAATCTGCGATAGTACCCAGCTAAACCCAAAAACTGTCGGATCTCGGTCGGTGTCTTTGGAGTTTCCCAATTCTTGATTGCCTCGATCTTGGTGGGATCCACATGAATTCCATCTTCGTTTACCACATGACCAAGGAATTTTACCTCCCACAACCAAACTCGCACTTCGAGAACTTAGCGTAGAGCTTTTCCTTCTTTAGCAGCTCTAAAATAGCTCTAAGGTATTGCTCATGCTCTTCTTTCGTCCGTGAATAGATCAAAATATCGTCGATAAATACAATCACGAATTTATCGAGATATGGCTTGCAAACTCGATTCATGAAGTCCATAAACACTGCCGGCGCGTTTGTCAGACCAAACGACATCACTAGAAACTCGTAATGTCCGTAACGAGTTCTAAAGGCAGTCTTTGATATACTCTCTTCTTGAATCCGCAGCTGGTGATAACCTGATCGAAGATCGATCTTGGAGTAGTAACTCGAACCTTGAAGTTGATCGAAGAGATCATCAATCCTCGACAAAGGATACCGATTCTTGATGGTTAACTTGTTCAGCTCTCTGTAGTCAATGCACATACGAAAACTAATGCCCTTCTTCTTTACAAATAGAACTGGAGCTCCCCAAGGCGAGAAGCTTGGTCTAATGAATCCCTTATCCAGCAGCTCCTGAAGTTGCATCGACAACTCTTGCATCTCTGAAGGCGCAAGTCGATAAGGTGCCTTGGCTATAGGCGCGGCACCTGGAACCAAGTAAATATGGAAATCGACTTGTCGTTGGGGCGGTAATCCTGGCAAGACTTTAGGGAAGACTTCAGGATATTCCCTTACCACAGGGATATCTTCCAGCTTCGGCTCTTTGGCTTCTTTATCAACAACGTGAGCCAAAAAAGCAACACATCCTTTCCGCAACAACTTTCGAGCTTTCAAGCAAATGACAATCCGTAGAGGCGTATCATGCTTTTCTCCATGAACTACAATCGTCTCTCCATTCGTTGTCGGAATATGAATAATCTTTTCATGACATACGATCTCAGCTCGGTTACTCGACAACCAATCCATTCCAACCACTACGTCAAAACTTCCCAACTCAACAGGCAGCAAATCAAGTG
Organism: Helianthus tuberosus; assembly: GCA_030545235.1. Taxonomy (NCBI): domain Eukaryota; kingdom Viridiplantae; phylum Streptophyta; class Magnoliopsida; order Asterales; family Asteraceae; genus Helianthus; species Helianthus tuberosus. The sequence continues at coordinate 146,035,868 of CM060393.1, forward strand.
TAAACTCATGCTCTCCAAGCTCTATTGCATAACCTCTAATTACTTCGCTTGCCTCTACTAGCTTCCCATTAGCTAGTTCTATCGCGTACGGAATTCCTAACTTACTGGCAACTAACCCTAGTATATTCTTAAACTCTAGGGATACGAAGCTATAGTCGGCACCAGTATCAAATAGCACATATGCATAATGTTGATTGATAGGGAACATACCAGTGACTACATTCGGATCTTGACGAGCTTCCCTAGCCCCAATGTTGAAGACTCTTCCTTGAGCTTGATTGTTCTTCGGGCAATCCCGTTTAAAATGCCTGACATCACCACAACCAAAACAACCTTGGCCGCGACCATTCCCATTTCCGTTTCCATTTCCGCCTTGGTTTTTTTTACTCCACGGTTTTCGTTACCAGCTTGATTTCCAGAACCACCATGATTTTTGTTTCCACCGAGATTTCCATTTCCTCCTTGATTGCGGTTCCCAGTCTGATTCCCATTACCGTTACGGTTTCCATTACCATTTCCACCAGATCTTCCATTTCTTCATCCAGTACCGTACCAGCACGCCTCCTTGGCATGCCCTACCTTGCCACAGTACTCACATTTCCCATACCTACATCGCCCTCTGTGATGATGCTTACAAATATCACACTTGGGCAGGGTGCCCATGTAACCTTTCCCTTTGTTCTCAAAACTTGCAGCACCAGTCCTGACCTCGGCTGGTGGGTTAGCATCTCTTCTCTTGTTACCACTGTTGTTGTTTCCTTGGGTACCCTTCTTAAAATTCGAGAACTTCCTCTTGTTCTCTCCTGACGACTACACATGAGTCTCCTTCTTCTTTCCCTCAGAGATTGAAAACTTGTTCAACCTAATTGCTTCTTCAGTCAATGCCATGCTCAAATCAATGGCTTTAATGATCGTTGGAGGCTTCAAAGTAGTCACCATGCTCATTATTTGGGGTGCCAATCCCCAAATGAAATGTTTAACTCGCTTGAATTCTGGCTCTACCATGTAGGGGACAACACGAGACAAGTCATGGAATCTCTGTACATACTCAGCAATCTTAGGTCCATCCATTTTCAGATTCCAAAAGTCGGTTTCCAACTTCTGAATCAATGCCCTTGAACAATACTTCTTGTGCATCAGTTCTTTCATCTCATCCCAAGTCATACCATACGCTGCAGCTTCACCTAGAGTCTGAACCTGGAGGTTCCACCACGATAGAGCTCCATCGAGAAACAATCCAGAAATGTAAGTGACCTGGTGATCTGGCGCACACTTGCTCATTCGCAGCACAGAATCTGTTTTCTCAACCCATCTTACGAAAGCTACAGCACCTCCAGTGCCGTCAAAGTTCAGAGGCTTGCAGTCAAGGAACTGCTTGTAAGTACAGCCGTGAGGTGGGTTATTTCCTGAGGTACCTCCGCTGTGTTCAGAGCGTAGGGCCTCATTTTGTGAGATTGCCTGTGAAATATGTTCATGCAGTTCTACCTCTGCTGTGGGCAACTGAGTGTTCCTTCGAGGAGGCATCTTCTATAAAGAAGATTGTATAGGTCAGGTCGTATTCGTATGATAAATATATAGTATGTATATGTAATAGCATTCCTTATAGCAAGCAAGTATATGACATCACAATTACTGCACAAACATGAAATTTAACAACGTATTTAATGAGAACATTATGATTGAGCTTTCATTAATCATCAACCACAAATATGGTTACATGTTTTACAAAAGTATCGCATCAAAAGGGAACACAGGGTCACACTACCCTTGTCCAAAATGTCTATCAGTCTACAACAGTCATAAAATCAAAAGGTGATCTCCAAAAGGCTTCACTAGCTAATCTCAATAGTGGTGCTCTCATCAAAAGCAAGCTACCTACATAAAACCAAAAATCAGCTATGCTGATGGTGGTGGAGGAGGAGGTGGTGGAACAAAAAGCAAGCTGCCCACATGCGCAAGTTCCTCCTCAAGGTCATAAACAAGACGCAACAGATAACTGATCTGCTGCTCAACGGTGAGAAATCGAGCGTTAAACTCAGGAAACGGAGTTAGCGGTGCAGGAGGATGTGAGAATGGGGATGGTGATGAACGAGGGGGAACAAAAGCAGGCTGGCACGGACATGGCAAAGGACGCAGTGTCATCTCAAGCTCCAAAATCCTACGACTCATGATCTCATAGTGGAGCTGCAATGATAGAAGTAACTCATCCCGTGTATAACCAGTAAAGTGCGAGGGATGGTAGGGATCAGAAACGGCATGGTGTACGATGGGAACCATCTGAGTAGCTCACCAAACGGTGAAGAAGTAAAATGAGCAAAATGTGCAGACTGGGGTATGTGGGGAAAAGCTGCTGAAACATTAGGATCATGGCTAGGCTACTGGCCTGAAGTGCCTTCCCTTGGACGGGGTGCGGGTATATCCTGCAAGAAAACAATATGGAGATCAACACGGTGAACATCAGACTCCACTGGGTGAAAAGGAGCAACATCAGCGGGTGCAGGTGTAAGTGGAGGAATGAATGGCTCAATAACAGGAGGATCAACGGGTGCAGAAACTGGATCTGGTATGAGGGGTGCAATGTCAGGTAAGCCAAATAGGATAGGTTCATGATCAGACAAAGGCTCAGGATCAGCAGGTGCAGCATCGGACTGATCATCAGGAATAAAGTCTAGCTTAAGATCAAGCTCAAAGTCGTGTGGAGGGGATGGTGCAGCTGACATGGCTGTATCATCGTTAGAATCAGTGGCATAATGTCGCAAACCAACTGCCTGCAAGGCGGAAGAGGTCACAGACTCAAAGGAATCTAAGACAGAGTGTAAGCTTGAGTCAGAGGAAATCTCAATAACAGGGATCTCAGGAAGTGGACTAGCAACAACGTCCTCATCTAGATCTCCGTCTCCATGAGCGACAACGTCCTCATCTAGATCAACAAACAGATCAAAATCATCAACAAAAAGATCGTCGAATGGCCAATCCTCAGGAGGGATGACCACTAAAGGAACAAGAGCGAGGATCGGTGCCACGATATGCTCACCATCGGGATGACCGATGATAAGATGATCATGGACAGGGATGGGAATAACAAAAGGATCCTCGTCTGGAATACCATCAGTAAGCGGTAAGTCGTCTCCAAAATTGGGCAGCGCAAACGGCTGAAAATCATCATCGTCATCGGACATTATCTCTGGGTCACTCTCTGTATCGGATGTGAAGATCTCTGGCTCGTTCGACCCAGAGCCAATAGCCATAGGGTCATCAGTATCGGACAATCCGCTCTCACATGAAGACATAGTGTCTGTAAGAGAACATTCACAACATATGCACATATATTAACCACTACCATTAAGCATGCAAGCAAAGTCAATGTATCACGAAATCATGTATCCTTCCTAGTCTCCCAGACTAAACCACCCAGTCTCCCAGACTAAACCACCTAGTCTCCCAGACTAATCCAACTAGTCTCCCAGACTAAACCACCTAGTCTCCCAGACTAAACCACAAAAGTAAACCTTGAAATCGTGTTTCGTGTCTTTCTGTTTGTAAAAATGTTTGTTTCCTGGATCTGGGCGTTTCGTGTATGAAATGAAAACATGTTGTAAAAATATTTTCGTGAGAGCCCTATTGATTGTAGTCTAGACTCGAGAAGGAATCCTAGTTCGCTACAATCGAAGCTCTGATACCAAACTGTCACACCCTGACTTTTGCGAAAGCGTGATTATGTGTGACTTGCTTAATATCATTTCATTCAATCATAACAACAACTATATGATAAAACTAACGATGAGCATCCATTAAATAAGTTTAAAAAAAACATAACAACATTATCTTGACACATAGACTTCAAATTTGAATTACAAACCATACGAATTATTTAGAGTTCCATAAGGACTCAACAAAAGACTTTAGATAAGACCAGGCTTTGGAAGATGTGTCTTGTCCAGGATAAGACACACTAACCAAATCCTAATATCATGGATGACATCTTTTATTCTTAACATAACTTGAAACCTTTCAACGCCCTGCCAGATCCACCTTTAATTCCCAGAAATACATGTAGTTTGAAAACATCAACAAAAGTTGAGCGAGTTCATGTGTTTGTTTTGTGTGCACGAATAAACCTTTGAATCAGTGAAAGTATGTAAGTATGTTTGTAAATCTTGGTATGAAAGAGAATATGAACAGATCAATTAATGGTTTGCAAGGCCATCAACATGTGTGCAATGGTGTAGGAAGGCTCAATCCTTTGTGTATTTCGTATCAGGCCTCCCGGCTGGAACGACATAGTCACAACATGCGGTCAACTCGAGGACCCACGGGTGGGGCTCGCAACACCCAAATAGATCTATCACTCATGCCCCTCGGTCCTTATAAAGGATTAATGGTCTCAAGTTAACGCCTACCCTTTCACATGATCTAACAGTTCATTTCTTAGTTAACCATTTGTAATCGTAATCATTTGTAACATGTATTTCACCCCCGAAGTTATAAAACGAAAACAGTTAAACAAAAGGGGGACATGAACTCACAGTCTTGCGTCTTCGTATCACAGTAACTGTTGGGATTGAACCCTACCAGAGGAACAGATAATGTAAAGCCAAAACCTGGTCACAACAGTGGATTCACAATAAGCAGCAGTTTACATTAAGCTTTCCCCTTGAAAGTGATTTATAACATCTGATGGTCTTTATCCGCTGTTCATATACAACTGCTGCTGGTCCTTCAACTGCTGATCAAATCCATGAAGTATTCAACAACTGCTGGTCATATCTACTGATGATAAAGCACTGCCCAATCAAGGACTGATCAACCTTGAGTAAAGCACTGACATAAAGGGAGAGCAGCTGTTTAGTGAATTATTTGTTTTATGTATAGTCAGTGTTTAGGTTAGCAGTGTTTGTGTAAGGACAGTAGATACAGGTTGTTAGGCTGTTAGACGTCACTTTCATGGTGACGTCAGCTGAGATACCTCAGTGGTTTGGTTTGCCTATAAATGTAACAGTACTCTATACTGTTACATTTGATTGACTGAGCGAGTTTTCCTCCTCATGTCCAATCCTTTCATCTTGTGTGCAACTAACCTTGAGGCATCAGGCTGAGGGGGAGTTTAGTTTGTAAGCATGTCTGTAATCTTTTGCTTTGATTTATAATCTTTTGACTCTATGAGAAGCATATGTTATCAAGCTATTTTCTCCATTGATTGTGTTTACAAAGTTTGTATCTATTTCCGCTGCACTTTACATGTTTTCATATTCACTAATTGTTCAAAACATACAAACAAACATAATCATGAAAGCCCCAGATCCTAACAATTGGTATCAGAGCCTGGACAGTCAATTTCGATTTAACAGTCAAATTGACATAACAGTTCGGCTCAAAATTCATTGATACTAAGGTTGGTTGTATTTAGTTGAAAAACAGAGTATCGAGTAAATCATGTTCAAAGTGGTTAATGAAAAACTCTGTAAATCAACCAAGATGTCATATGACACACAAATTTCACACAACAAGTGAATTCATGCACAAGTCACTCATAGTTTTCAGATCTGAAAACATATCTGTTAAACTATAGGATTATTTCATGTTTGTAAAATTGATTTCAATTGCTGTTATGAAAATTGTGATGTCACCTTATTAAAATGCTAAAGTGTGAACCTCAGTTTAACAAAAACCTATGTTCATAAAACATTAGTGTTTTTGTTAACATAAAAAGAGGGAAATTAAAACTTTAGTCATTCAAATCTTATGTGTTGAAAATAGGTTGAGTTCCTCAAAAGGACAAAATCAACTATGTTAAAATACATTAAGAAAATTCACAAAAACTCAGAAGTGTGTCTATCTCAAAACTTTTGAAGTCAAAAGAAAAGAGTATAAACATAAAACACTTATGAGTCAAGGTTTAGGGTAATAATGGTTATTAAGCAACTATGTGGATTCATCTGTTCAGGAAAAGGTTTTGGTTCCCATGAATGAACTCCAAAGAGGATGAGATAAATGTTAAAAAAAAAAATTTATCCATGAATCCTCATGGTTGCAATCAACTGACAAAGAAAATGGTACCAAACAGTGGTCAAAATGTATTCAGAATGTTCTACCCATTGCTGTCAAACCACTGACCATTTATCATAAACTTGAGAATGATATGATTATGTACTTTATTAAAATTTAACCAGATCCTTTTTGATGCTGTTCTCATAAAATCCTTTAACCATTTTTTTGTTTGTTCAAAGGATTTTCTCGAATAACCAGGATATATTGTTCATTTTTTTTGGAATAATATATTTGGAACTTTTTCTTGTTTTTGTTGGCAATAGTTTCAGCTCCTATCAGGATGTAATACCTTATTTTTGGTGGTATTATTGTCCTCATAAATGGGTCAAAAGGAAATGGTGCATATTCCAAGATCATGTCATACTTAGATTTGCTCCTAAATTTTTTATCAGAGGTTGATTGCTAACTGTGTTTGAATTACTAGGGTACTCATGTTTTAATTGAATATTAAACGAAAATGAGTTGCCTTAGCAAAAAGTTTTCATCATCTGGGGTACTAAACCACTGTCCTTCAAGATTGACATGTGGCAAAACCTTGAATGAAGATTTTCAAAACTGCTGCTGGAACACTTGTCCTTCAGATCTGTACCATTTACCCTAACCACTGTTTTGTTCCAACGTCTGATCTCTAAAACACTGTCCACTGCTGAAAGTTTACCACTGATCCCTCATTTCCTTGAAAAGCACTGATGTTCAAAATCAGTGTCTTATCCACTGATACACTATCCACTGATAGTAAAAATCATCCACTGCCCACATTTTTTTTACCGTTGTAATCACTGATGCTTGATACGTCAGTGGCCCTTAAAACAACTGTTCTCCATACTTCATCCATCTCATCAGTGTTTGACACGTGGTCAGTTTTTAGCCCTCAGATCGAAATAACCGCTGCCACATCAGCGATCATTTTTTGTCCCTAAATAAAACCCTGCCCTAAACCCCAAACAGGGTTTTACACTGTCGAATTGAATTCCAAAATTCTCTTCTCATAGCAGTTTCCAACCCTTCTTCTCAAAATCTCCAAAATCCTTCTTCATTCTTCTCCGCAAAAATGACAAAATCAAAGTCAAAATCAAAATCAAAACCTAAATCACCATCTTCAAAAGAGGTCGCTCAAACGGCCGAAGAATCCATCGAAATACCATACAAACAATCTCACAACTATTTGGGTTTACTCACAAAACCCAAAGACAACCACACTTTCGACTCCATCATTGATACAATATCTGCATCAAAGTACAAAACTTTGTTGACAGCAAATGCTCTCATCTATCTGCAAACCCAGAGAGAGTTTTGGAAAAAGGCGACGCTTGAAAAACAAGACGATAAAGTCATAGCCATTAACTCCTCAATACAGGGTAAAGTGATTCAAATCACACCACAATCAATCTCCGAAGTCTTTAAACTCGACGATCAGGAAGGTAAAATCTCTTTTGATAAAGCCGAGATGAAAACTGATTTCGTAAAAAGGGGATATGCAGAACAATCAAAGGTAGATACCTTACAAAAAGGTTATTTTCCTTCTGCACCTAGGTTTTTATTTCACACACTCTTGATGTGTGTTTCGAATAAAACAACATCGTTCAATGAAATACCATTAAAGATTCAATGCCTGGGATATGCTATTCTTAACAACAAAAACTACAACTACTCCCAGGAGATCTTTAATGACTTAATAAAAAATGTTGATAGCAAAGCATTTTTACTTTTTCCAAGATTTTTGAGTTATTATTTTGAACAAAAATTTGAAAAGGAAAATATAAATTTGCTCAAACAAGGTGTTCATTGTCAAATAAAAAGTTTAACAAATGAAACATTTTCAAGGATGATGGCACCTATAAAAACAAAAGCAGAGGTGTCTGAGCAGAATGTAGCAGTTACAACTGCTCCTCAGACATCTGCTGCTGAGCCCACTGCTCCAGGTGATCAAAGCAACACAACCACTGCTTTGAAACCCACACCTGATATCACCAAAAAGACCAAAAGAAAAACATCCAGAAAACCCACCAAACCTAAAACAAAGGCAACTCTGGAAGATGAGATCCCAGAGGAAATGCCTGTGACAACACAAAAGTCACCACAAACCACTGCTGCTACTTCCTCACAGCAGTTGGAAGAAAGATCTCAACCCATGCCTGAAACTCCTCCTGCATCCTCACAAAAGGATCAGGTTGTAATCACAGGGACACCAAATTATGAAGCTCTAGATCCACTTGGCTCTATCTTCCACAGTCCTGATCCCAAGGACATGTCTCTTTCAACTCCCATCCCCTCACCAATAATAATGCCACAATCCATGCTACCCTTGTTGCATGCAGCTGCTATAGCTCAGACACAAACCAGTTCCTCTCTATCACCTATCACTGAGAGTATACCCCCACAAGAAACTGGGTCTGATGCTACTACTTCTGCTATCCCAGCAACAATTGAGGAGGTTACACCCCCTGAGTTACAAGTAACTCTCGGTGGTAGTTCAAGTGGAGCAGCAACTACAACTGGTGGATCAACAGATCTTCAGTTGGACAGTTGTTTCATAAATAAGACTCCCTTGAAGGCAATTTCTTCCATGGCAACTTCGGTGACCACCAGTGAGTTGGATCTAACCACTGGTACCATCAAAGGTTTATCGGGTGCTGAAGAAAGAAGTCCCCAGTACCAAGAACAAGGGGCATCAATGGGTGATTTTTGGGACTCTGTTCCTAAGTCACACATTGATATAACCACTGCTGGTGGGGATTCAGATGATCCTACTAAAGTAGGTGATGATTCAAAATATCAGGAATTGACGGGCAGAGTTGAAAAACTAGAAGAATCAGTTTCTGAAATAAAGGAGATGGTGCAAGAGATTTTAAAAGCTCAGAAAGCACAAGCCACTGCTGTTCCTGCTCAAGCACCTGCACAACATGCATTTGCTGAAAATGAGCTTTGGAATATTTTTAAACCCATGCTTGAAAAACAGCAACAGATGGCTGATCAAAAGCATGCTACTCATGTACAAATGTTGACCAACATGGTGGAATCAAGATTTAAAGACACACAAGCAGATATCAAGGCTATAAAGACTAGCATTCAAAGTGTCTCTGGCAAAGCTCCTTCTTCCCTATCATTTCTTGACAATTCCCCTTCAGATAATGCCAAAAAGGGGGAGAATATCAAGCTGTTGAGAAAAATGAATAAGATGGGAATAGAACATGGCCTTCATATTGAGCCTGAAAAAGAAAAAGAAAACGAAAAGCAGGTCTCAAAACCTGTCAGTCATACAGCTGATACAGCAGTAGTTACAAAAACTGCTGTCAGTAGCCAAACAGCTGTCATGTCATCAACACACACACCTTCAACACACACCACTCAATCACAAACCACAACCACTGTTCCACCACCATCATTATCTACAATCATATCACCACCACTGCCTCCTGGTGACAAAAAGCAGAAGACAACAGATGTTATAACATCTGTTGTAATGACAACAGTGATTGAAACACCAGTTGTTTCAACCACTGTCAGTCAGTCACAATCACAAACCACTGCCATACAATCCACCACCACTGATCCACCCAAAACATCATCAGCCTCTCCTACATTAAAAAGGAGAAGGATTTTCACTCCTGATGATGAGTCACCACCACCATCACCACCATCAAAAACTACCTCACCACTTCCATCCCCTACTCAAAAGCAGAAGACAACTGCTGATATATCAGCAGTTGTAATGACAACAGATGTTGAGACACCAGTTGTTTCAACAGCTGTTAGTCAGTCATCCACCACTGCTCTCACCTTTCCTACATCACAACCAAAGCTCTTCAACAGAAAAAGAAAGCCAATCCCTGCCGATGAGGGTATACATGATCCTAATGCTGCACAACATCCACTAGAACTTGAAGCTATCAAAAATGAGATGGGGCAATTCTATACAGAAGAAGATCCTTCAAAAAGAAGATTCTCCTCACTCATAGGCTACATGCCACCAGATGATATGGATGATTACCTCAAACTCAAGGCAAGGCAAGCAAGACTAAGAGCTAAAGTTGAGAGTGAAAAAGAACGGTTAAGCGAAGATGGCATTGCTAAAAGACTGGAGTTCTACTTCACAAAAGTAAAGCAGATAGAAGAGTTTGCACAAGATCTAAACAAAGAAAAGGCTGATCAAAAGAAAGAGTTAAGAAAACAATATCTAGCCTACATCATGAAAGAGAAATTCTATCCTGCTGAAGAACAACAGTTCAAAGAATGGCCAGTAGTCGCTCTTAAGCGTGAGGCAGAAAGGATTGAGAAAATTAAGAATGATCCTACAAAGAAGAAGAATGCTCCAAACTGGAGAAAATACAAAAAGCTCATTGCTGACCTAACTGCTGAGTATAAGAGAAAGAAAAAGGAGCTGGTGGATGCAAAAATGGATACTGCTGAAGCCATATCAAAATGGTCAAAACAGCAGACTGATGAAGCCTATGAAAGGCTAAAGAAAAGAAAGATAACTGTTTCAAGCACCTCAAAGAAGCATGAACAAAGAATGAAGCTTGAACAGAAGATAGAAGACCTCAAAACACTGTTCCGGTCTACTTTTGTGACAAACCAAGAGGAAAAAGAACAGTTGACCAGTGAAGAGGTGAAAGAAAAGGAGGTTGAGTACTTCACAGAATCCATCATGAAAATGGGTCTAAAAGAAGAAAGCTCAGAAAAACTCCAAAACCTTTTTAAAGGGATGTTAACCAAACCTGCATCACTAAACACTTCAACAGACATAACAGACATTGAAAGGCAGGAGCTGATTGAAAAAGAAACTGCAGAAGATATAGCTGCAGCAAATGATGTCATAGAAATGGCTTTCAAAAGAATGTCTGAAAGTCTGCAAGTCTTCTCAAGGCCAATATCTCAAAGCTCATCTTCAAATAAATCTCTCCCAAGAAATCCATTGGGTTCGAAAGTACTAAAGTGGATGTCTGACCAAAAGACCCATGTATTGACTATTGTCAGATCCAACGGAAATGTGAAGTACATATCAAGGAAAGAAGCACTAGGCCTTAGTGTTCAAGATTTGCAGGATCTCCTTGAACTTTCACTGTGCAGGGATGAAGATGACATAAGTTCCAAAGAATTTGAAGAAGATTTCAAGAGAAATGCAAGGGAACTTTTGATGAGTAATAAAGATCCAGAATAATGACAGGTTTTGGCATTATCTGTTCCAGGGGGAGATTGTTGGGATTGAACCCTACCAGAGGAACATATAATGTAAAGCCAAAACCTGGTCACAACAGTGGATTGACAATAAGCAGCAGTTTACATTAAGCTTTCCCCTTGAAAGTGATTTATAACATCTGATGGTCTTTATCCGCTGTTCATATACAACTGCTGCTGGTCCTTCAACTGCTGATCAAATCCATGAAGTATTCAACAACTGCTGGTCATATCTACTGATGATAAAGCACTGCCCAATCAAGGACTGATCAACCTTGAGTAAAGCACTGACATAAAGGGAGAGCAGCTGTTTAGTGAATTATTTGTTTTATGTATAGTCAGTGTTTAGGTTAGCAGTGTTTGTGTAAGGACAGTAGATACAGGTTGTTAGGCTGTTAGACGTCGCTTTCATGGTGACGTCAGCTGAGATACCTCAGTGGTTTGGTTTGCCTATAAATGTAACAGTACTCTATACTGTTACATTTGATTGACTGAGCGAGTTTTCCTCCTCATGTCCAATCCTTTCATCTTGTGTGCAACCAACCTTGAGGCATCAGGCTGAGGGGGAGTTTAGTTTGTAAGCATGTCTGTAATCTTTTGCTTTGATTTATAATCTTTTGACTCTATGAGAAGCATATGTTATCAAGCTATTTTCTCCATTGATTGTGTTTACAAAGTTTGTATCTATTTCCGCTGCACTTTACATGTTTTCATATTCATTAATTTTTCAAAACATACAAACAAACATAATCATGAAAGCCCCAGATCCTAACAGTAACTCAAGCTTCGCCTGGCGTACACGACTACCTACAATCGTACTAACGTCTATTAGACGAGCGGGTCGTGCCTTGACTTAGTATTAATTAGTGTCTTTGAGTTACGTTTCTTCGTGTCTTCGATATTATTCCAAGTTATAATTATTTGTTAAAATATTAAATATTTTAACTTAAATTATATTTATAAAATTTTGGAAGAATAGTTAAAATAATATATTTTAACTTGATACTTCTCAAGTATTTATACATGTATTTCCTTCCCAATGATGGGTGTACTTGTGTTCGTATTCTCATACTTGTATATTTTGCCATTTACGTGGGGTCGTATTCCAGAGTGTAATTATACGTACGAGAATGAGTACTCTTGTTGTGTTTATTAAGTATCCTTATACTTAATTTTGTATAAGTTTTTCCGGAATAATATTTCTAGTAAAAATACATTATTATATATTTCCAAAATATATATTTTGAGGAATATTACTTAGAAAAATTATTTATAATTTTTCCTTTGGCAAAAATATTTGTATTTTCATATAAGTTCCAAAAATAATATATTTTCGAGTCTAACACGGAAAATATAAATATATGCCTATTTTTCTCCAAAAATAATATATTCCGTTTTGTTTGAGAAAATATTCATTTCTTCCAAAAATAATATATCTTCTAATATTTCCTAGAAAACATATATATTTTTATGCACCAAAAATAATATATTTTCTTCTTGTCAAAGATATGATATAACTTTGTAATAATTATAAAAGTCATATTTTTGTTCTCTTGGTGTCCAAAATATTATTTACCAAAATATACTTGTGAATAAATTTTCCGTAATATTTTGTAATTTATATTCCTTAGTTTGGTTTCACCAATATCTTGTGTATAACTTGCATATTCATATTCTTTGAATTTTGGTATATTTTGGATTGTAATTTTTGGTATTTTGATGTGTTATATTATTTCAAGTCCTAAAATAATATAACTAATACACAAAATATACAAATAATCACACACATGGTGTCATCTAAATATGTATGTCCTAAAAACATATTTAGTCACTTTTATTTATAAAAATCAACCTCCAATATTTATACTTTTGAACAAAAATTCTATGGCAAACTTTATGTGAAAATCTATGATTTTGAAATACACTTGTAAATATTTGTTTAGAAATATTTTTCTAAGTGTTTAATTTTTAGAAAAATTTTGCCATAGTTTCCCCTATAAATGGAGGTTTCCATACCTTGAAGGTATTTCATTTTCTTTTGTAAAATCAACACAATCAATCAACAATCAACAATAAATAATCTAAACTTACCAATCTTGCTAAAAACAAGCATGAACTTGAAAATTTATAAAAATTTGTAGTAACTTACTAGGGTTTTTAGTAAGCCTTGTTACCCTTTAAAGTGTGGTTGATTCTTTAAAAACATCATTTTTAAATAATTTAGATCTTTACAACTGATGTGCACAAAATGCAACATATAAATTACACCAATTGTGGCATAAAACTAACCCTTTTTTAGTACTAATGTTGGAAAAAGTGTGTTTTTGTCTTCCTTTTGTATTTTCAGGATTAAATGAGGTCAAATTAACAAAAGAAGCAAAAAGGCAGCTAAATCTAACATAAATACAAGAAAAGGAACAAACGTGGCATGCCCGACCCCTCGAGAGCATCTTCCCAAGCAAAATCAAGAAGACAGAAGACTGAACACGCCCCGTGCTCAGTGAACACGGGGGCGTGCCCAAGTGCCAGCATAAAAGACAAAGCTATAGAAGCTTCTATCACCCACCACGGGGGCGTGCCCAGCGGACACGGGACCGTGGTCAACTCTAAGATTCGCAGAATCTGTGGAAATCTTGATAGTACAGATATGATTCTGCACACGGGGGCGTGCCCTGTAAGGCCCTATAATGGTGTAGGTTTACGCCTATCTTTATCAAACATAATTATAGGCTATTGGGCTTAGCCTTGTAGTGGGTTAGATAATATTGGGATAAGCCATGTGGGCTATTTAAGTAATTTGGGCTTGTTTGGTTAGTAATATTGTGCATGTGGGCCTGGCCTAGTCTGTAACTAGGTCACCCTATGTAACTATAAATAGGGTGAACCTAGTTCACTATTAGGTTAGACATTTTTTAGAGGTTATTCAGTATTTTCGATTTCTGTGTTGGTGTACCAGACGGTTCTCTAGAAACCGTGTGCACCTTGCTCTTAATACAATCGATTTCGTTCTTGTTCTTCTACACTTTTCTCAGTATTCCGCGCTTTGATTAGTGTTTGATATCCGATTGTGTTGTTTTGGGACTTACAATTGGTATCAGAGCTTAAGTAGTCTTGCGAAGGCTCGGTTCGTTGGATATCATTCGAAGAACAAATTTTTTTTTAAGATCGAAGAACGCTGTTGAAGACATCAAGAACAGTTGAAAATTTGCACGTTTGATCTGTTTTGGGGTGAAATCTTGTTGGTGCACTGAATTTCTGTTGACTACGTTTTAATCAAGTCTTAAGTCTAGATAGGTTGAATTAGGGTTTGTATAGGTTAAGTTTGGTAGTTCGCTTCAAAATGCATGTGTTACATTCAAGCGAACTCAACAAGGTCTAGTTCACTTGAAATCAATCAAGTCAAGTTCGCTTGAAACCGATTCAGGTATGTTCGCTTGAAACGATCATGTCACTCTCAAGTGAACAGGCCAACACTATATATAGTCGATGTGCATGTCATTTGAAACGGACAGTGGTCATTGTATGTGAGACGAGGTGCTGCCGAAATCTTGTTAGAAACATTGTAAAGTCTCAGAAATCGTTAATAGAAAAGAGATTAAAAGGATATATGCTGTTGTGACTCGGTTTACTTTGATTCCGCCTCTGTAAACTGAGATGAACTACTTATACTGACGTTTAGGGTCACGCAAACGGTCCAACAAGTGGTATCAGAGCTCAGGACGAGGAGTTCATACCATAGCAGCTTGATTATACCGGATTTTCTCATTTCTACTTACTTCTTCTCATTCTTTTTCATATTCAGACATAATTCACGGTTGAAATGGACTAAATTTCATACATATCAAGCGAAATACATAGTTAACTAATCCTTGAAAGTTTCAAACTAAAACTCGGCTTAAAACTGATAAAAATGGCTTAAAACATATGTTCGCTTGAACTGTTCTTCGTGTCTCACTTGAAAAGGATCTGTTCGCTTGAAAATCTTGTCCATCTTGTTTGAAAAACATTGTTCGTTTGAAAGTTCAAACGAACTAGGATATTTCAATTTTTAAGCGAACAAGACTTTGTTGTGTTCGCTTGAACTAGGATTTATAAATTTCAAGCGAACTCGAAAACTCTGAGTTCGCTTGAACTGCTTATACCTGATAACCTTTCGTTTGAAACTGCTGTCCAATTCCAAACGAACTAGATATTCTGTCTTCGTTTGAACAGATTTTGTTTGAACTTATTATTTTTTCAAAACCAAGAACTTTTTAAGTGTTTGTTGATTTTTCAGGAACGTACAAGATGGAAAAATCTGAACCTGTTCCTTGGAAAGATGACAGAACTGAAGAACAGAAGTATGGTTACAGAAAGCAGTTAGCTATTAACAAAATGATCAGAACATCTGGTATTTTTAAAAAGAGCAAATAGATGGGATCCAGACAGGGAGTGTTATCTTGACCCCTATGGAAACATTGCTGTTGATCATAAAACTCTTGATTTGGAAACCATAATCAAAGAGTATAAAGAGGAAGATGATTATTGGCAAAGAAAATGGTGGGGAGATGAAGAAGAGAAAAAGAAAAGGAAAGAGTTAATAAATGAAATAGAAAGAAACTCAGAAAATGCAAGTTTGGTTGAGTTTCTTGAATTAATCAAAAGGATTAGAAAAGGAACACAGAAGACGAAGAAAGAAGGAATGACAAAGAATGAAGAATCAAAGAAGGATGAAATTTCAAAATGTGAAGTTGGGTGCTCTAAATGTGATAAATTTGAAGCTGACAATGTCAAACTCTTGAAGGATGCGGAAAGTTTGACACTGGAAGTCAAAAAGATGAAGGATGAGAAACAATTTGACGATAAACAGATTCTTGTGTTGCAAGAAAATTGTGAGAAGCTGAAATCTGAAAATGTTAAACTGTCAAGTGATTTGAACAGTTTGACATTAGAAAACAAAGTTTTTCAAGATAAAATCAAAAGTTTTGAAAATGAAAAAGTAAAAATTGAAAAAGAATTTCAAAGTAAAATAAAGATTCTTGAAGATGGGAGATCTCTTTTTAGCAAGAACAATATTGAAAAGCAAAAGGTAATAAATTCCCATCGTCAGACGATTATTCGACTTGAAAAAGAAGCTGAATGTGATAGAAAGAAAATCAAAGAGTTAGAGAAGAAATTGAAAGGTTTTGTGAAACCAGATTATCCATGTCCAAAACCGATTAATTCAGTTCCAATAAGTGACAATGTCACAAATTTTGACAAAGTCAAAATTGAAGATTGTGATGATGAATCTGATGATGAAAAAGAAAAAGAAAAAGAAGAAAAAAGAAAAACATTTTTGAAATTAAATGAAATGTTTAAAAATACTGTTTTACATTCTACTGAGAAAGGTGAATGCTCAATGCAAAAACCTGTAAAGAAGAATGTGGAACAGAAACAAAAAGATAAAAAATCAAAAAAATTTCAAAAAGAAAATAAAAGTTCATCAGATCAATCATCCAATCATTATAAAAAAACCACAAAAATCTGAAAATAAAAACTCACAAAAAGTTGGTAACCAGTGGTGCAGGTTTGACCACAGTGCTCAAATGCCAAATCATGGATACAAGAGGAGACATGAGTACCACAAGGCGAATCAATGCTTTGATCTAAGTGTGTGGTATGAAGACGGTGTTTGGTATGAAAGTAGTGAGAGGTATGATAACAGAGTGTGTTACACTTGTGGCTATCAAGGACACATTGCTGTTAACTGCCAAAGTCAGAGATACGAAACAAGAAGGTGCTATGAATGCCACATCAGAGGTCATATTGCCAGAGATTGCCCAATGAGATCAAAAGGAAGATCGAGGGCTGAATTTCAGAAAATGGCAAAGAAACCAGTCAATGTCAAGCCTAAAGAACAGAAAGTTCAAGAACTTAAAGTTCAAGAACAGAAAGTTCATGAACCGAAAGTGAAGCTTTCACAAGGGCAAAAAGACAGACTGAGGAAGAAAAGAAAGAAGGCAAGAGAATATTTGGAGAAAATTTTGTCCTCGGATACAACTGGTAATCCGAGAAAAAGTTCTGATGAATTGCTTTCCTCAACTGAAAAGGCAAGCAAAACGAATTCATCAGATGCAAATCTGAGGACAAAAGAGAAGAAAAAGAAAGTTGTTAGCCATGAATTTGTTTCTTCAGAAACAAAGGAGCAACGTGTTGGCGATGAATCTGACTCATTAAAGTCAGACAAGCCACATTCAGGCAATGATTCTGGTTTGTCGAAACCAGAAGAGCCATCTGTTGAGGTAAAATTTGTCAAACCCAAGGCTGGTCAGGCTTGGGTGAATTTGTTTAAATGAAAAACCTGACTTGACGGAATTCCCAGGTTGGTAAGTGTGGAATAGGAATCGGCATATTTCTTGGGAAATTCACAGGTTGGTAACTGTGATATTTCGAATCACAAAAGACTAATCAAGGACATTAAGTTGTACTTGATTTATCTTTCTGATAAGTGGATAAAGGTGAACAATGTGATGAAAGAACCCCGAGTTTGTAAAAAGACAAACAAAACTAATTTTCCAGAAAAACCATTTTGATTAAAACAAACTTAAGTGTTTTGAAATCATAATGGGAAAATAGTTTGTTGTCAGGGGGAGTTCTGATTGTTTATGCCGAGTGAATGGCGAATTGAAGCGATTTGATATCAGTTTGTCACGTTTCTTGTACAGTTTATTTTCAAATTTTCCTTGAAAATCAAAATTGCAACATATTTTGATTTTAGGGGGAGAAAAATTTTAAAAAAATTTGAAAATTTGAAAATGCCAAAAACATTGAAAAAACAAAAATGAGTTTTGGTGTATAAAAGAGGAAATGATAGTACATCAGTAGACGATCACAGCATGCTAAAGATATGGAAAGTTAAAAAGTGATAAACGGTCTCACTGATGATATGCCAGTAGGTTTTTTCACATTTAGTAGATTGTGACGAGATATAAACCTAAATTCAAACTTGCTTATATCGTGGGTAACATCTCTTGGATATATGGGTAACCCCCGAAATCTTGTTTGAAATATTCCTTTTTCTGATATACTAGGTCTTTATACTCAGTGATGTCTGGGGTATTATTCCGGGACTTCTGCTGAATGGAAGTTCTGACCTAGTCCTCGAATAATACTTTCCGAAATGCTTGAAACATAGCATCACCCTCAGCATAAATGATAAGACAATAAAATTGCTTAGCAATGCTGTTGTAAAAAAGATCCTCTAAAGGGGACACACCCAAAAGTTGAGTCATGATCTCTCTGCTGAACGGTAGTTCTGACCTGAGCTCTCACGATTCTTCATAATTTATTAACCCCTTACAGATATCATTTGTGTTATACTCACCTGTAAGACTGAATATTGGGATCTGGATACGGGAGTATATTCTGAGGTGGGACACGCGATTAAGTTTAAGTATTTAAGAAATTAAACTCGTATCTCGAAGCAGTTGAACTTTGTGTGAAAATTTAAGTGGACCAGTATACTGACAATCTATGTGAATCGTTTAGAACTTAAAATGATTAAAGCTTAACGGTGCTAGTGATTTGTCTCATAAACTGATATGATCATCTTACACAAACTCACAAAAATAGTGATTGTATATATTTCTTTACTGCATTTATTTAAACTCAAAATCCAAAAAGATTTTAGTGTGTTTTAGCATAAAGTTTTGAAAAATACAAAAAGATTTTCAACAACTGATGTTGGAGAGTTGATTTTCAAAATCCCAAGTGCTAAACTTGATGAACTAGAGGGTTGGGAGAATATGTTGAAAACTTTGAATGTTACATACAAATGTTTTTAAAAAAGATTGTATGTTTAGTTAATCAAGGTCATTTACTTGAACTTGATGTAACTATTTTTATTGATGAAAGAATGATTTCTACCAGTAAGTTTCTTAAATCTAAGTGTTATAAATTTGTGAAACTTATGTTGTGGTAGAGAATATGCAGGTAACAGGAATGTAGTTCCCCATGGCAACAAAATGTTAAAGTTTGAACCAGAATTTCAAGTCCCAGCATACCGAGAGGGGGAGTTTGTGAAAGGGGGAGTCAGAATTCTGGATCAACAGTCAAAGGGGAGACTGAAGATGGAGACAGATTAACATTCTGAACCTGTGAAGAAGGAACTTTACAATGACAGAATTTGGAGAGACACAAAGTTTAAAGACTTGACGCCGAAGACTTCGTCAACATCCAAGGGGGAGTCTGTTGGTGCACTGATTGTCTGTTGACTACGTTTTAATCAAGTCTTAAGTCTAGATAGGTTGAATTAGGGTTTGTATAGGTTAAGTTTGGTAGTTCGCTTCAAAATGCATGTGTTACATTCAAGCGAACTCAACAAGGTCTAGTTCGCTTGAAATCAATCAAGTCATGTTCGCTTGAAACCGATTCAGGTATGTTCGCTTGAAACGATCATGTTACTCTCAAGCGAACAGGCCAACACTATATATAGTCGATGTGCATGTCATTTGAAACGGACAGTGGTCATAGTATGTGAGACGAGGTGCTGGCGAAATCTTGTTAGAAACATTGTAAAGTCTCAGAAATCGTTAATAGAAAAGAGATTAAAAGGTTATATGCTGTTGTGACTCGGTTTACTTTGATTACGCCTCTGTAAACTGAGATGAACTACTTATACTGACGTTTAGGGTCACGCAAACGGTCCAACAAATCTATTTTGTGTGCACTTTTTTAGGAAACTATTGGTGGAAATAATCTCTCCAATTTGATTTTCGAAATCTGTTCCTTATTTTTCGAGATTTGGAATTTGATTGGTTTAAAAGTCAAAGTAACTGATATTATTTCATCTTGTGCGATTGCAACCATCATCATTCAAAATAAAGTAAAAGTGTGAGGTCACTTGTGCGATTACTTTATTCTTGTGCGACTGAGGAGGACACTTTGAGTCAATATCTTGTGCGATCATATTCACATTCTCATTTGTGCGATTAAAACATTTCCGTCTTGTGCGACTACTACTTTTCTTGTGCGATTGACATTTCAAATTGTGCGATCCAGTTACAGGTTCATCATCGTCCATCTATCGTCATTCAAGTATCACCACATCACTACCTCCAGTCTCCATCTCTATTGCTACATCTCCAACCACCATCTGCAAACAACCTGCAACATGATCTTTACCAACTCCGTACACCGTCGCAATCACCATAATCATCGTTCACAACGTCCATCGATTATCATCATCACCACCGCATTCGTCTCGGATAATAGTTCACCGTCCGACCACTCCGATCACCAGTGTTTGCGGTTTCGGGATCGACATTATTACACAACTTCACCACAGCCGAATCATCTTCACCATCGACAAGCCTATCTCGGACCGAACATCACTTCTGTCATCATGCGTCACCATCCTCATCTTCTCCGGCAGACTCCTTCGAAACCCACTCCGGCGACCACCAAAGTTGACAATCTCTGGTCACACTCTTCGTCGATCATCCTACAACCACCGTCGAAGGCCATAACCATCATCGAACACCTTCAGTCATAACATTCAGTCAAACTCTGCCATAATCATCGTTCATCTCTGTCACCTCTGGTTCTCCATCATCTTCAACCTATCTCCGACGTGAAGAATCAAAGAAGAAACATTTGTGTCGGCTGAGTTTTCAAAATTAGGGTTTGGTTTTGGACGTACTGCTTTGTTCATCGAAGAAGAAACGATTTTTTAAGTTTTCATTTGTTTTTAATTTAATTAATTAATAATAATAATAAGTACCTAATCATTAGCTAATTATTAGTTCATTAATAATAATAATAATAATAATAATAATAATAATAATAATAATAATAATAATCATATCATTCAATTTGGTTTTCTTTTATATAAAATATTAAAAAAAATACTAATCATTATATTAATAGTTTATTTTATAATTAAAAAAAGAGGGAGGGGTTTTGGTTTTTGTTTGGTAATAAGTTTTGACAGGTTTGGAGGCGCGGTACAGGAAGCTGGTTTGTGCATTTTTCAAAGGGCTTGAGTTAGCGAGTACACGGGTTCTCACTTTGGGCCGGTTCTGAAGAAACAGTGTACGGATCACATCTTCGGGGGATCACATCTTCGGGGGGATCATACTTTCGGGGGATCACAATTCAAAATCATAAAAATGTCTTCTAAGAGAGAGGTGCTTGAGCAGGAACTTCAAGGATTCAGATACTCATATGGTGAATCTATAGAATCACTTACAGGCCGGTTTGCTAAATTGCTCTCTGAAATGGAGAAGGCTGAGATTGAGGTGTCTACTCACTCAAGCAACAGAAAGCTTCTGGATGCTATAAAAAGGATTCCAGATCAGGCAAACTGTAGTTGGTTTAGAAATGTTAATCAGACAATTGTGACAACCGACTGCTACTATTACAAAATGAAGCCGGATGAGTTGATCTTACTCATCAAATCATATGACAATGCTGACAAGCAGTCTACTCAATGCAATACATCTGATGCAGTTTACTCACCCATTCCTACTTCTATTGCTCCATTGCCTGCTGCAGTTTGCTCATCCACTTCTGATGCATGTATTCAAATTCATAATTTCACTCCCACAATCAACGAGGTATGTGTAGACGATATTTGTTGTACTCCTAAGTGTAGGGAAAAGGTAAAAGGGTTCAAAGAGCAGGCAGACTCGCTCATTATGCAACTTCAATATACCAGATCTAGTAGTTATGAAATTAAAAAGAAACTAGGTGGGTATAAGGATATGGTGGAGGCGCAAAAGCGTGATATCCGAAAGTTGCATAGCGATCTAAGTGAAGCAAATTGTAGATATCTCCACTTCAAAGAGTTGTCTGAAAAATTAACTGTTGAACTTAATGATTTAAAATCAACTTTTGAAAACACAGAGTTCAATTTTAAAAAGTTTGATGTATCAAGCGAGAAGGTTGAAAAAATGATTAATCAACAGTTAAAATATAGTAAAAAGGAAGTCAGGAATAAAGGATTGGGATTTATATGCATACCTCCACCATACAATCACAATTACACCTCACTTCCCATGACTGAAGAGGAGATAGATAATCTACCTGAAATGGAATATGGGAAGCACGGGGATAGGAAGGTTGAGCCTGTTAATCCAAAGAAAGTTAAAATCACAAGGCCTGATAAAACCGAAATTATTCTAGAAAAATAGGCGTTTAATAAAACTTTTGTGAAACCTGCTGAAGTTTCAAACCACACTAAGACTCTAAGTTTTGAGAAAAATGCTGATGTTGATAAGCATTTTCAAGTGTTAGATAATACTAAATCAACATTTTCTCAAAATTCACCTGAAGTACAACAACAAGAGAAAGAGTCTAAAACAAAATTTCTCAATTTTGAGTTTGCTATGTTGAATGAGTTTCTTGAATGGTCTCGCAAACAAAATGAATCGACTTCTTCATCTGATTCGTCATGTGACTCCTCAGAGGTAGCTAATTGTGAAAAGTCAGAGTTAGTTGATTCAGCCGAGTCTAGTAACGAATCACCTGAAATAGTTGAAGCAGAACCAACAATAGTAGAATCTGAGCCACCTGCTCCATCTGACTTCAAATGTGAATCACCTGAAGCAACTGATTCTGAGAAATTGGAATCAGTTGAGTCTAGTGAATCCAGCTGTGAGTCTTCTGAAGCAGCTAACTCAGCAGTAGAGGATTCAGCAGAGCCACTACAAAAGGAATGTAACTCAAGTGGTTCAGCTGAATCAAGCAGTGAAAAAGTGACTGAGCCCAAAACATCTTAAATTGAAACAACAAGGCCAGTCTCTGACTTTAATTGTGTGAATGTTACTGATGCTTCTACTTCATGTGCAGATGAGGTAATAGTAAAGGATTGGGTTGAGGATGATGACGTTGTTTGTCAAAAAGCTGACGATGTTTGTCCAAAAACATCAAATTTGTCTGCTGATGCTTCTCCTTATGTGAGAAAGACTGTTTCTGAGCAAGCTTTGAGAGGCCCTACAAATAAATATGTGCCTCCAAAGCCAACAGTTAGAAATGAAAATGTTAAATCCAATGAATGTGCTAACTATTGTAAACAAGAACATAAGAAGCAGGGGAGAAAGTCTGAACAGTTTGCAAACAAATCATCCAACAAATCGTATAACTCATACTCAGCATCGGTTGGATGGAATGGATCGGGTTATGCTACTTACGTCAAAAAGCAAACCTGCTACAACTTCGGCATACCCGGTCACATTGCTAGGAATTGTACACATCGTCCCTACGTGCCATACTATACACAACATCAGAAGGTTACACCAAGGGACAGATCTTATTCTAAGCCGATGAAGGTTGAAAAGCCTAAGGCAATGATGAATAAGAGTCCCAAGGTTAAACCATCTGATGGGGACTGGAATACTTCAAAAACTAAACGAAAACAAGCTTTGAAACCAAAACAAGTTTTGAAAAATAAAAGGGTTGAAAAGCAAACTGTCTTGCCCAAGGCTCCTAAGAAATTAGAGAAGCCTAAACAAATTTGGAAGGCAAAACAGAAAGCAGCGACATCACCAGTCCTTGCATCAAAAGGGAACATGTGTTTTCGAGAAGTGTCTTACGTTGACGCTTCAGGAATACCCAGGACCACGATGGCCTGGGTACCAATGTCTTACTAATCTCCTTACCTTTCAGGGACAACCAAGGAGGAGCTGTTGACAATCCTTTGATGTTGATAGTGGTTGTTCTAGAGACATAACGGGTAACATTTCACTGTTTCAAAATGTACATTTCTTTACAGTTGATATGTTTCGTTTGAAGGAGATAAAAGAGAAGTAAGACTAGATCAGCGAAGAGGTACAAAATTTGAATTTCGAATTCTAATTTCAGTATTGATTAGTCTTAAATCTTGTGATGGAACGGTTAGGCAAAAACAACAAAAATATTTTCATTTTCGTTTATGTCTCGCTTTGTACATACGTTTAGTTGTTAGGTAAATTTGCGCATAAGATTTATGCACAAATTTAGGGGGATATCCAGAGATATCTGTAAATAGAGAAAATGAGAAAATACAAAAACATTCGAAAAATCATAAAAATAAAAAAAAGGGTTTTTGTTGCATAAATGGGAAATGAAATAAATTTTCATTATGTGGATTAAGGCTGACTCATGTAAGACCAATATTGAAATGGTCTGACTCTAGAGCGATATGTTGGTAGGCTTTAACCTGATGGCTGGACTCTTTGACTGGTTATGTGCAGTACACTAAATTATTCTATGACCTTAGGAAAGAACGTCACTTGGAACTAGGACATGGCTATTTGAATGCGTGTGTGACGTCCCGATAAACACAATTTCGTTGTAGTTCTGAATTTTTTTCTAAAAACTCATGTATCACCTCTGTTTTGCGTGAGCAAAGACCTGGAGGTGCTAGGCAACGTCGGCTTCTATTTTGCGTGAGCAAAGACCTAGTTGTACGTTGTCGCTCTGTGGATCAAATACACCCGAAAGAGGCCCTCTAGTGCCCAAAAGAAACCCAAAAATAAAAACCTATATCAAACTGAGAAAATCTCATTTGATTTGTATATTATATCCATCTCTGCTGATCCATTCTGTTCTTTTCTCAATCCAGTCCAGTCAAGGTTTCAGAACTCTAGAATGGGCTTGTGAAATATGTGGTAGGGAAACTACTCGTATGATAGCCTGTTCAAATCTAAAATTTCGGGATTTGATTGTGATTGAATTGAGTGTTCATATAAATTAAATTGAAAAACATGATAAATCAGTTCCAGACCATTACTTGAAAAAGGCCTAGGGAGATAAGTTTAAGTGGACAAATATATTGGTAATCGCTCAGATCATCCAAAGTAAATTAGTGTTGATAAGTGTAGTCTGGCCCAAAACACTGTGATTTGATCCCATTGCAATTGTAGTTGTATATTAGTTTCTTTGCTTATCTATGTTTCAAATTTATAAATCAAAAATCCAAAAATATAGTGTTTATTTGTTTTATTAAAAAAATATTAGCCGTTATTGAAGATTTGATTGATCATCATAGATTGAAAGAAATTTAAATTGTGAAATCTGAGTACAGATACTTGGATGTACCAAGTGTTCATGTGGTATTTCCCTCTGTTGCACATAAATTTTGCTTATGAATTTTTGAGCATGTGCAGAAAATTGTTTTAAATCAAGAAACAGGGGTTGTTGAAGATTGAGATGCTGTTGACAAAGCATGAAGCATCACAGTAGCAAGATGTACCTGAGTCAGAAGAACCAGATACGAGTTATCATCTGACAGTGATAGTACAATTGAAGAAGTACCTATGAACCTGCTTGAAATAGAAGATATTGACGAAGAAAATAGTTGCTGAGAATCCTCCTCTTGCATCCTTTTCAACAAGATTTTCAAGCAAAGCTGATCGTTTTGAGAAGAACAAAGAGCCCAAGTTTGAAGATTAAGAGATAAAGTATCTTCCCACATGATAAAGACAATAGTTTGATAAAGACAGCATAAACCTAGGGGGATATTGTAAGGCCCTATAATGGTGTAGGTTTACGCCTATCTTTATCAAACATAATTATAGGCTATTGGTCTTAGCCTTGTAGTGGGTTAGATAATATTGGGATAAGCCATGTGGGCTATTTAAGTAATTTGGGCTTGTTTGGTTAGTAATATTGTGAATGTGGGCCTGGCCCAGTCTGTAACTAGGTCACCCTATGTAACTATAAATAGGGTGAACCTAGTTCACTATTAGGTTAGACATTTTTTAGAGGTTATTCAGTATTTTCGATTTCTGTGTTGGTGTACCAGACGGTTCTCTAGAAACCGTGTGCACCTTGCTCTTAATACAATCGATTTCGTTCTTGTTCTTCTACACTTTTCTCAGTATTCCGCGCTTTGATTAGTGTTTGATATCCGATTGTGTTGTTTTGGGACTTACATGCCCAGCGAACACGGGGGCGTGGTCAACTAATGCAGACAAACTGCAATTAATGAAGGAAGAGAAGAGGATGGACACGGGGCCGTGCCCGAGCTACTGTTCAAGCTATAAATAGGGGTGCTTGGCTCATTTGCAAACCATCCCTTGGCACACCACCTCTCTCACACTTCACCCACCACCCACCACCATCACACCACCATCATCCACCACCATCATCCATTGTCCATCATAGAGTGTGTGAGTCGTCTCGGGATCCAAGATTGATCGTAAGAGTTCTTGACAATCAAAGGCCATGTTTGCCTAAGTCTCTTATATCACTTGGTGAAGACAAGTGTCTAGTGTAATACTTTTTATTTTTAATCTTTTCGCACTTTTTATTTGGTAATGTATTAATGACTTTAATAACTAGTTTCTTATGTTGAAGGTGATTCTTCCTTATCATTTGTCCGTGGTGTCTTGGCATTATTTTACTGTCAATATAAAATAAAAGATTTTCACCATTCATATCTCCACGGTCTATATGGAGATATGTTGGCTACCTGGTCGGGGGTTAAGGGAATGGTTTGGTAAGAGTCTTGCCTTGTTCAGTGTATAGATCCTGCAAGGACCTAGGTCAAATTTAGTAGGACCTCCTTCAATACCCGCCGGTATTGGATGGTGGGGGTCCAAACTCTTTGATCCCCTCATATGTAAGCTACTATTAAAACTTTAACCCGGCTACTTAGGACTGTATCCCTGCTGACTAAGACTACTTAGCCGAGGGTAACGTCACCTTCAAAAGAGGGGCCTACCACATTATGCATTAATAACTTAATTAATTATCTTTCAATAATCCGACCCTTTAGGATTGTATCCTTGCTGACTCAAACTACTGGGTTGAGGGTAACGTCACCTTCAAAAGAGGGGCCTACTACAATAACTAAGATAATCTCTTAAAAGGTACAAAAGTGCGGAAATAATCAAAGGTTACACTATACACGAGTCGGAGCCAAGTGATTCATCTTGTCTATCTGTTTTTACTTTTATTTTTTTTTCAGCATTTTAGTTAGTTTTTCTTTTTCTAGTTTAAAAACTTTTTTCTAAACTTTTGATTTGATTTGACGTTGAGGATAAACCGGTACTAAAAGCTCTTGTGTCCTTGGACGAACTCGGTATCTTACCAACACTATACTACGCTCACGATGGGTGCACTTGCCTATATGTGTGTTTAGTGTTAGTAAATATCGTGTTTTATAAATTTAAAACTTGACTAAAAAAGTGTAAAAGGGCTTAAAATATACTTAAACTTATATATACACTACACACGCATCAAGTTTTTGGCGCTGTTGCTGGGGACACAAAGATTTTAAGAAAGCTTAAAATCGATGGCCTAATCAGTTTTTCAAAACCTTTTCAAAACGCACGCACATTTTTCTGCATTTTAGTTTAGTTTTGCATTTACAGTAGCTTGAACATGGGCCGTGCTGCATATTTTTCACAAAACACCCAGATACAGAGCTTGAACCCGGGGCCGTGTCCACTGAACACGGGGCCGTGTCCAGCCTCTGCTTTCGTTTTTATTTTTGTTTTCTGATCTCGAGACTTGGTTGTGGTCTGCTGAGTGATTCTTATGGATCAATACTCAGGAGGTTATAACTACACCTATGAGGATGACGATTTTAGGAATAATTATTGCACTAATTGTGGTGACCCGCACTCGGTTAAATATTGTAACTTATATTAACCATCCACTTCATACACATCCTATGAAGACCAAAGGTATGAACCTCCTCCCTCATACTCATATTTCGATGAACCAAGGTATGAGCCTTCATACTCATACTTTGAGGAACCAAGATATGAGCCACCACCTTCATATGCTTACTATGAGGAACCTTGGCATGAACAACCCACCTCATATGAGTATTATGAAGAACAAAATTACGACCCTTATCCATCATATGCTTACAATGAAGAATAATGGTGTGAACCATCTACTTCAAATGGGTATTATGAGGAACAAAGGATCGAACAACCGGATTCAAGCTTTGAAAATCCCGATCCTTACTCTATCACCGAAGTGACCGATAGGATATTAGAACACCTTAAAACTATCGAGCGCTACATAAAAGAATCTCGCGCCCAGGGAAGAGGAGTCCCGCGCAAGAGAAGAATTAAATAAAGAAGAGATAGTTGAAAGTGTAAAAATGGAAGAACAATTAAGTGAAGAACCGACACATGAGTTAAACAACGAAAAAGGTGAGTCCGTCAACGTTAAAATTCAAGAAGAGTCTAATTTTGAAGAAGTTAATCTCTTGTCACCTTCTTTTGAAAATCATTGTTTTGTTCCAACTCATGCTAAGTTCTTAAAAGAGTTAAACACTAACACTAAAATTAACGAAACAGTAAGTATTAAGTTAACTATTGATCAAACCTCACTAATAAAAGAAGACCCATTTGAAATCAACATTACACCGGTTCCATATTTTTTTCAAAATCCATTTATTAGTAACGTCACAATTGATAAAGATCTTTGCGTTAACATAATGCCCAACTACATTTTCGAAAAATTAAGTATTAGTGATTTTTCTCCACTTCAAATACCCATTTTTCTATCCAATCGGAAAGTAATAAAATCAATCGGTGTGGTTGAGGATGTCTTGGTTCAAACAAATCAAATGGTAATCCCAACCGACTTTGTCATCCTCGATGATGCTCCTCTAGTGTTGGGATGACCTTTTGTAAAAACCCACGAAGCTTTGAAAAACCGGAAGTACAATAATCTATCTATTCAATTAGGGGCATTTAAAAAGAGTGTCGATCTTGAGCGATCAATGAAATATCCATTCGGCAATAATGACCCCCTAATTGAAGATGAAGATGAACCACCCAATACAAGTGAAAAGATTGACCACTTTGTTGAAGAAGAGGTCGCCATAGAACAAACTTTTAAAGTTCTTGATAAAAATGAGCAACCCAATAAGGAGTCTCCTAAAGACCCACCTCTTGAGCTCAAAGAACTTCCAAAAGGTTTGGAATATGCTTTTCTAGACAAAGATGGTAAATCACCTGTAATTATTTCGTCTAAGTTAAGTAGTTTAGAAAAAGAAAAATTAATTAATATTTTGAGAAAACACAAAAAATGCGATTGCTTGGAAGCTTGTAGATATTAAAGGAATAAGTCCTTCCATGTGCACGCACAAAATTTTAATGAATGATGACTACAAATCGGTAATACAACCACAACGTCGAGTAAATCCAAATGTTCAAGAAGTGGTTAAAAACGAAGTCATCAAATTACTTGACGCTGGACTGATTTATCCTATCTCCGATTGTCCTTGGGTAAGTCCCGTCCAAGTAGTTCCAAAGAAAGGAAGTATGACGGTAATAACTAACGAAAAGAATGAATTAATACCAACAAGAACCGTCACAGGATGGAGAGTATGTATAGATTATACACGATTAAATGAAGCAACACGGAAAGATCACTTTCCTTTGCCCTTTATTGATCAAATGTTAGAAAGATTATCCGGTCATAATTTTTATTGTTTCTTGGATGGTTTTTCAGGTTACTTTCAAATCCCAATAGCAACCGAAGACCAAGAAAAGACAAACTTCACATGTCCCTATGGAACTTTTGCTTATCGACGCATACCATTTGGTCTATGTAATGCCTCCGCAACCTTCCAACGTTGCATGGTAGCCATCTTCCATGATATGATAGAAAAGACAATGGAAGTCTTCATGGACGACTTTTCTATCTTTGGGGATTCATACGACCAATGCCTCGATAACCTTGAACGAATGCTATCCCGATGTGAGGAAACTAACCTCGCCCTTAATTGGGAAAAATGCCATTTCATGGTAACGGAGGGAATAGTACTCGGTCATAAAATCTCAAGCGAAGGAATAGAGGTTGATCGAGCCAAAATAGACACTATCTCTCGATTACCACCCCCATCCTCCGTTAGAGCTATCAAAAGTTTCCTAGGGCATGCCGGATTTTATAAGCGGTTTATCAAATACTTTTCTAAAATCTCAAGGCCTCTAACAAAATTGCTTGAAAAAGATGCCCCTTTCATCTTTGACAAGGATTGCAATCAAGCATTTCTAACCCTAAAGGAAATGCTAGTCAATGCACCTATCATGACAGCGCCTGATTGGAAATTTCCTTTCGAAATCATGTGTAATGTAAGTGACTTTGCAGTTGGAGCCGTCTTGGGACAAAGAAAAGAAAAGCATTTTCACCCAATTTATTATGCTAGTAAAACACTTAACGATGCACAAGAAAATTACACAACAACTGAAAAAGAATTACTAGCTGTGGTATTTGATTTTGATAAATTTCGTTCTTATCTTTTTCTTTCTAAAACAGTAGTCTATACAGATCATGCAGCCATTCGATATCTCTTCAAAAAGCAGGACGCAAAACCACGTTTGATTCGGTGGATTTTACTCCTCCAAGAATTTGATATTGAAATCAAAGACAAAAGAGGAGTAGAAAATACCGCAGCAGATCATCTTTCACGCTTAGAAGACCCAGCTTTGGAGGCAACCAGGGACGAGCAAATCAACGAAAAATTTCCAACAGAGTCCCTAGAAATGGTGGAATACAGAGAAGAACCATGGTACGCCGACTATGCTAACTACCTAGCTAGCGGTATAGTCGCAAAAGGTTGGCCACATCATCAAAGAAAGAAATTCTTTGCTAATGTGAAGCATTATTTTTGGGAAGATCCTTATCTTTTCAAAATGTGTGCCGACCAACTCATTCGAAGATGCATACATGGTAGCGAAGCATGAAGAATTCTCCGCCATTGTCATGAAGGTCCATACGGAGGACATTATGGTGCCGCTAGTACCGCACGAAAGGTATTTGATTCAGGGTTTTATTGGCCAACCATTTACAAAGACGCCCAAAGTCTTGCCAAGACATGTGATACTTGCCAAAGAACAGGTAATATTTCTTCCAAAAATGAAATGCCCCAAAATGGCATTCTTGTTTGTGAAATTTTTGATGTATGGGGACTCGACTTTATGGGACATTTCCCACCGTCAAAAGGAAACAAATATATACTTGTGGCAGTAGATTACTTGTCTAAATGGGCTGAGGCCGAGGCACTTCCAAAAAATGATGGAAGAGTCGTGGTAAGATTTCTGAAAAAATTATTCTCTCGTTTTGGAACACCTAAAGCATTAATAAGTGATAGAGGTGCCCATTTTTGCAACCATCAACTTGAAATTTTTTTAACAAGAAATGGGGTCTATCACCGGGTCTCAACAGCATATCACCCTCAAACAAACGGACAAGCCGAAGTGACTAATAGAGGTTTAAAACGAATACTTGAAAAAACCGTAGGGATAAATAAAAAGGAATGGGCAGATAAATTAGATGATGCTTTATGGGCTTTTCGAACTGCTTATAAAACAACAATAGGTACAACCCCATATATGCTGGTCTATGGAAAAAGCTATCATTTGCCAGTAGAAATTGCACACTAAGCCTACTGGGCAATTAAAAATGTAAACTTAGATTTAGAATTTGCCGGTAGAAATCGATTTTGTCACTTAAATGAATTAGACGAACTTAGGAATTATGCATACTCAAACTCCGAGATTTATAAGGAAAGAATGAAAAACTTACATGACAAACATATTAAACCTAATGAATTTCGTGTGGGAGATCAAGTTCTTTTGTTTAATTCACGACTTCGACTATTTTCTGGTAAATTAAAGTCTAGGTGGTCAGGACCTTTTTCCATCACCCACATTTTTCCACACGGTGCAGTAGAAATTAAATCTCGGAATGGAATTCCATTCAAAGTCAATGGCCAACGGCTGAAGCTCTATCAAGGATTCATTGAGGATGAAGAGGAAGAAATCTCGCTACAAACGGTCGAAGAGTGAAAGCATCAACATCATACCTGGTAAGTTACGAACAAACGGGCTGACATCTAAATCGGTAAGTATTCTGGCCAAGTTTTTGGGAAACAAGGGCACTCACACGAGCACTAAAAAAAAAATTTGCTCGGCACGGGGCCGTGTCCGCACGACTGTCGGAATAAAACCCCTTTTTCAGAACAGTTACTTCACTCCACACGCCCCGTTTCCCCGAAAACGCTCTGGTTCAAGACGATTTTCTGCAAATTTTTGACGTCTCCTCTACTTCTAACAACACCAAGATGTCGAAGAAATTCACGAGGTTCAACGCAAATGAGCTCGATGCTAGGGCAAGATACGAAGTGCTTCAAACCAGACCGGAAGAATACCCAAGACAAGCGTGCATGGATCTGTTGGCAATGGTGAACCAACTTGACCGACTTAACAACCTCGTTACCGGCACACTAAGAGTTGCCCTAACCACTCGACTTCGATCAGTCCATGAGTACAATCTGGAATTCTATAGCACATTCACGTTCAATTCAAGGTGCGACCCTTTCGACAATGATGGGTTGGGATTCCGATGTGGTGGAACTAAGTACTCGATTTCGATGGCACAATTTGGGTCGATAGTTGGGCTGTATGCGGAGGAAGATGCGGGTAATGAAGAGAACACCGGAGGGGTGCGAGAGTTGGATGAGAACGAACGCCAAGCCGCATGGGCTCAGATTGGTGAAGGGCACTACAACCCGAGCAGCACTAAGAGTACCAAGTTGAGGGACCCACTCTACCGTTACATCCATAGGGTCCTCACTTATTCTCTTAGCCAAAGACATGATAGCGGTGGTGTTGTAGGGTTGAGAGACCTGATAGTCCTTCATTGCATTCATAACCGTAGACACCTCGATGTTCTGTACATCCCACTCCGAAACATGCATTTGAACCGGCTTGCTACTCCACCAACCCCTATCTTCTTCGGGGGGTGGATATACCGTCTCTTCAAGCATTTCGTGAGCATGCCTAGGTCCTTCGAGAAGAGCCCATGGTCGAGAAGAGTGGATGTACACATCTGCCGCTCCATGAACTTAATTTATGAGGCTGAAGACGGGACAGTTAGCTTCCAAAGGATGCAGGGGCATGCATGGAACCCGCAAGAGGCACTCGTCCTTCACGCTCCACAGCATCATCAGTACCAGTACCAGCCCCATGGTGATCTGGGCCAATCCTCCTCACAAGGAGGTGGTTTTCCTAACTTCCAAAGTGTACATGATTTATTGCAGGAAAACCTCATGTGCACCAGGAACACCTATAACATGGCAAGCAACACGTACACCCGGGTTGGAGCAATTGAGAGAAACATATCCGACATTCAGGATGACATTGGGAACATCCGGGAGTACATGGCGGGTCATGGAGGAGGAGATGATGATGAGGACGGGGACATGGACTAGGCGGGAGGAGCGAAGGCAGGAACCGTTGGTTGGTGATCCCACAGGTTAACCCCCCCTTTATCTTGAACAATTTCCGGCCTGCGTGCCGTGTGTTGAACAATTTACTTTCCTTTAACTCTTTTTACTTTCTGCATTTGTTTTTCTTTTTAACTTTGTGACGTGGATGTTGAACTATGGTAATTTAGGATGTTTGCTATGGTTTGGTGTAGTGTTTGTTGATAAAACAGGTATATATGAGGCTTAGAGCACTAAACATTAGTGCTAATAAAGCCGGGACAGGAAAACCGGAGCCAGACACCTGTTTTTCAACTTTGCAGATTGTCTACACGGGGTCGTGTCCAGCCGACACGCCCCCGTGCCCACTTCCCCAGACCTGCTGTTTGTTTAAGTCTGCAAACTTTTTGCCAGACACGGGGTCATGCCCAGTGGACACGCCCCCGTGTCCACCTTCTGTATGTTTTTGTTACTGGCACCTGAACACGGGGTCGTGTCCATCAGACACGGGGTCGTGTCCAGACGCCCAGTAACATAAATTATTCTTTTTCACACCTTTTTACACATTTAATCAACCTAAAACTTATTTTTGGGACACATTGAGGACAATGTGTAATTTAAGTGTGGGGGGGGGGGGATGCTAAAATCTTGAATCTTGCAAGTCCTAATTACAAGCCTTACACAAAACTCTATTGGAAGCGCTAATCACCCCAATTTTTTTTCAAATTTTTTTTTCATTTTTCTTACTTGTCTAGGTTTAACTTGGGAATTTCAAATTCTATAAAGGTTATATTTTTACAAATTTACAACCGATAGCGTCGTGATAAAAAGAACCAACATAAGAAAATTATGAAACGGCATGACAAGCTTAGTTAAAATTTGATTATATATACTTTATCACATAAAAACCCATTCCCACAAAAGTGACTTTTGAGCCTTTATTGAGCATACAAATACATATCTTTAAACTAAATGCTCATTTTTCGTTTCTTTTGTGAATAGCCGCTTGGTTCTTACGACTCTAGAACTTGCCACGACGAAACATTCCCGGTCCTTACCAACTTAAACCCGAGTAAGTAAATGATGGAGGCATTAGGACTAACCCTTTTTCATTTCTACACCATTATTTTCTTTTTTTTTTCCACCTACCCAAAATCCCCCTAGTTAACCCCTTTGAACCTAAACCTTTTCATTTCTTAACCCAAAAACAAACACCCTTTCACCCACCAAAACCCTTTTTATTTTTAACCCTTTGTTTTATTAACAAGCTCGGTTTTTCGTATGACTTTTCACAAAAAAAAAAAAATAAATAAAAAATTAAAAAAAAATATATTATATATATATATATATATATATATATATATATGTTGATGATGAAGCAAAAGAAATAAACAACCAAGTTCATCAAAAATAACTTTGTTTGAATAATGGCTTCATCAAAATAAAAAATTGCAAAAATAAAAAGTCTTACGAAAACCGATGTTTTTTACGCTTTTCGCCCTTTTCTACTAACCATTAACCCAACCACCTACCTTTAACCCTAGCCTAACCCTTCACCCAAAAGTCCTCTTGATATTTACAAAGGTGTATAGTTAAAAAGGAGGAGGATTGATTGCTTGGCAAGCCTATGGTAGGAATAAGTTCCATGCCGCTCTCGAGTGATTCACTAAAATACATTTCCGGCCGAGTTTTTGTTAGTACATTTATGTCTATCGCCTCCGTCAATCTAAAACGTAGCTGAAACTGAAGAAATTGTTGTATCGTTGTGTGACCCTAACGAATCAATCTGAGTAGTTCATCATCAAAAACAAAGGCGGAATCAATGTAAATGATGTCAACACAGCTTGTTCCTTTCTAATCTTTATCTATTACTGATTTCCTGAGCTTTTACAGATCTGATTACAATTCGGCAGCACCTCGGCTCTCAAACAATGACCTCTAATTCCGCTCCAAATGAACTCAACACACACCTATATATAAGGTTCTGATTCCGCTTGAACATGACATGAGTTTCAAGCGGAATTAGGTAATTTCGCTTGAACAGGTCCATGTTACCTTCAAGCGAAATTACATATTTACACATCTAAAACCTTAAATTCAACCCTGTTGTGTGCTCGTTTATCCAATCTAGACATAAGACTCGATTAAGACGAAGTTAACAGACACTAGTGCACCAACAGAAATCTAGGCTTATAGTGTTATATTTTAATAGAAAAGGCAAGGTGGCATTTCTGTAAATAAGGAAACCTTCCTTATATCCTTGGCCTATAAATAGGGAGCTATAGTGTTAGATTTAAGACTTTTTGCTCATTTGACATTTTGGAGAGCTAAGCTTAGAGAGAGAAACTCTAGAGAGAGAAAATCCTCAAACATGATTCTCGGTGCATTGTACTCGTCATATTATTCTATAGAATCATGTTATTAGTACGTTCTTGTGTGTTCGGTCACGTTCGTGTACGGATTCCGCACGTCACACGTTCGTTACGCAATCGTTTGGTGTCAAAACCGATCCTACAAGTGGTATCAGAGCAGGAGCTCGATTGCACTGATCAAACACATAGATTCGTACAGGATTTCATCGATTTTTGCATCATTTCTTCATCTTCTACTCATTCTTTCACGTTTTTTTTAATTTTTCAAAATTGAACGGGTTTTTACGGTCCAAATTACATGATTTTTGATATGTTGTGCGAAAATACATGATCTATAACCCTACAAATGTAACACCTGTGTCATTTCAACCATCAAACAAATGCCAAACCAATGAAATATTGTATTTCATACTTTGGACTTGTATAAATATGTGTATCTTTTGCACATATCAACTCTTGTTCGATTTCAAACTCTAAATCACTTTCTGGAAGGTTATACGCGCACTAATGCGTAAATATAACCAGTTTAATCCAACGAACACTCCGGAATAATGAAATAGGCTTAACATACATTGAATAACCTTTACATAACTTATATATAAGTTTTGGAAGGTTTGGTGTGGTGAAATCAAGTTAAATAGCTTACAGGGACTAAAGTTGACAAACTGCGAAAGTATGCCAATTTGAACTGTAACAGACATTCCGGAACATGACCATAAGTTAAACACACCATAAATATCCTTTACATAGCTTAGAAATAGGCTTTAATGGGTTCGGTGTGCTAAAATAAACTTTTGGGTCATTCAGGGACTAAAAGTGTCAAAAAGTGCACAAGTTTGCATTTTCGCGCATAACTTACGTTCTGAATACATCCGGACATCCAAAAATTTATGTAAGCACTAAAATATTTTATTTTAGTGTTCGCCATAAGAAAAATCCATTCGTCACGTCATTTGGTTCGTTTTTCGCATTCGGGACCAGATTCGATGTATTAGCCGTTGTTTAATTCACAACCACACATTCTAAACTTGCTTAGTCAGCGGATAAGGATGGAATTTTGGCACCATAACTTTGCAACACATGTATGGATGGAATTTAAACACCTAAACACCATAACTTTGCAACACATGTATGGATGGAATTTAAACACCTAAACACCATAACTTTGCAACACATGTACGGATGGGATTAAAGCACGTTTTCCATGAAACGATCTTAACGGTTCGGGTATTCCTATAAATACCCCATACCCCCCATTGCTAAAATCACTAGAATTCTGATTTGAGAACCTCTAAGTTGAAACCATTGTTTCATACCTGAGATTCTTGAATCGGGATTAGCATTCGGGGACCCTTTGTAAGTATTCTTTCGTTCTTTTCCTTATTTTATTGCTTTTCGAGTCCGAAAGTCAAACTTTGTTTGACTTTCAGCGTTGACCAGTAATGGTCAATGCGAAGTTCGTTTGAACTTCGCAACGTGAGTGTAATCACGTTGGTCATAGTCCCTTGGGACTATGCCCACTGATTACCACGTTGTCTAGGGTCGTAGGGTAAGCGATCTGATGAATCGCTTATACCTCGAACCCGACCCAGTTTGGTCGATCATTAGGATCTGACCAAACACATTAGGTGACCATAGTAGGTAGGGAATAACCTTCCGAGGTTATACCCTATGGTCACATCGTTTAAGTAGTTGTATGATAGGTAGTTTATATGCCTTAGGTAAATTACCAGAATACCCTTTTCATGTATAATTGGTAATTAAGCATATGTAACCTAAACCTTTGTCACATAACTGATTATGTAATATGTTTAGGCATATAACACTTGTCATAGGGCTAGTTAGGCGGTCCGAACGCGTTTCACGCGAACGACGCGTTAAAGTAGCATAAGCTACCTAAACGGGCCGTAATGGGTCGTAGACACTTAGGTTAAGTTTCATTTAGTATGTAGGCTTTGTTAAACCAAATGACACGAGTCTCTACACTCGTTTGGTTTACAAAGCCTAATGCTACCCGATCTTCCGATTTAGGTCTGGTTTATTAATGTAGCTACCTAAACTAGGTGCCGTTTGATATCCGCGATCTCTAGCATTGTTTAGTTGTTACTCAAGGACTACTGAGCAATCTCAAGTGAGTACATAGACCCCTCTTTTACTGTTTTCCAAACTGTTTTGGGGTGGAACACATGTGCCTACTTGTTACTTTCATGCTTTCCTGTTTTAACATCATATACTGCTATGTTCGTTAGTACATTATAGTACATGATTTTATGACATTTCATGCTAGGTGTGCCCAATTGTGTGCATTACTTAGTACATCGTTTTACATGACATTTTGACATAGACATTTGACATAGACATTTCGGCATAGACATTTTAACATGATTGACATTTGATCATGCATTTCCCACAAAACATAACTTTGATTTAAACCAAGATTTACTTCAATACTTTGTTTTGTGCATATGGTTTAATTGAGACATTTCACTTGCCATGCATGACATCTTGACATAGACGTTTGACATGGATATTTGACATAGACATTTGACATGGATATTTGACATAGACATTTTGATATGATTTACATCTTGACATGAACACTTTGACATATTACCCAATACATTTGACAATTGATTTAAACATAGACTTCTTACATTGGTTGGTTTGGTTTGATTAAGTGATTAAGTAACGATGCGTGTGTAATATGATACAAGCATGGTGGATACGCCGCTGGTACTTCCTATATATAAGTGTTTGTATGGTATTACATATCATACCGTTATTTGAATCATTTCAGTTTGAGACATAGAACATTTTATACAAATAACATACTTTTCACAAGACATTGATTTATAAACATCTTATCTTATGCAAACATATTTTACTTGGTTATTCATTTAACCCTACAATTATTTATACTTATCATCTGATCTTATCGATTTTCAAATGATTTACAAAGCAAAGCAAATAACAAGGTTCATGACTAAACATTTTCTCAAACATAAGTCATGAAACCTATTTTCACAAAACCTATGTATCTCACAGGCATTTTTATGCTGACGTACCTATTTTCACATGTGTTTTTCAGGAACTGTGGCATAAGATGATCAAGATACACATAGGCAGACTTGGGCTTTAGTGACAATAAAAGATGCAAGACTAGTTAATTATGTTGTATTTCTTGTTTGTTAAGACATTGTAACACTTTTAATCAATAAAACGAAACTTCAATTGCCATGGATTTGAAACAATTAATTCTGTTGCAACACGCCCCGATGTTTCCGCCGCGATTTGTTGTTTTACGCGGTCGGGGTGTGACAGAAAGATGGTATCAGAGCCAATGGTTATAGGGAATTAGGTTATTAGTAATGCTTTGACCTAGTCTATAACTTTCTTAGGACCCTAACGCGAGTTTACTTGCGTTTAGTCATAAAACAATACCGTCACCTATCCTTAGGCGACGACCACAACAAGAACATAAATTTCAAAACCGCTTTGAAAACTAATCATCTGTTCTAGGATGATTGATTACTAGGTTTTGAGCCCTCTATTATAAGGTTTTGAACCCTTTGAGTTTTCAAAATCTCGTCAAGGTTTTGGGTTTTAAATAATGTGAACACGTGCAAACTGGAAGGGTGAATGCCTGTATTCTGAGTTTTCTGTCTAGGCAAGCACTTCGTATACATCTCAACCAGACGCGAGACCAGTTGTGCTTACCTGGGAATTCTTGGGATTAGTGTTCACTTATAGGAGAGCATGTCTTCGCGATACATTATTTTTGACCCGCTTACTTTGATTAGTCACTGTCTCATTTGTTTGCCTTTGGTAACAAACAAATGGTCACAATCTAAATGCCTTGTCATTTTCTTTTGACTATCTTTCGCTTGTTTCCTCCTATACCTTTTGTTATATTCAAGATGCTTCTTCATCGCAACGACAATGTCCGAACCAGGTGCTGCAATTACCCAGCGAATAGGCGACTTACTCCAGAGGACCGTTGACTTAGCTATCACCATGACACGCCTCAGGGATGAAGCTGTATAAGGGAACTGCTCCTTGGTGCAATCAATGCCATCGTCATTATTCAAATCAAATACCATGTTACAAATGTACCCACGGTGGACGATGGAGACATTTGGTTAACATGTGTCGCTTTGCTGTTCAAAGCAAAGCAGTTGCGAACCCTGTTGCTACTTAAACCTTCAAGTTCTGCTTCATATGTCGCCTTGGCATATCTAGCGCCTCAACCTCATGAACTTTCTACTTTGTGTATCGACTTAAGCACGCCTAGTGCAAGGTGTCGAAGCACCTCTCGTTACACAAATTTCAAAATCCATAAAGGATCTTTCTATCCTCATAATCAGATCCTTGTGGATGAATATCACTCAAATCGGAGCCCTTAATTGAATTATTCGTATGCCTTAATACGAACATTACCATTCAATAAGGACAAAGCCGAATTCTTATTTAGATCTTCCTATCTTCATAGTTAGATTCTAATGATTTAAGTGCCGCATGGAATCCACGGATTGGATTCCTGGTGTGCTTTAAATATCCGTGTCCAAAGATAACAAAGTAAAGATCAAGTTAAACAATTATGTGATTATGTTCTTATGTGTTTTATGTTTTTGTGTGATCCAAATTCTTGTCATCCAAATCCTCGTAGAATCTTCCATATCTTTGGGTGCTATATTAAATCCTCAACGGGCTTGTACGTAATAGTAAAGACCCTTGGATTATATTGTACCATTCCATAATTAGACCCTGAGAGGTCTAGGTAAACAGATTGATCCAAAAATCTGGTTAGGAATATCATGTGATGATATAGCTGAAAGGACTCCTTGGTGGCCTAATTTAAAAGGATCCTTTGTCGATCTAATTAAAAGGACCCTATGGTAGTTTAGTCACACTCATCATCAGGTTTGATTTTTCCTCCCCTTCATATTTCAGACAAATTGTGCGGACTATGCAAGGAATTGCGTAATTATGGATGCATACATAATTATGAAATTCAGTGCACGGAAACCACAGCAAATTTTGTCATGTGTCTAGAGACTATTCCGTTCATTTTTGTTTCTGAAGATGTAAAATGACTATTCCGTTCATTTTTGTTTCTGAAGATGTAAAATGCCTATTCCGTTCATTTTTGTTTCTGAAGATGTAAAATGACTATTCCGTTCATTTTTGTTTCTGAAGATGTAAAATGACTATTCCGTTCATTTTTGTTTCTGAAGATGTAAAATGACTATTCTGTTCATTTTTGTTTCTGAAGATGTAAAATGACTATTCTGTTCATTTTTGTTTCTGAAGATGTTGTGGAAAATGACTATTCTGTTCATTTTTGTTTCTAAAGAATGCCTGTTGAAAATAACTCTGTTCATTTTTCATTTCTGAAAAATGTTCGTTAAAGAGAAATTACAGGATTACGTCTTGTTCATCTTTGATGGTTATTTAACACA
This sequence comes from Helianthus tuberosus, assembly GCA_030545235.1. NCBI lineage: Eukaryota > Viridiplantae > Streptophyta > Magnoliopsida > Asterales > Asteraceae > Helianthus > Helianthus tuberosus. Next base: position 146,077,105 of record CM060393.1, read on the forward strand.
AAGTCACAAATAGACTCCTACGAATTAATTTCGGGACGAAATTTCCTAAAGTAGGGGAGACTGTAACACCTGTGTCATTTCAACCATCAAACAAATGCCAAACCAATGAAATATTGTATTTCATACTTTGGACTTGTATAAATATGTGTATCTTTTGCACATATCAACTCTTGTTCGATTTCAAACTCTAAATCGCTTTCTGGAAGGTTATACGCGCACTAATGCGTAAATATAACCAGTTTAATCCAACGAACACTCCGGAATAATGAAATAGGCTTAACATACCTTGAATAACCTTTACATAACTTATATATAAGTTTTGGAAGGTTTGGTGTGGTGAAATCAAGTTAAATCGCTTACAGGGACTAAAGTTGACAAACTGCGAAAGTATGCCAATTTGAACTGTAACAGACATTCCGGAACATGACCATAAGTTAAACACACCATAAATATCCTTTACATAGCTTAGAAATAGGCTTTAATGGGTTCGGTGTGCTAAAATAAACTTTTGGGTCATTCAGGGACTAAAAGTGTCAAAAAGTGCACAAGTTTGCATTTTCGCGCATAACTTACGTTCTGAATACATCCGGACATCCAAAAATTTATGTAAGCACTAAAATATTTTATTTTAGTGTTCGCCATAAGAAAAATCCATTCGTCACGTCATTTGGTTCGTTTTTCGCATTCGGGACCAGATTCGATGTATTAGCCGTTGTTTAATTCACAACCACACATTCTAAACTTGCTTAGTCAGCGGATAAGGATGGAATTTTGGCACCATAACTTTGCAACACATGTATGGATGGAATTTAAACACCTAAACACCATAACTTTGCAACACATGTATGGATGGAATTTAAACACCTAAACACCATAACTTTGCAACACATGTACGGATGGGATTAAAGCACGTTTTCCATGAAACGATCTTAACGGTTCGGGTATTCCTATAAATACCCCATACCCCCCATTGCTAAAATCACTAGAATTCTGATTTGAGAACCTCTAAGTTGAAACCATTGTTTCATACCTGAGATTCTTGAATCGGGATTAGCATTCGGGGACCCTTTGTAAGTATTCTTTCGTTCTTTTCCTTATTTTATTGCTTTTCGAGTCCGAAAGTCAAACTTTGTTTGACTTTCAGCGTTGACCAGTAATGGTCAATGCGAAGTTCGTTTGAACTTCGCAACGTGAGTGTAATCACGTTGGTCATAGTCCCTTGGGACTATGCCCACTGATTACCACGTTGTCTAGGGTCGTAGGGTAAGCGATCTGATGAATCGCTTATACCTCGAACCCGACCCAGTTTGGTCGATCATTAGGATCCGACCAAACACATTAGGTGACCATAGTAGGTAGGGAATAACCTTCCGAGGTTATACCCTATGGTCACATCGTTTAAGTAGTTGTATGATAGGTAGTTTATATGCCTTAGGTAAATTACCAGAATACCCTTTTCATGTATAATTGGTAATTAAGCATATGTAACCTAAACCTTTGTCACATAACTGATTATGTAATATGTTTAGGCATATAACACTTGTCATAGGGCTAGTTAGGCGGTCCGAACGCGTTTCACGCGAACGACGCGTTAAAGTAGCATAAGCTACCTAAACGGGCCGTAATGGGTCGTAGACACTTAGGTTAAGTTTCATTTAGTATGTAGGCTTTGTTAAACCAAATGACACGAGTCTCTACACTCGTTTGGTTTACAAACCCTAATGCTACCCGATCTTCCGATTTAGGTCCGGTTTATTAATGTAGCTACCTAAACTAGGTGTCGTTTGATATCCGCGATCTCTAGCATTGTTTAGTTGTTACTCAAGGACTACTGAGCAATCTCAAGTGAGTACATAGACCCCTCTTTTACTGTTTTCCAAACTGTTTTGGGGTGGAACACATGTGCCTACTTGTTACTTTCATGCTTTCCTGTTTTAACATCATATACTGCTATGTTCGTTAGTACATTATAGTACATGATTTTATGACATTTCATGCTAGGTGTGCCCAATTGTGTGCATTACTTAGTACATCGTTTTACATGACATTTTGACCTAGACATTTGACATAGACATTTCGGCATAGACATTTTAACATGATTGACATTTGATCATGCATTTCCCACAAAACATAACTTTGATTTAAACCAAGATTTACTTCAATACTTTGTTTTTGTGCATATGGTTTAGTTGAGACATTTCACTTGCCATGCATGACATCTTGACATAGACGTTTGACATGGATATTTGACATAGACATTTGACATGGATATTTGACATAGACATTTTGATATGATTTACATCTTGACATGAACACTTTGACATATTACCCAATACATTTGACAATTGATTTAAACATAGACTTCTTACATTGGTTGGTTTGGTTTGATTAAGTGATTAAGTAACGATGCGTGTGTAATATGATACAAGCATGGTGGATACGCCGCTGGTACTTCCTATATATAAGTGTTTGTATGGTATTACATATCATACCGTTATTTGAATCATTTCAGTTTGAGACATAGAACATTTTATACAAATAACATACTTTTCACAAGACATTGATTTATAAACATCTTATCTTATGCAAACATATTTTACTTGGTTATTCATTTAACCCTACAATTATTTATACTTATCATCTGATCTTATCGATTTTCAAATGATTTACAAAGCAAAGCAAATAACAAGGTTCATGACTAAACATTTTCTCAAACATAAGTCATGAAACCTATTTTCACAAAACCTATGTATCTCACAGGCATTTTTATGCTGACGTACCTATTTTCACATGTGTTTTTCAGGAACTGTGGCATAAGATGATCAAGATACACATAGGCAGACTTGGGCTTTAGTGACAATAAAAGATGCAAGACTAGTTAATTATGTTGTATTTCTTGGTTGTTAAGACATTGTAACACTTTTAATCAATAAAACGAAACTTCAATTGCCATGGATTTGAAACAATTAATTCTATTGCAACACGCCCCGATGTTTCCGCCGCGATTTGTTGTTTTACGCGGTCGGGGTGTGACAACAAAGTTTCAGATCCTAATTCAAAGCCGTTTGAGAAAAATCGAAGGTTTTTGGTCCGATAACGAGTGACATCAGGTTGATTTCGCTTGAAAACACCTAATTCCGTTTGAAAACACCTGATTTCGTTTGAAAACACCTAATTTCGCTTGAAATTGCCTTGTCATTTCACACGGAATTAGTTTTTGGGGTTAATTTCGCTTGAAACTGCTGTTGTTTCACACGAAATTACTAATTTCGTTTGAAAGTGCCACTAATTTCGTTTGAAAGTAATAATTCGGTTTGAAAGTGACTAATTTCGTTTGAAAGTCGCTATTCCGTTTGAAAGTCGCTATTCCGTTTGAAAGTAATTTCTTGTGAAATTGGTATTCCGTGTGAAATAGGTTTAGGTCACGTGAAATCTGAATTGAGTGTTAAAGATTTGTCGGGCATTTAATAAGTGCATGTGAAGAATCAAATTGAGTTGAACGATATTGTTTGTCAGTCATTACAAGCAACATATCACCAATCCATGTGATCATACTGCTCAAAGATATAGTGGCCTAATCATATTTTGATAGATATACATCGGTCCATGTGAAACAATAAAAGCACCAACTCACTAGGTAATAGCGGCCCAATCAGTTTTTTCGAACAATTAAAGTTGTCGGCAAAAGTGTTTTGATTATACCAGTTTGCATGTGAAGCTTAACAATTGTCGGCAGTTTATAAAATCAAAGTTGCATGTGATAAAGGTCCAATTAGAGTATATTGAGTGTTCAGCCCAATCACATTTGGTTGTCTTAAAGTTGCTCGGTCCAATTGAACTAGCTGTAATCACGTGAATTCCTGAATCCATTTATTGCATTAAGTCCATCGGCCCAATCATAAAAATCAACATTTAAAGCAAAATAGTCATCGGCCCAATGAAATTGATTTTAGACTTAATAGTTGTCGGTCATGCATATTAGAGGTCCAATCCAATTGCGTTGAAATTTAATTTTCGCAGTTCACTTAAAAAAAACTATTGAAGGCCGAGTATAGGGTTTAGTCCATTCTAAACCCATATTACTTGGCACATCCAATCAAGCCCATTCATTCAGTGATTTCACCCGAACAACATTGGAACGAATCCGCAAATCTTTGACACGAGTCTTAGATTGATTTCATCAACACACATGGTTACGTATTCAGTCCGTTTAAACTGATTGTTTGTTTGTTTGTTTGCAGGTGATTCGAGGTGATTTACAAGGCGCAAATACCAAGAAGTTGAAATTTTGTGGACTCTGAGCTAAAACCAATTTTTAAACCAAGTCATTTAACAAAGAAATTATGGTTAAAATGTTTGACGAAAAGGAAAACGATAAACTTGGAAGAATAAATGATTGGTTTGATATGTATTGGGAGTATAGGAAAGAAGATGAGAAAAAGGATGCTTGGATTAAAAGATCTGAAAATTTTTTGTGTAAAAAATATGAAAGCGTTATGATAAATTGCTTGACAATTTGAAAAGGTATGGGATAAAGATATCTGATGCTAAAAAGATATCAAAATTTGCAGATGCCTTACCTTTGGAATGGGATAAATTTTTGAGTAAACTGAAAAAGGATTCTAGGTTCTCAAATTTTAGTCCAAATGATTTCATCAGAGAGCTTAGAACACACAATTGTGAAACTGAGAAGAAAAAGAAAGAGTTGATAAAAGAATTAGAAAATAACTCAGAAAATATAAGTTTGAATGTGATTCTTGAAATAATCAAAAGAATTAGAAAAGGTCTTAGCGCAAGATATAAGATGAAATATGATTTCAAGAGAGGTTGTTTTTTGGATGAAAATTTGAATCCTGTTGATATTGTTAAAATTTTTTGTGCAGAAACAGACAAGACGGAGACAGAGGGAATGTCAAAGAATGAAGAATCCAAGAAGAATGAAAATTCAAAATGTGCAGTTGTGTGCTTTAAATGTGAAAAATCAGAAGCAGATAATGTCAAACTCTTGAAAGATGTGGAGAGTTTGACATTGGAAAACAAAAATTTAAAAGAAAATGAAAAAGATTTTCAAAATAAAATAACAGTTTTTGAAAATGAAAAATTGAAAATTGAAAAAGATTTTGAAAAGATTAAAATTGAAAATAAAGATGTTTCTTGGATGAAATTAGAAAATAAAGTTTTAAAAGAAAAAGAAACAGATTTTCAAAATCAAATAAAAGTTTTAGAAAATGAAAAATTCGTTTTTGAAGAAAATAAAATTGCAAATGAAAAGGCAATAAATTCTCATCTTGAGAAAATCACTCAACTTGAGAAAGAAGTTGAGATTGCTAGAAATAAAATTGATGAGTTAGAGAAGAAATTGAAAGGTTTTGTGACCTCATCAGCGACATTTGATCAATTATGTCCAAAACCGATCAATGCAATTCCAATAAGTGACAATGTCACAAATTATGACAAAGTCCTAATTGAAGATTGTGATGATAAAACTGATGATGAAAAAGAGAAAAAGAAAAATTTAAAGATACTGTTTTACATTCTACTGAAATAGGTGAATGCTCAAAGCAAAAATCTGTTAAGAAGAATGTAGAACAAAAACAAAAAGTTAAAAATTCGGAAAATTTTCAAAAAGAAAATAAAAGATCATCAGTTCAGTCATCCAATCATTATGAAAAACCACAAAAATTTAAAAATCAAAACTCACAAAAAGTTGGTAATAAGTGGTGCAGGTTTGACCACAGTGCTCAAATGACAAATCAAGGATACAAGAGGAGACATGATTACCACAAAGCAAATCAATGTTATGATCTAAGTGTGTGGTTTGAAAAAGAAGAAAGGTATGATAACAGAGTGTGTTACACATGTGGTTATCAAGGACACATTGCTGTTAACTGCCAAAGTCAGATATTTGAGACAAGAAGATTCTATGACTGTCAAATCAAAGGTCACATTGCAAGAGATTGCCCAATGAGATCAAAGGGAAGATTGAGGGCTGAATCTCAGAAAATGGTGAAGAACTCAGTCAAAATCAAGGAAAAGCCCAAAAGAGAGAAAGTAAAGAAACAAAAGGTAAAGTTATCAAAAGGGAAAAGAAAGAAAGCAAGAGAGTATCTCGAAAAGATTTTGTCCTCGGGTACACCGGTTGGGTCTAATAAGAGTTCTGATGAATTGCTTCACTTGACTGCAAAGTCAAGCAAAATGAACTCATCAGATACAAATCTGAGGACAAAAGGGGTAATAAAGGAAGAAAAATTAACTAATCAAACCAATGAAAAATCAAAGAAAGTTAATTTTTCGGACAAAGCCTTTATCAAAGTTTTCAAATATAACAAAGATTGTGAAAGGTCATGTACGTCACAGGTTGACAAATTTGGAAAGATTAAACAATGTAAGGATTGGGTTCCAATAGAAAATGGTAATGATTTTGTTTCTAAGAAAACAAAAGAGCCATCTTCTAGCAATGATTTTGTTTCTACGGAAGCAAAAGAGCTATCTCCTGGCAATGAATCTGACTTATCAAAATCAGAGGAGCCACGATCAGGCAATGAATCTGACTCGACAAAGTCAGAGGAGCCAAAAATTGAGGTAAAAACTGTCAAACCCAAGAATGGTCAGGCTTGGGTAGATCTTTTCAAATAAAAACCCTGACTTGCCGGAGTTCCCAGGTTGGTAAGTGTGGAGCAGGTATCGGCATCTTTCTTGAGAAATTCACTTAGGTGATATTTCGAATTACAGAAGGTTAATCAAGGACATTAAGTTGTACTTGATTTATCTTTTCTACAAGTGTTTGTTGTTGATGAAAGTCTAAAATTGTTAAATGTTTCAAATGGTTGAAGAAAACAAGGTGATGAAACCCCGAATTTGTGAAATGACACACAAAGCTTATTTTCCGGAAAAACCATTTTGATTAAAACAAATTTAAGTGTTTTGAAATCATAATGGGAAAATAGTTTGTTGTCAGGGGGAGTTCTGATTGTTTAAGCCAAGTGAATGGAGAATTGAAGTAATTCTCATCATGTTGTCACTTTACCTTGTACAGTTTGTTTTCAAATTTTCCCAGAAAATCAAAATTGAGACATATTTTGATTTTAGGGGGAGAAAAATATTAAAAAAAAATTTGAAAATTTGAAAATGCCAAAAACATTAAAAAATCAAAAATGAGTTTTGTTGTGAATAAGAGGAAATGATAGTAAATCAGTGGACTATCACATCATGCTAAAGAAATGAAATGTCAAATGTGATAAACGGTTTCACTAAGGATGTGACGATAGGCTCAGCTAGACTAGTAGATTTGCGATAACGATACAAACTTAAATGAAAAAGCCTAGTTCTAGTGGGAAACATGGTTGAAAGCATAGTACTTAGTTTTGTCCTTCGTGATTGTGTACCTACTCAGTAATCGCTGAATGCTAAAAAAGCATAAAAACTGGTTAAGTTTGTGAGCTTTCACAACTTTGCTGAAAAGTCACTGTGATTTTGTGTTTTCATTTTGCAAAGATTTAAACTTGTTTTATTTCTTTATTTTTTTTAAGCATTGGACATCCTCTGCGTATACGTGAGTATCGATCTGGATGTTATTGCCTAAACGTTCTGCTTTATTTTCTTTGGTGTTTCGTTTAAGCTTTGGATCACCTCTGCGTATACGGGAGTATCGACCTGATGGTTAAAGCCTAAACAATTTCAACTTGTTTTATTTTCTTATTTTGTTTAAACATTGGACTTTCTCTGCGTATCGAAAGATCGACCTGATTGTTAATGTTTAAACATTCTGCTTTATTTTTGCACATATCACAGTTGATGAAAGTTTAAAAGCATTACTTGAGTCAGTGTATTGCATGATGAGGGGATATGCTGAGATCGTGGGGTCCATAAGAATTTAGTGCAAAATTAACATACCTTAACGTATCGGTAAGCATTTCGAAAGTTTTTAGATTGAGTTTAAAAGGACAACTATATCGTCAATCTATGTGAATCGTTTAGAACTTAAAATGATTAAAGCTTAACGGTGCTAGTGATTTGTCTCATAAACTGATATGATCCTCTTACACAAACTCACAAAAATATTGTCTGTATATATTTCTTTACTGTATTTCATTCAAAAACAAAAATCCAAAAAGATTTTCGGAGTGTTTTAGAATAAAATTTTGAAAATTCAAAAAGATTTTATTTCATCTTGTTTTCGACAACTGATGTTGGAGAGCTGATTTTCAAAATTCCAAGTGCTAAACTTGATGATCTAGAGGATTGGGAGAATGTGTTTGAGATAAGAAATAATTTTGGAATGTTAATTGGTTCATTAATTTGAATTGAAATTTTTGAAAATCTACAAATTCAAGTGGCATATCAATGTCAAAATTGTTTATCTTACAAGTGGTAGAGAGTTGTGCAGGTTAAAGACAGATTTCTGATCCTGTAGCTACAGAAAGCCAGGAGATGTTTCAGATTCTGTGAAAGCAGCAGAGCAAGATTCCCATACCTTAGCATGAATAAAGTTTGAGCCAGAATTCTATTCAAGAATGCGATCCCAGCTTGTTGAAAGGGGGGGAGTCTGAAGACGTAAAATTCAGAAATAAGTTCTGAATCAACACTCAAGGGGAAATTTGCTTGAAAGGGGAAGTTTAATTGTTAAAAGATCAGTTTCTGGATTTGAAACTGCGTTCAAGATAAAAGCTGATGTTGTCGATGATCAAGAAGACTTGAAAGACAAGATGCTACGGATTGACTGCAGCAATATCTAAGGGGGAGTCTGTTAGTACATTTATGTCTATCGCCTCCGTCAATCTAAAACGTAGCTGAAACTGAAGAAATCTAGGCTTATAGTGTTATATTTTAATAGAAAAGGCAAGGTGACATTTCTGTAAATAAGGAAACATTCCTTATATCCTTGGCCTATAAATAGGGAGCTATAGTGTTAGATTTAAGACTTTTTGCTCATTTGACATTTTGGAGAGCTAAGCTTAGAGAGAGAAAGTCTAGAGAGAGAAAATCCTCAAACGTGATTCCCGGTGCATTGTACTCGTCATACTATTCTATAGAATCACGTTATTAGTACGTTCTTGTGTGTTCGGTCACGTTCGTGTACGGATTCCGGATGTCACACGTTCGTTACGCAATCGTTTGGTGTCAAAACCGATCCTACAGTGTTGAGTGATCCCTGTGAGGTATGTGAACTTGTATATAAATGGAATTTTAAAAAGGCATGTTATGCCCTAATAAGTAATTTATCTTATGTAATGTTTTAAATAAATCATGACGAATCTTGGAAATCCCGACACTCTATGACAAGCCCAAAAACCTTCTCTTCTACCCATTCCATTTGGGAGTGTAAAGCCACATTATAAAGAGTTTTGCTTGAGGACAAGCAAAGATTCAAGTGTGGGGGTATTTGATGTGCACAAAATGCAACATATAAATTACACCAATTGTGGCATAAAACTAACCCTTTTTTAGTACTAATGTTGGGAAAAGTGTGTTTTTGTCTTCCTTTTGTATTTTCAGGATTAAATGAGCTCAAATTAACAAAAGAAGCAAAAAGACAGCTAAATCTAACATAAATACAAGAAAAGGAACAAACGTGGCATGCCCGACCCCCCGACAGCATCTTCCTAAGCAAAATCAAGAAGACAGAAGACTGAACACGCCCTGTGCTCAGTGAACACGGGGGCGTACCCAAGTGCCAGCATAAAAGACAAAGCTATAGAAGCTTATATCACCCACTACGGGGGCGTGCCCAGTGAACACGGGGCCGTGGTCAACTCTAAGATTCGCAGAATCTGGGGAAATCTTGATAGTACAGATATGCTTCTGCACACGGGGGCGTGCCCAGCGAACACGGGGGCATGGTCAACTAATGCAGACAAACTGCAATTAACGAAGGAAGAGAAGAGGATGGACACGGGGCCGTGCCCGAGCTGCTGTTCAGGCTATAAATAGGGGTGCTTGGCTCATTTACAAACAATCCCTTGGCACACCACCTCTCTCAAACTTCACCCACCACCCACCACCATCACAACACCATCATCCACCACCATCATCCATTGTCCATCATAGAGTGTGTGAGTCGTCTCGGGATCCAAGATTGATCGTAAGAGTTCTTGACAATCAAAGGCCATGTTTGCCTAAGTCACTTACATCACTTGGTGAAGACAAGTGTCTAGTGTAATACTTTTTATTTTTAATCTTTTCGCACTTTTTATTCGGTTATGTATTAATGACTTTAATAACTAGTTTCTTATGTTGAAGGTGATTCTTCCTTATCATTTGTCCGTGGTGTCTTGGCATTATTTTACTGTCTATATAAAATAAAAGATTTTCACCATTCATATCTCCACGGTCTATATGGAGATATGTTGGCTACCTGGTCGGGGGTTAAGGGAGTGGTTTGGTAAGAGTCTTGCCTTGTTCAGTGTATAGATCCTGCAAGGACCTGAGTCAGATTTAGTAGGACCTCCTTCAATACCCGCCGGTATTGGATGGCGGGGGTCCAAACACTTTGATCCCCTCATATGTAAGCTACTATTAAAACTTTAACCCGGCTACTTAGGACTGTATCGCTGCTGACTCAGACTACTTAGCTAAGGGTAACGTCACCTTCAAAAGAGGGGCCTACAACATTATGCATTAATAACTTAATTAATTATCTTTCAATAATCCGACCCTTTAGGATTGTATCCTTGCTGACTCAAACTACTGGGTTGAGGGTAACGTCACCTTCAAAAGAGGGGCCTACTACAATAACTAAGATAATCTCTTAAAAAGTGCAAAAGTGCGGAAATAATCAAAGGTTACACTATACACGAGTCGGAGCCAAGTGATTCATCTTGTCTATCTGTTTTTACTTTTATTTTATTTTTCAGCATTTTAGTTAGTTTTTATTTTTCTAGTTTAAAAACCTTTTTCTAAACTTTTGATTTGATTAGACGTTGAGGATAAACCGGTACTAAAAGCTCTTGTGTCCTTGGACGACCTCGGTATCTTACCAACACTATACTACGCTCACGATGGGTGCACTTGCCCATATGTGTGTTTAGTATTAGTAAATATCGTGTTTTATAAATTTAAAACTTGACTAAAAAAGTGTAAAAGGGCTTAAAATATACTTAAACTTATATATATACTACACACGCATCAACAACTTACAATCTTATATTCTAAAAATGTTTCTTCATGGATTTTTCTTGTTACACATATACTTCTACAGTTTATTAACCAGCAAAAATAAGGTTTATTTGTTTAAGAACCAAGATTAAGTAAAACTTGTATTTTTAACTAGGTTTCGTGAGAAATCATACATGAAATTTTAGATCTACAAGTATTACAACTTACTTTGATAATTATTTTACAAGAAAACCACATATTCTTTCAAGGTCATGTTCTATGTGAGGATGATCTGTAATCCTACAACATTTTCATCCTCTCATCTTGCTAGATTATGTTTTTAATCATGATCTAGCAAGATCATATGATGATCAACATCAAATATATGAATAAACAACAATCATCAAGCATAACAACACATAAACATTAAGATTTCTTCATGATTTAAGCTTATGTTTCAAGTTTCTTTCTTGTGATTCTTGGTATTCTTCATAATAATCAACATGTATCATTCTTTAACCACTTGAAATAGATGTAAAATAGAGTGTATGATGTTCTTACCACTAGGTTAAGGCTAGGGATGATCACGAGGAGAAAAGAGATGGATAAAAGCAAATGAAGGAGGTCCTTGAACTTCCAAAAGCTCCTAGCCTCCTTATGCAACCTCTAACATACTTGTATAAGCTTGAAATGGATGAGAATGATTGAATGATGGTGGTGGTGTGTGGGTTGGGTTTCGGCCGAGAACAAGCAAGGGGAAGAAGAGAGAGTTGTGTGTTTAGTGTGTGAAGTTATGAGAGTTATGATCTTGGGTGCATACTTATAATCCATGTCCTCATATTTTCCTATGTGTAATATGTCATTAAAGTAGAGACAAGATCTTATATTTAATTGAAACAAAATCATAAGTGTTGGGGCCATGTATGGGCCGTCCCATAGGTGGGGGGGGGGGGTAGTAGGCTAGGTTAAAACTAAGTTAGATTACATAGTTAGGATGTAAGTAATCTAGTTAGGGATTTAGTTAGTTGATATTTATATGATGTGTTATGATGTTCGGGGACCATAACTAGCTTGGTAATGTTAAAACAATGCTTCTAGTGAAAATTTGGTGTTTCGGGTAGTGTCCGGTTGTTCGGGTGGTAACCGGTTCGTTAAGGTGCTAAACTTTGCAGTTTAGTGTGCTTTATGTACCCTTTTATGTCAGTTTTGATTCCCGGCACTTAGGAAAGCATTCAGGGCCATTTAATCATGTTTCTGCATGATATTAGAGTATTCAAATGCTGAAAATTGCTGATTTTTGCTGAATTCAGCACTTTATGTGAGTTTTAGGCATTTTCCGGCACTTAAACTATCACTAGAAAGGCAGTTTTATGATCCTTACTTTCCTACACACTATACTAGTGTAATAATTGGTTTCTGGCTCATTCTACGTCTCAACACACTGTCTGTCTTTGTACTGAACTCCGTCAGCATTTTCCTGATTTGTCTGAATACTGTGCTAATTGTGTTTCATGCATCATTTGAGTCAAATAAAGTTCGTATGCATTAATGATATATCATTTGCGATATATGATGCACATGTATGTATATGGCAATAATCAGAAAACAGTTCAAGTCATTAATTGTAATTCAGCACAGTCATCAAGCACTAATCATGGTTTAATGGTTGTACGGATACCTATAATTTTGACAGTTGTCACATATTATGGGCTGAAAGAACAAATCCCAAGAACGCTACTGGTTAAACTCCGTTTTCTTTAGTATTTGGAGCTGAATCTGTGATCCCTACAGAGATGGTAGTCCCTACTGCAAAAACAAGCATCCGTGATCCTGAAGGAAATGCTGAAAACTTGGTTCAATATTTGGATACCATAGAAGAACTCAGGGATTTAGCAAGGATAAGATTGGCTAGCTATCAACAAAGGATGGCTGGGACTTATAACAAAAATGTCAGGATCAGGAAGTTTCAAGTTGGTGATATGGTGTTGAGGAAAGCATTCCAAAATACCACAAATCCTGCCGATGGCAAATTAGCACCAAAGTGGGAAGACCCCTATCTGATTGAAGCTGAGGCAGGAAAGCGGGCATATCGTTTATTAACAATGGAAGGTGGCCTATTACCAAGGGCTTGGAATGCTGTCCATCAAAAAAAAAATACTTTATGTAAGAAGGATCGAGGATCCTCAGCTAAGACATAATTATGGTTAAGGATCCAGGATCCTCAAAGGATAAATGATTCTCACTCTGGTAATGATTTGATTATTATTTCTTTAATCCTTTAATTTATTTGATTACAAGGAGAAGGATCCAGGATCCTTTACCCTTTTTCACTAAGTTCTGAGTTTTGAAGAAGCTGGTACATCTTTGACAAAGGATCAAGTATCCATTGAAATCTCCTAAGTCTTTGGGTCCCTAGTTTTTGGGCTTGTCCCTAGTTTAAGGTATCTACTACCTTCTACGAATAAGGTTCTTACACCTTCGCCAGTAGTGCACGATTATCCTAGTGCAGTTAAAGGCAATGGGACCAGTACCCGCTTAAGAGGCTGACAATTTCATTGTGCTAGCTGTATTGATGATCCTAAGTATAATGGTAGACATACCATACATCCGTTCCTAAGGTTTCTAACGTTTTCACGTTAGCTAAGGTTTTGGCATCTTCATGTCACTAAGTTTAGATAGTCGCCAGTTTGGACCATACTCCGGTTTGCACAAGATCCTTTGGGCTTGTCCCCAGTTTTGGGCTTGTCCCCAGTTTATTGGGCTTGTCCCCATATTGTTGGGCTTGTCCCCAGATACTAACACTTTCTTTTACAATTGGCTTAGTCCCAAGTTATATTCTATTTCAGGTTTCCAAAGCTAAATATTTAAGGATCCAGGATCCTTACTTTCTACAAGATTTTGTCTTTAAGTTGTCACAGTTGTAAGTGTTAAGGATATAGGATCCTAACTTGGATTCTCTGGTATGATCCTTATTTACTTTAACTTTATTCTTGGTTTATCAATGTTACCCTTATTCTTTGACAACAGAATATATGATCCTAAAACCATCTCACTTTTCAAACTTTTTGATTAAAGGATATTTAATCCTTGATCATATCCTAAATTGTTTGATATAAACTGATTTTTATACTTTCATCAATAACTTGTAAATTCTGAAACTATGCAACAACAATTGATAAGTAAGTATACACAAAAAGAACAACACCAAGATAGCCAAAAGATAAAAGTTTTATTTAATTATCAAAGTTAACCCTTTAAAAGGTTGTCAAAATTGCCTACCCAAGCATCTACCAGCAATACGTGGCCCGTCCGTTTGGGTAGGCAAAGGGTGTCCATATTCATAAGGTTCATTGAGTGCAGGGAATCAAAAGATGAGGGGCATCAAAGGCTTCATCCTCCACAAACAGAAGGACCCATCCACCTTTGCTACCCCCCTATTGTCAAAGGATCCGTGATCCTTAACCCTAATAACTATTGTTCAAATTATTACAGACCATTGTTTGAAACACCAAAATAAACTTTCAAACCATAAAAAATGGGCTCCGGCCACGTCTAGAAATATCCATCATTGCCCATTGTGTAGCCTACACCTTCGCTTCATCTTCAACCTTCTCATCACCACCCTTGCCACTTCCACCAGCTGCCTCCTCCGCAGGATCCTTGACCTCGCTGCCTCCACCTTCAAGAGCTAGTAGCTCTTCAGGTTCATCTTCATCACCAAGCTCCACCAGCCTTTGCTTCCAGGCCTCCTGGTCCCATTCAGCCCTGTTAAAAGAAGGATCTGCAGCCTCTTTAGCCATCTGCAGCTTGATCTTGAGCATGGCAATAGTAGCAGACAACTTGGCTCCCTCTATGACCTCCGTCCTCTCTTTCTGGGCTGTGATCTCAGCCAAAAGCAGCTCCTTCTGTAGCATGTTAACCTCGTTTTTATCACACCCTGACTTTTGCGAAAGCGTATGATGTGTGACTTGTTCAATACCATTGCATTCAATTATAATAAACAACTATATGATCAAAATGATGTTCATCCATTCATAAAGTTTAAAATATTACAAACACCAGTCAATTAAGTTTCAAACGACACAACCTCTGATTAAGTTACAAACGTTGGAGAGACTCCTTTGAAAACATGTATGAAAAGCATCTATGAATAGATCAAATTAATGTTTTACAATGACATTAATGTATGTGAAGACATAGGGAGCACTCAAAATGAGTAGGCTTATACCCCCCATCGATTTCCCTCGACTGTGTCGAATTTCCCCTCGACTGTGTCAATTTACCTAGACTGTGTCAATTTACCTTGACTGTGTCAAATTACCCTTGACCGTTGTCGAATTACCTCGACTGGGACACCAAAGCACTCAAGTGGTCACATAAGGACTATGAGTGGGGCTCGGCCGTACCCGTTAGATCTAACCTTCGTCCATAATTAAGAGTTAATGACATTTCAATTTCAATCTATGCTCACATGATCTATAATTCATTTCATAGCCAATTCATACCATTTAAACGTATGCAACATGTATTCCACCCCCGAGAGTTATAAATCTGAAAACAGTTAAGAGAAAAGGGGGACATGAACTCACAGTTTTGCGTTCTTCAATCCAACGTAATTCAAGCTGCTACTAGTGTGCACGACTACCTACAACGTACTACGGTCTATTAGACGAGCGGGTCGTTCCTTGACTTAGTATTAATTAGTGTCTTTGAGTTACGTTTCTTTGTGTCCTTAATATTATTCCAAGTTATATAATTATTTGTTAAAATAATAAATATTTTAACTTAAATTATATTTATAAATTTTGGAATATTAGTTAAAATAATACATTTTAACTTGTCAAGTTTATGTATTTGTACTTGTATAACTCCCCAAGGATGGGTGTATTTGTATTCGTATTCTTATCCTTCTATATTTTGCCAAGTATCGATGGCGTATTCCGGTGTGTAATTATACGTACGAGAATACGTATTTTTATTGTGTGTATTAAGTATCTCATACTTAATTTTTGTATTAACCTTTCCGGAATAATACTTCTAATAAAAATACATCAATATATATTTCCAAAATATATATTTTAAGAAATATTACATAGAAAAATTATTTAGAATTTTTCCTTAGCAAAAATATTTATACTTTTCATATAAGTCTCAAGAATAATATATTTTCAAGTCTAACTTAGAAAATATATATATAAATCTATTTTTCACCCAAAAATAATATGTCCAAAGTTTTTTTAGGAAAATATATATTTTCTCCCAAAAATAATATATCTTCTAATAATTCCAAGAAAATATATATTTTTACTTACCAAAAAATAATTTATTTTCTCCTTGTTAAAATTATGATATATTTTGTAATTATTGTAAAAATCATATTTTTGTTTTCTTGGTGTGCAAAATACTAATTACCAAAATATACTTATGAATTTATCTATGGAATATTTTTTTGAGTTATATTCCTTGTTCGGTTTCTTCCAATATTTTGGATATCTTTTGTATATTCATTCACTTGGAATTTTGGTAATATTTTGGATTGTAGTTTCTTGGTATTTTGGTGAGTTATATTATTTCAAATCCTAAAATAATATAACTAATACACATAATATACAAATAATCACACACATTGTGACATCTAAATATATATTTCCTAAATACTTATTTAGTCACTTTTATTTACAAAAACCGACCTCCAATATTTATAATCTTGTAACAAAAATTACGGCAAACTTTATATAAAATTTCATGGTTTAAAATATACTTGTAATTATTTGTTTAAAAGTAATTTTTCTAAGTGTTATATTTTTAGAAAAATTTTGCCATAGTTTCCCCTTAAAAATTGAGGATGCCATGCTTTCAAAGCATTTCATTTTCTTTTATAAATCACCACAATCAACAATAAACCAATCAACACTTACCAAGTGCCATAAATCAAGCATTAATCACTACTTCATGAACTTGAAAATTTATAAAAATTTGTAGTAACTTACTAGTGTATTTACTAAGCTTAGTTACCCTCTAAAGTGTGGTTATTTATTTAAAAATATCATTCTTGAAGAATTTGGATATTTACAACTTGTAAAATATTTTTCTAAAAATATTTCTTCTTGAGTTTTTCTTGTTAAACACATGATTCCACACTTGATTAACCACTAAAAAATGTGGTTAATTTCTTTAAGAACCAAGCTTATGTAAATCTTGTATTTTTAACTTGGTTTCTTGAAAAATATCTCTTGTATTCATATGTTTATAAGATTCACATCATACTTTGATCATCACACTTCAAGAAAAAATTAAATCTTTCAAGTTCATGCTTTACATAAGGATGATCATAACATAATCATCCTCTCATCTTGCTAGATTATGTCTTTAATCACTATCTAGAAAGATCATGTGATGTTTAACATCATATACACCAACAATCATCAAGCATAATAACACATAACAACATGATTTCTTATGATTTTTAAGCTTATGTTTAAGTTTCATGTTCATGATTCATAGTGTTCTTCAAGATTAGTTACTTGTATCATTCTTTAACCAACAAAACAAGATTTAAAATTAGGTGTAGATGATCTTACTACTAGCTCAAGGCTAGGGATGATCACAAGATGAAGATGAAGTGGTTAAAAGCACTTGCAAGAGGTCCTTACAATTCCAATGCTTGCAACCTTCTTAGATAAGCCCGAGACACCTTAGGCTCACCTTAGGTTACTTGGAAATGGGCTAGAAAAATTTAGAGATGCAAGGGGGTGCTTGGCCATGAGCTTAAGGTGAGAAGAGAGGAGTTGTGTTTGAAGTTTAAAGTGTTGGAATGTTAATTGTTATGATCTTGTGGTTATTTTATAAAGTCTTCCAACAACATTTACACAATGTATATTATACTTGGAATATGCTCTACAAATGCCTTTCAATAATCAAATAAAATCTTCAAGTGGGGCCCATGTCTCCTAACTGGTGGGGGGGGGGGTAGTGCTAGTTTGGTTTCAATTACTAGTTAGGTAATTTGGTTGAAAGTTAAGTGTAATGGTTAGGGTTTTAGATGTTATAATGTTTTAGAGTGTGTTATGATGTTCGGTGACCATAACTAGCTCGGAAATGCTAAAACAATGGCTCTTGTGAGAATTTGGTATTTCGGGTAGTGTCCGGTTGTTCGGTTCATTACTGTTCGTTAAAGCGCTAAATTGTGCAGTTTACTGTGCTTTATGTTCCCTTTTATGACAGTTTTGATTCCCGATACTTAGGAAAGTATTCTAGACCATTAAACCACTTTTCTGGATTATATTTAGATGTTAAAAGCTGAATTTTTGCTGAATTTGTTTATTTTCTGCAGAATTCTGCAGTTTTAGTGTGTTTCTGGCACTTTCCGGTACCTATGTCATCACTAGGAAGGCAGTTTTGTAATCCCTACTTTCCTACACACTATACTAGTGTAACACTTGGTCCTGGGGCTTATTTTGTGTCTTAACATCAAGTCTGTCTAAGTACTGAACTCCCGTCAGTACTTCTATTTTGTCTGATAACTGTGCCAACTCTACTCTATGCATTAATAGAACTATATTGTGTTGCATGTAGTAGTGATAAAAGCCTTGCAACATGAAATGCCATTGTATGTATATAACAGTAATCAGAATTTCATTCGTCTTGTAAACTAAATCATGCATAGTTATTAAAGCACAGATTACTGTTTAATTATTGTACGAAATGCATGCAAAAGTGCCAGTTGTCACATTCTCCCCCCGTTAAAAGAATTTCGTCCAGAAATTCAGGCTATGCCATCGGTCGCAGGGGAGTTGTGAATCAAATGTGGTCACTTGGGCTTAATTTGGTCTTCATGTTCCCTTGTAAACTCTGGGCCATGATCTGAATTCCAGCAAACTCTACCAAATCGATTACGGCTTCTCCTTGTTTCGTGGGCTTCCAGTCCACAACCTTAACAGGTTCTTTAATAAATTAGAGTTTGTCGTTGACGTGAATCTTGTTTGCGGGAATAACGATTGTTCCAAGAGTCAGGCTCTTCTAAAGACTAGACACGTGAAACGTGTCGTGATCACTGCTAAGTTCTTCTGGAAGTTTCAGCTTGTGAGCAAGGGTCCCGATCCTTTCCAAGATCTCGAAAGGTCTAATATACCGTAGGTCCAACCTCTCACTCTTTCCAAAACGTACCACGCCTTCCCAAGGCGAGACTCTCATTAAAACCATATCTCCAACATTAAACTTCAACGGTTTCCGTCGCTTATCGGCGTAGCCTTTCTTCACATCACGTGCTGACTTGATACGACCACGTATCCGATCGATCTTGTCTATAGTTTCCTGAACCAACTCGGGCCAGTAAATCGTTTATCCCTGGTTTCCGCCTAACACAAAGGGGACCAATCCTTACGTTCCCATAAAGCTTTGCGCGAGACGGCCTAAACGGCGGTGTGATAAATATTATTGTAGGGAAACTCCACTAAGGGCAAGTGAGTATTCCAACTTCTCATCAAAGTCCATCACACAAGCACGTAGCATGTCTACCAAAGTCTGTATCATTCATTTGCTCTGGCTGTCCATCAGAGGGTGAAATGTAGTACTAAGGTCCAATCGTGACCTAAACGCCTTTTGAAACGTCTACCATATCCTTGGCACAAAACGACCGTCTTGGTCGGACAAGAGAGAATCAGGTACTCCATGACGTGCCACAACCCTTCTAGGCTAAATCTCTGCTAATTCCCTTGTGCTGTCTTCCTCACTGTTTGGTGGGAGATGTGCAGTCTTGGTGTGTCGATCAATAATCACCCAATTCATCACATGCACTCCTTGGGTTCTCGGTAGCCTTGTAATGAAATCCGTTGAGATTCGTTCCCACTCCCATATGGGAATCTCAGGCTGTTGCAGCAGCCCTGATGGTTTCTTGTATTATGTCTTAACCTCGACACAAGTAAGACGGTTACCCACATATGTAGCTATATCAGCTTCCATCTTGGGCCACTCATACTAATCCTTCAAGTCCTGGTACATCTTGTCGTATCCAGGGTGGATCGAGTACCTTGACCTATGAGCCTTGTCCCAAAATAAGAGTACGTAAATGTCGCAAAACGGAACCCAAAGTCGTTCCATGAAGTATAATGTTCCGTTTACCTTAGGAAAGAATTGCACTCCCATTCCACGTAATGCTTCAGCTCGTTGGTTCTCTGGTTTGAGCGCCTCTTGCTCAGCTTCACGAATCCGAGTAGCGGGATTCGTCTTCATGGTCATCTCTAAGGCTTGCACCCTTAGAGGCTTTGCGTGATTTCTTGCGGCTCAAGGCGTCTGCTACAACGCTTGCCTTGTCCAGGTGATACCTAATCTCATAGTCGTAATCATTCAGTTGCTCATTCCATCTAGTTATCTCATGCTTAAGTCCTTTTGATCAAAGATGTGCTGCAAGCCCTTGTGATCAGTAAAGATCATGCAGCGTTTTTCATCCAAGTATTGACGCTAAAACTTCAATGCGCAATTACTGCACCTAGTTCAAGGTCTCTTCTCATGATCCTTTAATCAACGTGACGCGTACGCGATGACTTGGGCTCGTTGCATCAACGCGCAATTGAGACCTTGTCGAGAGGCATCACAAGAACCGCAATTTTATTGGCACTGTCAGGTGAAGATAAGGTAGGTATCGTCCGGGTTACGGTTGTTAGCGGTTGTGCAATCCTTGCAAATTTTTCTAGGAGTCGTCTGATACAGTCTACAATCCCCAAAAATTCTTAGTTGTGTCCTTGGGACTCCTTAGTTCTTGATTGCAGGATCGTCATGAATCCCGTTCTTATTCACCACGTGACCTAAGAATCTTGCCTCGCGAATCCAAAGTTCGCACTTCGACATCCTGGCACATAACTGTTCTTTCTTCAAAAGCTTCCAAGATATCTCGCAAATGTTACTCATGACCTTCCTTGGTCCTTGAGCACATAAGAATGTAGTCAATAAATATAATCACGATCTTATCCAGGTACGGCTTACACACCCGATTCATGAGGTCCATGAATACTGCGGTGCATTTGTTAAGCCAAACGGCATGACAAGGAACTCGTAATGCTCAAAGCGAGTCCTAAAGGTCGATTTAGGGATACTTTCTTCTCGTATTTGCAGTTGAGGACATCCTGATCCCAAGTCGATCTTCGAGTAGTAACTAGAACTTTACAATTGGTTGAACAATTCATCAATCCTTGGCAAAGGACACCGGTCCTTGATATCCAATTCTCTGAAGTTGATGCAAAACAGAAACTGCCAACTTTCTTCTCGTGTCCTCAACTAGTGATACCCTGCCCTTAAGTCCACCTTGGAATAGTAGCTGGGACCTTGCAGTTGGTTGTCAAGTCATCGATTCTCGGTAAGGGGTACCGATCCTTGATGGTTAGTTGTCTATCTCACTGTAACCTATGCGTAATACTTTTTCATCATTAATTCTTCTGAGTTCCTCTCTGATTAGGCTGTGTACACGTGTAAAAACTATCGTCCTACTTCCTAACGAATAACATCGGGGGCTTACCACGGTGAGAAGCTTGGCCTGGTAGATTTCCTCTGCCTAGCAAATCTTGCAGTTGCATCGGAAG
Organism: Helianthus tuberosus; assembly: GCA_030545235.1. Classification (NCBI taxonomy): domain Eukaryota; kingdom Viridiplantae; phylum Streptophyta; class Magnoliopsida; order Asterales; family Asteraceae; genus Helianthus; species Helianthus tuberosus. Next base: position 146,098,773 of record CM060393.1, read on the forward strand.
CTCCTGTATCTCGAACGGAGCTAGTAGGTAAGGCACTATTCGCCACGGGTGCCACACCCGGCACTAAGTTTATCCTAACTCCTCTTGTCTCTGTGGAGGTAACCCAGCCAAGTCTTCGGGAAGGGCTTCTGGAAATTCCTTCACAAGGGGGTTGTCTTCTAGCTCCAGCTCCTTGGTCTCCTTATCAGCAACATGAGTAAGGAAGGCCATCTAGCCTATTCGGAGGCGCTTCTGTGTCTCTACGACCAATGTGAGATGTCGCAAATCCACTGCCTTGTGGGGCCTAGTGCCCTCGCATCTATTGCAAGAAGGTTGTGTGCTATGAGTGTCTCATCATTCGCAAGAGAAATGTGAATGATTTTCCTTATGACGAACAACTTCAGCTCTATCCTTGGATATCCAATCCATGCTGACTACAATATTGTGACTTCCCAAGTCAATGGGTAATACGGGGGGTTCCCGCTCTGTAAGTTCCTAAATACAATCCTTAATCATCCCCTTTGCTTAACTAACCTTCCATTCGCCAATTCTAAAGAATACGAGACATCTATTCTACTCGAAACTTGGCCAAGTAGTTTCTTAATTCCTAAGGATACAAGGTTAAAGTCGACACCAGTATCAATCAAAATGAATGCATAGTGTTGGTTAATAGGGAACGTACCCGTAATCGCATTTGGATCCTGGCGTGCTTCACGATCTCTGATCGTGAAGACCCTTCCTCACGTGGTTCTTCCTAGGGCAATCTTTCCTAAAGTGCCCCACGTCCCCACATTTGAAGCAACCTGGAACTCTACCATTATCGTTTCCGTCTTGGTTGCCGCCATCATTTCCTCATTGTTTGGGATACTTTGCCCAACAGGCATCCTTGATGTGTCCTTCTTTTCCACACCTATCGCACTTAGGCCTCAGACATCGACCTTCATGGTGAAACTTGCATTCCTCGCATCTCGGCTTAGTCCCCAAGTAAACCTTACCACCGACCTTACTGGTGGCTCCATAAGCTCGCATGCCATGAGGCGAGTCCAATTTCCTTCCTTTGTTTGCTTTAGAGCTTTCATAACTAACTTGGGTGCCTATCTTTAGGTTCGAAGACTTCCTTTTCTTATTTCCCGAAGACTCAACATGAGTCTCTTTCTTGTTTGTCTCAGATCCCGAAAACTTTCCCATACGAAGGGCTTCTTCAGTAAGTGCGACACTCAAAGCGATAGCCTCTGTGATGGTTGGAGGCTTTGAGGCGGTAACCATGCTTAGGATTTGAGGTGCAAGTCCCCAAATGAATCGCTCAATCCTCTTGAATTCCGGCTCGACTAAGTAGGGAACAACCCTAGACAAGTCGTGGAAGCGTTGGACGTACTCAGAAATCTTCGGCCCGTCCATCTTCAAATTCCAGAACTCAGTCTCAAGCTTCTGGATTTCAGCCCTAGAATAGTATTTCTTTCGCATCAATTCCTTGAGCTCGTCCCAGCTCACTGCATAAGCAGTAGCTTCACCAAGGGTCTGAACCTGAAGGTTCCACCAGGAGAGTGCGCCATCAAAAAACAACCCTGAGATATAGGTAACTCTCTGCTCGGGCGGACATTTACTCATTCTCAGAATGGAGTCAGTCTTTTCTGTCCAATGAACAAAAGCAACGGCACCTCTTGTGCCATCAAAATTCAATGGCTTGGAGTCCAGGAACTGTTTATAGGTGCAGCCAGTTGGAGGGTTATTTCCGGAAGTGCCACCGCTGTGTTCAGAGCGGAGGGCTTCATGCTGCGCTATAGCTTGGGAAATGCGCTCATTAAATTCTGCCTTAGTTAACGTAATGGTTTCCGTGTCACGTCTGGGTGGCATTTTCTTCTGTCAAAAGGTATGGGGTAGGTTAGACAGCATTCCATAATTGTCTATGAGGTATATATATCACCACAAGCAAACATGCAATCACCTAACATCACATGCATATATAATCAACAATGTATAAGTAAGAAAACGACCACTGAGCTTTCATATATGCTTGACAACTTGACTTATTATTTGTAACAGGGAAAACAAAATGAACTCGAGGTTACATCACCTCGGTCATACAAGTTTCATAATATGAAAGTAGTAGTTATCTTCCTTCTACATTGGTTTTCTTAAGTCTTTAGCTTCACAAAGACGGGTATCCTTCCCAAGAGATGGGGGTTGCACATTTAGAGGTGATAGAGAGTGTAACGTCACTGAATCTTTCTCGAGTGTTAGCCACCTTCACTTGCTTAGATATCAGTTCCCAAATGATTCGTATACGGGTAGAAGTGTCAGGCACGAAGTAGGTAAAGACAGGTTTCCTACTTTGTAAAGTGCTATAGCAATTGTCTAGGTATTGTTCTACTAGATGAAGGTGTGAACACTTAGAGATTTTTGGATGGATGGTGATCATTAGCCTGACCCGCAGAGTCCACCAGGATTTCCATACTTTCCCTCGTTCAAAGCAGATGATCAACCACAGAGAGGACACCACTGTTCTCATACCTTCGTCATGGAAAGGACCATTGTGGTGGTCCATGTGCTAACATCCGTTATCGTTACACGCGAATAGGCACGATGCTTAGACGTAATGGGAATAAGAAGGATTCTTACTTTCTTAGTAGTTGGAGGGGCACCTTCTAGATGAGTACTTCATCTTCCTTGTCTGGTCAAGTGTGTCATCAATCTTGTCTCACAAAAGCCACAGGGACCTCGTCCTGCTGAAAAGGGTGTTGTCCAAGGTTGTCGCCTCTGCCTTGCCGTCACTACCGTAGTCAGGCACCTTCACAATCGAGAGGGAAGAACAGCCATCTTCTACGGAACCAGCTCAGGATCTCGATTGGTAATCACTCCAGCCATGAGCTCCGTTATAAACGCGAGGTCGACAGTCTCATCGTGCGAGTCAAGAACAACAATAGGATTCGGAGTCGAAGGTATCTCGTTCACGTCAATAATTATTCCGTACACTTATGCGCGTATATATATGTATTAATGAATAAATCTGTTACTTAGTATAAAGAAGCAAATAAATGCATCATGTCACATATAACTCTCGTTTGTCCTTTCGGGGGGGGGGGGTCATTTGTCTTTGGTAAGTCTATCTCACTAGACTATGCCTTAATTGGCACTTTAATTTGGGGTATTCTCCTCCCTACTAATGTCCTTGCCTTGTCTTTTCTTTGAAAATGTTTGACTCATGGATCTTGACACTTTCGTGAATGCAATGAAAAAAAAAAAAACCTTTTTTTGTGAAAATGTTTTCATGAGAGAGTCCTGGTGATTGTAGTCTAGACTCAAGAAGGAATCCTAGTTCACTACAATTGAAGCTCTGATACCAAACTGTCACACCCTGACTTTTGCGGAAGTGTATGATGTGTGACTTGTTCAATACCATTGCATTCAATTATAATAAACAACTATATGATCAAAATGATGTTCATCCATTCATAAAGTTTAAAATATTACAAACACCAGTCAATTAAGTTTCAAACGACACAACCTCTGATTAAGTTACAAACCAACAAAAGTGGATGACATATAAACTTGTTATTTATATCCCGAAACAACACCAACGCCCAAGATCCAACTTGTTTCCTGAAATACATGTAATTTTGAAAACATCAACAAAAGTTGAGCGAGTTCATGCGTTTTGTATAAATACTGATAAACTTGTAAACGTTGGAGAGACTCCTTTGAAAACAGGTATGAAAAGCATCTATGAACAGATCAAATTAATGTTTTGCAAGGAAACTAATGTATGTGAAGACATAGGGAGCACTCAAAATGAGTAGGCTTATACCCCCGTCGATTTCCCTCGACTGTGTCGAATTTCCCCTCGACTGTGTCGAATTTCCCCTCGACTGTGTCAATTTACCTTGACTGTTTCAAATTACCCTTGACCGTTGTCGAATTACCTCGAATGGGACACCAAAGCACTCAAGTGGTCACATAAGGACCATGAGTGGGGCTCGGCCGTACCCGTTAGATCTAACCTTCGTCCATAATTAAGAGTTAATGGCATTTCAATTTCAATCTATGCTCACGTGATCTATAATTCATTTCATAGCCAATTCATACCATTTAAACGTATGCAACATGTATTCCACCCCCGAGAGTTATAAATCCGAAAAAAGTTAAGAGAAAAGGTGTCACACCCCGACCACGTAAAAACAACAAATCATGGCGGAAACGTCGGCGAGTGTTGTAACAGAATTATTGTTTCAAACCATGGATACAAAGAGTTTCATTTTATTGAATATTAAACATTGTCTTAAAGTTAAACAAGCAAATCAAACATAGTCTATCATCGTTATTAAGTCACTAAGGCCTCGTCCAGTCCTAAGTGAGCATGCATCCTATTCGCAATCAACATTAAGCAACATCACCTGAAACATATGTAAAAACAAAGTCAGCAAAGAAATGCTGGTGAGCACATAGATTTTGTGTGAGTGTCAGATTCATGGCTCGTTGAAATATCTCATACAACTTCGTTAATCGATATTTGAATCCTTGTTTTGTAAAATGTTTGTATTGTAAAAATAAATAACCAAGTCAAAACAGATTGGTTATAATTTATAAACCTTGATGCCATGAATCTTAACCCAAAATATTTGTTTATGTAAACCAAATCATAAATCGTTCTCGTAATAAAACTCGTATGGTTTATATCGTTTAGTAAACCTCGTTGTGTGACATCGTTTAACTCGTTGTCGTTATAGATCATCGTTTACTTGTTTAAATCGTTCATAATCGTTCAATCGTTCAAAATCGTTCTCGCACAAATCGTTCTCGTTTTAATTGTGAAAACTACTTTTGGTCGTCTCGCTTATAACATTCAAACCTTTGTGACTCGTCCATCGTTCAACTCGTTCTTGCATTAACAAACCTCCAAAGGGTAAGTTAACAATCATCAGATTCAGTCGTTACCCACCTACCCCACACATAACCATGGGTGCGGTCTGCTAACGGGATTTGTCAGATCCTATGGTACCATAACCTAATACTGGTCGGTTCGGCCAAAATTAATGAATGTCATTCGTTATGTAACTACAACCAACAAGCTCGTTCACATTATTGAAATTGTTATTTGTTTAATATAAACCATCTTAATCGTTTTGAAACCATCGTTGAAAAATCGAAATAGTTTGATACATATGAATCACCCCAAAACAATCGAAAACAGTAAAAGAGGGGATCTATGTACTGACCTTCGGGTGCGTTTTTATAAGTTAACACAATCCCTCAAATTGTTTATTCGTCTTAAATTAAATAAGAATGATTTAATAATCAAAATCCCACAAAAATACCGAAGTTTCTCCGATACTTAGAATTTTCACATAACTTTGAGATTTCTCGAAAAGTTATTATTTTTGATTATCTTGGTGTATTTGTATATATGTACTCAAGCGTAACACACATAATCTTGTCAACACTAACACATGATCATACACATATTGTAAAACACATAGCACATTGTAACACATAAAATAACCCATGAACAACCCATTCTAGTGTATGTTGAAAAACACTTATTTTAGCGTTTCAGTAACATTTTTGGGTGTCGGAAGTCACGTATGACTAACCAAACACCAAGTAAACTTTATATAAGTTAAAATACTTATTTTTATAGAAAAAATATCAGTTTGGTTACTGATCTAAAATAGTTTTGTAAAAAGCATCCGAAAAGCCGATTTTTAACCGTTTTACCGCATAGTTTTGCATCAAACGTTACCCGAACCATCCCAAATCGAAATGGCTTGAAATTTTAACACAATCCATGTTATTTACTGAATAAAATTATGGTTATACTCATGACAGTGCAGGTCTTAAACAAAGCACATAAATCATGCAAATTTCACATAATTTACCACTTTTTAAGCTATATGTACAACATGCAAAGCTATCAAACCTATGTCAAAGTTTCATGCCATTTTAATACATGAAATAATATTGTTTTTACTGTTTATAACCTGTTCAAAAACATTTTTGTCATACAACCATTTTTTATTACTTCTTGAGCTTTAAATCAACATATATTCACATGTACAAGTGTCTAAAGCATACTATCATATCACCAACACTTCATATGAGTTTAGATGCATCAAATATGTGATTTATTCATGTCATTTGCTGATGTACTTGAACATTGAACATATCATACATAGATCATCAATCACTTGCATTTTAACTATTATTTAAGAACAAGCAACAACACAAACAAGTAATTATCAAGATATCAAACTTCAAAACTCATACACCCATACATATATATATATATGTACGGTCATACACACATATACATATATCACCATTCTCATTTGTAACAAGACCCATTTCATTTTAGATTTCAAGTTTGTGAAAATTCCAAGATTCAAGAGAAACTTCAAATCATCAAGAACAACCAAGAATCAAAGTATGATTTAAACATAAGTGTTATACTTTCAAGATTCAAGTGGGTTGTGGGATGAGATTTTGATGATAGGAAGCTTGAAATTACTTGACTGCACCTTGGAAACCTCTTTAGATCTTCACACCAACTTGAAGGTTGCTAGAAATAAGCTTGAATATGAAGAACAAGATTGAAGAAAGGATGAAGATGGTGAGAGAGAGAAGGGACGGTCAAGGGGAGAGAGAGAGAGGAGTTTGAGTGTTGTGATCTCTTGAAAGATTATGGAGATATATAAGAAGATATGGTGGAAGATATGGGCTAGCATGCACATACACTTGGCATCCAACACTCATGCAAGATCAAAAGAAATATTTGCAAATCTTGGAAAATATATGGTGGGTCCCTCACATATATTACAACCGTAAATATGGGTGGGGGAGGGGTTAAAGTGTAATTTTGATGGTAAATAAGATAAAAGTAGGTGTTTAACTGGATACCGGGTATTTTATCTAGCGTTTAAATCCCGGTTTATGGCGTTCTAAATTATTTTTATTATTTTATAAAAATAAACCCGCCAAAAAATTACTGAAATAAATTTCAGTTGCCAAGACTGGCTGCGTTGTCTGCGTTTTGCAGTAGAAGCACTGTGTTACGCAGTAACACGCGGTACGCGCTTTAAACTTGAAAAATAACGTTTTTAAGCGTTTTAATTTATTTTTCTACAAGGAACTGATTAAAAATAAAATTTTAATCATAACAGAATATTTTCAGGATTTAAATATTATCCGGGCGGTCACCAACGTTCGTTTTGCAGTTTTGTCGTAAATAGTTCTAAAGTTCAAATAAACATGTTTTTGCCATACCAAATCCTTCGAAACTTATTTCTAAGTTATGTAAAGGATATTTAAGGTATGTTTGGCTTATGTCACAGTTCCGGAGTGTGCGTCGTGTTAAACTGATTGCGTTTACGCACCAGTTTGCGTATAACCTTCCAGAAAGTGATCTAAAGCTTGAAATCGGAATCAAATCAAATTGTAAAATCATCAAACACAATAACACACATAATAACACCAAACACATTGTTTTATTGATAATCAACATTGTTTTACATTATACGATGATTACAGAACACAGTTGTCACAGTCTCCCCTACTTTAGGAAATTTCGTCCCGAAATTTTTACTAGAGGAAACTTGTGAAAACAAATGCGGATATTTCATCTTCATCTGGTCCTCACGTTCCCAAGTAAACTCGGGGCCACGTTTGGATTCCCAGCAAACTTTGACCAATCGAATCCGTTTGTTCTTCAACTGTTTGAATGTACGGTCCACTATCTCCACAGGTTTCTCGACAAAGTGCATTATTTCATCGATTTGAATCTCATCGAGAGGAATGTCAAGATCAGCATCAGCTAAACACTTTCGCAAATTGGACACGTGAAAAGTCGGATGAATATTTCCAAGCTCTGGAGGTAGCTCTAGTCGATAGGCAACCTTTCCAATTCTTTCAACAATCTTAAATGGTCCAACATATCGTGGTGCAAGTTTTCCTTTCTTTCCAAATCTCACCACTCCCTTCCAAGGTGACACCTTGAGTAGGACACGGTCTCCGATTTGAAATTCTAAGGGCTTGCGTCGCATATCCGCATAACTCTTTTGACGGCTTCGAGCTGTCACAAGATTATCGCGGATCTTCTTGATTTTGTCTGTTGTTTCCAGAATGAGCTCAGGTCCAGTAAGCTGAGCTTCACCGATCTCATTCCAACACACAGGTGAACGACATTTTCGACCGTAGAGAGCTTCGAATGGTGCCATATTAATGCTAGCATGATAACTGTTGTTGTAAGAGAACTCGATCAGTGGAAGATGAGAATCCCAGTTACCACCAAAGTCTATCACGCATGCTCTAAGAATATCCTCCAAAGTTTGAATTGTCCTCTCAGATTGACCATCTGTTTGGGGATGATAAGCAGTGCTTAGATTTAGTTAGGTTCCCAACGCAGATTGCATGGTCTTCCAAAAATGAGATGAAAACCGAGCATCACGATCGGAAATGATATCCAAAGGAACACCATGTCGTGATACAATCTCATCAACATAAATCTTTGCAAGTTTATCAGCAGATAGATCCTCGCGAATCGGTATAAAATGAGCTGATTTCATTAGTCGATCGATAACAACCTAAATAGCATCGTGACCTTTAGATGTACGCGGTAACTTAGTGATGAGATCCATTGCAATGTTCTCCCACTTCCAAACCGGTATCTCTGGTTGTAGAAGCAAACCAGAAGGTCGTTGTTGTTCAGCCTTGATTTTGAGACAAGTTAGGCATTTCGATACATACAAGGCAACATCCTTCTTCATACCAGGCCACCAGAACTGAGTACAAAGATCCTTGTACATTTTATCAGCACCAGGATGGATAGAATATCGAGACTTGTGAGATTCGTCCATTACCAAGGTGCGAAGATCGTCTTGTTTCGGAATCCACAAAAGATCCATGAAATAGAGTAAACCATCCTCTTTCCTTTCGAGTTTAAGCTCAAGTTGAAGCGGTAGCTCATTTTTCAATAAGTCCCTGATCACAAAAGATCGTTGAGCTTGAAGGACGCGAGATTGAATATCAGATAAAGTTTGAACCAAGTGAAGCTTGACTCGTTCCTTTCGACTAAGCGCATCGGCTACGACATTCGCCTTACCAGGATGGTAGCGGATCTCGCAATCATAATCGTTTAAGAGTTCAACCCAACGTCGTTGCCTCATGTTCAGTTCCTTCTGATTGAGAATATGCTGGAAACTTTTGTGGTCTGTGAAAACCACACATTTCGTTCCATAGAGGTAGTGTCTCCAGATTTTAAGTGCGAAAACTGTCACACCCTGCTAGTAGCGGAAGCGTATTGTGTGCGACGTAAGAAAGGTAATCATTGCATCCAAATGTATTAACAACATGAACCAACAACGATGCCATAGATATATAGTTTTCAACAAAAGATTACAAGTTTTTAACATAGTTTCCAAGTTCAGCAACGTTTGACATAGCATAGCTCTAAGTTATTTTACACATAACAAAAGATAGTTTTTGACACAACACATAGTGAGGTTTTGTCCCCTATATACCCATACGAAGTTGGGATATAAAAGACAAACCCTCCCAAAAGTGGCCATCGTTGTCATTTGTTTTCCCGAATCCCATAGTGAATCACCGGCTCAAGACCTGTTTCCTGAAATACATGTAGTTTTAAAAAGTCAACAAAAAGTTGAGCGAGTTCATGCAGTATTTGATATCATATGAAATCTAGTACTTGTTATCTTGTAATCATGGTATGTTCTGATTAAAATCATGGAGTCTGTTAAAGATCTATCAGTGGGTAGCGAGCCCCCTGACACAATGCGCCATAAGCAAAATAACCAAACCGAGAACACTTTGTCCACATTGGGATCACAAAAGCACTCCACGGTTAACAACTAGGAGTGGGGCGTGCCTCAAACCCAATAGATCTATACCTTTTGCACCTTGGTCACTACGTGATTAATGGTTATTAATGTAGATTCCCTACTTATGCACATTGATCATGCCTCCTACTCCGTAACTAACATACCAATAGTTTTAGCATGTATTTCCCCTCGATGTTTTTGAAAACAAAACATTGAAAACAGTGAAAGGAGGGACATGAACTCACAAGTTTGCGTTCCGTGAAATATGATATCAAAGTAAGCGTCCGTACGTGTCAATAACCTACATGGGTACTAATCTCGTTAGACACTAGGTCTTTTGGACCTCGTACAAGTTGTTCATCTTGAATTCTTTATTATGTTTTCGCTTGTCATCATTATTATTGGGCCTAGCCCTAGTTTTCTTGTTACTGGGCCTAGCCCTAGTTTTCTTGTTATTGGGCCTAGCCCTAGTTTTCTTGTTATTGGGCCTAGCCCTAGTTTTATTGTTATTGGGCCTAGCCCTAGTTTTATTGGGCCTAGCCCTAGTTTTCTAGTGAGTCCATTAAATATATTCTTGAAATTTTTACCAAAATTCACCAAGCATGTAACTTAATAAGTTTGTTTTTCAAATGAAAAATACTTGGTAATTTTTATAGTTTTCGACTTTCCGGATTCTTGTTTTTGACCACTTAATTATGCGTTCGCTTTAATGTCTAAAAATATGTTATTTTTAGACTCGACATTGTAGTAACTTGTTTACGATGTCGATACGCCCAAGTCGTCGTCATCCAGTGTTATGTATTTCCATTTCGGCCATTTTATTTAGTTGTCCGATTTTACTAGCATTTCTTGGACCATGTAGGAACATGTATGTATATTTATTTTGATCACCCTATGGGTATCTAATACATACACATATATAGCACACATTGCAAATACTTAGCAAGTTTCCGAAAATATATAATTTTCTTACCAAAAAATTATATTCACACATTGTTATATTTTTACCCATTCATTTTTGTAAAAATATAAGTTTAATTTCATAAGAACTTCTTGAATATTTAAACCTTAAATATTCTCATCAAAGTTTCCATAATGACATTTAAGACCACTAATCGCGTTTAACCTTGTTAATCACCCTTTAATCCCTTCTTTAACCGTGATTAGATTTTTTTAGAAAAATTCGCCATAGTTTCCCCTAAACTATGACGTTTCCCACGTTACAAAAACGCGTTTAAATCAATAATCAATTTCCAAACATCACTAATCATACTTATTCATTCAAAGATTTTTATGAGCATTATTTTGCTTAAACTTTCAAGTCTTCAAGGTTAACCATTTATTAAGTTTATTTTTTACATAAACTTGATTGTAAATTGTTTTTCACTTTTAAAGATTCACACATCTTTATGTAGAAATTTCCAAGACTTTTACATAACACTTTTGATAATTTATATCACACAAACTTATTTTATATCAAAAACCAAGTTCATTAGTGTTGTTAAAAGCCTTTCACATGATTATTCTTGGTTTAATCTTTCAAGAATCACTAAATCAAGTTTATATATAAATGCTCATAATCTTTGAAGTTGATGATCTTTCTTGATTTAAACATAACTATGTTTAAATCACATATTTATGTTCATCATAATAATATGAACACAAATATAAAATACTACATAAAACTAACAACAAGATCATCATAATTATACACTTTAAGCTACTAATCACAACAAAATTAACATAATCAACAAGATCACATGAACATATTAACACTAAATAACATAAATCAACACATAATATATTCATATTTAGTGTTTATTAGTATTATGTTTAGGGTTTTTGATTATGTTTAACTTTAACTTCAAGATAATCAACTTGTACTTCTATGATTAACTAGTAATAAGAAGCATAAAAATTGTGTTTAGAAGACTCACAAAGTGCACAAGCTAAATTAGATAATAAGAAGAAAAATAAGCTCCAAAGATGCTCCAAATAATGCTCCAAGCTTAACCCATGATTAGATGATCTTGTAGTGGCTAGATTAAGTGAAATTAAGGTGTTTAGTGGTGATTTTTGGTGAGTTTAGTGGGGGGTTTCATGGCTGGACGAAAATGAAGGTGTGGGAGGGGTTTTGGTTTCAACTTTTGGTGATATGAAGGTATAAGTGATGGTGGTGTAAAGAAATGTTATAATTTTCATGATCTTTTCAACTTAATGACCATACTTTCATCAACATGCCCCATACATTGAATCAAAATTTTTCATCATGAAATCTAGTGGGTGGGACCCACTTTGACCAATTTTCAAGAATGGGGGGGGGGAAGTGTAACATTTTATAAAAGTTACCAAAATATCTAGATATTTTGGTAATTAATTAAAGCATGGTGATTAGGGGTTTAATTACACCATTAGTGGGTAATTAATGAACTAGGATGATAATTATTGTTAACTAGTTCACTAAACTAGTAAAAATTGTATTTCGACGCTTTAAATGTCTTCCGTTTGGTCGTCGGTGGGTTTACGGCACTTTTGTGGCGTACCGACGGAACTTTGCCGAAGTTGTTTTCTAGTCTCCAAGTGATGTATGAAATTATTCCGAGTCTCAAAATAGGCTTAACTAGTTCACCAAAGTTTTCATTTGGTTGTTACGATGACAGAAATACTGCTTACTAGCTCCTCGGTTCGCTAACGGACTAGTTTAATGCATAGTGATATAATATCGGAAACTTATGATTCTGGTCATCTCATTGATATCCTTAAAATATTTTAGTGTGTTTTTCATCAAGTGACATAATTCTGAAGTCCCGGAAATGCTTTGTTATAGGTTCGGACAAGTTAAAAGTGCTATATTTTTAGCCGAAATAGACATTTTTGAGATTATGGCGTTATACCGGAAAGTCTTGTTTCTTGGTAAGCCATGTTTTCACAATAATGTTTTCTCATATAAATGGACTCAGTTATGTTATCCGAGTGTCGTTTTTCAGTGTTTTGGTCTAGTTTCACGGTTTGCTGGCATGGAATAGTGTAACCGTGAATAGTGCACGCAGCACTTTTCTACCAACATCTTTAGGACATTGTTAGCTTGGTTTCGCCATTCGACGAAAACCAACATATGTTTTAGCTTTGTTTTCTTGTCCTAACCTTGTTATCCAATTAACGACACGGTTACGTAATTAAATTACGCTAAATGCATGAGATTAAGAAATATAAATAGTGATTAGATTGTACGGAATTACCAGTTATTTGCCAGTTGTCACAAAAACCACAACTCCTAACTCAAGATCATGAGTCGTATAGTTCTTCTCGTGAATTTTCAGCTCTCTAGACGCATAAGCCATGACCTTACCTCGTTGCATAAGAACGCAACCAAGTCCTAGATTCGACGCATCACAATAGACAACAAAATCATCATTTCCCTCAGGTAGAGATAAATCAGGAGCGTCACAGAGCTTTTGTTTCAGCGTTTGGAATGCTTCTTCTTGTTTGGGTCCCCACTCAAAAGGCTTATTCTTCTGAGTCAAAGAGTGAGTGGAACCGCGATCTTCGAAAAGTTTGAAATAAACCGTCGATAATAACCAGCAAGACCAAGAAAAGAACGAACTTCTGTAGGTGTCGTCGGTGTATTCCAATCCTTAATAGCTGCTATTTTGCAAGGATCCACATGGATACCCTGCTCATTGACTATATGGCCCAAAAACTGAACTTCTCTATGCCAAAATTCACACTTGGAGAATTTAGCAAAAAGTTGTTCCTTCTTTAGGAGTTCCAATGTCAAACGAAGGTGTTGCTCGTGATCGGCTCGAGACTTCGAATAAATGAGAATATCGTTGATGAACACAATGATGAACTTATCTAAATAAGGTTTACAAACCCTATTCATTAAATCCATGAAGATAGCTGGGGAATTTGTCAAACCAAAAGGCATGACAGTGAACTCGTAGTGCCCATATCTCGTACGAAATGCAGTTTTGGGAATATCTTCTTTGAGTACACGAAGCTGATGATACCCATATCGCATATCGATCTTGGAAAAGCATGAAGCACCTTGCAGCTGGTCGAAGAGATCATCAATTCTAGGTAGGGGATATCGATTCTTGATGGTAAGCTTATTAAGCTCACGATAATCGATACACATTCGAAAAGATCCATCTTTCTTTTTCACAAAGAGGACAGGAGCTCCCCAAGGCGAAAAGCTCGGACGGATGAATCCTTTATCAGACAACTCTTGAATCTGTTTTGATAACTCTTGCATCTCCGACAGTGCAAGACGATAAGGTGCTTTTGCAATCGGGTTGGCATTGGGTACAAGGTCAATATGAAACTCGACTTGACGAACTGGAGGCAAACCAGGCAGTTCATCAGGAAACACCTCTGGATAATCCCGAACAATCGGAATATCCTGAATACTCTTGCTCTTGCCTTTCTCCTCGGTGACATGTGCCAGGAAAGCAACATATCTTTTTCGCAAATAACTTTGGGCCTTTGTACACGACATAGGCTTCAATCCACCAGATGGTTTCTCTCCACGAACTTCCAGAACATCGCCCGACGAAAGAGGAACACGAACAATCTTATCAAAACAAACCACCTCAGCATGATGTTTGGTTAACCAATCCATCCCCACGATAATATCGAAACTCCCAAGTTGCATCGGAGTGAGGTCAATGGGAAAATGATGGTTATCAAAGTTTAACTGACAATTACGAATAACAGAATCGAGAACAAGAGGTTTACCAGTAGCAACTTCGACAGTTAAGGGTTTCCTCAGTTTAGTTCTAGGTATCGCAAGCAAAGGTTCAAAAGATAATGAAACAAAACTTCTATCGGCACCAGAATAAAAAAGAATAGATGCAGGTCGATTGTTAACAAGGAACGTACCATTAACCACTTCGTTGTCAGCCCTTGCTTCATTTGCGTTCAGATTGTACGCTTGCCCACGAGCGGGATTCACATTTGCGTTGACATTCGCATTCGGGTTCACATTAGCATTCGCGTTTGCATTCACTAGCCTTGGACAGTTGTTGCGGAAGTGACCAAACTCTCCACAATTGAAACATGAACCTGGTGGGAATCTAGTAGCATTCCCCTGGACTGGAGCTTGATTCTGAATAATCTGATTCTGACCCGAACAACAGACGTTGGCCAGATGCCCAAACCTACCGCACGTTGTGCATTGCTTACAAGCTTGTTGTGCAACATGATGACCGTTGCAGCGAGTACAATGGGGTGCGGTACCAGCATATGCTTTCTTCACAGGCGGTTGAGCTGGTGGGTTTTGAGGGTTCTGAGCAGTTTGTGCAATTACTGCAAAGTTCTGAGCACCCTTTCGCTTTATAGACTTCTTCGACGACTCAACTTTCTTACCCTTACCCTTTTCCTTGACAAATTCGGACGACTTCTTCTTATTACCCTTACATGTAAGTTTACCCTTCCTGACTTGCGACTCAGTCAGGGTAGCAGATAACTCGATCGCTTGAAGAACAGTAGTAGGGTTAACGCCAGTCACAATATCCTGTATGGAATCGGGTAAACCATCGATATACCTCTCTATCGCTTTCTCCAACGGGGTAACCATAATAGGGCACAAAAGACTGAGCTCCTCAAATCGATCCGTATACGCACGGTGTTCTCCCCCATCTTGTTTTAGATCGTCAAACTCTCGTTCCAAAGCTCGAATTTCGTGATGGGGGTAAAACTCTCTCATCATGAGAGCTCGAAGCTCTTCCCATGTTTGTGCCAAAGCCACTTCGGCACCCCTGTCGCGCATCACTCCGTTCCACCATGTAAGAGCACGCTTCTCAAACACACTTGATGCAAATTCAACCTTACGCCCATTCGGACATTGCACATGTCTGAATGTGTTCTCGATACTTTCGAACCATTGAAGGAGTGCAGTTGCTCCTTGCGACCCAGAAAAATTTAGCGGCTTAGCAGAGTTGAAACTCTTGAAATTACATTGTGCATTGTTATTATTGTTGTTGTATAGCTCGTGGATTTGGGTCACAACGCCTGGAAGCACCGCAGCCATTTGCTGAGAGACAAGGGCTGCGACTTCTTCAGCAGTAAAAGATTGTGCATCACGTCGAGGAGGCATTGTCTAACAAGGAAATATGAGAAACGAGTGAGGTCGACAATTAGGAAAAACAAAAGAGGTATTGAAAATATCGACGAAACATAAGGTATCGCGAAGACATGCTCGCCTATAAGTGACTAATCAAAGTAATGAATCAAAATAATGTATCGCGAAGACATGCTCGCCTATAAGTGAACACTCACCCCAAGAGTTCCTAGGTAAGAGTGACTGGTCCGATTATGTGGATTTGTACGAGCACTCTAGCCTTAGACAGAAAACTCAGGGTACAGGCATTCACTCTTCCAGTTTGCACGTGTTCACATTATTTAAACCCAAACTTTGATGAGATTTTGAAAACTCAGAAGGCACTAAGCCAAAAATGAGTCAAACTGGTAGGGTTCAAAACCTTACAACAGAGGGTTCAAAACCTAGTAATCAATCATCCTAGAACGAATGATTAATTTTCGAAGCAGATTCGAATTTTGTTTTTAAAAATCTAAACGCAAATCAACTTGCGTTGGCGTCCTAGAAAGTTATAGTCTAGGTCAAAGTATTACTAATAACCTAATTCCCTATAACCATTGGCTCTGATACCAACTTCTTCTGTCACACCCCGACCACGTAAAAACAACAAATCGTGGCGGAAACGTCGGGGAGTGTTGTAACAGAATTATTGTTTCAAACCATGGATACAAAGAGTTTCGTTTTGTTGAATATTAAACATTGTCTTAAAGTTAAACAAGCAAATAAAACATAGTCTATCATCGTTATTAAGTCACTAAGGCCTCGTCCAGTCCTAAGTGAGCATGCATCCTATTCGCAATCAACATTAAGCAACATCACCTGAAACATATGTAAAAACAAAGTCAGCAAAGAAATGCTGGCGAGCACATAGATTTTGTGTGAGTGTCAGATTCATGGCTCGTTGAAATATCTCATACAACTTCGTTAATCGATATTTGAATCCTTGTTTTGTAAAATGTTTGTATTGTAAAAATAAATAACCACGTCAAAACAGATTGGTTATAATTTATAAACCTTGATGCCATGAATCTTAACCCAAAATATTTGTTTATGTAAACCAAATAATAAATCGTTCTCGTAATAAAACTCGTATGGTTTATATGGTTTAGTAAACCTCGTTGTGTGACATCGTTTAACTCGTTGTCGTTATAGATCATCGTTTACTTGTTTAAATCGTTCATAATCGTTCAATCGTTCTCGTACAAATCGTTCTCGTTTTAATTGTGAAAACTACTTTTGGTTGTCTCGCTTATAACATTCAAACCTTTGTGACTCGTCCATCGTTCAACTCGTTCTTGCATTAAGAAACCTCCAAAGGGTAAGTTAACAATCATCAGATTCAGTCGTTACCCACCTAACCCACACATAACCATGGGTGCGGTCTGATAACGGGATTTGTCAGATCCTATGGTACCATAACCTAATACTGGTCGGTTCGGCCAAAATTAATGAATGTCATTCGTTATGTAACTACAACCAACAAGCTCGTTCACATTATCGAAATCGTTATTTGTTTAATATAAACCATCTTAATCGTTTTGAAACCATCGTTGAAAAATCGAAATCGTTTGATACATATGAATCACCCCAAAACAATCGAAAAAAGTAAAAGAGGGGATCTATGTACTCACCTTCGGGTGCGTTTTTATAAGTTAACACAATACCTCAAATTGTTTATTCATCCTAAATTAAATAAGAATGATTTAATAATCAAAAACCCACAAAAATACCGAAGTTTCTCCGATACTTAGAATTTTCACATAACTTTGAGATTTCTCGAAAAGTTATTATTTTTTATTATCTTGGTGTATTTGTATATATGTACTCAAGCGTAACACACATAATCTTGTCAACACTAACACATGATCATACACATATTGTAAAACACATAGCACATTGTAACAAATAAAATAACCCATGAACAACTCATTCTAGTGTATGTTGAAAAACAGTTATTTTAGCGTTTCGGAAACATTTTTGGGTGTCGGAAGTCACGTATGACAAACCAAACACCAAGTAAACTTAATATAAGTTAAAATACTTATTTTTATAGCAAAAATATCAGTTTGGTTACTGATCTAAAACAGTTTTGTAAAAATCATCCGAAAAGCCGATTTTTAACTGTTTTACCGCATAGTTTTGCATCAAACGTTACCCGAACCATCCGAAATCGAAATGACTTGAAATTTTAACACAATCCATGTTATTTACTGAATAAAATAATGGTTATACTCATGATAGTTCAGGTCTTAAACAAAGCACATAAATCATGCAAATTTCACATAATTTACCACTTTTTAAGCTATATGTACAACATGCAAAGCTATCAAACCTATGTCAAAGTTTCATGCCATTTTAATACATAAAATAATATTGTTTTTAGTGTTTATAACCTGTTCAAAAACATTTTTTTTCATACAACCATTTTTTATCACTTCTTGAGCTTTAAATCAACATATATTCACATGTACAAGTGTCTAAAGCATACTATCATATCACCAACATTTCATATGGGTTTAGATGCATCAAATATGTGATTTATTCATGTCATTTGCTGATGTACTTGAACATTGAACATATCATACATAGATCATCAATCACTTGCATTTTAACTATTATTTAAGAACAAGCAACAACACAAACAAGTACTTATCAAGATATCAAATTTCAAAACTCATACACCCATACATACATATATACATATACATATATATATATATATATATATATATATGTACGGTCATACACACATATACATATATCACCATTCTCATTTGTAACAAGACCCATTTCATTTTAGATTTCAAGTTTGTGAAAATTCCAAGATTCAAGAGAAACTTCAAATCATCAAGAACAACCAAGAATCAAAGTATGATTTAAACATAAGTGTTATACCTTCAAGATTCAAGTGGGTTGTGGGATGAGATTTTGATGATAGGAAGCTTGAAATTACTTGAATTCACCTTGGAAACCCCTTTAGATCTTCACACCAACTTGAAGGTTGCTAGAAATGGGCTTGAATATGAAGAACAAAATTGAAGAAAGGATGAAGATGGTGAGAGAGAGAGGGGACGGTCAAGGGGAGAGAGAGAGTGGGGTTTGAGTGTTGTGATCTCTTGAAAGATTATGGAGATATATAAGAAGATATGGTGGAAGATATGGGCTAGCATGCACATACACTTGGCATCCAACACTCATGCAAGATCAAAAGAAATATTTGCAAATCTTGGAAAATATATGGTGGGTCCCTCACATATATTACAACCGTAAATATGGGTGGGGGAGGGGTTAAAGTGTAATTTTGATGGTAAATAAGATAAAAGTAGGTGTTTAACTGGATACCGGGTATTTTATCCAGCGTTTAAATCTCGGTTTATGGCGTTCTAAATTATTTTTATTATTCTATAAAATAAACCCGCCAAAATATTACTGAAATAAATTTCAGTTGCCAAGACTGGCTGCTTTGTCTGCGTTTTGCAGTAGAAGCACTGTGTTACGCAGTAACACGCGGTACGCGCTTTAAACTTGAAAAATAACGTTTTTAAGCGTTTTAATTTATTTTTCAACACGGACCTGATTAAAAATAAAATTTTAATCATAACAGAATATTTTCAGGATTTAAATATTATCCGGGCGGTCACCAACGTTCGTTTCGCAGTTTTGTCGTAAATAGTTCTAAAGTTCAAATAAACATGTTTTTGCCATACCGAATCCTTCGAAACTTATTTCTAAGTTATGTAAAGGATATTTAAGGTATGTTTGGCTTATGTCATAGTTCCAGAGTGTACGTCGCGTTAAACTGATTGCGTTTACGCACCAGTTTGCGTATAACCTTCCAGAAAGTGATCTAAAGCTTGAAATCGGAATCGAATCAAATTGTAAAATCATCAAACACAATAACACACATAATAACACCAAACACATTGTTTTATTGATAATCAACATTGTTTTACATTAAATGATGATTACAGAACACGGTTGTCACAAAAGGGGGACATGAACTCACAGTTTTGCGTACTTCAATCCGACGTAACTCAAGCTGCTACTAGTGTGCACGACTACCTACAACGTACTACGGTCTATTAGACGAGCGGGTCGTGCCTTGACTTAGTATTAATTAGTGTCTTTGAGTTACTTTTCTTTGTGTCCTTAATATTATTCCGAGTTATATAATTATTTGTTAAAATAATAAATATTTTAACTTAAATTATATTTATAAATTTTGGAATATTAGTTAAAATGATACATTTTAAGTTGTCAAGTTTATGTATTTGTACTTGTATAACTCCCCAAGGATGGGTGTATTTGTATTCGTATTCTTATCCTACTATATTTTTGCCAAGTATCGATGGCGTATTCCGGTGTGTAATTATACGTACGAGAATACGTATTTTTATTGTGTGTATTAAGTATCTCATACTTAATTTTTGTATTAACCTTTCCGAAATAATACTTCTAACAAAAATACATCAATATATATTTCCAAAATATATATTTTAAGAAATATTACATAGAAAAATTATTTAGAATTTTTCCTTAGCAAAAATATTTATACTTTTCATATAAGTCTCAAGAATAATATGTTTTCAAGTCTAACTTAGAAAATATATATATAAATCTATTTTTCACCCAAATATAATATGTCCAAAGTTTATTTAAGAAATATATATTTTCTCCCAAAAATAATATATCTTCTAATAATTCCAAGAAAATATATATTTTTACTTACCCAAAAATAATATATTTTCTACTTGTAAAAAATATGAAATATTTTGTAATTATTGTAAAAATCATATTTTTGTTTTCTTGGTGCGCAAAATACTAATTACCAAAATATACTTATGAATTTATCTCCGGAATATTTTTGTGAGTTATATTCCTTGTTCGGTTTCTTCCAATATTTTGGATATCTTTTGTATATTCATTCTCTTTGAATTTTAGTAATATTTTGGATTGTAATTTCTTGGTATTTTGGTGAGTTATATTATTTCAAGTCCTAAAATAATATAACTAATACACATAATATACAAATAATCACACACATGGTGACATCTAAATATATATTTCCTAAATACATATTTAGTCACTTTTATTTACAAAAACCAACCTCCAATATTTATAATCTTGTAACAAAAATTACGGCAAACTTTATATAAAATTTCATGGTTAAAAATATACTTGTAATTATTTGTTTAAAACTAATTTTTTGAAGTGTTATATTTTTAGAAAAATTTTGTCATAGTTTCCCCTTAAAAATAGAGGTTTCCATGCTTTCAAAGCATATCATTTTCTTTTATAAATCACCACAATCAACAATAAACCAATCAACACTTACCAAGTGCCATAAATCAAGCATTAATCACTACTTCATGAACTTGAAAATTTATAAAAATTTGTAGTAACTTACTAGTGTATTTAGTAAACTTAGTTACCCTCTAAAGTGTGGTTATTTATTTAAAAAAATCATTCTTGAAGAATTTAGATGTTTTCAACTTGTAAAATATTTTTCTAAAAATATTTCTTCTTGAGTTTTTCTTGTTAACACATGATTCTACACTTGATTAACCACTAAAAACGTGATTAATTTCTTTAAGAACCAAGCTTATGTAAATCTTGTATTTTTAACTTGGTTTCTTGAAAAATATCTCTTGTATTCATATGTTTATAAGATTCACATCATACTTTGATCATCACACTTCAAGAAAACATTAAATCTTTCAAGTTCATTCTTTACATAAGGATGATCATAACATAATCATCCTCTCATCTTGCTAGATTATGTCTTTAGTCACTATCTAGCAAGATCATGTGATGTTTAACATCATATACACCAACAATCAACAATCATCAAGCATAATAACACATAACAACATGATTTCTTATGATTTTTAAGCTTATGTTTAAGTTTCATGTTCATGATTCATAGTGTTCTTCAAGATTATTTCCTTGTATCATTCTTTAACCACCAAAACAAGATGTAAAATAAGGTGTAGATGATCTTACTACTAGCTCAAGGCTAGGGATGAATACAAGATGAAGATGAAGTGGTTAAAAGCACTTGCATGAGGTCCTTACAATTCCAATGCTTGCAACCTTCTTAGATAGGCCCGAGACACCTTAGAATCACCTTAGGTTACTTGCAAATGGGCTAGAAAAATTTAGAGATGCAAGGGGGTGCTTGGCCATGAGCTTAAGGAAAGAAGAGAGGAGATGTGTTTGAAGTTTCAAGTGTTGGAATGTAAATTGTTATGATCTTGTGATTATTTTATAAAGTCTTCCAACAACATTTACACAATGTATATTATACTTGGAATATGCTCTACAAATGCCTTTCAATAATCAAATAAAATCTTCAAGTGGGGCCCATGTCTCCTAACCGGTTGGGGGGGGGGTAGTGCTAGTTTGGTTTCAATTACTAGCTAGGTAATTTGGTTGAAAGTTAAGTGTAATGGTTAGGGTTTTAGATGTTATAACGTTTTAGAGTGTGTTATGATGTTCGGTGACCATAACTAGCTCGGAAATGCTAAAACAATGGCTCTACCGAGAATTTGGTATTGCTGAACCTGGAAATGGATTTTGAGGATTTGCCAGCACCTATGTCTTGGGAAGGTTTTATGTCTTGGGAAGGTGAGTTCCATTTGGAATAGAATCCCTCCTCACGAAGAAGAATTGATTCCTCCAGTTAGTATCGTTCTTGGTGGCTTTCAAGATTGGGTGAGCCTGTTCAGGTTTGGATTTGAAAAGATATCGGTAGGAACCATGACTAACAAGATTATACAACTGGCTCAACTCAGACATCCCTATGTCAATACCCTCCTGCTCAACTATGTGCTCAAGTGTATATAGGATCCTCCACACCATCGGCATGGCTTGTATATAGCATAAGCTAGTAAGTGTGAAGAATCCCTGTGTGAGTTCAGGGAAGGGATAAGTGAACCCAACCCGAAAAGGGGTTGCAGGGAAGGTGATCCATGTATCTGATATGCAATCACTTTTGGTTGGAGAGTCGAAGGGTCTGAATATAGTGCCATCAGGGAAACATGGGCGTAACCGATCGATATCAGGATCAGTGAATCGGCATAGCTCCATTGAAGGGTTTTTTTGTTAAACCCTGACTCTTCAATGGACTATTATGTTCCGGATTTTTGGCGGGGGAGGAACGAAGGCTCATCTTCGCCATTGATTTTGAAGAACAGAGGATAAGGGATAAGAAATTAGAGAGAAGGAAGAAAGAGAATACCTGCTGAGATCTTCGAATATGGATTTAAAGAAGAGGGTCTCGAGTATAAATGCAAAATTTCATTCTTATCTCTAACCCTATTTATAATGATTGTTGTTGCAGGAAGGTGACTGTTGCTGACATCAGCCTGTAACGGCTATATCCACTTGCAACGGCTAGTCCGAAAATCGTTCAAACATGACTATCTAATTAAATATTAACTAATCATGTTTGGGGGCAATTGTTAGGGATAGAATTTCACAGCTTATGGATCACGGATCCTCAAGTGAAGCCTGGATCACTGATCCTTAGTTCAGTTTGAATTAAGGATGCTCAGAAGAAGCTGAAGGAATAAGGATCCATGATCCTCATTATTATCCTAAACTAACAATTGTTTCCATCACCTTTTGGCTTGTTTTGCAGGTATGTTTCGAAGAGAACTTATTCCATCCGAGATTCCAGGGGAATATGCTCTTTATTTTCAACATGTGCACAAGCTGAGGACCGTTGGTGGTGATCGTGGGTGAATGACTAATTTTTCGGATAGTTAAATATTTTTAGCTAAGTTAATTGGGGTATTGAGCTAAATTTAAAAACCACTTTTTACTCTGGTGAACACACATCATTTCTGTTGCTATCTCTCGAATACACACACACTAGAATTCATTGTATCAAGCTCAATACTTCCGAAGTTGTAAACTTGTTTATTCAATATACTTGATAGTGATAGTTTTCACTATCCAAGGTTTTTTATGCCGGAGATCATACCTTGATCAAGGGTTTTTTCCTCGTATAAATCCTGGTGTCAATCATATATTTCATTCACTTGTTGTTCATACATTTGTCCAATTAACCAAGCATCATACCTTACAAAAATCAGATTTGGTTACACTATCCTTGTGTGATTTTTTACCAAAACACTTCCTATAACCGTATGTGTTTCATCACAGTGGTTATCAAGAGGGATGCCAAGTGCTAGGATCCCCCCTCTGTACTTCTTCTTCCATATCCAATATGGCTTTGATTGTTTTAACAAACACTCTTCTTCTGTTGTCAAAATGGATCACGAATCTTCTGATTCTGATGGTGTATCTCCATGAAACGATGGCTGTCATTTTTCTTCCTTTCAGGGTTTATTTTTTTTAAATTTGGCATTTTGGTTAAAGATGGCGTTTTAGTATGATCAATTGAAGTGATGATGGAAGCGATGGTAACATCGTTTATATAATGATGTTTTTGACGCATAGTTTAGGAGGGAATTTTTTGTAGTAAATGTTAATATGATGGCGTTTTAGTATGATCAATTGAAGTGATGATGGAAGCGATGGTAAAGTCGTCTATATAATGATGTTTTTGGCGTGTAGTTTAGTAGGGAAACTTTTGTAGTAAATGTTAATAATTAACATTCAGTTACGTTACTGTTTGTTCCATCCACCTGCTAAGTCTGCAACGCGTTTTATCAGTAATGTTTGGCATTTTGTATTATTGGTGTTTTTGTGGTTTTTGAATGGCGTTTTACTCATTAGTTTGGCGTTTTGAATTAGAGCAGTAAAATGACCTTTTTACCATTAATGAAGCATGTTCCAAGTAATAAAATTGATGTTATGTACGAAAACGCCACCGCGCCAATCTAGTCCATAGATTGTTTTGATCTGACGATCCATAGACGTTCTCACTTATGAAAACAACTAGTTAACGCGAAAACTCTAAAACTAACTAAGAAAGCCTAAAAAACATACCAATTTTTTTTTACCAATTTTCTCTATTTTTTGTATATAGAAAATAGCGATTTTTAATAAAAAAAAAATTGTAAAAAAAATTGGTATGTTTTTTAGGCTTTTTTCAGTTAGTTTTCGAGTTTTTGCGTTAAAAGTGGTTTTCATTTGAACTATCCCCCATATATATATATATATATAGGGAGAGGATCATGAGAAAACTACGTATAAATGAGAAAACTAGAAAACTAACTAAAAAACCTAAAAAAAAAGCTAAAAAACATACCAAAATTTTTTTTTTACAATTTTTTATAAAAAAATCGGTAGTTTTTATATATAAAAAAATTAAAAAAATTATGTTGTACTGCACATGTGCATTATATGTGTACTACACATGTGCACTATATCCGTAATAGTGCACATGTGCAATACAACAAAAAACTTTTTTTTTCTTTTGAAAATTTTTTTCCATGCATATAAAGCTGCGATTTTTTAATAAAAATTTTAAAAAAATTTTGGTATATTTTTTTGGCTTTTTTAGTTAGTTTTTTGGTTTTCTCATTTAAACTAGTTTTCTCATGATCCATCCCCTATATATATATAGGGAGGGGCTCATGCGAGAACTCCATTTATTTATTGCGAGAACCGCGAGAACCAATGTGAACACCACCTAAAATAGCTAAAAAAACCTAACCCCCCCACCCCCCCCCCCCCCAAGCTAAATGCTAAAAACTAAAACCCCCAAAAAACCTAAAAAAAAACCAACCCCCCCCCCAAAAAAAAACCTAAACCCCCCTCCCCCACCCCAAGCTAAAATGCTAAAAACAAAACCCCCAAAAAAATCTAAAAAAAATCTAATATTTTTTATGCTCAAATCGCTACTTTTAGTGGCAAAAAAAAATTTATTTTTTTTGGCTTCGGAAAGTCGCGATTTTTATATAAAAAATATTAAAAAAAAAATTTGTGTGATTTTTAGCTATTTTTTAGGCATTTTTGGTTGTGTTCACATTGGTTCTCGCGGTTCTCACAATAAGAGGTGGTTCTCGCATGATCTTCTCCATATATATATATCTTGTTATATATTTTGATTTTTTTTTAAATTCTTTTATGCTTTATTTATTAAATATATTAGTAAAATTACCAATCTACCCTAATTAACATGAAAATTTAATTATGTTCGGGCTAAAAGACATACCGTGCAAGGTTTTGTACACATAAAGTATGAATCCCGTCAGTTTTAAAGGCAAAGGACATAGTTTGCAATTTTCTGTAAACATAAAGGACGATTTTTGTAATTTACTATATTTTTTATACATAAGTTATTTTTAGCCCAAAATTCAGGATTGATACCTAATAAAGAATTAAAAGCAAAACCCTAACTATTTAGTTTTCTATTTGTATTTCCAAATCCAAAATCCCACTCCCTAGACGCTAAGTCGCTGCCCAAATCCCGCTCACTAGTCGTTATCGACTTCTTCAGTCCTTCACATTTCACAAGCTTCACTGGTTTGAAACCCTAATTTGAAACTCAAGGTTGTTATCAGCGATCTTCAGTCCTTGCTGGTCACTATCGGTTTCTTTAGTCCTCGCTTGAACCATTGATGATTCACTCACACTGGTAACACCGAACTCTCAAATTGATGAAGTCATTCGACTCTCAAATTGTAGGAGTTTGTACGAAACCAAGCAAAAACAATTTGAATCCAGATGCTCGGTTTCAAACCAAACCAAGTTTTAGCATTAATACCTTATGTTCATGTTTCTACATAACTTTTAGTTTCGAATAGCCTACTTTTGATTGGAATTTTGTTTTGCAGGTCTAATGGAGTTTAAAGAGCTATTCGGGAGCTATACGGAGAATCTGGACTAAAAGCAGATCAACCGGGAGCGAGAAACAAGAAAAACAGAAAACAAGATTTGGAGGGGTCGTCGGCGACGCCCTCCAGAAACGTTGTCGGCCAGAATTGCTCGTAAATAGTAGTTTAAGGCGTCGGAAAGATTTTGACTAACCAGGGGT
Organism: Helianthus tuberosus; assembly: GCA_030545235.1. NCBI lineage: Eukaryota > Viridiplantae > Streptophyta > Magnoliopsida > Asterales > Asteraceae > Helianthus > Helianthus tuberosus. The sequence continues at coordinate 146,125,630 of CM060393.1, forward strand.
CGTCGGCGACACCCTAGTGGGTCATCAGCGACACCCTCATCTGATGCAAAACGGGAATTTTCAATTCTTGATGTTTGGGGACGAGTTATATGAATGTTTTTGGGGGGTTTTTCAAGGAGTTACGCAATTTTGGAAGGAGAGCACTATCTTGGAGCCAAGAAACACCACCAACCTCATTCCCAATCCATCTGGATCGATCACAATCATCCGAATTCACCATCCATCTTCACCTTCCTAACCATAATCACCATCATTCCCATCATCCCACCAATCCATTCTCCATATCCATCCACCACAACCTTAACCTTCATCATCATCATCATCCTCAAGGCTTCAAGATGTCCATGTTCGAGCTTCAGTCATTTGTTGACCACGTTTCGTTCAACACGAGCGGCTAGTTTCTTCGGGTTTCACCCCGGTGCAGGCTTTTGTAAGGATTTTTAAGGTTTGCTACTTGGTTAATATTTGGTTTGTGACAATTTGAATTGCATTTAAATCATTAGATAATTGTCTTGCATTTATATTGAATCCATGAATTGTCAAGTGAGTTATGAAATTTGACTTTATGGAATGTTTATGTGTAATTATACCTTATCTTTTGATAGGATTTGCTTGTCCAATGTAACGAAGTGCATTGCGTTCCGTCTTATAAGTTGATAGCAATATGCACCTAAGCCTCATGATTTTAAACCGTTAATGAACTAATTCAGTTAAACTAAGTTAAAACGTGAAGTAACCCTAGGTCCTACAATCGTCGAACCGGGTGTGAACCATGTTTCCACTATTGCTTTCAATCCATAAATCAAGTTTTCGTGCAATCGAAAGTGATGTGTGGTAAAATACACATATTTTTCCCGTGTAAAGTGTATTATTATTGTATAGTTTTATTTATTTTTATTTAGTTTTTAGTGCTTTATGTCATTAGTTTGTGTTTTGTCAGGTCCTGGTGTAAATGGATCGAAAACGAGTAAGAAGTAAATAACCAGCTAGTTGGGCAGAGTAGAATGTGAGTGACTGAATCAAAATCGCAACCATCTTCTTTAAGTAGACAAAGGCTGCTATCTCTATGTTATCTAAAAATCGCCTATCTATATATTATTATTATTACTATTATATAGTAATACATGCATGCAAGCCTTGTCGCCCAACAATAACGTGAATTGAGATTTGGGCCATGAATTAGAAAAAAAGCAAAGAATAGAGGAACACAGGAGTTGGACGTGACTTTGGGGGAAGCTACTTTGAATGAAATTAGTGGGCTTTGACTTAAACCCTGTATATATTCGAGACATATACATTGTTTTTGGTGGAGGAAGGGAGACGGCTGCATATCAGACGGCAGATAAAAATTAAAAAAGGGCATACAAAAGGCGATTTCAAGGAGAAGAAAAGATTATACGGTTCAAGTCCAAAGATCTACGATTCAAGATTCGAGTTTGGGTTAGCGATTAGTTAGTTTCAGTTTCGAATAAATTTGTGTTTTTCAGATTTGATGCTATGTTTCGCTTCTCGTTTCACACTCGGTTTATGTTTTTAGTTATGATTATTGGCTAGTTCGTATTTTCTACCCGGGTTTGTGATGAATATTTATTGATGATCGGTAACTTCTCGGTTTTGGTAATTCATTGATGGTTTAATATTAAGGTAAAAGACCTAATTATATTTTACTAGATGTATATGCATGCTTAACTTTGATTTATTATCTTATAATTGTTCCTCGTGTGTCTTTGTGAATGTCTTTCATGTATAGATGCATGTTAGGTTACCTACTTTGTGTTTCTAACTAGTTTATGGTTTATCGTGCACGTATTCCATAGGAACGTTGTTTGAAATCTAGAGGAGTTTAGTGTTCTACCTATTCTTGAGACCGGAAGGAGATAGATAGTTAGGTTTGTCTTTGGTGCTAGGTATTTAGGTGTAGTGAGACCGGGAGGAGATCTGTCTAAGTGGCCTAGTATTATTTGTTTTCCTAAGTCTTGTCAAGTGTTTTTAGGTTACCCCGTGCACTCTAGGGTGTATTGTGATTAGTGAGACCGAGGGGAGATCTAGTCTTTGGGTACTTTAGTATTGTTGGAGAGACCGGGAGGTGATCCAACCCATACCAGTGAGATTTATTTGACCTTTAGGACCTTAGGAGAAGTTGATGAGACCGGGAGGAGATTCAACTTATCTTTAGTTTTAGAGTGTCGTATTATTAGAACCTGGTTCCTTCATAGTTACCATTGTCGAGAGAAAACTGAGAGTCACATATAGGATTCCAAACCTGGGTAGTGTTTCTTCTTCCTTGATTTCACCCTTAGCGTCCACAGTTGCATCTTGATAGTTTAGAATCATTATTTAATTCCTTAGTTTAATTTGTCAAAGCCTTAAAACGCTCAAAACAATTAAAATCCAGTTAAGTAATTAGGTGAGTCAGGGTCTAGTTAGCGTCGCTAGTGTCTCGTGGGTTCGATACTCGGACTTCATTAGAGTTTACTACGTACGATAGGTACACTTGCCTGTCAGTGGTCTAGCATTTAGAGAGTCTTAGTTTATAAATTTAAAACTAGGGTGTCTAGATTATGTTAGTTTTTTATTAGACCATAATTAGCACATCAAGTTTTTGGCGCCGTTGTCGGGGACACTTAGGCGATTGCGTTATTAGCTTTGACGTATCTTATTTTTTTAATTGGTATTATTTGTAATTTGAGTCTTAGGGTTTGAGTCTTAGAGTTTGTGCCTAGTCGTAGTGTGTCGAGTCTTTATTTTTGTAAATATTTTTTATTAGTTAGTTTCTCTTTTCCTTTCCTCTCTCTACTTTGTGTTGTTTTTGCTACTCTCTTCATGGCAGGTTATCTTAGCGAGTACCCTCCCTATGTTTGGGCGTTCATGGAATCATGTCAAATATTCGCTCAGATAACGACAATAGCACAGGACCAAGGAGATCTGATGTTTCCCGAAATGTTCACCATTCTTGAGCGAATGATCGAGACACTGAGTCAAATGACCAAGGAAAGCATGAATCAACATGTATATCTAAGGTGTCAGGACTGTGGTGGACCGCACTGGTATGAAGATTGTCCTGTTTACGTGAATCAAAAGAAAAATCAAAGTACAATACGGTCTACATGGGATGATTACTATAATATTGATATTGGCTTTGAGAGCTATGGGGGGGGGGGGGGAAGAAGAAGTAGTAGAGATAAAAGAGGTTGAAGAGGAGCTTCCCAATAATCTAGAGTTGTCTGATATAGGACTGGAGACGACAACGGACGATTCAGTCCCACCTCCGGTTAAACAGGACGTGACCCCTAATTGGTATTCCACGCCATGGTATTACGGTCCTGGACCCATTGATGATGACTTCTGGAGAGACGATGATGAGAGAGAAGAAGCTAAAGAAGAGCCACTTGCCAAGATGGATGATGAGGAAATTGAAGAGCATATACCATCTTGGGATGAAGAGTTTGGTGAAAAGTTGGTGGGTTTACCAACTCTTGAAGAGGGAGAATTTGACCCGGTTAGTGTCCTTGCATATTTAGAGATATTACTTGTAGGGGGGCCAACCATGGAGATCAGACAAATACCACACATAGAAGAAGATGAAGTGGCTACGGAGTTTGATAGTCGGCCCGTTGAGACGTTAGAAGATGAATTGCCACCACATTTAAATCACGGGAGCAGGCGCGAAGAAATTGCTTGGATCAACACATGGTGAGGGTCAGAAGATGGTATAAAAAGAAGCAAAATGAAAAACTGAAGTGCAGAGACAACCATCTTCCTCGTTACATGCATTGTATCAGATTTGGTCTAGGTAAATTTAAAGTTTGGTGGTTTAACCCGGTTGAACGCTTAAAAATATTTTCTAGTTTCATCATTAATTTCTTAATAAACAATGATGAACAATTAAAACAAAACGGGTTGGATAGAGGAGAAACCTCCAGATTAAATTCAAGTGTGGGAACGTTTCATAGAGTTTGTATAGAGTCGTAGTTTTTGTATATTGAGTCTAACTTAGTATTGTTTGAGTCGGTTTTTTTTTTCGGTACTGCTTTGGTTTTGCTTGTTTTTGTTTATGCAGGTTTGAATCGTACCACCCGTACTCAATCGCCATTCGGGTGATTTTGGAGCTGTTTTTCGAATATTAAGCATTTTCCAAGTATACCAGTTAGAGTCAAAGCCGATCGAGCTGGATTGGACGAGAGTTTTGGAGCTTACGCGTTATTTAACCAGCTAAGTCCTTTCCAATTTGCCCTTTGTCTTTTATTTCTTATTTATTTTTAGTTTTTGCGTCGATTTCCATCCTACATTGAGGGCAATGTAGAGTTTAAGTGTGAGGATGGGAAACTATCGTTTAAGTCTTAGTTTTTGAGTTATAAAAATTGTAAAAAAAAATACAAAAAAAAATTTTAAAAATCTAAAAAGATAGAAAAATAGAAAATGTCCTTGTTTTAGATGTTTGCAAAATTAAAACGGAAAATGATAGAAAAATAGGATTTGTTCGGGTTTCCAATAATAATAATAGGAGAATAAAAAATTAAGCTTGTGTCTAATTTTGGATGTGTGAGTAGGCCCGATTCGGTTTTAGGTTAATTGTTAGTTTGCTAGTGGGTTCCCATCTAGAAAAAGTAGGAAATTGAAACCGGAAAAAATAGCATAAGGAATGCCGTTATAAGCTAAAATTATTAGAATTTTTTATCAAAAAAAAATGAAATAAATAAGGTAGACCGAATAAATGACAAGGCCTATGTAATCTCTGTTGGGGATAGTGATTCTGACTTAGAATTCCTCTGGGATTGTTAAATAAAAATGAAAAAATACAGATGCCTGTGTAATCTCTCTTGGGGATGGTGACTCTGATTGAGAATGCCTCTGCGATAAGGTACGCATAGTCTAAAAGCTCAAAGGAAAAAAAAGTGATGAAAAATTTGATGTTGAATTCTTTTGATTTTGGTATAAAACGGTTAGGAAATAGTCCAGTGACTGTTCCTTTTGTTCTATAAGCTTGAGGTGGGATTAGGTGGACTTTGGTTTTTAGTGTGAGACCCTAGGTGAATTAACCGAACTTGAACTAAAATTACATGATAAGGGCTTGGAACCGGGTTTGGGTTTAAGTGGACACATATACTTGCAATCACGGTTAACATAAGTTTTAATTTTAATAAAATAATCTAGATCTTTGAACCTGAATATTTCTGATTCTGATTCCGTTTGCATAAGTCTTTTTGAGGGACGAAAAAGGGTTAAGTGTAGGGATATTTGATGTGTGGTAAAATACACATATTTTTCCCATGTAAAGTGTATTATTATTGTATAGTTTTATTTATTTTTATTTAGTTTTTAGTGCTTTATATTATTAGTTTGTGTTTTGTCATGTCCTGGTGTAAATGGAGCGAAAACGAGTAAGAAGTAAATAACCAGCCAGTTGGACAGAGTAGAATGCGAGTGACTGAATCAAAATCGCAACCATCTTCTTTGAGTAGACAAAGGCTGCTATCTCTATGTTATCTAAAAATCGCCTATCTATATATTATTATTATTACTATTATATAGTAATACATGCATGCAAGCCTTGTAGCCCAACAATAACGTGAATTGAGATTTGGGCCATGAATTAGAAAAAAAAGCAAAGAATAGAGGAACACAGGAGTTGGACGTGACTTTGCGGGAAGCTACTTTGAATGAATTAGTGGTCTTTGACTAAAACCTGGTATATATTCGAGACATATACATTGTTTTTGGTGGAGGAAGGGACGGCAGACGAAAATGAAAAAAGGGCATACAAAAGGTGATTTCAAGGAGAAGAAAATATGATACGGTTCAAGTTCAAAGATCTACGATTCAAGATTCGAGTTTGGGTTAGCGATTAGTTAGTTTCAGTTTCGAATAACTTTGTGTTTTTCAGATTTGATACTATGTTTTGCTACTCGTTTCACACTCGGTTTATGTTTTTAGTTATGATTATTGGCTAGTTCGTATTTTCTACCCGGGTTTGTGATGAATATTTATTGATGATCGGTAACTTCTCGGTTTTGGTAATTCATTGATGGTTTAATATTAAAGTAAAAGACCTAATTATATTTGACTAGATGTATATGCATGCTTAACTTTGATTTATTATCTTATAATTGTTCCTCGTGTGTCTTTGTGAATGTCTTTCATGTATAGATGCATGTTAGGTTACCTACTTTGTGTTTGTAACTAGTTTATGGTTTATCGTGCACGTATTCCATTGGAACGTTGTTTGATAATTTAGAGGAGTTTAGTGTTCTACCTATTCTTGAGACCGGAAGGAGATAGATAGTTAGGTTTGTCTTTGGTGCTAGGTATTTAGGTGCAGTGAGACCAGGAGGAGATCTGTCTAAGTAGCCTAGTATTATTTGTTTTCCTAAGTCTTGTCAAGTTTTTTTTTGGTTACCCCGTGCACTCTAGGGTGTATTGTGATTAGTGAGACCGAGAGGAGATCTAGTCTTTGGGTACTTTAGTATTGTTGGAGAGACCGGGAGGTGATCCAACCCATACCAGTGAGCTTTATTTGACCTTTAGGACCTTAGGAGAAGTTGATGAGACCGAGAGGAGATTCAACTTATCTTTAGTTTTAGAGTTTCGTATTATTAGAACCTGGTTCCATCATAGTTACCATTGTCGAGAGAAAACTGAGAGTCACAGATAGGATTCCAAACCTGGGTAGTGTTTCTTCATCCTTGATTTCACCCTTAGCGTCCACAGTTGCATCTTGATAGTTTAGAATCATTTAGTTAATTCCTTAGTTTAATTAGTCAAAGCCTTGAAACGCTCAAAACAATTAAAATCCAGTTAAGTAATTAGGTGAGTCAGGGTCTACTTAGCGTCGCTAGTGTCTTGTGGGTTCGATACTCGGACTTCATTAGGCTTTATTACGTACGATAGGTACACTTGCCTGTCAGTGGTCTAGCATTTAGAGAGTCTTAGTTTATAAATTCAAAACCAGGGTGTCTAGATTATGTTAGTTTTTTATTAGACCATAATTAGCACATCGGAAAGTTTTCAAGTTTTAGTAGTCAAGTAATTTAGAATAAAAAATCGCCGGTACACTCCGACACTTTTTTTTCAACAAACAACAAATTAACCATTTTCATAGCAAGCTTCATAATTGGTGAAAAAACATTAATAATCAATCACATCCATATGCAAACCATAAACTCTTCCTGGTTCAACCTCTTACTACCACTAACGCATTGTTAAGGGTAATTAGGGGATATAAATATTATCTTTGACCGAAGCGCGACACTCCGATCAAAATTTGGCGACATTTCCAGGGAGTTCGTGCGCTTTGTGTCACACCCTCAAAATCCCCAAGCGGAGTATTACTGCGAGGCGTGTGACTGACCAGGATCATACCACCAATCATAATAAACATTAAGTAAAGTAAAGTAAAACCATAGCAAAATAAACATTTAAATTTCACCAAACCAAAGTCCAAAAACCGAATTTAAAAGTTAGCGGAAGCATAAGATCAAAAACCAAAGTATAAGTTTAAAGTATCATAAAGGTTCTCATGAACAACAACGGTTCATGTCCCACAACGACTCCTTCTCCAATGCAAGCTCTAGCTAATACCCTAACGACCTGCAAAGCATGTGGTAACGTGTCAACAAAAAGGTTAGCGAGTTCACCGTTGGTTGTCCGTTTTAATGTTGTTCCAAAAACTATAAGTAGTTAAGTTGTTTCGAAAACCAAAAGTTATCCAGTTCCATATTCCCATAACCATATACCATGGGGGCTTCCCCATGTTGTAAACCACTAGACCCGTTACCATATCGACTACTGACTTAAGTTATGTTTATGTGCCCTACGTCAATGTCTATCATCATTGACAGTGCCCAAGTACATTAGTCCACTCCCGTCCTCTGCGGCATGGTGTGAGGCTTATCAGACCTTATAGCGCTATTTAACTAATGACCCGTTCACCATGACGATTAAGTCGATATAAAAATGAGGACCGAGGTATATATTCTACCCAAGGAGAATACGCAGACTACATCCCACCTAAGGGGGACAGTTGTTACTTAACCCATTCCGATTACATCCCACCTAAGGGGGATAGTTGTTACTTAACCCATTCCCAAACCACCAGGATTCCCATGCTTTGACGAAAGTGTGAACTCACCTTTGGTTGCTCGGTTGAACTCTTAAAATATAGCTAATAGTCAGGGTTGGTCAATCACGTCCTAGTATGATTACCATTTAGTTTATTAGTGATTTCAAATAAAGCACGTAGTTCCTACACGCATCTACCACATAACACGCACTCACTTTAACAGTTCACGCCCATATAAACATTCCACCTATAAATACTCAAGAACAAGCATACGATATTGCACATAACACTTTCATTGACATATAACACGTTGGATCATTATCAAATAACATACCCGACATTTAGACACGCAAGTCACTACTCATATTGTTTCAGCTTTAACATCCAAAACTGAGTTGTTTTCGGGTATTTTAATAAAATAGTTAACTTGTTCCAAAAATTCCCAAATTTTTACAGAATTTCAAAACGGTACAAATATTATTGTCTAAAAATCTCGGGATCCAATTCATTACCAATTATTTTATAAAAATCTATTTACTAGGCTGCAATTAGATTCGTCACTTTCTGATTGCAGTCCACGGAAAAATTCATTTAAAATTCATTGTAAGTCCGATTGATGAAATTCTAGTTGGAGAATTACAAGGACAAATGTGGCCATCTACAATATAAATTTCATGACCTAACTCTATCCAGGATTCAAGTTATGACGAAGAACACAACACATTTTCTGCAGAAGAAACGCAGCTTTTGCTGCTGTAGAAAACGGACCTATAGAAATAGCAAACGACCTCAAAGAAATAGCAAACGACCTTCAGAAAATCAATTTTTCGATTTATAACGGTCCGTTTACAGCCAACTGAAGTTGGCTGTTTTCATCAATCATCATACAGTTTTACAATTAAACAACACCAAAACGCGTGTAAACGATCCTAACTCTTCCTAATAACAACTCACAACAGGTTGATCATCAAATATCATCTAACCATCTCAAAATCACAAAACCCTAGCCATAACATATCATGATTTTTCATAGAAACGCAGCCAATGATCATATACGCATACAAACTATCGATTACTTCAACAAATCGCATACTTAACCGAAACAAATCATATAACATCAAAACCCTAGCATGTTAACTAAAAATCACAGCCAGGTTTCTACAAAAATCACACCAAGAATTTCAATTCAAATCAAGAACACTAACCTTGAAGCAAGAGAAGGGATTACACGGAAGTGAAAGGCGAATCAAGAAGCTGAACCAGGAACTAGGGTTTGATTTTTCGCAAGGAGGGGGGTCTTCCTCTGGTCGACGATCACAAGGGGAATTAGGGTTTTTGTTTTTGATTACTTATTCCCAAAGTCTCCTACATAATTAAAATCCAAGGGAGTTGGGCTAGTGGGCTACAAGGAAACAAGGGAGTGTGGGTTTGGGCCCCAAATTTTGCACCAAGGGACAAGGGGTGGGGTTTGGGCTTGTTTGTGGCGTAAGGGGGGGGGGGAGGGGTGGGCTTGGGTTGAGTTTTTAATAAGTAACGATTTCGCACAAAGTAACGGTTTCACAAGATTCATGAAATAATTAATTAAAACGTTGCATATCGCAGAATAATATTTTACGATGCTTCGATTCACAAAATAACGTATTCCAATATTTCAATTTTGGGTTTCCGGTATCACACATTACCAAGCACACAATCGTTCAAATAAAATCAATCGCCAAATTCAATTCATTTAACGTTCATACAATTACACAGTAAAACAAAACGTTCAGGAAATTACACGTGTTGTCACATCATCCCCAGGTTTAAAGAAATTTCATCCCGAAATTTAGCACACCGTTGCCAGAGAAGCTAGTCTTGTTGTGTGTTTTCCTGGGGTATCACATCATCCCCCCGTTGGTTTGGAATTTCGTCTTGAAATTCTGAATTAGCTTCTGTACTGGACTCACCTTTCTCGAACAACTGGGAGTACTTGTGTTTCATCTGGTCCTCCCGTTCCCAAGTGAACGCTGAGCCCCGATGGGAGTTCCAACAAACTCGAACAAGTGGTATTTTAGTACGTTTGAGAGTCTTGATTTCCCGGTCCATAATTTCCACCGGTTCCTCGATGAAGCGCAACTTGTCTTCGATGGTGAGTTCCTTGAAAGGAACGATAAGGGTCTCGTCTGATAAGCATTTCTTCAGATTTGACACGTGGAAGACGTTGTGAACACCACTGAGTTCTTCGGGAAAATTCAGTATGTAAGCCACCTTGCCAATTTTTTCTGTGATTTCAAAAGGTCTGACATATCGCGGATTAAGTTTGCCGTGTTTACTAAAATGGACCACAGCCTTCCATGGTGATACTTTAAGTAGCACTCGATCCCCAACCTGGAACTCGAGAGGTTTCCTACACGTATCCACGTAACTTTTCTGACGGTCATGAGTTGCTGCCATTCTTTGTCTGATTTGAGCAATCTTCTCCGTTGTGTCGACAACGAGTTCTGGGCCAGTGATTTGGCTATCACCAACTTCCGCCCAGCATAGAGGTGATCGGCATTTCCGCCCGTACAAGGCCTTAAATGGAGCAGCTTTGATGCTGGTGTGGTAACTGTTATTGTATGAGAATTCTACTAAGGGTAGGTGTCTTTCCCAGCCATTGCCAAAATCGATAACACATACTCGAAGCATGTCTTCTAGTGTCTGGATGGTGCGTTCAGTCTGCCCATCCATCTGAGAGTGATACGTTGTGCTCATGTCTGGACGTGAGCTAAAAGATTTGTGCATCGCCTGCCACAACTCAGATGTAAAACGTGAGTCTAGATCAAAGATAATAGAAGTTGGCACTCCGTGCCTAGAGACTACTTCCTTTAGATAGAAGTCTGCGAGCATAGAAAACTTGTCAGTTTCCTTGATTGCCAGAAAGTGTGTAGACTTAGTTAGTCGATCCACGATCACCCAGATGGTGTCGTTTCCCCGCTGAGACCTAGGCAAGCCAGTGACGAAATCCATGAAAATTTGCTCCCATTTCCATGTTGGGATCTCGGGTTGTTGGAGTAGTCCTGATGGCTTCTGGTATTCAATCTTAACTCTGGCGCATGTCAAGCATTTACTAACATAGGTCACTATGTTAGCCTTCAAACTAGGCCACCAGTACGTGGTTTTGAGATCGTGGTACATCTTATCAGAACCAGGATGTACCAAGTAACGAGACTTGTGCGCCTCATCCATCATAAGCTCGTGCAGATTTCCATAAAATGGAACCCAGATACGCCCCGCTAAGTAGTAAGCACCGTCATCCTTTAGTTCCAACCGCTTCTCCAATCCCCGTAGGGACTCAGCTTTGAGGTTTTCTTCCTTCAATGCCTCAATCTGTGCATCACGAATCTGCGTAGGAAGATTGGAGTGAATGGTAAGCTGTAATGAGCATACACGCTTAGGCTTGGTTTCCTTACGACTGAGGGCATCAGCCACAACGTTGGCCTTGCCGGGATGATATTTGATAGCGCACTCATAATCATTCAGAAGTTCGACCCACCGACGCTGTTGCATATTCAACTCCTTCCGATCAAAGATGTGCTGGAGACTCCTGTGATCGGTGTAAATGGTGTATTTGGTACCGTATAGGTAATGTCTCTATATCTTGAGTGCAAACACTACTGCTCCCAGCTCCAAATCATGGGTAGTGTAGTTGTTTTCGTGGACCTTGAGGTGGCGTGATGCGTAAGCAATGACCTTTTCACGTTGCATCAACACACAACCAAGTCCTTGGATTGACGCGTCATAATAAACCACGAAGTCCTCGGTGCCTTCAGGTAATGAAAGGATGGGGGCGCTGCAAAGTTTCTCCTTTAATAGTTGAAACGAAGATTACTGAGCATCACCCCATCGATAGGTGACACCCTTCTGCGTTAGGGTAGTGAGAGGCTGCGCAATCTTTGAATAATTAATAAAATAGTTAACTTGTTCCAAAAATTCCCAAATTTTTACAGAATGTTCTAAATGGTCTAAATATTATTTTGTAAAAATCTCGGGATCCAATTCATTACCAATTATTTTATAAAAATCATTTACCGGGCTGCAATCAGATTCATCATTTTCTGACTGCAGTCCATGGAAAAATTCATTTAAAATTCATCGTAACTCCGATTGACGAAATTTCAGTTGTATAATTACAACGACACCGGTGGCCATCTACAGTATAAATTTTGTGACCTAACTCTATCCAGGATTCAAGTTATGATGAAAAACATAACACACATTTTCTGCAGAAAAAACGCAGCTTTTGCTGCTGTAGAAAACGGACCTTTAAAAATAACAAATGACCTCGAAAAAATATGATTCTATTTGATTCGTTTTTTGAAAAGAAATACAATTTAGACTTCAGAAAATCAGTGTTTCGATTTATAACGGTCCATTTACAACCAACTGAAGTTGGCTGTTTTCATCAATCATCATGCAGTTTTACACTTAAACAACACCAAAACGCGTGTAAATGATCCCAACTCTTCCTAATAACAACTCACAACAGGTTGATCATCAAATATCATCTAACCATCTCAAAATCACAAAACCCTAGCCATAACATATCATGATTTCTCATAAAAACACAGCCAATGATCATTTACGCATACACACTATCGATTACTTCAACAAATCGCATACTTAACCGAAACAAATCATATAACATCAAAACCCTAGCATGTTAACTAAAAATCACAGCCATGTTTCTACAAAAATTACACCAAGAATTTTAGTTCAAATCAAGAACACTAACCTTGAAGCAAGAGAAGGGATTACACGGAAGTGAAAGGCTAATCAAGAAGCTGAAGCAGGAACTAGGGTTCGATTTTTTGCGCAGGGGGGGGGGGTCTTCCTCTAGTCGACGATAACAAGGGGAATTAGGGTTTTTGTTTTTGATTACTTATTCCCAAAGTCTCCTACATAACTAAAATCCAAGGGAGTTGGGCTAGTGGGCTACAAGGAAACAAGGGAGTGTGGGTTTGGGCCCCAAATTTCACACCAAGGGACAAGGGGGTGGGGTTTGGGATTGTTTGTGGCGCAAGGGGGGAGCGGCGTGGGCTTGGGTTGGGTTTTTAATAAGTAACGATTTTGCACAAAGTAACGGTTTCGCAAGATTCTATTAAAATGCAACCGCAATTAAGTACAAGTAGTGAGGATGAGTCATGAAATAATTATTTTTGGGTAACCCTTTACCCAAAAAAACGGTGTCGCAAGAGTCATGAAATAATTAATTAAAACGTTGCATATCGTGGAATAATATTTTACGATGCTTCGATTCACAAAATAATGTATTCCAATATTTCAATTTCGGGTTTCCGGTATCACACATTTCCAAGCACAGAATCGTTTAAATAAAATCAATCGCCAAATTCAATTCATTTAACGTTCATACAATTACACAGTAAAACAAAACGTTCAGGAAATTACACGAGTTGTTACACTTTGTGTTTGGATATTGTTTGATTTCGTGATTATTTGTTTAAGGTTTTCTTTTTCTTTTTTCTACTTTCTTTATTTTCTTGTTACGCAGGTGTGTTACTTGTGTAGGTTACAGAAAGTGCATGCATACAAGAAATTCCGGGAGGACCTCACCCGTTAGTGTTCGAACCGGAGATCGAGCGGGTAGTTAGAAGGAACCTAGCCAGCCAGTTAGAGGCAACACTGTCCTCTGATCAACCCAATACCAACTCACCACCTTAACCATCTTTTGGGCCCATTCCAATGGGTCACCAATACTCCAACCAACCCAACAACCAAAACCAACACCAATTCAAATATCAAGGTCCTCTATGCTCAAACCAAAATATCCAAAATAATCAACTGGCTGGTGGTAACAATTCAAGACCACCAACACCACCATTCCAACCCCGTACCCAAAACTAAAACAATAATAGACGTACACCCACACCTCCACCTCAAAACCAAAACCGACAAAACCCATTACAACCTAACCTCAACAACCGAAATGTTAACGCCAACCATGGAGTTATAATGAGCGGGTTGAAGATGATGTACGGGGTGACGACAATGAGGGTAATTTTTAAAGTGCTCGGGGGTTTGAGTACGCGGATTTTGGCTACCAAAATGCCAACTATGTGGGGAACAACGGCGATTACGGGTATGATTATGCCCATAACGATGGTTACGGCAATAACCGTCAACCACGAAATAACCAACGGAACCAGGACGACGGGAATTATAACAACAATAACGCCAACCGTAACCGGATTCCGCAATTCATGGGCGGTGGAAATCAAGGTGGTAATCGAGATGGTGATCGAAGGGGCAACCAACGACCGGTCAACCAAGAAGTCAATGGCCCACACCGTCAACAATCACATCAACTAGCCCCACGAGGTGTGAATGGTCGATTTAGACCAATGGTACTGAAAATGGCTCACCCATTGTTCCTCCACCTCGAGGGATGAGATCATTCGAGTGTAAACCCAAATATATCAAAATCCTACCTCATTTCATTGGTAGGATGCATGACGAGCCTTATACTGTTTTGGTAGAGTTCTCTAATATGTGTGGTACTATTGGGGGTCATAATTTTGAGATAGAAGAGGTGAAGCTACGGTTGTTCCAATTTTCATTGAAGGATAAGGCGAAACAATGGTTTCTCACGCTTCCGGCGGGTAGTATCCATTCTTGGGCAAAAATCCAACTATTCTTTGACGAATACTACTCGATAACAAAGATCGATGATGCACGGGATGAGATACGGTCTTTTCATCAGTTATCAGGGGAGTTGTTAGATGAGGCGCTTACTCGATTTAAGGAGTTGGTTCGAAAATGCCCTCACCATCAAATTCCTAGATAGGAGTTATTGAAGTGCTTTATTCGGGGACTGGATTCGGAAGCCACAAGTACCTGTTATCCGCAAGCAATGGTACCTTGTTGAAAAATCACGAGGAAGACGATTGGGACTTCTTGGAGAGAATGAGCAAAGACTCCAAGGCAGTTGCTATGGCGGACAGAGCCAAAAAGCATCCAGTTTCCAGATCACTACCCAATCTTGATTCGAGTGCAAATGATAGAATCGCCGCATTAGAGTGGGAGTTGACCCGTATGAACAAAAAGGATGTGGGTGCGGTTCAGTTTGCGGTGTATGAAGATTGTGGGGATATAGGTCATTGGACCGGGGAGTGCTAAATGAACATCGCACAAGATACTGAAGAGGTGAACCAAGTATATAGAGAACGGAAGCAATACGACATGAACTCCAACACTTATCAAGGTGGAAGATGTTTCAGTCAAAAGGTTTGACTCTACAACTCAAGGCTCAAGTTCTTCCCCGGGAAGCTCAAGATCAAGTGGATGTGCCCGTATGTGGTTACACGGGTCGGCAAGTTGGGTGATGTTACCATTGAGGACCCGAAGGATGGGTCAAAACAAATGGTCAATGGCCATAGGCTTAAATAGTTTCTCGATGGTAGTGACGAAATTGAGCCAAATAAAGAGTTGATAAGCTTCTTTGCGAGTATTCCAACATATGAGGTCATCTAAGGTACATTTTGTAAAGTTTTGTACATTTTAATTGTTTGGTCATTTGTGGCTCTTTACATTTATCGTTCTTTTGTTTCGTACTAACCTCTTTGATGTGTGAAATTTCGAACATTACATGAGGAACCATCCTAATTTTAGATATAGTAATGCCTCAAACCAAATGAACCCGAACTTTCATACGGGTAATCAAGGTGGTTCATCATATCAAAACGACAAGGCGGTAACCAAGGGGTTTACCAACGCAACAATTACAACCAAGGGGGTGCTAAGCAAGGGTACCAAAACCGGGATAACACTTATCAACGGGGTTACAACCATGAGGGTAATAGTAGCGGGTCGTTGAATAATCAAGGTGGCGGTGACGATTTAAGTGCAAAGATGGATGCCATGTTGAATATGATCAAAGAAACTAGAAACGAAAATGAGGTGCGAGACAAGTCGCATGAAGCCATAGTGAGGCAAGTGGGTTAGTTGGACGAAGATGTGGCCCAACTTAAAGGAAGCGGAGGACGACTTCCGAGTGACACCACGGTGAACCCAAAGCATCAGAGATCGGCTCAGAAAAACACACATGAGGTACCAATTAATAAATTTCTTTACGTAGTGGTCGAGTCATTGATAGTGGTGTCGAGTCACCACCACCTCAGTTTGTTGAAGGGGTGGTGGAAGATGTTAGTGATAAGGAGGTTGATGATGGTCAAACGGGTCAAAACAAAAATTCTTCAAAAATTGACAAAAGTACCCCTGTTGCAACCATCCCTGTCCCAAAAGCTAAGGAAAAGGGTGTGGAGGTTAATACCGCCCCTTATCCCAAAGCTTTATTGGGACCATCTAAGAAAGTGGTAACAAAACGTGGCCCGCAACAAGAGGAAATGTGGGAAATCTTTAAACAAGTAAAAATCAATTTCCCACTCTTAGATGCCATCATACGAGTACCCTCCTATGCTAAGTACTTGAAGGACCTATGCACCCAAAAGCGAACTACCAAGTTTCCTAAGAAACTTGATTTGACTGAAAATGTGAGTTCGATTCTTTCTGGTGCACTTCCACCAAAGTTGCATGATCCGGGGGTGCCCATTATTTCTATCCAAGTTGGATAATTTAAAATGACAAGGGCACTTTTGGATCTTGGGGCAAGTGTGAGTATCTTGCCAGGTAGTTTGTATGACTAATATGAATTTGGTCCATTGCAAGCGTCAAAAACCACCGTGGTGTTAGCCGACTTGACCCCTAAACGACCTTGTGGGATAGTCACGGATGTAATTGTCAAGGTTGAGGACATTTACTATCCGGTGGATTTTCTCGTACTCGATTATGTCTCTTTAGACTGAACCAAGCAACCAACGGTTATTCTTGGTAGACCATTTTTGGCGACATCAAATGCCCAAATTAATTGCAAATCAGGCACGGTCGACATAACTTTCGGTAACCGTCGGTAGTGGTTAAACGTTTTTTCGGGATTGACGAATCCTCTAGTCAGCGATGAATGTTACGTGGCGGACATTGTTGACGAGTGTATACCTCTATGCCACACGAGTGTCAATGAGGAAAACACAATAGTGGAATGTTTTATGTTTGACAGGTTGCAAACGGAGACAAATCGGAGCATCGATGAGGAACAAAAAAAGATGGAAGTGTTGGCAGTAAAGGAAGGAAGGCTTCCATGGACTCATTAAGTGGAGAGTCTACCAAACAAAATAGACACCAAGCTGAAGACTTCCTTGATAGAGCCTCCAGCAGTGGAGTTGAAGGTGTTGCCCAAGCATCTCAAGTATGCTTATGTGGGTGAGGGCAACATGCTCCCGGTTATCATTGCATCAAACTTGACTGAGGAACTAGAGGAGAAGTTGATGGCGGTGTTGGTTACCAATAGGGCAGCTATTGGGTGGACCATAGCAGATTCAAAAGGAATTAGTGCTTCGGTTGCGATGCACAAGATCATTACAAAATATGATGCAACCCCTTCATGTGATGCACAAAGGAGATTAAATCCGAACATGCGTGAGGTGGTTAAGAAGGAGGTTTTGAAGTGGCTAGATGCATGTATCATTTACCCCATTTCGGATAGCCAATTGGTGAGCCCAACGTAGACCATTCCCAAAAAGGCGGGAATTCAAGTCGTCACAAATTACACAGGTGAAGAGGTCGCCACTCGGCCGGTAACCAGGCGGCGTGTTTGTATTGATTATAGGAGCTTGAATTCCGCAACTTTCAAAGATCATTTTCCTTTACTGTTTATTGACTAAATAGTTGAGAAGTTAGCGGGTTAAAATTTTTATTGTTTCTTGGATGGGTATTCGAGTTACAGTCAAATTTCTATTCATCTAGAGGATCAAGCTAAGACCACGTTTACTTGCCCATATGGTACTTTCGCATTTAGGCGAATGCCATTCGGGTTATGTAATGACCCGATCACCATTCAAAGGTATATGATGAGTATCTTCTCAGATATGGTGGGGGAGTCCTTAGAGATCTTCATGGATGACTTCTCGATTTTGAGGTCATCATTTGATGCTTGCTTAGACCAATTTGAAAAGGTTTTAAAAAGATTTGTAGAAACTAATTTGGCCTTGAGTTAGGAAAAGAGCCATTTTATGGTTAAAGAGGGGATTGTGTTGGGACACATTGTGTCGAGTCGTGGGATAGAGGTTGACCGTGAGGTATAATTCATCTCTACTTTGCCCTATCCCACGAGTGTTAATGGTGTTAGGTCATTCTTAGGTCATGCCGGTTTTTATACGAGGTTCATTAAAGGGTTTAATATAAAAACCCTCCTAAAATTTATTAGAACATCCCTATATGTCCTAAAATACACCCCGAATGTGAAAAACGGCCCCGAAATACCTTTACTTTACAAAAATCAAATAAAACAAGATATAAAGGGCTCTGGCGGGGCGCGAGCGAGTGATAGGTGGCGAAACCCCAGCCTGCCACGTGGCGTGACACTCGACGGACCTACACCGGTGACTGGCCAAGGCTATGCCCTAGCCAGCCTAGCTCGTGAGGCGTGAAAGCCCTGTCCTCATCCATCGCGGGGTGCAAGAAAGAAGCCGAACAGCCCTATAAATAGAGGCCATAGGCATTCAGTTGATTTTCATTCAAAACTTTCGAATCTCTCTCAAATTCGGAATAGTAATTATAATTTCCAGGTATAATACCCACTAAAATAGCGAAGCTCTGCCTCGATGTAAGTATCATAACCCCCGGTTACGTATAAGATACGCTGCCCGATTGATCTAGTGCTCTCAGTCGTTGGAGTTCTGTCTCGGGGAGTGTATAACTAATGTGAATTGGGTTATAATACTAACGCGGGTGTATTGTTTAATTAATAGATTATAACCAGGAAGTCACAGGGAAATACCGAAATTAGCAATATGAGTGATTCCTCTTTTCACAAAGTGTTTTTACAAAACCTCAATTGCTTTTACATTATGACTAACAGTGATTGAGTATTTGTAATTCTACAATTATCTTCGGTATGTTGGGGTTTTGTATACAAAATTTGTTACTACACTGTGAGTAGTAACATTACCACCAGTCAGGATTGATAGTACCGTGGGTGGTAATTAAAGTAGATGTAAACAAATGTAATTGTTGGATTGCCCTCAATGCTGTAAAATGATAAAACTTGTTTTGATTAAACTGGGATTCCCTCGCAAGTATTTCTTGCTGATAAAATGTTTTTAAACGCGTTTCAGGAAACAAAATGTGAAAGCCAATTAGAAGCCAGCTGGAGAGCACTGAAGGCTTGGAAAAGTGGCTATAAAAGTTACCTAAATAAAGAAGAAGTTTTTTCTCAATAAATTAGGGTTTATCCCTATAAAAATGTTTGTAATGGAAACTTGGGAATTTCCCATGTATTTATTATTATAAAAATGTGGTGTTTTACTCTGATAAACTATTTCCTAACTACGGTCATGATGTAAATTCCATTGCCAAATTGATAAACACCGATATCACTGATACTGGTTCGCGACCGCCCGTTCCCAAGGTTAGGGGTCAGGGGTTGCGACAGAAGGTGGTATCAGAGCTACAACAACTGATCTCAGCCACAGAAGTGTTCTGCTGACACCAAAATTTTACTTGTTATGTTAGGAAATAATCTACGTGATTACATGCATACCTGTATATTATTGTTTTGTGTTATTTGACAATTTGTTACTTTACAGTATGAGTGATCAAGGTCCATCGGACGCCTATCGTCAACTGTCTAGTTCTCCTAGAGATGAAGGAACTTCTTCCCA
The DNA here is from genome assembly GCA_030545235.1 of Helianthus tuberosus. Taxonomy (NCBI): domain Eukaryota; kingdom Viridiplantae; phylum Streptophyta; class Magnoliopsida; order Asterales; family Asteraceae; genus Helianthus; species Helianthus tuberosus. The sequence continues at coordinate 146,145,442 of CM060393.1, forward strand.
GCCTACACCTTCGGGGTATTCAGCTGACACAGAAGAGGGGATTTTCATATTTAAGGCGTAATCCGTAGAACCATTCCCTACCAAAAAGAGAGGATGGTTAAGTCAGGGAGCACACGAGCGTAGGAAAAGAATGAGGAAGTTACAGCAGCAATGAGATTTAGCAGCAGCAAATAGGGAGATGAACGCCCAGACCCAGGACATAATCAATAGGCGATTGGACAATTTTCACATACTAGCTACCATTGCCGCAGACCCAAACTTAGAACAAATCATTGCACCACAGCCACTACCATTATTCCCAACCCAACCCATGGAAATAGAACCTAACCCAGGAGACCAGGTTCCCATACCTGCCTTCGACCCAAATGAAATCCCAGAGTCCCAGCACCAAACCCTCTAGCCTATGATCCATGGGAGGACGACCATGGGGATTATCGAGAACTCTACCCACAAGAGGAAATCATACCAAACCCTGTAGCACCATATCCCAACCTTGACCCTTTAGATCCATATTGGGATAACGACCAATATATTCGGGAAATCCTAGAGAACCCATACCCATATGAAGAACCGATGCCCCAGTACCCTGACCCAATACCAGCACCACCACCACCCATGAGTACCGAAAACGTGCAGGAACTCCGCACTTTTGGTGAGGAGTTATTAGATGAAGGTGAAAGGATAAGGCAAATAGGGGAGAGTCTCGTTTGGAAGTACGACGAGCGTAATATGCAGTATTGGATGAACCCTTCCAATAATAATACTGAAATATATATATATATATGTATATATATATATGTATATATATATATATATATATATATACATATATATATGCGTGTAGTTCGAAAAAAATAATATAAAATATCTATAATTAAAATAGATAACCTAAATACCTACTGATGCATAACTAGTATTGTATTTTAAATTCCAGTTGCAGCTTGTAATAGATATAGATATCTATAAAATAGAGTAAATGTCGCAATGCACGACGGTTTTGATCAATGTGTTTGTTTGAGTGATTGTTCGCATTAAATATTGTTCTGTGATATTAATACTTGGTAAATATTTATAATCCAGATGGACAACGAAGTGAATCAAGAAAACCCGAATAACGATAATAACAGGAACCAATTAGATAACAGCGCCATCTAACACATAGTGGCACAAGGGATTATAGACGCTATGCCATATATTATCAAATTGGTTAAGGAAGCGGAAAATAATAAAACTAATAGTGGAAGTAAACGACCACCTACTGAACCTAGTCACAGCGTAAACAATGGACCATTGCTTCAATTGCCTATTCGAAAAAGAAGAAGAACCTTGTCTTATGGTTGTTCTTACAAAGAATTCTGGTCTTGTAAACCAATAGAATTCTCGGGCAATGAAGGAGCCATTGCAGGTCTATGTTGGATAGAAAAGACTGAGGCAGTCTTAAAAATAAGCAAATGTGCAGAAGAGGACAAAATCATGTTTGCTTCCAATCTTTTTAAGAATGTAGCTCTAGAATGGTAGAACACGGTTCTCCAGTCTAGGGGAGTGACAGAGTCTATAATATGGAATGGACTGAGTTTAAGAATATGGTTGAAAGGAAATTTTGTCCTCCCAATGAAAACGAACAAATAGCTAATAAGTTCTTAAACCTTAGAATGACTGGAGTAGACTATGGTTACACTACCGTATTCTTCGAATATGCTAGAATAGTGCTAACCCTAGCTTCACTAGAACCAGTATTAATCTCCCGTTACATCTGGGGATTAATCAGTGAGATTAGACACGTAGTCAAGGCAGCTAGACCACAAACCATAGAAGAAGCTGTAGAACTAGCAAATATATTGACTGATGAACTAGTACGTACACAGGAAGAAAACCAGAGGAAGAACCTAGTCCAAAAACTTACTCAGGAATTTCGCTGCGGTAATTCCACCCGTGGGAAGAACGTAGGTTCTACCTCTGCACCTTACTGTAAGTCCTGCAAGAAGAAGCATTCAGGAAGATGCCCTACATACTGCAACTTCTGCAAGATACCAGGACACAAGGAAGAAGACTGTAGGAAGAAACCTAGTAATGGAGTATGCTTCAATTGTGGAGAAAAGGGGCATATTAAGCCGAACTGTCCGAAACTAGCTCCAGCAATGAACAACAAGACTACTAAGAATGCTAGAGCATTTGTTCTGACAGCCGAAGAAGCTAAGATGATTCCGGACGTGATTGTCGGTTCGTTTTTAGTTAATGATGTTTTTGCTAAAGTATTATTTGACTCTGGTGCAAACCAAAGTTTCATTAATACTTCATTTTGCAAACTTCTCAATCAACCATTAACTAAACTCCAACAAGAATGTCTAGTAGAAACGACCAATGGAGAATCCATTAAGATCACTGAAATCTTGCAGGGAGCAAGAATAGAAATTCTGAACCATAATTTTATTGCTAATCTTTACCCAATGAATATGGCTGGATTTGATATTGTATTAGGAATGGATTGGTTAGTAGCCAATAAAGCCAGTATTTTATGTGATCAAAAGTCAATCCAAGTAAATTCACCAAAGGGTGAAAAGATCACAATTAAAGGAGATAAGCCATCTCGATCCACGAAATTCATCTCTGTGATGAAAACAGCCAGTTATGCAAGAAAAGGGTCACTAGTGTATATGATTTCCATAATCATTAACACTAAAGGAAAAGAATTGAAAGATATTCCTGTAGTATCCCAATTCTCAGATGTTTTCCCAGAAGAATTACCAGGACTACCGCCAGACAGGAATGTTGAATTCAGAATTCACCTGCTACCAGGGACAGCACCGATCTCCAAGGCACCTTAACGGTTGGCACCTGCAGAAATGCAAGAATTAAAGAAACAATTGGACGAACTTCTGGAGAAAGGATTCATAAAACCCAGTTCATCGCCATGGGGATCACCAATCCTGTTTGTTAAAAAAGAAGGACGGATCAATGTGTATATGCATTGATTACCAAGAATTGAACAAAGTCACGATTAAAAATCGGTACCCATTACCGAAAATTGATGATCTGTTTGATCAATTGCAAGGAGCTCGATTCTTTTCTAAGATCGACTTGCGCTCATGATATCATCAACTGAATGTTCAGGAAGAGGACATTCCTAAAACTACTTTTAGGACAAGGTATGGTCATTATGAATTTACAGTCATGCCATTTGATTTAACCAATGCCCCAATCGCATTTATAGACATGATGAACATAATATGTAAGCCATATCTGGACAAATTCATAATTGTCTTTATAGATGATATTCTCATTTATTCTAAGAGTAAAGAGGAACATGCAGCGCATCTACATACACTCCTAAATTTGTGAAGAAAAGAAAAGCTTTATGCTAAAATTTTGAAATGCGAATTTTGGTTAGAAGAAGTACAATTTCTTGGACACTTAGTTAATCATGAAGGAATTCATATGGATCCCACAAAGATCGAGGCGATTACTAAATGGAAAGTCCCTGAATCACCAACGGATGTGAGAAGTTTTCTAGGACTAGCAGGTTATTATAGACGGTTTATCCGAGATTAACCAAAACAGGAGGAAGCCTTTAGAATACTTAAGCAAAGATTAACCAACGCACCCATATTAGCGTTACCAGAAGGAACTGAAACTTTGTAGTCTATTGTGACGCTTCTAAATTAGGTTATGGATGTGTGTTGATGCAACATCAAAAGGTTATAGCCTATGCCTCTAGACAACTTAAGAATCATGAAGAGAACTATACAACCCATGATTTAGAGTTAGGAGCCATAATTTTTGCCCTTAAAATTTGGAGACATGACCTTTACGGTAGTAAGTTTACCATTTTCACTGATCACAAGAGTCTAAGATATGTTTTTGGGCAAAAAGAGTTAAATATGAGACAAAGACGTTGGATGGAAATTCTTAGTGATTATGATTGTAGTATCCAGTACCATGCATGAAAAGCTAACATAGTAGCCGATGCTTTAAGTCGAAAGTATCATGAAAAGCCAAGAAAAGTATGTTCTCTTAAATTAAATCTACAGATAGATTTAAATGAACAAATTAGAGCCGAACAAGAATCAGTAATCAAGGACGATACTGAAAAATTGAAAGGAATGATTAAGGAATTAGAACAAGGAACAGATGGAATTTGGAGATTCCATAAGAAAAGAATTTGGATACCCAAACGAGGAAACCTACGCCACCGAATATTAGAAGAAGCCCATAAGTCTAAGTATACGATACATCCTGGAAATGATAAAATGTATCAAGACTTAAGAAAGAATTTTTGGTGGATAGGAATGAAAAAAGATATAGCAGTTTATGCTGGCAAGTGTCTAACCTGTTCACAGGTTAAAGCTGAACATCAGAAACCCTCAGGTTTATTGCAGCAATTAGAAATGCCAATATGGAAATGGGAATTGATAACAATGGACTTTCTTACCAAATTACCCAAGACACGAAAAGGTAATGATACAATCTTGGTGATTGTAGATAGATTAACTAAGTCTGCTCATTTCTTACCGATGAAGGAAACTTTCAGTATGGAACAGTTAGCCAAGTTATATGTAAATGAAATAGTTTAATTACATGGAATTCCTTTATCTATTGTTTCTGATAGAGATAGCCGTTTTACTTCTCATTTTTGGACTAGTTTCCAAAAAGCAATGGGAACCAAGTTAAATCTAAGCACCGCTTATCATCCTCAAACGGATGGACAAAGCGAAAGGACAATTCAGACAATGGAAGTTATGCTTAGAGCTTGTGTAATTAATTTCGGAGGAAATTGGGATGATCATTTACCGTTAATAGAATTTTCTTATAATAACAGCTATCATACCAGTATCAATGTTGCACCATTTGAAGCACTTTATGAACGAAAGTGCCGGACTCCAGTCTGTTGGGCAGAAATTGGAGAAAAGCAACTGTTTGGACCAGAAATAGTACAAGAAACAACGGAAAAGATTATTCAAGTCAAGGAAAGACTAAAAGCAGCACGCGATCGTCAAAAGAGTTATGAAGATAACAGATGAAAACCATTGGAATTTCAGGTAGGAGATATTATTAAAAGTTTCGCCATGGAAGGGAGTAGTTAGATTCATCAAGAGAGGAAAGCTAAGCACCAGGTACGTTGGACCCTTTGAGATTATTAGAAGAATAGGACCTGTAGCGTATCAGCTACAACTGCTAGAGGAAATGGCAGGAATATATGATGTATTTCATGTATGTAATCTCAAGAAATGCTTAGCCGATGAATCATTAGTGGTACCTCTTAAGGACATAGAGGTAAATGAGAAACTTAAGTTTGTAGAGAAGCCCCTACAGATTGAAGACAGAAAGATCAAGAATCTCAAACATAGGAGATTAGTTCTAGTTAAAGTAAAATGTGATTCCAAGAGAGGACCAAAGTACACTTGGGAGCTCGAATCAGAAATGCAGAGAAAATATCTGCACCTGTTCCAGTAGACCTCGAGGACAAGTTCTAAAACAAGGTGGGGAGGATATAACAACTCTCCTAAAATTTATTAGAACATCCCTATATGTCCTAAAATACATCCCAAATACGAAAAACGGCCCCGAAATACCTTTATTTTTACAAATATCAAATAAAACAAGATTTAAGGGGCTCTGGCGGGGCGCGACAAATCCCTCTTGATCTATCGCGGGGCATGAGCGAGTGATAGGTGGAGAAATCCCAGCCTGCCACGTGGCGTGACACTCGGCGGACCTACACTGGTGTCACACCCCAACCGATGGCGAAAACATCAGAGTGCGGCACTAATCGTTCAGATTGCTCATGAGTTTCCATAACACTAATAATTTCGATATAGATTAAACAAGTTTCATGATAACATTGTCTAAAATCAAACACCAACCACAACATAACTATCAAATACAATCACCAAAATTGTTTCAAAGTTTCTGAGATTAACTAGGATGTGTTTCTAGCAGCAATCCTAGCACGTTTCTTGATCATAGCATCCTATCAGCCTGCAATATGTATTAAAATAAAGTCAGTACAAAATGTACTGGCGAGTATACAAGTTTGAGTATATAGCTTAATAGTTTAAAAAGACTCATATCCATCATGTAAACGACAAAATAGTTTCAGCCATGCTAGTGTTCGCAGTCCAAGTGATAGCCCAAGTGTCCTGATGCTTTAGGTGTTCTCCCAAGACTCAAGGAAAAGTAGAATCCTCCTAACAATACCCCTGAGAATAATGGGGAGGTGCATCTTCCTATAGCGCTACTATTGTTAAGGCAAAACTGCACACAAGGATTAAACGTTCACACAGCATAAAGAATTAAGAATCAAGAATCACAAGTATCAAGTTTCACATTCAAAGAGGATAGAGTTTAGATTCAAAAGTTTCAAGTTTCAAGTTTCATAGAATACATGTTGCATCCCAAATGTTTAAAACGAAAAGGGATCAAGTATACTCACAGTGATTGCTTAACAGTAAACTATTATTGGATCAAAGGGAGCTCTTTGGGATTAGCCTGATTAGAGTACAATAGATAAGTGTCGGACTGAATACAAGAATCGTGCAAGTGTCAGATCAGTCACCTGATCGGATGGCCATCTAGTCAGATGTCATATGTGATTTGGGATGGATCGCCATCCGATCGGATAATCATCTGTCGGATGGCCATTCGATCGAATGGTCATTCGATCCATTGACTGAGTTTCCAAAAATGATTAAGTGTTCATACCAAGTGTTCAAACTAGGGCTTTCGATCGGATGGTCATCCGATCGGATGGCCGTTCGGTCGGATGACCCTTCGTGTGCAAGTTTCAAAGTTCCAAAGTTTCTGATTCAAAACGATTTAAGTGTTAGAGGTTGTGAGGCATGTGTCACTCTGATCGGATGGCCGTTCGATCAGATGACAGTCCAATCGGATAGCCATTCGACTGAAGTGACTTTGTCCCCTTTGCAACCTGGTAAAGTTTCTAAGTTTCGAGTTTTGATGACGACATGGCACGTATTGACACAATGGAGAAACACATCAAATCTTAGCCTGTCTGGTCTGATGGGAATCACCCCGTCCGATCAGGTTCTGACCTCGATGGTGTTTATGTCCGAATCCGTACTCAGCCACCTTCTCCGATGATAATCCATTTCCAAGCCGATTCCAGACTAGTCATCAAGTCTACAGCCCGTTTGGGTCCAGATTTCCACCGTTTTAGTAAAAAGTTTAAGAAAGTTTTAATAAATCGACTGAAAACCTTAGACTTAGTGAAGATTTGGTGTAAAAACACATGAGATTCCTTAGATCTGAGCTAGATCTTGGCTGGAATGACATCATAAAGCTTGTTTGTAAACCGCCATTATGACGTCATCGTCAAAAGCTCAAATCTTAGAGATTTCATGGTGAAAAGTGTGATTTCCAAAGAAGAATCATGTAGAAAATACTATGTAGAATGAAGTTGTACAAGATTTAGGTTGAAAACTTACAAGGATCGGCCTAGAATTGAATAAAAGTGCTCGAAAGTGAGAGGGCGTGCGTCTGAGCAGAAGGAGGCTGTTACATCAGTGAAGAATGATGTGACAAGTCCTATTTATAGTGCAAGTGAGGAGTTAAGACGGTGTGGCACGGATCGGTGGCAGCTCGATCGAATGGCCCTCCGATCGGATGGTCATCCGATCGGATTACCATTCGGTAAATCCAATCCTTCCCGCCTTCCCGTCTTTAGTTCGTTTCACCAGTTAGATTAAGTATTGCGTTACAAATTTATTGTGCAATAGTACTACATACTAGATTATATCATTAACACAAAAGTTTCCAAGTTTTCGCCAGTGACAAGTCTCCAGTCCCTCGTTCAACCAAGTCTCAAGTTTCACGAGCCTCAAGAGTCAAGCACCAAGTATCAAGAATCAAGCCTCAAGCATCAAGAATCAAGTCTCAAGAATCAAGTATCAAGAATCTAGAATCAAGTATCATAGTATCAGGTATCAAGAGTCAAGTATCTAAAGTTAAGTATCAAGAATCTAGTATTAAGAATCAAGTTTCAAGAATCTAGCTTTAGAGAATTAAGTATCAAGTATCGATAAGATTCAAGTATCATAGCATAAAGATCCATAAGTATTAAAAGTGTCAAGAGTCACTTAGTGTAAGGACTAGAACTGACAATAGCTAAGAGTTCAGGGACGCAGGCATTACAGTCTCCCATCCTTTAGGAGATTTCGTCACCGAAATCTAAGAGGAAGACTTCTTGAAGAGTTGCGGATACTTGGCCTTCATTTCGCTCTTGAGTTCCCAGGTGAATTCAGCGCTACGCTTGCCTTCCCATCGTACCTTAACTATGGGAATTTTGCTGCGCCTCAATCGCTTGACACCTTGGTCCATGATTTCAACCGGTTTCTCCACAAAATGTAACGTTTCGTTTACTTGCAAGTCTTCGATGGGAACCTGAAGTTCCTCGTTGGCTAAACACTTTCTGAGATTTGATACGTGGAATACCGGATGTACACTATTAAGTTCTCGTGGCAGGTCGAGTCGGTACGCCACCTTACTAACCCTTTTGAGTATCGTGAAAGGACCTACATAGCGAGGGGAGAGCTTTCCCTTCTTACCAAAACGAACCACCCCCTTCCAGGGAGATACCTTGAGTAGTACCCGATCTCCAACACCAAATTCCAGAGGCTTACGATTATCAGCATAGCTCTTTTGTCTGCTCATAGCCTTCACCAAGTTATCGCGGATCTGAAGAATCTTATCTGTCATCTCTTGAATGATCTCTGGGCCAGTAAGTTGCTTGTCACCAATCTCATGCCAACTGAGAGGAGATCGGCACTTGCGACCATACAAAGCTTCAAAAGGAGCCATCTGAATACTAGAATGACAGCTAGTGTTGTACGAGAACTCAATCAATGGTAAATGTATATCCCAATTACCACCAAAGTCGATGACACAAGAGTGGAGCATATCCTCTAGGGTTTGTATAGTGCGCTCATTCTGTCCATCCGTTTGAGGATGAAAGGCTGTGCTAAGATTCAAAATAGAACCCATAGCAGTCTGGAAAGTTTGCCAAAGATGTGAAGTGAATCGACCATCACGGTCAGAGATTATGTCAGTGGGTATGCCATGACGGCATATAATCTCATCGGTATAGATTCGAGCAAGTTTCTCCACTTTGAAGTCTTCACGGATTGGAAGAAAGTGGGCTGATTTGGTCAATCGGTCAATGATCACCCATATACTGTCATGACCAGCAGGTGTACGGGGTAGTTTAGTTATAAAGTCCATAGCGATACTAATTTCCAAAAAGGGATTTCAGGTTGTTCAAGAAGACCTGAAGGGCGTTGATGTTCAGCTTTCACTTTCAAACAAGTGAGGCACTTCGAGACATAGGTAGCGATATCCTTTTTCATGCCAGGCCACCAATAGGTCGTACGCAAGTCATGGTACATCTTAACGACACCAGGATAAATAGAGTATCGAGACTTGTAGGCATCATTCATAATGAGCTCACGAAGGTTATCGCGATCCGGTACCCAGATGCGATTAAGGTAATATTGAAGTCCATTCGACTTTGTTTCAAGTTAATCGATTTTAGCGCCTTGGATTTCCACTTCTAGACTTCCTTAATTTGCTGAAGAATATTGAGCTTCATGAATGCAAGTATGAAGATCACTAGAGATATGATAACAACGAATAGTATTAACATGAGCCTTACGACTAAGAGCATCGGCCACTACATTCGCCTTGCCCGGATGGTAGTGAATGTCGCAGTCCTAGTCGTTAAGCAATTCCACCCAGCATCTCTATCGCATGTTCAGTTCCTTCTGGTTAAAGATATGTTGAAGGATCTTATGGTCAGTGAAAACCACACACTTAGTTCCATACAGATAGTGTCGCCAAATCTTTAACGCAAACACAACTGCACCAAGCTCTAGATCGTGAGTAGTATAGTTTTTCTCATGTATCTTGAGTTGACAGGAGGCATAAGCAATAACCTTGTCCCGTTGCATGAGCACACAACCCAAGCCACGGTTCGAGGCATCGCAATATACCACGAAGTCGTCATTCCCATCAGGGAGAGTAAGAACAGGAGCGTTACACAAAAGGGTCTTAAGAGTCTGAAAAGATTCCTCTTGCTCGGGACCCCAAGCAAAAGGTTTCTCTTTTTGAGTCAACGAAGTAAGAGGAACGGCGATCTTAGAAAAGTCCGAGATGAATCGGCGGTAATAACCCGCCAAACCTAGGAAAGAACGAATCTTAGATGCAGATTTAGGCGTACTCCAATTCTTCACAACTTCGATTTTAGAAGGATCAACATGAATACCTTGCTTACTAACGACGTGACCAAGAAATTGTACTTCATCAATCTAGAATTCACACTTAGGGAATTTAGCGTATAAGCGTTCACCACGTAGTAACTCAAGCATCAAGCGTAAATGACGAGCATGATTAGCTCTAGTTTTAGAATAAATGAGAATATCATCAATAAAGACTATCACAAAACGATCCAGATAAGGTTTACAAACACGATTCGTAAAATCCATGAACACGGCGGGTGCGTTGGTTAGACCAAAAGGCATGACCACGAACTCGTAGTGCCCATAACGAGTACGAAATGCGGTTTTGGGTACATCATCTTCGAGAACACGAAGTTGATGATAGCCAGGCCGAAGGTCGATTTGCGAGAAACAGGACGCGCCTTGTAGTTGGTCGAACAAATCATCGATGCGAGAGAGAGGATAACGATTCTTAATGGTAAGCTTATTAAGTTCACGGTAGTCGATACACATATGAAATGAATCATCTTTCTTCTTGACGAACAGCACAGGTGCACCCCACGGTGAGGTACTTGGACAAATGAATCCCTTGTCGAGCAATTCTTGCAATTGACTAGATAGCTCTTGCATCTCGGAAGGTGCAAGTCGATAAGGAGCCTTGGCAACAGGAGTGGCGCCAGGTATGAGATCAATACGAAAATCAACAGATCTAGGAGGAGGAAGACAAGGTAGATCTTCAGGAAAGACGTCAGGGAAATCACACACTACTGGAACGTCGCTTATGTTCTTTCCCTTTTTGTTCCACCACGTGGGCCAAGAAGGCAAGGTTCTGTTTACGCAAGCATCTGTTCACTTGAGTACATGACATCAACTTCCGTCCTTTAGAAGGTCAGTCTCCATAGATGTGTAAGATATCACCGGATGGAAGAGGTAGACTGTAGGTCCACCCGGAGGATCGAGTAACCTCTATTCCCTGTTTTCCGACAAACCCGAAAGTGCGGAATCCAAACGGGTAAGTTAAACCAAGTCACGAACACGTAAAACACAAGATTCACCGATTAACACTCCATTGTATTAATCTAGAAAACGGTTACAATACAATGTTTACAAGATGCTCTCATAAACTCTCAGTGTATCAACATAGACGAACAAACTTCTCATGACAAGCAATCTCGGCATGATTCTTACGTAACCAATCCATGCCGATTATGACGTCAAAACTACCCAATTGCATAGGTATGAGATCAATAGTAAAAACGTGGTCGTTAAGGGTCAAGGAACAACCACTAAGAATAGAATCAACTAGAATAGACTCGCCATTGGTAACCTCAACAGAGAATGACTTAGGTAGTTTCAAGCGTGCACAATTTAACGAAGATTCAAATTCTACGGACACAAAGCTTCTGTCGGCACCAGTATCAAATAGTATCGAAGCGTAAAGATTATTGATAAGAAACGTACCATTAACGACGTTATTGCCGTTACGAGCCTGATTAGCATTGAGGTTGAACGCTCGTCCACGAGCGGTTGGCTGTTGCTCCTAGTTTAGCTGCGGACACTGGTTACGGAGATGAGTAGTGTCTCCAAACTTGTAGCATGCACGAACTGCGTTGACTGATCTAGGATTTTGCAGAGGAACTGGGAGAGCTGGTAGAGATGGTAGAGCTACCTGAACTGGGGCTTGCTGAGCTGGTTGGGCCGGGTAAACCTGACGGCAATAAGGAGTCGTGTGACCATAGCGATTGTAGTTGGCACACAAACGACAAGCTGAGGTGACAGGATGATGAAAGTTGCAAGTTGCACACTTAGGGTGAGGCCTAGTGTACTGCTTCTTGATTTCAGGAGTAGGAAGGTTTGGAATAGCAGCAACAGGAGTAGGCTTAGCAGCAGGAACAATCGCATTGCATCCTAAACCCTGTGACTTTCTCCTCTTATTCTTGCTACCACTAGGCTGCTGGGTAACTTAATTTGCCGATTTCGAAGGGGCGGAGTTTCCAAACTGCTTATCACGTACGCGGTTGTTGTTCAGGCTTGCTGCCAGACGATAAACTTCTTCAATTGTCTCGAGCCGAGCTGCTTCAATCGAATCTCGCATAGCAGGAGGCAACCCATAGATGTACTTGGTTATCATGCGTTTAGGAGTAGAAACCAAGTGGGTCACCATTAAGATGAGTTGTTTAAAATGGGTAGTATAAGCCAGATTGTCATCACCAATCTGCTTCAAATGCCAGAACTCTTCTTCGAGCTTCAGTTGTTCATGGGGAGGGCATAATTCAAGCATCATCAATTCTCGCATCTCAGCCCATGGAAGAGAATAAGCTTCTTCATTAGAATGGATGTTTCTCTCATTCGACCACCACTCTAGAGCTCTGCCTTGAAACATTCCTGTTGCACTCCTAGTTTTTAGATGCTTTGGGCACTCGCTGTTAATGAAGGTAACGTCGATGCTGTCAAACCACTCGAGCATGGCGGTCACCCCATCACTGCCCGTGAAAGGCTTAGGGTTGCAAGAGACAAAGTGTTTGTAGTTAAACTTCGTAGGCTTCTCTTTCTCTTTCTTAGAGTCAACAGAAGAGGGTGGAGTGTTCGATTCTTGGATCTCAGAGACAATCTTTGGCACGACTCGAGCGATCTGGTCGGCCATGAAGGACATCATCTTTTTCTGAGACTTCTCCATGGATCTCTTTAGAGTGTCAGATAGCTTACGAGACGACATCTAAAGATCCAACAAGAGGATCGTATAAGTCTAGATCTCAAAGTTTCACAGTATATAGATTCACATGCGATAGATTAAGACTCAAGATTCAACAAGTTTCACATAGTTCAAAGATTCTAGTTTTAGTTTCACATAGATTCCAATAGATTCAACACCGCAAACCCATGACCTTCGCACGGCACGTTGTACGAAGTTTGGCAACATGTCAGAAACGCTTATATATAGGAAGTACCAGCGGCGTATCCACCACGCTTCGGGTACATCGCTTCCGCCTCATATTCGGTGTCATGTTACATGTCGTAATTGCCAATCATAACAACACACTCATCATCATCATCATACACGCGTAGATTAACCCAATAGATTCACATAGATTAGTGTTCACCCATCTCATCAAAATCTACAAACAACGAATCCCCACACGGCACGTGCTACGAAAGTTCGGCAACATGATGGAAGCACTTATATATAGGAAGTACCAGCGGCGTATCCACCGTGCTTCAATCATGCCACGTCCGTCTCGTCATCGGTGTCGTGCTTCGCCAACCATAACATCAAATTCTACTATTCTCACAAGACTTACACATAGATTAACCAAATAGATTCAACAACTTCAACCCGAGTCTGCAAAACTACGAACTTCACTTAGCGCGTGGTACGAAGGTTTGGTAACATGCTAGAAACACTTATATATAGGAAGTACCAGCGGCGTATCCACCATGTTTCGGACATGCCACGTCCGCCTCGTCTTCGGCGCTAGGCTACGTTTCGTATTTTGTTACTCAAAACAACACATTCACACTAGAGTACCAGTAGATTACACATAGTTTTCACATAGATTACACAAGTAGTTTCTCATAGCTTAGAGTTCAACATTCTCATCACCGGTCTGCAAGCACTAAGTTTCGCATGGCCCGTGGTACGAAAGTTGGTAACATGTCAGAAACACTTATATATAGGAAGTACCAGCGGCGTATCCACCATGTTTCAGACATGTCACTTATGTCTCGTATTTCAGTGCCATATTACACTTAGTGTTTCACAACCTCAATAACACATAGATTCATCAGATAGCTTCACATAGTATCATAGTCGTTCAAGATTCACATGTAGGTTAACATGATGAATAAAGCTTCATAAATTTAGTTTGTTCTGAGAGATTATAATTAGAGTTTTATATTGCGGACATACGTGCGATTAAACGAAGAATCAAGTTTAAAACCATATGCAAAAATCGAGATAACATAAAAGATAGGATCCTAAAACATAGGATTGTTCCGGGTAGAGGAACGGTGACTAACTAAATAAACCGAACCCCTTTCAAATTGAGGCAACGTGTCTTGACTTACTTGGCCGGTTTGATGGTAGAATAGGGTTCTTTCCGAATGGATATCAATGAGACTTTTCCTTATCAGCATATTCTAAAAATTTCAGTATTGAGTTGGTTTGCTAACATTGTTAAGTATTTGGTGACAGTTGATTTTCCGGCTCATTGGGATAGGTAGAGGAGATTGCATTTCCTCTCTCAGATCAAGTACTATTGGAGGAACTGGATTTATTCAAGACATGTGCGGATTAAGTTGTAAGAAGATGTGTGCCAGACGATGAGATCCCGAGTGTCTTGCTACACTTGCGTTCATTTGCTTGTGGAGGCCATTTTAGTGGTAACAAAACTGGCCACAAAGGGCTGAATAGTGGGCTTTATTGGCCAACTATATTTAAAGACACTTTTAACTTTGCTAAAATTGTGTTGAGCGTCAAAAGTTGGCGGGTATACCCAAGCGGGATGAGATGACCATGCAACCAATCCTCATAGTTGATATTTTTTATGTGTGGGGGATCGATTTCATGGGCCCATTCAAGAATTCGCATGGCTATTTATACATTTTGGTGGCAGTCGATTATGTATCCAAATGGGTCAAAGCGATTGCCACCAAAATGAATGATCATACCAAGTTTTGTAATTTTGTTCAAACTAATATTATTTCAAGATTTGGGATTCCCTGAGTTATTATTGATGATGGGGGATCTCATTTCAAGAATTTTAATTTTGGCAAACTGTTAAAACGGTATGTTGTTTACCATCGAATAAGTACCCCAAATCACCCGCAATCGAGTGGTCAAGTGGAAGTGTCGAATAGGCAAATTAAAGAAATTTTGAAAAAGACCGTTCGACCGGACTGTAAGGATTGGTCAACGAAGTTGAATGATGCCTTATGGGCCTATTGAACGACACATAAATACCTATATGCACTAAACTTTGTAGGTCCCTTGGTCGTATGGATCTTTCACAGAATTGTCAATCTAATCAAGAGTGCGGAATCCTCTTGATCAGAATATAGCAGAAAACGTGTAGGAACAGAAATCACTTTCAAACCGGGTTTCTATTGATTATCAATCTCACAAGAATTACAATCAATCTAAACCCTAACACACTAAATTCGTCCAAGACACTAGTCTCTCACGAAATTCCTCTCACAAAACAGTTTTGGCTGATTAATCTAAACCCTAAAGCATAACCTTGTTTATATAACACAAGGTTTGCAACTTGGGCTAGATTAAACCTCATGGGCTGCGAATTGGAGTAAGCCCAATTCGCTCCCATACACCCAATATGTGTGGGTTTGGTTAGCCCAAACATTACAACTCACTAATACAAAGCTAAACCCGCTAACCGTTTATCGTTTGTCTAATTACAAGATATCCAAAGACCAAATCTAAGCTGTTGTCACAAATATGCACCAACCAACCCCCCCTTGACAATAGCTTCATAAAATAACTTTGTCTTCAGTCATCTTGCATTCTTCATGTAGTCTTGCACTATCTTTGGTCTTTGGATAGCTTCAGCTTCAACAGCTTCTGTCAGCAACAGAGACTCCCCCTAAGCTGATGCATCCAATCACCAAATCTTCAAAAACTTTAGCGTTTGAGTAAACTCCAGTTTAGCATTTGCACAGCAATCTTCAAACTCTTCAACTTTATCTGCAATGTAGAAAGGAGGTTCTACCATGCATCCAATCAAACTCTCATCTTCTCAACTCAGCAACTTCTCAGCAACATACCGCTTCAATCTGTATACTATAAAACAAACATCTCGAGAAACCATAAGAATTTTTCAACAAAGTTAAATAAATTATTATTTTTCAAGAGATAGTTAAACTGTATCACAGATTAAGCATTTTCAATTTCATCACCAACACTCAAAACTTTTTGTCCAACACACAAGACCCTGTCTGATTTAAAATTTTGAACTCACTTTCCAACACCGTCTCCCCCTATCAGTAACAATTCCTCCAAGAATAACAGTTTTCCGTACGTTAAGAATTTTAAACAGAAAAATACACTATTTTTGGATTTTTATATTTTCTGAAAACAAGTAAATAAATACGAAAAGCAATAAACACTCTATTTTTGTGAGAATCACTGGTAAGAAGATCATATCAGCACAATCAAACTGTTTCACACAATTAGATAATTCTTTATTTAATTTTTCGTGAAAAGCAGTCCAAGACGATTACCAGTATGTTTGTCCACTTAAACAAAATGCATGAACATTTCAAGTACCATTACCATATGATACGTTAAAGTAATTTTATTACTGATATACTAGTGTGTCCCACTTAAGGATATACCCCCGCGATCAAGGTATGCACAAAGATTCATAGTAGTAGGTGAGTATACTGAATTCATCCGTTTTGTTTTTCAACATTTAGATAATTGGTGAACAGGTCAGTACTTCCGTACAGCAAAGAGACCAAAATATCTAACGAGGGCTAAGACAAATACCATTTTTGGTACGATTTATGCATTTTGCACATTTGAATTACTCTCTATGAGAGCTTCTTCATTTATGGGATTTGGCATTTTTTGCTCTTTTAAGATATACTGGTTGTGCCTAGGTTAGCATGTATCTGGATGCAGCAGAAGGACAACCCTGATATCCCCAGAGGAAATAACAGTATAAAGACCCAAAACCTCATATTTTGGCAATCTATCAACGCAAGATTTAAGGTCATTAAACCATACACCACTGATGTGTTCCCCACTCATACACAGTTCATTTAGGTTTATATCACATTGGTAAGTTGATTATTTCATGCTTTTGTCTACTGCTACATCGTATGATGAAGCTGCTATCACACTTAAGCAATTTAATTCATTTTCAGTGTGACAGTCTAACTTGCCGATGTACTATCATTTCTCCTTTTTCACACAGTGATAACTCATTTTTAATTTTCTATTTTTTTTTATGTTTTTAATTTTTTAATGTTTTTGTATTTTTTATTTTTTTTAAGAAAAGCAGTAAACTATTTACAAAAATTCTTATGAAAAAACAGTTATTCAGAATTCTTCATCCCGTTGAGTTCGACTAAATGTTCAAAGCGAGCCCTGTCAAAAGCTTTAGTATAAAGATCTGCCAGGTTATCTTGTGTGTCGACTCAGCACTTTGAACTTCAATTTTAAATCAATCAATATATATATATCCACAATCTCACATCCCCCGTCATGTGCCTAGAGCAGCCACTATCAACATACCATAAGTTGATAATCCTCCTTAGCAGCTCCTGCACACACCAACTAAGAAATTAGTTAGATTGGGGGACCCAAGCCTTAATGGTCTTGGGTCGTCCAAATTCACCAACTATTTGAACATCCATCCAATATCCATTACTCCTAACAGGAGTCTTGGATCTCAGACTTGTTGATGGAATTTGATTTTGATTTCCACTAGGTCTTTTGTCCTGAGGGTTCCTATATATGTTTGGACTATTTGACCTTTGGAAATTTTGATTTTGGTACCTTGAATTTTGATTCTAAGAAGCTTGATTGTTATAATTTCTAAAGCCATTGTTATAAAAAGTTCGACCACCGTTATTTTGGTATCGATTTTGTTATTGACCTTGACTTCTGAAATTACTTGTATTTCCATTAAAATTGTTCATTCTAGGTGAACTGCTTCTAGGTCTCTCATATCTGCCTTGTGGAGATTTAGGCTGAAATCTTAGTTGATTTCTTTGAAAATGAGGAACTTGTGGAGTTCCTTTTTCTGCCTTATCTACACCAACTGCAACATTCTCTGGTTGCTTAGGCGCTGACTTCTTTGGAGAGTTGGACTCTCTCTCCTTTTTATCACCACTCTTCTCTGGTGACTTCTCTCTCTTCCTCTCACTAACTTGTGCTTCACTATTTTTGTTAGGACAGCAGCTAGCTACATGTCCTTTGATGTGACACTTGAAGCACGATCTCCTTTTCAAAGACTTCTTAGCTGGAGTCTTTGAGGTAGATCCCTTATCAGATGGTGATGATCCCTTGGATGAATCTTGTTTAGCTTGCTTGGATTAAGATATTTCTTTGTTTTTATTTTTAGCAAACTCTAAATTCGATTCATTTTCAATAACAGTGGTTTCGTTTTTCATATCACTACCTTGAACAAAATTAATCTTTTTAACAAAAGCTTGATTTTTACTCTTAGGCGGTGAATTTTTCCTTTTCAAAGGTTCCCTGTTATTGTTCTTCTTAGCATCATCACTCTCAGATCCATCACTTTGACTTGATGCAAAACTACTTGGTGCAGTTGACATAAAGTCTATTAGCTCATCTGCATCAGGCAGGAATGAATAGTCATGACTAAGAGGAGGTGGAACTTCATTAAAGCCCTGGAAGCCCACACTGGTCTTGTCATTACTCTTCTTTAACCCACCCATCATGTGTTTCATTACAAAAGACGAATCTCTGAATTGACTCAATTTCTTTTCAAGTTCAACAATTTTGAGTTGTGCATCTGACAACTCTTTGCATTTTTCAGAAATCTCTTTTGTTTTCTCAGCCATCATGTCATGAGCTAAGTCTATGACTTGAAGTTTTTCGTTTAGTTTGCAGGTTAAAGCTTCAATTTCAGCTTCATAACCTTTTATCTTCTTCAAGTATAAAGATTCGTTTCTTTTAGCAAAAAAGTTTGATTCTTTAATGTTAGACATCTCACTTACCAAACTTTGGTTTTGTGTTCTCAACCTGTCAACCTCACCCTGTAATTCACGACATCTTAAACACACAGAATTAGATTGTACCTCTTCCTTATGAACGTCTGTATTTTCATCAGCAACAACCTGTTCAGCTTCACTCTCTTTCCCTACCTCAGCTTCCACTTTTGCTTCAGCATTCTCCACTTGAGCTTCAGCATCATTCACAGTAGTTTCAGCCTCATCAACTTGCACTATCTCTGCCATGAATGCCTGAGTGGCATGCTCATTATCTTCCAGATGAACACTCAAATCATTTGACCCTTCTCGTGGTGTAGAGATCGCAGCTTTAATCCTTTTGACATCTTCATTTCCTTGATAACTCTTTTCTAATGCATCCCACATATCCTTTGAATTTGTGTACTTCTTAAAGGTATACTTGATGCTATCAGGTAAGGACATCTTTATTGCAGCTAAGGCTCTCTTTTCAGCCTCATACATCTTTTTATCATCCTCTTTCATGTTCACATAGGCTGTTCTACGTGGTCTGCCCTCAAAGTCGTGTGTTGGGTTTGTGTACCCATCTACAATACAGATCCACATGCGTGCATCCTGAGATTCAATGAATGATTGGAACATGTCCTTCCATGTAAGGTAATTCTCCACCTTCATCATCTTAGGTGCATTCAAATTCGTCATGTTTGACATTTTAACGCAACAGACTGGTAAAACCGTACAAAATATCTCCGAAAACAGTGGTTACCAAATTACACCGTTAGAATCGTCTCGAAAAGACAAATCCAATGATATATAATGTTAAAAACCGAATTCGGGATTTTCCAGAGGTTTTTTTTTTGTCCTAAGAATGCAAAGAATTTAACGGTGCAGACGGTTCTGTCAAACGAGCTACGGATCAATTTCTATTTGCAAAACAGTCAAATTTTATCGACGCTTGCCAGAAAATATTCCACCGCTTAATTTTGCTAGTAATTTCGCTGTAAAATCAGCACAAGTTCGCTGCCTCAGATTCGCTGTTCAGATAGGTCATATAATTTCGCTGATTATTAAATTCGTCGGTTAATTTCGCTCAGATTAATTTCGTCGGGTAACCAGTTCGCTATTACGACGACTAGTAAAGTCGCCGAAACCGTAATAATTTCGCTGAGGAAAATTATACGGTTACCAAAGTCGCCTTTGGATTTTAAATTCGCTGGTTACCGAGATATAAGTCCCAAATTCGCTGATCAGTTAATTATGCTGGTCCTATCTGCGAATTTGTTAAATTCGCCTGCCAGTAATAAGGAAATTCAATCTTTTTCAAAGTCTAAAGATTTTATCTCCTCTCCAACACAATCCTGCAAAATCAGACAACTTAATCAGCAAGAAATTTTGAAAATTATGAAGAACACGAAGAACAGTCTTTGAATCTTCAAGTCTTTCAGCCAAAATTCTTCAAACAATTAACCAAAAACTGTCTCGAAAACCTGCAAATTAACAAAAACAAACACACAAACTGATCAAACACAAACAAAATCGCAGGAAATTATCATAACTCAAGAAATTTCGAAACCCTAATTTTCAGGTTTTAAAATTTCGAAATTTTTCACCCAATCTGCAGACACAATTCTGAACCGAGCTTCAAGAGCCTAAGGCTCTGATACCAATTGTAGGTCCCTTGGTCGTATGGATCTTTCACAGAATTGTCAATCTAATCAAGAGTGCGGAATCCTCTTGATCAGAATATAGCGGAAAATGTGTAGGAACAGAAGTCACTTTCAAACCAGGTTTCTATTGATTATCAATCTCACAAGAATTACAATCAATCTAAACCCTAACACACTAAATTCGTCCAAGACACTAGTCTCTCACGAAATTCCTCTCACAAAACTGTTTTGGCCGATTAACCTAAACCCTAAAGCATAACCTTGTTTATATAACACAAGGTTTGCAACTTGGGCTAGATTAAACCTTATGGGCTGCGAATTGGAGTAAGCCCAATTCGCCCCCATACACCCAATATGTGTGGGTTTGGTTAGCCAAAACATTACAACTCACTAATAAAAAGCTAAACCCGCTAACCGTTTATCGTTTATCTAATTACAGGATATCCAAAGACCAAATCTAAGTTGTTGACACAAATATGCACCAACAAACTTTATCGCTTTGTTTACGGTAAAAATTGTCACTTACCGGTTGAGCTTGTTCATCGTGCATTTTGGGCTATAAAAGAGTTTAATGTTAAATATGATGATGCATGTAAGGAGCGAAAGTTAAAGCTATGTGAGTTGGAAGAGCTTCGAGAAGAGGCATATGAGTGTGCTTTGAAGTATAAGGATAGCATGAAGCGAGCACACGATGCCAAATTGAAGAAGAAAGAGTTTGTTGTGGGTCAAAAGGTTTGGCTCTACAACTGAAGGCTTATGTTCTTCCCCGGGAAGCTCAAGAGCAAGTGGATGGGCCCGTATGTGGTTACACGAGTCGGGAAGTTGGGCGATGTTACCACTAAGGACCCGAAGGATGGGTGGAAACAAATGGTTAATGGCCATAGGCTTAAATCGTTTCTCGATGGTAGTGACAAAATTGAGCCAAATAAAGAATCGGTAAGGTTCTTGGCGAGCATTCCGACATATGAGGTCATCTAAGGACCGGTAATATTTTGTAGAGTTTTGTACATTTTAATTGTTTGGTCGTATGCTGCTCTTTACATTTATCGTTCTTTCGTTTCATAGTAACCTCTTTAATAATTTTTGGGAATTTTTGTAGGTCCTTTTGTAAAAAGTTCTTAGTTTTCGCTCGTATATATAAAAAAAGAAAATTCAGAAAATATTATGAAAATTAGCAGAAAATTAAGGTAAAAAAGCACAAAAACATACTTTGGCATTTCTTGAATAAAAGGTGAAAAATGTTGCCTTGTAGTTTGATGTTCGTAGTTAGTTGTTTAGTAGTTTTTGTAACACAAATCGAGTTTTCATCACCTTAGACACTTTGAAATATCATGTTCCACACCCTTAACTAGCCTCGTTACAACCCTTAAAGACCTTTTGACTTGTGCTTGGTATTCGTTTTCAGTGGTGGAGAATGATTGAGTTGCAAGCCTATGCGGGTACATGTTCTAATCGGTTTGAGTGATCATTTGAAGCGTGCTAATGTATCATAGTTAGCTAACTTTTTAAACCGGGTGGAGAGAACATTGTGAGGGATATGTATGATGTGTTAGTTTCAAGAGCGGGTTAATCTTGGGTAACCATCTTTATTTGATTAATCGCTTTACCGCTAAATATTCCAAAAATTGTAAAAATTGTGAACCAGGCATGACATTGGACCTTAGCTTGAGTCTCGAGAATGGGAAGTGTGTTTTTTGTTCGACCAACGCAAAAGGGAAAAACATATTTGCTTGAGGGCAAGTAAAAGACAAGTGTAGGGATCTGATGCATGGTCGAAAACCGGTGTCCTTTTATGTTTAAGTTCATATTTTACATAACTTTTAGTTTCGAATAGTCTACTTTTGATAGGAATTGTGTTTTGTAGGTCTAATGGAGTTTGAGGAGCTATTCGGGAGCTATACCGAGCATCAGGACGGAAAACGGATCAACCGGGAGCGAGAAACAAGAAAAATAGAAAACAAGATTTGGATGGGTCGTCGGTGACGCCCGCTAGAAACATCGTCAGCAAGAATTTCACATAAGCAGTAGTTTAAGGTGTCGGGAAGATTTTGACTAACCAGGGGTCGTCGGCGACGCCCTCATCTGATGCAAAACGGGAATTTTCAATTCTTGATGTTTGAGGACGAGTTATATGAATGTTTTTGGGGGCTTTTGAAGGAGTTACACAATTTTGAAAGGAGAGCACTATCTTAGAGCCAAGAAACACCACCAACCTCATTCCCAATCCATCCGGATCGATCACAATCATCTGAATTCGCCATCCATCTTCACCTTCCTAACCCTAATCACCATCATTCCCATCATCCCACCAATCCATTCTCCATATTCATCCACCACAACCCCAACCTTCATCATCATCATCCTTAAGGCTTCAAGATGTCCATGTTCGAGCTTCAATCATCCGTTGATCATGTTCCGTTCACCATGAGCGGCTAGTTTGTTCGGGTTTCACACTGGTGTAGGCTTTTGTAAGGATTTCTAGGGTTTGCTACTTGTTTAATATTTGGTTTGTGACAATTTGAATTGCATTTGAATCATTAGATAATTGTCTTGCATTTGTATTAAATCCATGAATTGTCAAGTGAGTTATGAAATTTGACTTTATGGAATATTTATGTGCAATTATGCCTTATCTTTTGATAGGTTTACTTATCCGAGGTAACGAAGTGCATTGTGGTCCGTCTTGAACGTAGATAGTAATCGGCACCTAAGCCTCGTGATTTTAAACCGTTAATGAACTAATTCAATTAAGCTAAGTTAAAACGTGTAGTAACCCTTGGTCCTACAATTGTCGAACCGGGTGTGAACCTTGTTCTCCACTGTTGTTTCACTCCATAAATCAAGTTTTCGTTCCATCGAAAGTTTTCAAGTTTTAGTAGTCAAGTAATTTAGCATCAACAATCGCCGGTACACTCCGACACCCTTTTTCAACAAACAAAAAATTAACCATATTCTTAGCAAGCTTCATAATTTGTGAAAAAACATTAATAAGCAATCACATCCATACCCAAACCACAAACTCTTACTACCATTAACGCATTGTTAAGGGTAATTAGGGCATATAAATATTATCTTTAACCGGAGTGTAACATTTGCAATTTTCAACCATTGTACAATTTCGATCGTTTTCGTATTTAATAAAATTTTATATTTTATTTTATGAAATACGTAATCGTATGACCAAGCAAAACAATATTCACAACATATTCGGAACAAAATCTAAGTTAAATATGCCTTTATACCCTTCATATAGCTTAAATAACAAGTTAGAAGGGTTAAAAATGGCAAACAAGTGAAAATATAAGTCTGGGGCCAAATCTGCCAAAAAGTGAAACTTATTTATCAGAAGGCCTTACGGACTGTAAGACCTAAAGCCATACGGTTTGTAAGGGGTCCCCAGAAGCAGAAAAATTGCTTGTTCACCAAGTTCTGCCATCTATCCCCATTATCTGCCACCTAGCACCGAATTTGCCACCATTTCTCTAGTTCAAACACCTCATTAGACATGTGTTAACATCTGGAGATCATTGGCAACACTTGGCATGATCTTGCTAACATTTTGCAAGTATAAATAGAGGTGCATTTACCTCATTTCATGTGAGTACATATGTCTGCAGCCTACACCCACGTGTCGTGTCTAGTTTGTATGTAATAGATTAGATAGATTATCGTATCGAAAGGACGAAATTGTATCTTGGAAACCCCTTCGCACGAAAGAGTCTTCCCTGTGAAAAGAGTCCCAAGCCCTTTCGTACGAGAGAGCCCTGTCGTCCCAGGTGGTTTCGTGCGACATGCACTGCCTATAAATAGGGGACTTGGGTTCTCATTTGATAGACTTTTGGCTCTAGAGGAGAAACTCTGCCAAAATTGATTCTCGGTTCTGTACTTCGAATTTATCAATAGGATCAATGTTTAAATGGTATATTGATGCGTGTGAAGTGTCGTATTTTTTTAGGTGTATATTTTAAGCCCTTTTTAACACTTATTTTAGCCAAGTTTTAAATTTATAAAACACGATATTTCACTAACACTAAACACACATATGGGCAAGTGCACCCATCGTTGAGTGTAGTATAGCGTTGGTAAGATACCGAGGTCGTCCAAGGACACAAGAGCTTTTAATACCGGTTTATCCTCAACGTCTAACCAAAATAAAAGTTTAGAAAAATGTTTTAAACTAAGAAAAATAAAAACTAACTAAAATGCTGAAAATAAAAATAAAATAAAAACAGATAGACAAGATGAATCACTTGGTTCCGACTCGTATCTAGTATAACCTTTGATTATTTCCGCACTTTTGCACATAATTAAGAGATTATCTTAGTTATTGTAGTAGGCCCCTCTTTTGAAGGTGACGTTACCCTCACCCCAGTAGTTTGAGTCAGCAGGGATACAATCCTAAAGGGGTTGATTATTGGAAGATAATGAATTAAGTTATTAATGCAGTATTGTGGTAGGCCCCGCTTTTGGCGGTGACGTTACCCTCGACTAAGTAGTCTGAGTCAGCAGGGATACAGTCCTAAATAGCCGGGTTATAGTATTAATAGTAGTTAACTTATGAGGGGATCAAAGAGTTTGGACCCCCGCCATCCAATACCGTGAAGTATTGAAGGAGGTCCTACTAAATTTGACCCAGGTCCATTGCAGGACCTCTAAACGCTGAACAATGGCAAGACCTTTACCAAACCGTTCCCTTAACCCCCTACCAGGTAGCCAACATACCTCCATATAGACCGTGGAGATATGAATGGTGAAAATCCTTTATTTTATATAGACAGTAAAATAATGCCAAGACACCACGGACAAACGATAAGGAAAGATCACCTTCAACATAAGTAACTAGTTATTAAAGTCATTAATACAAAACCAAATAAAAAGTGCAAAAGATTAGAAATAAAAAGTATTATACTAGACACTTTGTCTTCACCAAGTGATGTAAGAGACTTAGGCAAACATGGCCTTGATTGTCAAGAACTCTTACGATCAATCTTGGATCCCGAGACGACTCACACACTCTATGATGGACAATGGATGATGGTGGTGGATGATGGTGTTGTGATGGTGGTGGGTGGTGGATGAAGTGTGAGAGAGGTGGTGTGCCAAGGGATGAGATGAAATGAATCCAAGCACTCCTATTTATAGGCTGAACAGAGAGCTGGACACGGCCCCGTGTCCGCTGGACACGGCCCCGTGCCCGTCTGACACTCTCTCTCCTCATTAATTGTAATTCGCAATTACAATAAATGCGCCTGCTGTACTTTCAACACGCCCCCGTGTCCGCTGAGCACGGCCCGTGGTGGGCAATAGAAGCTTCTATAGGTTTGTCTTTTCTGCTGCTTCTTGGGCACGGCCCCGTGCTGGCTGAGCACGGGGCGTGTTCAGCCTTCTGTTTTCTCTATTTTGCTTTGGAAGGTGCCGTTGAGGGTTCGGGCAATCCACTAATGTTCCTTTTCTTGTATTTATGTTGGATTTAGCTGTCGTTTTGCTTCTTTTGCGTTTTTGAGCTCATTTAATCCTGAAAATACAAAAGGAAGACAAAAACACTCTTTTTCCAATATTAGTACTAAAAAAGGGTTAGTTTTATGCCTCATTTGATGTAATTTATTTGTTGCATTTTACACACATCAAATACCCCCACACTTGAACTTTTGCTTGTCCTCAAGCAAAACTCTTTAATATTTGGCTTACACTCCCAAATGGAATAGGTAGAAGAGAAGGTTTTGGGCTTGTTATAGAGTGTCGGGATTTCCAAGATCTTTTTGGGGTTTTATTTTTATTTATTTACACTCCTATTCGTAATGATTTATTTAGAACTGTTCATAAAAGAAATTACTTAATTGGGCATAACATATTTTTTTTAAATTCTATTTATATACAAGTTCACATACCTCGCGGGGAAATCACTCACACTCGGCCGAAGGTGTATTTTTAGTGAATCACTCGAGAGCGGTCTTGGAACTTATTCCTACCATAGGCTTGCCAAAAAAATCAATCCTCCTCCTTTTTAACTTTTATACCTTTGTAGATATCAAGAGGACTTTGTGGGTTAAGGGTTGGCTAGGGTTAAAGGTAGGTGATTGGGTTAGTGGTTAGTAAAAAAAAAAAAAAAAAAAGGCAAAAAGCGTAACAAGTGTCGGTTTTCGTATATATATATATATTTTTTTTTTCAAGTTTTTATTTTTAATGAAGCTTTTATTCAAACAAAGTTATTTTTGATTACTTTGTTTGTTTATTTTCTTTTTGCTTCATTAATTTTTTTTTTTTTTTTTTTTTTTTTTTTTACGAAGAACCGAACTTGTTACTAAAATAAAGGGTAAAAAAAATGAAAAAGGTTTTGGTGGGTGAAAGGGTTTTTGTTTTGGGTGATGAAACGAAAAGGTTTAGGCTCAAAGGGGCTAACTAGGGGGATTTTTGGGTAGGTGGTAAAAGAAAAAGAAAAATAATGGTGTAGAAAAAAAATGTTAGTCCTAATGCCTCCATCATTTACTTACTCGGGTTTAAGTTGATAAGGACCGGGAATGTATTGTTATGGCAAGTTCTAGAGTCGTAAGAACCAAGCGGCTATTCACACAAGAAACGAAAAATGAGCATTTAGTCAAATGATATGGAATTGTGTGCTCAATAAAGGCTCAAAACTCACTTTTGTGGGAATGGGTTTTTATGTGATCAAGTATATATAATCAAATTTTAAATAAGTTTGTCATGCCTTTTCATAATTTTCTTATGTTGGTTCTTTTTATCACTACGCTATCGGTTGTAAATTTGTAAAAATATAACCTTTTTGAGAGCTTGAATTTCCCGAGTTAAACCTAGACAAGTAAAAAAAATTGAAATTTTTGAAAAAATTTGGGGTGATTAGCGGTTCCAATAGAGTTTTGTGTAAGGCTTGTATTTAGGACATGCAAAATTCAAGGTTTTAGCATCCCCCCCACACTTAAATTACACATTGTCCTCATTGTGTCCCAAAAATAAATTTTTAGGTTGATTAGATGTGTAAAATAGTGTTTAAAAAGCAAAAAATTGTGTTACTGGGCACTGAACACGGCCCCGTGTTATCCGGGCACGGCCCCGTGTTCAAGTACCAGTAACAAAATTGAAATAAGAGAAACAGAAGTCTGGACACGGGGACGTGTTGGGTGAACACGGCCCGTGTCCAGTTACCTGTACTGGGCGTTTTCTGCAGGTGGTTCGACACGGGGCCGTGTTGGTTGGGCACGGCCCGTGTTGAACTTTCTGAAAGGGAGAAAATTGTCGGGTTGCCTCGTTCTTGTGCATGGGATCATTTTTCTCGTTCCCCTTTTCATCCTTTACCACCATGAGTGTGTTTTATTACAAACCATCCAAACATTAAAACCATCATTTCATTTCATCATAGAGAGAACTTACATAATCCTAAATTAAACTAGATAAAAGAAATAACAAACCATGGAGTCCTAGCCTTGACTTTATTTTAATTTAGCAAAATTTCCAAGAAATACTCAATCTTGGTTAAACAAGGCCTTAGTGAACTCCTTCTTCCGAGTGCGGTTCTCCTCAAATGTCGGCGAGCCATTCTTCTATCTCCCTTGGAAGGAGAAAAGAAGGCTCGTTGGCATTAGTTTGAGGAGTTTCAACTTCCACCGGGATCTCTTGTTGGTGTTCCATGGGAGGTTCCGCCGGAAAGTCTTCCCACCCGGTAGGGTTGTTGATTCCGAGAGCCAGGTTCCAATCCTGCTGAGGAAGGACTGGTTCCATTGGAGGTGCTACAAGAATATTTAACCTCTGGTGCAAGAGGTTAATTTCTTGGAAGCTGCTTTCAAGTCCCATCGTAAGATCGTTAATACGGTCGATAAGGACCTCCTCTACTGAAGTCATTTCGTCGAGAGCCTCCCTTAATGCTATCACATAGTGAACAAGTGTAGCTTCAATGGAGGGTCTTCTTCCTCTTCGGTTGTTTGACGAATGCACAGAAGATGTATCGCTGTTTTCACTCGACATCCTACGAAAAATAAACTAAAAATAGCTTATTTAATGAAACAGTAACCGGACACGGCCCCGTGCTCACTGAGCACGGCCCCGTGTCCATCTTTCTGCAGAGTTTTGGAACAAGGAAACTTGTATTTTTAAGTTATTTTCTGAATGTTGTAGGCCCTTTTTGGCTACTAATAACTTAAAACCATGTTTCATAACATGTTTTTACCAAGATTCTTTGAACAAAACTCATTTATCCCTACCATAGAGTTGGAGGAATTCCAAACTTTCAATGGTAGTTCTTGGAGAAAGATGAAGAAGAAGGAAATTACTAAAAGAGGAAGGGACAAGATGGGTTGTTGGAACCTTCTTTTAGACTTACCTAGGATAGTTTGAGAGAAGATTCCTGCAAATCTCTGCCCCAAGTTGGTCCAAATGTGCAGAATTCTTGGCTGCATTTATAGAAAATGACAGCAACCTGGACACGGCCCCGTGTTCAGTGGACACGGCCCCGTGTGCAGGTGGAGTTCTGACACAGTTTGTCCGTATTCTGACGTACTGATCAGAAAGGAATCTTTCGATGGACACGGGGGCGTGTTGGCTGGGCACGGCCCCGTGTCTACGGACTGTTTTATGAAGTTGTCTAGTTTTTTTAAGGAACTTGTTTGTATTGGGTGGTTCCTGACTGGTTGGAACAACCCCAAAGTGCCTAATATACCTTAATTGTCCTAGACTAAGGCGAGAACGCAAGAGGTTGTCGGTGAGGGTAATTCCTATTTTCATTCTAGGTGGACAAGTCCAACCCTTTTCCGGGCTCTTGTTAAAGAAGGTATATGCCGAATCGCTCAGGTCTATGTATGCACCGAACGAAGTCGATGGAGAGTCCTTCACGGCACAATCGACACAGGGACGACTATCGTCCAAGTCTTTGCTAGGTACGAAGGTATTTTCGGGAGCAACGAGGTTGTCGGAATGCGGTTCCAACATTTCTTCATGGGTATCGTCTTGGGGCGGATTAATAAAATCCTTTCCAAGCTCTTCTATCCAATTCAGAATTAGCTCTTCTATTTGAAATAATTCGCTCAGGAACATTTCCCCTAGAATATCTGGCTGGGCGCATTCGAGGGAGAAATAGTGCTTATTTTTACTTTCGCCCCTCTTAAGGTTGTGAGAAGATCGTGGGTCCATGTAGTGGGGCCTATAATTTAGGAAGTAGCATTTTACTTCTTCATGTTCGCCACCACATAATTGACACCACGTACCATAAGAGTGCCGAAAGTAAAAATAATTACTATCACTCATGTTTATGTCAGAAATTACCAACCGTCGGGATCTAACGGTTCTGTTTTCAGTAACTGAAACTTGGGCACGGGGGCGTGTTGAGTGGACACGGCCCCGTGTTCAGCTTACTGTCTGATGTAAAACAGGATTGCCAGTTCCAATGATTGAGCACGTGGGCGTGTTCAGCGGGCACGGCCCGTGCTGAGCTCTGCAGAAGCTGAAAAACTAAGAAAATCCTAAAAAAATAAAAAAGAAAAATAAAAGATGATTAGGCCGTTGATTCCTAACTTTCTTAAAATCCTTGTGTCCCCGGCAGCGGCGCCAAAAACTTGATGCGTGTGAAGTGTCGTATTTTTTTAGGTGTATATTTTAAGCCCTTTTTAACACTTATTTTAGCCAAGTTTTAAATTTATAAAACACGATATTTCACTAACACTAAACACACATATGGGCAAGTGCACCCATCGTTGAGTGTAGTATAGCGTTGGTAAGATACCGAGGTCGTCCAAGGACACAAGAGCTTTTAATACCGGTTTATCCTCAACGTCTAACCAAAATAAAAGTTTAGAAAAATGTTTTAAACTAAGAAAAATAAAAACTAACTAAAATGCTGAAAATAAAAATAAAATAAAAACAGATAGACAAGATGAATCACTTGGTTCCGACTCGTATCTAGTATAACCTTTGATTATTTCCGCACTTTTGCACATAATTAAGAGATTATCTTAGTTATTGTAGTAGACCCCTCTTTTTAAGGTGACGTTACCCTCACCCCAGTAGTTTGAGTCAGCAGGGATACAATCCTAAAGGGGTGGATTATTGGAAGATAATGAATTAAGTTATTAATGCAGTATTGTGGTAGGCCCCGCTTTTGGCGGTGACGTTACCCTCGACTAAGTAGTCTGAGTCAGCAGGGATACAGTCCTAAATAGCCGGGTTATAGTATTAATAGTAGTTAACTTATGAGGGGATCAAAGAGTTTGGACCCCCGCCATCCAATACCGTGAAGTATTGAAGGAGGTCCTACTAAATTTGACCCAGGTCCATTGCAGGACCTCTAAACGTTGAACAATGGCAAGACCTTTACCAAACCGTTCCCTTAACCCCCTACCAGGTAGCCAACATACCTCCATATAGACCGTGGAGATATGAATGGTGAAAATCCTTTATTTTATATAGACAGTAAAATAATGCCAAGACACCACGGACAAACGATAAGGAAAGATCACCTTCAACATAAGTAACTAGTTATTAAAGTCATTA
The DNA here is from genome assembly GCA_030545235.1 of Helianthus tuberosus. Taxonomy (NCBI): domain Eukaryota; kingdom Viridiplantae; phylum Streptophyta; class Magnoliopsida; order Asterales; family Asteraceae; genus Helianthus; species Helianthus tuberosus. The sequence continues at coordinate 146,176,502 of CM060393.1, forward strand.
ATACAAAACCAAATAAAAAGTGCAAAAGATTAGAAATAAAAAGTATTATACTAGACACTTTGTCTTCACCAAGTGATGTAAGAGACTTAGGCAAACATGGCCTTGATTGTCAAGAACTCTTACGATCAATCTTGGATCCCGAGACGACTCACACACTCTATGATGGACAATGGATGATGGTGGTGGATGATGGTGTTGTGATGGTGGTGGGTGGTGGATGAAGTGTGAGAGAGGTGGTGTGCCAAGGGATGAGATGAAATGAATCCAAGCACTCCTATTTATAGGCTGAACAGAGAGCTGGACACGGCCCCGTGTCCGCTGGACATGGCCCCGTGCCCGTCTGACACTCTCTCTCCTCATTAATTGTAATTCGCAATTACAATTAATGCGCCTGCTGTACTTTCAACACGCCCCCGTGTCCGCTGAGCACGGCCCGTGGTGGGCAATAGAAGCTTCTATAGGTTTGTCTTTTCTGCTGCTTCTTGGGCACGGACCCGTGCTGGCTGAGCACGGGGCGTGTTCAGCCTTTTGTTTTCTCTATTTTGCTTTGGAAGGTGCCGTTGAGGGTTCGGGCAATCCACTAATGTTCCTTTTCTTGTATTTATGTTGGATTTAGCTGTCTTTTTGCTTCTTTTGCGTTTTTGAGCTCATTTAATCCTGAAAATACAAAAGGAAGACAAAAACACTCTTTTTCCAATATTAGTACTAAAAAAGGGTTAGTTTTATGCCTCATTTGATGTAATTTATATGTTGCATTTTACACACATCATATATTCTTGTCTGTGTCAACATCATACATGGATTCCGCACATGATATGATGATTATCTGATCGGCCGGAGCATTCAAATACCTGAAATGGTCCTCACAGGTGGTATCAAAGCTTGGAGACCGGTTTTAGTGACAGAGAGCACAAGATTTCAGCCGAATTGAGAAGATTTAAAGCCAATTTCACATCATTTTACATCCTTTCACTTCTACTTCTACACTTACTACTTAAAACTTAAAATTGACCTCTAAATCATGGACGAAATTTGCAGAAAATTTAACATGTTATGCGAATTCACATAATTTCAAACCCTTGAACAAATCAGACCTTAATTTGATCTAAATCTGAGAAAAATCTTGAAAAATGTCAAAAAAACGCAACTTGATTTTCAAGAGGAAGGAACATAGTAGGAACCTTTCACACGAAAGAGCTTACCTCTCGCACGGGAGAACAACCTTTCGCACGAAAGGCATTGAACTTTGTTATTTGGAATTTAACCTCTTGCACGAAAGCATAGCCTTCGTGCGACAGACTTTGGATTTCACTTACTGTTTCAAAATTGAACCTTCCGCACGAGAGGCAATCCCTCTCGCATGAAAGGTGTTGGTTCCATTCTTTTGAAAGATTTGTTTGGCCATTTGTTTGATTTTTCAGGTATTTTTCACGTAATTCAAGGTGTTGATAATGGATTCAGAGTTTTATAATGCATTCGCAACTTCATCGACAACAATGATGGGTGAGAGTTTGAACTTAGGCAATGCACTCGGAACGAATGTTAAACCACCAAAGTTACTTAGTATGGAAGACTATAATGGGAGGCGTGAGACTTTTTGTAACTAGGTTCAGGCCAACACGATGGAATGTTAGTTTTCGATACTAGAGGAATATATTTAACCAACGAATGAAAAAGGTGTTAAGAAGTCCATTATAAATTTTACTGATCAAGAAAAAGAAGACTTCATCCGCGAGAAGAAAATGATTAACTTCTCTCAACAGTCAATCAGAGACGACATATTCTCATTGCTCCAACACACGGGCACCGTGCACTCGATATTGATAGCATTGAAAAATAAATACGAGGGCGGTAGAGAAATGATGAAGAGCAAGAAAGCACCGTTGAAAAAAGAGTTTGACATTTTTCAATGCTTGAAGGGTGAAACGTTAAAACAAATGATAGAGCGTTATTGTCACTTGATCATTGAGTTACGAAGATTTGGGATTGAAAAGGATCAAGAAGAGTTGGTGGATAAGCTCATAGATGCACTTCCGAACGAGAGTGATTGGTCTACATACGTGATGATCATTAAGAACAGTCTCGAATATGAAACTATGAGTTTAAACATGTTGATCCAAAAACTCGAAAGTCACGAGCTAGAACAACGAATGTAGGATCGTTTTACCGACCGAACGAGTCGTTCAGAAGAGTTCTTAGACTGAATCAGAGGCGGAATTCATTGATTCGGTCTTCGTTTAGCTTGTATAACACTAGAATCACTATTAATTGTCTTGTTTATTGATCTGATAATAATTTACAGCACGGAGACACTTCGACAGCACTTCGGCGTCGGAACCAAGAAGCATACAAACTAAATAACACAAAGGGTATTTATAGGCATGGTGATTTCGCTTGAACATGCTCAAGCGGAATCACTTTCAAGCGGAATCTCTTCAAATGAAATTAGTATGTTAATTTCGAGCGGAATTAACCACTTGATTTCGCATGAAATGACCTTGTGTTAGGATCGTTTTACCGACCGAACGAGTCATTCAGAAGAGTTCTTAGACTGAATTAGAGGCGGAATTCATTGATTCGGTCTTCGTTTAGCTTGTATAACACTAGAATCACTATTAATTGTCTTGTTTATTGATCTGATAACAATTTACAGCACGGAGACACTTCGACAGCACTTCGGCGTCGGAACCAAGAAGCATACAAACGAAATAACACAAAGGGTATTTATAGGCATGGTGATTTCGCTTGAACATGCTCAAGCGGAATCACTATCAAGCGGAATCTCTTCAAACGAAATTAGTATGTTAATTTTGAGCGGAATTAACCACTTGATTTCGCATGAAATGACCTTGTGTCATTTCAAGCGAAATTACCTATAAACACATATTTCCTCGTTTTTCGTTCCTTGATCTAACTAATACAATACAAGACTCGAACTAAGACGAAGATGAAGTTGACAGACGTATGCACCAACAGACTCCCCCTCGGATGTTGACGAGTCTTCAGTGCGAGTCTTCAGCATGACGACCCTTTAGTCTTGATCGGTCTGCTTGGATTTGATACTTTTAGTATTCTCTTCAATCTCTATCTTCTCTCTCTTAGCATCAACATTTTCTCTTGAATGATTTTCCAGGATCTTTCTCTGGCTCTAACCTCGTCAGACTCCCCCTCTCATCAAGCTGGGATCTCTGTCTGGAATTAGCTATTGCCTTGAGATCTAATCCTGGCTTTAACTCTTTTCAGCTCTTCATCTGCACAAAACTCAACCATTCTTAAGATAACCAGATTTAACATTTTTAAGCTATGAGGATCACATGTAGAACTTTACTTCAAGTTAATGAACCATTTAAACATTTCAGAATTTTCTTATTTCCAACACACTTTCCCAAACCTCTAGTTCACCATGTTTAGCACTCGGAATTTTGAAAATCAGCTTTTCAACATCAGTTGTCGAAAATCTTTTTGAATTTTCAAAATTTTATGCTAAAACACACTAAAATCTTTTTGGATTTTGCAATAGATGAAATACAGTAAAGAAATATATACAGACAATATTTTTGTGAGTTTGTGTAAGAAGATCATATCAGTTTTTTTAAGACACATCACTAGCACCGTTAAGCTTTAAACATTTTAAGTTCTAAACGATTCACGTTGATTGACGATATATTTGTCCTCTTAAGCTCAATCTAAAAACTTTTGAAATGCTTACCGATACGTTAAGATATATTAATTTTGTACTAAAATCTTTTGGACCCCACGATCTTAGCATATCCCCTCATCATGCAATACATTGACTCAAGTAATGCCTTTAAACTTTCATCAACTGTGATTTGTGAGAAAACAAAGCAGAATGTTTAAACATTAACAATCAGGTCGATACTTCCGTATACGCAGAGAAAGTCCAATGTTTAAACAAAATAAGAAATAAAAACAAGTTGAAATTGTTTAGGCTTTAACCACCAGGTCGATACTTCCGTATACGCAGAGGTGATCCAAAGCTTAAATGAAACACCAAAGAAAATAAAGCAGAACGTTTAGGCAATAACATCCAGGTCGATACTCACGTATACGCAGAGGATGTCCAATGCTTAAACAAAATAAATAAATAAAACAAGTTTAAGTCTTTGCAAAATGAAATGCACAATCACAGTGACTTTTCAGCAAAGTTGTGAAAGCTCACAAACTTAACCGGTTTTATGTCTTTTGACAATCAGCGATTACCGAGCAAGTACACAATCAAGAAGGACAAAACTAAGTACTATGCGTTTGACCGTGTTTCCCACCAGACTTAGGCATTTTCGTTATGTTTGTATCGTTATCGTAAATCTACTAATCTAGCTGAGCCTATCGTCACATCTTTAGTGAGACCGTTTATCACATTGTTTTTTCAAACACATGTAAGAATTTAACATTTCCCGATTTTCTCAACACACTCACTTGTGGAAAAGATAAATTAAGTACAACTTAATGTCCCTGATTAATCTTGTAGGTCGAAATATCACAAATGTGAATTTCTCAAGAAAAATGCCGATACCTGCTCCACACTTACTAACCTGGGAGCTCCGGCAAGTCAGGTTTTTCATTTAAAGAGATTCACCCAAGCCTGACTAATCTTGGGTGTTTTTGAATTATCATCACTCAATTTCTTTTCAACTTTTTGTTTCAATTTTCCGTTTGACAAAGATGGAAAATTTTCATCATCAATTGTCTTAAAGGAATTATCACATTTTACCTCAACAGATGGCTCCTCTGGCTTTGACGAACCAGATTCATTGCCCGAAAATGGCTTATCTGACTTTGATAAGCCAGATTCATTGCCAAAATATGGCTCATTTGTTTCCGAAGAAACAAACTCATCACCAGAAAGTGAAAATTTCACTTTCTTTGGTTTGTTAATCACTTGATTAACTACATTTTCTTTCTTTAATATCCCTTTCGTCCTCAGATTTGTATCTGATGAATCCGTTTTACTTGACTGATCAGTCTTTGAAGAACAAAACGATTTATCAGAACTGTTATTTGTTTTTCCGGTTGTATCCGAGGACAAAATCCTTTCAAGATACTCTCTCGCTTTCTTCTTCTTTTTCCTCAGTCTGTCTTTTTGCCCTTGAGAAAGCTTCACTTTCTGTTCTTTGGGCTTTTCTTCGATTTTTTCGACTTTGACTGATCTTTTCACCTGTTTCTGAGATTAAGCCCTCGATCTTCTAATTGATCTCATTGGGCAATCTCTTGCAATATGGCCTTTGATTTGGCATTCAAAGTGTGACAACCCTCAAAATTTCAGGTACTGTACAAATTAATTAATTTCGATTATGTGCTTATTGACTGTGCTTGATTACAACTGACACCTTAAAGTGCTTACTGATTTATGTTACATACATACATGTGCATCACTTTACATACAGTCGCTCCATTTATTTCATACAGACTCTTAGTGACAAACCTGATGCACAAAGCACAGTTAGCATAATGAGCGGATAACTCAGACACGTGCTGACAATGCCAGCACATAGACAGACACTATATTGAGGCCAGTATGAGCCAGGGACAAAGTACTATACTAGTTTGGAGTGTAGGGAAGTGAGGACCATAAGACTGCGTCATTAGGTGATAGATATAGTGCCGGGAAGTGCCTAAAACACACTTTAAATACAGAATCCTGCATTCTTTTATAAAATTCAGCATTTTATTATACCAGTAGAATACACAAATATGGCAGAGTGGTCCTGTATACTTTCCTAAGTGTTGGAATTAATTTCGTTAGAAAAAAAATGCATAAAAGACACTATACGGTACAATTTAACACTTTAACGGAACAGTACGTAACCGAATAACCGGACATTACCCGGGACACCAAAATATTGCCAGAAATACTATTTTATCATTCTTAATTATTTACGGTCACAAAAATCCCCACGCACTATAGAAACATGGCATACACCCACTATTCTAGAAAATACCCTTAACCTTCTAATTATTTACCTACTAATTACCAAAATGTTACAAAAGACCCCCCCCCCCCTAACCGATTTTCGGCCCTCATGGACCCCACCCAAGATCTTAATCATACTTCCTTGATCATGCTCTAATTTCATTGGGTAGGTTACTTGTTGAGATAACCAAGGTGTGTAAGAACATCTCTATTTTGTATGGCCACTCAAGATCCCTCATGATTACAAATCTTACACCCTTCTCTCTCTCATTTTTGGCTCACCAAAACCGAACCCAACCCCTCTTCACCTCCTACTTGTTGATTGGTGGATTATTATATTAGATATGATGCTTAACAATCTAAACAAAATATACATGATGGCCTATGAGAAGTAGGATGCATAGATAACCCATCATTACATCAAAAACCACACTCCAACCTCACTCCCTTCCCCTATTTCGGCTGCTCATAACCGAAACCACCACCATCACCTCATCACCTCAACATCTCCATCTTCTTCACTACATGTCCCCTTTCCAAGCTTGAAGATCATTCATAGGAGTTGCAAGTTGAAGAGCTCTGAAGAAAGCTTTGTTCAAGTCTTTATCACCATCCTTCCTCTTCATCTTTATTCTAGATTTCTACCCTAGCCTTGTGCTAGTAGTAAGTCCCTTCACACCCTTGTTCCATCTTGTTCTTTGTTATGATATGTATAATGTTCATGGCACACAAAAGCTAAAACACTAAAAATATGAACATGGAACCGTACATAAAATCATACATAAAAAGGGTTGCATGAAGATGTCATCGGGTTGGTTTGAGTTTGGTTAATGCATGCATAATATTTGATCATTGATTTCGTGGTAAAACCGTTGTTAGGGCACTTGGTAATGTGTTTTTAGAAACATTAAACTAGAAATAAACATGCTGATTGGAATTTCCAGCCAACTTCAACAGGCTGTAACTGGGTCATTTTAAATTGAAAAACTGAATTTCTGGAGTCTAAATTCTGTATTTTTGAACAACTGAACAAATGGCACTGGAATCGTAATTTTTCGAGGTCGTTTACTACTTTTAAAGAATTGTTTTAAGACAGCAGCTCAAGCTGAAATTTTTCTGCTGAAAAAGTGTGTTGTGTTCGGAGTTATAACTTGAAACCTGAGTAGAATCAGCTCATGGGATTTTTACTGTAGATGGTTACTGTTGTTGCCGTGATCCTCCAACTGGAATTTCGTCGATCGGACTTACGATTAATATTTAGTGAATTTTTCCGTAAACTGCGATCAGAAAGCAACAAATCTGATCGCAGTCGGGTAAATAAATTTTTATATAATATTGATAATGAACTGGGCCCCGATATTTTTACACAATAAAATTTGGAACGTTTATGACATTCTGTAAAAATTTGGGAATTTTTGGAGAAGGGTAACTATTTTATTAAAAGGCTCTAAAACAGTCCAGTTTTGTTTAATAAAGCTGAAATGACATAAGTGGTATATTGCATGTAGGATTGTCGGGTTGGCTATGTGAGAACAATCTACGGGATATATGTAAAAGAAAATGATATGCTTCTAAGCATGGACGCCTACATTTACAAGAGAGACTATGGCAAAATTTTCCGAAAATCCTAACACTTAGTAAATATTTTCTGGACAAGTGTTTACTAGTATATTCTAGACTATGTTTTTCAAGCATAAAACTCGCCATAATTTTTATAACGAAATATGGAGTATCGGAGGTTGGTTTTATACAGGAATATGGTTAAATATGTATTCTCTAAAATGGGACTTAAAAATATAATTCCAATACGAACAGACATATGTAAAATATCCCATCATTGGGAAGGAAATACGAATACAAAAGTATGAGAAGTATTATTACTAAAATATTGAAGACACTTTAAAACGTAACTCAAAGGCACTAATTAATACTAAGACAAGGCACGACCCGTTCGTCTAATAGACGTTAGACCATTGTAGGTAGTCGTGTTTGCTGAGGAGATTTGGGTTACGCGTACCGAAGACGCAATACAGTGAGTTCATGTCCCCCTTTTCTCTTAACTAATTTCAGTTTTATACTTCGGGGGTGAAATACATGTTACAAATATTACAGACATTTACAGACATTTACAGACATTTACAGACATTTATTTACATGGTATGATTAGCTAAGGAATTTACTGTTAGATCACGTGAATGGATAGGCTATTATCGTAAGACCATTAATCCTTGTATAAGGACCGAGAGGCATGAGTGATAGATCTATTGGGTGTTGCGAGCCCCACACATGGGCCAGCGTGTGGCTGCATGTGGTGACTATGTCGTTCCGCCGGAAGGACCGGTATGAAATACGCGTTACAGGTTTGAGTGCTTCCTAGGCCATATCACTTATTAATGTATTAGCTACACATTAATTGATCTGTTTTTCCTTATTGCTACATACCAAGGACATACATTTATACAGACACATTATACATTTATACAGACACATTTTACAATTTATACAGACACACATTAACGATTTATACAGACTCACATACACATGAACTCGCTCAACTTTTATTGATGTTTTTCAAACTACATGTATTTCAGGAAATTAAGTATGGATCTGGCGGGCGTTGGAATTTCAAGTCATGTTAAGTATAAAGATGTCATCCATGGTTTTTTTGGGTTTGGCCAGTGTGTCTTAATCCTGGACGAGACACGTCTTCCAAACTTTGATTACAACTATTATCTTTGACGAGTCCTTAGCAAACTTTTACACAATTCATCTGGCTTTGTAAAACTTAAATTTGAAGTCTACGTTTTAGACAATGTTGTTATGTTTTAAACTCGTTTTATGGATGACAAATCTTTGGTATTATCATATAGATTGTTTGATATGGTTGAATGCAATGATAACAAGTAAGTCACCCCATAATCACGCTTCCGCAAAAGTCAGGGTGTGACAGCTTGGTATCAGAGCTTCGATCGTAGCGAACTAGGATTCTTTCTCGAGTCTAGACTACGATCATTAGGGCTCTCACCAAAACGTTTTACAACATGTTTTCATTGCATACACTAAACGTCCAGATCCAAGAAACACACATTTTACAAACAAAAAGGCATAGATACACATTTCAAATTTATATTTATAGATCAGTCTTAGAGGCTGAGGGAGGATCAGTCTTAGAGGCTGAGGGAGGATCAGTCTTAGAGGCTGAGGGAGGATCAGTCTTAGAGACTGGGAGGTTGGTCTTAGAGACCAGGGATTTAGTCTTAGAGACTGGGAGGTTGGTCTTAGAGACCAGGGATTTAGTCTTAGAGGCTGGGAAGGTTGGTCTTAGAGACCAGGGAGTTGGTCTTAGAGACCAAGGAGTCGGTCTTAGAGACCAGGGAGTTAGTCTGAGAGGCTAGGGAGTTAGTCTGAGAGACTGGGTGGGATAGCCTGGGAAGACTAGAACGAATATGTGGATACATGATTACGTTGTGAATTGTCTTTATTTGCAATACACAAGTGTTAAAGATTACTGTAAATATGCATGCTACGACTATTATGTTCCGGCACACACACGTCACTTTCCTTAGGGAACGAATTGTCAGATGATGACGACCCTACGGCCACCGCCACAGATGTTGAGACTGTACCTGCGCCGGAGATATTTACGTCAGACACTGAGAGTGACCCTGACATGTTGACCAAGAACGAGGACGATTGCCAACCATCCGCGCTGCCAGACTCTAGTGATGAATTACCCTTACTGATGGCTTCCTGGACAAGAAACTTCCTGTCATCCTTGTTTCGGTCCACGACCACCTCATCATTTGGACACTTCGATGACGAGCACATCGTGGCTCCGATTCTCGACGCCGTACCTCTCATGATTATTTTCCCCGAGAATCTACCTCTTTGACAAATTGTTTGATGACGACGTTAATTTGCTTATTAATGTTCCTTCCGTTGATACCCAGGATGATGGAAAGTTAGATGAGGACGTTGTTACTGACTCTACGTTTCGAGATCCCTATTATCAAACTATCCTCTGATTCTAGTATACACTCGATTTCAGACTCCTTTGAGTCTGCGACATTTACGACTTTACAAACAGGCCGGTTACCGCTTTTTGCTCCAGACACGGACGACGACGCCGCTTTGACTACTACACTAACACTTGCTCAAGATCGCATAACCTCACACGCCCCAGGACCTGCCCCTGAGGTAGCTCCAGTTCCTTGCGGGCCAGCTTGATGTTGCACCTGCTGAACCTGCTTAAACGTGACCTTATTTCCTTTGGACTACTATACCTTGCACTCCTCTTACCAGACCCAGTACCTGCACCTATTTCCTTTTGTCGAGGCATTTCTACCGCACCTGCACCCGCTGATGTTGCACCTATGAAGACCGACGTCCATTGCACCGACATGCCTACCGCTCTCTTTCAAGACATACCCGCACCCCGGGAAGGCGCTCCAGGTCAGCACCCGCATAACGATTCTTCTGCTACGGCAACATTTTTCCTAACTGTACAAGACGCACCGTTTGCTACATTCACCCCTACAACGCTGGACAAGTCATTTCGATGGATTCCTATGCTACACTATGTTGATTTTAGACCCTTGTCATCCCTCACATTATGGAGGCTACACACGGGATGAGTACGCCTGTCACATCAGCTACAGTTTGAGGATATAAGTCGCAGAATGTTGGAGCTGTAGTTGACACCACAACCTCCACCCTGTTTATTGCCAGTATACTTTGATCCTCCACAATTATCAAAGACTTCTTTTGCGCTCTCATCTGCTGCTATGACGCCTTTTCTAGGTTTTTGATGCTCGTTTCTTTTACTATCGAGCGGCAGATCAGTTAACTACTTCGATGTATATACAAGCTCGAGGAGGAGTTTACGCGTGCTAGCAGTTACTTTTCTTTCCTCCTCCACCTCAGTCACCAGTGTAGTTGATTTCTGGATTTATGCGGATTGCATTACACTTGGGTAAAGACACCAATAATGCCGGGATTGCGGAGACTTTTGAAGACCACTTCTGACTACGTAATTTTGATACACTAATATACGTGTTGGACAAGGGTAGGGTGACCCTGTGTCCTTTCTGATGTGATACATTATGTAAGACGCGGTGATTATGGCCGGAGGATAACGAAAGCCCAATCATCTTTAAACATGCGACAATACTTATGACTAATGACTAATGAAAAACTAAGTCGCTATATTCCCACTAAGCACGCTGTTGATCAGCATATTTGTTCTATAACTATAATGCTACATGCTTACTTGCTACGTTCCTATTTACAAGTTGTGCAATAATTGCGAGGGTACGTGATTGAATGTTATAACGACTGTGTATATACATATATGTAATATACCTCTGAGGTCTTATTCGTTAAATAGAGACTTGTGTGCTCGTGTCCTTAACAAGACCTGACCTAACCGACTTTCTTCTAGGAAGATTTCGACTCAAGGGAACACCGATACCAACAACCCTCTGCCAACGACAGAGGCGGAATTTCAAGAACGCCTATTACAGGTCATCGCACAGTACGAGGCCCTTCGCTCTGAGCGCAGCGGAGGTACCTCGGGAAATAACCCACCCAACGGCTGCACCTACAAGCAGTTCTTGGGCTGCCAACCCCTACATTTCGACGGCACTGGAGGTGCCGTAGCCTTCGTGCGCTGGGTTAAGAAGACGGACACTGTTTTGCGTGCAAGCAAATGCGCCCCAGAGCACCAGGTCACGTACATTTCCGGACTGTTCCAAGATGGGGCTCTGTCATGGTGGAAACTCCAGGTTCAGACGATGGGCGAGGCTGCTGCGTATGCTTTATCATGGGATGAGTTGAAAGAGCTAATGCATAAAAAGTACTGTTCGAGGACAGAAAGCCAGAAGGTGGAAACTGAGTTCTGGAACTTGAAGATGGAAGGTCCAAAAATAGCTGAGTATGTGGAGAAGTTCCAAGTGCTGTCGCGTATCGTTCCTTACATGGTAGATCCAGAGTTTAAGAAGATTGAGCGTTTCATTTGGGGATTGGCACCCCAAATCATGAGCATGGTGATGACATCAAAGCCTGCAACGATCGCTGAGGCCATCAATCTAAGTGTTGCCTTGACTGAAGAGGCAATCAGGTTGAACAAATTTTCAACCTCTGAGGGAAAGAAGGAGACTCATGTAGAGTCATCTGGAGACAACAAGAGAAAGTTAGAAAATTTCAAACAGGGTACCCAGGCGAGTAGCAACAACAAGGCCAAAAAGAGAAAAGAGTACATGGGTAAACTACCTAAATGTGACAGGTGCCGACGTCATCATACCGGGCGATGTAAAAATGGAAAGTGTGACAACTGTGGCAAAGTGGGACACAACAGGGAAACGTGTTGGCGTGAGACGAAGCGTGGGAAGGAAGGAAAGGGGAAAGGTAAGGGATGTTATAACTGCGGTGATATGGGGCTGATGTGTTCAAATATTAACATATAAATTTCATCAAATGAGGCATAAAACTAACCCCTTTTTAGTACTAATGTTGGAAAAAGTGTGATTTTGTCTTCCTTTTGTATTTTCAGGATTAAATGAGCTCAAATTAACAAAAGAAGCAAAAAGACATCAAAATCTAACATAAATACAAGAAAAGGAACAAGATGTGACATGCCCGACCCCACGACAGCATCTTCCCAAGCAAAACAAGAAGACAGAAGACTGAACACGCCCCGTGCTCAGCCAGCACGGGGGCGTGCCCAAGTGTCAGCAGAAAAGACAAAGTGGTAGAAGCTTCTATTGCCCACCACGGGGCCGTGCTCAGCGGACACGGGGCCGTGGTCAACTATAAGATTCGCACAATCCAGCAAATCTGCATAGTACAAAGATTCTTCTGCACCACGGGGTCGTGCTCAGTGGACACGGGGGCGTGGTCAACTAATAAGACAAAGCTGCATTTAATGAAGAAAGAGAAGGATGTGGACACGGGGCCGTGCCCACTGGACACGGGGCCGTGCCTGAGCTTCTGTCCAGCCTATAAATAGATGTGCTTGGCTCAAGCTCAAACCATCCCTTGGCACACCACCTCTCTCACACTTCACCCACCACCCACCACCACCATAACACCATCATCCACCACCATCATCCATTGTCCATCGTAGAGTGTGTGAGTCGTCTCGGGATCCAAGATTGAGCATAAGAGTTCTTGACAATCAAGGCCATGTTTGCCTAAGTCTCTTACATCACTTGGTGAAGACAAAGTGTCTATTGTAATACTTTTTATTTCTAATCTTTTGCACTTTTTATTTGGTTTCGTATTAATCACTTTAATAACTAGTTGCTTATGTTGAAGGTGATCTTTCTTTATCGTTTGTCCGTGGTGTCTTGAAATTATTTTACTGTCTATATAAAATAAAAGATTTTCACCATTCATATCTCCACGGTCTATATGGAGGTATGTTGGCTACCTGGTCGGGGGTTAAGGGAACGGTTTGGTAAAGGTCTTGCCATTGTTCAGCGTTTAGAGGTCCTGCAATGGACCTGGGTCAAATTTAGTAGGACCTCCTTCAATACTTCACGGTATTGGATGGCGGGGGTCCAAACTCTTTGATCCCCTCATAAGTTAACTACTATTAATACTATAACCCGGCTATTTAGGACTGTATCCCTGCTGACTCAGACTACTTAGTCGAGGGTAACGTCACCTCCAAAAGAGGGGCCTACCATAATATTGCATTAATAACTTAATTCATTATCTTCCAATAATCCACCCTTTTAGGATTGTATCCTTGCTGACTCAAACTACTGGGGTGAGGGTAACGTCACCTTCAAAAGAGGGGCCTACTACAATAACTAAGATAATCTCTTAATTATGTGCAAAAGTGCGGAAATAATCAAAGGTTACACTAGATACGAGTCGGAACCAAGTGATTCATCTTGTCTATCTGTTTTTATTTTTATTTTTCTTTTCAGCATTTTAGTTAGTTTTTATTTTTCTTAGTTTAAAACATTTTCCTAAACTTTTTATTTTGATTAGACGTTGAGGATAAACCGGTACTAAAAGCTCTTGTGTCCTTGGACGACCTCGGTATCTTGCCAACACTATACTACGCTCACGATGGGTGCACTTGCCCATATGTGTGTTTAGTGTTAGTAAAATATCGTGTTTTATAAATTTAAAACTTGGCTAAAAATAAGTGTTAAAAGGGCTTAAAATATACACCTAATATATATAACACTTCACACGCATCAAGTTTTTGGCGCCGTTGCCGGGGAAACAAGGATTTTAAGAAAGCTTAAAATCGACGGCCTAATCAGTTTTTCAAAACCTTTTTTTAAAAACGCGCGCACATTTTTCTGCATTTTAGTTTAGATTTGCATTTACAGTAACCTGTACACGGGGCCGTGTTCACTGAACACGGGGCCGTGCTGCAGAGTTTTCAAAAACATCCAGTAACAGAAGCTTGAACACGGGCCGTGCTCATTGAACACGGGCCGTGTCCAGCCTCTATTTCCGTTTTTATTTTGTTTTTTGATCTCGAGACTCGGTTGTGGTCTGCTGAGTGATTCTTATGGATCAATACTCAGGAGGTTACAACTACACCTATGAGGAGGATGATTATAGGGGTAATTATTGCACTAATTGTCGTAACTCACGATCGGTTCAAAATAATCGCTCATATCAAACATCCAATTCATACACCTACTATGAGGAGCCCAGGTACGAGCCATCAACTTCATACACATCCTATGAAGACCAAAGGTATGAACCTCCTCCCTCATACTCATATTTTGATGAACCAAGGTATGAGCCTTCTTACTCATACTTTGAGGAACCAAGATATGAGCCACCACCTTCGTATGCTTATTATGTGGAACCTTGGCGTGAACAACCCACCTCATATGAGTATTATGAAGAACAAAATTACGAACCTTATCCATCATATGCTTACAATGAAGAACAATGGTGCGAACCATCGACTTCATATGGGTATTATGAGGAACAAAGGGTCGAACAACCGGATTCAAACTTAGAAAATCCCGATTCTTTTTCTATAACCGAAGTGACCGATAGGATATTAGAACACATCAGAGTTATCGATCGCTGTATAAGAGAATCTCGCACAAGGGAAGAGGAGTCCCGCGCAAGAGAAGAATTAAAAAATGAAGAGATAACTGAAAGCGTAAAAATGGAAGAACAAATAAGTGAAAAACCGACACATGAGTTAAACAACGAGATAGGTGAGTCCGACAACGTTAAAATTCAAGAAGAGTCTAATTTTGAAGAAATTAATCTCTTGTCACCTTCTTTTGAAAATCATTGTTTAGTACCCACTCATGCTAAGTTTTTAAAAGAGTTAAACACTAACACTAAAATTGACGAAACGGTAAGTGTTAAGTTAACTAATGATCAAACTTCGCTAATAAAAGAAGACCCATTTGAAATTAACATTACACCGGTTCCATGTTTCTTTCAAAATTCGTTTATTAGTAACGTTACAATCGATAAAGATCTTTGTGTTAACATAATGCCTAATTACATTTTCGAAAAATTAAGTATTAGTGATTTTTCTCCACTTCAAATACCCATTTTTCTATCCAATCGGAAAGTAATAAAATCAATCGGTATAGTTGAAGATGTCCTGGTTCAAACAAATCAAATGGTAATCCCGACCGACTTTGTCATCCTTGATGACGCTCCTCTAGTGTTGGGGCGACCATTTGTAAAAACTCACGAAGCTTTGAAAAACCGGAAGTTCAACAATCTACCTCTTCAATTAGGGGCATTTAAAAGAAGTGTCGATCTCGAACGATCAATGAAATATCCATTCGGCAATAATGACCCCCTAATTGAAGATGAAGATGAACCACCCGATACAAGTGAAGAGATTGACCACTTTGTTGAAGAAGAGGTCGCCATAGAACAAACTTTTAAAGTTCTTGATCGAAATGAGCAACCAAATAAGGAGTCTCCTAAAGACCCACTACTTGAGCTCAAAGAACTTCCAAAAGGTTTGGAATATGCTTTTCTGGACAAAGAGGGAAATTTACCTGTAATTATTTCGTCTAAATTAGATAGCTTAGAAAAAGAAAAATTAATTAGTCTATTGAAAAAACATAAAAATGCAATAGCTTGGAAACTTGTAGACATAAAAGGAATTAGTCCTTCTATGTGCACACACAAAATTTTGATGAATGATGACTACAAATCGGTTATACAACCACAACGTCGAGTAAATCCAAATGTTCAAGAAGTGGTTAAAAACGAAGTCATCAAACTACTTGAGGCCGGACTTATCTATCCTATCTCCGATAGTCCTTGGGTGAGTCCCGTCCAAGTAGTTCCAAAGAAAGGAGGTATGACGGTAATAACTAACGAAAAAAATGAATTAATACCAACGAGAACCGTCACAGGATGGAGAGTATGTATAGATTATAGACGATTAAATGAAGCAACAAGAAAAGACCACTTTCCTTTGCCTTTCATTGATCAAATGTTAGAAAGATTATCCGGTCATAAATTTTATTGTTTCTTGGATGGTTTTTCAGGTTACTTTCAAATCCCGATAGCACCCGAAGACCAAGAAAAGACAACTTTCACATGTCCCTATGGAACTTTTGCTTATCGACGCATGCCATTTGGTCTATGTAATGCCCCAGCAACATTCCAACGCTGCATGGTAGCCATCTTCCATGACATGATAGAAAAGACTATGGAAGTCTTCATGGATGACTTTTCTATCTTTGGGGATTCATACGACCAATGCCTCGATAACCTTGAACAAATGCTATCCCGATGTGAGGAAACTAACCTCGCCCTTAATTGGGAAAAATGCCATTTCATGGTAACGGAGGGAATAGTACTCAGTCATAAGATCTCGAGCGAAGGAATGGAGGTGGATCGAGCCAAAATAGATACCATTTCTAGATTACCACCTCCATCCTCCGTAAGAGCTATCAGAAGTTTCCTAGGACATGCCGGATTTTATAGACGGTTTATCAAAGACTTTTCAAAAATCTCAAGGCCTCTGACGAAATTACTTGAAAAAGATGCCCCATTCATCTTTGACAAGGATTGCAATCAAGCATTTCTAACCCTAAAGGAAATGTTAGTCAATGCACCTATCATGATAGCGCCTGATTGGAAATTTCCTTTCGAAATCATGTGTGATGCTAGTGACTTTGCAGTTGGAGCTGTCTTGGGACAAAGAAAAGAAAAGCATTTCCACCCAATCTATTATGCTAGTAAAACACTTAATGATGCACAAGAAAATTACACAACAACTGAAAAAGAATTACTAGCTGTGGTATTTGCTTTTGATAAATTTCGTTCTTATCTTGTCCTTTCTAAAACTATAGTCTATACAGATCATGTAGCCATTCGATATCTCTTCAAGAAGCAGGACGCAAAACCACGTTTGATTAGGTGGATTCTACTCCTCCAAGAATTTGACATTGAAATCAGAGACAAAAGAGGAGCAGAAAATACCGCAGCAGATCATCTTTCGCGCTTAGAAGACCCAGCTTTAGAGGCAACCAGGGACGAGTAAATCAACGAAAAATTTCCAACCGAGTCCCTGGAAATGGTGGAATATAAGGACGAACCATGGTATGCCGACTATGCTAACTACCTAGCTAGCGGTATAGTCACAAAAGGATGGTCACATTATCAAAGAAAAAAATTCTTTGCCAATGTTAAACACTATTTTTGGGAAGATCCTTATCTTTTCAAAATGTGTGCCGACCAACTCATCCGACGATGCGTACATGGTAGGGAAGCACGAAGAATTCTCCGCCATTGTCATGAAGGTCCATACGGAGGGCATCATGGTGCCGCTAGTACCGCACGAAAGGTATTTGATTCAGGATTTTACTGGCCAACCATTTACAAAGACGCCCAAAGTCTTGTTAGGACATGTGATGCTTGCCAAAGAACAGGTAATATTTCTTCCAAAAACGAAATGCCACAGAATGGCATTCTTGTTTGTGAAATTTTTGATGTGTGGGGACTCGACTTTATGGGACCTTTCCCACCATCAAAAGGAAACAAATATATACTTGTGGCAGTAGACTATTTGTCTAAATGGGCCGAGGCCGAGGCACTTCCAACAAATGATGGAAGAGTTGTGGTAAGATTTCTGAAAAAATTATTCTCTCGTTTTGGCACACCTAAAGCATTAATAAGTGATAGAGGTACCCATTTTTGCAACCATCAACTCGAAAATTTTTTAACAAGATATGGGGTCTATCACAGGGTCTCAACAGCATATCACCCTCAAACAAACAGACAAGCCGAAGTGACTAATAGAGGTTTAAAACGAATACTCGAAAAAACCGTAGGGTTAAATAAAAAGGAATGGGCAGATAAATTCGACGATGCTTTATGGGCTTTTCGAATTGCATATAAAACAACAATAGGTACAACCCCGTATAAGCTAGTCTATGGAAAAAGTTGTCATTTGCCAGTAGAAATTGCACACAAAGCCTACTGGGCAATCAAAAATGTAAACTTAGATTTAGAAATTACCGGTAAAAATCGATTTTGTCAATTAAATGAATTAGACGAGCTTAGGAATTATGCATACTCAAACTCTGATATTTATAAGGAAAGAATGAAAAATTTGCATGACAAACATATTAAACCTAATGAATTTCGGGTAGGAGATCTAGTTCTTTTATTTAATTCACGACTTCGATTATTTCCTGGTAAATTAAAGTCTAGGTGGTCAGGACCTTTTTCCATCACCCATATTTTTCCACACGGTGCAGTAGAAATTAAATCTCGAAATGGGCCCCCATTTAAAGTCAATGGCCAACGGCTGAAACTCTATCAAGGATTCATTGAGGATGAAGAAGAAGAGATCTCGCTTCAAACGGTGGAAGAATAAAAACATCATGCCTAGTAAGTTACGAACGATTGAGACAACAAAATAAAGCGGTAAGTTTTCTAACCATAGCTTATGGGAAAAAGAGGGCACTCACACGAGCACTTAAAAAAAAATTTCAAAACTGCGCTCGGCACGAGGCCGTGTCCGCGCTGCAGTCGGGATAAAACCCCTTTTTCAAAACAGTTACTTCATTCCACACGCCCCGTTTCCCCGAAAAAGCTCTGGTTTCAGGCGATTTTTCGCAGAATTTCAACGTCTCCTATCGCTCTAACAACATCAAGATGGCCAGGAAGTTCACAAGATTTAACGCCAATGAGCTAGATGCAAGAGCTCGATACGAAATTCTTCAAACAAGGCCGGAGGAATACCCGAGGCAAGCTTGCACGGACTTGCTAACCATGGTGAATCAAATTGACCGTTTCAACAACATTGTCACGGGATCACTCAGAGTCGCCCTAACAACTCGGCTCCGTTCCGTCCACGAATGCACGTTGGAATTCTATAGCACTTTCACATTCAACTCGAGGTGCGACCCGTTCGACAATGACGGGGTAGCTTTCCGGTGTGGCGGAACGAAGTATTCGATCTCTATGGCACAATTTGGGTCGATTATCGGGTTGTATGCGGAAGAAGATGCGGGAAACGAAGAAAATACTGGGGGAATGAGAGAGATAGGTGACAACGAACGCCAAGCCATGTGGGCTCAGATTGGAGAGGTGTTCTACAATCCGAGCAGCACTAAGAGTACAAAGCTGAGGGATCCGCTATACAGATACATTCATAGGCTCCTCGGCTACTCTCTTAGCCAAAGGCACGACAGTAGTGGCGTCGTTGGTTTAAGAGATTTGGTTTTCCTCCACTGCATCCACAACCGCAGGCCGCTCGATGTTCCGTTCCTCATGCTCCGAAACATGCATCACAACCGCCTTGCTAGTGCACCGACTTCTATTTTCTTTGGGGGATGGGTGTACCATCTCTTCAAGCACTTCGCCCACATACCTAGGTCATTTGAGAGGAGCCCATGGTCGGGTACGGTGGATATTCACATATGCCGCTCAATGAACCTGATTTATGAGGCAGAAGACGGGACGGTAACCTTTCAAAGGACGCAAGGTCATGCATGGAACCCGCAAGAGGCGCTTGTCCTCCCAGCTCCGCAACATCATCAGTACCAATACCAACCCCACGGTGATCCGGGCCAATCATCCTCCTCGGGAGGCGGTTTTCCTAACTTTCAAAGTTTGCATGATTTATTGCAGGAAAACCTTATGTGCACCAGGAACACCTATAACATGGCGAGCAACACCTACCACCGGGTCGGAGCTATCGAAAGAAACCTATCCGAGATCCAAGACGATGTTGGATACATACGAGACCACATTGCACGCCATGGAGGGGATGATGACGATGATGATGATGACGATGCTATGGAGAAGGCGAGAGGAGCAGAGGAGGGAGCGGTTGATTGATGACTCCCCAGGTTAAGCCTTTTTAATCTTGAATAATTGATGGCCTGCGTGCCAAGTGTTGAACAATTTACTTTCCCTAACTCCTTTTATTTTCTGCATTTTTTTTCTTTTAACTTTGACATGGATGTTAACTTTGGTAAAAGTAGGATGTTTGCTATGTGTTTGTCACACCCCGACCACGTAGAACATACAAAACGTGGCGGAAACATCGGGGAGTGTTGTAACAGAATTAATTGTTTCAAATCCATGGCAATTGAAGTTTCGTTTTATTAATCAAATATGAAAGATTACATTGTTTTAAACAAGAACCAAAGAGTACATAACATAAAGTAACTAGTTCTTGTCTCGTTTTAAGTCACTAAGGCCCAGGTCCGCCTAAGTATGTCTTGATAAATCCTATGCATCATCTCCTGAAAACACATGTGAAAATAGGTATGTCAGCATAAAAATGCCTGTGAGATACATAGGTTTTGTGAAAAACAGAATTCATGACTTATGTTTGGGAAAATGTTTAGTCATGAACCTTGTAATTTGCTTTGTCTTGTAAATCATTTGAAAAACAATAAGATCAGATGATATGTATAAATAAGAGAATAATGTATGGTTAAATGAATAACCATGTAAAATGAGTTTGTATAAGATAAGTTGTTTGTAAAACAATGTCTTGTGAAAAGTATGTTATTTGTATAATATGTTATATGTCTCAAATTGAAATGATTCAAATAACGCTACGATATGTAATACCATACAAACACTTATATATAGGAAGTACCAGCGGCGTATCCACCATGCTTGTATCATATTACACACGCCTCGTTACTTAAATCACTTACCCAAACCAAACCATCAAGATGTAATGTTTAACAATTGTAGAAATGTTTATGTATGGTCAAATACGGTTCACACGGTTCACAGATACAAACGGTTCATAGATACCAACGGTTCACAGATACAAACGGTTCACAGATACAAACGGTTCACAGATACAAACGGTTCACATAGTCAAATAGTTATAAACGGTTCAAAATGTAATATAATGTGTTCAAATGCTGGATGAGTATATGCAACAAATTGTAATGTAAAACAATGTACTAAGTATGCACTAAATGGACATACATAGCATAAAATGTATTGAAATCATGTACTATAAATGTACTAATGAACATAGCAAGTATATGATGTGAAAACAGGAAAGCATGAAAGTAACAAGTAGGCACATGTGTTTCACCCCAAAACAGTTTGGAAAACAGTAAAAGAGGGGTCTATGTACTCACTTGAGATTGCTCAGAAATCCTAAGATAACCACCAAGCAATGCTAGAGATCACGGAATCAAACGGCACCTAATATAGGTAACTATGTTAATAAACCAGACCTAAATCGGAGGATCGGATGGAATGAGGGTTTGTAAACCAAACGAGTATCGAGACTCGTGTAATATGGTTTAACAAAGCCTACATACTAAATGAAACCTAACATAAGTGCTTACGACCCATTACGACCCGTTTAGGTAGTTTATGCTACTTTAACGCGTCGTTCGTGTAAAACGAGTTCGGACCGCCTAACTAGTCCTATGACAAGTAACATATGCCTTAACATGTCTAATATTGTTGTCAAATCAGTTTAGATGTCAAAAATTATGTTACATATTTTTAAAATGAATTTTGGCATCAAAGGGGTATTTTGGTAATTTACCTAAGGCATATAAACTACCTATCATACAACTACTTAAACGAAGCGACCATAAGGTATAACCTCGGAAGGTTATTCCCTATATACTATGGTCACCTAATGTGTTTGGTCGGATCCTAATGATCGACCAAATGGGTCGGGTTTGAAGGTATAAGCGATTTATTAGATCGCTTACCCTTACGACCCTAGACAACGTGGTAATCAGTAGGCATAGTCACAAGGGACTATAACCATCGTGATTACAATCACGTTGCGAAGTTCAAATGAACTTCGCATTGACCATAAACTGGTCAACGCAGAAAGTCAAACAAAGTTTGACTTTCGGACTCGAAAAGCAATAAAAGAACGAAAGAATACTTACGAAGGGTCCCCGAATGCTAATCGCGATTCAAGTAGCTCAGGTATGAAACAAAGGTTTCAACTTAGAGCTCCTCAAATCAGATTCTAGTGGGTTTAGAAGCAAACGGGGGTGGGGTATTTATAGGATTTCCCGAACCGTTAGGATCGTTTCTTGGAAAATGTGCTTCAATCTTGGCCATACACTTGCACCCATGGTATTGTAATACCATGTGCACATTAAACCAGCCCATAGTATTGCCCAAAACCATGTGCAAAGGTGGTATAGGCCAGATTCAATGTTTCTGCACAGAAAGTTTCAAAAATGGCAGATTTGGTCCCTATAGTGTAATAAGGCCTTTTCCGACGTGTTTAAGGCCCGTTAACCCCATTTCAAAGCTCTAAAATGAATTTAAAGTAAAGGGAACTTAAAATGTTCTCAAAAATATCTCGTATGTCGGTTCGTTTAGCCGTACGGTTGCGTTGTTCGGTTAATTACGACGAAATGCGCATAAGCGCGAAAAACGATTCAAATTGCGCGACGAATGGATTTTTCTTATACCAAACACTAAAATAAAATATTTTAGTGCTTACATAAATTTTTGGGTGTCCGGATGTATTCAGAACGTAAGTTATGCGCGGAAATGCAAACTTGTGCACTTTTTGACGCTTTTAGTCCCTGAATGACCCAAAAGTTTATTTTGGCACACCGAACCCCTCAAAGCCTATTTCTAAGCTATGTGAAGGATATTTATGGTATGTTTAACTTATGGTCATGTTCCGGAATGTCTGTTACAGTTCAAATTGGCATACTTTCGCAGTTTGTCAAGTTTAGTCCCTGTAAGTTAATAAACTAGATTTTGCCATACCAAAGCCTTCAAAACTTATTTCTAAGTTATGTAAAGGTTACTTAAGGTATGTTAAGCCTATTTCACTATTCCGGAGTGTTCGTTGCATTAAACTGGTTATATTTACGCATCAGTGCGCGTATAACCCTCCAGAAAGCGATTTAAAGCTTGAAATCGAACAAGAGTTGATATGTTTAAACGATACACATATTTTTACAAATCCCAAGTATGAAATACAATATTTCATTGGTTTGGCATTTGTTTGATGGTTGAAGTGACACAGGTGTCACAGTCTCCCCTACTTTAGGAAATTTCGGCCCGAAATTTATTCGTAGGAGTCTATTTGTGACTTTGTGTCAAATAATCACCAGAGATATGTAAGGCATAATCCTGCCATTTCCTTAACGGACATTCTTCAGAACTTAAAATGAACTTACGGAGTCATTTTCAACGGGTGCTTCATCAGAAATGGAAATGAAAAGGAGGAACAAACGGATATTCATTTCCTCAACGGACAAATCTTCATAAACGAAAATGAACAAACGGAGTCATTTTCAACGGGTGCTTCCTCAGAAACGGAAATGAAAATGATAGACAAACGGATATTCATTTCCTCAACGGACAATCTTCAGAAACGAAAATGAACAAACGGAGTCATTTTCAACGGGTGCTTCCTCAGAAACGGAAATGAAAATGATAGACAAACGGATATTCATTTTCCTCAACCGACAATCTTCAGAAACGAAAATGAACAAACGGAGTCATTTTCAACGGGTGCTTCCTCAGAAACGGAAATGAAAATGATAGACAAACGGATATTCATTTCCTCAACGGACAATCTTCAGAAACGAAAATGAACAAACGGAGTCATTTTCAACGGGTGCTTCCTCAGAAATGGAAATGAATAGAGTTAACTTCTAGGCACATGACAAAACTCGCTGTGGTTTCTGTGCACTAAATTCCATAATTATGTATGCATCCATAATTACGTAATTCCTTGCACAGTCCGCACAGTTTGTTTTGTAATGTTCATAAGCACATAATCACATAGTTGTTTAACTTGGTTATTAATTTGTTATTAATTTGTTATCGATTGAGAACGGATATGGAAACCAGTCGATGGACTTCAATGTCCTCTAGGATCTATCTGAAGAGATAGGAAGATCTCCCAAAAATTTGATTTTGTTTTCAAAGAAATGTAATATTCGAATTAAGGAACACAACAATTTTAGGATTTACGGAAATACCCTTAGGTACCCTATTAAGGATTTATAGTGGTACTTTGGGTATTCGTCCAGTGTTGTAACTTGCGCCTTGTACTTCGTTTCCTTAGAATAAACGGGTACTTAGGAATTTCGTGGAAACGCAAGAGATCATAGAATGGGAAAATTTTGGGGGGTAGTTTGTTCTTCAAGGAATACGGTTCCTTGATTGTCGGTATTGTAAGAGATATGTTGTTTATACATGCAACCACATAAATACATTGCAATGTATATAAAAGATTTATTTATAAACAATGATAACAACTGTTTCTTGGACCTTGACAACTAAAGAAAATAATACATAAGGATTGATTATTTCTAAACAGCGTTGTCTTCCATTCGGTCAGATGCTCATCCCTGTGCTGGATTTGCATTAGCAAGTTTTGGGCAATTTCTTCGGAAATGACCCATCTCGCCACAGTTGAAGCAAGAACCTGGTAGAAAACGACCTTGAGCAGGATTGTTGCCAGCTTGGTTTGGTGCAGCTGCAGCTGGGCAAACTCTTGCTGTATGGCCTATAAGTCCGCAAGTTTGGCATTTGCGGCACTTTACATTGGCATGATGATGGAGGCTACATTGGTTGCACAAGGGTGCAGTTCCATTGTATGGCTTCCTAGTAGGGGGTTGAGCTGGTTGGTTGGGGACGGCTTGATCATTGTGAGTAACCATGGCGAAGTTCTGAGAAGCCTTTCGCTTCTTTGACCTCTTAGGGGATCCAGTCTGTTCATCCATGGTTTTTGATTCCTCGATTGGGTTCGATTCCTCGACCGGTTTCTTGTCACCTTTTCGGAAAAGTTTACCTTTCCTGATCTTTGATTCAGTCAAGGTTGCAGATAGCTCAATGGCCTGTCTAACTGTAGTAGGGTTGCTGCCAGTCATAATGTCTTGTATTGAGTCAGGGAGGCCATCAATGTACTTTTCGATTGCCTTATCCAAAGGCGTGACCATGTTTGGGCATAACAGACTTAACTCCTCATAACGGTCCGTGTAGGCTCGATGCTCACCGCTGTCTTGCTCAAGATTGTCGAATTCCCTTTCCAAGGCCCTGATCTCATGACGAGGACAGAATTCCTTCATCATAAGAGCCCTAAGTTCAGCCCATGTCTGTGCTAGAGCAACTTCTGCACCACGATCTCTCATGACCCCGTTCCACCACGTAAGGGCTCTCTTCTGGAACACACTCGAAGCAAACTCGACCTTGCGATTGTCAGGACACTGTACGTGGCGGAAAGTATTCTCAATGCTCTCGAACCATTGCAGAAGCCCAGTTGCTCCCTCAGAACCACTAAACTTGAGTGGTTTCGCCGAGTTAAAACTCTTGAAATTGCATGGACCATTGTTGTTGTTGTTGGCTTGATTCCATTGAGTAAAGAGGTTTGGGAATTGAGCAGCCATTTGTTGCGCAATGATTTCTGCCAATTCGGCAGTCGCTATCTGGCTTTCGCGTCGAGGAGGCATTCTTAAAAAAAAGAAACATGAAAGGAAACGAGTGAGAGAATTAGACGAAAAGAATGAGATGAAACAAATCTGATGAAAGCAAGGATAGTGGTCATTTGTTTGTTACCACAAGGTAAACAAACGACACACAGTGACTAATCAAAGTAAATGAGTCAAAAATAATGTATCGCGAAGACATGCTCGCCTATAAGTGAACACTCATCCCAAGAATTCCCAGGTAAGCACAACTGGTCTCGCGTCTGATGAGATGTATACGAAGTGCTTGCCTAGACAGAAAACCCAGAATACAGGCATTCACCCTTCCAGATTGCACGTGTTCACATTATTTAAAACCCAACACCTTGACGAGGTTTTTGAAAACTCAAAGGGGTTCAAAACCATATAACAGAGGGTTCAAAACCTTACAATAGAGGGTTCAAAACCTAGTAATCAATCATCCTAGAACAGATGATTAGTTTTCAAAGCGGTTTTGAAATTTATGTTCTTGTTGTGGTCGTCGCCTAAGGATAGGTGACGGTATTGTTTTATGACTAAACGCAAGTAAACTCGCGTTAGGGTCCTAAGAAGGTTATAGACTAGGTCAAAGTATTACTAATAACCTAATTCCCTATAACCATGAGCTCTGATACCAACTTTTCTGTCACACCCCGACCACGTAGAACATACAAAACGTGGCGGAAACATCGGGGAGTGTTGTAACAGAATTAATTGTTTCAAATCCATGGCAATTGAAGCTTCGTTTTATTAATCAAATATGAAAGATTACATTGTTTTAAACAAGAACCAAAGAGTACATAACATAAAGTAACTAGTTCTTGTCTCGTTTTAAGTCACTAAGGCACAGGTCCGCCTAAGTATGTCTTGATAAATCTTATGCATCATCTCCTTAAAACACATGTGAAATAGGTATGTCAGCATAAAAATGCCTGTGAGATACATAGGTTTTGTGAAAAACAGAATTCATGACTTATGTTTGGGAAAATGTTTAGTCATGAACCTTGTAATTTGCTTTGTCTTGTAAATCATTTGAAAAACAATAAGATCAGATGATATGTATAAATAAGAGAATAATGTATGGTTAAATGAATAACCATGTAAAATGAGTTTGTATAAGATAAGTTGTTTGTAAAACAATGTCTTGTGAAAAGTATGTTATTTGTATAATATGTTATATGTCTCAAATTGAAATGATTCAAATAACGCTACGATATGTAATACCATACAAACACTTATATATAGGAAGTACCAGCGGCGTATCCACCATGCTTGTATCATATTACACACGCCTCGTTACTTAAATCACTTACCCAAACCAAACCATCAAGATGTAATGTTTAACAATTGTAGAAATGTTTATGTATGGTCAAATACGGTTCACACGGTTCACAGATACAAACGGTTCACAGATACAAACGGTTCATAGATACCAATGGTTCACAGATACAAACGGTTCACAGATACAAACGGTTCACAGATACAAACGGTTCACATAGTCAAATAGTTATAAACGGTTCAAAATGTAATATAATGTGTTCATATGCTGGATGAGTATATGCAACACATTGTAATGTAAAACAATGTACTAAGTATGCACTAAATGGACATACATAGCATAAAATGTATTGAAATCATGTACTATAAATGTACTAATGAACATAGCAAGTATATGATGTGAAAACAGGAAAGCATGAAAGTAACAAGTAGGCACATGTGTTTCACCCCAAAACAGTTTGGAAAACAGTAAAAGAGGGGTATATGTACTCACTTGAAATTGCTCAGAAGTCCTAAGATAACCACCAAGCAATGCTAGAGATCACGGAATCAAACGGCACCTAATATAAGTAACTATGTTAATAAACCGGACCTAAATCGGAGGATCGGATGGAATGAGGGTTTGTAAACCAAACGAGTATGGAGACTCATGTAATATGGTTTAACAAAGCCTACATACTAAATGAAACCTAACATAAGTGCTTACGACCCATTACGACCCGTTTAGGTAGCTTATGCTACTTTAACGCGTCGTTCGCGTAAAACGCGTTCGGACCGCCTAACTAGTCCTATGACAAGTAACATATGCCTTAACATGTCTAATATTGTTGTCAAATCAGTTTAGATGTCAAAAATTATGTTACATATTTTTAAAATGAATTTTGGCATCAAAGGGGTATTTTGGTAATTTACCTAAGGCATATAAACTACCTATCATACAACTACTTAAACGAAGCGAACATAAGGTATAACCTCGGAAGGTTATTCCCTATATACTATGGTCACCTAATGTGTTTGGTCGGATCCTAATGATCGACCAAATGGGTCGGGTTCGAAGGTATAAGCGATTTATTAGATCGCTTACCCTTACGACCCTAGACAACGTGGTAATCAGTAGGCATAGTTAAAAGAGACTATAACCATCGTGATTACAATCACGTTGCGAAGTTCAAACGAACTTCGCATTGACCATAAACTGGTCAACGCAGAAAGTCAAACAAAGTTTGACTTTCGGACTCGAAAAGCAATAAAAGAACGAAAGAATACTTACAAAGGGTCCCCGAATGCTAATCGTGATTCAAGTAGCTCAGGTATGAAACAAAGGTTTCAACTTAGAGCTCCTCAAATCAAATTCTAGTGGGTTTAGAAGCAAATGGGGGTGGGGTATTTATAGGATTTCCCGAACCGTTAGGATCGTTTCTTGGAAAATGTGCTTCAATCTTGGCCATACACTTGCACCCATGGTATTGTAATACCATGTGCACATTAAACCAGCCCATAGTATTGCCCAAAACCATGTGCAAAGGTGGTATAGGCCAGATTCAATGTTTCTGCACAGAAAGTTTCAAAAATGGCAGATTTGGTCCCTGTAGTGTAATAAGGCCTTTTCCGACGCGTTTAAGGCCCGTTAACCCCATTTCAAAGCTCTAAAATGAAGTTAAAGTAAAGGGAACTTAAAATGTTCTCAAAAATATCTCGTATGTCGGTTCGTTTAGCCGTACGGTTGCGTTGTTCGGTTAATTACGACGAAATGCGCATAAGCGCGAAAAACGATTCAAATTGCGCGACGAATGGATTTTTCTTATGCCAAACACTAAAATAAAATATTTTAGTGCTTACATAAATTTTTGGGTGTCCGGATGTATTCAGAACGTATGTTATGCGCGGAAATGCAAACTTGTGCACTTTTTGACGCTTTTAGTCCCTGAATGACCCAAAAGTTTATTTTGGCACACCGAACCCCTCAAAGCCTATTTCTAAGCTATGTGAAGGATATTTATGGTATGTTTAACTTATGGTCATGTTCCGGAATGTCTGTTACAGTTCAAATTGGCATACTTTCGCAGTTTGTCAAGTTTAGTCCCTGTAAGTTAATAAACTAGATTTTGCCATACCAAAGCCTTCAAAACTTATTTCTAAGTTATGTAAAGGTTACTTAAGGTATGTTAAGCCTATTTCACTATTCCGGAGTGTTCGTTGCATTAAACTGGTTATATTTACGCATCAGTGCGCGTATAACCCTCCAGAAAGCGATTTAAAGCTTGAAATCGAACAAGAGTTGATATGTTTAAACGATACACATATTTTTACAAATCCCAAGTATGAAATACAATATTTCATTGGTTTGGCATTTGTTTGATGGTTGAAGTGACACAGGTGTCACAGTTTTGGTGGAGTGTTTGTTGACTAAGCAGGTACATACGAGGCTTAGGGTGCTAAACATTAGTACTACTAAAGCCGGGACAAGAAAACCGATGAAAGAAACCTGTTTTCCAACTTTGCAGACTGTCCACACGGGGTCGTGTCCAGCCGACACGCCCCCGCGCCCATTCCCCTGAACCTGCTGTTCGTTTAAATTCTGCAGACCTTGACAGACACGGGGTCGTGTCCAGCCAACACGCCCCCGTGTTCACCCTCTGTAAGTTTTCATTACTGGCACCTGAACACGGGGTCGTGTTCACTCAACACGGGGTCGTGTCTAGGTTGCCAGTAACACAAAATTTTTGCTTTTCACACCTTTTTACACATTCAATCAACCTAAAAACTTATTTTTGGGACACATTGAGGACAATGTGTAATTTAAGTGTGGGGGGGATGCTAAAACCTTGAAACTTGCAAGTCCTAAATACAAGCCTTACACAAAACTCTATTGGAACCGCTAATCACCCCAAATTTTTTCAAAAAATTTCATTTTTTTTATTTGTCTAGGTTTAATTCGGGAAATTCAAATTCTTAAAAAGGTTATATTTTTATGAATTTACAACCGATAGCGTCGTGATAAAAAGAACCAACATAAGAAAATTATGAAAAGGCATGACAAGCTTAGTTAAAATTTAATTATATATACTTGATCACATAAAAACCCATTCCCACAAAAGTGAGTTTTGAGCCTTTATTGAGCAAACACTTACATATCATTTGACTAAATGCTCATTTTCGTTTCTTGTGTGAATAGCCGCTTGGTTCTTACGACTCTAGAACTTGCCATGACGATACATTCCCGGTCCTTACCAACTTAAACCCGAGTAAGTAAATGATGGAGGCATTAGGACTAACCCTTTTTATTTCCACACCATTTTTTTTCTTTTTTTTACCACCTACCCAAAATCCCCCTAGTTAGCCTCTTTGAGCCTAAACCTTTTCATCTCATAACCCAAACCTAACACCCTTTTAACCCACCAAAACCTTTTTCATTTTTACCCCTTTGTTTCAGTAACAAGTTCGGTTCTTTAAATGACTTCAAAAAAAAAAAAAAAAAAAAAAAAAAAAAAAAACCTTTGTTGTTGATGATGAAGCAAAAGAAAATAAACAAACAAGTTCATCAAAAATAACTTTGTTTGAATAAATGGCTTCATCAAAATAAAAAAAATTACAAAAAATAGGAAGTCATATGAAAACCGACACTTGTTACGCTTTTCGCCCTTTTTACTAACCACTAACCACCAACCCAACCACCTACCTTTAACCCAAGCCTAACCCTTAACCCACAAAGTCCTCTTTATATTTACAAAGGTATATAAGTTAAAAAGGAGGAGGATTGATTGCTTGGCAAGCCTATGGTAGGAGTAAGTTCCATGCCGCTCTCGAGTGATCCACAAAAATACATTTTCGGCCGAGTGTTGAGTGATCCCCGTGAGGTATGTGAACTTGTATATAAATAGAATTTTACAAAGGCATGTTATGCCCTAATAAGTAATTTATCTTATGAAATTTTTTAAATAAATCATGACGAATAGGATTGTAAATAAATAAAAATAAAATTAAATAAAGAATCTTGGAAATCCCGACACTCTACGACAAGAGAAAGTTAGAAAATTTCAAACAGGGTACCCAGGCGAGTAGCAACAACAAGGCCAAAAAGAGAAAAGAGTACATGGGTAAACTACCTAAATGCGACAGGTGCCGACGTCATCATACCGGGCGATGTAAAAATGGAAAGTGTGACAACTGTGGCAAAGTGGGACACAACAGGGAAACGTGTTGGCGTGAGACGAAGCGTGGGAAGGAAGGAAAGGGGAAAGGTAAGGGATGTTATAACTGCGGTGATATGGGGCTGATGTGTTCAAATATTAACATATAAATTTCATCAAATGAGGCATAAAACTAACCCCTTTTTAGTACTAATGTTGGAAAAAGTGTGATTTTGTCTTCCTTTTGTATTTTCAGGATTAAATGAGCTCAAATTAACAAAAGAAGCAAAAAGACATCAAAATCTAACATAAATACAAGAAAAGGAACAAGATGTGACATGCCCGACCCCACGACAGCATCTTCCCAAGCAAAACAAGAAGACAGAAGACTGAACACGCCCCGTGCTCAGCCAGCACGGGGGCGTGCCCAAGTGTCAGCAGAAAAGACAAAGTGGTAGAAGCTTCTATTGCCCACCACGGGGCCATGCTCAGCGGACACGGGGCCGTGGTCAACTATAAGATTCGCACAATCCAGCAAATCTGCATAGTACAAAGATTCTTCTGCACCACGGGGTCGTGCTCAGTGGACACGGGGGCGTGGTCAACTAATAAGACAAAGCTGCATTTAATGAAGAAAGAGAAGGATGTGGACACGGGGCCGTGCCCACTGGACACGGGGCCGTGCCCGAGCTTCTGTCCAGCCTATAAATAGATGTGCTTGGCTCAAGCTCAAACCATCCCTTGGCACACCACCTCTCTCACACTTCACCCACCACCCACCACCACCATAACACCATCATCCACCACCATCATCCATTGTCCATCGTAGAGTGTGTGAGTCGTCTCGGGATCCAAGATTGATCGTAAGAGTTCTTGACAATCAAAGCCATGTTTGCCTAAGTCTCTTACATCACTTGGTGAAGACAAAGTGTCTATTGTAATACTTTTTATTTCTAATCTTTTGCACTTTTTATTTGGTTTCGTATTAATGACTTTAATAACTAGTTGCTTATGTTGAAGGTGATCTTTCTTTATCGTTTGTCCGTGGTGTCTTGAAATTATTTTACTGTCTATATAAAATAAAAGATTTTCACCATTCATATCTCCACGGTCTATATGGAGGTATGTTGGCTACCTGGTCGGGGGTTAAGGGAACGGTTTGGTAAAGGTCTTGCCATTGTTCAGCGTTTAGAGGTCCTGCAATGGACCTGGGTCAAATTTAGTATGACCTCCTTCAATACTTCACGGTATTGGATAGCGGGGGTCCAAACTCTTTGATCCCCTCATAAGTTAACTACTATTAATACTATAACCCGGCTATTTAGGACTGTATCCCTGCTGACTCAGACTACTTAGTCGAGGGTAACGTCACCTCCAAAAGAGGGGCCTACCATAATATTGCATTAATAACTTAATTCATTATCTTCCAATAATCCACCATTTTAGGATTGTATCCTTGCTGACTCAAACTACTGGGGTGAGGGTAACGTCACCTTCAAAAGAGGGGCCTACTACAATAACTAAGATAATCTCTTAATTATGTGCAAAAGTGCGGAAATAATCAAAGGTTACACTAGATACGAGTCGGAACCAAGTGATTCATCTTGTCTATCTGTTTTTATTTTTATTTTTCTTTTCAGCATTTTAGTTAGTTTTTATTTTTCTTAGTTTAAAACATTTTCCTAAACTTTTTATTTTGATTAGACGTTGAGGATAAACCGGTACTAAAAGCTCTTGTGTCCTTGGACGACCTCGGTATCTTGCCAACACTATACTACACTCACGATGGGTGCACTTGCCCATATGTGTGTTTAGTGTTAGTAAAATATCGTGTTTTATAAATTTAAAACTTGGCTAAAAATAAGTGTTAAAAGGGCTTAAAATATACACCTAATATATATAACACTTCACACGCATCAGGGCACTTTAGGAAAGATTGCCCAAGGGAGATTAAACAAAATCATGGGAAGAATGTCTAGCACCGGAGATAGCGATGCACGCCAGGATCCAAACATGGCCATCGGTACGTCTCATAGTAGTCAATGTTATGCGTTTGTGCTATTTGACATTGTTGTCAGATTTTAGCTTCAGAATATACTTGTTTTAGCAGTACGTAGGATAGATATCCAGTACTTGATAAGAACCAGTCAAGGAGAAGTCTTGACGTGGTAACGGGAATCGATCAGTTATCAAGCAATCGGGCGGAAGTTGGTATCCGCATCCCGATGGCGAATGAAGGAATGATCGTGGCTCATGGAGAAAGATACGCCTCTACAGATTTCTAATTTCTTGAACGCACAAAAATTGTTGCGCAAAGGATGTGTTCCTTTCTTGGCTCATGTCATGGACAAGGGAGCCGAAGAACCAGAACTCAAAGATATTCCCGTGACAGAGAAATATCCCGAAGTCTTTCCCAAAGACTTGCCAAAAACTATCTCTTCAACGAAAAGTTTAATTTCGCATCAGATTGATTCCAGGCGTCGCGCCTGTAGTCAATACACCTTAACGACTTACACCTTCGGAGATGCAAGGATTGACAGTGAAGCTTCAGAAGTTGATGGAGAAGGAAGATAACAGACCAAAATTCCCTATTGGGTAATCCTAATTCTGCTCGTCGATAAGAAGGACGACACCTTTCGAACTGACATCAAACTACCAGGAGCCGAACGACCTAACCAACCAGAGTTGATAACTCTTGCTAAGAATTAACGAATTATTTAATTTACTATGAGGATTCAACTACTATTTCACGACCGACCGATGATCGAATGTCATTAGCTGTGACTCCAGGAAGAAAGCATGCCGGGAAAATGGCGGGACCATAATTTGTTTCAGACATACACAAGAATGGTGTTTCCTACACGATGCACAGAACGATTCTACACCGAATACAAGACTCTGAGAATCTAGGAAACCTGTACTTAGGGCCATCAGGAACCAGGTCCAAACTCACAAAGGTTGTTACTTAGGAACCACATCCGTTAACTCAAGCTGACACCATTAACCTGACACATATGCCAGTTCGGTTGACCAAACAAAGAGTACTTGAATTTCTTTTACTTCTAGCGAGTGGATGTTTACATCTCTACTCCCCTATAATGGTACTTGCATCACAATAATTTTCTCGCTGAGAGCGAACACACATTTGCTTCGATATCTGGTCATTTCTCTGTTTTAGCAAACACTCATCGTTTTAAAACTCACATGTTACGCATGCACCATCTGCTACGCATGCGGTTTCGATTCAAACGCTTCATTGAAGTTCAAATATTATGTTGCTAAATCTAAATTACTGGTTTGTGATTCGAATGACCTACATTATTGTAATTGTTGGCTCTTTTGCTATCAGGTCAACGCACTCCCTTGAAACTTCTTTTGTTTCAAATTACATTCATGGTTTATTTTTGTTACCATGCCGAGATTTCCTTTGATCGATACACACGTTTATTGTCGGGCTACACTAAAACTAAGTTCAATTGCTTGAACCTATCCATTTCACATATTCAATTTAAGACGCCGTATGATGTGTTGAGAGTATCATATTCAAACAATTTTGAAAGGGTCTTTTGTTTCGAGTCGTAGTGGACTTGGTTGGTCTATGACCCCACCAAATCATTTGTTGATTTCGATACCTTACGATGATGCTTTCACGGGATTGAAGCTTGCGCTAATTTGGTTACTTACTTCTTACACGGATTTAATTGAATATTTGATAACTTGCCCTAAATCCGTCTGGTTTATCGCGATTAAAATCAGCCTCCACACAGTTGTGTGTTAAGGCAAAGGTACATAGACTCATTTCATATCACAATGTACCTCCTAACGATTCTTTCATGGTCGATCAAATGCCTTGCGATACATAGTTACTTTTCATCTTCGATCGGAAACAGTGATCTTTTGATTATTCCGTGTTCAACTGGAAACCTTACGACATTGTATAAATCAAATTTTTGGACTGTTCAGGACACTTTCATTTGATTTCAGGCATGGTGAACTTTTTCAGTCACCACTACTATTGAATCTCGTCATTTTGACACCTAGTGGTATCATTAGCTTGTGCTAATCATGGTCAACTGTTTCACACAAAACGACATATACTTTTGTTTGACTTGTCATTTAAACATTTCTGATGCAACTACGAATTAAGACAATGATACACCAAATTCGCTTGTATTTCATACGGTGTATTTTCACAATTCAAAAATGACAACGCACTGATTCTTACCATTCATTTGCTCGGGAGATTGACAGATCACTCTACTATTACTTTTGAGTTATTGATTTTGAGTTCATACTATGGTTGTGAGGACTCGTTGGCATATTGTGACTGACTATCTGAGGATTCTAATAGACAAAACTCCGCTCTTGTGGAACCCCTATTAACTGGACTACACTAGACCATACGTCAACACGTCTTGTACCTTCGACACCAAGTGTTAAAGGCACATAACCTTTTAACCATTGGATTCGTGATGTTATATATATATTCTTGGACTCACTTGATGTGAATAAGGTTTGATTCAGTTTGGTGATTATCTACCTCGGTACTATTCATATACATACATGCATAACGAAACCCTAAGGAATTAAGGTAGTACAAATTTCGAGGACGAAATTTTCTTAACGGGGGGGGGGGGGAATGTGACAACCCTCAAAATTTCAGGTACTGTACAAATTAATTAATTTCGATTATGTGCTTAATGACTGTGCTTGATTACAACTGACACCTTAAACTGCTTACTGATTTATGTTACATACATACATGTGCATCACTTTACATACAGTCGCTCCATTTATTTCATACAGACTCTTAGTGACAAACCTGATGCACAAAGCACAGTTAGCATAATGAGCGGATAACTCAGACACGTGCTGACAATGCCAGCACATAGACAGACACTATATTGAGGCCAGTATGAGCCAGGGACAAAGTACTACACTAGTTTGGAGTGTAGGGAAGTGAGGACCATAAGACTGCGTCATTAGGTGATAGATATAGTGCCGGGAAGTGCCTAAAACACACTTTAAATACAGAATCCTGCATTCTTTTATAAAATTCAGCATTTTATTATACCAGTAGAATACACAAATATGGCAGAGTGGTCCTGTATACTTTCCTAAGTGTTGGAATTAATTTCGTTACAAAAAAATGCATAAAAGACACTATACGGTACAATTTAACACTTTAACGGAACAGTACGTAACCGAATAACCAGACATTACCCGGGACACCAAAATATTGTCAGAAATATTATTTTATCATTCTTAATTATTTACGGTCACAAAAATCCCCACGCACTATAGAAACATGGCATACACCCACTATTCTAGAAAATACCCTTAACCTTCTAATTATTTACCTACTAATTACCAAAATGATACAAAAGACCCCCCCCCCCCCTAACCGATTTTCGGCCCTCATGGACCCCACCCAAGATCTTAATCATACTTCCTTGATCATGCTCTAATTTCATTGGGTAGGTTACTTGTTGAGATAACCAAGGTGTGTAAGAACATCTCTATTTTGTATGGCCACTCAAGATCCCTCATGATTACAAATCTTACACCTTTCTCTCTCTCATTTTCGGCTCACCAAAACCGAACCCAACCCCTCTTCACCTCCTACTTGTTGATTGGTGGATTATTATATTAGATATGATGCTTAACAATCTAAACAAAATATACATGATGGCCTATGAGAAGTAGGATGCATAGATAACCCATCATTACATCAAAAACCACACTCCATCCTCACTCCCTTCCCCTATTTCGGCTGCTCATAACCGAAACCACCACCATCACCTCAACATCTCCATCTTCTTCACTACAAGTCCCCTTTCCAAGCTTGAAGATCATTCATAGGAGTTGCAAGTTGAAGAGCTCTCAAGAAAGCTTTGTTCAACTCTTTATCACCATCCTTCCTCTTCATCTTTATTCTAGATTTCTACCCTAGCCTTGTGCTAGTAGTAAGTCCCTTCACACCCTTGTTCCATCTTGTTCTTTGTTATGATATGTATAATGTTCATGGCACACAAAAGCTAAAACACTAAAAATATGAACATGGAACCGTACATAAAATCATACATAAAAAGGGTTGCATGAAGATGTCATCGGGTTGGTTTAAGTTTGGTTAATGCATGCATAATATTTGATCATTGATTTCGTGGTAAAACCGTTGTTAGGGCACTTGGTAATGTGTTTTTAGAAACATTAAACTAGAAATAAACATGCTGATTGGAATTTCCAGCCAACTTCAACAGGCTGTAACTGGGTCATTTTAAATTGAAAAACTGAATTTCTGGAGTCTAAATTCTGTATTTTTGAACAACCGAACAAATGGCACTGGAATCGTAATTTTTCGAGGTCGTTTACTACTTTTAAAGAATTGTTTTAAGACAGCAGCTCAAGCTGAAAATTTTCTGCTGAAAAAGTGTGTTGTGTTCGGAGTTATAACTTGAAACCTGAGTAGAATCAGCTCATGGGATTTTTACTGTAGATGGTCACTGTTGTTGCCGTAATCCTCCAACTTGAATTTTGTCGATTGGACTTACGATTAATTTTTAGTGAATTTTTCCGTAAACTGCGATCAGAAAGCAACAAATCTGATCGCAGTCGGGTAAATGAATTTTTATATAATATTGATAATGAACTGGGCCCCGATATTTTTACACAATAAAATATGGAAGGTTTATGACATTCTGTAAAAATTTGGGAATTTTTGTAGAAGGGTAACTATTTTATTAAAAGGCTCTAAAACAGTCCAGTTTTGTTTAATAAAGCTGAAATGACATAAGTGGTATATTGCATGTAGGATTGTCGGGTTGGCTATGTGAGAACAATCTACGGGATATATGTAAAAGAAAATGATATGCTTCTAAGCATGGACGCCTCCATTTACAAGAGAGACTATGGCGAAATTTTCCGAAAATCCTAACACTTAGTAAATATTTTCTTGACAAGTGTTTACTAGTATATTCTAGACTATGTTTTTCAAGCATAAAACTCGCCATAATTTTTATAATGAAATACGGAGTATCGGAGGTTGGTTTTATACAGGAATATGGTTAAATATGTATTCTCTAAAATGGGACTTAAAAATATAATTCCAATACGAACAGACATATGTAAAATATCCCATCCTTGGGAAGGAAATACGAATACAAAAGTATGAGAAGTA
This sequence comes from Helianthus tuberosus, assembly GCA_030545235.1. Taxonomy (NCBI): domain Eukaryota; kingdom Viridiplantae; phylum Streptophyta; class Magnoliopsida; order Asterales; family Asteraceae; genus Helianthus; species Helianthus tuberosus. The sequence continues at coordinate 146,214,926 of CM060393.1, forward strand.
TTATTACTAAAATATTGAAGACACTTTAAAACCTAACTCAAAGGCACTAATTAATACTAAGACAAGGCACGACCCGTTCGTCTAATAGACGTTAGACCATTGTAGGTAGTCGTGTTTGCTGAGGAGATTTGGGTTACGGGTACCGAAGACGCAATACAGTGAGTTCATGTCCCCCTTTTCTCTTAACTATTTTCAGTTTTATACTTCGGGGGTGAAATACATGTTACAAATATTACAGACATTTACAGACATTTACAGACATTTACAGACAATTACAGACATTTACAGACATTTACAGACATTTATTTACATGGTATGATTAGCTACGGAATTTACTGTTAGATCGCGTGAATGGATAGGCTATTATCGTAAGACCATTAATCCTTGTATAAGGACCGAGAAGCATGAGTGGTAGATCTATTGGGTGTTGCGAGCCCCACACATGGGCCAGCGTGTGGCTGCATGTGGTGACTATGTCGTTCCGCCGGAAGGACCGGTATGAAATACGCGTTACAGGTTTGAGTGCTTCCTAGGCCATATCACTTATTAATGTATTAGCTACACATTAATTGATCTGTTTTTCCTTATTGCTACATACCAAGGACATACATTTATACAGACACATTATACATTTATACAGACACATTTTACAATTTATACAGACACACATTAACGATTTATACAGACTCACATACACATGAACTCGCTCAAATTTTGTTGATGGTTTTCAAACTACATGTATTTCAGGAAATTAAGTATGGATCTGGCGGGCGTTGGAATTTCAAGTCATGTTAAGTATAAAGATGTCATCCATGGTTTTTTTGGGTTTGGCCAGTGTGTCTTAATCCTGGACGAGACACGTCTTCCTAACTTTGATTACAACTATTATCTTTGACGAGTCCTTAGCAAACTTTTACACAATTCATCTGGTTTGTAAAACTTAAATTTGAAGTCTACGTTTTAGACAATGTTGTTATGTTTTAAACTCGTTTTATGGATGACAAATCTTTGGTATTATCATATAGATTGTTTGATATGGTTGAATGCAATGATAACAAGTAAGTCACCCCATAATCACGCTTCCGCAAAAGTCAGGGTGTGACACAAAGCATCATCTTGTATCAAAACTCCAACTTTGGCAGTTAACAGCAATGTGTCCTTGACAAGCACAAGTGTAACACACTCTGTTATCGTACCATTCATCACTTTCACACCACACACTTAGATCATAACATTGTTTGGCTCTGTGATAATCCTCACTCCTCTTGAAAACTGTATTTGGCCTTTGAGCACTGTGGTCAAACCTGCACCATTTATTACCAACTGTTTCTGAGTTTTGATTTTCAGATTTTTGTGATTTTTTATCACGATTGGATGATTGAACTGATGACCTTTTATTTTCTTTTTGAAAACTTTTTGAATTTTTAACACTTTGTTTTTGTTCTGCAATCTTCTTCAAAGGTTTCTGTGTAGAGCATTCACCTTTTTCTGTAGATTGCAAAACAGTTTCTTGAAATTTTTCTTTTAATTTCAAAAATATTTCCTTTTTCTCATTTTCATCATCAGTTTTATCATCACAATCTTCAATTATGGCTTTGTTATAATTTGTGACATCATCACTTATTGGAACAGAATTGATAGGTTTTGGACAAATATAATCTGGTACTGATGAAGTCACAAAACCTTTCAATTTCTTTTCAAGCTCATCAATTTTATTTCTTGCACTCTCAGCTTCATTTTCAAGCTGGGAGATTTTCTCAAGATGAGAAGTTATTGCTTTTTCATTCTCACTTTTATTCTTTTCAAGAACAAATTTTTCATTTTCTAAAACTTTTATTTGATCTTGAAATTTTGTTTCATTTTCTTTCAAATTTTTATTTTCAAGTTTTATCCAAAAATCTTCATTTTCTGAAGATTTTATTTTATTTTCAAAATCTTTTTCTTTTTCTTTTAACTTTTTAAATTCCAATGTCAAACTGTCAACATCATTCAACAGTTTGACATTTTCAGACATTGATTTCTCACAATTTGAGCACATCCCAAGAATCTCTTTGTCATCAGCTTCATTCTTTTCCACCATTAAAGCTGGAATTTTTTCAACTAGTTTCTTCTACTATTCGAACTTCTTCCTCATATTTGACTTCATCATTCTGTGACAACACAATTGTCTAATCTTGTTCAGATATTTCTTGATGAACACTGTCAACCTGTTTCTTCTCTGATTTTACACTATCTTGCACATTTGCTGCCTCTTGATTCTTTTTTTTTTTTTGCAGTTAGTTTATTCTTGAGCTTGTCAATTTGTTCTGCAAAGGATTCATTAAACATTTCAGACGAAAATAATCTTTTATAAAATTCAAGTTTTTCAAGTTCTCTACTATCATCATCACACTCTTCATCAGATGAGTGGTCAAAGACTGGTGCTTTCTCTAAAACAACTTCTGAATTATTTTCATTCTTTTCTGAAACATCATCTAAACCCTTTTCAACTTTTTCTAAAACAATTTCTGAATTCTATTTTATTGAAACTAGTTCTCTTTCAATATTAATAGGACTCTTCTCTTGAGATATATAGTATTACACCAATATATCTTCTTCAAAATCCATGTTTTGGTAACAAGTTTCACAAAATGGGTCACTTTCAAATGAAATTCCTTTTCAAACAGAATCAATTTTTCAAACGAAATAGCACTTACAAGCGGAATCAAGTGCCATTTCAAACGGAATTACTTATTTCGTTTGAATTTTCCTCAATGTAACACCTCGTAAAATCACGTCCAATGAAGTATTGACACGTGTAATAAACCCTAATGAGGTCAAATGTTGAATTTAAGGGACTAATTTTTTTGAAAAATCGAAAACTTTGATTATGAAAGGACTGGAAGTGTTATCATACCTAAAATAAGTTTCTAAATAACCTCTCGCGATATTTATATTCACAAATGAGTCACTTGACAATCAAGTGTAGCCGTTTGCGGAATTAATTGAAAGTTTGCGCAATGAAGGGTTAAAAGCGTCAACATGTTAATTCTTACCTCTGAGTGACCTTTTAACAAACCGGGAGCTTCATGATATTTGATTACTCTCTCGGGAATGCCAAATAATGGCTGTCTAAAGTTTTTATGCCAATAAGTAAAGTTACGCGCAACTTTGCAAGTTAGAGGGACTAAAAGTGTCAATATGTTTAATTATACCTCTGAATGACTTTTTAGCGAACACGAAGCATCGTGATGTTTAATAATACTTTCAAGAATGCCTAATATGGATTAGATGAGGCTTCAATGCTATTAAATGATAAGATGCGCAAGTTTGCGCAATAGAGGGACCTAAAGCGTCAACTTTTGAATCTACGCCTTTCGGTGACCATTTAAGTGAACGGGAGCATAGTAATATTTAAGTATATGCTTAGGAATGATCAATATGGGCCATGGAAGTCTTGGATATCATTAAACGGCATTCCACGCTACTTTGCGCAATTAAAGGACTAATTGCGTCAAACTGCAAAAGTACACCTATTCGTAGGGTATCGAACCTTCCGGAATATGACCATGAGTTAAACATACCCTAATTATCCTTATATAGCTTGGATATAGGCTTAGAGATGTTTGGTGCGCAAAAATAAACTTTTAAATCATGCAGGGACTAAAAGTGTCAAAAAGTGCACACGTTTGCATTTTCGCGCATATCTCACATTCTGAATATATCCGGACACCCAAAAAATTTATGTAACCACTAAAATATTTTATTTTGGTGATTGGATTGATAAAATTCCATTCGTCGCGTAGTTTGGATCGTTTTTCGCGTCCGTTCGTGTTTCGTCGTAATTAGACGAACAACGTGACCGTACGGCCAAGCGAACCGACATCCGACATGTTTTTGAACATGTTTCATGTCCCCTATGTGTGGACATCATAGTAGAGCCTTATTTTGAGGTTGACGGGCCTTAAAGGGGTCAGAAACAACAGTTATCAAGTACAGGGGCCAAAAACAGCAACTTTGAAACATGTTGCTCAACTGCAGGCGGTCGCGGGCCGCGTAAAAGGGGCCTATCTCGTACGCGGGGCGCGAGTGACCCCCAGGTCTGCTGAAAATTGGTTACAGCCTGTTCCAGCTGTTTCCAGGTGTGGCAAGTGGTTTTCTTCAACCTATGGGCTGCTTTGGGGCGCCCATAGTATACCAAAACAGTGGGTAAAGGTGTACGGTCCAGATTTGATCACGTTTATCGAGGAACGATCCTAACGGTCCTCTAAATCCTATAAATACCCATTGATTTTTGGCTTTCATTTGCACCTTTCCTTCAAATCTGCTATACTCTCTGTATTGTGAGGATCTTGAACTCTTTTGAGAACCTCCCTCAGTCCTTTGGACTCTTGTAAGTATCCTTTCGTGCTTAGTTTAATTGTGTAGCGATTAAAAACCGAAAAGTCAAGCGTTTGCGACAAACGCTTTGACTTTCAAATGGTTGAGCCATTGTTCGCAATGAACATGGCTACGTGATCGTAATTAGGTAGGTATTCAACCCTCAAAAGGGCACCTCCTAATTACCATGTTTACTTAGTTAAATTGTCGGGTCAAATAAAAGTCAAACGGGTTAGTTTTAAATAAAATTCATAACTATTAATATAAAAGCCATGAAATCAGTTTTCTCACTTTAATAACTTGGTAAATATTAGTTGAACATGCCTAAGCATGATTCAACCCGACAATTCTAAGTATAGGCTCGGTTCGGAACCGAAAGTCGCAAAAGTTGACTTTTGCTTTGACTTTCAGTTCTGACCCGATTTAGCTTAGTTTAGAAATGCCTTAGGATTCCTTTAGGACCAGGTTATAGGTTAGTATAACCCTCTGAGGTTATACAACTTGGATCCTTAGTTATCCTATTCATTTACATGTTTCCGTTATATGCTTAAATGTTGACCATTATGCCCTTTTGACCCTAAAACGAGAATTTTGAAAATGTGAGAGGACAATAATCTTTATTACTGATTTACAAACTTGTCCTTAAAATTTGACATCAGTTTGAGGTCTAGATTAGGAGTTATGCTCAATAGCGTAATTAGAAAGCTTTTATTAATTAAACGGGTGTAATTAGCATATATCCTATCTAAACCCAATTTTTTATACCAAACTTTTTACCTACTGATATAAAATAATATTTTGGGATTTTTGAAGATTTTTAATTATTTTTAGGCTTAGCATAACATAGGGTTATAGCTTTGATTCGGTAATTGTCGGTTTTGCCCTTTATGGCCATAAAATGAGTCTTACATAATATTTTGATACCAAACTTTTTGCTACTGATTTTATATCATAAATAAAGTATTTTGAACTTTATAAACTAATCAAAAACTCAGATTTCCTATTTAAAACCGAAAATCGCTTAAAACCGACTTTTACGCGTTTTAAGCGCATAATATGTATTAAAACTATTTTAAATATATATGACTTGATACGTACTGATATTTTAAGCAAAATTTTATACCTTAACAGTAAGCAAAAGTTTTAAACTCAGATTTCCAAATTTGACCTTTAAACCTTATGTGAAATTACCAAAATGCCCCTTCGGTGCATAGTTTGGTTATAAATGATAAAATTCACATATATGTAATACCCTACTGATATAACTTATTAAATTGAGTATTTTTACTGATTAAATCAGACCTGACACTCAGATTTATATTAAATCTCTTTTATAACCTTTAAAATGACCAAAATACCCCTACGGGGCATAAATTGGTTTTAAATTCGTTTTGGGCATAATGGAAGGTATCCTACTGATATCACAACATATTTAAGGCATATTAACTTAGGAAACCTGTGTATGACTCATTTGGTTACCCGTTACGCACTTTTCGCGTTCGGATAAGTTTATGTAACTAGTTTGCACAAATTAGCCGAAAAGGGTCAAACCTTATCATTGTTATCTCAAAATCTAGAATGTGTTTAGTTTACCCTTATTACACAAGTATACAAGCTTGTCGGGTCTAAACAACATTCTAAATCGGTCATCGCTTAATCATGTGTTTTGAACCGTATATCCTCCTTGAAAACTAACCGTTCTAAGCATAGGCTTAATTAAGACCCGTTAGGAATCTAATAGGTTATTAAAAACCTTCGTTCCAGATTTAGGAGCCCAGTAAAAGCTATCTGTACTTGCTGATTTGATATACGGCTGGGATTGAATTTATATTTAGCTCAGGTAAATACTTTTAACTTATTTTCCCTATACGGGCTTGGGGTACGGTATATAAAATACCGCTTGGTCGGGCATTGAATTTTTGATCGTATGAAGGTTAATTTATTGAAATGTCCCGTTTAAATTGTTTTGTTTGCTTAAAGCCTTTGGGGGGTTAATGACCATGTCCCGGATATCCTTGGCATCATTTTACGAAATGGCCACGACCTAAGCACACGGGTGTAGGCGTACACCCGTTAGTGCATATATAAATAATAAGGTATAATCGCCGGTTTCGGGAATAACCCTCCGCGGGACTATATCATGTGGTGTGTCTATTAAGCTCTAACTCGGCGTCAATCCGGGCAACTGAACGCATAAGAAACATATTCTTTTACAAGTTTATATATAAATAATTATCCCAAGTTATAAAAAGTTTTGTGCCATGTGCATTCAAATCAATTTTTCATAAATGTTTTCAAAATGAATCAGTTAATTGTATTTACCAGTGTAAGCTGACGTATTTTCCCAAAAAGGTTAAGTGCAGGTACTAAGCGTAATAGGCTGGCCTCTCCTTAGCATCATTAAGAGTCTCGCAAGCTTGGATGCATTTAAGTCTGATGAACTATGTTTCCTTTTTATTTGATCCGCCTGTGGATCTGTTTCAACTATTTTGTGATACTTAATATTACAATTTATTCGGTTGAAATAAATCTATCTTTTGCTTCCGCTGTGCATTTAAAATTGTGTTGTTTGACTATGATGATATCAACTACGTCACGATACTCCCCACCGGGCCCACCGGTAATACGTGGAAATATCGGGGTGTGACAGGTTGGTATCAGAGCCGACATTGAGTGAATTAAACACTAGCCTTTTGTGTTTAATCTCAATGACACAGTAGCACATTCCTTGACCTTCTGAGTCTAGACTTAACATAGGAATACTCTCATCTCTATTCAGAGAATTATTGCCTTCAATTCTATATATTTTAATTTGTCGCCAAGCAAAGAAGCCATAATGGAAATTCTCCCCATCCGAAGCCTAGGAATGCGGAGCTTTGTACTGCGACTAGGATTAACGTGCAACCAAGGAGAAAGCATTCAGAAACAAAATGAAGAAGAAACTCCTTTTGCTGAAATTCGTTTCCTTAATAGTCCTTATAAGGACATATTTATCTTTCAGTCTCTTCGAGGACAACATTATTCCTTCCAAGTCCCATTCTGGGCAATTCTATACCTCCTTTGGAATCATTGGAATGTTTTATCTAAATTTTATTTATATCATTATATATGAACATAATAATAACATTCCTTTTATGAGATCTACCATTATAATAAAATGGTGAAATCTAAAAAGGGCAAGACCTAGCCCATGTGTCATTATAAGACAAGGCCAAGATGGTAGTTCCACAATTAGATTCAGATCCCTATTAACATCTTAATTTAGGATTGCTCTGCGTTAAATATTAAAAGAATCTTAAAGGTGAACCTAGCCTATATGTCATTTCAGACAAGGCCAAGATGGTAGAACCTATTCAAAAGATTCAAATGCCTGTTAACATCTGTAAACATGTTAACATTTCTGGCAGATGTGATTCGACAGAATCGCATAAATCATCCTTATACTGATTTCTCCCGAAATCCTTTCTTATTTTGTGAATTAAGCATCCATCAGGGATATAATGCTTACGGGCCATATTCATTGTCATATAAGACAAAAGACAGTCGTAGCCTACAATTCCCTCTCAAGAAAAGGCATGAACAATGTTCAAGCCTAAATACCTTGATTCTACAAAATCATGGTTTATAATTTAAGATTGCCCTTGTGATTTGGCCTGTTTGTGCCATAGTTATATTTAAATTAAATCTAGGATAATTATAATGAAAATCCTGATTAAAATAAATATCATTCCTTTCCTGCCAGTATACATATTAAAAGAGAATCTTAAAATGTATAACCTAGCTTGAATGTCATTAAAAACCTAGCTATGATGGTAAGACCTGTTTAAAAGAGATTCAGATCCTTGTTAACATCTGAAAACATGTTAACACTCCCGACAACAGTGATGCGATAAAATCACACTTGTCATCTTCATATTAGGAGTTTCCAAACCCCTTATTTAGCGTAAATGATCAAGAGGAATCATGGCTAATAAATGTCGAACATGATGAACACATCAAAACATCCATAGGGATGAATACCTTCGGGCAAAGATGTATACCTGAAAAAGATAGTTTTATTTCATACCTTCTTGTCAAGACAATGAACTATGAAATTTTCCGATCCAAAGGAATCATCGATTATGTTTTAAAATTTCCCTAGTGACAAGGCATCTATGCCATCAAAAAGTCCTTTGGAACAAGTCCTTGTGCTATATATAAAATGTCAGTACGACATTGACAGTCGTGACTTATGTCCCCTATCTAATAAATATGAAGGATTATATTCCGTTTAAACGCAAAAGATGGATTATTTAAAAACCTAGGCAAAACATAATCAAATAAATTTAATACTATCTATTCGCCTATATGGTTTATTTGTACCATGGCTATTTAATCATCAAATTCGACAATTCACCATATAATTAAACCAATTATTACTACTTGGTTTGTAGCCTTCAAAGCTTCACCATGGCTGACTCATCTGAAGCTCACAATCATCCAGTTGATCAGAACGATAATGCAAGACTGAACTTAACGGGCACCGAGTTACAGGCTATGTTGGATACAGCCGTAAACAAAGCCATGGACCGTGTATTAAAGGATCATAAGCGAAAGTGCGATAATACCCCAAATAAAGGTTACAAAAAGGGTAAGACTGGTTCAAGCTATAACCAGTCCAAGTCAAAGGAGGCAAAACCCAAATGTAAAACCTGCGGGAAGAAGCACTTCGGAAAATGTTTCTATTAGCAGACCAGGGGATGTGTCATCTGTAAAGAGATGGATCACAAGACCCATGAATGCAAGGACTTGAAGGACGCCACATGCTATGGTTGTGGCGAGAAGGGGCACGTAAAGACCCGCTGCCCAAAGAAGGCGACTAAAGGGAAATGCACTTTAGAGTCACAAGCTAGGCCTTGTGGGATCTGTAATAAAGAAGGGCCCAAAACTTTGGAGTTCCAAGACATAAAGGACGCAACCTGCTATGGTTGCAATGAAATAGGGCACATCAAGACAAATTGCCCAAATAAAACCAAAAAGCCTGGGGAGGCTGAGAAGACCAAAGCTAGGGACACTCAAATGAATGCTCAAGAGGCTATTCAGGATGACAATGCCACAACAGGTACTTTCTATATCAATAACGCTCATGCTAGAGTATTATTTGATTCAGGTTCAGATAAGTCTTTCGTAGACAATGAGTTTTGTAAATTACTAAATCTGCCTGTTAAAACTCTAAGCGTTAAGTATAAAGTAGAATTTGCCGATAGTACCTCAGAGACTGCTTCAGCAATATTAGATGGATGTTTTATATCCATTAGGAATCATTCCTTCCGTTGTCCTTGTTTCCATTAAAATAAGAGGGACTCGATATAGTGATAGGAATGAATTAGTCATCCTAAAAATCGAGCCGATATTGTGTGTGATAAGAAGCAAGTAGTTATCAAGACTCCTTTTGGTGAGCCTTTGACAATTCAAGGAGACACTGGGTATGGATTGCCTAAGCACTTGTTAAATATGGTATTTAATACCAAAGATTCCAGTTTGGAAAACTCAGAAGAGACAAACAACAGTCGCGATGCTGGAGATGCGACAAATGTTAATGGTGCATCCAATGTGAACCTCAATGTTAATGGAGTTAATCTCCAAAACTGTAATTAACGCAGCTGTTAGGAAGGCTATGAGAAAAGTCATGAAAAGGTTCAAGGAGCCAAATGCTGCTCGCTCTAAAACACATGTCGCTGCTCATGAGAAGAGCTTTATCCATACTTCAAATGCGAAGAATAACCCAAACAAAATCATATATGGCAAGGAGCCCATTTTTTTAGGATGTACTTAAAAGTACTTTGTCTCTTGGAAGTCAAGAGACTGCAATAGTAAAAAGGGGCCATCGATTGCAGGAAATCGTTGGATGAAGTAGAAACCATTAGGTATATCAGCGGTTATGCTGGAAAGGACACAGTGAAGTATGCATCACAGTAATTCGATGGCAATACCCTTAATTAGTGAGGATATTAATGAAGTCCACAAGAAAGATCCTCTTATACATTATAGGATGGTTCAAGTTTTAAGGACCTTATTAGAAAAACCTATTAGCCGCTTCGGGAAATGGAAAAAGATGGAATAAGAATTTTCTGGCTCTCACCATAAAGGTATTAGACTGTCAACAGTATGTGACAAATTTTAATTCATTTATTGAGATAGTACGCTATTCAGCCTACCCAAGAATCTAAGCTTAATGAAAACAATTAATGGTGGTTAGCATCGGTATTAAGAGGGCACACTAAGAGTTCAAGTCTGCTTATTATAAATCCATAATGGATCTACCTCAGCTATTCACGTTTTATAAGATTAAGAAATAACCAGTCAAAGCTAAGACTGCCCTAAAATTTGTCAAAGATTTTACAGTTAAGTTGAAAAAGAATAAGAATGGAGGCGTTTAACCCTCCTGATGTATGATTAGAGGCAGTTCGCATTAATAATGACACCAGATAAATCCCTTATTGTGATTTTATTGCTAAGAGTTACGTTTGGGTTCAGGTGCTGCTAAGTCTCTCATAAGATCATAAGCTTAGCAAACTTTTAGAAATGTTCCCGTAAGAACCCCAGACATTAAGTGTAGGATAAAACTTACAGGCGAAATCATAAAAACCAATTCTTCTGTTTCTGTCAGAAACCTTCAGTAGTAGAATTTTAGAAGTATCCCCTCTCTAGAGGAAGTACGTCAGCATATATAATTAATATCTCCTTAATCACTATGGATTACGAATACCAGATGGTATGATAAAAGCGCCATATGAAGATTTGTGTATCTTAATAAGTTCCATAGATTGCTTCCATGCCTGATCAGTATGGAGGTTTAATGCATGGGACCACAAGGATATTCCGATGGTCATACGGTACTAAAGTCAGCTAATGGTTGACGTGATGTCGTGGTCACAATCAAATTTAATCCAAATACTACTAATAGATAGCGGCAAGTGGGTATCGAACACAGGGAGTTTGTGGAATATGTGTTATTTGAAGGTTTATCTAAATTGACTAAAGTTAAACTAATTGCAAGTAAATTAAAATTCAAGAGCTTATTTGAGTGAATTGGTTTTAGAACTAAAATTTAACTAATTAAATTGCAAGAGAAAAATTTTGTTTTGTAAACAATTTAGAGACAAATGACTATCTTAGGTTTCCGGTTTGCTTCGACATTTGTGCTATTATTCAACTAGAAAGAATCACATAGACATGATTCATGTAAGATTACTTGTTGTGATAAAAGGGAACTAAGTACTCGGATTCCTAGAATGCGAGGTTGTTACCCGATGACCAATTAATCAATACCTAATCCTAATTCTACCTATGATATCTCGATTGCCAACGGCACCAAGAACGTATAGTTTCGAACAAGATTAGCACACTAATTAACAATTTACAAGCAAGCAATCACACACCATAACAAACAAATCATAACGAAGAGTTCATTATTCTAGAAATATGAAATCAAAACACAAAGTCTTAAACAAACCTTCAACCCAAGACAATCATCTAAAGTTTAGCCACTCATAGCTTCAAACAACATCATAACAAGACTTTCAATGTTCATAAAGATCAAGACACATAAAACTAATGATTCGATAATGTTTTTCTTCCAAAAAGTCTCTAAAAGTTGCTCCAATTTCCTTCCTAAATCGTTTTCGAGTCAGGTGTAACCGAAAACAAGTGAAAAGACCTCTTAAAACTTCATAAAAAAAAACATTAAATGCGATAGTTACATATGCTCTCTAGTCGGTGCCAACAAAAGAAATATGCTGCCCAAAAACAAGTCCATGTGATGTCTCTCGGCCCACTTCCATGTATGCGTGTGTCTTGTGTTGTTCTTTCAATCTCGGCCCAATCCAAAGAGGAGATGTCTCTCAAATAATCACGTGACTTGATGCCTACCGCCAATTAATGATGATGACATCGGCCCAAAAAGAAATCCCACTCACGTGATGTTAATGAAATATTGTGATGATGATGTTTATTCAGTTGTTGACTTTTGTGTTGGCTCAATCCCAAATGTCACGTGATGATAATTGTACACCTTAACAATTAATATCGTTTCTCTTCTCAATGCCGTCATATATGCATGTCCTCTAAATATTGATGATGTTGTTGAGTGTGTTCTTTTCCTTGGCTCATATGTGCGGCCCAATCAAAAACTCCAAGTCAAGATGGCGGCCCACTTCACAAAAATGAATCTTTATGTGAATTACCAAAGTCCATGTGATGATCTTGTGAACAAAGCCTCTCACCAACCCTCCTGTGCCTTCACGTGTTTGCCAACAATTAAGAATGATGATGTTTTTAGATTCTATTAAAAGCCCCCAAAAAGTCTTTGTAATGATGATGTCCTTTAATTAGATGATGATGAGTAAAATTAATTGCCTTCACATAATTTTCTGTTGATGTTCACGTGATGCTCAAAGAAACCAGCCGCCACATGTTGTTGTTGCTCCCAACATACAAATGTGCACTGTCTTTCTTCAAACCGTAACCTACGCGTTCCAATTTAACCGAATTAAGCGATTTACCTGTAAAACACACGAACACTCGTAGTTATCACATTCACGATACATAACCGTGTAAAGTATGGGATATGCACGTATTTAGCTCATTTAAGGGTTGTCCTACGGACCACCCGTCAATGGTATTCAAAGAAGATATCCAGAATGGAATTGTCCAAGAAAATACCTCCGATTAAGGAATTCGTGGACTTGTAACCTAAATGTGTCACTTATTTGACACAAACAATGATGGATGAACTGTAGACTGAGATTTGGAAAATCTCTGTAACCTCCTTGTATCTTGATAATCTTCTCCAAAGATTACCTTGTTTACCTCCTGAAAGGCAAGTAGAGTCAAGATGTATATCCCATTTAGGGATGTATTATTATGAAATCTCCAAGACGGCTAGTACCATCATTGGAAGAATCGAAACCCTGATTAAGTAAGTTTTAAAATAGAGGATTCTTATAGCCTAACTCAATATTCTTAGAATTCAGTATAGTTAAGTAAGAAAGACGGTTTATTTGCTTATGCATTAATTACCGCAACCCTAAGAATTTCCATTAGCTGCCCAGGATCATCGATTTGTTCGACTAAACGGCAAGGATTAGCTATTCCTTAAGATTAGTTTTAAGCAATGGTTATAATAACCATCTCACCTTAAAAATAAGCTTTTTGTAATAGTTGTTATATAAGTATCAAGGCTGTTTATTTGGAGACCTTGCATAGATGGAATGTTAAACATCTATTGTTAGACAGAAGATTAGTAAGTCCAATTATCAGGATCTGGAAGTTGCCTTGGAAACAACGAATAAGATCATACAAATCCATAATCAGCTGTAAGTTGCCAGTATTCGGCAGAAAATCGAGGATTAATTAAAGCAGCAACTCTCCTAAGTTCTTGTTAAGGAATAAAGTTCAACAAAGGATATCACCCTGGAAGGGTGTGCCAATTGTTAATTATCAGGCTAGTTAAGCTCTGAATATATAAAATCGTTCGAAAGAATCGAATGTATCAAGATCAAATAGCTTATAAGCTAAAACCTATTTAAGAAGCTTGGCGGAGCTCGCAATGCATTACACACTAATGATTTAAGGATGTGTTTCACCAATAAGTCGAGAAGCACCATCACATAATGATATGCATATTTATGATATGATGAGCAACCTATATCGATTAAGGATCGACAGGTTAAGAAGCTCCAAAAGGATACATGTACCTAATATAAAGGTCACTTTGGGAGCTTGGAGAGACTCCAGATATGCTATAGAAGTTAAGTCCATTATGCGACAAAAAGAACTTCCAGCATTTTAGCAAATCTCGAGGTCGAGATTTCTTTTAAGGGGGTGAAGATGTAACACCTCGTAAAATCACGTCCAATGAAGTATTGACACGTGTAATAAACCCTAATGAGGTCAAATGTTGAATTTAAGGGACTAATTTTTTTGAAAAATCGAAAACTTTGATTATGAAAGGACTGGAAGTGTTATCATACCTAAAATAAGTTTCTAAATAACCTCTCGCGATATTTATATTCACAAATGAGTCACTTGACAATCAAGTGTAGCCGTTTGCGGAATTAGTTGAAATTTTGCTCAATGAAGGGATAAAAGCGTCAACATGTTAATTCTTACCTCTGAGTGACCTTTTAACAAACCGGGAGCTTCATGATATTTGATTACTCTCTCGGGAATGCCAAATAATGGCCGTCTAAGGTTTTTATGCCTATAAGTAAAGTTACGCGCAACTTTGCAAGTTAGAGGGACTAAAAGTGTCAATATGTTTAATTATACCTCTGAATGACTTTTTAGCGATCCCGAAGCATCGTGATGTTTAATAATACTTTCAAGAATGCCTAATATGGATTAGATGAGGCTTTAATGCTATTAAATGATAAGATGCGCAAATTTGCGCAATAGAGGGACCTAAAGCGTCAACTTTTGAATCTACGCCTTTCGGTGACCATTTAAGTGAACGGGAGCATAGTAATATTTAAGCATATGCTTAGGAATGATCAATATGGGCCATGGAAGGCTTGGATATCATTAAACGGCATTCCACGCTACTTTGTGCAATTAAATGACTAATTGCGTCAAACTGCAAAAGTACACCTATTCGTAGGGTATCAAACCTTCCGGAATATGACCATGAGTTAAACATACCCTAATTATCCTTTATATAGCTTAGATATTGGCTTAGAGATGTTTTGTGCGCAAAAATAAACTTTTAAATCATGCAGGGACTAAAAGTGTCAAAAAGTGCACAAGTTTGCATTTTCGCGCATATCTCACATTCTGAATATATCCGGACACCCAAAAAATTTATGTAACCACTAAAATATTTTATTTTGGTGATTGGCTTGATAAAATTCCATTCGTCGCGTAGTTTGGATCGTTTTTCGCGTCCGTTCGTGTTTCATCTTAATTAGACGAACAACGTGAGCGTACGGGCAAACGAACCGACATCCGACATGTTTTTGAACATGTTTCATGTCCCCTATGTGTGGGCATCATAGTAGAGCCTTATTTTGAGGTTGACGGGCCTTAAAGGGGTCAGAAACAACAGTTATCAAGTACATGGGCCAAAAACAGCAACTTTGAAACATGTTGCTGAACTGCAGGCGGTCACGGGCCGCGTAAAAGGGGCCTATCTCGTACGCGGGGCGCGAGCGATCCCCAGGTCTACTGAAAATTGGTTACAGCCTGTTCCAGCTGTTTCCAGGTGTGGCAAGTGGTTTTCTTCAACCTATGGGCTGCTTTGGGGCGCCCATAGTATACCAAAGCAGTGGGTAAAGGTGTACGGTCCAGATTTGATCACGTTTATCGAGGAACGATCCTAACGGTCCTCTAAATCCTATAAATACCCATTGATTTTTGGCTTTCATTTGCACCTTTCCTTCAAATCTGCTATACTCTCTGTATTGTGAGGATCTTGAACTCTTTTCAGAACCTCCCTCAGTCCTTTGGACTCTTGTAAGTATCCTTTCGTACTTAGTTTAATTGTGTAGCGATTAAAAACCGAAAAGTCAAGCGTTTGCGACAAACGCTTTGACTTTCAAACGGTTGAGCCATTGTTCGCAATGAAGATGGCTACGTGATCGTAATTAGGTAGGTATTCAACTCTCAAAAGGGCACCTCCTAATTACCATGTTTACTTAGTTAAATTGTCGGGTCAAATAAAAGTCAAACGGGTTAGTTTTAAATAAAATTCATAACTATTAATATAAAAGTCATGAAATCAGTTTTCTCACTTTAATAACTTGGTAAATATTAGTTGAACATTCCTAAGCATGATTCAACCCGACAATTCTAAGTATAGGCTCGGTTCGGAACCGAAAGTCGCAAAAGTTGACTTTTGCTTTGACTTTCAGTTCTGACCCGATTTAGCTTAGTTTAGAAATTCCTTAGGATTCCTTTAGGACCAGGTTATAGGTTAGTATAACCCTCTGAGGTTATACAACTTGGATCCTTAGTTATCCTATTCATTTACATGTTTCCGTTATATGCTTAAATGTTGACCATTATGCCCTTTTGACCCTAAAACGAGAATTTTGAAAATGTGAGAGGACAATAATCTTTATTACTGATTTACAAACTTGTCCTTAAAATTTGACATCAGTTTGAGGTCTAGATTAGGAGTTATGCTCAATAGCGTAATTAGAAAGCTTTTATTAATTAAACGGGTGTAATTAGCATATATCCTATCTAAACCCAATTTTTTATACCAAACTTTTTACCTACTGATATAAAATAATATTTTGGGATTTTTGAAGATTTTTAATTATTTTTAGGCTTAGCATAACATAGGGTTATAGCTTTGATTCGGTAATTGTCGGTTTTGCCCTTTATGGCCATAAAATGAGTCTTACATAATATTTGGAACAGCATTCAGTGTTGAAAACACATCTGAGTCACCATAAAGTAGTTCGCCAAGCAGTGGGTTTGAGTTTTCGAGTTCTGACGTAAATCGTTCAACTCCGCACACTCAGTCATCACAAGCTTCAAACATTCATCCAAACCAAAACAATTCCAACCCGCATGTCATTTAATGCGGATGCTGCTTGTTGGGTTTTTCACATGTTTATCAAAATAATTTTATCCATATAAAATGAAAAACGCAGCGGAATAATTATTTAAAACATGCTACTTGCTAGATATAAAACCCCTTTTATATGCAAAACCCAATAAACTGGATCCATATATGAACATGCATGCTATCAAAACACAACCATAGGGTGTTTTAAGAAACAACCTTTCAAGGAGCAAGGAGATGCAAGAAGACCTCAAGCAAGAATACCCCAAGCCTCCAACAAACACCTTAATGTTGCTAGGATTTTCACTTACAAAAACTCTCTTGGATCTACTCTTGGCCGAAAAGAGGGTTTTGCACTTGAAAAACTAAGTGTGTGAAAGTGTGTGAGAGAACATGTAATCTTATGTGATCTTCCATGAGATGTTTCATGTAATTTAAGTGGTGGAAACCCACAAGGGGCCGGCCACTAAGGCCTTTTCCATAAAAAAATTCAAAATTTTTCTTTTAATTTAAGTCTTGTATTTATTTTATAACTTTTATAAAATTGTAACATAACATGTTACAAGACTTACGCAACATTTCACAACCATTTATAATGTTATTTAACCCATTAAATGACAAAATAAATTATTCTCTCAAAATAAATTATCCATATAATTTATTAGTTTCTCAAGTGCAATTATTTAGAAAACCAATTTATAAATATTCTAAGTGTTAATATTTATTTGTTTGATCATATCATAAAAAAATATTATAGGTGTTTGTCTAGCTTTTTATTGGTAATGACCCGACTTGGATCATAACGTACTAGTTACATCAATTTAATATGTGCCTTGGGCTTACCGAGTCCAGCACTGCTAAACAACAGATGATCTTCTTGGCGTCGATTTTGGAATCATATGAGAGTCTTGTTGTAGGGAAGATAGGAAATCTCAACATGACGAAGGAAGATTACGACCAAATCGATCCTGGAGAAATGGAATTGATCGATATTCATTGGTGTATGGCAAGTGTCATCCAACGGGCTCAACGATTCATGGAAAATAATGGGTTGATAGTGCGTACGAGGTCCCGACACCAAACTTGGATTCGAAAAATCCAAGGTGACTTGTTTCAAATGCAAGCAAAAGGGACACTTCAAACGCGAATTTCCAAATCGGGAAGTAGATGATAACGTAAACATGTTTCATGATGACTACTACCACAAAGCTGTCTATCACGGAAACAAAGAACAACCTCCAAACTTCAACCGACCACAGATTGAAGATGGGTCGGCGGAAGATAAGAGTCGTGCATTGGTGGTTACACAAGATGATGAGGGATTTAATTGGAACAATATATCCTGGGTGATGGGGTGGCTATGCTGGCAGAGATAGTCGAAGAGCCAGTGACAGTGAGTGAAGAAGATATTGCAGCATGGAAGAGAACCAGAATCAGCTGTGAATCAGAATCTATTGTGAAATACGCAGAAGAGTCAGAATGTGTTGTGACTGATGATTTGTACTATGGTATTAAAACTATTATTCCTCCTGAACTGATTAGTTCCTTTGCAGGTTTATTCGAGATGCAGAGAAGATATTGCAAAATAGAGGAGGATGAACTAGAGAAGAAGCAAGTCAAGGAGATAATAGACGTGAATCAGGAGATGACAACTGAGTACTTAGCAAAGATTGCCGATCAAGCTATGATGGCAGATCTCAAAGAGGTAGCTAACCAAGCTAAGTTAGCTAAGTCAGAGCAGAAGGTTGAGTTGTATTGTGATAGTATTGAGAGTGAGACAGTGTAAAAAACTGAATATGATGTGATAACAACTAAGTTTAAAACTGAGATGCAGTGAAGGAAATGCATGGAGACATCCACGGCCTGTACTGACAAAGATGAGATCATAAAATCAAAAATGGGGGAGCTAGATAAAATAGAAAATGCTTTGAAACAAAAATGTGCAGAATTTGCTTCAAAAGAAGAAGTTTATGTTTTGAAAGAAAAGGAAATTGAAGATTTGAAAAAGCAAATTGATCTTTTGACATGTGGTTCCAACCAGATAAAAGAAGATAATAAAACAGCATGTTTTAAAAAAACAAAGATAGATTAAAGAGCTTAAAGACCATAATGATTTGTTGGCCTATGATTATAGAAATATGAAAGAGGCGTACGACAGTATGAGCAGGAAAATCAAACAGTTCATTAATGTTTCTCAAGAAATTGATGCAACAATTAGGATGTTAGAAGGAACTCTTTTAGATAAACAATATGCTATCAATGAACATATTGATAAAATTGTTGAACTTAAACAAAATCTCGAGAAAGCACACATTGAAACTGAGAGTGGGGATAAAAAGTCGATTAGCTATTCCACTGCTCGGTACGTCTTGGATCATATCCTCTCGAAACCTGCCAGGAAGGATGAGAACGGGGAAGATGTTTATGGTCATGGGGAGAATAGTGGTGTGGGATATCACCACATTCCACCCCCTCTGCGTAATGATTTTTTAAGAAAGAAACCATCAGGGGTGGAAAAAGCGTTAAACATCAAGTTAAAATCTGAAAAACTAAAAGAAACCGATGTTAAAACTGACAAGTTGCCTGAAAACATTGATATCACATATGATAAAACTGACAAAACCGATGATGTGGTTGAATCTGAGGTTGTGAAGAATGTGGTAGAAAATGTTTTTAAAAATGAAAATGAATCAGACAGTGAATCCACAAAATTTCAAAGTCCAAAAGAACATTTTGAATATGAAGAATGTTATTTTAACAATTACATTCAAAAATCCGAAAATAACTCGAATGATGGTCCTACCTTGGTCATGTACAAATGTGTGGATCTGATAACTTGTATTCGGATGAGGAATTTCCAATTCAGAACGTTAATGTGGACAAAATTGAACAAGTGTTTAAATTGGTTGAAGTGGATTTGTAAGGGATTGAAAATTTATCAAACACGAAAAGGTTTTTGAACTTTAAAAAAGACAAAGATTACTATACCAAACCAAGAAACTCTCATTTTCAAAACAAAGATCACAACAACGAGAGGTACGGGCAGGGTAATGATAGGTTTAATAAGGGAAAGAGATTTTAGAAACCTGTGTATGTTGAAAAGTTGAACTTTGTGAAAAGTACAAGTTCCGGGAGTGACAAAGAATCCAACATTTATGGCCAATCAAATGAGGAATTCTTTGCTCACCAAGAGAAACACAAACAAGCTGAGGGTACTGGTGTCGTCACTGACAACCGGACATGCTTTAAATGCAACGAGGTTGGGCATATCGCACGAAAATGTACCAAATAAGCCCCTAAGCCAGCTTCTGTTCAAAAGAATCAGAAATCGACCGATGTAAAACAAAAGGGTCTGATGTTTGTTCCAAAAGAGATTTTAAAACGATCAAACGAATCAAAAATCAATGATAAACCAGTTAAACCGACTTTTAAACCAAAGCAAACTGGTGAGTCATCAATACAAAGTGTTAAGAAAGATTCGAAACCTTTTGTGAAGAAAACTGGTTTTCAAAAGCAAACTTGGATGCCTAAGCATGAAAAACCATCTGTTGATGACAAGAAGAAACAAACTTCTTCTACTGAACAAGTCAAGAAGTATGTTCCAAAAATTGTACAACCTTGTGAACCAATGTCACACCCCGATTTGCAGCGGAAGAAAAAAACGTGGGATGCAACAGACACCTCTGGTACAAGCACATTGTTTATAAAGACACTACATTTTATTAATTACAAAATGTTGATTACATACTACATGTATGTTACAACTGCGTGTTCCCATTAACCACATAAGTCTTCTAAGTCGCATGCTTCTATCTCAATATTATACATATTAAAGGAAACTCCCGATGAACAGTAAATCAAACAGTAAAACAGGGAAATAAAAGGGCACACCCCTGTTTATCTTCTTCATTTGGCAAAAGACCAACAGAGGAACGCCGGAGGACTCCACCGCCTTAGAGCGAGAGAAAGATGCAAATGTATAGAGAGAGAAGAGAGTGAGAGAGAGAATCGTGAGGGAGTGGTGGCTGACCACCGCCTTCGGTGGCGGAGCCACGCCGGCGCCACCTGATTCCGGCGCCTCTACAACCCCAACCGACGAACAACGACTGAGGGTTTAAGAGAGAGACGCTGTGTAGACGATGGTCATGGTAATCCAAAATACCCACCGCTTCTTCTCCTTTCTTCAAAACCTAACCCTAACCCACATGAAAGATTTTGAGCCTGCCGTAACGGTGGAACCTGCGGTGGTGTATCAAAGTAAACAGTCAGATGTGGATTTGGAGGCTGCGACAGAATTAAAAGAGAAACAACCGGTCAACCGGTGATTTTAAGATTTGCGAGTAGTCGGAAAGCGGTAACTTTATAACTTTATTTCTTTCGTTGTTGGTGCATATATGTAATACCCTGCTGATATAACTTATTAAATTGAGTATTTTTACTGATTAAATCAGACCTGAAACTCAGATTTATATTAAATCTCTTTTATAACCTTTAAAATGACCAAAATACCCCTACGGGGCATAAATTGGTTTTAAATTCGTTTTGGGCATAATGGAAGGTATCCTACTGATATCACAACATATTTAAGGCATATTAACTTAGGAAACCTGTGTATGACGCATTTGGTTACCCGTTACGCGCTTTTCGCGTTCGGATCAGTTTATGTAACTAGTTTGCACAAATTAGCCGAAAAGGGTCAAACCTTATCATTGTTATCTCAAAATCCAGAATGTGTTTAGTTTACCCTTATTACACAGGTATACAAGCTTTTCGGGTCTAAACCACATTCTAAATCGGTCATCGCTTAATCATGCGTTTTGAACCATATATCCTCCTTTAAAACTAACCGGTCTAAGCATAGGCTTAATTAAGACCCGTTAGGAATCTAATAGGTTATTAAAAACCTTCGTTCCAGATTTAGGAGCCCAGTAAAAGTTATCTGTACTTGCTGATTTGATATACGGCTGGGATTGAATTTATATTTTGCTCAGGTAAATACTTTTAACTTATTTTCCCTATACGGGCTTGGGGTACGGTATATAAAATACCGCTTGGTCGGGCATTGAATTTTTGATCGTATGAAGGTAAATTTGTTGAAATATCCCGTTTAAATTGTTTTGTTTGCTTAAAGCCTTTGGGGGGTTAATGACCATGTCCCGGATATCCTTGGCATCAATTTACGAAATGGCCACGACCTAAGCACACGGGTGTAGGCGTACACCCGTTAGTGCATATATAAATAATAAGGTATAATCGCCGGTTTCGGGAATAACCCGCCGCGGGACTATATCATGTGGTGTGTCTATTAAGCTCTAACCCGGCGTCAATCTGGGCTACTGAACGCATAAGAAACATATTCTTTTACAAGTTTATATATAAATAATTATCCCAAGTTATAAAAAGTTTTGTGCCATGTGCATTCAAATCAATTTTTCATAAATGTTTTCAAAATGAGTCAGTTAATTGTATTTACCAGTGTAAACTGACGTATTTTCCCAAAATGGTTAAGTGCAGGTACTAAGCGTAATAGGCTGGCCTCTCCTTAGCATCATTAAGAGTCTCGCAAGCTTGGATGCATTTAAGTCGGATGAACTATGTTTCCTTTTTATTTGATCCGCCTGTGGATCTGTTTCAACTATTTTGTGATACTTAATATTACAATTTATTCGGTTGAAATAAATCTATCTTTTGCTTCCGCTGTGCATTTAAAATTGTGTTGTTTGACTATGATGATATCAACTACGTCACGATACTCCCCACCGGGCCCACCGGTAATACGTTGAAATATCGGGGAGTGACACTCAACTTTTCAAACGAAATCAGGTACTCGTTCAAACGAAATTAGTTGTTTGGCCCATTTTTGTCACATTTAAACAGAATTTTGATCTGATTCTTTCAAGGCTTTGTTAAAACACAATTTCGCATATAATGTGTGAAATTCAAACCATTTTAACTGTGAAATTTTGTTCAATTTTGAAAAGAAGGTGTAGAAGTTAGAAAATCTGAAGAAATCAAGCTGAACACGGTAGAACTCCTCCTCCTGAGCTCTGATACCACTTGTAGGATCGTTTTACCGACCGAACGAGTCGTTCAGAAGAGTTCTTAGACTGAATCAGAGGCGGAATTCATTGATTCGGTCTTCGTTTAGCTTGTATAACACTAGAATCACTATTAATTGTCTTGTTTATTGATCTGATAACAATTTACAGCACGGAGACACTTCGACAGCACTTCGGCGTCGGAACCAAGAAGCATACAAACGAAATAACACAAAGGGTATTTATAGGCATGGTGATTTTGCTTGAACATGCTCAAGCGGAATCACTTTCAAGCGGAATCTCTTCAAACGAAATTTGTATGTTAATTTCGAGCGGAATTAACTACTTGATTTCGCATGAAATGACCTTGTGTAATTTCAAGCGAAATTACCTATAAACACATATTTCCTCGTTTTTCGTGCCTTGATCTAACTAATACAATACAAGACTCGAATGAAGACGAAGTTGACAGACGTATGCACCAACAACGAAAGTTGACCAAGATGAACAACATGAACATTCAGCAAGACGTGAACTTGTATTATCGAGTAAGCTTACTGTCGAATGTTCAATTTCCCAAAATTGGAACAGCATTCAGTGTTGAAAACACATCTGAGTCACCATAAAGTAGTTCGCCAAGCAGTGGGTTTGAGTTTTCGAGTTCTGACGTAAATCGTTCAACTCCGCACACTCAGTCATCACAAGCTTCAAACATTCATCCAAACCAAAACAATTCCAACCCGCATGTCATTTAATGCGGATGCTGCTTGTTGGGTTTTTCACATGTTTATCAAAATAATTTTATCCATATAAAATGAAAAACGCAGCGGAATAATTATTTAAAACATGCTACTTGCTAGATATAAAACCCCTTTTATATGCAAAACCCAATAAACTGGATCCATATATGAACATGCATGCTATCAAAACACAACCATAGGGTGTTTTAAGAAACAACCTTTCAAGGAGCAAGGAGATGCAAGAAGACCTCAAGCAAGAATACCCCAAGCCTCCAACAAACACCTTAATGTTGCTAGGATTTTCACTTACAAAAACTCTCTTGGATCTACTCTTGGCCGAAAAGAGGGTTTTGCACTTGAAAAACTAAGTGTGTGAAAGTGTGTGAGAGAACATGTAATCTTATGTGATCTTCCATGAGATGTTTCATGTAATTTAAGTGGTGGAAACCCACAAGGGGCCGGCCACTAAGGCCTTTTCCATAAAAAAATTCAAAATTTTTCTTTTAATTTAAGTCTTGTATTTATTTTATAACTTTTATAAAATTGTAACATAACATGTTACAAGACTTACGCAACATTTCACAACCATTTATAATGTTATTTAACCCATTAAATGACAAAATAAATTATTCTCTCAAAATAAATTATCCATATAATTTATTAGTTTCTCAAGTGCAATTATTTAGAAAACCAATTTATAAATATTCTAAGTGTTAATATTTATTTGTTTGATCATATCATAAAAAAATATTATAGGTGTTTGTCTAGCTTTTTATTGGTAATGACCCGACTTGGATCATAACGTACTAGTTACATCAATTTAATATGTGCCTTGGGCTTACCGAGTCCAGCACTGCTAAACAACAGATGATCTTCTTGGCGTCGATTTTGGAATCATATGAGAGTCTTGTTGTAGGGAAGATAGGAAATCTCAACATGACGAAGGAAGATTACGACCAAATCGATCCTGGAGAAATGGAATTGATCGATATTCATTGGTGTATGGCAAGTGTCATCCAACGGGCTCAACGATTCATGGAAAATAATGGGTTGATAGTGCGTACGAGGTCCCGACACCAAACTTGGATTCGAAAAATCCAAGGTGACTTGTTTCAAATGCAAGCAAAAGGGACACTTCAAACGCGAATGTCCAAATCGGGAAGTAGATGATAACGTAAACATGTTTCATGATGACTACTACCACAAAGCTGTCTATCACGGAAACAAAGAACAACCTCCAAACTTCAACCGACCACAGATTGAAGATGGGTCGGCGGAAGATAAGAGTCGTGCATTGGTGGTTACACAAGATGATGAGGGATTTAATTGGAACAATATATCCTGGGTGATGGGGTGGCTATGCTGGCAGAGATAGTCGAAGAGCCAGTGACAGTGAGTGAAGAAGATATTGCAGCATGGAAGAGAACCAGAATCAGCTGTGAATCAGAATCTATTGTGAAATACGCAGAAGAGTCAGAATGTGTTGTGACTGATGATTTGTACTATGGTATTAAAACTATTATTCCTCCTGAACTGATTAGTTCCTTTGCAGGTTTATTCGAGATGCAGAGAAGATATTGCAAAATAGAGGAGGATGAACTAGAGAAGAAGCAAGTCAAGGAGATAATAGACGTGAATCAGGAGATGACAACTGAGTACTTAGCAAAGATTGCCGATCAAGCTATGATGGCAGATCTCAAAGAGGTAGCTAACCAAGCTAAGTTAGCTAAGTCAGAGCAGAAGGTTGAGTTGTATTGTGATAGTATTGAGAGTGAGACAGTGTAAAAAACTGAATATGATGTGATAACAACTAAGTTTAAAACTGAGATGCAGTGAAGGAAATGCATGGAGACATCCACGGCCTGTACTGACAAAGATGAGATCATAAAATCAAAAATGGGGGAGCTAGATAAAATAGAAAATGCTTTGAAACAAAAATGTGCAGAATTTGCTTCAAAAGAAGAAGTTTATGTTTTGAAAGAAAAGGAAATTGAAGATTTGAAAAAGCAAATTGATCTTTTGACATGTGGTTCCAACCAGATAAAAGAAGATAATAAAACAGCATGTTTTAAAAAAACAAAGATAGATTAAAGAGCTTAAAGACCATAATGATTTGTTGGCCTATGATTATAGAAATATGAAAGAGGCGTACGACAGTATGAGCAGGAAAATCAAACAGTTCATTAATGTTTCTCAAGAAATTGATGCAACAATTAGGATGTTAAAAGGAACTCTTTTAGATAAACAATATGCTATCAATGAACATATTGATAAAATTGTTGAACTTAAACAAAATCTCGAGAAAGCACACATTGAAACTGAGAGTGGGGATAAAAAGTCGATTAGCTATTCCACTGCTCGGTACGTCTTGGATCATATCCTCTCGAAACCTGCCAGGAAGGATGAGAACGGGGAAGATGTTTATGGTCATGGGGAGAATAGTGGTGTGGGATATCACCACATTCCACCCCCTCTGCGTAATGATTTTTTAAGAAAGAAACCATCAGGGGTGGAAAAAGCGTTAAACATCAAGTTAAAATCTGAAAAACTAAAAGAAACCGATGTTAAAACTGACAAGTTGCCTGAAAACATTGATATCACATATGATAAAACTGACAAAACCGATGATGTGGTTGAATCTGAGGTTGTGAAGAATGTGGTAGAAAATGTTTTTAAAAATGAAAATGAATCAGACAGTGAATCCACAAAATTTCAAAGTCCAAAAGAACATTTTGAATATGAAGAATGTTATTTTAACAATTACATTCAAAAATCCGAAAATAACTCGAATGATGGTCCTACCTTGGTCATGTACAAATGTGTGGATCTGATAACTTGTATTCGGATGAGGAATTTCCAATTCAGAACGTTAATGTGGACAAAATTGAACAAGTGTTTAAATTGGTTGAAGTGGATTTGTAAGGGATTGAAAATTTATCAAACACGAAAAGGTTTTTGAACTTTAAAAAAGACAAAGATTACTATACCAAACCAAGAAACTCTCATTTTCAAAACAAAGATCACAACAACGAGAGGTACGGGCAGGGTAATGATAGGTTTAATAAGGGAAAGAGATTTTAGAAACCTGTGTATGTTGAAAAGTTGAACTTTGTGAAAAGTACAAGTTCCGGGAGTGACAAAGAATCCAACATTTATGGCCAATCAAATGAGGAATTCTTTGCTCACCAAGAGAAACACAAACAAGCTGAGGGTACTGGTGTCGTCACTGACAACCGGACATGCTTTAAATGCAACGAGGTTGGGCATATCGCACGAAAATGTACCAAATAAGCCCCTAAGCCAGCTTCTGTTCAAAAGAATCAGAAATCGACCGATGTAAAACAAAAGGGTCTGATGTTTGTTCCAAAAGAGATTTTAAAACGATCAAACGAATCAAAAATCAATGATAAACCAGTTAAACCGACTTTTAAACCAAAGCAAACTGGTGAGTCATCAATACAAAGTGTTAAGAAAGATTCGAAACCTTTTGTGAAGAAAACTGGTTTTCAAAAGCAAACTTGGATGCCTAAGCATGAAAAACCATCTGTTGATGACAAGAAGAAACAAACTTCTTCTACTGAACAAGTCAAGAAGTATGTTCCAAAAATTGTACAACCTTGTGAACCAATGTCACACCCCGATTTGCAGCGGAAGAAAAAAACGTGGGATGCAACAGACACCTCTGGTACAAGCACATTGTTTATAAAGACACTACATTTTATTAATTACAAAATGTTGATTACATACTACATGTATGTTACAACTGCGTGTTCCCATTAACCACATAAGTCTTCTAAGTCGCATGCTTCTATCTCAATATTATACATATTAAAGGAAACTCCCGATGAACAGTAAATCAAACAGTAAAACAGGGAAATAAAAGGGCACACCCCTGTTTATCTTCTTCATTTGGCAAAAGACCAACAGAGGAACGCCGGAGGACTCCACCGCCTTAGAGCGAGAGAAAGATGCAAATGTATAGAGAGAGAAGAGAGTGAGAGAGAGAATCGTGAGGGAGTGGTGGCTGACCACCGCCTTCGGTGGCGGAGCCACGCCGGCGCCACCTGATTCCGGCGCCTCTACAACCCCAACCGACGAACAACGACTGAGGGTTTAAGAGAGAGACGCTGTGTAGACGATGGTCATGGTAATCCAAAATACCCACCGCTTCTTCTCCTTTCTTCAAAACCTAACCCTAACCCACATGAAAGATTTTGAGCCTGCCGTAACGGTGGAACCTGCGGTGGTGTATCAAAGTAAACAGTCAGATGTGGATTTGGAGGCTGCGACAGAATTAAAAGAGAAACAACCGGTCAACCGGTGATTTTAAGATTTGCGAGTAGTCGGAAAGCGGTAACTTTATAACTTTATTTCTTTCGTTGTTGGTGCATATATGTAATACCCTGCTGATATAACTTATTAAATTGAGTATTTTTACTGATTAAATCAGACCTGAAACTCAGATTTATATTAAATCTCTTTTATAACCTTTAAAATGACCAAAATACCCCTACGGGGCATAAATTGGTTTTGAATTCGTTTTGGGCATAATGGAAGGTATCCTACTGATATCACAACATATTTAAGGCATATTAACTTAGGAAACCTGTGTATGACGCATTTGGTTACCCGTTACGCGCTTTTCGCGTTCGGATCAGTTTATGTAACTAGTTTGCACAAATTAGCCGAAAAGGGTCAAACCTTATCATTGTTATCTCAAAATCCAGAATGTGTTTAGTTTACCCTTATTACACAGGTATACAAGCTTTTCGGGTCTAAACCACATTCTAAATCGGTCATCGCTTAATCATGCGTTTTGAACCATATATCCTCCTTTAAAACTAACCGGTCTAAGCATAGGCTTAATTAAGACCCGTTAGGAATCTAATAGGTTATTAAAAACCTTCGTTCCAGATTTAGGAGCCCAGTAAAAGTTATCTGTACTTGCTGATTTGATATACGGCTGGGATTGAATTTATATTTTGCTCAGGTAAATACTTTTAACTTATTTTCCCTATACGGGCTTGGGGTACGGTATATAAAATACCGCTTGGTCGGGCATTGAATTTTTGATCGTATGAAGGTAAATTTGTTGAAATATCCCATTTAAATTGTTTTGTTTGCTTAAAGCCTTTGGGGGGTTAATGACCATGTCCCGGATATCCTTGGCATCAATTTACGAAATGGCCACGACCTAAGCACACGGGTGTAGGCGTACACCCGTTAGTGCATATATAAATAATAAGGTATAATCGCCGGTTTCGGGAATAACCCGCCGCGGGACTATATCATGTGGTGTGTCTATTAAGCTCTAACCCGGCGTCAATCTGGGCTACTGAACGCATAAGAAACATATTCTTTTACAAGTTTATATATAAATAATTATCACAAGTTATAAAAAGTTTTGTGCCATGTGCATTCAAATCAATTTTTCATAAATGTTTTCAAAATGAGTCAGTTAATTGTATTTACCAGTGTAAACTGACGTATTTTCCCAAAATGGTTAAGTGCAGGTACTAAGCGTAATAGGCTGGCCTCTCCTTAGCATCATTAAGAGTCTCGCAAGCTTGGATGCATTTAAGTCGGATGAACTATGTTTCCTTTTTATTTGATCCGCCTGTGGATCTGTTTCAACTATTTTGTGATACTTAATATTACAATTTATTCGGTTGAAATAAATCTATCTTTTGCTTCCGCTGTGCATTTAAAATTGTGTTGTTTGACTATGATGATATCAACTACGTCACGATACTCCCCACCGGGCCCACCGGTAATACGTTGAAATATCGGGGAGTGACACTCAACTTTTCAAACGAAATCAGGTACTCGTTCAAACGAAATTAGTTGTTTGGCCCATTTTTGTCACATTTAAACAGAATTTTGATCTGATTCTTTCAAGGCTTTGTTAAAACACAATTTCGCATATAATGTGTGAAATTCAAACCATTTTAACTGTGAAATTTTGTTCAATTTTGAAAAGAAGGTGTAGAAGTTAGAAAATCTGAAGAAATCAAGCTGAACACGGTAGAACTCCTCCTCCTGAGCTCTGATACCACTTGTAGGATCGTTTTACCGACCGAACGAGTCGTTCAGAAGAGTTCTTAGACTGAATCAGAGGCGGAATTCATTGATTCGGTCTTCGTTTAGCTTGTATAACACTAGAATCACTATTAATTGTCTTGTTTATTGATCTGATAACAATTTACAGCACGGAGACACTTCGACAGCACTTCGGCGTCGGAACCAAGAAGCATACAAACGAAATAACACAAAGGGTATTTATAGGCATGGTGATTTTGCTTGAACATGCTCAAGCGGAATCACTTTCAAGCGGAATCTCTTCAAACGAAATTTGTATGTTAATTTCGAGCGGAATTAACCACTTGATTTCGCATGAAATGACCTTGTGTAATTTCAAGCGAAATTACCTATAAACACATATTTCCTCGTTTTTCGTGCCTTGATCTAACTAATACAATACAAGACTCGAATGAAGACGAAGTTGACAGACGTATGCACCAACAACGAAAGTTGACCAAGATGAACAACATGAACATTCAGCAAGACGTGAACTTGTATTATCGAGTAAGCTTACTGTCGAATGTTCAATTTCCCAAAATTGGAACAGCATTCAGTGTTGAAAACACATCTGAGTCACCATAAAGTAGTTCGCCAAGCAGTGGGTTTGAGTTTTCGAGTTCTGACGTAAATCGTTCAACTCCGCACACTCAGTCATCACAAGCTTCAAACATTCATCCAAACCAAAACAATTCCAACCCGCATGTCATTTAATGCGGATGCTGCTTGTTGGGTTTTTCACATGTTTATCAAAATAATTTTATCCATATAAAATGAAAAACGCAGCGGAATAATTATTTAAAACATGCTACTTGCTAGATATAAAACCCCTTTTATATGCAAAACCCAATAAACTGGATCCATATATGAACATGCATGCTATCAAAACACAACCATAGGGTGTTTTAAGAAACAACCTTTCAAGGAGCAAGGAGATGCAAGAAGACCTCAAGCAAGAATACCCCAAGCCTCCAACAAACACCTTAATGTTGCTAGGATTTTCACTTACAAAAACTCTCTTGGATCTACTCTTGGCCGAAAAGAGGGTTTTGCACTTGAAAAACTAAGTGTGTGAAAGTGTGTGAGAGAACATGTAATCTTATGTGATCTTCCATGAGATGTTTCATGTAATTTAAGTGGTGGAAACCCACAAGGGGCCGGCCACTAAGGCCTTTTCCATAAAAAAATTCAAAATTTTTCTTTTAATTTAAGTCTTGTATTTATTTTATAACTTTTATAAAATTGTAACATAACATGTTACAAGACTTACGCAACATTTCACAACCATTTATAATGTTATTTAACCCATTAAATGACAAAATAAATTATTCTCTCAAAATAAATTATCCATATAATTTATTAGTTTCTCAAGTGCAATTATTTAGAAAACCAATTTATAAATATTCTAAGTGTTAATATTTATTTGTTTGATCATATCATAAAAAAATATTATAGGTGTTTGTCTAGCTTTTTATTGGTAATGACCCGACTTGGATCATAACGTACTAGTTACATCAATTTAATATGTGCCTTGGGCTTACCGAGTCCAGCACTGCTAAACAACAGATGATCTTCTTGGCGTCGATTTTGGAATCATATGAGAGTCTTGTTGTAGGGAAGATAGGAAATCTCAACATGACGAAGGAAGATTACGACCAAATCGATCCTGGAGAAATGGAATTGATCGATATTCATTGGTGTATGGCAAGTGTCATCCAACGGGCTCAACGATTCATGGAAAATAATGGGTTGATAGTGCGTACGAGGTCCCGACACCAAACTTGGATTCGAAAAATCCAAGGTGACTTGTTTCAAATGCAAGCAAAAGGGACACTTCAAACGCGAATGTCCAAATCGGGAAGTAGATGATAACGTAAACATGTTTCATGATGACTACTACCACAAAGCTGTCTATCACGGAAACAAAGAACAACCTCCAAACTTCAACCGACCACAGATTGAAGATGGGTCGGCGGAAGATAAGAGTCGTGCATTGGTGGTTACACAAGATGATGAGGGATTTAATTGGAACAATATATCCTGGGTGATGGGGTGGCTATGCTGGCAGAGATAGTCGAAGAGCCAGTGACAGTGAGTGAAGAAGATATTGCAGCATGGAAGAGAACCAGAATCAGCTGTGAATCAGAATCTATTGTGAAATACGCAGAAGAGTCAGAATGTGTTGTGACTGATGATTTGTACTATGGTATTAAAACTATTATTCCTCCTGAACTGATTAGTTCCTTTGCAGGTTTATTCGAGATGCAGAGAAGATATTGCAAAATAGAGGAGGATGAACTAGAGAAGAAGCAAGTCAAGGAGATAATAGACGTGAATCAGGAGATGACAACTGAGTACTTAGCAAAGATTGCCGATCAAGCTATGATGGCAGATCTCAAAGAGGTAGCTAACCAAGCTAAGTTAGCTAAGTCAGAGCAGAAGGTTGAGTTGTATTGTGATAGTATTGAGAGTGAGACAGTGTAAAAAACTGAATATGATGTGATAACAACTAAGTTTAAAACTGAGATGCAGTGAAGGAAATGCATGGAGACATCCACGGCCTGTACTGACAAAGATGAGATCATAAAATCAAAAATGGGGGAGCTAGATAAAATAGAAAATGCTTTGAAACAAAAATGTGCAGAATTTGCTTCAAAAGAAGAAGTTTATGTTTTGAAAGAAAAGGAAATTGAAGATTTGAAAAAGCAAATTGATCTTTTGACATGTGGTTCCAACCAGATAAAAGAAGATAATAAAACAGCATGTTTTAAAAAAACAAAGATAGATTAAAGAGCTTAAAGACCATAATGATTTGTTGGCCTATGATTATAGAAATATGAAAGAGGCGTACGACAGTATGAGCAGGAAAATCAAACAGTTCATTAATGTTTCTCAAGAAATTGATGCAACAATTAGGATGTTAAAAGGAACTCTTTTAGATAAACAATATGCTATCAATGAACATATTGATAAAATTGTTGAACTTAAACAAAATCTCGAGAAAGCACACATTGAAACTGAGAGTGGGGATAAAAAGTCGATTAGCTATTCCACTGCTCGGTACGTCTTGGATCATATCCTCTCGAAACCTGCCAGGAAGGATGAGAACGGGGAAGATGTTTATGGTCATGGGGAGAATAGTGGTGTGGGATATCACCACATTCCACCCCCTCTGCGTAATGATTTTTTAAGAAAGAAACCATCAGGGGTGGAAAAAGCGTTAAACATCAAGTTAAAATCTGAAAAACTAAAAGAAACCGATGTTAAAACTGACAAGTTGCCTGAAAACATTGATATCACATATGATAAAACTGACAAAACCGATGATGTGGTTGAATCTGAGGTTGTGAAGAATGTGGTAGAAAATGTTTTTAAAAATGAAAATGAATCAGACAGTGAATCCACAAAATTTCAAAGTCCAAAAGAACATTTTGAATATGAAGAATGTTATTTTAACAATTACATTCAAAAATCCGAAAATAACTCGAATGATGGTCCTACCTTGGTCATGTACAAATGTGTGGATCTGATAACTTGTATTCGGATGAGGAATTTCCAATTCAGAACGTTAATGTGGACAAAATTGAACAAGTGTTTAAATTGGTTGAAGTGGATTTGTAAGGGATTGAAAATTTATCAAACACGAAAAGGTTTTTGAACTTTAAAAAAGACAAAGATTACTATACCAAACCAAGAAACTCTCATTTTCAAAACAAAGATCACAACAACGAGAGGTACGGGCAGGGTAATGATAGGTTTAATAAGGGAAAGAGATTTTAGAAACCTGTGTATGTTGAAAAGTTGAACTTTGTGAAAAGTACAAGTTCCGGGAGTGACAAAGAATCCAACATTTATGGCCAATCAAATGAGGAATTCTTTGCTCACCAAGAGAAACACAAACAAGCTGAGGGTACTGGTGTCGTCACTGACAACCGGACATGCTTTAAATGCAACGAGGTTGGGCATATCGCACGAAAATGTACCAAATAAGCCCCTAAGCCAGCTTCTGTTCAAAAGAATCAGAAATCGACCGATGTAAAACAAAAGGGTCTGATGTTTGTTCCAAAAGAGATTTTAAAACGATCAAACGAATCAAAAATCAATGATAAACCAGTTAAACCGACTTTTAAACCAAAGCAAACTGGTGAGTCATCAATACAAAGTGTTAAGAAAGATTCGAAACCTTTTGTGAAGAAAACTGGTTTTCAAAAGCAAACTTGGATGCCTAAGCATGAAAAACCATCTGTTGATGACAAGAAGAAACAAACTTCTTCTACTGAACAAGTCAAGAAGTATGTTCCAAAAATTGTACAACCTTGTGAACCAATGTCACACCCCGATTTGCAGCGGAAGAAAAAAACGTGGGATGCAACAGACACCTCTGGTACAAGCACATTGTTTATAAAGACACTACATTTTATTAATTACAAAATGTTGATTACATACTACATGTATGTTACAACTGCGTGTTCCCATTAACCACATAAGTCTTCTAAGTCGCATGCTTCTATCTCAATATTATACATATTAAAGGAAACTCCCGATGAACAGTAAATCAAACAGTAAAACAGGGAAATAAAAGGGCACACCCCTGTTTATCTTCTTCATTTGGCAAAAGACCAACAGAGGAACGCCGGAGGACTCCACCGCCTTAGAGCGAGAGAAAGATGCAAATGTATAGAGAGAGAAGAGAGTGAGAGAGAGAATCGTGAGGGAGTGGTGGCTGACCATAAGTTTATAACTACTCGCAAATCTTAAATTCGCATGTGAAAGTCGAAAATTCAAATTCGCATTTTTTCCCTTCTTTCTTTCAACTATTTAAATTCATAAGTTATAAAGTTATCTTCTTTATAATCGCAGATTGATAAACATGGGAGCTGGTCATGTAAGCGTGAAGTATGGCTTCAAAGTATGTAATCACTAACAAGTGAACACCATGTTTTTTTATTTCTTTTTAGTAAATATGTTTAAATTTGTGAAGATTGCATGGGGACGATTTTCAAGATTAGATCCATTACTATTTTCATTTAATTAGATCATATTGCTATGTTGTTTTGAATTCAGAAACTGAACCGTTGTCGATGATGCATCAAGAATGATCCAGTTTGGCGATCCAGCATTGATGTTTTATCTATAGCAGGGTTTTGCATTAAAAGGACTCATGTGATACAATTTATCAAAATGCAGGTCAAGGGCAGTATCTACATAGTACAATTCCAACTCTCAAGAAGCTTCAGGACCTTTTGATTGTGAAGAGATGGATTTGTTTATGTTAGTAGAGATATTTTTGGCATATGTAGTTTTATATCTCACGAGCAATACAAGTCATATGTAATATTCAACATGTTTTTGATGCAGCCTAAGAGAAGGTTATGGCGTTCTTGTCTTTGAAACTTGGTAATCTTTTTTAGTTTATATATCAAGTTTTAAGTTGATATTTAGTATCTCACGTATGACCTCA
The DNA here is from genome assembly GCA_030545235.1 of Helianthus tuberosus. Taxonomy (NCBI): domain Eukaryota; kingdom Viridiplantae; phylum Streptophyta; class Magnoliopsida; order Asterales; family Asteraceae; genus Helianthus; species Helianthus tuberosus. The sequence continues at coordinate 146,250,152 of CM060393.1, forward strand.
TGCGCGAAGAGACCTTTGTTGGCCAGGGCGAGCACTCTCTTTTCTTTGTCAAATTCCATCTTACCAAACAAGACTGACTTCTTACCAACCCACGAAGAGTTGTGAGGCTGGACCAGGTACGAAGAATGAATCTATATATGTGCACGGAAGGGCCGGTGACCACTCAACTGTTCGAGCGCAATGCAATGCAATACTGAATGGAACCAACTCAAAAATCAATCGTTGCACTTGCGCAACGCGCAACGATGAAAACACCTAGTTTGAAATTAAACACGTCTTGAACAACATACACGAATCACATCAGTCTCAAGTTACCTGAAATGCATGTTAGTTTTAAAAAGGGTCAGCTAGACGCTGCTGGTGAGTTCCACTGGTTTGGTTGTTTCGTTTCAAAATGTATCAACATGTTTAATTGCACATATTACGGTTCATGGATGGAATTACACGAGTGTCACAAACACCTTTAGCGTGTCGGACCGTGTCACACCAGACACCTTCAGCTCGCCGGCCCGTATTAGAATCGACACCTTCAGCTTGTCGGACCGTGTCACAACGGACACCTCCAGTTCGCCGGTCCGTGTTACAATCAGCACCTTCAGCTTGCCGGACCGTGTCACTACGGACACCTCTAGTTCGCCGGTCCGTGTTACAATCAGTCAAGGTAGTTCGTGGGTTAGGCAATTTCACATCATCATAAGTTGGTGCAATTACCACATTTTGTAACATGCAAATTACTTCAAAACAGTAACACAGTTTGTACATGCACTTCACCTCAGAAAACAGGAAAATAGTTTAAAAGTGGGGGAAGGGAACTCACATGATAGTAGCATCACTGGTAGCAATAGGAGTATATGTAAGCTTGTTCGACTTTAACAGCAATCATGCAAGTAATTACTAATATCACTCGCTAAGTCGGTAACGTCGATAACTTGGGCCCAAGTGGGTATTTCCAGTCCATGTTGTACATATAGTATCCTGGTGGGGTGATGGATGTTAGAGTATGATTAGTTTCACGTTTGGCTCCCGAGCACCGGTTCGCGTGCCAGCCAAAGTCGGTTGTTTGACACGTTCGGATAATGGTACGAGAATACCCAGAGTGCCAACGTGTTGTGATTTAAGAAAGATTAACTTTTCATTAAGGGAGTTTGGGTATCTGGGGAGTCTAGGTTGCCTAATTTTGAGTTTCCATTCTCGCCGTCGGGGATCCTCCCGAACGGTGGTCGAACACACCCAAAGTGTCCCGCTTACCCTGGAACCTCCCAACATACTCCCGGTGTTCCAATTATATTCAAGATAGGTTTTGGTCCGTTCCCAGTTTCGGCAGGTTCGTTGTCCGGTAAACTGCCGAAATTAGTTAAAAGAAGCGTTTTAAAATCCGAAAAATCCCATTTAATCCACATATTTCATAAAATTCTGGGAATTTTTGTAGAAATCAGTAAAAATATATAGATTATGAAAAAAAATAATTTGGGAATTTATTTCGCCATTTAACTTCTTAAATAAATCATTTGTTAAACAATATTTAACCGAATAATTTACTTTGCTTATCATCCGGTGTCCAAAAATTCCCAAAATATTCCAAGAACTCCATTACATGTCCAGAAACTCCCTGTAAAAAATTGGAATTTTTCAGATTTCGTTTCAGTGTGTTTCTGGCTACCGAAAACTCGTAAAAACGTGGATTTTTAATCCGAATCAAAACCCAACCAATAGACTCTGAAAATTCCCAGAGCCTTTCCCATATGTTATTTAGTGTTCATGTAAATTTTGGTGATTTATTGACTTTTTTTGGTATTTTTTCTGGATTTGTTTTGATAAAACAGTAAAGAATTCACCAAATATCGTAGAAAATTCCAAAAATTCTAAACTTTTACGTGGACCTTCCTGTCAATACCTTACATCATCACACCAGATTTCAGCTAAATCCAATGCCCAAGGACCAAGGTATGGTCTAAACAATATTCTAACTATACTAGTTTCGAGTTTCAGGTGATATAACTAGCGATTCCTTCGAGTCCGAGTGTTTTTCTTGAGTCCAGAAGTGGGTGTGAGCCATAATCAGTACCTATATACCAAGAACAATCCAAACATGCCATAACCCATGTCAATCAAGCCTTATTTCCTAGTTTTTCGGTTAAAAACTTTGTTAATCAATTTTTGGTCGATTAGGGGTTGATTAGGATATCAAAACCTGAAGATTTGTGGTCTTGGCTACCATATAACACCAGGGAATTCCTGAGGTGTTCTTATTCAGCCAAGAACCACACTTAAATGATCCAAAATCATGGATTAAAAGGAGTTTTCTTTATCTAGTTCATGTTTCTACAAGAAATCTTCATTAAAACCATATAAAATATGCAAAATACCTTTGATTTGGGCTGAAATTGATTGAAGATCAGCTGTGTTCTTGGTGTTTATGAGCAGAATTTTGATGGAAGTGAAGAAGAAATGAAAGAAATTATGAAAAAAAACTAAAAAGGAAATTATATAATAAGGGGGGTGCCCCTACCCCACCCTCGCTTTGTCGTGCTTCGTTTTACGTGTTAAAAGATGATGTATATCTTTGGTTTCGCATTTAGGTTCATTTTCGGGTCCCACACGCTTTCTCAATTTGCGTGACGGACTCCGTTTTGCACGTTCTTAGTGTCAAAAGACTCGGTTTTAAAAATCGTGCATAACCGTCTCGAAATCCGAAACCAGTTACATTTTAATCATAAAAGTCTCGTATTAGGGTAGTTTAAGTGTTTTTAAGCTTGATTGACCGGTCCTTGCATGTTTGGTTGCCTTTTGTTATGACCGAAACGAAGGCGTTTCCCTAACCGGGAAGCTGCTTCGTTTTGCGTGCCCGATCTCTGATTGGCTTCAAACCTTATGTCACAGTCTATGGCACAAAACTAAGATGTTCCTGGAACTCAGAATCTTAAATGATGCTACCGATAACGTAATAATCAATGTCAAAGGTTTAGTTCGCAGTTAAACGGAAAGCTCATGTTTAACACGTGTTTCAAGGCTAAGGACACCAACTTCGCACCGTTGGCCCTTATTAGTGTCATGTCAGTCATAACGTGTTCTCGGATTCGTCTGAGACATAACAGATATCGTTTAATCAAGCACACAAAATCACACATGTTTTTAGGGTTTTCGCGCAATTAAAGTATTAAGTGTGCTTTACAGTTTTGGACCGTTTAGGGTGCACCTGGTTTCGTCATGGGTGTCACAGTCTCCCCCGGTTAAAAGAGTTTCGTCCTCTAAATTCTGTTTAGTAATCCATTGGAAAGTTTAGTATTTATATTCGTGCCAGTCATCTAACAGATAAGTATGTTTTCGCTTTTCGTTTAGTATCATCATCGTACGGAGATGATAGTTGTGCTACATAGTAGCTGTGTAATGTGTCCATCCACAATCCCTACTTATTGTTAAGAGTAACGTTTGTCATCACTTCCAATCTGGAAGTGAGAGTGTTGTTGGACTCACAGTAGAATAGGAGTCTCGTATTCATCTTGTAGATAACTGCAATTATTCTGTTTTTCTTCACATTCATCTTTTTCACCATTCAAACACCATCGATTTCATTGACGATTTAGGAGGATTATGGATACCCTTCCAGGGTTCGTCGCTAACGTCGTAATAGTGAGCACCATGCTCCGCATGTTTGTGTAAAGGGAATAAATCTGGTTTCCCCGAGTTGTGAGCGACAGTCTTCCCTTATTATCGTGTACGTGAGGGTCTTTGGTTAACACTAACCGATCATGAGAGTCTCTATTCTATGGTAGAGAATAAAAAGAGAAAGGTTTTTTTTTAGAGCCTAAGGCTGCCATAAGGCGAGCATGTACATGAGTAACAACGAATCTGCACACTTACATCAGTGGTGTGCTCGCACTACTCACCAGTAGTCGGATTACGTCGCAAAGATATGAAATTTCTATAATAATAATTCCAGTTTTGGTTAGGTTTCCGGAGCTTGGCTCCAGCTGTTGTATACTATTTATGTCTTCTCCAGAAGGAATAAGTTAGCATCTTCGATAACATCGATGTGATTCTCCAGGAGATAATCATATAGAAATTCCCATATTACCGGGAATGATAGAGTGTGTACCCAATGCAGTTTTAATTCAAGTAACACCGCCTCTAAAATGCTACTATCACGTAGAAATATTTAAGGCGTGATGAGTGTCTAACAATCACAAGTATCACCATAATGCCCCTACACATAGGATCAGAATTGATCGTAGACGTGCAGGTAATTCTGTAAAAGATGATTAACTAAGGAGTCATCGAATCAAGATTCCCCATCACGGAGTAGGAACATAGTCACGCTTGACTAACGTTTCGTAAGGATATCGTTAATGGAAACAACGAGAAGTAATCATTTCCCATTATGTTCTCGAAAGATTACATAATGCATTGGCGAATCTTGCCCATACTAGTCACAAGATGGTTTATCACCACTTGACAGTCTCGGCCTCGTGGTTTTTCGAGTCAACTCGGATTTGTTATGATCTGAAACTGTATATGAGTATAGAAAGATATGATACTTTCCCATCTTGGCACCTCCGCCATCTAAATCACCGATTAAACGTAAGGGTTTCGTTGAGTTCAGCTCACGTAAAACCATCTCGGTTTAGATTGGGAAAATCGTGTGGTTTTATGAACCCATGGGCTAAAGCCCGAATCCATAGTCACCCTAGTTCCGATAGGGACAGTTGACCACTGAATTTGATTCTTCCCGATAGTCTCATATTCGTAATACCATAAACAAGAAAAGACGACTCAGCCCCCGAGTTGGTCAAGGCTAGGGTCGTGGAGTTTGTCGACTCTTTGTCTTAGGATTAGTCAGTTCTGTGTCTTAATAGGGCAGGGAAGGAATACCTGCTGCTAGGAAATGTAATAACATAGATCCATAATCGCTCGGCAACCTCTTGAAATAATAGGATCAACTTTAAGAAAAGCTGAATGAAAACCGTACTCAATCGAGGTAAGCCTAGCACTCTAACGGCTAGGATACGAATAGAGGTTATGAATGCCATTTTGCAGCCCGTTGGTGCATCCAACCAAGCTTCGATTTCCACTTGGGTCGTTTGGTTTGACTTGGTATCGCACATCGAGTTATTTACAATTCGTAGCGTATGTTAAGTAACTCTGCAGGTTTGAAGAGAATTAGTGGTAGCGTTGAAATCTTATTCTTATTTTTAAGTATACAAAACGTGCTTCATCTGGAATGAGTACGATATCCGAGGGACGTATTCGGAAGATTCACTAGTCCCTTCATCTGGAATGATCGGGACTATTAGATTTACGGTTTAGCTTTCCCCTGGTGGCTTCAGCACACAAAGACACCAATTACGTTATTCGGACGACTCATAACTACTCCTTTCTAATGAGAGTTTGGGTTTGACCGCGTTACTTCATGAGGGGTAGTTCCAAATTCTTAGAATTAGGTGGTACGAATACACATGTATAGATATATAGTATCATACTTAAAATTTCTCCCGTTCTTCTTTCTTTAGGTAGCACAAGAGTTTTCGTGACTTGAAAGTAACGAAGAATCAGGTTTCTCAGTAACATCGTATTTCGCGAATACTCAATCAAATCAATTACATGAAACTTAATTGGAAGTACCAACTAGTCGAAGGAAGACGAGGGGTGTTTCAACAATATTCCCCTGATCTAGAGACTTTACTTCTCGTATGCTGACGAGACAAGCAACACCATTTAACATATAACTCTTGATTACTCACAAGAGTAGGGTATCGTTCACTTTGTATCCAATCGACGGATGAAAGTTAGTGTATCTCATGCAGCATCCGCTTACACGTGTAGGAGACCGTTCCCAAATAACACCTTTACAATGGTCCGAAGGGAATTTCAATCATTCCCTATGAATCATGAATAACATCGCGTATAAATATTTGGACTCCTCAGATGTTTCGAGGAAGAGGGGGAGACATATGGTGTTCTCCAGATATTATTATTATCATAGAGTTGAGGAGTCAATATGTTTTATAGACGTATAAATATCTGAGTTGTTCCCTAGTCAAGACCACTCGCACGGTCGCCGTAGGTGTCGTGACATGAAAAGCCTTAACCGAAAGGGATCAAAGAACCATGTATCCCCTTATGCGATTTCTAGACTTAGTATCTCAGGGGGACAGTAAATGAAAGAATTCAGGCCAGGACTCCGTGTAAATAGGGCTTGGGCGTCATTCCCTTTCGTCCGAGTTCCACGATGCAATTCCTTCCCATGGTTGTTTCGCCGCCCTGCTTGGGAATGGTAATCCTCTGCTGACTACCCTTACGACCATTATCGAGATAAATAATTAGTATGGCCGTCACAAAATATTACCGGAAAAAGGACCGAATGAACCGGTGGTCTAGATCTGTAGGTTTAGATAGGAGTTATCACATAGGTTAGTCATCGGATTACTGTACTCGAATACTACTCAAATGCGACTTCCTCTTTTACTAGAATTTTTTTTACGAAATTATGCGAGGCTGAAAACAAGGGATCGTTTGATATATAAAAATTTTATATGAGTCTTTTACATACCGACTTTCGAATTAGATATATCTATATATATGAATAAAATAATCGTCCGACAACAAATTCGCTTGGTGTCATTTTGTTTATTAAATATACATTAAGAGGTAGTTCCGTTACGGGTCCTCCGTACCGCTCGTTCATTATTACTTCTAGTTACTGGGGATTTACCTTGTATTAGTCTGAACTAAATCGATAGGATTCAAGGTTGTATGCCACTTGGTTCTATCACCGAAATACTTGCCGTGATTCCATAGGAAGCTAACGTACCGTAGCATGGCTGGACATTGATTAAAAGGATAGGGCGTATCAAATTAGTACTTACATGTACCGGACCTCAATACTTTCCAACAGAGTTAGTAAGGAGAATTAAAGTGATTTGAAGCAATGAATCGGATTACTTCCTGATTATGGTTTTCTTATCTCGCACTAGGGTTATGTCACTCCCAACCGAGGTTTACCAAATTGATACTTGGATTGGACTGCGGATGATGTGGTATATTTATAAATAAACGTATACATATGAGTGTCCTGTTAATACGAAGTATTAACGGGTAAAAGGAATATGGACAAAATGTTTTCGCCTCCACGAGTCTTATTACAATCAGATCCACCTTCCCCACAACTCCTTGCCGAACTTTAATTACACTGGATAAGTTTCTCCATTTATGTGTTACCCCTAAATCCCCTTGGGTTATCAATACCGATGCTAATTACGTGTTCGTACAAAGAATTAGAGATTGTTTTATTAGCGAACAATAACTAGTAAAGGAAATATACTCTTCAACCGAATAGCTTCATAAACGACGGTCGGTGACATAAGTAGTTTGTTCGCCGTAACGTAATGATTTCGAATATATGACCGTACGCTCTAGCAATTCCCGCCAAAAGAAATAAAGTACGCTGAATTGTCTTGCCAAAGACAAAAAACATTGTTACCTATCAGGAATCAATCATTGGGTAAATCTATGTGGGTAAGCTATCACCGGCTATACCCAAATAGTTCCGTACAGAGTACTACCAGGGTGTAGTACCCTAGAAAGTCGTACTACGTATTCGAAAAAAAAAGACTTTCCCCAGGATTAACCCAAAGGTCGTTATATGTCGACCCAACTACCTTTCATTTAGAATTACCGCAAACGTGTATAGATATCGTGGTTACAACAACTGCGGCCTCATCTTTCGCATCAACCAGGGTCGAAGTCTCAACACTGCATTGCCCAAAACATAACCGAACAGATCGCAACATGAAGCCCGTCTGCCCTGAGTAACGGTACCTTGATAATGTAGCCGGGTGTTTATATATAGGAAGTACCGCAGCATATCCACCACACCCATATACATGATCAATTTTCCGTTCACCAAAATATTCAGGCCTAATATTACTTTTCGTGAATAACCAACTGAAATCCGAAACACTCATTAATCGAAAAAAAACACAATGTAACCGACGATCACACGAAACGAGATTTCACAACGCAAAGCGTGTCACGCCCCTTTCTGCGGCGGAAGCACGAGGTGTGATCATGAAAGGTTCTCATTGCATACGAAGAGTAAACATACTACATGCTCAAAAATAACTTCAAACATTACATTACTGAAAACATATGTCAAGTGTTTTCAACACGAGATAGCATATTGTCTTAAAAGTTACAACTTTATTTAACGATAAACAAAGCGACATCCATGAGCATGAGTAAGACCACGCGCACATCCATCCTAGTTACCTGAAATACATGTGAGTTTTTGGAAAAACGTCAACATAATGTTGGTGTGAATTCATGCAGTTTTTGTATTTCACGTTTGTATACTTTGTATGAAAACATAGTTTGTGTCATGAATAAATCAAGTTTTCATAAATAAATTAAGTTTTCATGTGTACACCACGTACTCATGTATAATTCAAGTTTTCTTGAGTACCCCACGTACTCAAGTATAAATCAAGTTTTCTTGAGTACCCCACGTACTTCAAGTATAAATCAAGTTTTCTTATGTACCCCACGCACTTCCAGTATAAATCAAGTTTTAGTATGGTATGAATTTTTATGTAAATAAAGTATTCCTGTAAGTATCAGGATTGTTAATGGGTTGCAAGGCCATTAACATGTGACACGACATAGGAAGTCACCAAACCTTAGGCATTTTTCTAGTTGGCATATTCTGAGACACAAAAGCACTACTCAATTCTCGCCCTCACCGAGAGTGTGGCTGCCCGGCACCCGTTAGATCTAACCTTTTGTTCTGCGGTCTAGGTATATTGTTGATTAATGGTGCTTATGGTACCCTATTCGTGACACGATCTCTCGTATCATTTCCCATATCACATCATATTTGGTTCTCGTCCTCACCAAGTGTGTTTCTTGTTATCATACCAGTTATGAACATTGTAAAAATTGTAACATGTATTTCACCCCCGAAGTTATAAAACTGAAAACAGTTAAAAGAAAAGGGGGAGCATGAACTCACAACTTTGTGTTCCTTGCGTCGTAAACTTCACCGGATTTGCTTAATTAACGTCGTGATCTATACACGTTTTCTTAACGTTAGTCACTAGACTTGCGTCGCACAAGTACAGTCACTCTCTTTTGTATTTGTATTGTTTTGTTAAAAATATTTTATATTTTTAACTAAGTATCTTACTTATATTATTTTCTCAAAAATTAATATAAGTATTTCATGTTTTGCACTTTGCACCCGAATTATGTATCTTGTATGTTGTATGTGTATTTTTGTGTTTATACTTCTCATGAGTATTTAGTGTATTTTTAAGTCTTAATACACTAGCACGTATAACACATACTATATACACTTAGCACAAAGTTGGTGATCAAATAATATATATTTTTCTCTCAAAAATATACATGCTTAACATAAATTTTAATCTTGAAGAAATCATCATTTCTTATCACCAAAAATTAGGGAAGCCTTGGTAATATTTTTAAATACATTTTTAGGGAATAAGTTTCTCAAAAACTTATATTTTTTCTAAGTGTCAAAATTTATAAAAATTTTGACAGAGTTTCCCCTAAAAACGGAGGTTTCCCATGTTTTCAAAACATGTGTTTATTTTCTTTTAAAGCATCAACACTATCAACGACACAATCTTTAATTACCAAACTTGTCAAAACATGCATATACCACAAACTTATGAACTTGAAGGTTTGTAAAAATATGTAGTAAGTTACTACCATATTTAGTGGGTCTCGTTATCTTTAAAAATAAGTTTAGTTTCTTAAAAACTATATTTTTAAAGATCTTGAAGTTTCACAACTTCTAGTCATGATTTACCAAACATATTTCTTGTTAAATTTTTCTTGTGACACAAGTGTTTACACACTTGTTTATTCACTAAAATGCTTTTAGTTTATGTAAGGTCCGGGTTTTAACAAAACTAGCATTTTCCGCTTGGTTCTTCCGAAAAACCACTTGTAGATCTTTAGATCTACATGTTTAGAGTCTTATTTTACAAGAAAATTTACTTTACTCAAGTTCATGTTTCATGAGTGGAAGGGTTCATCATCTTTCACATCTCTAGCACTAACATACTACTAGTTCATGTTCTTGAACATGATCTAGTATGGTTAGATGATGATCCATCCCACTTCTAGCAACAAACAACATAAAATAATCACAACTAACCAAGATTTTCATGATTTACACCACTAGTTTCTTTTTATCCAACATATTCATCTTACTTTCAAGACTTTAAGTTATGATCTTGAGTGTTCTTGATTTTTAACCGTTAAATCACTTATTAACCACTTTAAACAAGAACAAGATGGTGTTTTAGAGCACTTACTACTAGCACAAGGCTAGGGAAGTTCAAGAGGACAAATGAAGTGGATAAAAGCAAATGAAGAAGGTCCTTCAAGATCCGCTTGCACCGAGCTTAGTTAGTGACCTTCTTACACCTCAAGATAACCTTGGAATGCTTGAATGATGATCGAAAATGAAAGTGTGTGGGTGTGTAGTTGAGGCTGTAGCCAAAGAAGGAGGAAGGAGAGAGTTCTTGAGTTTGAGTGATGAATGAAATGAAGACATGAGCTCTATGTGCAATCTTATAACCCATGTTCAAGTATTAACCCAAGTGTAATGTGCTTCTAAAGGACCAACAAGATCAATTAAAATAATCAAGAAATCTAAGGGTGGGTCACCCTTGTCTATAACCGGTCATGGGGGGGGGGGGGTTTAGTTTGATTTCAAATGTTAGTTACAATATCTAGTTAGCTATCAAGAGTTATATTTAGGGATTTTAGTATGTTAAGTAATATATAGTGTGTTAGGGTGTTCGGGGACCCTAACTAGCTTAGAAAAATAAAAACAATGCTTCTAGCATTATTTTGGTGTTCCGGGTATTATCCGGTTGTTCGGTTAAATACCGGTTCGTTAAAGTGCTAAATTACACTTTTTAGTGTCTTTTAAGTATCTTCTTGCAATACTTTCGATTCCCGACACTTAGGGAAATATTTTGGATGTTAAAACATAATTTCTGCATAATATTTATGTTGTTAAAAGCTGATTTGAGCTGAATTATATAAAATTCTGCACTTAAAGTGCGTTTCGGGTGCTTTTTAGTGCGCATTTTAGCTTCCGCGAGGTATATAAGTAAACCCTTGTATGTATTCTTGGGTTTTAATGTATTCTTGTCATTGGACCTACACCTAGGTTCCAATTTTAATGTCTGACTGCTTTCTGCAGTTATGTTGACACAAAGTGTCTTACCAGTGAGTTTACTAGTATAACTGACGCAACGCTCTCGTTTATGCATAAAGCAATATTTATAGTATACAACGTGCATGAATTCACTTGTTTAGTATGTGTTCAGACAGTGCTGACAATTAAGCACATAATTGCAGTCATTAAATAATGATTAAAGTGTACGGAAATTACCGGTTTGGTGCCAGTTGTCACAGTCTCCCCCCGTTAAAAAAATTTCGTCCCGAAATTCAGGTTGAAGTAACTCTCGCTGGAGTCTTCTTGAATAGGTGGGGATACTTTTCTTTGAACTGGTCTTCACGTTCCCATGTGTACTCGGGTCCGTGCTTAGAGTTCCAACGTATTTTGACAAGTTTCACACTGCTCCTCCTGGTCTTGTTGGCTTTCCAGTCGGTAACCTCAACGGGTTGTTCTGTAAATCGAAGGGCGTCATCAATATGCACTTCATCCACCGGGATGATCACGTTTTCTTGTGTTGGACTCTTCTTGAGATTGGATACATGAAACGTATCATGTACTCCATTAAATTCTTTCGGTAATTCCAACTTGTATGCTACGGTACCAATTCTTTCCAATATTCTGAAAGGTCCGATGTATCGTGGATTCAACTTTCCACGTTTTCCAAATCTTACTACGCCCTTCCAAGGTGAGACTTTTAACAACACTTTGTCTCCCACCTCGAATTCTACTGGTTTTCTCTTCAGATCAGCGTAGCCCTCTTGTCGATCTCGAGCCGCCTTAATGCGCTCTCGGATCTGCACGATCTTGTCGGTTGTCTCTTGTACAAGTTCAGGACCAACCATACGTTTATCTCCAGCGTCGGCCCAACATAAGGGCGATCGGCACTTGCGGCCATACAGAGCTTCGAACGGTGCGGATTTTATGCTCGTATGATAGCTGTTATTGTAGGAAAACTCAACTGAAGGTAGGTGAGTATCCCAGCTGCCGCCTAGATCCATGACAAATGCGTGAAGCATATCTTCTAATGTTTGTATAGTCCGTTCGCTCTGGCCGTCTGTTTGTGGATGGAATGCCGTGCTTAGATCTAACTGAGATCCAAAGGCTTCCTGGAATGATTGCCAGATTCTTGAGATAAAGCGTCCATCTCTGTCTGAAATAATTGAGATTGGCACTCCATGTCGTGCCACAATTTCCCTTAAGTATATCTCTGCAAGCTTTCCAGTGCTATCCTTCTCTCGGATCGGTAGGAAATGCGCAGATTTCGTTAATCGATCAACTATCACCCATATCATATCGTGCCCTCTCGGGGTCCTGGGTAGTTATTTGCTCCCACTTCCACATGGGTATCTCTGGTTGTTGTAGTAGGCCGGACGGTTTCTGATATTCTGCCTTAACCTTGGCACAGGTTAGGCATTTTCCAACATAGACAGCAACATCGCTTTTAAGTCTCGGCCACCAGTAGTATTCTTTTAAGTCTTGATACATCTTGTCTGACCCTGGATGGATCGAGTATCTCGATTTATGCGCTTCACCAAGGATGACTTCTCGTATGCCACCATAGGGTGGAACCCAAATACGCTTCTTGAAGTATAAGGCTCCCTCTTCATTTGGCACCATATATTTCAACATACCCCGGAGGTATTCAGCTTTACGGTTCTCTCCTTTAAGAGCATCTTGTTGTGCATCACGAATGCGTGCAGTGAGGTTCGTTCGAATAGTCATTTCCAATGCTCGAACCCTTAGGGTCTTAACCCTTTCTTTTCGGCTCAACGCGTCCGCTAAAACATTTGCCTCTCCAGGATGGTACTTGATCTCACAGTCGTAATCATTTAGCAGCTCGACCCATCGCCGATGGCGCATATTCAATTCCTTCTGATCAAATATGTGTTGTAAGCTTTTGTGATCTGTGAAAATTGTACATCGAGTACCATATAAATAATGTCGCCAGATCTTCAAGGCGAATACCACCGCTCCCAGCTCCAGGTCCTGTGTGGTGTAGTTTCTTTCGTGTATCTTCAATTGTCTTGAAGCGTAAGCGATGACTTTTTGGCGCTGCATAAGCACGCAACCCAAGCCTTGTCATGAGGCGTCGCAGTATACCATGAAGTCTTCAGTGCCTTCGGGTAATGATAGTTTCGGTGCATCGCATAGCTTGTTTTTAAGTAGCTGAAAAGCTTCTTCTTGTTTAACACCCCAGTCGTACTTCTTGTCTTTCTACGTAAGGGTCGTTAGCGGTTGAGCTATCTTTGAGAAATTCTCGATGAATCGCCGATAATAGCCCGCTAAGCCCAAAAATTATCGAACTTCAGTTGTGGTCTTGGGAGCTTCCCAATTCTTTATTGCTTCTATCTTAGACGGGTCTACATGAATGCCCTTCTCATTCATAGCGTGACCAAGAAATTGTACTTCACGAATCCAGAATTCGCATTTCGAGAACTTTGCATAAAGCTTCTCTTTCTTCAGTAGTTCCAAGATGGTTCTGAGATGTTGCTCGTGCTCTTCTTTCATTCGCGAGTAAATCAGGATATCATCGATAAATACAATCACGAATTTATCGAGATATGGTTTGCATACGCGGTTCATCAGATCCATAAACACCGCTGGTGCATTCGTCAGCCCGAATGGCATCACAAGAAATTCGTAATGCCCATATCGCGTTCTGAAAGCAGTCTTTGGTACGCTTTCCTCTTGTATTCTTAACTGATGGTATCTAGATCGAAGGTCGATCTTGGAATAGTATCTTGATCCTTGCAATTGATCAAATAAGTCATCAATCCTCGGTAGTGGATACCGATTCTTGATCGTGAGCTTGTTCAGTTCTTTGTAATCGATACACATCCGCAGTGTTCCATCCTTCTTTTTCACGAATAATACTGGAGCTCCCCAGGGTGAGAAGCTTGGCCTTATGAATCCTTTATCCAACAACTCCTGGAGTTGTGTAGATAATTCTTGCATTTCGGATGGTGCAAGCCGATAGGAAGCCTTGGCTACAGGAGCGGCTCCTGGAACCAAGTCTATATGAAATTCGACTTGTCGTTGTGGAGGTAGTCCTGGCAGATCTTCGGGAAAAACATCAGGGAATTCCTTCACCACAGGAATGTCTTTGATTTTGGCTCCTCAGCCCTCTTATCTACAACGTGTGCTAGGAAGGCAACACATCCTTTCCTTAGGCACTTCTGTGCCTTCATACAACTGATGATTCGAAGAGGTGCGTCTCGCCTTTCCCCATGCACGATGAGAGTTTCACCATTCGCTAAAGGGATGCGAATGATTTTTCTTATGACAAATAACTTCAGCTTTGTTCGTGGAAAACTAGTCCATTCCGACTACTACATCAAAGCTACCCAATTGAATGGGTAAGAGGTCGATGCTAAATCTTCGTTCACCAAGTTCTAATGAGCAGCCTCTCACGACTTCGCCCGATTCAACAAGTTTACCATTGGCTAGTTCTATGGAATAAGGAATTTCTAATCTACTAGATTCTATTCCAAGCATGCGTCTAAATTCCACAGACATGCAGCTAAATCGGCGCCAGTGTCAAATAATAAGGATGCAAGGTGATTGTTAATGAGAAACATATCGGTGACCACATTAGGGTTCTCGCGTGCTTTCCTTGCCCCAATCACAAACGCTCGAGTCTGAACGTTGTTTCCCCTTGGGCAATTTTTCTTGAAATGATCCATGCTTCCACAACCAAAGCATCCTTGGTTTTGTCCAGCTCCATGGCCATTCCGGTCACCGTTGCCACTTCCATTCCTACCATTGTTCCCAGTTCCAGCACCGTTGCGATTTCCATTTCCCGTTCTTTCCTTTTCCCCAACAGTTCTCAGTATGGTGACCCAGATTTCCACACTTGTTGCATTTTGGAATGCGACAAACTCCTCCGTGATGACGCTTGCACTGTTTGCAGAAAGGCATAGTGCCCAGGTACCTTTTGGTATGAGCGTCATTCATGGTTGAGAAAGTTTCCGCTTCCTGAGGCGGTTTAGGGCCGCGCTTCTCGTTGTTGAAGCCCTTGTTGTTGTTGCGAGTTGTTTGATTCAGATTCGAATGCTTCCTCTTCTTGTCACCAGACAACTTAGCATGGGTCTTGGTCCTTTCAGTTGAGTTTAGTGATAACCTCTTCCTACGAACGCAATCTTCAGTAAGGTTGGCAGCCAGAGTTACAGCCTCGGTGATTGTTTGAGGTTTGGCCGAAGTTACCATGCTGCGAAACTCTGGGGCCAGTCCCCAAATGTAGCATTCCACACGCTTAAATTCAGGAGTCACCATGAAGGGAAGCACTCTAGACAGATCGTGGAACCTTCAAGTATAACCATTAATGTCAGCACCTTCCATGGTCAAGTGCCAGAACTCCGTTTCCAGTCTTTGGAGTTCAGCACGAGAGCAGTACTTCTCTCTCATTCTTTCCTTCAGTTCCTCCCAAGTTAGGCCATAAGCGGCATCATTACCCAAAGTTTGGGCTTGTAAGTTCCACCAAGTCAGAGCTTCATCGACAAACAACCCAGTAGCAAAAGTGACTTGCTGATCCACGGTACACTTGCTCATGCGGATAGTGGCTTCAGTCTTCTCCGTCCAGCGTACGAAGGCTACTGCACCTCCTGTGCCGTCGTAGTTCATCGGCTTGCAGTCGAGGAACTGCTCAAAAGTGCAGCCTGGAGCTGCATTGCCTCCAGATGAATCTCCGTTCCCATTACGTCTAGCGTTGCTTGGGCCGCCACTGTCTTGAGTTCGGTTCGCCTCGTACTGGGCGATAGCAGCGGAGATCCTTTCTTCCAGTAGAGCTTCCAGCTCTTCGGCAATTCTTGGCAGTGGGGGAGGAGGAGGTTGGTCACGAGCGCTCACAGCTCTTCTGGGTGCCATGTTCTGAAGAACACAACCCAATAGGGTTAGACATTTGTTTGATATCGTCCTACGAGACCGTAGTAGTATATGTATATACACAAGTATATACCACATAAGTGACATCAAACAATTATTACTCTAGCAGAGTACTCCGTAGGCTTGCACTGAGGGAAGCCATACGTGACAAGACTTGTTGTGGTTTCTGTGCACTGAATTCCATAATTATGTATGCTTCTATAATTACGTAACTCTTTGCACAGTCCGCACAGTTTGTTTCATCCTCGTATCTCTTCCTTCAGATGGGCCATCGCTTTCAGGTAAAGTCACGTATACTCGTGACATTCTACTTCTAGTATGTGTATATAGGCTAATTATTACACATAATTGCAAGTAATTTCTAGTCAACAACAAGTGCTACTCAGGTGCACTCTAAGTCTCGTAGTGTCTTTTCTAGACTCATGTAGACAGTTTCAGGTAGTGGATGTCGTGGGACGTTTTATGCAATGAAAACTCTTTGAAAAATTGTTTTCATGAAAGGATCCTAGAGATTGTAGACTAGACTCGAGAAGGAATCCTGGTTCACTACAATCGCAACTCTGATACCAATCTATCACACCCCTTTCTGCGGCGGAAGCACGAGGTGTGATCATGAAAGGTTCTCATTGCATACGAAGAGTAAACATACTACATGCTCAAAAATAACTTCAAACATTACATTACTGAAAACATATGTCAAGTGTTTTCAACACGAGAGAGCATATTGTCTTAAAAGTTACAACTTTATTTAACGATAAACAAAGCGACATCCACGAGCATGAGTAAGAGCACGCGCACATCCATCCTAGTTACCTGAAATACATGTGAGTTTTTGGAAAACCGTCAACATAATGTTGGTGTGAACTCATGCAGTTTTTGTATTTCACGTTTGTATACTTTGTATGAAAACATAGTTTGTGTCATGAATAAATCAAGTTTTCATAAATAAATTAAGTTTTCATGTGTACACCAAGTACTCATGTATAATTCAAGTTTTCTTGAGTACCCCACACACTCAAGTATAAATCAAGTTTTCTTGAGTACCCCACGTACTTCAAGTATAAATCAAGTTTTCTTGAGTACCCCACGCACTTCCAGTATAAATCAAGTTTTAGTATGGTATGAATTTTTATGTAAATAAAGTATTCCTGTAAGTATCAGGATTGTTAATGGGTTGCAAGGCCATTAACATGTGACACGACATAGGAAGTCACCAAACCTTAGGCATTTTTCTAGTTGGCATATTCTGAGACACAAAAGCACTACTCGATTCTCGCCCTCACCGAGAGTGTGGCTGCCCGGCACCCGTTAGATCTAACATTTTGTTTTGCGGTCTAGGTATATTGTTGATTAATGGTGCTTATGGTACCCTATTCGTGACACGATCTCTCGTATCATTTCTCATATCACATCATACTTGGTTCTCGTCCTCACCAAGTGTGTTTCTTGTTATCATACCATTTATGAACATTGTAAAAATTGTAACATGTATTTCACCCCCGAAGTTATAAAAGTGAAAACAGTTAAAAGAAAAGGGGGAGCATGAACTCACAACTTTGCGTTCCTTGCGTCGTAAACTTCACCGGATTTGCTTAATTAACGTCGTGACCTATACGCGTTTTCTTAACGTTAGTCACTAGACTTGTGTCGCACAAGTACAGTCACTCTCTTTTGTATTTGTATTGTTGTGTTAAAAATATTTTATATTTTTAACTAAGTATCTTACTTATATTATTTTCTCAAAAATTAATATAAGTATTTCATGTTTTGCACTTTGCACCCGAATTATGTATCTTGTATGTTGTATGTGTATTTTTGTGTTTATACTTCTCATGAGTATTTAGTGTATTTTTAAGTCTTAATACACTAGCACGTATAACACATACTATATACACTTAGCACAAAGTTGGTGATCAAATAATATATATTTTTCTCTCAAAAATATACATGCTTAACATAAATTTTAATCTTGAAGAAATCATCATTTCTTATCACCAAAAATTAGGGAAGCCTTGGTAATATTTTTAAATACATTTTTAGGGAATCAGTTTCTCAAAAACTTATATTTTTTCTAAGTGTCAAAATTTATAAAAATTTTGACAGAGTTTCCCCTAAAAACGGAGGTTTCCCATGTTTTCAAAACGTGTGTTTATTTTCTTTTAAAGCATCAACACTATCAACAACACAAACTTTAATTACCAAACTTGTCAAAACATGCATATACCACAAACTTATGAACTTGAAGGTTTGTAAAAATATGTAGTAAGTTACTAACATATTTAGTGGGTCTCGTTATCTTTAAAAATAAATTTAGTTTCTTAAAAACTATATTTTTAAAGATCTTGAAGTTTCACAACTTCTAGTCATGATTTACCAAACATATTTCTTGTTATATTTTTCTTGTGACACAAGTGTTTACACACTTGTTTATTCACTAAAATGCTTTTAGTTTATGTAAGGTCCGGGTTTTAACAAAACTAGCATTTTCCGCTTGGTTCTTCCGAAAAACCACTTGTAGATCTTTAGATCTACATGTTTAGAGTCTTATTTTACAAGAAATTTTACTTTTACTCAAGTTCATGTTTCATGAGTGGAAGGGTTCATCATCTTTCACATCTCTAGCACTAACATACTACTAGTTCATGTTCTTGAACATGATCTAGTATGGTTAGATGATGATCCATCCCACTTCTAGCAACAAACAACATAAAATAATCACAACTAACCAAGATTTTCATGATTTACACCACTAGTTTCTTTTTATCCAACATATTCATCTTACTTTCAAGACTTTAAGTTATGATCTTGTGTGTTCTTGATTTTTAATCGTTAAATCACTTATTAACCACTTTAAACAAGAACAAGATGGTGTTTTAGAGCACTTACTACTAGCACAAGGCTAGGGAAGTTCAAGAGGACAAATGAAGTGGATAAAAGCAAATGAAGAAGGTCCTTCAAGATCCGCTTGCACCGAGCTTCGTTAGTGACCTTCTTACACCTCAAGATAACCTTGGAATGCTTGAATGATGATCGAAAATGAAAGTATGTGGGTGTGTAGTTGAGGCCGTAGCCAAAGAAGGAGGAAGGAGAGAGTTCTTGAGTTTGAGTGATGAATGAAATGAAGACATGAGCTCTATGTGCAATCTTATAACCCATGTTCAAGTATTAACCCAAGTGTAATGTGCTTCTAAAGGACCAACAAGATCAATTAAAATAATCAAGAAATCTAAGGGTGGGTCACCCTTGTCTATAACCGGTCATGGGGGGGGGGGGGGTTGGTTTAGTTTGATTTCAAATTTTAGTTACAATATCTAGTTAGCTATCAAGAGTTATATTTAGGGATTTAAGTATGTTAAGTAATATATAGTGTGTTAGGGTGTTCGGGGACCCTAACTAGCTTAGAAAAATAAAAACAATGCTTCTAGCATTATTTTGGTGTTCCGGGTATTATCTGGTTGTTCGGTTAAATACCGGTTCGTTAAAGTGCTAAATTACACATTTTAGTGTCTTTTAAGTATCTTCTTGCAATACTTTCGATTCCCGACACTTAGGGAAATATTCTGGATGTTAAAACATAATTTTTGCATAATATTTATGTTGTTAAAAGCTTATTTGAGCGAATTATATAAAATTATACACTTAAAGTGCGTTTCGGGTGCTTTTTAGTGCGCATTTTAGCTTCCGCAAGGTATATAAGTAAACCCTTGTATGTATTCTTGGGTTTTAATGTATTCTTGTCGTTAGACCTACACCTAGGTTCCAATTTTAATGTCTGACTGCTTTCTGCAGTTATGTTGACACAAAGTGTCTTACCGGTGAGTTTACTAGTATAACTGACGCAACGCTCTCGTTTATGCATAAAGCAATATTTTATAGTATACAACGTGCATGAATTCACTTGTTTAGTATGTGTTCAGAAAATGCTGACAATTAAGCACATAATTGCAGTCATTAAATAATGATTAAAGTGTACGGAAATTACCGGTTTGGTGCCAGTTATCACAAAGCGTTCCAAGGAATCTGTATCATCACAAAATTTATACCCAATGGAACCGAAGGACAACGGGAAGGGTAACTTATTCACGCGCTCCATGCCATCTCCACAACCCGGAGATCGTCATATTCAGATATAACATATATCGAAACATGTGCTAAGGAATACCACGAAGCATTCTAGTATCACACGACGTGAAGGCTAAAGCCAATATTGTAAACAGAAGAGGAATCCAGCGAACAATCAAATGGATCGTGGATTCACAGACGAAAAAGTTTCGTAAGATGTTTGAACTCTACGACTGTATAACAATCGAATGTGAAGCAATGAGAAGTGGAGTAAGGATCCATACACGTCCTCCCAGTCTATCAGAACAACCTGAGCGTTCTTTGGGTATTTATGTTCTTTTTGAAGTATCACTCTAGTATATAACCATCGTTATAGTAGCTATAAGAGTAGAGTTGGTGAGATCGTATCATAATAAAGTCTTGAGTTCTCACATCATAAAGTATAAGTAACAACTGTGTGAGTGATAGGAATCAAACTCTAGTGTATATTAAATATGTGATCAGTAGGAATGTGGAATGGACTGTAATGCCAGTTTTCTACCTATCACTAAGGCACATGCAGTAACGTATAATCCACCAATCCTGTGACAACTCGAGTTTCCAAGACTTCTATCTTCGCATTTAATTGCACGTTAATTGTTTAAGTGTTTGTTTACACGACTTGTTGTTTCATATGTTATATATGGTGTGTATAAGTGTTATTAGTGAATTTGTTTAACGCTTGTGACTTTGATAAACTTGTTAAACGTAAATGTTATTCGGTGCGAGTGAGTGTGTGATGGATCAGTTTATGTCTTGTGTCATTGGGCCATTACCATGTTATAGAGACTTGACCCAATCTATTGTTTTCAAAGCATGACTCGGCCCAACCTTTTCTTTGTATATGTGTGCGTAACATATGAATTATGTTACACAACTCTTCACAATATTACAAACCCTAAGGCATTCCTTAAGTCGACGGCAACCAAGGGAGTTTAGCGATCAAGGGAGCCTCGTCTATTGTGTCTAACAATAGTCAAACCTCGACTCGGTTAGTGTTATTCTTGTTGAATATGTTGGTTGCATGTGAATAGGTGGGTAAAACCTATATTGTATATGATTTCAAGCATGTTGTCTGATTATATTCGGTCCAATGATGTGGTAGAATAATGGTTTGTTAATAAGTGGATAACTTTGATTTAAAAAGATTGTCGGTCATGTGTGTGATTGTAGTGTTGATAAAAATCTAACCATGTGCATAGTGAATGGGTGTTGTCAGAATAGTCAAAATTATCATGTGATGGGAATTAAATGATGTCTTGATTTTTCACATGAACCGAATGATTGCTTGATTGCTAATATGTGTTTGTTAAATGGATGATTGTTAGTCGATGATATAGGATTATTTAATGTTGGAATCATTAGTATGAATATGAAAATAAAAGCTGATTTAAACGATGCTGTATTGTTTATTGCCATGATGATCGAATAGTAAATTAAAGTTCTCACACACAAGAAATTTGATTAAGTTGAATAATGTCTATAACCGAGGATGGTTGTTAAATTATACAATTAGAATTTCATGAATATTAGGGGTTTTGATTGAGTCTTTGATGGAACAGTGCGGTGAATGGATCCATGATGAATGTTGTGTGGCATAATCATTGCTTATTGACTAAGTTAGAATGTGATTGATTGATTAATTGGGAATTACGGAAATTGAGGTTCATACAAACCAATGCAAATTAAAGGGTTGATCGGTTAGTCTGATCGAGAAATGGTATGGTGTAACTGATTGCATGACTTACGGAAAATATGTAACTAATCGCACAAGTTTGCCCAGTCGCACAAGATCCTTTGGATCGCACAAGTTGAAATGTCTACTTATATTATTGGGCCGTATTTGCATGTTTGGGTTTTCTGTTCATGTGGGCCGGGCATATGCTGGAATCGCACAACATGTTGTGATCGCACAAGGCCGTGCTGAACGCACAACATGTTGGGCCGCCTGTTATCGGGCTTTACCTTTGGGATCGGACAAGTATCAGATGTTATGTAATTAACTGCTAGTATGTTAACGTGCGTTGTGTGTTTGCCATGATCTATATGTGTTAATCACCTGCTAGCTTATGTGATACTTATGTGCACTACTCAAAACCAAAACCTGACTTGTATGGTAACCATGTTAGGACGTGGTTGACCACTAGCAGCTAGACTTGACCATTCTGTGTATCTGCCGAGCAAACCAAGGTGAGTTCACACTTCGTTACAAAGCATGGGATTCCCAGGGGTTGGGAATGGGTTAAGGAATAGGGATTCCTCGTCCTGTTGAGACGTAACCAGGAACATAGATTCCTCGTCCGGTTGAGACGTATTAAACTATACTAGACTAGAACTCTATCAACGAAGTCCCTCCATTTTTATATCGACTTAATCGCCGAGGCCAATGGCGAACGGGTCATTAGTTAAATAGCGCTATTAGGTTTAACAAACCTCACACCGTGCCGCAGAGGACGGGCGTGGACTAATGGACTATGGCACGTCAGTGATGATAGACACAGACGTTAGGGCACTTAAACATGACGAACGTTAGTAGTCGATATGGTAACGAGTCTGGTGAATTAAACATGGGGTAGCCCCCACGGCCATAGAGCCGGGCTGGAATAGCCAACGTAAGAACGGGTAACTAATAAACGTTTTTCGAACTATGGGGTAACCCCCACGGCTGGATAGCTGGTAAAGAACAAACTGTGTTTTCAGAACAACTATAAACTGGACAACCAAACGTGAACTCACTCAACTTGTTGTTGACTCGTTACTACATGCTTTGCAGGTCTATAGGTACTTAGCTGGAGCTTGCACAAGGAAGAGTCGTTGTGGGACATGGACAACTGTGTGCCATGTTAAACATTTGGTTAATTGAACTTTTGATTTGGTTTTAAACATTATGCTTCCGCTCATAACTTAACTATGGTTGTTTTGGTCACTAATCATGTTGGTTGGACTTTTACACTTAATTATTTACTTGTTCAATATGATTAGTGGTTTGATCCTGGTCAGTCACGCCTCCAAGCGGTGATACTCCGCATGTGGATTTTGGGGGTGTGACAGATTGGTATCAGAGCCATTGGTTATAGAGAACTTGGTTTTAATAAAGGAAAACGTTTTTGTTAAAACCAGACTATAACCTGTACAGTGCTCTACGATCCACAACGACGCTTCACTCCACGTGCAAGGCTCGACATTCTAGGTGATATGGTTTACGTTTTATATTGCCTACTTGCTAGATTGCATAGAACTTTTCTCATGGTATGCTTAGATAAACGTAGCAACTATAGTTTGAAAACACATGTGTGCTTGCTTCCCTCTGTCACTCCACACTTACACACATTTGCGACACCTTTCCTATTTGTGTTTCCTTCGATGTGAGATCATGAGGGAACGTGTGAACCTAACTCAAGCCAGCTGACGGCTCTTATCAACGAACAAGTTACGGCAGCACTCGCAGCCGCTCAGGCAGGAGGTATAACCTGCTATTCCGAACCTAACCTAGGATGATAAATCCTACTTTCATGACCCAACTCTCGCGCTTAACCCTGTCTCTTCTTCCTCGCGCAACAAGGTCAGAACGCTCAGCCGCCTGTATGCACATTTAAGACGTTCGTGGACTGTCGTCCTAATACTTTCAGTGGCACTAAAGGAGCTGTTGGACTCCTCCATTGGTTTGAAAAGCTCGAGTTTGTCTTAGAGACGTGTGAATGCCCTGAGGCTCATAAGGTGAATTACGCCACTGGTACTCTCGAAAGCACTGTGTTAACTTGGTGGAACGCGCACGTTCAGATGCTGGGGCTGTCGGCTGCTAATGCCGCCCCATGGAATGATTCTTAAGGAACTGATCCAAACGTGAATACTGTAGTCGTGATGACATCCACAAGCTGGAAGTGGAAGTTCTTTAACCTGAAGATGACGGGGTCAGAGATAGAAGCGTACACGAAACGATCCAACGAACTGGCAGTGTTAGGTCCAACTGTGGTGGATCCTCCCATCAAGCACATTGAGCTATACCTAAAAGGCTTAATACCAGAGAAACCAAGTCATGTGACTTCCGCCAACCTTGCCACCATCCAGGATGTAAGTGGAACAGAACAGACTGCTTAAGCATGTAAGTGCTACTATTACTACTACTACTACTACTACTACTACTACTACTACTACTACTACTACTACTACTACTACTACTACTACTACTACTACTACTACTACTACTACTACTACTACTACTACTACTACTACTACTACTACTACTACTACTACTGCTACACCCAGTGACAATAAACGAAAGTGGGAAGGAACCTCCAGCAAGGGTTCGACTACGGCTCAGCCCCAGACACAACAGCGAAAGATCGATGACTACCAGAGTCCTGGTCAGCAACCCTCTAGTAGTGAAGGGCAGAATAGAATCGATGTAATTTGCACCACAGTGGTCGTGCAGCAAAGATCGTTGTCAGAGATGCAACAAGCTTGGTCATGGAGCCAAAAAAAAAAATTTTAGAATCTCACATCCTGCAAACAAGAACCGACAATAGCAGCCACAAGCTCCACAGAATTAGCAGCAACAGCAGGATAACAAGGGATGTTATCAGTGTGGTGCTAAAGAATCATTTCATGAGACGCTACCCACGACTGAACCAGAATCAGAACCACAACCAAGGAAACGGGAATAATAATGGAGGCAGCAACGGGAGTAATGACGACGGCAATGGTGCCAGGGGTCGAGTGATCGTGATTGGTCAGGGTAATGCTAGGAATGACCCCAACGTTGTGATGGTTTCGACATCGTTATTGGTATGGATTGGCTACCTCAATATCGAGCAGAGGTTCTCTGCAATGAGACGGTCGTTCGTGTTTCTCGAACAGGTGATGAACCTCTTACGATTCGTGGCAACAAGAGTGGTGCTGTGGTGAGCATCATCTCTTTCCTTAAGGCCCATGAATGTTGGAGAAAGGGCCACACTGCCATTTTTGCTCTCGTTACCGACACCTCGAAGAAAGAGAAAAAGATAGAAGACTTTCCGATTGTACGTGTTTATCCTGAGGTATTTCCTGAGGAACTACCTGGCCTCCTGCCTCATCGCCAGGTCGAGTTCCAGATCGAGCTAGCTCCTGGAGTAGCACCTATAACTCGTGCACCTTATCGCTTAGCCCCATCAGAGTTAGAAGAACTCTCTATGCAACTACAAGAACTCTTGGATAAGAGTTTTATCCGCCCTAGCTCATCGCCCTGGGGAGCTCCAGTGCTATTCGTGAAGAAGAAAGACGGTACATTCAGAATGTGCATTGACTACCGTGAACTGAACAAGGTTACTGTGAAGAATCGCTATCCACTTCCGCGTATCGACGACTTATTCGACCAGTTGCAAGGGTCGAGCTACTACTCCAAGATAGACCTGAGGTCAGGTTACCATCAGTTGAGAGTCCGGGATGAGGACGTCTCCAAAACAGCGTTCAGAACACGCTACGGCCACTACGAGTTTCTGGTCATGCCTTTCGGGCTAACGAACGCGCCTGCGGTTTTCATGGATCTTAAGAACAGGGTGTGCAAACCCTATCTCGACAAGTTTGTTATCGTTTTCATCGACGACATCCTGATCTATTCGAAGAGTCAGGAGGAACACGAGCAGCACTTACGACTTATCTTGGAACTCCTTCGAACGGAACAACTATACGCTAAGTTTTCAAAATGCGACTTCTGGCTTCGTGAAGTCCACTTTTTAGGCCACGTGGTAAACAAGGATGGGATTCATGTCGATCCATCCAAGGTAGATTCGATCAAGAATTGGCCTGCACCTCGTACACCAACTGAAATACGCCAATTCTTGGGTTTGGCGGGTTATTACAGAAGGTTCATCAAAGACTTCTCAAAGATTGCTCAGCCACTTACCTTACTGACGCAGAAGGGTGTTGTTTATCGTTGGGGTAATGCACAGGAAACAGCGTTTCAACACTTAAAGGATAGGCTTTGTAGTGCACCTATCCTCTCATTGCCGGAAGGCACGGATGATTTTGTAGTCTACTGCGATGCATCTATCCAAGGTCTTGGATGTGTATTGATGCAAAGGGATAAAGTCATTGCTTATGCTTCGCGCCAACTTAAGATTCACGAACGGAATTACACTACGCATGATTTAGAGCTGGGAGCTGTTGTCTTTGCACTTAAGATATGGAGACACTACCTGTATGGAACCAAATGTGCTATATACACTGATAACAGAAGCCTCGAACATATATTTAAACAGAAGGAACTGAATATGCGACAGCGACGATGGGTCGAACTGTTGAATGACTATGAATGCTCAATCAGGTACCACCCAGGCAAAGCCAATGTTGTGGCTGACGCCCTCAGTCGAAAGGACACCGCACCTAAGCGCGTGCGAGCTTTACAACTCACTATACAGTCTAGTCTTCCTTCCCAGATACGAAATGCTCAGGTAGAAGCATTGAGACCAGACAACGTCAGGGCTGAAGCCCTACGTGGCTCAAGGCAACGCTTAGAACAGAAGGAAGACGGTGCTTATTACGTAACAGGACGCATCTGGGTCCCACTCTATGGTAACTTACGCGAGCTTGTAATGGAAGAAGCTCACAAGTCTCGCTACTCGGTACATCCAGGTTCGGATAAAATGTACCACGATATCAAAACTACATACTGGTGGCCTAGCATGAAGGCCCACATAGCAACATACGTTAGCAAGTGCCAGACTTGTGCAAGAGTCAAAGCCGAATACCAGAAACCTTCAGGTCCACTTCAACAACCTGAGATACCACAATGGAAATGGGAACAAATTTCCATGGATTTTGTTACAGGCTTACCTAGATTTCAGCACGGAAATGATACCATTTGGGTGATCGTGGATCGACCCACTAAGTCTGCTCACTTCTTGGCTATCAAAGAAACGGATAAGTTCCCCACCCTAGCAGAAGTATATCTCAAGGAAGTTGTCTCGAGGCACGGGGTGCCCACCTCTATCATCTCGGATCGAGATGCACGTTTTACATCAGAACTGTGGCAAGCAATGCACAAGTCCTTTGGCTCAAGGTTAGTTATGAGCACAGCTTATCACCCGCAAACGAATGGGCAGTCAGAACGTACCATCCAGACTCTCGAAGACATGCTTAGGGCATGCGTAATTGACTTTGGCAATGGTTGGGAGAAACATCTGCCACTCGTGGAATTTTCATACAATAACAGCTACCACACCAGCATTCAAGCTGCTCCATTTGAGGCATTGTACGGGCGTAAATGCCGGTCACCTCTTTGTTGGGCAGAGGTGGGGGATAGTCAGAGTACTGGTCCAGAACATGTGGCTGACACAACAGAGAAAATTGCTCAGATACGACAACGAATGGCGGCAGCTCGTGACCGTCAGAAAGTCTACGCCGATAAGGGCAGAAAACCGTTAGAGCTCCAGGTTGGGGAGCGGGTACTACTCAAAGTTTCACCCTGGAAGGGTGTGGTTCGTTTTGGGAAACGGGGAAAACTTAACCCACGATACGTTGGACATTTCGAAGTCATTGAGAAAATAGGCAAGGTGGCCTACAGACTGAACTTACCAGCAGAACTCAGTGCAGTTCACGACGTTTTCCATGTGTCAAATCTGAAGAAGTGTCTGTCAGATGAGACCCACGTAGTTCCTTTGAAGGAGCTCACGATCGACGAACAGCTACGATTCGTCGAGGAACCTGTTGAAATCACGGACCGGGATATTAAGGTCCTCAAGCGTACTAGAATACCTCTCGTTCGAGTTCGTTGGAACTCACGTCGCGGCTCTGAGTTCACCTGGGAACGCGAAGATCAGATGAAACAAAAGTATCCCCAACTGTTCGCAACCGGTACAACCACTACTGAGGCTGAAGCTACGGAATTTCGGGACGAAATTCCAGATCAACGGGGGGAGGATGTGACACCCCAGGAAAACCAGGAAAACCATGCAACTTAACTAGCTTCCTCAGTGAGTACGTACCAAATTTCGGGACGAAATTTCTTTCAACTTGGGGATAATGTGACAACTCGAGTTTCCAAGACTTCTATCTTCGCATTTAATTGCACGTTAATTGTTTAAGTGTTTGTTTACACGACTTGTTGTTTCATATGTTATATATGGTGTGTATAAGTGTTATTAGTGAATTTGTTTAACGCTTGTGACTTTGATAAACTTGTTAAACGTAAATGTTATTCGGTGCGAGTGAGTGTGTGATGGATCAGTTTATGTCTTGTGTCATTGGGCCATTACCATGTTATAGAGACTTGACCCAATCTATTGTTTTCAAAGCATGACTCGGCCCAACCTTTTCTTTGTATATGTGTGCGTAACATATGAATTATGTTACACAACTCTTCACAATATTACAAACCCTAAGGCATTCCTTAAGTCGACGGCAACCAAGGGAGTTTAGCGATCAAGGGAGCCTCGTCTATTGTGTCTAACAATAGTCAAACCTCGACTCGGTTAGTGTTATTCTTGTTGAATATGTTGGTTGCATGTGAATAGGTGGGTAAAACCTATATTGTATATGATTTCAAGCATGTTGTCTGATTATATTCGGTCCAATGATGTGGTAGAATAATGGTTTGTTAATAAGTGGATAACTTTGATTTAAAAAGATTGTCGGTCATGTGTGTGATTGTAGTGTTGATAAAAATCTAACCATGTGCATAGTGAATGGGTGTTGTCAGAATAGTCAAAATTATCATGTGATGGGAATTAAATGATGTCTTGATTTTTCACATGAACCGAATGATTGCTTGATTGCTAATATGTGTTTGTTAAATGGATGATTGTTAGTCGATGATATAGGATTATTTAATGTTGGAATCATTAGTATGAATATGAAAATAAAAGCTGATTTAAACGATGCTGTATTGTTTATTGCCATGATGATCGAATAGTAAATTAAAGTTCTCACACACAAGAAATTTGATTAAGTTGAATAATGTCTATAACCGAGGATGGTTGTTAAATTATACAATTAGAATTTCATGAATATTAGGGGTTTTGATTGAGTCTTTGATGGAACAGTGCGGTGAATGGATCCATGATGAATGTTGTGTGGCATAATCATTGCTTATTGACTAAGTTAGAATGTGATTGATTGATTAATTGGGAATTACGGAAATTGAGGTTCATACAAACCAATGCAAATTAAAGGGTTGATCGGTTAGTCTGATCGAGAAATGGTATGGTGTAACTGATTGCATGACTTACGGAAAATATGTAACTAATCGCACAAGTTTGCCCAGTCGCACAAGATCCTTTGGATCGCACAAGTTGAAATGTCTACTTATATTATTGGGCCGTATTTGCATGTTTGGGTTTTCTGTTCATGTGGGCCGGGCATATGCTGGAATCGCACAACATGTTGTGATCGCACAAGGCCGTGCTGAACGCACAACATGTTGGGCCGCCTGTTATCGGGCTTTACCTTTGGGATCGGACAAGTATCAGATGTTATGTAATTAACTGCTAGTATGTTAACGTGCGTTGTGTGTTTGCCATGATCTATATGTGTTAATCACCTGCTAGCTTATGTGATACTTATGTGCACTACTCAAAACCAAAACCTGACTTGTATGGTAACCATGTTAGGACGTGGTTGACCACTAGCAGCTAGACTTGACCATTCTGTGTATCTGCCGAGCAAACCAAGGTGAGTTCACACTTCGTTACAAAGCATGGGATTCCCAGGGGTTGGGAATGGGTTAAGGAATAGGGATTCCTCGTCCTGTTGAGACGTAACCAGGAACATAGATTCCTCGTCCGGTTGAGACGTATTAAACTATACTAGACTAGAACTCTATCAACGAAGTCCCTCCATTTTTATATCGACTTAATCGCCGAGGCCAATGGCGAACGGGTCATTAGTTAAATAGCGCTATTAGGTTTAACAAACCTCACACCGTGCCGCAGAGGACGGGCGTGGACTAATGGACTATGGCACGTCAGTGATGATAGACACAGACGTTAGGGCACTTAAACATGACGAACGTTAGTAGTCGATATGGTAACGAGTCTGGTGAATTAAACATGGGGTAGCCCCCACGGCCATAGAGCCGGGCTGGAATAGCCAACGTAAGAACGGGTAACTAATAAACGTTTTTCGAACTATGGGGTAACCCCCACGGCTGGATAGCTGGTAAAGAACAAACTGTGTTTTCAGAACAACTATAAACTGGACAACCAAACGTGAACTCACTCAACTTGTTGTTGACTCGTTACTACATGCTTTGCAGGTCTATAGGTACTTAGCTGGAGCTTGCACAAGGAAGAGTCGTTGTGGGACATGGACAACTGTGTGCCATGTTAAACATTTGGTTAATTGAACTTTTGATTTGGTTTTAAACATTATGCTTCCGCTCATAACTTAACTATGGTTGTTTTGGTCACTAATCATGTTGGTTGGACTTTTACACTTAATTATTTACTTGTTCAATATGATTAGTGGTTTGATCCTGGTCAGTCACGCCTCCAAGCGGTGATACTCCGCATGTGGATTTTGGGGGTGTGACAAATCCCAATTCATGTATCCATCCACACACAAACATCCACACACTATCACCTTGGTACACGCATGTATCACTCCACATATTTAAGTGTGTTTATTACCACGACTTTCCCAAGACCGCCTCGTATGAGCAAGTCTGTTATTACGTTCCGGACCATAATAACCCACTTGCCCCACAAGGCCATCCTGGTACTCGCCAATAGGATACTCTATAGTGTTCATTAACTACTTTTAGTAGCGGTTAATTTTCCAGTGATGTCCACTAAGGTCCGAGCCGGGAGTTATAGTCTAGGTTTCCTTAAAGGCACCTAATTCTCTATAACAAATGGCTCTGATACCATCTTCTGTCACACCCCAATTTGCAGCGGAAGAAAAAAACGTGGGATGCAACAGACACCTCTGGTACAAGCACATTGTTTATAAAGATACTACATTTTATTAATTACAAAATGTTGATTACATACTACATGAATGTTACAACTGTGTGTTCCCATGAACCACATAAGTCTTCTAAGTCGCATGCGTCTATCTCAATATTTGCCAATAAACACGTCTTGAACAACATACACGGATCACATCAGCCTCAAGTTACCTGAAATGCATGTTAGTTTTAAAAAGGGTCAGCTAAACGCTGCTGGTGAGTTCCACTGGTTTGGTTGTTTCGTTTCAAAATGTATCAACATGTTTAATTGAACACCTTCAGCGCGTCGGACCGTGTCACACCAGACACTTTCAGCTCGCCGGCCCGTATTAGAATCGACACCTTCAGCTTGTCGGACCGTGTCACAACGGACACCTCCAGTTCGCCGGTCCGTGTTACAATACCCACGGACCAAGTTATGGTCTAAACAATATTCTGCCTATGCTAGTTTCGAGTTTCGGGTGATATACCTAGCGATTCCTTCGAGTCCGAGTGTTTTTCTTGATTCCAGAAGTGGGTGTGAGCCATAATCAGTACCTATATACCAAGAACAATCCAAACATGCCATAACCCATGTCAATCAAGCCCTATTTCCTAGTTTTTCGGTTAATAACTTTGTTAATCAATTTTTGGTCGATTAGGGGTTGATTAGGATATCAAAACCTGAAGTTTTGTGGTCTTGACTACCATATAACACCAGGGAATTCCTGAGGTGTTCTTATTCAGCCAAGAACCATACTTAAATCATCCATAATCACTAAAAGGAGTTTTCTTCATCCAGTTCATGTTTCTACAAGAAATCTTCATTAAAACCATATAAAATTTGCAAAATACCTTTGATTTGGGATGAAATTGATTGAAGATCAGCTGTGTTCTTGGTGTTTATGAGCAGAATTTTGATGGAAGTGAAGAAGAAATGAAAGAAATAATGAAAAAAAAATTAAAAAGGAAATTATATAATAAGGGGGTGCCCCTACCCCACCCTCGCTTTGTCGTGCTTCGTTTTACGTGTTAAAAGATGATGTAGATCTTTGGTTTCGCATTTAGGTTCGTTTTTGGGTCCCACACGCTTTCTCGATTTGCGTGACGGACTCCGTTTTGCGAGTTCTTAGTGTCAAAAGACTCGGTTTTAAAAATCGTGCATAACCGTCTCGAAATCCGAACCCAGTTACGTTTTAATCATAAAAGTTTCGTGTTAGGGTAGTTTAAGTGTTTCTAAGCTTGATTGACCGGTCCTTGCATGTTTGGTTGCCTTTTGTTATGCCCGAAACGAAGGCGTTTCCCTGACCGGGAAGCTGCTTCGTTTTGCATGCCCGATCTCTGATTGGCTTCAAACCTTATGTCATAGTCTATGGCACAAAATTAAGATGTTCATGGAACTCGGAATCTTAAATGATGCTACCGATAACCTAATAATCAATGTCAAAGGTTTAGTTCGCTGTTAAACGGAAAGCTCCTGTTTAACACGTGTTTCAAGGCTAAGGACACCAACTTCGCACCGTTGGCCCTTATTAGTGTCATGTCAGTCATAACGTGTTCTCGGATTCCTCCGAGACATAACAGATATCGTTTAATCAAGCACACAAGTCACACATGTTTTTAGGGTTTTCGCGCAATTAAAGTATTAAGTGTGCTTTACAGTTTTGGACCTTTTAGGGTGAACCTGGTTTCGTCATGGGTGTCACAACCAAAGCCTGTGACTCTACCCAATACCGGCAAGGCTTGGGTATCCCTCTTTAAATAATCACTTTCGTTCATGTGTAGGGGCTCTCGTGGTCACTTCTGTCAAAATGGATAATGGACAGTGGAGCTTCTCGTCACATGACAGGGATGCTAACCTTGTTATACGATGTAAAATCTATTTGTGGAGGCTATGTAGGGTTTTCCGGTAACCAAGGTGGTAGAATAATCGAGAAGGAACATTATCAAATGGCATGGTGTCTTTTGAGAAGGTTAATTACATCGCTGAATTTGAGAACAATTTGCTGAGTATTTCGAAGATTTGCGATCGTAAGTTCACGGCATTTTAACGACAAAGAGTGTTTTATTCTCAAACCAGGGTTTGTAATTCCTGAGAAGTGGATCTTAATGCGTGCACCGCGCGAAAATGACCGCTATGTCCTCGACATGAGTGCCGCGACTAGAACAACAAAAGAAGCGCAATGTATCGTATCTAAGGTGACGGAGAAAGAGTCTGTACTATGGCACTGAAAGATAGCTCACATACATTTGAGGAAGATGAATTATCTAATACACAACAATCACTACAAAAAGAAGTCCATTTAGTGGCACACGTTTTTAATGACATTTTGTTTTTGTGCCACTAAATTAGGTTTTAGTGACACTTTGTGTATGCCATATTTAATTAGAAGGCACTTTTAGTGGCATTTATCTTTTATGCCATTAATTTAGCTTTTTTAATGGCACTTTACAGTAGGCTTTTAATGACATTTTAATTTTTTAAGCACTTTATTTTAAAACTTTCCCTCTTCTTTTCATTGAAATTAGTGGTGTGAATTTCCGATATGACTAAAAAACATGACACAAATCTAACTCGAAATTCATGGGTTTGGTGTAGTTTAAATGAGTTCGGGTCAGTTTTAGGTTTAACGCGCCAACCTGTTTAGCTAAACGAGTTGGGTTCAAGTCAACATGTCTAACCGTTTATATTATATTTTAATTTTTTGTCGGGTATTTTATGCATAATTATAACTTAAAAAAATTGACAAAAGATAATATAATATTTTTATATATTTGTAGTTTTGTTGTAAAACTTTAATTTTAAAATATTATTATAAGCACAAAATTCGGGTCAAACAAGTCGTGTTAGAGTTAACCCACAAATATTTGGGTCGGGTTCGAATTCATATATTTTACACATTTTTCGAGTTTGGTTTAGACTAGACCCATAAACACAACCTATTTAACACGTCTAAATTAATCCATTAAATAAAATTTCCCCTAAAATTTAAAATTTCTTTAAGACGCCAATGTTTTAGTTTTCCCCCAAAATCAATTTCCTAATTTCAAAATTAGGTTTCACCAAAATCAATTTCCCTCCCCAACTTAGGTTTCACTAAAATCAAATTCCCCTCCCCAATTGTTTGATAATCCTGCTCCTTCCCTAAGTTTCCATCAGTTTCCTCCCTAGATTGCGATAACCTTTCTCTTCCCCTCCCGTCGCAACAACGAATCAACACTACTCTCCAAGTCTCACCTTCCGATTAGGTTTAACCTATCACTCAGGTATAATCAGATCTTTTTGTTTATGGCGTTTTTTTTCTATGTTGTTCAAATGCACAAGAACTGTGCCATGATCTTAGTCACTGTAAATTTGAGACTAATTGTTATGGGTTTTGTTTAATCTTCGTATTTTGTTCACCACTGTAAATCTGTATATTTATACTTGATTGTGCAATCTATTTATGTGGTATTCGGTGGTTAGTTGTTTGTAATGCCATGCCCTAGCTTATGACTTTCTTGATTAGTTTTTTTAGTGTACATATTCAAATATGCTTTTACACAAGGAAATGGAAAAAATAGTTCAGTAGAAACATGATCTTAATTCTTATGTATGATTAAAATCGGCATCATGATGATGCATAGTCATAAATCCAAACCATATTAATGTAGCACCCATAGCCTAAAAATGGGACTATCTCTATAACCTCCAGTTTTATTATTGATGTTCAAAGAGTTAGTATGATGTTGTAATATAACAGTTTTAATGATTATAATACATGCATTGAGTATTTATAAAAAAGAGCAAAATTTTAAGGAGTGGACAAAAGTGTTTGAAGGTCTGCTCAATGCAGTCCGACCTGTTGTGACCCACTATCCAATGGCGGAGCTTGACTAAAAGTTCCTAGGGGGAGTCATGGGACCCAATTTATATATTGTATAATATTTAGGCACAATAATTGGGGGCGATTCTTTATAATTTTAAAATTTTCGCTTGAAAAATCGAAAATTTTACACTTCTAACCGAAACATTCGGGGTGGCGGGTGGACCCCCGGGTTTCCACTAAGCTCCTCCCCTGCCACTATCCAACATGTGTGACCTGCCATCTCTACTAAGTGACTCATGGTTGTTATCTAGAAACCGCACAGTTCATGGCACTAGAGCTACATGAAGAGAATTATAATAAACTTGTAGATCTATATGCCTTTCGGGTGTACCTCTTTAAATTGGTGACGTTTGAGTATCCACATATTAAATGTGCAAATGCTGCTGACATATATAAGAAAGTGACATTTTTTTTAAGTTTAGAATAGTAAGTTTGACTGTCAACAACTAGAAATTTTGTCAGTATTCTTTGAGCTATTTTAACTACTATTATTATTCCTTTGATCTTTCAGTAAAGTTTGTTCAACTCTTTCTGTTTTGTTAGTGTGTTAAACCGGCTTCATTAGAAAAAGTAAATATCCCGAAATTAAATTATTTATTGATAGTCCATTGCTAAGGTCTCGGATAGATTAAGTGCTAAGGTTTTATTGATGGACTCTTTTTGCCACGAAAATGACGATGATGAAAACATTAATCTACAACCAAAACCCAAATCCATCAAGGTAAACATCTCCAAAGCTATTCTAAAGTTTTTTTTAATTTTTTTCGGTGAATTTTCTTATGCATTTTTCTAGATTATGAAACTGAGAATATTGATGCTGCTCTGGATTTCACGGTCAAGGGTGACATGGGAGAACAAAACGCAGTATTCTTGAAATCATGTATGGAAGATACATTAGGTAACTTTTAATTAGTTTGAACATACACTTGTCAGTCCTAACTCGTTTACTTATAAGCAACTAGATTATGTTTAAACTCCAACAAGTCATGTTGGGTCAAGTAACTCCAATAGCAAGAACATGCATTTCTTTCTACTGCCTAACTTATATATCTCTTAGCTGTCAATCTCCACATGGTATTCAGACTTTGTAATACATGGGTAAAAATGCTAAATAGTTATTATAGCATATGCTGCTAACTTTGTGAGTGTCTCAGGGAAATGACGGAAGAGGTGTTTGTGATGCTTTGGATAGAATGAATGGCCAAAGGTTATGTGGGCGTGTTTTAGTCATTGTCTATAAGGTTCTTCTTCAGTTTATTCACCACACAATGCTCCAAAGGACTTCTATTATCAGATTACTTCACGTCTGCGTTTTTGCAGGCTGGGGCACCTTTTGGAACTTGCAGAAACAATGAAGTTCGTGTTCCACATCACTGTCGCTTCAGGAAGTTTTATAGGAAGCGTGCAACAGACAACATTTGCTTCTATAAATTTTACAAGTCTGTTGGTCATTTACAATTTTTTTATATTATTGGTATTTTATTTAAAATGTGGCATTAGATCTGTGTGACATGAGTGCAAATTGAAGTGACATTTACATTCAATTGGTAAGATCTATGGCTGAAAAGCATTGTCATGATTCAACTTCTCTTTCTTCTTATAGGTCTTGATTCTGATTGGTATCGGGCTTTAATATATGCAGATGGCTTAACGATAGTGCACACATATATCTCCTGTAAGTTGTACATAAAACCTGACAATTTTAGTTTTGGTATTGCACCAGCTTACAATCTGTGAATGCCTTTTTCGTTACTAATTATACAAGAAAATTCAACACCATAGGATAAAGCATAAATGGTTTGTGGCTTTATTAGCTATAATCACAGCAACGCGCATGTCCTCAATACTCGTTATATACACATTTTCTTACTTATATATGTACTTCATGCATATGATGTAGTACTCTACCTTCAATGTTGTAATAGAATGATGGTCGCAAGGTTGTCTACTTTACTGTAGATGTTGGTCAAGTAAGTTCTTAGTTTATTTGATATTTAGTTGGATCGATTTTTTGGTTGGCTTTTAAATCATACATTATCTAATTGGTAACAACTCTCACATTTAACCATATATCATCTTCAAGAAGTCATGATAATAATGGTAATACATTTTATCTAATTGTTAGGTGTTTGGGCCACTTATAAATGGTTGCATAATATATGTTGTGTTTTTGTCTAATTGTTAGGTGTTTGAGCCATTTTCTTATTCATGTTTTTCTTTTGAATCAAAAACAATAATTTTAATAAATTAATGAACTTTTAGATATTTCTTTGAATCAATACTAGTGTTTGTTTATATGGTTGATGATGGCAGGGTAGATATCATGAGAAGCTTAGGAGCTATGTTTTATGATAGTGAAATTCTCACCCTAAAGAATGTTTAGGTTCCTCATGTAAATATTTTGATCTGAAATATGATACCTATTACGCAATATTTTGCTAAAATTTCGAATATGTTTTGGATTAAACTTATTATTAACGGTATAATATTATGATTTCTACATTTACAATTCTATCCAACTTTCATTTATATTTTATATTGTAAATAATGTGATTTTTGTGATAAAGTTATGTGCCACAAAAGGTTTCCTTTTATATTGTGGCAAAAAAATAAGTGCCACTAAAACTAGTATGGATATGTAATTAGGATAATCTTTTAAAGGCACAAAAAAGTTCCACTAAAATCATAAAAACTTTGTGCGGCATATTGAAAAAGTGCCACTAAAAGGCTTTAGCGTCAGCGCCTCTAGTGACACTTTTTTTGTATGCCGCCCATTCCTACAAGGGTCTTTAATGACACTTTTTTTGTTTTTTTATGGCACTTTTTGTATGTCACTACATGGAATTTTATTTGTAGTGAATCTGGTGGAGGGCGTGAACTTGAAGAACGTTTATCTGGGTGATGAATGTGTTAGCTGTAAAAAGGGAAAGCAGACGAAGAAATCTCACCCGAGGAAGTTACTTAACTCAATAAAGTTACCACTAGAACGACTACATATGGATATTTTCAGACCGTGAATGTGAAAAGCATTTCCGAAGATTCATACTGTCTTGTTGTTACAAATGATTTTTCGAGATTCTCATGGGTTATGTTTCTCGAATCACAAGATGAAGTTTTTGAGAGCATGATGATCTTGTTTCGCAAACTCGAGAACCTGTATCATTTGCCAATTCGCTGAATCAGAAGCGATAATGGTACAGAGTTTAAGAATAGCAGGATGATGGAATCCTATAACGATATAGGAATTTTGCATGAAATTAGCGCTCCCTACACGCCGCAGTAGAACGGGGTGGTAGAAAGGAAAAACCGGACATTAATCGAGGCAGCGAGTACTATGCTAGCTGATTCAAAGCTCCCAGTGAGCTTCTGGAGTGAAGTGGTTACCTCAGTTTGCTATATCTTAAATCGAGTGTTAACTGTCAAACAGCACAAGAAGACGTGTTTCGAATTACTCAACAGACAGAAGTCCAACTTGAAATGGCTTGAACCTTTCAGTTCACCTTGCATGGTAATTGATCCTGATGGAAAATTCGGTGCGAGATCTTTAGAAGGCTTCTTCTTCGGATATGCGAGTCCACTCAAACGAGTATATCTACTGAGCATTAATTCTGAGGTTGGACACGTGAATAAGTTAAGTGCTTAAAACAATAATACCGTATCTCGAATCAGTTGAACTTTGTGTGAGAATTTAAGTGGATCAATATACTTATAATCTCGGTGAATCGTTTAAAACTTAAAGTGTTTATAAGCTCAACGGTTATAGTGAATTGTCAGCAGCTGATATAATCCTCTAACACAACTCACAAAAATATGTCTGTAAATAGTTTGTTGTTTCATTTTCAGATTAAACCCAAAAAGATTTTCAGTGTGTTTTAACATAAAAGTATGTAAAAATACAAAAAGATTTTATTTCTACTTCATGAGGGGTAGTTCCAAATTCTTAGAATTGGGTGGTACGAATACACATGTATAGATATATAGTATCTTACTTAAAATTTCTCCCGTTCTTATTTCTTTAGGTAGCACAAGAGTTTTCGTGACTTGAAAGTAACGAAGAATCAGGTTTCTCGGTAACATCGTATTTCGCGAATACTCAATCAAATCGATTACATGAAACTTAATTGGAAGTACCAACTAGTCGAAGGAAGACGAGGGGTGTTTCAACAATATTCCCCCGATCTAGAGACTTTACTCCTCGTATGCTGACGAGGAAAAGCAACACCGTTTAAAATATAACTCTTGATTACTCACAGGAGTAGGGTATCGTTCACTTTGTATCCAATCGACGGATGAAAGTTAGTGTATCTCATGCAGCATCCGCTTACACGTGTAGGAGACTGTTCCCAAATAACACCTTTACAATGGTCCGAAGGGAATTTCAACCATTCCCTATGAATCATGAATAACTGCGGCCTCATCTTTCGCATCAACCAGGGTCGAAGTCTCAACACTGCATTGCCCAAAACATAACCGAATGGATCGCAACATGAAGCCCGTCTGCCCTGAGTAACGGTACCTTGATAATGTAGCCGGGTGTTTATATATAGGAAGTACCGCAGCATATCCACCACACCCATATACATGATCAATGTTCCGTTCACCAAAATATTCAGGCCTAATATTACTTTCCGTGAATAACCAACTGAAATCCGAAACACTCATTAATCGAAAAAAAACACAATGTAACCAACGGTCACACGAAACGAGATTTCACAACGCAAAGCGTTCCAAGGAATCTGTATCATCACAAAATTTATACCCAATGGAACCGAAGGACAACGGGAAGGGTAACTTATTCACGCGCTCCATGCCATCTCCACAACCCGGAGATCGTCATATTCAGATATAACATATATCGAAACATGTGCTAAGGAATACCACGAAGCATTCTAGTATCACACGACATGAAGGCTAAAGCCAATATTGTAAACAGAAGAGGAATCCAGCGAACAATCAAATGGATCGTGGATTCACGGACGAAAAAGTTTCGTAAGATGTTTGAACTCTATGACTGTATAACAATCGAATGTGAAGCAATGAGAAGTGGAGTAAGGATCCGTACACGTCCTCCCAATCTATA
Source organism: Helianthus tuberosus (assembly GCA_030545235.1). Taxonomy (NCBI): domain Eukaryota; kingdom Viridiplantae; phylum Streptophyta; class Magnoliopsida; order Asterales; family Asteraceae; genus Helianthus; species Helianthus tuberosus. The sequence continues at coordinate 146,290,198 of CM060393.1, forward strand.
AGAACAACCTGAGCATTCTTTGGGTATCTATATTCTTTTTGAAGTATCACTCTAGTATATAACCATCGTTATAGTAGCTATAAGAGTAGAGTTGGTGAGATCGTATCATAATAAAGTCTTGAGTTCTCACATCATAAAGTATAAGTAACAACTGTGTGAGTGATAGGAATCAAACTCTAGTGTATATTAAATATGTGATCAGTAGGAAGGTGGAATGGACTGTAATACCAGTTTTCTGCCTATCACTAAGGCACATGCAGTAACGTATAATCCACCAATCCCAATTCATGTATCCATCCACACACTATCACCTTAGTACACGCATGTATCACTCCACATATTTAAGTGTGTTTATTACCACGACTTTCCCAACACCGCCTCGTATGAGCAAGTCTGTTATTATGTTCCGGACCATAATAACCCACTTGCCCCACAAGGCCATCCTGGTACTCGCCAATAGGATACTTTACAGTGTTCATTAACTACTTTTAGTAGTGGTTAATTTTCCAGTGATGTCCACTAAGGTCTGAGTCGGGAGTTATAGTCTAGGTTTCCTTAAAGGCACCTAATTCTCTATAACCAATGGCTCTGATACCATCTTCTGTCACACCCCGATTTGCAGCGGAAGAAAAAAACGTGGGATGCAACAGACACCTCTGGTACAAGCACATTGTTTATAAAGATACTACATTTTATTAATTACAAAATGTTGATTACATACTACATGTATGTTACAACTTCGTGTTCCCATGAACCACATAAGTCTTCTAAGTCGCATGCGTCTATCTCAATATTTGCCAATAAACACGTCTTGAACAACATACACGGATCACATCAGCCTCAAGTTACCTGAAATGCATGTTAGTTTTAAAAAGGGTCAGCTAAACGCTGCTGGTGAGTTCCACTGGTTTGGTTTTTTCGTTTCAAAATGTATCAACATGTTTAATTGCACATATTACGGTTCATAGATGGAATTACACGAGTGTCACAAACACCTTCAGCGCGTCGGACCCTGTCACACCAGACACCTTCAGCTCGCCGGCCCATATTAGAATCGACACCTTCAGCTTGCCGGACCGTGTCACAACGGACACCTCCAGTTCGCCGGTCCGTGTTACAATCAGTCGAGGTAGTTCGTGGGTTAGGCAATTTCACATCATCATAAGTTGGTGCAATTACCACATTTTGTAACATGCAAATTACTTCAAAATAGTAACACAGTTTGTACATGCACTTCACCCTAGAAAACAGGAAAACAGTTTAAAAGTGGGGGAAGGGAACTCACAGGATAGTAGCATCACAGGTAGCAATAGGAGTATATGTAAGCTTGTTCGACTTTAACAGCAATCATGCAAGTAATTACTAATATCAGTCGCTACGTCGGTAACATCGATAAATTGGGCCCAAGTGGGTATTTTCAGTCCATATTGTACATATAGTATCCTGGTGTGGTGATGGATGTTAGGGTATGATTAGTTTCACGTTTGGCTCCCGGGCACCGGTTCGTGTGCCAGCCAAAGTCAGTTGTTTGACACGTTCGGATAATGGTACGGGAATACCCAGAGTGCCAACGTGTTGTGATTTAAGAAAGATTAACTTTTCATTAAGGGAGTTTGGGTATCTGGGGAGTCTAGGTTGCCCAATTTTGAGTTTCCATTCTCGCCGTCGGGGATCCTCCCGAACGGTGGTCGAACACACCCAGAGTGTCCCGCTTACCCTGGAACCTCCCAACATACTCCCGGTGTTCCAATTATAGTCAAGATAGGTTTTGGTCCATTCCCAGTTTCGGCAGGTTCGTTGTCCGGTAAACTGCCGAAATTAGTTAAAAGAAGCGTTTTAAAATCCGAAAAATCCCATTTAATCCACATATTTCATAAAATTCTGGGAATTTTTTCAGAAATCAGTAAAAATATATAGATTATGACAAAATAATTTGGGAATTTATTTCGCCATTTAACTTCTTAAATAAATCATTTGTTAAACAATATTTAACCGAATAATTCACTTTTTCTTATCATCCGATGTCCAAAAATACCCAAAATATTCTAGGAACTCCCGTACATGTCCAGAAACTCCCTGTAAAAATTTGGAATTCTTCCGATTTCGTTTCAGTGCGTTTCCGGCTACCGAAAACTCGTAAAAACGCAGATTTTTAATCCGAATTAAAACCCAACCAATAGACTCGGAAAATTCCCAGAACCTTCCCCATACGTTCTTTAGTGTTCATGCAAATTTTGGTGATTTATTGACTTCGTTTGGTATTTTTTCTGGATTTGTTTTGATAAAACAGTAAAAAATTCACCACAAATCGTGGAAAATTCCAAAAATTCTAAAATTTTACGTGGACCTTCCTGTCAATACCTTATATCACCAAAACACATTTCAGCTCAATCCAATACCCACGGATCAAGTTATGGTCTAAACAATATTCTGCCTATGCTAGTTTCGAGTTTCGGGTGATATACCTAGCGATTCCTTCGAGTCCGAGTGTTTTTCTTGAGTCCAGAAGTGGGTGTGAGACATAATCAGTACCTATATACCAAGAACAATCCAAACATGCCATAACCCATGTCAATCAAGCCCTATTTCCTAGTTTTTCGGTTAATAACTTTGTTAATCAATTTTTGGTCGATTAGGGGTTGATTAGGATATCAAAACCTGAAGTTTTGTGGTCTTGACTACCATATAACACCAGGGAATTCCTGAGGTGTTCTTATTCAGCCAAGAACCATACTTAAATCATCCATAATCATTAAAAGGAGTTTTCTTTATCCAGTTCATGTTTCTACAAGAAATCTTCATTAAAACCATATAAAATTTGCAAAATACCTTTGATTTGGGCTGAAATTGATTGAAGATCAGCTGTGTTCTTGGTGTTTATGAGCAGAATTTTGATGGAAGTGAAGAAGAAATGAAAGAAATAATGAAAAAAAAACTAAAAAGGAAATTATATAATAAGGGGGTGCCCCTACCCCACCCTCGCTTTGTCGTGCTTCGTTTTACGTGTTAAAAGATGATGTAGATCTTTGGTTTCGCATTTAGGTTCGTTTTCGGGTCCCACACGCTTTCTCGATTTGCGTGACGGACTCCGTTTTGCGAGTTCTTAGTTTCAAAAGACTCGGTTTTAAAAATCGTGCATAACCGTCTCGAAATCCGAATCCAGTTACGTTTTAATCATAAAAGTTTCGTATTAGGGTAGTTTAAGTGTTTCTAAGCTTGATTGACCGGTCCTTGCATGTTTGGTTGCCTTTTGTTATGCCCGAAACGAAGGCGTTTCCCTAACCGGGAAGCTGCTTCGTTTTGCGTGCCCGATCTCTGATTGGCTTCAAACCTTATGTCACGGTCTATGGCACAAAAGTAAGATGTTCATGGAACTCGGAATCTTAAATGATGCTACCGATAACCTAATAATCAATGTCAAAGGTTTAGTTCGCTGTTAAACGGAAAGCTCCTGTTTAACACGTGTTTCAAGGCTAAGGACACCAACTTCGCACCGTTGGCCCTTATTAGTGTCATGTCAGTCATAACGTGTTCTCGGATTCCTCCGAGACATAACAGATATCGTTTAATCAAGCACACAAGTCACACATGTTTTTAGGGTTTTCGCGCAATTAAAGTATTAAGTGTGCTTTACAGTTTTGGACCTTTTAGGGTGAACCTGGTTTCGTCATGGGTGTCACAACCAAAGCCTGTGACTCTACCCAATACCGGCAAGGCTTGGGTATCCCTCTTTAAATAATCACTTTCGTTCATGTGTAGGGGCTCTCGTGGTCACTTCTGTCAAAATGGATAATGGACAGTGGAGCTTCTCGTCACATGATAGGGATGCTAACCTTGTTATACGATGTAAAATCTATTTGTGGAGGCTATGTAGGGTTTTCCGGTAACCAAGGTGGTAGAATAATCGAGAAGGAACATTATCAAATGGCATGGTGTCTTTTGAGAAGGTTAATTACATCGCTGAATTTGAGAACAATTTGCTGAGTATTTCGAAGATTTGCGATCGTAAGTTCACGGCATTTTAACGACAAAGAGTGTTTTATTCTCAAACCAGGGTTTGTAATTCCTGAGAAGTGGATCTTAATGCGTGCACCGCGCGAAAATGACCTCTATGTCCTCGACATGAGTGTCGTGACTAGAACAACAAAAGAAGCGCAATGTATCGTATCTAAGGTGACGGAGAAAGAGTCTGTACTATGGAACTGAAAGATAGCTCACATACATTTGAGGAAGATGAATTATCTAGTACACAACAATCACTACAAAAAGAAGTCCATTTAGTGGCACACGTTTTTAATGACATTTTGTTTTTGTGCCACTAAATTAGGTTTTAGTGACACTTTGTGTATGACATATTTAATTAGAAGGCACTTTTAGTGGCATTTATCTTTTATGCCATTAATTTAGCTTTTTTAATGGCACTTTACAGTAGGCTTTTAATGACATTTTAATTTTTTAAGCACTTTATTTTAAAACTTTCCCTCTTCTTTTCATTGAAATTAGTGGTGTGAATTTCCGATATGACTAAAAAACATGACACAAATCTAACTCGAAATTCATGGGTTTGGTGTAGTTTAAATGAGTTCGGGTCAGTTTTAGGTTTAACGCGCCAACCTGTTTAGCTAAACGAGTTGGGTTCAAGTCAACATGTCTAACCGTTTATATTATATTTTAATTTTTTGTCGGGTATTTTATGCATAATTATAACTTAAAAAAATTGACATGATTGTGCAATCTATTTATGTGGTATTTGGTGGTTAGTTGTTTGTAATGCCATGCCCTAGCTTATGACTGTCTTGATTAGTTTTTTTAGTGTACAGATTCAAATATGCTTTTACAAAAGGAAATGAAAAAAATAGTTCAGTAGAAACATGATCTTAATTCTTATGTATGATTAAAATCGGCATCATGATGATGCATAGTCATAAATCCAAACCATATTAATGTAGCACCCATAGCCTAAAAATGGGACTATCTATATGACCTCCAGTTTTATTATTGATGTTCAAAGAGTTAATACGATGTTGTAATATAACAGTTTTAATGATTATAATACATGCATTGAGTATTTATAAAAAAAGTGCAAAATTTTAAGGAGTGGACAAAAGTGTTTGAAGGTCTGCTCAATGCAGTCCGACCTGTTGTGACCCACTATCCAATGGCGGAGCTTGACTAAAAGTTCCTAGGGGGAGTCATGGGACCCAATTTATATATTGTATAATATTTAGGCACAATAATTGGGGGCGATTCTTTATAATTTTAAAATTTTCGCTTGAAAAATCGAAAATTTTACACTTCTAACCGAAACATTCGGGGTGGCGGGTGGACCCCCGGGTTTCCACTAAGCTCCTCCCCTGCCACTATCCAACATGTGTGACCTGCCATCTCTACTAAGTGACTCATGGTTGTTATCTAGAAACCGCACAGTTCATGGCACTAGAGCTACATGAAGAGAATTATAATAAACTTGTAGATCTATATGCCTTTCGGATGTACCTCCTTAAATTGGTGACGTTTGAGTATCCACATATTAAATGTGCAAATGCTGCTGACATATATAAGAAAGTGACATTTTTTTTAAAGTTTAGAATAGTAAGTTTGATTGTCAACAACTAGAAATTTTGTCAGTATTCTTTGAGCTATTTTAACTACTATTATTATTCCTTTGATCTTTCAGTAAAGTTTGTTCAACTCTTTCTGTTTTGTTAGTGTGTTAAACCGGCTTCATTAGAAAAAGTAAATATCCCGAAATTAAATTATTTATTGATAGTGCATTGCTAAGGTCTCGGATAGATTAAGTGCTAAGGTTTTATTGATGGACTCTTTTTGCCACGAAAATGACGATGATGAAAACATTAATCTACAACCAAAACCCAAATCCATCAAGGTAAACATCTCCAAAGCTATTCTAAAGTTTTTTTAATTTTTTTCTGTGAATTTCTTATGCATTTTTTTAGATTATGAAACTGAGAATATTGATGCTGCTCTGGATTTCACGGTCAAGGGTGACATGGGAGAACAAAACGCAGTATTCTTGAAATCATGTATGGAAGATACATTAGGTAACTTTTAATTAGTTTGAACATACACTTGTCAGTCCTAACTCGTTTACTTATAAGCAACTAGATTATGTTTAAACTCCAACAAGTCATGTTGGGTCAAGTAACTCCAATAGCAAGAACATGCATTTCTTTCTACTGCCTAACTTATATATCTCTTAGCTGTCAATCTCCACATGGTATTCAGACTTTGTAATACATGGGTAAAAATGCTAAATAGTTATTATAGCATATGCTGCTAACTTTGTGAGTGTCTCAGGGAAATGACGGAAGAGGTGTTTGTGATGCTTTGGATAGAATGAATGGCCAAAGGTTATGTGGGCGTGTTTTAGTCATTTTCTATAAGGTTCTTCTTCAGTTTATTCACCACACAATGCTCCAAAGGACTTCTATTATCAGATTACTTCACGTCTGCGTTTTTGCAGGCCGGGGCACCTTTTGGAACTTGCAGAAACAATGAAGTTCGTGTTCCACATCACTGTCGCTTCAGGAAGTTTTATAGGAAGCGTGCAACAGACAACATTTGCTTCTATAAATTTTACAAGTCTGTTGGTCATTTACAATTTTTTTATATTATTGGTATTTTATTTAAAATGTGGCATTAGATCTGTGTGACATGAGTGCAAATTGAAGTGACATTTACATTCAATTGGTAAGATCTATGGCTGAAAAGCATTGTCATGATTCAACTTCTCTTTCTTCTTATAGGTCTTGATTCTGATTGGTATCGGGCTTTAATATATGCAGATGGCTTAACGATAGTGCACACATATATCTCCTGTAAGTTGTACATAAAACCTGACAATTTTAGTTTTGGTATTGCACCAGCTTACAATCTTTGAATGCCTTTTTCGTTACTAATTATACAAGAAAATTCAACACCATAGGATAAAGCATAAATGGTTTGTGGCTTTATTAGCTATAATCACAGCAACGCGCATGTCCTTAATACTCGTTATATACACATTTTCTTACTTATATATGTACTGCATGCATATGATCTAGTACTCTACCTTCAATGTTGTAATAGAATGATGGTCGCAAGGTTGTCTACTTTACTATAGATGTTGGTCAAGTAAGTTCTTAGTTTATTTGATATTTAGTTGGATCGATTTTTTGGTTGGCTTTTAAATCATACATTATCTAATTGGTAACAACTCTCACATTTAACCATATATCATCTTCAAGAAGTCATGATAATAATGGTAATACATTTTATCTAATTGTTAGGTGTTTGGGCCACTTATAAATGGTTGCATAATATATGTTGTGTTTTGGTCTAATTGTTAGGTGTTTGAGCTATTTTCTTATTCATGTTTTTCTTTTGAATCAAGAACAATAATTTTAATAAATTAATGAACTTTTAGATATTTCTTTGAATCAATACTAGTGTTTGTTTATATGGTTGATGATGGCAGGGTAGATATCATGAGAAGCTTAGGAGCTATGTTTTATGATAGTGAAATTTCACCCTAAAGAATGTTTAGGTTCCTCATGTAAATATTTTGATCTGAAATATGATACCTATTACGCAATATTTTGCTAAAATTTCGAATATGTTTTGGATTAAACTTATTATTAAAGGTATAATATTATGATTTCTACATTTACAATTCTATCCAACTTTCATTTATATTTTATATTGTAAATAATGTGATTTTTGTGATAAAGTTATGTGCCACAAAAGGTTTCCTTTTATATTGTGGCAAAAAAATAAGTGCCACTAAAACTAGTATGGATATGTAATTAGGATAATCTTTTAAAGGCACAAAAAAGTTCCACTAAAATCACAAAAACTTTGTGCGGCATATTGAAAAAGTGCCACTAAAAGGCTTTAGCGTCAGCGCTTCTAGTGACACTTTTTTTGTGTGCCGCCCATTCCTACAAGGGTCTTTAATACTTTTTTTTGTTTTTTTATGGCACTTTTTGTATGTCACTACATGGAATTTTATTTGTAGTGAATCTGGTGGAGGGCGTGAACTTAAAGAACGTTTATCTGGGTGATGAATGTGTTAGCTGTAAAAAGGGAAAGCAGACGAAGAAATCTCACCCGAGGAAGTTACTTAACTCAATAAAGTTACCACTAGAACGACTACATATGGATATTTTCAGACCGTGAATGTGAAAAGCATTTCCGAAGATTCATACTGTCTTGTTGTTACAAATGATTTTTCAAGATTCTCATGGGTTATGTTTCTCGAATCACAAGATGAAGTTTTTGAGAGCATGATGATCTTGTTTCCAAACTCGAGAACCTGTATCATTTGCCAATTCGCTGAACCAGAAGCGATAATGGTACAGAGTTTAAGAATAGCAGGATGATGGAATCCTGTAACGATATAGGAATTTTGCATGAATTTAGCGCTCCCTACACACCGCAGTAGAACGGGGTGGTAGAAAGGAAAAACCGGACATTAATCGAGGCAGCGAGTACTATGCTAGCTGATTCAAAGCTCCCAATGAGCTTCTGGAGTGAAGTGGTTACCTCAGTTTGCTATATCTTAAATCGAGTGTTAACTGTCAAACAGCACAAGAAGACGTGTTTCGAATTACTCAACAGACATAAGTCCAACTTGTAATGGCTTGAACCTTTCAGTTCACCTTGCACGGTAATTGATCCTGATGGAAAATTCGGTGCGAGATCTTTAGAAGGCTTCTTCTTTGGATATGCGAGTCCACTCAAATGAGTATATCTACCGAGCATTAATTCTGAGGTTGGACACGTGAATAAGTTAAGTGCTTAAAACATTAATACCGTATCTCGAATCAGTTGAACTTTGTGTGAGAATTTAAGTGGATCAATATACTTACAATCTAGGTGAATCGTTTAAAACTTAAAGTGTTTATAAGCTCAACGGTTATAGTGAATTGTCAGCAGCTGATATAATCCTCTAACACAACTCACAAAAATATGTCTGTAAATAGTTTGTTGTTTCATTTTCAGATTAAACCCAAAAAGATTTTCAGTGTGTTTTAACATAAAAGTTTGTAAAAATACAAAAAGATTTTATTTCTGCTTTATTTTCAACAAACCAGTGTTAGAAAACTGATCTTCAGAATCTCAGATGCAGAGCAAATCCTAAACAGACTTGGTGGGAGCTAATCTGAAAGTGTTTGGAAACTGAAAAGCTGAACAAGTTCATTAACTTGAAACTTGTAGTTTTTAAAAAAGTTGAAAATTTGAATAAAAATGTTAGATGGTTCGTAAATCGGGTCAACCAAGGTCATTAACTTGGACTTGGTCGGCAAATCGAGTAACCAGGGTTATTAACTTTGACCTAGATACTTGAGTGGATGTTAAAATCTGATATAATTTGAAATGTTTGAAAATTGAAAGTTTTAACGTTGTTCAACGTCCATCCAGACAATGGACAATGTCCATCCGGACAAGTGGAGAAACAAAGTCCATCTGGAGCATTTTGCTCATCCGGACGGATGGACTCAGCATATAAATAGTCCATCCGGGTATCATTTGCTCATTCGAACATTTCACATCCGGATAGAATACTCTTTTTCTCTCAACTTTTCTAAGCCAAATCTAAACGAAACTCTGCCAAAATTTACCTAGGGGTGTTGGCTTGCACAACATCTACAATGGTTAAGGTAAGAGTTCAAGATTCATAGTTTAGATCTATCAATTTGTCATTCGGAGAGACTGTCAGCCAAAAATCTCAGATCTAGGCATTTTTAGGTGTTTTATCATGAAATTGATCATTGATTTTTGATTATTAGCACTTTAATTGATAGATTCAATCATCAATTTGATAATAACTGAAAAAAATATGATTGATGATTCATGAATGATGAACAGTTTGTTCATCCGGATGAGGGTCCGAATGTGCCCATCCGGACGGATAGAGTTGAATGATTTGATCAGTTGTGTTAAAACTTGTTAAATTGAAGTGTTAATACTCATTTGTTGATTATGTTGTTCATCCGGATGAAAATGGCCATCCGGAGATTGCTCATCCGGAAACACTGATTTGATTGTTCATCCGGACCAAGTCCATCCGGATGGAATGTGTTTGAAAGCTATGATTTTTTTTTCTAAGTGTTGGTCAAAATTTTATCAATGTCCAACATTTTCTCGATATACGTGCAATGTCTTATGACGTGTGTTGTATGTCCAGGCTAAAAGTTCAGATTTTCAAAACAAGCACAATATATGTTGCACGTTAGACAAAACGTTGTCTAAGATGGGTCTGTTTGTGGAGATTTTACCATTTATCGAAGAAAGTCGGATATGCAAAGCATTGACGGACCAGCATAAATGTTACAAGTCACATGTTAGGGCATTCTGGAACTCTGCACACTATGTAGAAGCAGCTAAAGTAATACATTCAGCAGTTAAGATGAAAGATGAAAATGATAAAGATATCGACGTTGCTGTAAAGATTACTGTTGGCGAAATAAGAAGAGTGTCGGAATTGAATGAAAAAGATGAAGATCCGATACATGTTCCAGAAAGGTTGTGTAAGGGTTTATGGTTCAGAATGGGGTACACAGGATTTGTAAATGATCAGGCATAAACCAAGTCAAAGTTGTCAAAGTCGTACAAATTTTTAGTTCATTATGTGACACATGCTTCGGGCCACAGGAAAGGTGCATACGATGAGTCGGCTGATTATATCATGAACATTATTACATGTTTGATTCTAAATAGGCCATACAACATCTCACAAATGATCTTCAATCAGATGTTGGATAATATTAAAGGTGAAAGATTTCTGCAATATCCAAGGTTTGTCCAGATGTTGTTAGATGATCAAATCCCCAACTTGCCAAAGACAGATGATGATGAATTGGTGTTAGTTCATATGGATAATGAAACCTTGAAGAGGTTGAATGTTTACAGAGGTCAGCCAACAGAGCCAAAATTGAAAAGAAAGTTTGGTGCTATTGCAAATTCTGATTATCAAGCTCCAGCAGATGATAAATGGAGGCATGATAACAGTGATTCTGAATCTGAAATAGAGAAAATGAAGTTGTATGATCCGAAGAAGACTAAGTGGTGGGTCAAACTTGATGAAAAGAAGAAAAAGAAAACCCCAACACCTAGAACTCCAAAAGCTACAACACCGATAGGAGCACCGAAGAGAACTGTGAAGAAGAAATCACCACCACACCTGGTTGACGAACCTGATGAAGTTCCTCCTGAGAATTTTAATGTTACAGGTGATGAAGTTGAAATGACATGAATTTGAAAATATTACAGCTGCTCAGAATGCTAGAAATGCTGAAAAGGCTGGTGGTGAGAAAGGTGGTAAAAATATTGAAGCTATTAAAGAAACATTTGTTGAAGGTGAAGTGCATATAGATTTGAGCGAGACAGAAAGCGATATTGATGTTACTCAAATCGCACCAACAACAGGTGTCAGTGGCAAGATCAGAATGAAAGGGCCTTCAAGAAAAAAGAAGGATTCTAACGAAGAAGATGCCACATATGTTCCTTTTGAAGTTGAAAAGATTACAAAAGGCAGATGAAAGATGAAGCGCAAAGCTCAACCTACGGGTGAAGTTCCAAGAAGGCAGAAAATCAGGAAAACTATAGCAAGAGTTGTGAAAGATACATCTGGTATTCCTGATCAGATTCCTACTAAAAGAGTTGAAAATGTTGAGGTAGAGGTAGAGGTTCCAGTACAAAGTTAATTTCGAATGGCTACACCTCCTACTTCTCCAATACATGAGACAATTCCGGATCAAACAGAAGTTCATGTTTCAACTCTGTAGCAACCACCAAAGACTGTTGAAGAACCAGGCTCCACAACGAAGAAAACAACAACTCCAACACCACAAGGTTCTAGTCAAGGTTTTCCAAAAGTTCCCTCTAATCTTGATGGTGGTCCAACAAGTCTAGATGATATTGGATATATTCCATTCTTCAATGACGAGAAAGTTGATGAGTTAGCAAAGAAGGTTGCAGAGTTAGAGAAAGCTAAGACAGAATCTGAAGAAAAGCTTAAGCAAGTTGAAGCTGGGAATGTGGTTTTGAAGAATGAGATCCTTGCAATGAATGAAAAGTTATTGGATGTTGAAGCAGGCAACAACGTACTCAATGACATGATTGACGAGTTGCTGTCTACGAATGTTGATCTGAATGATTCTCATGCGACGATGAGCACAACGAATGAAATTATGCAGAAAGAGATAGCTGATTTGATGGCAGATAATGAAAACAAGTCTAAACAAATTGAGATGTTATATGCTGTAATTGCAGCCAGAATTGGTATAAATGTGCATGCAGCTTACGATGATATCGAAATCCGAAGAGTTGAGGCTCGGAGGATGGAAAAACAACAAAAAGATGCTGCCGAAGCTGCTAAAGTTAAAGGAAAGGCTATAGCTGTTGAAGCGGTAGCAAATGAAGAAGTTCTTGAATCGTCGAGTCAACAAGAGCAACAATCAAGTAACATTGAAGTTAATACTGAAACGGCTATCGTTCTTGCTCAACAGTTCATACTTGTAGGCAAGGCAGTTGATGTTCCTTAAAGTAGAGCTGAAACAAGAAGGCGAGATGAGTTAAAGCGTCGAAAAGAAAAGAAAGTTGATAAAGAAGACGACAAATAGGATGAGGATAATGAGGAACAAGATACTGATGAATTATTCAGAGAAATAGATGATTATCCTGAAGGTGGTAATGATGATAATGATGATGATGATGATCAAGGGGGAGATAGTGGTGCTTTGATTGTGAGACAACCTGGTGGCCATCAAGTTAATGATTACCTTGATGATACACAGAACGAAGAAAGAGAGGAAGAACATCCTCAGGGGGAGGCCACATCAGGTGCTAAGGATGCTAATCTTGATAAGGTATTCTCTAATACTCCTAAAGTCATTTATCTTAGTCATGATGTTGAAGAGGGAGAATTAGTTGAGAATTGGACGAGGGAGTCAATGATGGAAGCTCTGGGAATGAATGATGGAAACTTTAAGTTTGATATTGAATACGAGATTCCAATGGCTCCAGATAGTGAATATGTGTTTAAGATGGTGGACGAGGCAGATAATTTCAATGATGTGGTTGTTGAAGATGGATCAGATTCTGACCAAGATGTTCCGTTTCATTATTCTGGTCAAGATAATGATTTTCCTACTTTTGCCGAATCGTTTCGTACTCACAATGAAGATGAACTCAAAAGAAAAGTTGCTGAGAAGATTAGTGAATATGGTCCTCCAAAAACTCTTTCAAAGGAAGAACAACGAGAAGAAAGAAATAAATGGTTTAAAAAACCAATGGTTGAGGAAAGAAAATTTAAAAGACCATTAAAGTTCTTCACACGCCATCCTGATGAATCACTTGGAGACATTATTTCATGGGGTTACTTTGATGATCTAAAGGTATATGCAACTAAACGAGAATACGGGGTCCAATACTTCAAGTTTCTTAAAGATATGAAGACTCTTCCTTGTTGGGATATCGAAGAATTGGTGAAAACAAAGAATCTTCAGCAATGTCTACATGGTGCAGAAGTTAGATTTCATGAACAAAGGTTGTGGGGATACATAAAGCAACAAGCTGAATTAAACTTTCTAGATTGGAAGCTTCATCGACCTAAACGCACAGTAAAGATTGATCATGTTACTAGAGCGAAGGATATCACACTACATGTTAGACGTCCACGATGTATGAAGAACATGCCTTTGAAGGAGATGGAACAAGACTTTTATAAAGATTTCAAAGGGTGTGTCTTCAATCCAAAGACATGTGAAGCTGTGATAACGGTGTTAGACGAGAAGACAGGTTTTCGGAGATATATTCACGTGCTTGATCCAAAGTGGCTTGTAAACTTCTCAAAGAAGGATATTGAATGTTTGTTCTTCAACAAGATTATGTATTATGAAGCAGACAAGGAGCAAGCATTGAGATATCAAAAGTTGGTGAAGGTATGCTTTGAAAAAGACATTAATTCAGGACGTTATTGGGAGTCAAAATGGAGAGATCTTGAGCTAGAAGAGTTTCTCAAAGAAGAACGTCACAATGAGAAGATGGCTGAAGCAGCGAAGAGAGCCAAATGGAGATTGGGAAGGGGGCAGTTTGACACTGATCAAACTCCGATTGAATCAGAAGAACGTAAAATTCCCAAGTGGTTGAAGACATTGGATGGTATAAAGGAGTGGCGTGAATTGTGGAATAACAAAGGAAGGCATAAAAGAAAGGAAATGTTGGCACAAAGAGCAGAAGAAAGGAAGAGAAAGTACAGAGAAATAAGATACAACAGGAAGGCTTGATCAAGACTATACAAGAAGACGACTACAGCTACATCCACGGGGGAGTCTGTGAATGCATTATGTCTATAGCTTTCATCTGTATTGAGTCTTTGTTTATCTTGTTTTGTGTCTTTGTAACGTTTATTATATGTTTTGTATGACATCCGGGATGAAACATAGGATATGTATGTTGTATTAGTCCATCTGGACGGATGGACAGACCCATCCGGACGGATGGGCTATAGGTGGTTTCATCTGGATGGACTGCCTCTATAAATAGAGGAGCTTGGGTCTTAGTTTAGTATGAACTTTGTGCAACCTAGGCGAAGCCCTGCCACATTTTCTCCAGGTGTTGTAATTGTTCAAATACCAATGAGAAAGGTGTTTAACGGTATCTTCTGTGTGATTCTCTCTACTACTTTCATGTTTTTAAGATCAATTTTTCTTGTAAAATCTCTGTTTTCACAAATTATCAGCTGAGTTTATCCGTTAAATCAATCAGAAACTGTTTAAAACCAAAGAAGAATTATCACAACTGTTCAAACAATATGCTGAATCACACCGAAGTTTGATCAAAATCAGTTCAAAATTTTAGTGAAACGAACTGAAACTTGATCAAAACAAGCTGAGATTGATGACAAACTATTTGAAAGATATAAACGACACATTGAAAGTCATCGAATCAGTCAGAAACTGTAACAACTTCAATTCAGAATATACACTATGTATCAGATCACAAACAAACAAGCCAATCTTCTTTGTTAATTCCGACTTTGAAAAAAAAACTTGCAACTTTATATTTCTTTTTCGTAAAAATAGCAACAACTAAGATCTTAATATCAACAGTAATATCAAATTTTAATCACTCAATACAAAACATAAGACCTGCAACATTTCATTCAGATTTCAATTAATCAGATAAGCAAACACGAATAACAATCAGCAACACTTAACATGATTCAGCCTAGACTTTAAATTCAAATAACACATATCAACAACTCAAAACTGATTTATCGGAATTCCTAAATCAAATAAGATCTGAAACATGACTCGACATGTGATGAGTTCATATGGAATACATGATACACAAAAACATTAATCACTAACACAGTTCAAAACAAACTGATAATCATTCAAAACAGATTGAAATGTATGAAAGTTCAATCAAAAATCATCGAATTGCATCAAATCAGTTCGAAATACACATACGACAATTCGAAACTAGATCGAAATAGATCGAAACTCGTCCGATTCATAAACGATTACACGCAGAGCTATCCGTAGCTCTGATACTCAGAGCAGGATCGGTTCGTAAATGATCACTAGTTCTGCGATGAATTCGATTTAATGTGCGGAATCCGCTAAATCGAACCGTAATTGTGCGCGAAGAGATAAATAATAGTCGTTTTATTACCGAACAAACGACAACCGGACAGAGGTTTGACTCGATCTATGCAACGAACACTTGAAATCTAAGAACGTGATGAAACTGAGAGTCTTGTTGATGTTCTTTATTAAGAACTTGTTAAGAACAGTTGGTTTGAAGTTTGGAATGGATGGATTTTGAGATATGTTCTCTGATATGTATAATTCATCCGGATGTACTTGTGTGTTATTTATAAGAGACCTCCATCCGGGCTAACCAAGCAATACCACATCCGGGCGAATGTGAGATTCCCTATCCGGACGAATCGAACTTACACATCCGGGCTAAACAGGTCTCCTCATTTGTTGGAAATAACTTTTGTCTTCATCCGAGCTATATGATTATTTCATGCAGAAACTATAAAATATGAATTGTTATATTCTATGATGACATCATTATTTAATGATGACATCACCTCTGATTTTGTAGAGCTTCTTCGCATCGTGCCGTACCGTATACTGACTTTTCATTGCCTAACGACACCTAGTGAAACCGCTGTCCGGTATGATACAGACTCAAGACATTAAACGTTACAAATACAAACAGATTTCTAACTATGGACATACAAAATGCACTCACAACCACCGCTGCCGCCACTGCCAACCACCGCCACCACCCGCCGCTGCATCGCGCGTATCTCCTTCTACATTGATGTAATCGAGGTAGTGTAGCTTTGTGCAGAGTAGATTTGTTGTTGAAACTTGTAGCTTTGTGAAATTTGAGTACAAGTTTCAACAACAAGTCTTAGTTCATTGACCGGGTTAAAGTTGAAATTTGAGGTAATGTAGCTTTGTGTAGAGTAGATTTGTGTTGAAATTGTGATTTGTACTCTGAATATTTTGGTTACACCTACAATGTGTTGGTGTGTCTAAACTTAGTGAATTGTAGCATATGCTGGTTTAACTTGGTCATATTTAGGATCTGTCATCTTAAACAAGTAATACCTTTCTCACCATCCGAGATAGTTGGATACCGAGACGAATTTAGCTTCCACCATAGTTATTAAAGGCGCGAGCCGCACTCATGCACACCCTTAGAATTACTAACAAATGTTGTGTTTTTCGTTGCATCGTGAATTTGGTTTTGGTTATGGATCAAAACCAAACCTCCCCGTACATAGCCCTAAACTCACCAATCTAAGTGATATGTTTCCCGTCGCATCGCGCGGGTAAATGGCTAGTGTGTGTATATATATATATATATATATATTTACTCATCCTTGTAAATTACAGGTTAATTTAGAATGCGAGATTATGGGTGGAGAAGGCGGCGGTTCTCAACCGCCGAATGAGGTTGCCGCGTTTCAAAATGTGTTGGGTGATCGGCGAGGATGGTTCTGGGGGCTTGGGCATAAACCTTCTTCCAATATGCCATTGAATGTGTTTGGTGCGCAACCTCAAACTCCACAACCCTTTTCTGAGGTAAACTATACAATTTGACTTTAAAAAGTTATACAAGTCGCTATAAACGTATGTTACTTTGCTAAATATTTGTTAGTAGTATGTTAAATGCTAATATAGGTTTTGATATGTATTAATGTAGGAATATGTTTCGAGTTTGTTTCAAACCCCGGCATTTTTAAATCAACTCGATACTTATCTTGCTACGAAGGGAAAGCAAACCGCAAATGACGATGACGATGACGACATTTTTGACAAGGACGATGAGGATGACGATGACTATCAAGTATTATCAACTTGTAGTTTTCGGATGTTATTTTTCGGATATTTTCGGATGTTATTGTACGGATGGATACGTTTTATGCGATTTTAGTATGTAAAGCATTATGTTTATTTAGTTTGTTTGTGTTGCGTAAAACTGGAAAATCGGCAGGTTTGTATATAATGGAAATATAGAAAATGCAGCAAACAATTTAAAAAAAAAAAAGAGTTTTAGCGGCGACATGTGTCGCCGCTATTGATCCAAACCATTAGCTGTGACAACTGGCAAATAACCGGCAATTCCGTACAATCTAATCACTATGTTTATTTACATAATCTCATGCATTTAGCGTAATTTAATTACGTAACTGTGTCGTATACTGGATAACAGTGTTAGGACAAGAAAACAAAGCTAAAACATATGTTGGTTTTCGTCGTAATGCGAAACCAAACAAACAATGTCCTAAAAGTGTTGGTAAAAAGTGATGCGTGCACTATTCACGGTTACACTATTCATGCCAGCAAACCGTGAAATCATTCCGAAACACTGAAAAATGACACTCGGATAACATAACTGAGTCCATTTATATACGAAAACATTATTATGAAAACACATCTTGCAAACAAACAAGACTTTCCGGTATAACGCCCTAATCTCAAAAATGTCCGTTTCGGCTTAAAATATAACATTTTTAACACGTCCGAACCTATAACAAAGCATTTCCAGGACTTCGGAATAATGTCAATTGATGAAAAACACACTAAAACAATAGGATGATATCAACGGAATGTTCCTAATCACCAGTTTCAGGTATTACATCGCCATGCACTAAACTAGTCCGTTAGCGAACCGACGAGCTAGTAAGCAATATTTCCGTCATCGTAGCAACCAAATGGAAACTCTAGTGAACTAGTTAAGCTAAATTTGGGACTCGGAATCACTCCATACATCTTTCGGATGCGGTTTGACCACTCGCGGAAATATTCGTCGGTGCGGCGCAAAAGCACCGTTATTGAACCGACAACCGAACGCAAGGCATCCAAGGCATCAAAACATGATTTTTACTAGTTTAATGAACTAGTTAGTATTAATTCAAGCCGTAATCCCTAATTACCTCTTTAATGGTATACTTAAACCCCTAATCACCATACCTTACTTAATTACCAAAATATCTTCATTTTTCTAACAATTTTTTTTTATAAAAAAAATATAATACATAGACCCCCCCCCCATGTATGGCGGATTCAAGTGGGTCCCACCCCACTTGATTTGGTTGAAAATTTGAAGATCATATGTATGGATGGAGGGTATGGCCATAAGATCTCATGAAGACTTTTTGTAAAAGTGTAAGATCATAATCTAGTTAACCATAACTTCCATCTTCACAAATCTCACAACACTTTTCAAACACCAAACACCCCTTTTGGAGCTCTCTTGGTCTCGGCCACAAGACACCCCACAAAGTCCACCATTTTCAACCACTAGAAACCTTATTTTTACTAAAAATATCCACTACAAGATCATTTATGCAAGGGTTAAACATGGAGAACACTTAGGAGCACTTTTGGAGCTTAATCTTCTTCTTATTTTCCTATTTTGGCTTGTGCAAAGTTGTTAGTCTTCTAATCACCATTTTTAAGCTTCTTATTACTAGTTAATCATAGAAGTACAAGTTGATGATCTTGAATTTAAAGCTTAACTTAATCAAAAACCCTAAACACAAAACTAATAAACACAAAATATGAATATATTATGTGTTGATTTATGTTGTTTAGTGTTAATATGTTCATATGTTCATGTTGAGTATGTTATTTTTGTTGAGATTAGTATCTTAAAGTCTATGTTTATGATGATCTTGTGAGTAGATTCTTGTAGTATTCAAGACTTATGTTCATCTTACCATGATGAACATCAATATATAATTTAAACATGGATATGTTTAAATCTTGTGAGATCATCATACTCACTTCCATGAACTAAATATGTATTTAAAAGATTTCATAAAGAAACAAGAGTTTAAAAGGGGTTTACAACCTAATCTTGGAAGATTAGTAGACTTTGATTTTACAAGACTTGTCACACCCCGACCGCGTAAGACAACAAATCGCGGCGGAAACATCGGGGCGTGTTGCAACAGAATTAATGTTTCATAACCATGGATATCAAAAGTGTTTCGTTTTATTAAACATTGAGTAAATACATCGTCTGGAAATCTAAATACACTATTTAAACATAATCTATCATTGTTATTGAGTCACTAAGGCCTTGTCCAGTCCTATGTGAGCATGCATCTTATCAATCGATATCATCCAACAATACCTGAAACATATGTGAAAACGAGGTCAGCAAAGAAATGCTGGCGAGATACATAGGTTTTGTGAAAATAAGATTCATGACTTCTGTTTTAAGAAAATGTTTAGTCATGAACCTTGTAATTTGCTTTGTCTTTGTAAATCATTTGAAAAACAATTAGTTCAGATGATATGTATAAATAAGAAAATAATGCATGATTAAATGAATAACCATGTAAAATGAGTTTGTATAAGATAAGTTGTTTGTAAATAAATGTCTTGTGAAAAGTATGCTACTTGTATTAAAATGTTCTATGTCTCAAACTGAAATGATTCAAATAACGCTACAATATGTAATACCATACAAACACTTATATATAGGAAGTACCAGCGGCGTATCCACCATGTTTGTATCATATTACACACGCATCGTTACTTAATCACTTAATCAAACCAAACCAATGTCAAAATGTTTATGTCAAATATCCATGTCAAATGTCTATGTCAAATATCCATGTATGGCAAGTGAAATGTCTCAACTAAACCATATGCACAACAACAAAGTATTGAAGTAAAACTTGGTTTAAACCAATACTATGTTTCGTGTAAATGCATGATCAAATGTAAATCATGTACAAATGTTTACCCAATCGTTACCCATTCGTTCTAATCGTTCTTGTTTTAATCGTGAACTACTTTATGATCGATTCTCTAATAACATTCAAACCTTCTTGACGCGTTCCTCGTTCCAACTCGCTCTCGCTCTCGTTCTTAACAAACCCTTACCAAAGGATAAGTTAATAATTACAGATTCAGTCGCTACCCACAACACCCACACATAACAATGGGTGCAGTAAATAACGGGATTTGTCAGATCCTATGGTACCATAACCTAATACTGGTCGGCTTGATCATTGCTAATGAATGTCATTTGTTATGTAAATACAATCAACAAGTTTGTTCACTTTTTGAAATCGTTATTAGTTTTGTATAAATCGTCTTAATCGTTTTTGAAACCATCGTTATAACATCGAAAACATTTAGCACATATGAGTCACCCCAAAACAATTGAAAACAGTAAAATAGGGGAAGAATGTACTCGCCTGATAATGCTCGGAGGTCTTGAACAACAACCAAACAAAGCTTGAGGGAGCACGGAATCAGTCGGCGATCTAAAACTATATAATAAACCGGACTTAAATCGGGAGATCGGATAGGATGAGGCTTGGTAAACCAAATGAGTGTTGGAACTCATATGATATGGTTTAACCGGACCTACATACTACAATGAAACCAAACCTAAGTGCTTTCGACCCATCGCGACCCATTAAGGTAGCTTATGCTACTTTAACGCGTCGTGCGCGTGAAACGCGTTCGGACCGTCTAACTAGCCCTATGACAAGTGTTATATGCCTAAACATGTTACATAATCAGTTATGTGACAAAAGTTTAGGTTACATATGCTAAATTACCAATTATATATATGAAAAGGGTATTCTGGTAATTTACCTAAGGCATATAAACTACCTATCATACAACTATTTAAACGATGTGACCATAGGATATAACCTCGGAAGGTTATGCCCTATACTAGGGTCACCTAATGTATTTGGTCGGATCCTAATGATCGACCAAACTGGGTCGGGTTCGAGGTATAAGCGATTTATTAGATCGCTTACCCTACGACCCTAGACAAGCACTAAACTAAAAGTGACGAGCTAAGCATGTTGAAACATGCTTAACTAAACAAGTTTGGTATCAAAACAAACGGTTTTGATACCTAAGGGTAGTTTGGTTACAAAATACGCAAGAATACGTATTCTGGCCGAAACTACGGCTCGTCACTGAGCCTAGATAACGTGGTAATCAGTAGGTATAGTCACTATGGACTATGACCATCGTGATTACGCTCACGTTATGAAGTTCAAACGAACTTCTTATTGACCAAAACCTGGTCAATGCCGAAAGTCAAACATAGTTGACTTTCGGGCTCGAAAAGCGATAAAAGAACGAAGGAACACTTACGAAGGGTCCCCGAATGCTAACCCAGATCAAAATGGCTCAGGTATGAAACGAAGGTTCCAACTTAGAGCTCTCTTAATCAGATTTGTGGGTTTTGAACAAATGGGGGGTGGGTATTTATAGGATATGCACCACCGTTAGGATCGTTTGTCGATTATCGTGCCTTAATCTCGTGCGTACACTTGTCACAAAGGTTATGGAGCCACATATGCTCCTAATCTTAGTGATTAAGCAAGTTGCAAACATGTGGTGGAGGATTAAAGTGGCTGCAACTTGTGATAAAAACACTGAATCTGGTCCAGACAGGGGCTCGCGTGACGCCTAGGCCCGTCGCGTCACGCTAGGCCCCTGTTTTGGCAGATTTTTGCAGAAATGGTCCCTGTTGTGTTTTTAAGCGATTCTCGATGCGTTTGAACCCCGTTAACCTCATTTCAAGGCTCTAAAATGAAGTTAAAGTATAGGGAACTCAAAACATGCTCAAAAATATCTTGGATGATGGTTCGTTTGGTCGTACGAACGCGATGTTCGCTTAATTACGACGGAATGCGCATAAGCGCGAAAAACGATCCAAATGACGCGACGAATGGATTTTTCTTAAGGCGAACCCTAAAATAAAATGTAGTCATGCTTACATAAATTTTTTTGGATGTCCAGATGTATTCAGAACGTAAGTTATGCGCGTAAATGCAAACTTGTGCACTTTTTGACACTTTTAGTCCCTGAATGACACAAAAGTTTATTTTAGCACACCGAACCTCTCAAAGCCTATTTCTAAGCTATGTAAAGGATATTTATGGTATGTTTAACTTATGGTCATGTTCCGGAATGTCTGTTACAGTTCAAATTGGCATACTTTCGCAGTTTGTCAACTTTAGTCCCTGTAAGCGATTTAACTTTGATTTCACCACACCAAACCTTCCAAAACTTATATCTAAGTTATGTATAGGTTATTTAAGGTATGTTAAGCCTATTTCACTATTCCGGAGTGTTCGTTGCATTAAACTGGTTATATTTACGCATTTGTGCGCGTATAACCTTCCAGAAAGCGATTTAGGGTTTGAAATTGAACAAGAGTTGATATGTGTAAATGATACACATATTTTTACAAATCCCAAGTATGAAATATAATATTTCATTGGTTTGGCATTTGTTTGATGGCCGTGAAGGCACAGGTGTTACAGTCTCCCCTACTTTAGGAAATTTCGTCCCGAAATTTATTTAGAGGAAACTTGTAAGAGCTTGAAAGCATGAAGTTGAAAAGATCAAACAATATTGGCTAGGTTTCTTGAACTTCTAGTAACCTTAATAACATTATGTTTGCAATGTAAGAGGGACACTTATATACAAGTATATAAAGCGTCATTGGTGCGTCCACCATGCCTCCATTACATCGTTCTCATTTTGTTATTGTTGTCACTATCGGTTCTTACACATAATAAACCTTACTAGGTTTCTGTGCACTAAATTTCATAATTATGTACGCGTCCATAATCAGACAATTCCTTGCACAGTTCACACAGTCTATTTTATAATGTGTAGGGGAAAACCAATGAACAATCCTGTGATGAGTGTGACTAGACCGCCATAGAGTCCTTTTGACTAAATCAATAAATGATCTAAATAGACTATCAAGGAGTCTGTCCAGCTACATCACTAGATGTCGTTCTTCAACCAAATTGTGAATCAATCTTTTTGACTAGACCACAAAAAAAATCTCTTATCGAACCAAGGAGTGGTACCATATAACCCAAGGGTCTTAACTACAACGTAGAAGCCCATACAGGTTAAGGTAGTACCTCTTGAATATCCTACTATGAATCCCTCATATGAAGATATGAAAGATTCTATGAGGATTTGAAAATCGTACCCCCCAAAAACATAGAGGAGAACACATAACCACATAACATATAATAGCATAATCGTTCAATTGTTTAATTGTTTAAATTTTGTTATCTTTGGACACGGGTATTTAAAGCATACTAGGAATCAAATCCTTAATTGCGGTAATTTGGATTGATCCATATGAATACCCTGCTTGTTGAC
This sequence comes from Helianthus tuberosus, assembly GCA_030545235.1. Classification (NCBI taxonomy): domain Eukaryota; kingdom Viridiplantae; phylum Streptophyta; class Magnoliopsida; order Asterales; family Asteraceae; genus Helianthus; species Helianthus tuberosus. Next base: position 146,313,912 of record CM060393.1, read on the forward strand.
TACATGACCCAAGAACTGAACTTCTTTAAGCCAAAATTTCCTTTTTGGAGGATTTAGCGAAAAGTTTGTTCCTTCTTTAAGGGTTCCAGTGTCAATGAAAGTGTTGATCGTTATCAGCTCGGGATATGAATGGATCAAGATGTCATTAATAACAATGACGAACTGATCCAAATAAGGCTTGCAGACTCTATTTATTTAGTCCTTGAAGATGGCTGGAGCATTTGTCAATCCATAAGGCATGACTGTAAACTCGTAATGGCCATTCTTCGTGCAGAAAGCCGTTTTGGGAATATCTTCTTCGAGTATACAAAGTTGATGATACCCAAAACGCAAATCGATCTTGGAAAAGCATGAAACGCTATGCAGTTGATCGGAGAAATCGTTGATTTAAGGTAGTGGGATATCGATTCTTGATGGTAAGCTTACATAGGCTTACGTTAATCGATATACATTCAAAAAGATCCATTTTTCTTTTCACAAGGAGAACAAGAGTTTCTCCAAGGTGAAAAGTTCGGACGGATGAATCCTTTATCAGACAACTCTTGAAGCTGTTTTGATAATTCTTACATCTCGAACGGTGCAAGACGATAAGATGTTTTAGATTTAAAAGAAACAAGTGTTTGAGGTTCTTAGGGAGATCACAAGTGATCGTAAAAATGACAGAACCACATGAGTAGTTTTGTCTTTGTGTTGACATCATAAGGTTGGATCATACATTCATACAATTGCATTAGTTAGAAAATAAAACCACAAAATTTTATTTATATAACAACCGCATTGTCTTTAAATGTTACTAGATAACAACCAGAGGAATTTCAAAATTCTACTTGTTCTTCATCATTGATTGCCTCATTGATGTTAAACACTCGTCCACGTGCTGGATTCACATTGACGTTGACGTTCGCATTCGGGTTTGCGTTAGCGTTTGCGTTCTCCAGTCTTGGGCAGTTGTGGCGGAAGTGACCCATCTCTCCGCAGTTGAAACATGAACCCAGTGGGAATCTCACAGCATTCCCTTGAACCGGAGCTTGAACCTGAGCAGCCTGATTTTGTCCCAAACGACAAACCTTGGCCAAATGCCCAAGTTTACCACACGTCGTGCATTGCCAGCAAGCTTGTTGTACTGCGTGATGACCGTTGCAGCGTGCACAATAAGGTGCGGTACCGGCATATGCTTTCTTTGTAGGTGGCTGAGCTGGTGGGTTCCGCGGGTTCTGAGCAGTCTGTGCTGTAACAGCAAAGTTCTGGGCACCCTTCCGCTTCTTCGATTTCTTTGACGTCTCACCTTCCTTTCCCTTCTCGTTTTGACCTTTCTTGCTATCCTCATTGTCAGCTGACTGTTTCTTGCCCTTGTCGCCCTTCCTGTGTAACTTGTTCTTCCGAATCTGCGACTCAGTCAATGTCGCAGCTAACTCGATCGCCTGACGGAGTGTGGCAGGGCTACTACCAGTAAGGATGTCTTGTACCGAGTCAGGTAGGCCGTCGATGTACCTTTCGATAGCTATGTTAAGTGGGGTAACCATTGTAGGGCAAAGCAGACTCAGCTCCTCAAACCTATCAGTATAAGCCCTGTGCTCACCACTATCCTGCTTCAAATCATCAAATTCCTTTTCTAAGGCTCGCTGCTCATGACGAGGACAGAATTCCCTCATCATAAGAGCTCTTAGTTCAGCCCATGTCTGTGCCAAGGCGATCTCAGCACCCCTATCTCTCATAACCCCGTTCCACCATGTCAAAGCCCTCTTCTGAAATACGCTCGAAGCAAACTCGACCTTGCGATTGTCAAGACACTGCACGTGGCGAAAAGTATTCTCTATGCTTTCAAACCACTGAAGAAGCCCAGTCGCTCCTTCAGAACCACTAAACTTGAGTGGTTTAGCCTGGTTAAAATCCTTGTATTTGCATGGAACATTGTTGTTGTTGTAGGCTTGGATCCATTGAGCAAAGAGGTTTGGGAATTGAGCAGCCATTTGCTGCGCAATAATTTCTGCCAGCTCGGCAGTCTCTATCTGGTTTTCGCGTCGAGGAGGCATTGTCTAAAAGAGGAAACATGAAAGGAAACGGGTGAGAGAATTTAGACGAAAAGAATAAGATGAAACAAATCTGATGAAAGCAAGGGTAGTGGTCATTTGTTTGTTACCACAAGGTAAACAAACGACACACAGTGACTAATCAAAGTAAATGGGTCAAAATAATGTATCGCGAAGACATGCTCGCCTATAAGTGAACACTCATCCCAAGAATTCCCAGGTAAGCACAACTGGTCTCGCGTCTGATGAGATGTATACGAAGTGCTTGCCTAGACAGAAAACCCAGAATACAGGCATTCACCCTTCCAGTTTGCACGTGTTCACATTATTTAAAACCCAAAACCATGACGAGAATTTGAAAATTAAAGGGGTTCAAAACCATATAACAGAGGGTTCAAAACCTTACAATAGAGGGTTCAAAACCTAGAAATCAATCATCCTAGAACAGATGATTAGTTTTCAAAGCGGTTTTGAAATTTATGTTCTTGTTGTGGTCGTCGCCTAAGGATAGGTGACGGTATTGTTTTATGACTAAACGCAAGTAAACTCGCGTTAGGGTCCTAAGAAGGTTATAGACTAGGTCAAAGCATTACTAATTACTAATAACCTAATTCCCTATAACCATTGGCTCTGATACCATCTTTTCTGTCACACCCCGACCGCGTAAGACAACAAATCGCGGCGGAAACATCGGGGCGTGTTGCAACAGAATTAATGTTTCATAACCATGGATATCAAAAGTGTTTCGTTTTATTAAACATTGAGTAAATACATCGTCTGGAAATCTAAATACACTATTTAAACATAATCTATCATTGTTATTGAGTCACTAAGGCCTTGTCCAGTCCTATGTGAGCATGCATCTTATCAATCGATATCATCCAACAATACCTGAAACATATGTGAAAACGAGGTCAGCAAAGAAATGCTGGCGAGATACATAGGTTTTGTGAAAATAAGATTCATGACTTCTGTTTTAAGAAAATGTTTAGTCATGAACCTTGTAATTTGCTTTGTCTTTGTAAATCATTTGAAAAACAATTAGTTCAGATGATATGTATAAATAAGAAAATAATGCATGATTAAATGAATAACCATGTAAAATGAGTTTGTATAAGATAAGTTGTTTGTAAATAAATGTCTTGTGAAAAGTATGCTACTTGTATTAAAATGTTCTATGTCTCAAACTGAAATGATTCAAATAACGCTACAATATGTAATACCATACAAACACTTATATATAGGAAGTACCAGCGGCGTATCCACCATGTTTGTATCATATTACACACGCATCGTTACTTAATCACTTAATCAAACCAAACCAATGTCAAAATGTTTATGTCAAATATCCATGTCAAATGTCTATGTCAAATATCCATGTATGGCAAGTGAAATGTCTCAACTAAACCATATGCACAACAACAAAGTATTGAAGTAAAACTTGGTTTAAACCAATACTATGTTTCGTGTAAATGCATGATCAAATGTAAATCATGTACAAATGTTTACCCAATCGTTACCCATTCGTTCTAATCGTTCTTGTTTTAATCGTGAACTACTTTATGATCGATTCTCTAATAACATTCAAACCTTCTTGACGCGTTCCTCGTTCCAACTCGCTCTCGCTCTCGTTCTTAACAAACCATTACCAAAGGATAAGTTAATAATTACAGATTCAGTCGCTACCCACAACACCCACACATAACAATGGGTGCAGTAAATAACGGGATTTGTCAGATCCTATGGTACCATAACCTAATACTGGTCGGCTTGATCATTGCTAATGAATGTCATTTGTTATGTAAATACAATCAACAAGTTTGTTCACTTTTTGAAATCGTTATTAGTTTTGTATAAATCGTCTTAATCGTTTTTGAAACCATCGTTATAACATCGAAAACATTTAGCACATATGAGTCACCCCAAAACAATTGAAAACAGTAAAATAGGGGAAGAATGTACTCGCCTGATAATGCTCGGAGGTCTTGAACAACAACCAAACAAAGCTTGAGGGAGCACGGAATCAGTCGGCGATCTAAAACTATATAATAAACCGGACTTAAATCGGGAGATCGGATAGGATGAGGCTTGGTAAACCAAATGAGTGTTGGAACTCATATGATATGGTTTAACCGGACCTACATACTACAATGAAACCAAACCTAAGTGCTTTCGACCCATCGCGACCCATTAAGGTAGCTTATGCTACTTTAACGCGTCGTGCGCGTGAAACGCGTTCGGACCGTCTAACTAGCCCTATGACAAGTGTTATATGCCTAAACATGTTACATAATCAGTTATGTGACAAAAGTTTAGGTTACATATGCTAAATTACCAATTATATATATGAAAAGGGTATTCTGGTAATTTACCTAAGGCATATAAACTACCTATCATACAACTATTTAAACGATGTGACCATAGGATATAACCTCGGAAGGTTATGCCCTATACTAGGGTCACCTAATGTATTTGGTCGGATCCTAATGATCGACCAAACTGGGTCGGGTTCGAGGTATAAGCGATTTATTAGATCGCTTACCCTACGACCCTAGACAAGCACTAAACTAAAAGTGACGAGCTAAGCATGTTGAAACATGCTTAACTAAACAAGTTTGGTATCAAAACAAACGGTTTTGATACCTAAGGGTAGTTTGGTTACAAAATACGCAAGAATACGTATTCTGGCCGAAACTACGGCTCGTCACTGAGCCTAGATAACGTGGTAATCAGTAGGTATAGTCACTATGGACTATGACCATCGTGATTACGCTCACGTTATGAAGTTCAAACGAACTTCTTATTGACCAAAACCTGGTCAATGCCGAAAGTCAAACATAGTTGACTTTCGGGCTCGAAAAGCGATAAAAGAACGAAGGAACACTTACGAAGGGTCCCCGAATGCTAACCCAGATCAAAATGGCTCAGGTATGAAACGAAGGTTCCAACTTAGAGCTCTCTTAATCAGATTTGTGGGTTTTGAACAAATGGGGGGTGGGTATTTATAGGATATACACCACCGTTAGGATCGTTTGTCGATTATCGTGCCTTAATCTCGTGCGTACACTTGTCACAAAGGTTATGGAGCCACATATGCTCCTAATCTTAGTGATTAAGCAAGTTGCAAACATGTGGTGGAGGATTAAAGTGGCTGCAACTTGTGATAAAAACACTGAATCTGGTCCAGACAGGGGCTCGCGTGACGCCTAGGCCCGTCGCGTCACGCTAGGCCCCTGTTTTGGCAGATTTTTGCAGAAATGGTCCCTGTTGTGTTTTTAAGCGATTCTCGATGCGTTTGAACCCCGTTAACCTCATTTCAAGGCTCTAAAATGAAGTTAAAGTATAGGGAACTCAAAACATGCTCAAAAATATCTTGGATGATGGTTCGTTTGGTCGTACGAACGCGATGTTCGCTTAATTACGACGGAATGCGCATAAGCGCGAAAAACGATCCAAATGACGCGACGAATGGATTTTTCTTAAGGCGAACCCTAAAATAAAATGTAGTCATGCTTACATAAATTTTTTTGGATGTCCAGATGTATTCAGAACGTAAGTTATGCGCGTAAATGCAAACTTGTGCACTTTTTGACACTTTTAGTCCCTGAATGACACAAAAGTTTATTTTAGCACACCGAACCTCTCAAAGCCTATTTCTAAGCTATGTAAAGGATATTTATGGTATGTTTAACTTATGGTCATGTTCCGGAATGTCTGTTACAGTTCAAATTGGCATACTTTCGCAGTTTGTCAACTTTAGTCCCTGTAAGCGATTTAACTTTGATTTCACCACACCAAACCTTCCAAAACTTATATCTAAGTTATGTATAGGTTATTTAAGGTATGTTAAGCCTATTTCACTATTCCGGAGTGTTCGTTGCATTAAACTGGTTATATTTACGCATTTGTGCGCGTATAACCTTCCAGAAAGCGATTTAGGGTTTGAAATTGAACAAGAGTTGATATGTGTAAATGATACACATATTTTTACAAATCCCAAGTATGAAATATAATATTTCATTGGTTTGGCATTTGTTTGATGGCCGTGAAGGCACAGGTGTTACAAGACTAGTTAAAAGACTTGATTATTAGAAGATATCATTATAAAAAGCCTTGTAATCAAAGGGGTTAAAGTGTGAAACTTGATTTCAAGTTATAGCAAAAATGATTTAATTAAAGTCTAGCAAAAATATGAAAACTATTTGTCATAATCAAGTTGTTAAAATACACTTGTTAAGTTCATGGAAATGAGGGTTAAAGTGTATGTCATCAGGTATAAAAAGTTGATAAATTGAAACTTGATTTGGAAAATTGATTGTGATTATGATTTAAACGCGTTTTTATAACGTGGGAAACATCATAGTTTTAGGGGAAACTATGGCGAATTTTTCTAAAAATCTAATCGCGATTAAAGAAGGGATTAAAGGGTGATTAACAATGTTAAACGCGATTAGTGGTCATAAACGTCATTTTTGGAAACCCTAATGAGAATATTTAAGTCTTAAATATTCAATAAGTTTTATGAACTTAAACTTATTCTTTTACAAAAATAAATGGTTAAGATGTAACTGATGTGTGGTAAAATACACATATTTGTCCCGTGTAAAGTGTATTATTTTTGTATAGTTTTTATTTGTTTTTATTTAGTTTGAGTGTTATTTTATATTATTTTGTGTTTTGCTAGGTCCTGGTGCAAATTGAGCAAAAAAGAGTAATAATTAAATAACCAGCTAGTTGAGTTGAGTAGACCGTCAGAGACCGAATAAAAATTGCAGCCATTTCTCGTAATTGGACCGAGCCTACTTATCTCTATATATTAAAAGGGAGACCGCTATCGTATACAAACTAGTTAAATTCCCCCGCACGTTGCGGCGGGTATCATTCGGTATGTGTTCGATTCATTACGACATCGATACGGTATCGCCACTCGGTATATCAAGCGAAAGATAAAACCAAAGAAATAAAGTCACGATATGATCAAAATAATATCAATATGAATTATACATATTATACATATTAATAGGAACTGGTGATGAACAGTAGTTCAAGATTTTTTTAATATTATAGTTTTTTAAGCTTTCATTATTTTATTATTTTATTACTTTAATTTATTATTTTATTGTTTCTTTATTTTATTATTTTAAGTTTTCTCATATAATATTTAAGATAATGTCTTAGCAACATTGATGTCACACCCTGGCTTTGCGGAAGCGTGGTTAATTTTGGTGTGACTTCTTAATACCATAGCTTAATCATAACAAGCTATATGAATTTAAAAACCATGCAAGTCATCCATTAAGTTTGAAAATCAAAATACAGTACCATTGTTTTTAACCAACAACCATGACCTTGTTCAACAGCATTACAACTTTATAACGTAACATAAACGTGATTTAGGGATTGTGTCTTGTCCAGGTAAGAGACACAACCCTAAACCCTGATGACTTCATAAAAAGGTGCAGCGGAAAACGTTCCATACCGTGCCAGATCCGTTTAATTTCCTGAAATACATGTGAGTTGAAAAATCAACAATAATGTTGAGCGAGTTCATGTGCAAGTGAGTAAGTAAAACACTTGTAAGTATAAAAGTTTCCTGGTATGTAGCAGTGTAAGAGGACTTGTGATCACCAATGGTTTGCAAGGCCATTAGCATGTTGTGAAATGCAAATAGTAAGACACGACCTAGCCGATTTTTGCGTTGGGCAACCAAGTCACTCCAGGTCCGTTCTGTTGGCCTCAGAGAGGTCCGTTTGGCCTAGAGCTGGGCTCGCTACACCCAGATAGATCTACCGCTTAAGTCCCTCGGTGTTCTAACTACCCATTCACATGATCTAAACCTCCTTACGTTAATCATACCGTGTATAAAGTACTTGTAAACAAAGTAACATGTATTTCACCCCCGTAGTTAAGAAAACTGAAAACAGTTAGAGAAAAGGGGGACATGAACTCACAGTGAATGCGTATCTCTATCAAGCGTCTCCAATACAGTAAGCTGTGCAACGACCTACAAGTGCTAATTCTATTAGACGGACGGCCGTGCTTGAGCTTTACAGTTTATGTTTGCGGGAAATAGTTAGACAACTATTTCGTGTTACATGTCGTATATACTTGGTAGTTATCTTCCTTCCCAAGGATGGGGGATTTAATACATGTGCGTATAATTCCGTCATTAAGTCTCACTTAATCCTTATATATATATCCATCTCCTAAAATATAGGTATTTATCCCAAAATACGTTGTTAAAGTACGCGTTCATAAATATTTCCGTAATTGTGTAAGTTACGTTTTAACATACAGGTGGTAATATAATTACCGGTGTAACTTATATATTTATGGCGAAAGTGTTTGTATTACTTTTGGAGTCGTTATCGTTCGTAAACATTATTTTTACTCTAAAAATAATATTTATGTATTTCACAAAATAATCATAAACAGTGTGTGAAAATATATATTTATCACGTTAATATTTTGTGGAAATCCCACCTCCGAATATTTAGTAATTCAAGTCATGGCGAAATTTATGTTTTGGAATCATGTCAAAAATGATTCTATCACTTGTAATGTAAACAGGTTTAAGTGTTAGGTTTTTAAGAAAATTTCGCCAGAGTTTCCTCTGTAACTGGAGGTGGCCACGCTTTCAAGCGTATCATTTTCTTTTAATAATCAAATCAATCAACTTCTTTATTCAATCAAACAATTTCCGACACAACAAACTAGTCGACAAGTATGTAAATTTGCATAATCGCATGAACTTGTAGTTTTTCCGAATCTATATTGTAAATCCCATTATATTTCGTGGATCTTTATATAAAGTAACTTTAACCTCGTAAAAACCTCGTTTTTAGAGAAATCCGTCTTTACAACTTCTAGTTATTTTTCCCAAAAATAGTTATTTTGTCGAAACATGTGTCACACAAGTGTTTACACACTTGTGCGTTCTAAATATCATTCTTAGTATTGTAAGATCCGTTTCTTAGAAAACATGGTTTCTTTTAAAGTGTGGTCCTTCAAAAGTACCACTTGCAGATACGTAGATCTGCTAGTTTTAAACACCATTGTACCGGTTAAATCACTTTTACACAAGTAAAATTCTTTTACACAAGTTCATGCTCTAAATGTGGTAGTGTTTCACCTTTAACCCTTGTATCTTTCAAAAACGAGCTTATGTGATGATACGTGATTTTACAAAGTCGGGTTAAACGGAGATTCGAGCTACCACATCATAGATCGGGTCTAGATAAACACGAATTTCAAGTACTACGACTTTTACACAAGTTATATGCTATTAACCTCCATTTTTGTGATTTTAGTAGACTTTAAAGTTTCAAAACGCATGTTTACGATATTTAACCGACGAAGGTTCTTTTAACCACTTTGAATATGTGTAAAGACAAGTTTCAAATGATATACCTCTAGCTCAAGGCTAGGGAAGATCTTTGGCGAAAAAGTGGTGGATAAAAGCTAACGGTAGAGGTCCTTCGCGTTCCGCTTACTCCGGGGCTCCTAATATGAGACCCTTGAAGCTTGAATGATCTTGGAATGCAATGATCACCAACCGAAAATATGATAGTGGGTGTGAGGGAGTTCGGCCGAGAGCTAGTGGGAGGGAGAGAGTGAAAGTTGTGGTGAGTTGTAGTGGTGATTAGTGGTGGTAAATCTCTATTATTTATAACCAAATCAAGTGCCATTACCCAATGAGTAATATGTCCTCTAGATACTAAGCCAACTTATTAAAATAATGAGTCTTGTACTCTTGTGTCCCCTAAGGCTTTTGGGGCCGGTTAGGGACTTGGGGGGGGGGGGGTTGGTTCGATTGTAAGTAGTAATTAGGGAGGTTAGTTATGTTAAGTGGGGTTAACTAAGTACTTAACTTAGTTTGTTGTATGTTACGCGTTATGACGGGTGTTAGGGTAATCAGGGACCCTAACTAGTTCAGAAAATTATAAATAGTGAAAATATTAATATTTTCATGTTCCGGGTAAAGTCCGGGTGTCCGGTTGGATAGTAATCCGTTAAAGTCTTTTGTAACGCTTTAAAGTGTCGTTATTACATTTTTAGTGACGCAATTTGTTTCCAACACTTTAGAAAGTGTCTAGTGTTATATTCTCATGTTCTGGCACTTTATTAGTCAGCTAGAAGCTGGTTTAATTATTAAAGTGCTGTGTTTGGTACTTAAAGTACGTTCTTGGCACATCCGAATCAGTGTATCTTATTTCTAGAGACGCGGTAACACAACCCTTATATTCCTACACTCACTACCAGTGTAGCCAAAATATATGAGGCTCTTAACGGCCTTAGAGGCAGTGTCTGCCTGATGCTGGTTGTATCAGCATGTTCACTGTGTATCCGTTTAGTGCTACTGTGCTTTTTGTGCATCATGTTTGTCACTAGGGTTCAGTATGTAATCAATGTAGTGACAGCAAATAAAGTATGATGCAAGTAAGTGCATGTATCAGTATGCAGGTAGCAGTTTATCAGCTAGTTTCAGTCAAGCACAGTAATCAGGTAGTAATTAATCATTAATTAAGTTGTACGGATACCTGGTTTAGTGCGGGTTGTCACATTCTCCCCCCGTTAAATAAATTTCGTCCCGAAATTTAAGTTCTGCTTGTAGAAGCAGGGTTCTTAGGAAATAGGTGGGGGTATTTTTCTTTCATCCGGTCCTCACGCTCCCAGGTGAATTCAGGACCATGTCTGGCATTCCAACGTACTTTGACGAGTTTGACACTGCTCCGGCGGGTCTTGTTAACTTTCCAATCCGTGACCTCAACAGGTTCTTCAACGAAGTGGAGCGTGTCGTCAATGTGAATCTCGTCGATAGGAATGGCAACGTCAACTTGAGTTGGACTTTTCTTTAAATTGGATACATGAAATGTATCGTGAACACCATTCAGTTCAGCGGGTAGGTCCAACTTGTATGCTACCGTCCCGATTCTTTCTAGAATTCTAAAGGGACCAATGTAGCGTGGATTTAACTTTCCACGCTTTCCAAAGCGTGCTACCCCTTTCCAGGGTGAAACCTTTAACAACACCATTTCTCCGACTTGGAAGTCCACGTGCTTCCGGTTTGGATCCGCGTAGGCCTTTTGCCTGTGGCGAGCGGCTTCGATGCGTTTAAGTATTTGCGCGATCTTGTCTGTCGTCTCTTGGACGATCTCGGGACCAGCAAGCTGCCTATCACCTGCGTCAGACCAACATAGTGGTGATCGGCACTCGCGTCCGTATAGGGCCTCAAAAGGCGCAACACCAATACTGGTGTGGTAGCTGTTGTTATATGAGAATTCGACCAAGGGTAAGTGTTTATCCCAGCTACCGCCTAAATCCATAACACATGCCCTCAGCATGTCTTCCAAAGTTTGTATCGTTCGCTCGCTCTGGCCGTCAGTTTGCGGATGGAACGCAGTGCTCAGATTTAATTGTGAGCCAAAAGATTCTTGGAAAGATTGCCATATTCTTGACACAAATCTTCCGTCTCTATCAGAGATGATCGAGAGAGGTACTCCATGACGTGCTACGATCTCTCTCATGTAAACTTCCGCAAGTTTACTAGTACTGTCTTTCTCCTTGATTGGCAGAAAGTGTGCGGACTTTGTTAGGCGGTCAACAATCACCCAAATCATATCATGGCCTCTTGGCGTTCTTGGCAGTTTTGTAACAAAATCCATTGAGATTTGTTCCCATTTCCACTTGGGAATCTCAGGTTGTTGCAGCAGCCCCGAAGGCTTCTGGTATTCTGCCTTGACCTTAGCGCACGTTAAACATTTGCTCACGTAAACAGCAACGTCGCCTTTCATCCTAGGCCACCAATAGTAATTTTTGAGATCCTGGTACATCTTATCCGATCCAGGGTGGATAGAGTACCGTGACTTGTGCGCTTCGTTGAAAATAACTTCCCTTAATCCACCCAATAGAGGAACCCAATTCCTTTTCTCAAAACATAATGTTCCTTCCTCGTTTGGTACCAGTAACTTCTCCATCCCACGGAGATATTCTTCCTCAAGGTTTCCCTCCTTGAGAGCTTCCTTTTGTGCAGCGCGAATGCGCGAGGAGTGATCGGTTCGTATGATCATTTCCAAAGCTCTAACCCTTATGGGCTTGATCCTTTCTTTACGACTTAGGGCATCGGCAACTACATTCGCCTTCCCTGGGTGATACTTTATCTCGCAGTCGTAATCGTTCAACAATTCAACCCAACGTCTTTGCCTCATATTCAGCTCTTTCTGGTTGAATATATGTTGTAAGCTCTTGTGATCTGTGAAGATTGTGCATTTCGTACCGTACAAGTAGTGTCTCCAGATCTTTAAAGCAAAAACCACTGCGCCAAGCTCTAAATCGTGTGTGGTATAATTCTTTTCGTGCACTTTCAGTTGGCGTGATGCGTAAGCAATGACCTTTTGGCGTTGCATCAACACACAACCCAATCCTTGACGCGATGCGTCGCAGTATACCACAAAGTCATCAGTACCTTCTGGTAGAGCTAAGATTGGCGCGTTACAAAGCTTGCCCTATAGTATCTGAAACGCTTCATCCTGTTTGATTCCCCAATCAAACATCTTGTCCTTCTGCGTGAGGAGCGTCAACGGTTGAGCGATTTTCGAGAAATCCTCTATGAATCTTCGATAGTAGCCAGCCATACCCAAGAATTGTCGAATCTCGGTTGGCGTTGTAGGCGTTTCCCAATTCTTGATTGCCTCGATCTTTGTGGGATCAACATGAATTCCATTTCCATTAACCACATGTCCAAGAAACTGGACTTCGCGTAGCCAAAACTCGCACTTAGAGAACTTGGCATACAGTTGTTCTTTCTTTAACAGCTCCAATATGGTTCTAAGATGTTGTTCGTGTTCAGCCTTCATCTTTGAGTAAATCAGGATATCGTCGATGAATACAATCACGAACTTGTCTAAGTATGGCTTGCAAACTCTATTCATTAGATCCATGAATACCGCAGGTGCGTTTGTCAAACCAAATGGCATAACGAGGAACTCGTAGTGTCCATAACGAGTTCGGAAGGCTGTTTTTGGGATACTTTCCTCCTGTATCCTTAGTTGATGGTATCCAGATCGAAGATCGATCTTAGAATAGAAGCCTGAACCTTGAAGTTGATCGAATAGATCGTCGATTCTTGGCAGAGGGTACCTGTTCTTGATCGTCAGCTTGTTCAATTCTCGGTAGTCAATACACATGCGAAAACTTCCGTCCTTCTTCTTGACAAACAAGACCGGAGCTCCCCAAGGCGAGAAGCTTGGTCGGATAAAACCCTTGTCTAACAACTCTTGGAGTTGTGTCGACAACTCTTGCATCTCAGACGGAGCAAGTCTGTATGGTGCCTTAGCCACAGGCGCGGCGCCTGGAACTAAGTCAATGTGAAACTCCACTTGCCTCTGGGGTGGCAGTCCAGGTAAGTCTTCTGGGAAGACTTCGGGATACTCCCTTACGACAGGGATGTCTTCGATCCTTGGCTCGGCAGCCTTCTTGTCCACGATGTGCGCCAGAAAAGCAACACATCCCTTCTGCAAACACTTCCTTGCTTTCAAACAGCTGATAACCCGCAACGGCGTCTCACGCTTCTCTCCATGAACAACAATGGTCTCACCATCCTCGGTTGGAATACGAACAATCTTTTCGTGGCAAACTATCTCAGCTTTATTGCCCGATAACCAATCCATTCCTACTACCACGTCGAAACTTCCCAATTGGACTGGTAGTAGATCCAAAGCAAAATCACGTTCTCCGAGTTCGATCACACAGTCTCTGATAACTTCATCGGCTTCCACTAACTTTCCATTAGCCAATTCGATTGCGTACGGGACATCTAACTTATTAGCGGCTAATCCAAGTATATTCTTAAATTCTAGTGATACGAAGCTATAGTCGGCACCAGTATCAAATAAAACAGATGCATAGCGTTGATTTACAGGGAACGTACCAGTGACAACGTTGGGATCCTGGCGCGCTTCCTGTGCACCGATTTGGAACACTCTTCCCCGGGCTTGGTTCAATCCCGGGCAGTCCCTCTTGAAGTGCCCAACGTCACCGCAATGAAAACCTCCTAATCTTTTTCCACTTCCCGCACCATCCCCAACTGGCGGGTTGTTTTGATTGGCAGTTCCGGCTTGATTTGCATTGTAGCCTTGATTATTCCCTTGTGGGCGATTTCCCAAACCACCACGATTATCGTTTCTATTCATATATCCTCCCTGGCCTCCCCGGCCTGCACTAGCCCAACATGATTCCTTTGAGTGGCCTGGTTTTCCACAAGATTCACAAACTCTCACGTTACAATGGCCAGTATGGTGGCGTTGGCAGTTGTTGCATTTGGGCTGGGTGCCCTGGTACCCTTTTCCTTTCTTGGTACTGCCAGCTGATTTTCCCTTCTTTACTGCCGTACTGACGCCTTGCTTGAAGTTTGAAAACTTCCTTTTGTTATCTCCTGAGGACTCAACGTGAGTCTCTGTCTTCTTCGCCTTGACTTCATCAAACTTGTTTAAACGAATTGCCTCCTCGGTGAGAGCCACGCTCAAATCGATGGCTTCAGTGATAGTTGCTGGTTTGGAGGAGGTTACCATGCTTATTATTTGGGGAGCCAAACCCCAAATGAAGCGCTCGATTCGCTTGTATTCTGGCGTAACCATGTAAGGAACCACTTGAGATAAATCGTGAAACCTCTGGACGTATTCTGCAACCTTTGGTCCATCCATCTTTAGGTGCCAAAATTCAGTCTCCAACCTTTGAATTTCTGCGCGGGAACAGTACTTCTTGCGCATAAGCTCTTTCAGCTCTGCCCAGGTCAGTGCGTAGGCGGCAGCTTCGCCTAGCGTCTGGACTTGTAAGTTCCACCAAGATAGGGCTCCGTCTAGAAACAGCCCTGAGATGTAAGTGACCTGCTGGTCGAGCGCACATTTGCTCATGCGGATGGTGGAATCAGTCTTCTCGGCCCAACGAGTAAAAGCGACAGCGCCTCCGGTGCCATCGAAGTTGGTGGGCTTGCAGTCTAAAAACTGCTTGTATGTGCACCCGTGTGGTGGATTATTGTTGCCCTGGTTAATACTTCCGCTCGTTCCGGGCTGAGATGCTGCATACTGTGCTATGGCAGCGGCAATGATTTGTTGCAGTTCTGCCTCGTTAGTGGGCATGCGCGTTTCGCGTCTTGGCGGCATCTTCTAAAAGACGTTTCACATAGGTTAGTGAAGTGTACGCATGCATTCAACAATACCAACACATAACGTTTCATGTTATCAACAAGTCAATCACATAACCCCTTATGTTATAAGACATAAACAATTGATTGAACATGTGATGAGAATACTGCGATTGTATTGCTACAATTCGAGACCACAATGTAAAGCTCACAAATGCACTACTATATCATACTACATCAATGACTTAGTAGGGGACGACCCTAGACAAGTCGTGCGATCACTGGACATGTTCAGGAGTCTCTGGTTCGTCCATTCTCAAATTCCAGGACTCCACGTCAAGTTTCTGAGTTTCAGTCCTAAAACAACATTCCTTCTCAATCGTTTCCTTGAGCTCGTCCCAGCTCAGTGCATAAGCAGCGTCTGTGCCGAGGGTTTGAACCTAGAGGTTCCATAAGAGAGTGTGCCATCTAGCAACATCCCCGAGATATAGGTAACACTCTGTTGGGGCGAACAGTTACTCGTTCTTAGAATGGAGTTGGTCTCTTCGGACCAACGAACAAATGCAACGGTGCCTCCTCTTTTATCAAAGTTCAAAGGCTTGCAGTTCAGGAACTTTTTATAGGTGCAGCCAGTTGGATGGTTACTCCCAGTAATGCCATCGTTGTACTTAGAGCGGAGGGCTTCATGTCGTGCATTTATTGGTGAGATGCGCTCTTGCAGCTCGGCTTCTGTCCTTGGCAACGTACTGGTGTTTGTGTCACGTCTGGGTGACATTCCCTTTTGTCGAAGTGGTGTGAAGCGGGTTAGACAACGTTCCAATTGTCTATGAGGTATATAGCAACATAAGCCATCATGTAATCACCCATTTCACACGCAAATATATACTCACTGTATAAGTGGGGAAATAAATTCCTGAGCCTTCACATAGGCTTGTCAATTTGGCTTGTTGCTTGTAATAGAATGATCTCGAGGCTACATCGCCTAGGTCATTTGTGTTTAGGTTATTTCCTACTGCATTGGTTATCATCAGCTTGGCCTGTAGAGTCCACCAGGATTCCTGTGCACTACAAATCGTTATTACGTGGGCCCCCGTAATAATAAATTGTCTTGCACAGTTACCCCAAATTTTCTCTCATCCAAGCAGATGATCAATCAAGGAGCAACAGCCGGTGCATTGGCATGAACAAGGTCATACTCCAATGCGGGGTCAGGAGCAATGCCTGGCTCAGGGGCCACGGCTAGCTTCGAATCGAAAGCTCCATCTCAAAATCAGCTGGATCAACAATCACAGGGGTTACAGGATCCCCCAAGGGCTGGTCTAAGTGCATGAACTCAATGTCATGGTCTGGATCAACACCAGGCGGAAAAACAGGATTGTCCTCAATATCGCGATCAAACTCAAAACTGTGTGCGGGATCCGGTGCAGCTAATGATGCCCTATCAGGGTCAGCGTCGTGTAAGTAGTGCTGCATTCCCTGTATGTGCGAAGATGCGGATGTTAGAAACTCAAATGAGTCTGGGATAGGGGAATGGACATGAGTTTCCCCGTACAGGAGCGTCCGCATGCAGTAGTCTAATATCAGCAGCAATAGGGCCTCGCCCTCAAGTGGGTCCTCCTCTTAGTAGTTCGACATCGTCTTCAGAGACAATGTCGGGGGCATATCAACAACGAGATAAGCGGCAGGGGGCAAATTCCCAACAAGGTAGCCATTAGTAGGCTCTGCTACGACTTTAGGCAGCGCACAGAGGGCTGAGAGTCGTCGTTGTCTGTGCCGGTAGTATCAGAAATGTACACCTCGTGCTTCGATGAAACTATGTCGTCTGATACTATGGTCATGGGATTTGTAGTGCCCGTCTTTCTAGTACTTGATGAAAGCATGACGTTTGTAACACAAACACATATACGTATAATAATCAATCATATAGTCATATAAACATGTAGTCACCACGTAACCTTCAAATTATCCTTCTAGTCCCACTAGCCAACACTTCTAGTCCCACTAGCCAACACTTCTAGTCCCACTAGCCAACACTTCTAGTCCCACTAGCCAACCCTTCTAGTCCCACTAGTCAACACTTCTAGTCCCACTAGTCAACACTTCTAGTCCCACTAGTCAACACTTCTAGTCCCACTAGCCAACACTTCTAGTCCCACTAGCCTCCTACCTCAGCCTCCCAGACTGAGTCTAAAATAACGAATAAAATGTGCTCAACATTTGTTTGTAAAAATTTGTGGATCTGGACTTAAGTGGTATGCAGTAAAATGTTTTCGTGAGAGCCCTAGTGATCATAGTCTAGACTCGAGACAGAATCCTAGTTCGCTATGATCAGAGCTCTGATACCAAGCTGTCACACCCTGGCTTTGCGGAAGCGTGGTTAATTTTGGTGTGACTTCTTAATACCATAGCTTAATCATAACAAGCTATATGAATTTAAAAACCATGCAAGTCATCCATTAAGTTTGAAAATCAAAATACAGTACCATTGTTTTTAACCAACAACCATGACCTTGTTCAACAGCATTACAACTTTATAACGTAACATAAACGTGATTTAGGGATTGTGTCTTGTCCAGGTAAGAGACACAACCCTAAACCCTGATGACTTCATAAAAAGGTGCAGCGGAAAACGTTCCATACCGTGCCAGATCCGTTTAATTTCCTGAAATACATGTGAGTTGAAAAATCAACAATAATGTTGAGCGAGTTCATGTGCAAGTGAGTAAGTAAAACACTTGTAAGTATAAAAGTTTCCTGGTATGTAGCAGTGTAAGAGGACTTGTGATCACCAATGGTTTGCAAGGCCATTAGCATGTTGTGAAATGCAAATAGTAAGACACGACCTAGCCGATTTTTGCGTTGGGCAACCAAGTCACTCCAGGTCCGTTCTGTTGGCCTCAGAGAGGTCCGTTTGGCCTAGAGCTGGGCTCGCTACACCCAGATAGATCTACCGCTTAAGTCCCTTGGTGTTCTAACTACCCATTCACATGATCTAAACCTCCTTACGTTAATCATACCGTGTATAAAGTACTTGTAAACAAAGTAACATGTATTTCACCCCCGTAGTTAAGAAAACTGAAAACAGTTAGAGAAAAGGGGGACATGAACTCACAGTGAATGCGTATCTCTATCAAGCGTCTCCAATACAGTAAGCTGTGCAACGACCTACAAGTGCTAATTCTATTAGACGGACGGCCGTGCTTTAGCTTTACAGTTTATGTTTGCGGGAAATAGTTAGACAACTATTTCGTGTTACATGTCGTATATACTTGGTAGTTATCTTCCTTCCCAAGGATGGGGGATTTAATACATGTGCGTATAATTCCGTCATTAAGTCTCACTTAATCCTTATATATATATCCATCTCCTAAAATATAGGTATTTATCCCAAAATACGTTGTTAAAGTACGCGTTCATAAATATTTCCGTAATTGTGTAAGTTACGTTTTAACATACAGGTGGTAATATAATTACCGGTGTAACTTATATATTTATGGCGAAAGTGTTTGTATTACTTTTGGAGTCGTTATCGTTCGTAAACATTATTTTTACTCTAAAAATAATATTTATGTATTTCACAAAATAATCATAAACAGTGTGTGAAAATATATATTTATCACGTTAATATTTTGTGAAAATCCCACCTCCGAATATTTAGTAATTCAAGTCATGGCGAAATTTATGTTTTGGAATCATGTCAAAAATGATTCTATCACTTGTAATGTAAACAGGTTTAAGTGTTAGGTTTTTAAGAAAATTTCGCCAGAGTTTCCTCTGTAACTGGAGGTGGCCACGCTTTCAAGCGTATCATTTTCTTTTAATAATCAAATCAATCAACTTCTTTATTCAATCAAACAATTTCCGACACAACAAACTAGTCGACAAGTATGTAAATTTGCATAATCGCATGAACTTGTAGTTTTTCCGAATCTATATTGTAAATCCCATTATATTTCGTGGATCTTTATATAAAGTAACTTTAACCTCGTAAAAACCTCGTTTTTAGAGAAATCCGTCTTTACAACTTCTAGTTATTTTTCCCAAAAATAGTTATTTTGTCGAAACATGTGTCACACAAGTGTTTACACACTTGTGCGTTCTAAATATCATTCTTAGTATTGTAAGATCCGTTTCTTAGAAAACATGGTTTCTTTTAAAGTGTGGTCCTTCAAAAGTACCACTTGCAGATACGTAGATCTGCTAGTTTTAAACACCATTGTACCGGTTAAATCACTTTTACACAAGTAAAATTCTTTTACACAAGTTCATGCTCTAAATGTGGTAGTGTTTCACCTTTAACCCTTGTATCTTTCAAAAACGAGCTTATGTGATGATACGTGATTTTACAAAGTCGGGTTAAACGGAGATTCGAGCTACCACATCATAGATCGGGTCTAGATAAACACGAATTTCAAGTACTACGACTTTTACACAAGTTATATGCTATTAACCTCCATTTTTGTGATTTTAGTAGACTTTAAAGTTTCAAAACGCATGTTTACGATATTTAACCGACGAAGGTTCTTTTAACCACTTTGAATATGTGTAAAGACAAGTTTCAAATGATATACCTCTAGCTCAAGGCTAGGGAAGATCTTTGGCGAAAAAGTGGTGGATAAAAGCTAACGGTAGAGGTCCTTCGCGTTCCGCTTGCTCCGGGGCTCCAAATATGAGACCCTTGAAGCTTGAATGATCTTGGAATGCAATGATCACCAACCGAAAATATGATGGTGGGTGTGAGGGAGTTCGGCCGAGAGCTAGTGGGAGGGAGAGAGTGAAAGTTGTGGTGAGTTGTAGTGGTGATTAGTGGTGGTAAATCTCTATTATTTATAACCAAATCAAGTGCCATTACCCAATGAGTAATATGTCCTCTAGATACTAAGCCAACTTATTAAAATAATGAGTCTTGTACTCTTGTGTCCCCTAAGGCTTTTGGGGCCGGTTAGGGACTTGGGGGGGGGGGGGGGGTTGGTTCGATTGTAAGTAGTAATTAGGGAGGTTAGTTATGTTAAGTGGGGTTAACTAAGTACTTAACTTAGTTTGTTGTATGTTACGCGTTATGACGGGTGTTAGGGTAATCAGGGACCCTAACTAGTTCAGAAAATTATAAATAGTGAAAATATTAATATTTTCATGTTCCGGGTAAAGTCCGGGTGTCCGGTTGGATAGTAATCCGTTAAAGTCTTTTGTAACGCTTTAAAGTGTCGTTATTACATTTTTAGTGACGCAATTTGTTTCCAACACTTTAGAAAGTGTCTAGTGTTATATTCTCATGTTCTGGCACTTTATTAGTCAGCTAGAAGCTGGTTTAATTATTAAAGTGCTGTGTTTGGTACTTAAAGTACGTTCTTGGCACATCCGAATCAGTGTATCTTATTTCTAGAGACGCGGTAACACAACCCTTATATTCCTACACTCACTACCAGTGTAGCCAAAATATATGAGGCTCTTAACGGCCTTAGAGGCAGTGTCTGCCTGATGCTGGTTGTATCAGCATGTTCACTGTGTATCCGTTTAGTGCTACTGTGCTTTTTGTGCATCATGTTTGTCACTAGGGTTCAGTATGTAATCAATGTAGTGACAGCAAATAAAGTATGATGCAAGTAAGTGCATGTATCAGTATGCAGGTAGCAGTTTATCAGCTAGTTTCAGTCAAGCACAGTAATCAGGTAGTAATTAATCATTAATTAAGTTGTACGGATACCTGGTTTAGTGCGGGTTGTCACAATTGATGCCCTGGTGATCTCGACTGTACAACATCGATATAAAACAGATAACTTGGATAACATGTACGTTTGTACTTTGATTACATGTACGTTACGACTCACAACTTAGTTGCAATACTTTGTTTATCGAGAAGTAGACAACACGTCACAACGGTATACCGAAATATTATAAATTAGAATATCTTAAAAGTTATGATATAAAACCAATATATACTTAATATAAACTAATATAATAAAATAGTTAAAAATATTAAAACCTAAAAAAGTTATAATATAAGAATAATAAACAAATACTATTTGACTATTCATCGTTAGTTTGTTTTAATATGTATAATAACTAGGTGTTGCCCCGTCCGCGTTGCGATGCGATGACCGAATAATTCTTAACCAATTAAAAAAACAGTACCATAGTTTTGCTAGAAAGAAAAAGTAAAAAAAATGTTAGGCAACTTCTTGAGACGATTTTTAGCTGGGGGCAAAGTCATATTTTTATTTTTACTTGGGAGAAAATCAATTTTTTTCCCGATGGTAAAATCCTAATTTTTAGCTAGCGGCAAAAACATAATTTTATTTTGAACTGGGGGTAAAGACGTAATTTTAAACTTGGGGAAAAACCGTAATTTTAAAGTGGGTATAAAATAATAAACTGGTGTAAAATCGTAATTTTGAGCCGGGGGAAAAAGAAAATTTTATTTTGAACTGGGGCGAAAACGTAATTTTGGCTGAGGGTAAAAGCGTAATTTTTTTACCGAGGGTGAAACCGAATTTTCGGTTTAGCTAGGTGTAAAGTCATATTTTTATTTTGAACCGGAGGAAAATCATAATTTTGAACTGAGTAAAATTGTAATTTTGAGGTAGGGGAAAACCATAATTTTAGGGCGGAAAAGGAATTTTAAACTGAGGGTGAAATCGTAATTTTGAACCGAGTGAAAAATCGTAATTTTTAGCTGGGGGAAAAAGCATAACTTTATTTTGAACTGGGGGCGAAGACGTAATTTTCAACTGGAGGCAAAACCGTAATTTTAAAGCGGGTATAAAATATAAAGCTAAGAAATCTTATTTTTTTACCGATGGCAAAATCGTAAATTTGAGCTGCTGGCAAAAGGGTTATTATATTTTTTTAGTTGGGAGAAAAGCGTATTTTTAAACTGGGGGCAAAAACGTAATTTTAAAGTGGATATAAAATAATAAAATGGTTGGTCCAATATGGGAAGTCTGGCCGCCCATTTAAGCGAATGGCTGGCGAGAACTATTAAAAAAATACGTCAGCATCTTGAAAATGTATGTGTTGATAATTGGAATATATTGCCATATATTATTACAAGAAAAAGGGCCATGTTTTTAATACTATTGTTGAAGGGCATCAAAGAAAAGAATCTGCCATTGGCAGAAGTGGACGCAAATAGAGAAAAAAAAAGAATTATTGTTCAAGTCTTGCATTGGAGCATTGGACCATGACACATCTTCAGCCAACATGAATCATGGTATTGGGCCGTGAAAAAGATCATTGAGGCCAACGATTTGTTTTGAAATCATGTCTTGGGCCATGTGGATCCACTAATAAAACAATTTTATAACAATACCCTAATTATTCCTATTAAACAGAAGACGTGATCAGACAAATAGGGGGAGGACGGCAGCAAGGCACACGACGGCAATATCAGACGTGATCTTGAGGGACGATTTCGAGAGAAGAATTCAAAGAGGAAGCTTGTGATTGAAGAACGTGACTAAAGTTTAGAGCGTGTTCGGTTTGTTCGGTTAGACTTTGTTTTTATTGTTTTCAGTTTATTTAAACTTGAATACTTGAACAATGTTTTCTGAACCTGTTTGCTTTGACTTTATTTATGCTTCGTTCTTGACCATGCTTGGCTAAATTTCTTTGTGCTACCTAGGCCATGGATAACTGTTAGTTTTATTTATGGTTTCTTGGTTTGGTTAATTAATGTTTTGGCTCAGTGTTATGGTAAAAGTGTTCTAAACTAGGTTCTAATGTATATGCGTATTTAATAATTAATGGTTTATATTTGTTCCACCTTTTCTTGGTTAAAATTAATTGCGTATTAATTGAAGCTAGGGTTAGATGATTTCGTTAACTTTGTGTTTTCGACTAAATCTCGTGGTTGCTAGACGTAGTAAACTCTAGGAACAAATTAATAAACTATTTGGTAATTAAATATTCTACCATCTTTGAGACCGAGAGGAGATTAGATGTAGGGTTGTCTTAATCATTAGACGGGTTAGATGTTAATTGCACGAGAGTGAATTACCCTAGGTTTTCTTGTGATTTTAGCAAACCGTGTTAGAACTTAATTAGAGTCACCACCCCGTACATCCCTTACACTACCAGGATGTACCGTTTCTAGTGAGACCGAGAGGTAATCTAGACTTTGGGTACCATAACCTAGTTAGAGAGACCGAGAGGTGATCCGACATTGACCGGTGAGTTTATACGCTTTTCTTGACCCTAGATTGCGACCTGTTTGGAGAATGATCTGCCAGCCAGTTTAGGTCTTGTTTAGTGAACCTTAAGATCCCGGTAGCCAAAACTTAGTTATTCCATTCCAAGAACCGTGAGTGAATTGACATGCATCTTGCCTAGGTAGCCACTTTTCCATCATCTGAATTCATCTAAATTCATTATCTGTTTGCTCTGTTTTCTGCTTTCGTATTTGCTCTCTTATTTAATTTTAGTAGTTAATATAAACCTCAAAATCCAAACAAACCAATTAAGTAATTAGTTGAGTCAGAGTCTAGTTTAGCGTTGCTAGTGTCTCGTGGGTTCGATACTCGGACTTCATTAGGCTTTACTACGTACGATAGGTACACTTGCCTGTCAGTGGTCTAGCATTTAGAGAGTCTTAGTTTATAAATTTAAAACTAGGGTGTCTAGATTAGGTTTAGTTTTTAATAGACCACATTCAGCACATCAAGTTTTTGGCGCCGTTGCCGGGGACACTTAGGCGATAGCGTTATTAGCTTTGACTGAGCTTACTTGTTTAATTGGTCTTATTTGTAGTTTGAGTCTTAGGGTTTGTGTCTAGTAGTAGTGTGTCTAGTCGTCTTTGTAAATATATTTTTATTAGTTAATTTCTTTTATATATTTTTTTATCATGTGTTTTATTTGTGGAGGACCCCATTACACCAAATATTGTCCAAACGATTCGGGGTGTCCCATAGATTTCGATGTTAACCCTCTTGTGCAGCCACAGTCATATCAGTCTTGGAATTGACAACCAAAACAAACAACAGAGGACTTTTGTGACTGGTTTAAGGCTGCTAAGGAAGAAAGTGATAGGGCAATTCAAGCCGCATTTGATATTTTAAATTCACAGAGCTTGAAAAGCCAAGGCCGTTACACTTATGATGTGAATGGAAATTATCTAGGATATCAAACGGCTGAGGGTAAGATGGACTACACAAATCCAGACCCGGGGGGAGAAATGTGCATTAAGAGTCCACTGCAAGGTAAATATTACGATTCTACTTTTAATTATTATAATTCTCATGAATCAGATTTACCCTTGTCTTGTGAGGATAATGTCGTGCAGGTTTCACATTCTGAGCCCTTGTATGAAGAAAATGAGGAACACACTCATGAACCAGAGACGAAAATGGACGTTGAAGTCCCACCTTCGGTTCAACAAGTCGTTAATTCCAGCCATTGGTGTCCCACACCATGGGATATTGATGATGGGTTTTGGAGTGATGATGACGAGGGGATAGTAGAAGAGGCAGAGTTGGAGGTGCCCAACTACACCACAGCCCAGAATGAAGAAGTTGAAGAGGAGCCACTGGACAAGATGGAAGATGAAAAAATTGGTGAGCATGTACCATCTTGGGAAGAGGAGTTTGGTGATGAGTTGGTAGGTTTGCCAACTCTTGAAGATGAAGAATTTGACCCGGTGGGTGATCTCACTTATCTAGAGAAGTTATTTGAAGGTGAACCGACCATGGAGATCAAATATACACCAAACGTAGAAGAGAGAGTGGCTGAGGAGTTTGATAGCCGACCCGTGGAGAAGTTAGAAGATGGACTGCCAACACGATCAAGAACACGGGAGAGGGCGAGAAAGAGCTTGGATCAACACCTTCTGAGGATTCAAGGATTGTACCGAAGAAAGAAGAAGGGGGAACCGTTTGCACAACACCATCCTTCTCATTACATGCCACGAATCAGGTTGGGTCCAGGTAAGTTTAAGTATTGGTGGCCTGACCCGTTTGAAAATGTTAAAAGGTTTATAAATTCCGCCATTAAATTTTTAATTGTTTACGAGGAACGGGTGGAATTAAATGGGTTGAACCGGGTCCAGATAAAGGAGAAACCTCCTGATTAAATTCAAGTGTGGGGAGGTTTGTAGAGTTTGTATTTTGAGTCGTTTATTTTGTACCATGAGAGTCTAACTTAGTAGTTTTGAGTCGTTTTTTTTAGAGTCGGTACTGCTTTGGTTTTGCTTGTTTTTGTTAATGCAGGTTTGGATATGTACCACCCGTACTCAATCTCCATTCCGGTGATTTTGGAGCTGCTTATCAGATATCAGGCATTTTCCAAGTATACTAGTCAGAGTCAGAGCCGATCGCGAATGGAATGCTATACGATCGAGCTGGATTGGACGAGAGTTTTGGAGCATACGCGTTATAAAACCAGCTAAGTCTTTTCCGATTTGCCCTTTGTTTTTTATTTCTTATTTATTTTTAGTCTTTTGAGTCGGTTTCCATCCTACATTGAGGGCAATGTAGAGTTTAAGTGTGGGGATGGGAAACTTGCGTTTAGGTCTTAGTTAGTGAGTCTTGAGTCATAAAAAATTAAAAAAAATTAAAAATTAAAAAAATTTGAAAAAAAAAGAGTTGGTTTTGCGAGTCCCGGTCTTTAGCGCGTAGAAAACAAGAACCTTTTCAAAACGTCGGTCAAAAGCGGTTTAATTGTCGAATCTGCGAGTCGGAGAGCACTTGTTTCTTTAAGTTGCGGGATAGTAGGTTGATTGAATCGGTTTTTGGGAGTAAAAAGGTTTTGGGATGCCTAGGATAGTGGATGGAGCCAGAGAGTTAATTGGTTGTGCATTGTCAATATCGGTAGCCCTTATTTACCACATGATAGTGAGATTTGAGCCTTTATGTGACAACCCTCACCAAACCAGGTATCCGTACCACTTAATTAATATTTAATTACTGCTTAATTACTGTGCTTGCTTACAACTGTGATTAAACTGCTTACTGATTTATGATACATACATACTCTTGCATCACATCTTATATTGTCACTCTATTATTTACACACAAACCTTAGTGACAACCTTAATGCACAAAAGCACAGTGAGCAGACTATACGGATAACCTAGTAAACATGCTGACATAGCCAGCATCAGACAGATTACTGTCTCTAAGGCCAGTATGAGCCGGGAATAGTTTACTACACTAGTAGGGAGTGTAGGGAGTTGAGGATTGTAGAACTGCGTCACTAGGTGATATTTATAGTGACCGGATGTGCCAAAAACGTACTTTAAGTACAAAATTCTGCACTTTAAATAAAAAAAAATTCAGCATTTAAATTAACTAGTAAAGTGCAAAAACATGGAAGAATAGTCCTAGACACTTTCCAAAGTGTTGGTAAATTAATGGGTCACTAAAAATATTATTAACGACACTTTATACACTTATTTAGCACTTTAACGGAGTAATATCCAACCGTACAACCGGACTTAACCCGGAACATAAAAATATTGACAATGACATTATTTTTCCTTTTCTGTGCCAGTTAGGGTCCCCGAATACCCTAACACTCGTTATAATTTACTACCCACTAATAACTAATTTAAATCTCTAAACTAATAAACTAACTAAACATTATCCAACAAGTTCAAAATGAACCAAACCCACCCTATTATAATCGTTCGGTTCCCGGGACACCCTTCCACCTATTTTGAATATTATAATCAAGATGTCAAATATCTAACTAGCATATTATACCTTGGGTATTTAGAGAAGATGGTCTTTAAAGGCAACCGCTAGATTACCAATTTCATTTACATCAAACCACTACTTTTTTTTCTTTTTCTTCTTTTGTCTTGCCTACGGCCGAAGACCACAACCAACACCCAATCACATTCAAGTTTTGATCAAGGCACACTACTAACATACAAAGGTGGAGGATCTCACACAAGGAAGCCCGGTGCTTACGGAATCGCAAGGACCTCACCACAACGCTATTAACCACCCATTTTTCGTCTAGTGTCTTCCCTAGCCCCGAGCTAGTAGTAAGTGTCTCTAAACATCCTCTTGTTCATATTTAACGTGGTTAATAAGAGATTTAACGGGTAAAAATTATGAACACTAGAGATCGAAACTAAAAGTCCACTAAAAATAATAAACATGGTGGTTAATGAATAAATGTTAGTGTAAAACTTTTGAAACTAGTTTTGTTATGATTATTTTTGGTTGTTGATTGCTAGTATGGGAATGGATCGTCATCAAACCCGCTAGATCATGTTCACAAAACATGAACTAGCCTTATGTTTAGCTGTAAAGTTTCTAGATGACGAACCCTTTCCAACATAAACGTGAACTTGTGTAAAAACAATTTTTCTTATAAAACGGAGTTCTAAACTAGTAGATCTACGGATCTACAAGTGGTATTTTCAGAGGACCAAGTGTCAAAAGAAATCATATTTTTAAACCCGGATCTTTCCTAAACAAAGGTGATTTTTGTAAACACACAAGTGTGTAGACACTTGTGTGACAAAAAGTTTTAACAAAGAATTGTTTTTGTAATATTTGACAAGAAGATGTACAAATGCATTTTCTGAAAGAACAAGATTCGTGAGAAACCGATTTTATTTATAGAAAGATCTACTAAAAATATGGGGAAAGTTACTATATAATTCGCACAAACCACAAGTTCATGTGTTTTGCGATTTATATTTATTTGGACTATTTTGATGATGAAACTTTGTTGATTGATGTTGGGAACATTGTTGAATTGAAATTTTAAAAGAAAATGATACGCTAGAAAGCGTGGTCACCTCCAGTTACAGGGGAAACTCTGGTGAAATTTTTCCAAAAATCTAACACTTGGAAATATTTTTATCACGAGTGTTACGAATATATTTTCAACTTGTTTTCCCAATTATCTTTCGCCACAATTTTTATTACAAAACAACCAAGTGTCGGAGGTGGGATTTTTATAAATAAAATAAAACTTGCTAAAATATATATTTAGAATATATATTTTCATAACAACACTTGTGGAAATTTTTGTGATTATTTTGTGAACTACGTAAATATTATTTTTAGGGTAAAAATAATATTACTAGATATTAACGGCTCCAAAATAATACGAACGCCTTCACAATAATTATTTAAGTTACACCGGTATTATTAATACCACCCGAACTTTACAACGTAGCTTACGTATTTTCAGAAAATTCTCATAAGTGTGTATTTTGACAAGGATATTATTTTAGAAAATTAGATGGAATAAAATATAATATTTTTGGGAAGAATATTTATATTTTGGGAATAAAGTACTTTAGACAAATGAAATAAAATATATTTGATTAAGTGAGACTTAATAATATATTTCGAAGTTATACGAACGCACATGTATTAAATCCCCCATCCTTGGGAAGGAATATATTTACAAAATAATTACGAAGTGCAAACACAAAATAGTTGCCTAACTATTTCCCAAAGACATTAAACCTTAAACTAAGGCACGGCCGTCCGTCTAATAGAAGTTAGTACGTGTAGGTCGTCGCACAGCAGATTTTCTGGGAGATACTTTTTAGAGACGCACTTCGGTGAGTTCATGTCCCATTTTTCTCTTAACTGTTTTCAGTTTTCTAAACTGCGGGGGTGAAATACATGTTACTATGATTACGAGTACTTTTTATACACGGTATGATTAGCTAAGGAACTTACAACTAGATCAAGTGAATGGATAGGCTATTATCGTAAGACCATTAATCCTTGTATAAGGACCGAGAGGCATGAGTGATAGATCTATCGGGTGTTGCGAGCCCCACACATGGGCCAGCGTGTGGCTGCATGTGGTGACTATGTCGTTCCGCCGGAAGGACCGGTATGAAATTCGCGTTACAGGTTTGAGTGCTTCCTAGGCCATTTCACTTATTAATGTATTAGCTACACATTAATCGATCTCTTTTTCCTTATTTGCTACATACCAGGGTTTTTATACATACAAAGGTTTATTTACTCACTTACACATGAACTCGCTCAACATTATTGTTGATTTTTCAACTTACATGTATTTCAGGGAATTAAAGATCTGGCGCGGTATGTTATGTTTTCCCGCTGCATATGGGTTCCGAGGTCATCCCGGTTTAGGAAATGTGACTTTTTCCTGGACGAGTCACAAATCTTAAACTGCGTTTTATTCATGTTGATGTTTATGTCTTTCAAAACAATGTTTTATGTTTTGGTGTTGTAGTCTCTAAGACAATGTTATGTTACTTCGGTTTTTAAAACTTAAATCTATGGATGATCTTGCATGGTTTTATTATCATATAGCTTTGTTATGATTAAGCTATGGTATTAAGAAGTCACACCAAATTAACCACGCTTCCGCAAAGCCAGGGTGTGACAGCTTGGTATCAGAGCTCTGATCATAGCGAACTAGGATTCCTTCTCGAGTCTAGACTATGATCGCTAGGGCTCTCATGAAAACATTTTTACACTGCATACCACTTAAGTCCAGATCCAAAACTTTTTACAAACAAATGTTGAGCACATTTATTTATTATTTATAGGCTCAGTCTGGGAGGCTGAGGCTCGGTCTGGAAGACCGAGGCTCGGTCTAGGAGACCGAGGCTCGGTTTAGGAGACCGAGGTAGTTGGCTAGTGGGACTAGGAAGAGAAGTCTGAGAGGCTGGAAGAATTGGCTAGTGGGACTAGGAAGAGCAGTCTGAGAGGCTGGGAGAATTGGCTAGTGGGACTAGGAAGAGCAGTCTGAGAGGCTGGGAGGCTAGTGGGACTAGGAAGATCAGTCTGGGAGGCTGGGAGGCTAGTGGGACTAGGAGAATTATTTGATTGCTTACTTGGTGACTAATGTGCTTATATGATTATATGATTGATTGTTGTACGTATGTGTGTTTGTGTTACAAAAAGTCATGCCTTCATCGGATACTGGAGAGTCGGACACTACAGATCCCACGACCATAGTATCAGGCGACATAGTTTCATCGGAGCACGAGGTGTACACTTCCGATACGACCAGCACAAATGAGGACGACTTTCAGCCATTTGCACTGCCTGATGTCGTAGCAGAGCCTACTGATGGCCATCTTGTTGGGGATTTGCCACTCGCGGTGATCCCTGCCCCTGTGCCCCTTGCCGCTTATCCCGTCGTTGATATGCCCTCCGACGTTGTCTCTGACGACGATGTCGATCTATTAGAGGAGGACCCACTTGAGGGCGAGGCCCTATTGTTGCTGGTGATAGCCTACTGCTTGCTGACGCTCCTGCAGAGGAGGCTCATGCCCATTCACCTGTCCCAGACTCATTTGAGCCTGTGGCGTCCGCATCTTTGCATATATAGGGAGTGCAGCACCACTCACACTACGCCGACCCTGATATGGCGTCATCAGCTGCACCAGTTCCCGCACACAACTTTGAGTTTGATCGCGATATTGAGGACGATTCTGTTTTTCCACCTGGTTTTGATCCAAACCATGACATTGAGTTCATACACTTAGACCAGCCCTTGGAGGATTCTGTAGTCCCTGTCGACCCTATGTTTGTTGAACCAGCTGATTTTGAGATGGATTTTGTTGATCCGGAGCCGGCTGTGGCCCCTGAGCCAGGCGTTGCTCCTGACCTCGCATTGGAGCATGACCCTGTTCATGCCAATGCACCTGCTGTTGCTCCTTGATTGATCATCTGCTTGGACGAGAGAAAATTGGGGTAACTGTGCAAGACAATTTATTATTACGGGGGCCCACGTAATAACGACTTGTAGTGCACAGAAATCCTGGTGGACTCTGCGGGTCAAACTAATGAAAACCAATGTAGCAGTAAATAACTAAAACACGAATGACCAAGGCGATGTAGCCTCGAGTTCATTCAATTACAAGCAATAAGCCAATTTGGCAAGCCTATGTGAAGGCTCAGAAATTTATTTCCCCACTCATACATTGAGTATATTTACGTGTAAAATTGGGTGATTACATGATGGCTTATGGTGCTGTGTAACTCATAGACAATTGAAACGTTGTCAAACCCGCTTCATACCACTTCGACAGAAGAGAATGTCACCCGGACGTGACACAAACACCAGTATGTTGCCAAGGACAGAAGCCGAGCTGCAAGAACGCATCTCACAGGCAATTGCACGACTTAAAGCCCTCCGCTCTAAGCACAGCGATGGCACTACTGGGAACAAACCCCCCCTCCAACTGGCTGCACCTATAAGCAGTTCCTGAACTGCAAGCCTTTGAACTTTGACGGAACAGGAGGCGCCGTTGCATTTGTTAGTTGGTCCGAAAAGATTGACTCCATCCTAAGAATGAGTAACGGTTCGCCCCAACAGAGTGTTACCTATACCTCGGGGTTATTTCTAGATGACACACTCTCATGATGGAACCTTCAGGTTCAGACCCTTGGCACAGATGCTGCTTATGCACTGAGCTGGGACGAGCTCAAAGGAATGATGGAGAAGAAATACAATTCTAGGGCTGGAATCCAGAAGCTTGAGGTGGAGTTCTGGAATTGAAAATGGACGGACCAGAGATTCCTGAATACGTCCAGCAATCTCACGACTTGTCTAGGGTCGTCCCCTACTTAGTCAAACCGGAGTTCAAAAGGATTGAACGATTCATATGGGGACTTGCACCCCAGATCAGGGGCATGGTTACTACCTCGAAGCCCTCAACCATTACAGAGGCTATCGATATGGGTGATTTATTTATAACATGAGATGTTATGTGTTGATATTACATACGTACACTTTACTTACTATCACCTGACCAACGTGAACCATCTTTTAGAAGATGCCACCAAAACGCGATCCGCGCATGCCTGCCAACGAGGCAGGACTTCAACAAATCATCGCTGCCGCCATTGCACAGTACGCAGCCTCACAAGGAGGAACTAGCGGAAGTAATTCAAACAATAACGGCAACAACAATCCACCTCATGGGTGCACATACAAGCAGTTTCTTGACTGCAAGCCTGTCAACTTTGATGGCACCGGAGGTGCTGTCGCTTTTGTTCGTTGGGCCGAGAAGACTGAATCTGTTCTCTGCATGAGCAAATGTGCACCAGACCAGCAAGTCACCTACATTTCTGGGCTATTTTTGGATGGAGCCCTATCTTGGTGGAATTTGCAAGTGCAGACACTTGGTGAAGTTGTTGCCTACGCACTAACATGGCCCGAACTGAAGGAACTAATGCGCAAAAAGTATTGTTCTCGCGCTGAAATCCAAAGATTGGAAACTGAGTTCTAGCATTTGAAGATGGAAGGTCCGAAGATCGCGGAATATGTTCAGAGGTTTCACGACCTGTCGCATGTGGTACCCTATATGGTCACTCTAGAATTCAAGCGGATTGAACGCTTCATTTGGGGATTAGCTCCTCAAATCATAAGCATGGTGACCTCCTCTAAGCCTGCAACAATTACTGAGGCAATCGATTTGAGCGTGGCTCTCACTGAGGAGGCTATCCGCCTGAACAAGTTCGATGAGATCGAGACCAGGAAGAAAGAGACTCACGTCGAGTCATCCGGAGGTAACAAACGAAAGTTCTCGAACTTCAAACAAGGCACTAGTGGTGTTGTTAAGAAAGGAGAGCCAAACGCGCCAGCTCAGGTTACAGCTGGTGGTGGGAAGAAAGGAAAGGGATATATGGGCACCCAGCCCAAGTGCAACACCTGCCAGCGTCACCATTCTGGCCTATGTGGTTTGAAGGTATGTGAAGCGTGTGGGAAACCTGGCCACTCGAAGGATTCTTGTTGGGCCACTGTTGGCCAGGGAGGCCAAGGAGGATTTGGAAACAGAAACAATAACCGGGGTGGAATTGGAAATCGCCCACAAGGAAACAATGGAGGTAATGGGAATCGAGGCAACAATGTGAATCAAGTGGGCGCTGTGAATCATAACCAAAGGAATAACCAAGCTAGAAATGGAGGTGGAAACGGGCAAAGACCTGGATGCTTTAACTGTGGTGATATCGGGCACTTTAAGAGGAACTGCCCAGAGTTGAACCAAGCCTGTGGAAGAGTGTTCAATATCGAAGCGAGGGAAGCGCGCCAGGATCCCAATGTCGTTACTGGTACGTTCCCTGTAAACCAACGCTATGCATCCGTTTTATTTAATACTGGTGCCGACTATAGCTTCGTATCGTTAGAATTTAAGAATATGCTGGGTTTAGCCGCTAGTAAGTTAGATATTCCCTACTCAATCGAATTGGCTAAAGGGAAGTTAGTAGAAGCCAATGAAGTGATCAGAGGTTGTGCAATCGAGTTGGGAGAACGTGAGTTTGCTTTGGATCTACTACCAGTCCAGCTGGGGAGTTTTGACGT
Source organism: Helianthus tuberosus (assembly GCA_030545235.1). Lineage (NCBI taxonomy): Eukaryota > Viridiplantae > Streptophyta > Magnoliopsida > Asterales > Asteraceae > Helianthus > Helianthus tuberosus. Next base: position 146,347,341 of record CM060393.1, read on the forward strand.
GGTAGTAGGGATGGATTGGTTATCAAGTAACAAGGCAGAAATTGTTTGTCACGAAAAGGTTGTTCGTATCCCGACCGAAGATGGCGAAACAATTGTGGTACATGGCGAAAAGCGCGATACGCCGTTAAGAATTATCAGCTGCCTCAAAGCGCGAAAGTGTTTGCAAAAGGGGTGTGCAGCCTTCCTGGCACACATTGTAGACAAGAAAGCTGCAGAACCGAAGATCGAAGACATCCCTGCCGTGAGGGAGTATCCGGAAGTCTTCCCGGAGGACTTGCCTGGACTGCCACCTCAGAGGCAAGTGGAGTTTCACATCGATTTAGTCCCAGGCGCCGCGCCTGTGGCTAAGGCACCTTATAGACTTGCCCCGTCTGAGATGCAAGAATTGTCGACACAACTTCAAGAGTTATTAGACAAGGGATTTATCCGACCAAGCTTCTCGCCTTGGGGAGCTCCGGTCCTGTTTGTCAAGAAGAAGGACGGTAGTTTTCGAATGTGCATCGACTACCGGGAGCTGAACAAGTTGACGATCAAGAATAGATATCCTCTGCCAAGAATTGATGATCTGTTTGATCAACTGCAAGGTTCAAGCTTTTATTCAAAGATCGATCTTTGATCTGGATACCATCAGCTAAGGATACAAGAGGAGAGTATCCCGAAAACAGCCTTCAGAACTCGTTATGGACATTACGAGTTCCTAGTTATGCCGTTTGGGTTGACAAACGCGCCTGCTGTTTTTATGGACCTAATGAACAGAGTTTGCAAGCCGTACTTGGATAAGTTCGTGATTGTGTTTATCGACGACATTTTGATTTATTCAAAGACGAAGGCTGAACACGAACAACATTTAAGAGCCATTTTGGGGTTGCTGAAAAAGGAACAGTTGTATGCCAAATTCTCTAAGTGCGAGTTTTGGCTACGTGAAGTCCAATTCCTTGGACACATGGTTAATGGAAATGGAATCCATGTTGATCCCACAAAGATCGAGGCGATAAAAAGCTGGGAGACTCCAAAGACGCCGACCGAGATTCGCCAGTTCTTAGGTTTGGCTGGCTATTATCGAAGATTCATTGAGGATTTTTTTTTCTAAAATCACTCAACCCCTTACCGCGCTCACACAGAAGGATAAGAAGTTTGATTGGGGAATCAAACAGGAAGAAGCGTTTCAATTATTGAAGAACAAACTTTGTGATGCGCCGATCTTAGCACTACCAGAGGGTACAGATGATTTCGTGGTATACTGTGACGCCGCACGACAAGGATTGGGTTGCGTGCTGATGCAACGCTAGAAAGTTATAGCTTACGCGTCACGTCAATTGAAAGTTCATGAAAGGAATTATACCACGCATGATTTGGAGCTAGGCGCAGTGATATTTGCTTTAAAGATCTGGAGACACTACCTATATGGTACGAAATGTACAATTTTTACAGATCATAAGAGCCTACAACACATATCCAACCAGAAGGAGTTGAATATGAGACAAAGACGATGGGTTGAGTTGTTAAATGATTACGATTGCGAGATAAAGTATCATCCAGGGAAGGCGAATGTGGTTGTCGACGCCCTAAATCGAAAAGAGAGGATCAAGCCCATAAGGGTTAGGGCTTTAGAAATGATTATCCAAACCAATCTTTCCTTGCGCATTCGTGCCGCGCAGAAAGAAGCTCTTAAGGAATGAAATCTTGAAGAAGAATATCTCCGTGGGATGGAGAAGCTATTGGTGCCAAACGAGGAAGGAACGTTATGTTTTGAGAAAGGGATTTGGGTTCCTCTGTTTGGTGGTTTAAGGAAAGTTGATTTTGATGAAGCTCACAAATCGCGGTACTCTATCCATCCAAGAGCGGATAAGATGTACCAAGATCTCAAGGATTACTATTGGTGGCCTAGGATGAAGGGTGATGTTGCCGTTTATGTGAGCAAGTGTCTAACGCGCGCTAAGGTGAAAGCGGAATACCAGAAGCCTTCAGGACTTCTGCAACAACCTGAGATTCCCAAGTGGAAATGGGAACAAATCTCCATGGATTTTATTACAAAGTTGCCAAGAACGCCAAGAGGCCATGACACTATTTGGGTAATAGTGGACCGATTAACGAAGTCAGCGCACTTCTTACCTATCAGGGAGAAGGGTAATACGAGCAAGTTGGCTGAAATTTACATGAGAGAAATCGTCACGCGCCATGGAGTACCTCTCTCGATCATCTCTGATAGAGATGGACGTTTCATATCAAGGATTTGGCAATCCTTCTAAGAAGCTTTTGGCTCACAATTAAATCTGAGCACTGCATTTCACCCTCAGACCGACGGTCAAAGCGAGCGGACTATTCAGACCTTGGAAGATATGCTGAGAGCATGTGTTATGGATTTGGGCGGTAGCTGGGATAAGCATTTGCCACTGGTCGAATTTTCATACAACAACAGCTACCACACCAGTATTGGAGCCGCGCCATTTGAAGCTCTTTACGGACGCAAGTGTCGATCACCCCTATGCTGGGCTGACGCAGGTGATAAGCAGCTTGTTGGTCCCGAAATCGTCCAAGAGACGACAGACAAGATTGCGCAGATTCGAAAACGCATCGAAGCAGCTCGCGACAGACAGAAAGCCTATGCAGATCCAAACCGGAAACATTTGGAATTCCAAGTTGGGGATATGGTTTTATTGAAAGTTTCACCCTGGAAGAGTGTGGCACGCTTCGGAAAGCGTGGGAAGTGGAATCCGCGCTACATTGGCCCTTTCAGAATTTTGGAAAGAATAGGGCTAGTAGCATACAAGCGGGACTTACCTGCTGAACTAAATGGAGTTCACGATACATTTCACGTATCCAACCTGAAGAAAAGTCCAACTCAAGATACCGTTGTCATTCTCACCGACGAGATTCATGTTGACGACACGCTCCATTTCGTTGAAGAACCTGTTGAGATTACGGATTGGAAAGTAAACAAGACTCGCAGGAGCAGTGTCAAACTCGTCAAAGATCGATGGAATGCTAGGCATGGACCTGAATTCACGTGGGAACTTGAGGATCGAATGAAAGAGAAATACCCCCATTTATTTCCCAAGAACCCTGCATCTAGAAGCAGAGCTTAAATTTCGGGATGAAATTTCTTTAACGGGGGGAGAATGTGACAACCCTCACCAAACCAGGTATCCGTACGACATAATTAATATTTAATTACTGCTTAATTACTGTGCTTGCTTACAACTGTGATTAAACTGCTTACTGATTTCTGATACATACATGCTCTTGCATCACATCTTATACTGTCACTCTATTATTTACACACAAACCTTAGTGACAACCTTGATGCACAAAAGCACAGTGAGCACACTATACGGATAACCTAGTAAACATGCTGACATAGCCAGCATCTGACATATTACTGTCTCTAAGGCCAGTATTGTCACACCCCGGATTTCCACGTGTCACCGGTGGGGGAGTATCGTGACGTGGTTGGCAACATAATAGTCAAACAACACAATATTTAAATGCACAGCGGAAGCGATATATAGATTTAATTCAACCAAACGATATTGTAATATGAAGTATCACAAATAGTCGAATATAATCCACAGGTAGATCAAATAAAATAAAAAGGAAACAAATGTTCAACAGATATGACATCCAAGCTGGCGAGACTTAATGTGGATGCTAGGAGACAAGCCAGCCTATTTCGCGTAGTACCTGCACTCAATCTTTTTAAGAAAATACGTCAGTTTACACTGGTAAATACAATCAACCGACTCATTTTGAAAAGAGTTTAAGAAATGCATTTAAGGCACAAGGCACAAATATTTTATAACTTGGGATAATTATTTAATATATAAACTTGTAAAGGATTTACATGTTCCTTATGCGTTCAGTAGCCCGGATCGAGCCGGGTTAAAGATCAATTAACACACCACTTAAATTATGAGACACTACAGGTGTACGCCTACACCAGAGTGCTAAGGTCGTGGCCATTTCGTAAAATGATGCCAGGGATATCCGGGACACGGTCATTAACCCCCCAAAGGCTTTAAGCAACAAAACAAATTAAACGGAGACATCTCAATAATTTAACCATAATAAGATTAAATATTCAACGCCCGACCAAGCGGTATTTTATATACCTTACCCAAGCCCGTATAGGGAAATAAGTTAAAAGTATTTACCTGAGCAAGTATAGTTCAAAATCAGCGAGTGCGGGTATCTTTTACTGGTTCTCCTAATCTGGAACGAAGGTTTATAATAACCTATTAGAATCCTAACGGGTCTTTAGTTAAGCTTACGCTTAGACCGGTTAGTTTTAAAGATACGGTTCGTACGCACGATTAAGCGAAGACCGGATAGAATGTGATTTAGACCCGACAAGTTTGAAGACTTGTTTAATATGGGTATATGATACACATTCTGGATTTTGAGAATAAACCGATAAGGTTTGACCCGTTTCGGCTAATTTATGTAAACTAGTTACATAAACCGAACCGAACGCGCATAAAGCGTAACGGGTATCCGTAAGAGTCCTAAACAGGTTCCCTAAGTTAATACACCTTAAATAAGTTGTGATATCAGTAGGATATCACCCATGATGCCCAAAACGAGTTTAATCTCTTAATAAGTCCCGTAGGGGTATTTTGGTCATTTTAAAGATTATAAAAGGATTAAATTAGGTTTCTATGAACCGGGTCTGATTACATCAGTAAAATAGCTTATATTAACAGGTTATAACATTTGGTTATAAGTCTTATATGTTAAAATAGTTTTAAACCCAAACTATGCGTATAATACGCGTATAAAGCCGTTTTAAGCGACGTACGGTTTAAAATACGATTCTGAGTTTCCTGATCAGTTAAACAGGTTCAAAACACTCTAATTAATATTTAAAATCAGTAGCAATTGGATTGGCGTTAAAAGGATTTGTAAAACTCATTTTATGGCCGAAAAGGGTATATTCGGTATTAACCGAATTAAGGCGCTAATCCAAGCTTATGATCAGTTTAAAAATAATTAAAAATCTTCAAAAATCCCAAAATATTATATTACATCAGTGAGTAAAAGGTTTGGTGTCAAAAATTGGGTTTAGATAGGCTTTACGCTAATGACGTCATTTATGTATTAAGAATCGCCATAATTACGTCATTAAGCATAAGTCCTAATCTAGACCTCCGATTATCGTGAAATTTTCGGGACATGCATAATAATCAATAACTAAGATTATGGCATTTCCACTTTTCCCAAAATCTCGTTTTATGGTCATAAGGGCATTACGGTCACTATTTAGGCGATTAACGGAAACATCGGACGATTAGGGATTCGAGTGGTATAAACGCAGAGGTTTATACACACGTGTATCTAGGTCCTAAAGGAACCTTAAGGCATGTCTAAACCTATAAGAATCGGGTCAGAACTGAGGTCAACGCAAAAGTCAAACTTTTGCGTCTTTCAGCTCCGAATCGGTTCTAAATAGAAAGTTGTCGAATCAAACAAGCGTAGACAAGTTTTTATACTTATTTTCAGTTTATATGAGTGTCAAAACAGATTACACGCCCTTCGTATCATTAAATATGCGATTATCATTTCTGTTGACTTTTCGGGTAACCTTTGACTCGACAAACGACATAGTTAGGATTAAAATCAGTGAGAGCCCTTTTAGGGTTTTAATACTCATATAATTACCAACTCGTAACAACTTTCGTTTCGACAAATCTCTGGATCGTTTGTGTTTTATCGCCAAGTCAAACCGTAGTTACGACGGTTTGATTTCTAGGCTATAAACGATGTAAAACTGAATCGAGAAGGATTAAGAGCACTTACACAAGTCTAATGGATGATATGGAAGTCTTGTGAATGACCCGTAAGCTCCTTTGATGTCCAGAAGTTGATATGTGTTTGTATGTTGAACACGAGACTATCGACAAGGACTTTGATCTTTCTTCTTTGATTCCAAATGGGTGAATGATGATCAATGATGAATGTATATGGCTTTTATAAGTTGTATACTAATGTATACCAGCCCCTAGTATCGAAAACCATCAATATAAGTCGGTTATAAGGCACGAACAGACACCTGCCCATGCAGCAGGTCATTTTCTGCATCTGTAGGTCTCAGGCGGCCCGCTTTATGTTTAGCCGATCCTGATGCGGGCCGCTTGGGACCCCGGATCAGGTAAACATGTTTCCTTGTTTTGCATTTTGGTCCCTAGTCCCCCGAAAGGTCGTTTTCAAGTCCAATCTTTCACAAGAAGCTTTGATATTTAATATTTGGGGCTTTAAGACTTATACCCACTTTGTCAAGTCCTCGGGTAACTTTTGTGATCACCCGAAAAGCCCTAAATTTCCACGTTGACGATTCTAACCCTTGCACACGAATTTTATCACAACTTGCTCATACGATAACGAAACTTGGTGAAATTTTTATGGTACATTCTAGTGAGCATAATTAATCGTTACAAAGCTTAGGGTTTGTCAAAAGGTCACTCAGAGGTATAATTTCAACATGTTGGCACATTTAACCCCTGTAGTTTGTAATCTCTCACCTTCTTCCACAATTCGCCTCGTATGATCCATGATCTATTCGTTTAAGGTTATAAACATCATGTAGGGTTATTGCAAAGTGTAATTATTCATTGTTGACACTTTGAACCCTTCTATTTACACAGTTTCACTGTTTGTCAACTTTGGTCCTCCAAGAGCAATCTTTCACACGTTCAAACATTATGACACGTGTCAAGACCTTATAGGACGTAAATTTTCGAGGTGTTACATCCTCACCCCCTTAAAATAAATCTCGACCCGAGATTTACTGAAACAAGTAAGGGTACTTTTCTTTCATCGTGGATTCAACTTCCCACGTGAATTCGGGACCTCTTCGGGCATCCCATTTGACCTTTACAAAAGGTATATGCTTCCTTCGAAGATTCCTTACCTGTCGATCTTCAATCGACATAGGTTTTTCAACAAATTTCAAGCTCTCATCGATATGCACATCTGTATAGGGTATAATCACTGATTCGTTAGCGGAGTCAGCGAAACACTTCTTCAGATTGCAGATGTGGAACACATTGTGTATACTACTGAGCTCTTCAGGTAAGTTTAACTTGTAGGCAACTGACCCGACACGTTCGATAACCTCGAAGGGTCCTATGTATCTCGGGCTTAGCTTACCTTTCTTACCAAATCGCATCACTCCTTTCCAGGGTGACACTTTAAGTAGGACTTTGTCACCTACTTCGAAGTGAAAATCCTTACGATTTGGATCAGCGTAAATCTTCTGCCTATTCCGGGCAGCTTGGAGATTGTTACGAATCTGGACAATCTTGTCCGTCGTTTCAAACACGATCTCTGGTCCCGATAACTGGACTTCTCCAACCTCCGCCCAACAAACAGGCGATCTACACTTTCTACCGTATAATGCCTCAAAAGGCGCAGCCTTGATGCTGGTATGGTAGCTATTGTTGTAGGAGAATTCGATCAATGGCAGGTTCTTATCCCAGCTACCTCCCAAGTCGATTGCACATGCACGTAGCATGTCTTCTAACGTTTGAATAGTACGCTCACTCTGACCGTCTGTCTGTGGATGGTAAGCCGTACTAAAGTTCAAACGTGTGCCCAAAGATTGTTGGAAGCTTTTCCAAAAGTGCGACGTGTACCTAGTATCTCGGTCAGAGATAATAGCTACAGGTATGCCATGTAAGGCTACAATCTTATCAACGTACAGTTGGGCTAACATATCGGAGCTGTAGGTCTCCTTAATGGGTAGGAAATGTGCTGACTTAGTCAGTCGGTCGACTATCACCCAGATGGTGTCATTTCCTTTCCTTGTCTTGGGTAGCTTGGTGATAAAATCCATAGTTACCATTTCCCACTTCCATGTAGGAAGTTCGGGCTGTTGTAGCAATCCTGACGGTTTTTGATGTTCTGCCTTGACTTGTGCACACGTCAAGCATTTTGCTACATAGGTAGCTACAGACTTCTTCAAGCCTATCCACCAATAGTTTGCCCTTAGATCCTGATACATTTTATCAGCTCCAGGATGAACGGAGTATTTGGAACTATGGGCTTCCTGGAGGATAACATCACGAAGTCCTCCATAAAATGGAACCCATATCCGTCCATTCAATCTAAGAATTCCATCCTTACTAAGAGATAACTGCTCCTCAGTTACTCCGAGCTTCTCGTTAGGATAGTTAGCTTCCAACACAGCTTCCTTCTGTGCAGCTAACAACCTTTCCATCAAACCGTTCTTTATTTCCATGCTCTTGGCATTGATTCGGATGGGTTTCACCCTCTCCTTCCGACTCAAGGCATCGGCGACTACATTCGCCTTGCCGGGATGGTATCTTATTTCACAATCGTAATCATTAAGAGTTTCCATCCAACGGCGTTGCCTCATGTTCAAGTCCTTCTGGTTGAACAGATGTTGAAGGCTTTTGTGATCAGAATAGATCACACATTTTATTCCATATAAGTAGTGCCTCCACAGTTTTAGTGCGAATACAACGGCACCCAACTCTAGGTCGTGGGTGGTGTAATTCTTTTCGTGCACCTTTAACTGACGTGAAGCATAGGCAATGACTTTGCCTTTCTGCATAAGCACACATCCCATCCCGGTGTGTGATGCATCACAATAAACTACAAACTCCTCTAATCCCTCAGGCAATGTCAGTACTGGAGCATTGCTCAGCTTCTGTTTCAGAATATCGAAGGATTCCTGCTGCTTAGGACCCCAGTCAAACTTAATCTTCTTACGTGTCAGCGAAGTCAGGGGTGCAGCAATCCTTGAGAAGTTCTCTATGAATCGCCTATAGTATCCTGCCAAACCTAGGAAGCTACGAATTTCTGTAGGCGTCTTTGGCTCATGCCAATTCATGACAGCTTCAACTTTAGCGGGATCTACTTGGATGCCCTGCTCACTAACAACATGTCCAAGAAATTGGACTGCTCGAAGCCAGAATTCACACTTTGAGAACTTGGCATAGAGCTTCTCTTTATGAAGTAGTTCCAAAATACAGTGAAGATGCTTCTCGTGGTCAGCTTGGTTCTTTGAGTAGATGAGGATATCATCGATGAAAACGATGACAAATTTATCCATGTAAGGCTTACAGACGCGATTCATGAGATCCATGAATGCGGCTGGTGCATTTGTGAGCCCAAAAGGCATCACTAGGAACTCGTAATGACCATAACGAGTCCTAAATGCAGTCTTGTGCACATCTTCATCTCTAACCTTCAATTGATGGTAGCCTGACCTCAAGTCAATCTTTGAGAAGAAACTTGCCCCTTGAAGTTGATCGAACAGATCGTCGATTCTGGGCAAAGGATACCTATTCCTGATAGTAACCTTATTAAGCTCGCGGTAGTCGATGCACAGACGCATCGATCCATCCTTCTTCTTGACGAATAAAACTGGTGCTCCCCAAGGAGACGAACTAGGTTTGATGAAACCTTTGGCTAGAAGATCATCTAGCTGCGTCCTCAATTCCTTCATCTCCGTTGGTGCCAACCTATAAGGCGCCCTTGCAACTGGTGCTGATCCAGGAATAATGTCAATCCTGAATTCCACTTGCCTATCTGGTGGCAAACCAGGTAGTTCTTCAGGAAATACTTCGGGGTATTCAGAAATGACTGGGATATCTCCAATCTTGGGTTTCGGTTCATCAATAATCACCTGTGCCATGTAGATGACACAGCCCTTCTTCAAACACTTTGAGTCCTTGAGTATTGACATCTTCTCGGGTAGCCCATACTGGGTATCTCCCTGGATAGTAAGTGATTCACCAGACGAAGTCTTGATTATCACTTGCTTCTTATTGCAAATAATCTGGGCCTGGTTATGTGATAACCAGTCCATACCCAAAACTATGTCGAAACCGGCTAGTTTTAAAGGAAGTAGGGATAAAGGAAAAGAGTGATTCCTAATGGATATGAAACATCCATCTAATAAGGTTGAAGCGGTTTCTATTGTGCCATCGGCTAGTTCCACCTCATACTTCACACTTAAAGTTCTAACAGGTAGTTTTAACAATTCACAAAACTTATTATCTACAAACGACTTATCAGCGCCTGAATCAAATAACACTCTCGCATAAACATCATTTACGAGAAAGGTACCTGTTATCACGTTGTCGTCCTTGACGGCTTCCTTTGCATCCATTCTGAAGACCCTTGCATTGGTCTTCCTAGCCTCTTCCGGCTTCTTGGCATATTTTGGGCAATTGCTCTTGATGTGCCCTTTTTCATTGCAACCATAGCAAGTTGCATCCTTTATTTTCTTGCAATCCACGGTTTTGTGTTCCCTGGATTTGCATAAACCACAAGCAAAAGGCTTCGATTGTGATTGAGAGTTGGATTCAAACCTGCACTTGCCAAAGTGCTGCCTCTTGCAGATTTTACATTTGGGTTTTTCACCCGACTGCAGGCCATCCCTCCTAAAACCTGACCCTTTCTTCTGGTCATTGTTTCCCTTCTGCTTCTTGTCTGTACGACGTGAGTTGTCATCCTCACGCTTCCTCTTTTCGGTGTCACTTTTCCTCTGTGACCTTTGCCTAACAGCATCCAAGGTAAGGGACAATGAAATGTCCGTTACTGACCGAAAAGTAGTTGGTCTCGAGGCCTTCACATTCGCCTTGATCTCCGGTTCCAACCCTCCAATGAAACGAGCTATACGTTTAGGCTCCGGACTTACCAAGTAAGGAACCAACCTCGACAAAGTGTTGAAACTGGTTAGGTAGGCCTGACAGTCAAGGTTCTTCATGACCAGCGCCAGGAAGTCAGATTCAATTCTCTCAACCTCATGTTGAGGGCAGAAATTTTCTTTGATTTGTGCCATGAACTGCTCCCAGGTCATGTTGTATAATGGAACCTTTCCTGTAGCCTGGATCAATGATCTCCACCAGGCTAGGGCTTCTCCTTTGAACGACTGTGAGACAAACTTCACAATATCCCTTTCATGGCAACCACTAATATCCACCACAGTATCCATTTCATCCATCCACGTCATGCAATCAACAGCTCCTTTTTCCCCATTGAAGTCTCTGGGTTTGCACGACACGAAGTACTTATATGTGCAACCCCTATTACGAGGTTCTTGGTTCTGCACAACTCTTTGGGATGGATTACTCCTTTGATTCGAGGAGTGGTGAGTATTACTGTTGTGGGCAGTGTGGGTCCTGGAGGGTGTTCTAGTGTGTGATGCAGAATGGGTCCTCGTATGGGTACCACTTGATCCATGGTGCTGTCTACCCATAGCTATATTAACCGCATTATTTATCATAGCTTGCAACTCTGGACCTGCTACGTTAACTTGGGCATTATCATTCACTATCCCTGGGTGACTGTTGACCTCGTTTGAGTCTGCCATGTATCTTGAACTGTAACACATTGGCAATAATTTATTGGTGAGTTTATTATATAATTGTCTTTTATGGCAATTTTATTAACCGTGGTAAACATAGACCATATATGGTTAATTTATTTCTTACCTTTATTCAGGATTTCTAATATAGTTTATCCTTATTATAAAACAATAATAGTTTTATTAGCACATAAGGCCTAGTCACAGGGACAATATAGATTATAAGCTAGGATTTCAGAGAATCAAAGCGTGAAGGTTTGAACAAAGTTCATTACCTTTATCAGACAGGGTCATAGACTAATACTGTCTTTTGTCTCATATGAAAAATGAGAAGGGCCCGTAGGCATTCCATTACCAATGGATGGTAAAAAGAACTTATCACATTTATTAATGATTTAACCCATGATTCAGAGATCATTTAGTTGGGTTTAGAATCTTGAAAAGATCCAAATATAATAATAATACGTATGTTTCTAACGAATCATATCTGCTAGGAGTGTTAACATGTTTTCAGATGTTAACAGGGATTTGAATCTTTTTAACAAGTTTTACCATCTGGGCCAGGTCTTAAAATGACATGCAGGCTAGGTTTTACTTTTAAGATCCTTAATATAAATAACATAGGCAGATAGACTTTTAAAAGGAATGATTCTGATTTATTTATTTCATATATAATTTAATTATGCATAACATAGCAAAGATGAAATTTATAAACTTACATTCCATTAAACTAAAAGTAGTACATCTTTGCCCTAAACGGGACTTTTCACTATACAGATGCCCACGCAGGAGCTATACAGATAATACATGTCCTCACAGGGACGGTCTACAAAAGTAAATGTCCACGCAGGGACTACTAGAGACAAGTCCACGTAGGGACTAAGTACAAAGATAGATGTCCACGCAGGGACTTGATTTAAACAAGGAAATACAACAACATATATATGGGGATTTAACGATCCCGTTTCTTCTTTCCCTTAAGCAAGTTTGCCAAACCACTCATAAATCCCTCATTCTTCTTACGTTCCTTCTGGAAGTCTCGCTCCACTTTGGCCAGTCTTCGGCGGAGTTCCTCCTGCTCAGGTGGAGGAGCCCGTGGTGGCTGGTAATGTGGTGGTGGCTGAACTGGTGCTTGATACCCCTGAGTTGGGTATCCCATTCCCCAAGGAGGTCCGTAGGGTCCTTCAGGATTATTATGGGCTTGGTAGCTTCCTGCTACGTTGTAAGGGTCATCAGCATAGTTATAGCCATGGTATGCTGGTGGTCCATATGGGTTGTAAGTTGCCGGAGCAGTATAAGCAGGTATTGGGTGGCCAAAACCCGGTGATGGCGGTACGATAGGTGCGGAATTCACCTCCAAAACTGGGACAGAAGGTCCTTCCATCTGTGGGACTCCATGAGTAGGCGGGTAATGGCTACCGCTAGAGTGTTGAGGGGTGTTGAGACGAAAGTCAACTTCTCGTGCTGAGATCCGTGCACCAGTCCTCCTACGTCTAGGTGGTGCTGGAGGCTCTAAATGAACTGGTGGCGGTGGAGGCGGTGGCGTGACTGCCACAAACCCGTGTTCCCCAGAGGAATCTTGATGAGGCTGCTGCGGTGGCTGCTGGTGAGGCGATGGGTGGTGAGATGGTGTATTGTACCACTCACACCGTTCGAACCGTGCCATGTGACTATCCGGTCCTTGGTATGGTGTCCCGTGATATGACGATCCGTCAGAGATCACGAAAGGATGGTTAAATGATCCGGTTGAAGCCTCGACGGGATCTGTGTCCTCGTCCATATCCTGATCACCAGAAAAGTGATCTTCCGGTCCAAGTGGGTTAAAGCCCACTTGCTCTGGCAGATACTCTGCCGGGTTAAACTGACCCTGAAAAACAGGAGTAGGGTCGCCAAAGTAACGTTGCGGGTTGTGGGGTTCGTTCTCTGACTGTGGCCCATAAGAGTCCTGATATGGAGGTGTTGAGGAGTGCGAAAAAGATCGCCTGGCATCGTCTTCGTAGGTCCTCCATAGCTCCCTCGTTTCATCATTCCTTGTAGAAGAAGTTCTTCGAAACGAAGGCCCTGCCTCATGGTCGTTAGGGGCACTAGCTGGCTCCTTTCCTCGACCACCTCGTCTAAATCTTGGCGGCATTTTTGTACCTGTTAAGACATACAAGATAATAACAAGGAAAGATATAGGGCAAATTTAATTAAATAAAATAAAAATTTGAACAATTTGGATTATTCCTAAGTTCTTTGTCTAGACTCGAAGATTTAGGAATGTGCAATTGTGTAACTGAGATTAAACACAAAAGGCTAGTGTTTAATTCACTCAGAGTTGGCTCTGATACCAACCTGTCACACCCCGGATTTCCACGTGTCACCGGTGGGGGAGTATCGTGACGTGGTTGGCAACATAATAGTCAAACAACACAATATTTAAATGCACAGCGGAAGCGATATATAGATTTAATTCAACCAAACGATATTGTAATATGAAGTATCACAAATAGTCGAATATAATCCACAGGTAGATCAAATAAAATAAAAAGGAAACAAATGTTCAACAGATATGACATCCAAGCTGGCGAGACTTAATGTGGATGCTAGGAGACAAGCCAGCCTATTTCGCGTAGTACCTGCACTCAATCTTTTTAAGAAAATACGTCAGTTTACACTGGTAAATACAATCAACCGACTCATTTTGAAAAGAGTTTAAGAAATGCATTTAAGGCACAAGGCACAAATATTTTATAACTTGGGATAATTATTTAATATATAAACTTGTAAAGGATTTACATGTTCCTTATGCGTTCAGTAGCCCGGATCGAGCCGGGTTAAAGATCAATTAACACACCACTTAAATTATGAGACACTACAGGTGTACGCCTACACCAGAGTGCTAAGGTCGTGGCCATTTCGTAAAATGATGCCAGGGATATCCGGGACACGGTCATTAACCCCCCAAAGGCTTTAAGCAACAAAACAAATTAAACGGAGACATCTCAATAATTTAACCATAATAAGATTAAATATTCAACGCCCGACCAAGCGGTATTTTATATACCTTACCCAAGCCCGTATAGGGAAATAAGTTAAAAGTATTTACCTGAGCAAGTATAGTTCAAAATCAGCGAGTGCGGGTATCTTTTACTGGTTCTCCTAATCTGGAACGAAGGTTTATAATAACCTATTAGAATCCTAACGGGTCTTTAGTTAAGCTTACGCTTAGACCGGTTAGTTTTAAAGATACGGTTCGTACGCACGATTAAGCGAAGACCGGATAGAATGTGATTTAGACCCGACAAGTTTGAAGACTTTTTTAATATGGGTATATGATACACATTCTGGATTTTGAGAATAAACCGATAAGGTTTGACCCGTTTCGGCTAATTTATGTAAACTAGTTACATAAACCGAACCGAACGCGCATAAAGCGTAACGGGTATCCGTAAGAGTCCTAAACAGGTTCCCTAAGTTAATACACCTTAAATAAGTTGTGATATCAGTAGGATATCACCCATGATGCCCAAAACGAGTTTAATCTCTTAATAAGTCCCGTAGGGGTATTTTGGTCATTTTAAAGATTATAAAAGGATTAAATTAGGTTTCTATGAACCGGGTCTGATTACATCAGTAAAATAGCTTATATTAACAGGTTATAACATTTGGTTATAAGTCTTATATGTTAAAATAGTTTTAAACCCAAACTATGCGTATAATACGCGTATAAAGCCGTTTTAAGCGACGTACGGTTTAAAATACGATTCTGAGTTTCCTGATCAGTTAAACAGGTTCAAAACACTCTAATTAATATTTAAAATCAGTAGCAATTGGATTGGCGTTAAAAGGATTTGTAAAACTCATTTTATGGCCGAAAAGGGTATATTCGGTATTAACCGAATTAAGGCGCTAATCCAAGCTTATGATCAGTTTAAAAATAATTAAAAATCTTCAAAAATCCCAAAATATTATATTACATCAGTGAGTAAAAGGTTTGGTGTCAAAAATTGGGTTTAGATAGGCTTTACGCTAATGACGTCATTTATGTATTAAGAATCGCCATAATTACGTCATTAAGCATAAGTCCTAATCTAGACCTCCGATTATCGTGAAATTTTCGGGACATGCATAATAATCAATAACTAAGATTATGGCATTTCCACTTTTCCCAAAATCTCGTTTTATGGTCATAAGGGCATTACGGTCACTATTTAGGCGATTAACGGAAACATCGGACGATTAGGGATTCGAGTGGTATAAACGCAGAGGTTTATACACACGTGTATCTAGGTCCTAAAGGAACCTTAAGGCATGTCTAAACCTATAAGAATCGGGTCAGAACTGAGGTCAACGCAAAAGTCAAACTTTTGCGTCTTTCGGCTCCGAATCGGTTCTAAATAGAAAGTTGTCGAATCAAACAAGCGTAGACAAGTTTTTATACTTATTTTCAGTTTATATGAGTGTCAAAACAGATTACACGCCCTTCGTATCATTAAATATGTGATTATCATTTCTGTTGACTTTTCGGGTAACCTTTGACTCGACAAACGACATAGTTAGGATTAAAATCAGTGAGAGCCCTTTTAGGGTTTTAATACTCATATAATTACCAACTCGTAACAACTTTCGTTTCGACAAATCTCTGGATCGTTTGTGTTTTATCGCCAAGTCAAACCGTAGTTACGACGGTTTGATTTCTAGGCTATAAACGATGTAAAACTGAATCGAGAAGGATTAAGAGCACTTACACAAGTCTAATGGATGATATGGAAGTCTTGTGAATGACCCGTAAGCTCCTTTGATGTCCAGAAGTTGATATGTGTTTGTATGTTGAACACGAGACTATCGACAAGGACTTTGATCTTTCTTCTTTGATTCCAAATGGGTGAATGATGATCAATGATGAATGTATATGGCTTTTATAAGTTGTATACTAATGTATACCAGCCCCTAGTATCGAAAACCATCAATATAAGTCGGTTATAAGGCACGAACAGACACCTGCCCATGCAGCAGGTCATTTTCTGCATCTGTAGGTCTCAGGCGGCCCGCTTTATGTTTAGCCGATCCTGATGCGGGCCGCTTGGGACCCCGGATCAGGTAAACATGTTTCCTTGTTTTGCATTTTGGTCCCTAGTCCCCCGAAAGGTCGTTTTCAAGTCCAATCTTTCACAAGAAGCTTTGATATTTAATATTTGGGGCTTTAAGACTTATACCCACTTTGTCAAGTCCTCGGGTAACTTTTGTGATCACCCGAAAAGCCCTAAATTTCCACGTTGACGATTCTAACCCTTGCACACGAATTTTATCACAACTTGCTCATACGATAACGAAACTTGGTGAAATTTTTATGGTACATTCTAGTGAGCATAATTAATCGTTACAAAGCTTCGGGTTTGTCAAAAGGTCACTCAGAGGTATAATTTCAACATGTTGGCACATTTAACCCCTGTAGTTTGTAATCTCTCACCTTCTTCCACAATTCGCCTCGTATGATCCATGATCTATTCGTTTAAGGTTATAAACATCATGTAGGGTTATTGCAAAGTGTAATTATTCATTGTTGACACTTTGAACCCTTCTATTTACACAGTTTCACTGTTTGTCAACTTTGGTCCTCCAAGAGCAATCTTTCACACGTTCAAACATTATGACACGTGTCAAGACCTTATAGGACGTAAATTTTCGAGGTGTTACAAGTATGAGCCGGGAATAGTTTACTACACTAGTAGGGAGTGTAGGGAGTTGAGGATTGTAGAACTGCGTCACTAGGTGATATTTATAGTGACCGGATGTGCCAAAAACGTACTTTAAGTACAAAATTCTGCACTTTAAATAAAATAAAAAAAATTCAGCATTTAAATTAACTAGTAAAGTGCAAAAACATGGAAGAATAGTCCTAGACACTTTCCAAAGTGTTGGTAAATTAATGGGTCACTAAAAATATTATTAACGACACTTTATACACTTATTTAGCACTTTAACGGAGTAATATCCAACCGTACAACCGGACTTAACCCGGAACATAAAAATATTGACAATGACATTATTTTTCCTTTTCTGTGCCAGTTAGGGTCCCCGAATACCCTAACACCCGTTATAATTTACTACCCACTAATAACTAATTTAAATCTCTAAACTAATAAACTAACTAAACATTATCCAACAAGTTCAAAATGAACCAAACCCACCCTATTATAATCGTTCGGTTCCCATGTAGGGGACACCCTTCCACCTATTTTGAATATTATAATCAAGATGTCAAATATCTAACTAGCATATTATACCTTGGGTATTTAGAGAAGATGGTCTTTAAAGGCAACCACTAGATTACCAATTTCATTTACATCAAACCACTACTTTTTTTTCTTTTTCTTCTCTTGTCTTGCCTACGGCCGAAGACCACAACCAACACCCAATCACATTCAAGTTTTGATCAAGGCACACTACTAACATACAAAGGTGGAGGATCTCACACAAGGAAGCCCGGTGCTTACGGAATCGCAAGGACCTCACCACAACGCTATTAACCACCCATTTTTCGTCTAGTTTCTTCCCTAGCCCCGAGCTAGTAGTAAGTGTCTCTAAACATCCTCTTGTTCATATTTAACGTGGTTAATAAGAGATTTAACGGGTAAAAATTATGAACACTAGAGATCGAAACTAAAAGTCCACTAAAAATAATAAACATGGTGGTTAATGAATAAATGTTAGTGTAAAACTTTTGAAACTAGCTTTGTTATGATTATTTTTGGTTGTTGATTGCTAGTATGGGAATGGATCGTCATCAAACCCGCTAGATCATGTTCACAAAACATGAACTAGCCTTATGTTTAGTTGTAAAGTTTCTAGATGACGAACCCTTTCCAACATAAACGTGAACTTGTGTAAAAACAATTTTTCTTGTGACACTTTATATGTCATATATATATATATATATATATATATGGGTGGAGTTCCGCTACAAAGTCAATTTTTCCTACAAAGTGTACAAAGTCATATAACACCACAATTTTAACCATAAAACACACTTAAAACCCACAAATAACAGAGTAAAGATCACTAAAACACAATATCTAAACCCTAAAAGTCCATAAAAACTTCAAACACACCATCGTAGAACTATGTGTATAAAACACAACATGATAATCAACATAAAACACATTAATGTTAGTTATACGAAAATAAAAACCTTATCATCCAAAACACAACACAAACCCAACAAATATGGAGTTTTAGTAATCTCCACTTTGTTATTTGTGGGTTGTGAGTGTGTTTTATGGCTGAAATTGTGGTGTTTTATGACTTTGTACACTTTGTAGGAAAAATGAACTTTGTAGCCAACTCCCACCCATATATATATATATATATATATATATATATATATATATATATGATCATTATTTTCGTTTCATGTGTGTTTACCGTCTTGTTGCATTACTTTAGAACTTGTGCGTTTTGATACAGATTGAGACCTTTGGTTAGGATTTGGCATGGATATGATAGAGGCATTAGGATCACCTTGTTTGTGTTACCTTTGTGTTTGACCCGTTTCACCATTACCCTTAGATACCACTTTGAGCCTAGCCATTCGTTTGTTACCCATTCGTGATTTGATAGCCGGATCGTGTTATGTGATTATTATATATGAAAAAAAAATGAAAAAAAAAAGAGAAAAAAAAGGAAAAAGAAAAAAAATAGAATAAAGTTGTAGGTCAAAATGACCAATATGTTAGTGTTTTGTTTCGTGCTTATCCGGTTTATCGTGTGATTATGTGTTTAGCCACTTATTCCAAAAAAAAAAAAAAAAACCCTTACCTTTAGCCCTTACCTACCCATTAAAGCCCTCTTGATCCGTGCCAAGTTTTAACAATTAGGTGGAGATCTGATTGACGTACAAGCTTATGATAGTATGTTTCATAGTTCGGTTTTGAGAGTTCATTCGAGATTACATATATATTAGCTGAGAGATGAGTGAAATTGTGAGGGGTGTTGACATTGCATGATTGGTTGCTTGAAGGTGAGAAAAGCTTGATTAGGTAGGCTCGTTTTTTTTTTTTTGAAAAATATTATGATTCATCAACCTTTTGAACGTTGTAAGTCTTGCGAAACCGCTGTGTTTAATGATTTCGTAGTTTGCGTTATAACTTGTTCGAGACATGCGTTATTGTTAAGTGTTTGAGTTGGACATGTTGCTTGGGATTTTGCTTAGGGACAAGCAAAAGGTTAAGTGTGGGGATATTTGATGTGTGGTAAAATACACATATTTGTCCCGTGTAAAGTGTATTATTTTTGTATAGTTTTTATTTGTTTTTATTTAGTTTGAGTGTTATTTTATATTATTTTGTGTTTTGCTAGGTCCTGGTGCAAATTGAGCAAAAAAGAGTAATAATTAAATAAACAGCTAGTTGAGTTGAGTAGACCGTCAGAGACCGAATAAAAATTGCAGCCATTTCTCGTAATTGGACCGAGCCTACTTATCTCTATATATTAAAAGGGAGACCGCTATCGTATACAAATTGGAATATATTGCCATATATTATTACAAGAAAAAGGGCCATATTTTTAATACTATTGTTGAAGGGCATCAAAGAAAAGAATCTGCCATTGGCAGAAGTGGACGCAAATAGAGAAAAAAAAAATGAATTATTGTTCAAGTCTTGCATTGGAGCATTGGACCTGACACATCTTCAGCCAACATGAATCATGGTATTGGGCCGTGAAAAAGATCATTGAGGCCAACGATTTGTTTTGAAATCATGTCTTGGGCCATGTGGATCCACTAATAAAACAATTTTATGATAATAACAATACCCTAATTATTCCTATTAAACAGAAGACGTGATCAGACAAATAGGGGGAGGACGGCAGCAAGGCACACGACGGCAATATCAGACGTGATCTTGAGGGACGATTTTGAGAGAAGAATTCAAAGAGGAAGCTTGTGATTGAAGAACGTGACTAAAGTTTAGAGCTTGTTCGGTTTGTTCGGTTAGACTTTGTTTTTATTGTTTTCAGTTTATTTAAACTTGAATACTTGAACAATGTTTTCTGAACCTGTTTGCTTTGACTTTATTTATGCTTCGTTCTTGACCATGCTTGGCTAAATTTCTTTGTGCTACCTAGGCCATGGATAACTGTTAGTTTTATTTATGGTTTATTGGTTTGGTTAATTAATGTTTTGGCTCAGTGTTATGGTAAAAGTGTTCTAAACTAGGTTATAATGTATATGCGTATTTAATAATTAATGGTTTATATTTGTTCCACCTTTTCTTGGTTAAAATTAATTGCGTATTAATTGAAGCTAGGGTTAGGTGATTTCGTTAACTTTGTGTTTTCGACTAAATCTCATGGTTGCTAGACGTAGTAAACCCTAGGAACAAATTAATAAACTATTTGGTAATTAAATATTCTACCATCTTTGAGACCGAGAGGAGATTAGATGTAGGGTTGTCTTAATCATTAGACGGGTTAGATGTTAATTGCACGAGAGTGAATTACCCTAGGTTTTCTTGTGATTTTAGCAAACCGTGTTAGAACTTAATTAGAATCACCACCCCGTACATCCCTTACACTACCAAGATGTACCGTTTCTAGTGAGACCGAGAGGTAATCTAGACTTTGGGTACCATAACCTAGTTAGAGAGACCGAGAGGTGATCCGACATTGACCGGTGAGTTTATACGCTTTTCTTGACCCTAGATTGCGACATGTTTGGAGAATGATCTGCCAGCCAGTTTAGGTCTTGTTTAGTGAACCTTAAGATCCCGGTAGCCAAAACTTAGTTATTCCATTCCAAGAACCGTGAGTGAATTGACATGCATCTTGCCTAGGTAGCCACTTTTCCATCATCTGAATTCATCTAAATTCGTTATCTGTTTGCTCTGTTTTCTGCTTTCGTATTTGCTCTCTTATTTAATTTTAGTAGTTAATATAAACCTCAAAATCCAAACAAACCAATTAAGTAATTAGTTGAGTCAGAGTCTAGTTTAGCGTTGCTAGTGTCTCGTGGGTTCGATACTCGGACTTCATTAGGCTTTACTACGTACGATAGGTACACTTGCCTGTCAGTGGTCTAGCATTTAGAGAGTCTTAGTTTATAAATTTAAAACTAGGGTGTCTAGATTAGGTTTAGTTTTTAATAGACCACATTCAGCACATCAGTAACCATATATGTATATATAATTTTTGGTAAAAAATATATATTTTTGGAAACTTGTCAAGTGCATATACTCTGTGCTATATGTGTATGTATTAGATACCAATAGGGTGATCAAAATAAATACACATACATGTTCCTACATGGTCCAAGAAATGCTAGTAAATCGAACAATTAAATAAAATGGCCAAAATGGAAATACATAACACTTGATGACGACAAATTGGGCGTATCGAGAACAAGAGATGCTAGTAAATCGTGAACAAGTTACTACAATGTCGAGTCTAAAAATAACATATTTTTAGACACTAAAACGAACACATAAATAAGTGGTCAAAAACAAGAATCCGGAAAGTCGAAAACTATAAAAATTACCAAGTATTTTTCATGTGAAAAACGAACTTATTAAGTTACATGCTTGGTGAATTTTTGGTAAAAATGCAAGAGTATATTTAATGGACTCACCAAAATTAGATTTGGGCTAGGCCCAAATTACTAAAATGCATGGGCTATAGCCCAAAAAAGAATCAATTATTTGGGTTAGGCCCAAATTACTAACATACATGGGCCAAGGCCCAATGACAGTAAAACTAGGGCTAGGCCCAATGACAGTAAAACTAGGGCTAGGCCCAATGACATTAAAAACGTGGGTTAAGCCCAATGACATAGGTTCGAAGCCGTTCACATATAATTCAATACGTATAGAATATATGTATATACATAACAATCGAGCGAGTAAACCATCAACGCTCTAAAATACAAAATTGTTCCAAAGACGACAAACGAGAACATAATAAAGAATTCAAGATGAACAACTTGTAGGAGGTCCGAAAGACCTAGTGTCTAATGAGATTAGTATACATGTAGGTTATTGACACGTACGGACGCTCACTTCGATTTCATGATACACGGAACGCAAATTTGTGAGTTCATGTCCCTCATTTCACTGATTTCAATGTTTTGTTTTCAAAAACATCGAGGGGAAATACATGCTAAAACTATTGGTATGTTAGTTATGGAGTAGAAGATAACATGATCAATGTGCATAAGTAGGATGATAACATTAGTAACCATTAATCACATAGTGACCAAGGTGCAAAAGGTGTAGATCTATTGGGCTTGAGGCACACCCCACTCCTAGTTGTTAACCGTGGAGTGCTTTTGTGATCCCAAATGATAAAAAAGTGTTCTCGGTTTGGTTATTTACTTATGGTACATTATGTTAGGTGTCACACCCCAACCGATGGCGGAATCATCGGGGCATGGCACTGAGCGAAACAGATTGTCCAGAAGTTTCCATAACAACTATCATTACCATTTAATTAAAGCAATACGTCCCATACCGTATCTTAAATAGTCAAACAAGTTATTACAGATAACATCAAAACAAATACTCTATTCTGACAACTCAGATTTAGACATAACTAATTTATTTGTTGGTTTCTAGGACTCCAGTTCCTAGCTTCGATTTCATCACAGCCCGAGAAGCATATAAACAACCTAGGCACCTGTTACATACATTAAAAATAAAGTCAATACATAAAATGTAAAGGTGAGCATACAAGTTTGATAATAGCATATAGAGTTCGAATTCGTTTACGCATAACCAGCACGTACATATAGTGAAATGAAGCACGTTAGTTATCGACATAGATCCATCGATACCAATGACTGCGGGTTGACTGCCCGAGGTAGTTTGCAATACATGATTACCACCGTAATCCATGCAAGTAAAAGATCCTTAACAACCCCCGTGTGAACGGGTGCTGAGTCCAAACTATAGTACTATCGTTGCTAAGGCAGGTAGACAGCATTCCATGTGTAAACATAACAAACAAGCATTCATAAGTCACGTATAACATGCATTAATGGTTTAGCGTTAAAATAGCTTGAGTAGTGTGATAGTTGTAGTTTGAATAGTTGTAACGTATGTAACACCCAAAAGTGCTAAAGCAAAAAGGGTTCGAGTATACTCACAGCGTTTGTGGATTGAAGGGAGCGCTTTACAGCGAGTACGGTTAGCCTGAATAGATTTGATAACGTAACGATAAGTGGCGCGTAAAACAGTACAAAGTGGGAGTGGTTAGGATGACTGATCGTGCGGATCAGCTATCCGTGAGAGGGAGTCATCCGTGCGCATGACCTATCCGTGCGGATGGTCATGCGTGCGGATGGTGATCCATCCGGATAAGCTATCCGTGCGTACGACTGTCCGTGCGGGTGGTAACCCGTGCGGATTAGTTGTGCGTGCGGATGACTTGTCCGTACGGTTAAGTTGTTCGCGTGGATAAACGTTCAAGTGGATTGTTTCTTCCTAAGATATGTTTGTGTATGATGGCTTGTACTTTGGAGTTTTCGTTGTAGCATTTAGAAACCACATAAGTGTTTCTACCTTTCAAGCCGGTCGCGCGGACGACAGTCCGTGCGTATTGGTAGTCCGTGCGGACAGCCTGTGCGCGCGGGCAGAGACAATCCGTCCGGATAGCCTGTCCGTGCGTACGGCTTGGCCGTGCGGATCAACATTGTTTGATTTTCATTTTAAGGCCTTAGTATCTCATGATCCGAAGAGTAATCCATTCAGAGGTCGTCCGTCCGGATTGCTCATTCGTCGATACTCAAACCTTGTTTGGAAAGTGGGTCCCAAGGGTAGCTCGTCCGGGTGACAACTCGTCCGGATGACCTGTGCGTGCGGATGGTAATCCGTGCGCATAGCCTGTCCGTGCGGACAGCGTGTCCGTGCGGACAGCCTGTCCGTGCGGACAACTGGTCTGGTTGTTCCGTTCATCTACACTTGGTTTCTGTTGTCGTTTATCGAGACGTTCTGATTACGCGGCAACCACTTGGAATTTGTATTCTCACCCGCGTGACCAGACCGGTCAGGAACCACCCTAACTCGGCCTGTCGGCGACTCAGAACGGTAGTTCCGGTTGACCCCGAAATCAGGTGCCTTACGGTAGAATTCCAGATCTAGGACTAGTGCATCACTATTTTCGAGTAGAGACTAGAACCGATCAGATTCGTACCGGTTTTAAGGGTAAAAGAAGGAGAGAACTTAGGTTTATTTCTTTCAACTCTTTTATCCTTATAAAAGTTTAGGTCTAGGTGAAGTCATTAAGAAATCTTGTAGGAATCGTTTAGATCTGAGCTATTCTTGGTGGAATGAGGTCAAGCTTGAAGTTCATAAGAACTTCATGATGACGTCACCCGAGAATACCCCAAATCCGTGTACGTGTGTGACTAAACGTAATCGTAACGGTGTCAAAACCGATTCTACAAGTGGTATTTGAGCAGGAGATCGATTGCTCAGATTTGAGCAATTTCTTCATCTTTCTTATCTATCACGTTTTTCTCTGAAAATCGCTAAATTAAACGCATACAATAACCGTGATTCTATTGATTATGACGACGTGTACAAAGCCGAGAATCACGTTTTGCCTTTTTCTTTCTACTTTCTCTCTCTAGCCCTTATTTACAAGTATGCCACCTTGCCTTTCTTAATCAGACATTACTCATTCGTTAAACAACTGTGGATACTTTGCCTTCATGATGTGTGTAAAATGCAACATATAAATTACATCAAATGAGGCATAAAACTAACCCTTTTTAAGTACTAATATTGGAAAAAGAGTGTTTTTGTCTTCCTTTTGTATTTTCAGGATTAAATGAGCTCAAAAACGCAAAAGAAGCAAAAAGACAGCTAAATCCAACATAAATACAAGAAAAGGAATATTAGTGGACTGCCCGACCCCTCAATGGCACCTTCCAAAGCAAAATAGAGAAATCAGAAGACTGAACACGCCCCGTGCTCAGCCAGCACGGGGCCGTGCCCAAGAAGCAGCAGAAAAGACAAATCTATAGAAGCTTCCATAGCCCACCACGGGCCGTGCTCAGCGGACACGGGGGCGTGTCGAAAGTACAGCAGGCGCATTTATTGTAATTGCGAATTACAATTAATGAGGAGAGAGATTGTCAGACGGACACGGGGCCGTGCCCAGCGGACACGGGGCCGTGCCCAGCGGACACGGGGCCTTTTCCAGCTCTCTGTTCAGCCTATAAATAAGAGTGCTTGGATTCATTTCATCTCATCCCTTGGCACACCACCTCTCTCACACTTCATCCACCACCCATCACCATCACAACACCATCATCCATTGTCCATCGTAGAGTGTGTGAGTCGTCTCGGGATCCAAGATTGATCGTAAGAGTTCTTGACAATCAAGGCCATGTTTGCCTAAGTCTCTTACATCACTTGGTGAAGACAAAGTGTCTAGTATAATACTTTTTATTTCTAATCTTTTGCACTTTTTATTTGGTTTTGTATTAATGACTTTAATAACTAGTTACTTATGTTGAAGGTGATCTTTCCTTATCGTTTGTCCGTGGTGTCTTGGCATTATTTTACTGTCTATATAAAATAAAGGATTTTCACCATTCATATCTCCACGGTCTATATGGAGGTATGTTGGCTACCTGGTAGGGGGTTAAGGGAACGGTTTGGTAAAGGTCTTGCCATTGTTCAGCGTTTAGAGGTCCTGCAATGGACCTGGGTCAAATTTAGTAGGACCTCCTTCAATACTTCACGGTATTGGATGGCGGGGGTCCAAACTCTTTGACCCCCTCATAAGTTAACTACTATTAATACTATAACCCGACTATTTAGGACTGTATCCCTGCTGACTCAGACTACTTAGCCGAGGGTAACGTCACCGCCAAAAGCGGGGCCTACCACAATACTGCATTAATAACTTAATTCATTATCTTCCAATAATCCACCCTTTTAGGATTGTATCCCTGTTGACTCAAACTACTGGGGTGAGGGTAACGTCACCTTCAAAAGAGGGGCCTACTACAATAACTAAGATAATCTCTTAATTATGTGCAAAAGTGCGGAAATAATCAAAGGTTATACTAGATACGAGTCGGAACCAAGTGATTCATCTTGTCTATCTGTTTTTTTTCTTTTATTTTTATTTTCAGCATTTTAGTTAGTTTTTAGTTTTCTTAGTTTAAAACATTTTTTCTAAACTTTTATTTTGGTTAGACGTTGAGGATAAACCGGTACTAAAAGCTCTTGTGTCCTTGGACGACCTCGGTATCTTACCAACACTATACTACACTCAACGATGGGTGCACTTGCCCATATGTGTGTTTAGTGTCAGTGAAATATCGTGTTTTATAAATTTAAAACTTAGCTAAAATAAGTGTTAAAAAGGGCTTAAAATATACACCTAAAATATACGACACTTACCGCACATCAAGTTTTTGGCGCCGTTGCCGGGGACACAAGGATTTTAAGAAAGTTAGGAATCAACGGCCTAATCATTTTTTTTCTTTTTTTTTTAGGATTTTCTTAGTTTTTCAGCTTCTGCAGAGCTCAGCACTGGCCGTGCCCGCTGAACACGCCCCCGTGCTCAATCATTGGAACTGGCAATCCTGTTTTACATCAGACAGTAAGCTGAACACGGGGCCGTGCCCACTCAACACGCCCCCGTGCCCAAGTTTCAGTTACTGAAAACAGAACCGTTAGATCCCGGCGGTTGGTAATTTCTGACATAAACATGAGTGATAGTAATTATTTTTACTTTCGGCACTCTTATGGTACGTGGTGTCAATTATGTGGTGGCAAACATGAGGAAGTAAAATGCTACTTTCTAAATTATAGGCCCCACTACATGGACCCACCAACTTCTCACAACCTTAAGAGGGGCGAAAGTAAAAATAAGCACTATTTCTCCCTCGAATGCGCCCAGCCAGATATTCTAGGGGAAATGCTCCTTGACGAGTTATTTCAACTAGAAGAGCTAATTCTGAAATGGTTAGAAGAGCTTGGGAAGGATTTTATTGATCCACCCCAAGACGATACCCATGAAGAAATGCTGGAACCGCATTCTGACAACCTCGTTGCTCCCGAAAATACCTTCGTACCTAGCAAAGACTTGGACGATAGTCGTCCCTGTGTCGATTGTGCCGTGAAGGACTCTCCATCGACTCCGTTCGGTGCATACATAGACCTGAGCGATTCGGCATACACCTTCTTTAACAAGAGCCCGGGAAAGGATTGGACTTGTCCACCTAGAATGAAAATAGGAATTACCCTCACCGACAACCTCTTGCGTTCTCGCCTTAGTCTAGGACAATTAAGGTATCTTAGGCGCTTTGGGGTTGTTCCAACCAGTAAGGAACCACCCGATTTCGACGAAATCCTTAGAAGAAGCAAAACTCCATAAAACAGTCTCCAGACACGGGGCCGTGTCCAGGTCAACACGCCCCCGTGCTCATCAAAGAGATTCTCTGCTGATTTGGTCAGAATACGGACAAAATGTGTCAGGAATTCCTCTGCACACGGGGCCGTGTCCAGTCAACACGGGGCCGTGTCCAGTGCACTGTCGTTTTCTTTAAATGCAGCCTGAATCCTGCTCATTTTTGACCACTTCAAAAGACAGAGATTCCTGGGATTTTCACTCATACCATCCTAGGTAAGTGCTAAAAGAAGGTTCCCAAGGACCCTCTTGTCCCTTCCACTTTTACTCATTTCCTCCTCTTTAAAAATTTTTCAAAATTTCCTCCATGGAAGATTGGAAATCTCTTGATTCCAACCCTCTATGTGAAGTTTGTAAGATTATTTGCTAAGGATTCTTGTTTAAAGTTAGTTGTATAACTTTATTTTAAATTATCTAAGCCTAAAAACTAGCTAAAAATCATGAGAATAATTTAAAACTCCAAGACTCCTTAGCATAAAATCCTGCAGACAAATGAACACGGGGCCGTGCTCAGCGAGCACGGGGCCGTGTCCGGGGCTCTGTTTTGTAAAAATTTAGCTTTCTTCGGTTTCCTTCACAGAAAATGGCAAGCAGAACAAGCGGATCATCTTCAAGAAATAACCGACAAAGGAGGAGATCTTCAACAGCAGAAGACTCTCTTGTAAACTATGTTTACGCTCTAAGGGAGGCTATTGATGAAATGACGGGAGTGGAGGAAGCATTGGTCGACCGTATCAACCATCTTACAGTGGGGCTGGAGGGCTGTCTCCATGAAGTGAACCTCTTGCACCAGAGGTTGAACCTTCTCGCCTCCCCGCCTTTGGTACCCATAATTACCCAAAGGGCGTGGAACGTGGTACCCGAAGTTGTCATTCCAGCCGAATGGTACGCCATGCACCAAGAACCTCCGCGAAGAGTGGTGCAAGGAGTCCCGGTGAATGTTCCCCCTCAACCACCAGCTGCGGAGGAAAATGAAGCCGCATTCTTCCTTCCTAGGGAAATCGAAGAATGGCTTTAAACAACGTTTAGGGAAGAAATCATTCGGCTAAAAGTCCTACTATATCGGGAAACTGTTCTCGAAATTTTCTTAAAATAGTAGAACTCCTTATGATAACCTCGTGTACCTGCGACCTATTTAGTTAATTTTTAATTTTATCTTAATTTAGGACTATGTAAGTTCTCTCTATGATGAAATGAAATGATGGCTTTAAGGTTTGGATGGTTTGTAATGAATAAAACACACTCATGGTGGTAAAGGATGAAAAGGGGAACGAGAAAAATAAACCCATGCACAAGAACAAGGCAACCCGACAATTCTCTCCATTTCAGAAGGTTCAACACGGGCCGTGCCCAACCAACACGGCCCCATGCTGAACCACCTGCAGAAAAACGCCCAGTTCAGGTACCTGGACACGGGCCGTGTTCACCCAACACGCCCCCGTGTCCAGACTTCTGTTTCTTATATTTTAATTTTGTTACTGGCACTTAAACACGGGGCCGTGCCCGGACAACACGGGGCCGTGTTCAGTGCCCAGTAACACAAATTTTTGCTTTTTAAACACTATTTTACACATCTAATCAACCTAAAAATTTATTTTTGGGACACATTGAGGACAATGTGTAATTTAAGTGTGGGGGGATGCTAAAACCTTGAATTTTGCAAGTCCTAAATACAAGACTTAGACAAAACTCTATTGGAACCGCTAATCACCCCAAATTTTTTTCAAAAAAAAAAAAAAAAAAAATATTTTTTTTACTTGTCTAGGTTTAACTCGGAAAATTCAAGTTCTCAAAAAGGTTATATTTTTACAAATTTACAACCGATAGCGTAGTGATAAAAAGAACCAACATAAGAAAATTATGAAAAGGCATAGCATACTTATTTAAAATTTGATTATATATACTTGATCACATAAAAACCCATTCCCACAAAAGTGAGTTTTGAGCCTTTATTGAGCACACAATTACATATCATTTGACTAAATGCTCATTTTTCGTTTCTTGTGTGAATAGCCGCTTGGTTCTTACGACTCTAGAACTTGCCATGACAATACATTCCCGGTCCTTATCAACTTAAACCCGAGTAAGTAAATGATGGAGGCATTAGGACTAACCCTTTTTATTTCTACACCATTATTTTTCTTTTTCTTTTTCTTTTACCACCTACCCAAAAATCCCCCTAGTTAGCTCCTTTGAGCCTAAACCTTTTCGTTCCATCACCCAAACAAAAACCCTTTTACCCACCTAAACCTTTTTCATTTTTTTAACCCTTTATTTTAGTAACAAGTTCGGTTCTTCGTAAAAAAAAAAAAAAAAAAAAAAAAAAAAAAAAAAAAAGATGTGTGACAATGATGAAGCAAAAAGAAAATAAACAAACAAGTTTATCAAAAATAACTTAGTTTGAATAAAAGCTTCATCAAAATAAAAAGTTGCAAAAATACGAAAACCGACACTTGTTACGCTTTTAGCCCTTTTTCTACTAACCACTAACCCAACCACCTACCTTTAACCCTAGCCTAACCCTTCACCCGCAAAGTCCTCTTGATATCTACAAAGGTATAAAAGTTAAAAAGGAGGAGGATTGATTTCTTGGCAAGCCTATGGTAGGAATAAGTTCCACGCCGCTCTCGAGTGATTCACTAAAAATACACCTTCGGCCGAGTGTGAGTGATTTCCCCGTGAGGTATGTGAACTTGTATATAAATAGAATTTTAAAAAGGCATGTTATGCCCAAATAAGTAATTTCTTCTATGAAAAGTTCTAAATAAATCATTACGAATAGGAATGTAAATAAATAAAAATAAAACCCAAAAAGATCTTGGAAATCCCGACACTCTACGACAAGCCCAAAACCTTCTCTTCTACCTATTTCATTTGGGAGTGTAAGCCACATATTAAAGAGTTTTGCTTGAAGACAAGCAAAAGTTCAAGTGTGGGGGTATTTGATGTGTGTAAAATGCAACATATAAATTACATCAAATGAGGCATAAAACTAACCCTTTTTAAGTACTAATATTGGAAAAAGAGTGTTTTTGTCTTCCTTTTGTATTTTCAGGATTAAATGAGCTCAAAAACGCAAAAGAAGCAAAAAGACAGCTAAATCCAACATAAATACAAGAAAAGGAATATTAGTGGACTGCTCGACCCCTCAATGGCACCTTCCAAAGCAAAATAGAGAAATCGGAAGACTGAACACGCCCCGTGCTCAGCCAGCACGGGGCCGTGCCCAAGAAGCAGCAGAAAAGACAAATCTATAGAAGCTTCCATCGCCCACCACGGGCCGTGCTCAGCGGACACGGGGGCGTGTCGAAAGTACAGCAGGCGCATTTATTGTAATTGCGAATTACAATTAATGAGGAGAGAGATTGTCAGACGGACACGGGGCCGTGCCCAGCTCTCTGTTCAGCCTATAAATAGGAGTGCTTGGATTCATTTCATCTCATCCCTTGGCACACCACCTCTCTCACACTTCATCCACCACCCACCACCATCACAACACCATCATCCACCACCATCATCCATTGTCCATCGTAGAGTGTGTGAGTCGTCTCGCGATCCAAGATTGATCGTAAGAGTTCTTGACAATCAAGGCCATGTTTGCCTAAGTCTCTTACATCACTTGGTGAAGACAAAGTGTCTAGTATAATACTTTTTATTTCTAATCTTTTGCACTTTTTATTTGGTTTTGTATTAATGACTTTAATAACTAGTTACTTATGTTGAAGGTGATCTTTCCTTATCGTTTGTCCGTGGTGTCTTGGCATTATTTTACTGTCTATATAAAATAAAGGATTTTCACCATTCATATCTCCACGGTCTATATGGAGGTATGTTGGCTACCTGGTAGGGGATTAAGGGAACGGTTTGGTAAAGGTCTTGCCATTGTTCAGCGTTTAGAGGTCCTGCAATGGACCTGGGTCAAATTTAGTAGGACCTCCTTCAATACTTCACGGTATTGGATGGCGGGGGTCCAAACTCTTTGACCCCCTCATAAGTTAACTACTATTAATACTATAACCCGGCTATTTAGGACTGTATCCCTGCTGACTCAGACTACTTAGCCGAGGGTAACGTCACCGCCAAAAGCGGGGCCTACCACAATACTGCATTAATAACTTAATTCATTATCTTCCAATAATCCACCCTTTTAGGATTGTATCCCTGCTGACTCAAACTACTGGGGTGAGGGTAACGTCACCTTCAAAAGAGGGGCCTACTACAATAACTAAGATAATCTCTTAATTATGTGCAAAAGTGCGGAAATAATCAAAGGTTATACTAGATACGAGTCGGAACCAAGTGATTCATCTTGTCTATCTGTTTTTTTTATTTTATTTTTATTTTCAGCATTTTAGTTAGTTTTTAGTTTCTTAGTTTAAAACATTTTTTCTAAACTTTTATTTTGGTTAGACGTTGAGGATAAACCGGTACTAAAAGCTCTTGTGTCCTTGGACGACCTCGGTATCTTACCAACACTATACTACACTCAACGATGGGTGCACTTGCCCATATGTGTGTTTAGTGTCAGTGAAATATCGTGTTTTATAAATTTAAAACTTGGCTAAAATAAGTGTTAAAAAGGGCTTAAAATATACACCTAAAATATACGACACTTACCGCACATTACTTCATGTCGCTTTCGAGTTCCCAAGTGAACTCTGCGCCTTGTTTGCCTTCCCATCGGACTTTCACAATAGGAATGCGGGAGCGTCTGAGTTCTTTGGTTTGGCGATCCATGATTTCGACAGGCTTCTCCACGAAATGTAATGTTTCGTTCACTTGTAGATCATCTAGAGGAACATGTAAGTCGTGGTCGGCGATGCACTTTCGGAGGTTTGACACGTGGAAAGTCGGATGGACATTGCTAAGTTCTTCCGGTAATTCGAGTCTGTAGGCGACTTTTCCGATTCTTTCCAGAATCTTAAAAGGTCCAACATATCGAGGCGCGAGTTTCCCCTTCTTGCCGAATCGGACTACACCCTTCCAAGGTGATACCTTTAGGAGTACGTAGTCACCAACGCCATATTCACGGGGTTTGCGCTTTTTATCGGCGTAAACTTTCTGTCGATCCCGGGCTTTCGCTAGGTTGTCTCGTATCTGGAAAATTTTGTCTGTCGTTTCTTGTAGCAGCTCCGGACCGGTTAATTGCGAGTGACCGATCTCGTACCACACAATAGGCGATCGACATCTTCTTCCGTATAAGGCCTCGAAAGGTGCCATCTGGATGCTAGCCTGGTAGCTGTTGTTGTACGAGAATTCGACTAACGGAAGGTGTCTATCCCAATTACCACCGAAGTCTAGGACACACGAACGGAGCATGTCTTCAAGCGTACGAATCTTTCTTTCAGTCTGACCGTCGGTTTGCGGGTGGAACGCGGTACTTAGATTAAGCGTTGTACCGAGTGCCGTTTGAAACGTTTCCCACAACCGTGAAGTGAACCGAGCATCACGATCAGAGATGATGTCACGAGGCGTCCCATGTCGACAAATGATCTCGTCGGTGTAGATTCGGGTTAATCGTTCTACCTTGTAGTCTTCTCGTATTGGCAGAAAGTGAGCTGATTTGGTCAAACGGTAAATAACAACCCAAATGCTGTCGTGACCTGATGACGTGGTTGGGAGCTTGGTTACGAAATCCATAGCTATGCTCTCCCATTTCCACATGGGAATTGTTGGTTGTTCGAGCAAGCCAGAGGGTCTTTGATGTTCAGCCTTGATTCTAGCACAGGTTAGGCACTTCCGACATAGAGAGCGATATCCCGTTTCATACCCGGCCACCAGTACCTATAGCGAAGATCATGGTACATTTTGTCAGCACCAGGATGAATAGAGTATCGGGATTTGTGGGCTTCATCCATGATAATCTGTCGCAGGTTGGTTCGCTTGGGAATCCAAATTCGGTCTAAGAAGTGGAATATCCCATTTGATTTGCTCACAAGCTGGGCTCCATCGTGGTAGATTCTTTCTTTCTTCAAGGTGCGTTCGTTGAAACATGAATGCTGGGCGTCGCGAATGAGAGCTTCGAGGTTGTGCTGGGCTCGAACATTTCAGGTGCTAAGCAGATAGCTCCGTCTGCTAAGTGCGTCGGCAACAACATTTGCCTTGCCTGGGTGATAACGAATCTCACAGTCGTAGTCGTTGAGAAGTTCTACCCATCAGCGTTGACGCATATTTAGTTCCCTCTGATTAAAGATATGCTGTAGGCTCTTATGATCGGTGAAGATCGTACACCTTGTACCATACAGGTAGTGTCGCCAAATCTTTAATGCAAAAACAACTGCGCCTAGCTCGAGATCGTGGGTTGTATAGTTCTTCTCATGGATTTTGAGCTGACGAGATGCGTAAGCTATGACCTTGTCCCGTTGCATTAGGACACAACCGAGACCAAGGTTAGAAGCGTCACAATAGACAATGAAATTATCGTTTCCGTCGGGTAGTGTGAGAACAGGAGCATTGCAAAGCATGTGTTTGAGGGTTCGAAAGGCAGACTCTTGTTTGGTTCCCCAGACAAAAGGCTGGTCCTTATGAGTGAGAGAAGTGAGTGGTACAGCAATCTTCGAGAATCTTTTGATAAATCGTCGATAATAGCCCGCTAGCCCAAGGAAGGAGCGGACTTCAGTCGGGTTCTTAGGCGTAACCCAGCTCTTAACAGCTTCAATCTTCGCAGGATCGACGTGAATACCCTGACTATTTACGATGTGACCCAGAAACTGAACCTCCCCCAACCAAAACTCGCACTTGGAGAATTTGGCGTAGAGCTGGTTCCCCTGGAGTAACTCGAGAACCAAACGCAGATGTTGCGCGTGTTCGGCTCTCGTTTTGGAATAGATCAAGACATCGTCGATGAACACGATGACGAAACGGTCGAGATATGGTTTACACACTCGATTCATCAGATCCATGAAAACTGCTGGTGCATTGGTTAGGCCAAAAGGCATGACAACGAATTCGTAATGGCCGTTACGAGTGCGAAACGCGATTTTGGGTATATCTTCCTCTTGTATACGCAGCTGATGATATCCTGAACGTAGATCGATCTTCGAGAAACACGTAGCGCCTTGTAGTTGATCAAACTAATCGTCGATTCGAGGCAGAGGGTAGCGGTTCTTGATAGTCAACTTATTCAATTCCCGGTAGTCGATGCACATCCGGAACGACCCATCCTTCTTTTTGACGAAAAGGACTGGTGCGCCCCAAGGGGAGGTGCTCGGGCGAATAAAGCCTTTTTCAAGCAATTCCTGAAGTTGGGTTGAGAGTTCGCGCATTTCGGACGGCGCGAGTCGATAAGGAGCTCTGGCGATAGGATTAGCTCCAGGAATGAGATCAATGCGAAAGTCAATATCACGCTTAGGAGGTAGTCCGGGAAGATCCTCTGGAAAAACATTAGGAAATTCTCGAACCACAGGAACGTTTTTCACTTCCTTCTTCTCTTTCTTTTCCTTCTCCGCTGCTACAACGTGAGCCAAGAAAGCCCTGTATTCCTTGCGGAGATACTTGCTAGCTTGTAGGCATGACATAAGCTTGAGACCCTTCGAAGTAGTATCACCATAAACGCACAATGAATCACCGTTCGCGAGCGAGAAACGAATCATTTTATCGAAGCACACAACTTCGACATGGTTTTCGCGTAGAAAGTCCATGCCTACTATGACATCAAAGCTTCCTAGTTGCATAGGAATGAGATCGATTGAGAAGATGTGATTGTTGAGCTCGAGAGTGCAATCACGAATAACAGAGTTTACAGCGACGGTTCTTCCGGTAGCGACTTCAAAATCGAATGCAGAGGAGAGTCGGGAACGTTTACGACTAAGGAGTTTCTCAAATTCGAGTGACACAAAGCAATTATCGGCTCCAGTATCAAACAAACATGAAGCATAAATACCATTCACAAGGAACGTACCATTGACCACGTTGTTGTCGGCCTGGGCTTGACGCACATTGAGATTGAAAGTTCTGGCGCGTGCTGCCTGTTGTTGTTGTTGCTGCTGTTGCTGCTGCTGTGGCGGCTGCTGTTGTGGTTCTTGTTTCACTACCCTGTTCGGGCACATGTTGGCGAAATGATTCGGGTCGCCACACGTGAAGCATGCTCTGGCTTTGACTGCGGGTGCCGGAGGAGCTTGTTGACCCTGTGGGGCAACGAGTAGAGCTTGATTGGCAGGAACTTGACGAATACGGCAGTTGGCAGTAAAGTGGCCGTAGACGTTGCAATGAGCACAGAAGCGGCATTGAATAGCAGTCGGGTGATGATAGGTGCAAGTAGGGCAGAGTGGGTGTGGTCCAGTATATGCACGCTTGGCTGGCGGTGCATTGGCCACAGGCGCCGCTACTTGACGCTGTTGAGCAGGTACAGCTTGGATCGGTGCAGCAGTGATCGCACAGTTCTTGTTGGTGGAGCTGTTCTTTCTCTTGTTCTTTCGCTTGTTGCTTGACGAGGTAGGTTCAGCAGTTGGTGCAGTAGCGGTAGCTTGATGCAGATGCTTTGAGGTCTTATCCCACACCCCAGCCTTAACCCTTTTGTCATTGATTTCGGCGGCCAGTAGATAGGCCTCTTCGATCGTGGCAGTCTTAGCCGCTTGCACGAAATCAGCGACGCAGTCGGGCAGGGCTCGGATGTACTTCTTGATGGTCATCTCAGGAGTCTTGACCTGGTCAGGACAGATAATGCTGAGCTGCTTGAAGCGAGCAGTGAGGCCAGCATTGTCCCCATCCTTCTGATGTATGTGCCAAAATTCATCTTCAAGCTTTTGACGCTCGTGAGGAGGGCATAATTCCTCTAGCATGACTTCCTTGAGCTCATCCCACGACAAACCGTAAGCTGCATCATTCCCTCTCTTGTTCCTCTCGGCCGTCCACCAGTCCAAAGCACGGGACTGAAAGACGCCGGTAGCGTTCAGAGTTCGAAGGTCATCAGGGCAACCACTTTGTCGTAGAGTAACCTCGATAGCGTCAAACCAGTGGAATAGAGCAGTAGGACCTCCTTCGCCTGTGAATTCTTTCGGCCCACATGACTTGAATTGTTTGAAACTGAAAGGTCTTGTGACAGCTCTAGGACCTTCAGTCCTTGATTCCTTGGATGATTTGCTGGCATTCTCATAGGCATCGCTCACCGCCTTTGCTACAGCTTTCGCGACGATGGAAGCAAGCCGTCTGTCTTTCTTTTCTTGGCGAGAGAGTGGATGGCGGGATCCAGACGACATTGTCTGCAATAGACATCGCTATGGAACTCAACACATGTATTCGAATCTCACCTCACACGTCTACTACTACTAAAGCTCAGTAACACGTACCATGTAACGCATATAGTCACAAAATCACAGAATTGCACAAAGTCACATAAACACATAGAGCACTTACTCAAAATATTTCTGATCACGTAAGCATAATAGCAAGAAACACATATAACTTAGTCACTAAAAGCACCTACGAGCATACAAACCATTCTGACAGCCTCTATTGTCGATTCGCTAGCGATGAGTTGTGTGGGTTTTGTGTTTTAGCAGAAGCAATAGTGTTGGGTCGAAATCAATAGTACCTCAAAACGTTAACAAATAACAGAAAATGCATAAACTTTCATAAAGAGCGATAAATCGAAGGTAGATTGTCTGCGGCTAATAGACTTCGACTAACCAAAGTGGCTCGACTATTCGCAAGGATCCTGCACAATTACCTCCAGGACTATGCCTTTGCCTCGATTTTCGGGCGTTGGCGCAATTCCCATTGGTCATATTGTGTCTTTAGATCGTTGGAGTCCGTCGAACTTTGGTGGAAGTTTTTGTATAAAAGCGGGACGAGTCGTCAAGGTTAGGGTTTCACCCCTATCTTGCAACTTCCGTCCTCGTTTTTGATAAAAATTGAGGAGATTATTCATCAAAATATGGATTTCACTCCTAATTTGGTATGATTCTCCTCGTTTGTAGCTAAAACGCAAGCAGTTTAGGCAACTTTAGTCGAGAGTTTGCGGTTTTCACACCTATTCTCGGCCTCGTTACCTGTTCACAACCTGAAAATTCGAGTGCTGTGATAGAAAAGAGTGAGTGATAGTGACGAGTTTACGCATACGCGTGAGTTGGTCTGTTGGTTCCTAACTATAGTCTAGGTCTCTAAGACTTCGACCCGGACTAGGTCGAGTCTTGCCTAATTCCCTATAGTTATGGCTCTGATACCAATCTGTCACACCCCAACCGATGGCGGAATCATCGGGGCATGGCACTGAGCGAAACAGATTGTCCAGAAGTTTCCATAACAACTATCATTACTATTTAATTAAAGCAATACGTCCCATACCGTATCTTAAATAGTCAAACAAGTTATTACAGATAACATCAAAACAAATACTCTGTTCCGACAACTCATATTTAGACATAACTAATTTATTTGTTGGTTTCTAGGACTCCAGTTCCTAGCTTCGATTTCATCACAGCCCGAGAAGCATATAAACAACCTAGGCACCTGTTACATACGTTAAAAATAAAGTCAATACATAAAATGTAAAGGTGAGCATACAAGTTTGATAATAGCATATAGAGTTCGCATTCGTTTACGCATAACCAGCACGTACACATAGTGAAATGAAGCACGTTAGTTATCGACATAGATCCATCGATACCAATGACTGCGGGTTGACTGCCCGAGGCAGTTCGCAATACATGATTACCACCGTAATCCATGCAAGTAAAAGATCCTTAACAACCCCCGTGTGAACGGGTGCTGAGTCCAAACTATAGTACTATCGTTGCTAAGGCAGGTAGACAGCATTCCATGTGTAAACATAACAAACAAGCATTCATAAGTCACGTATAACATGCATTAATGGTTTAGCGTTAAAATAGATTGAGTAGTGTGATAGTTGTAGTTTGAATAGTTGTAACGTATGTAACACCCAAAAGTGCTAAAGCAAAAAGGGTTCGACTATACTCACAGCGTTTGTGGATTGAAGGGAGCGCTTTACAGCGAGTACGGTTAGCCTGAATAGATTTGATAACGTAACGATAAGTGGCGCGTAAAACAGTACAAAGTGGGAGTGGTTAGGATGACTGATCGTGCGGATCAGCTATCCGTGAGAGGGAGTCATCCGTGCGCATGACCTATCCGTGCGGATGGTGATGCGTGCGGATGGTGATCCATCCGGATAAGCTATCCGTGCGTACGACTGTCCGTGCGGGTGGTAACCCGTGCGGATTAGTTGTGCGTGCGGATGACTTGTCCGTACGGTTAAGTTGTTCGCGTGGATAAACGTTCAAGTGGATTGTTTCTTCCTAAGATGTGTTTGTGTATGATGGCTTGTACTTTGGAGTTTTCGTTGTAGCATTTAGAAACCACATAAGTGTTTCTACCTTTCAAGCCGGTCGCGCGGACGACAGTCCGTGCGTATTGGTAGTCCGTGCGGACAGCCTGTGCGCGCGGGCAGAGACAATCCGTCCGGATAGCCTGTCCGTGCGTACGGCTTGGCCGTGCGGATCAACATTGTTTGATTTTCAT
Organism: Helianthus tuberosus; assembly: GCA_030545235.1. NCBI lineage: Eukaryota > Viridiplantae > Streptophyta > Magnoliopsida > Asterales > Asteraceae > Helianthus > Helianthus tuberosus. Next base: position 146,386,552 of record CM060393.1, read on the forward strand.
TTTAAGGCCTTAGTATCTCATGATCCGAAGGGTAATCCATTCAGAGGTCGTCCGTCCGGATTGCTCATTCGTCGATACTCAAACCTTGTTTGGAAAGTGGGTCCCAAGGGTAGCTCGTCCGGGTGACAACTCGTCCGGATGACCTGTGCGTGCGGATGGTAATCCGTGCGCATAGCCTGTCCGTGCGGACAGCGTGTCCGTGCGGACAGCCTGTCCGTGCGGACAACTGGTCTGGTTGTTCCGTTCGTCTACACTTGGTTTCTGTTGTCGTTTATCGAGACGTTCTGATTACGTGGCAACCACTTGGAATTTGTATTCTCACCCGCGTGACCAGACCGGTCAGGAACCACCCTAACTCGGCCTGTCGGCGACTCAGAACGGTAGTTCCGGTTGACCCCGAAATCAGGTGCCTTGCGGTAGAATTCCAGATCTAGGACTAGTGCATCACTATTTTCGAGTAGAGACTAGAACCGATCAGATTCGTACCGGTTTTAAGGGTAAAAGAAGGAGAGAACTTAGGTTTATTTCTTTCAACTCTTTTATCCTTAGAAAAGTTTAGGTCTAGGTGAAGTCATTAAGAAATCTTGTAGGAATCGTTTAGATCTGAGCTATTCTTGGTGGAATGAGGTCAAGCTTGAAGTTCATAAGAACTTCATGATGACGTCACCCGAGAATACCCCAAATCCGGGTGATTTCATGGTTAAAAGTGAAGATTTGAAAGATGGAAACGTGTAGAATTGTGTAATGATCAAAGATGTACAAGAATTAGTGCAAGATCTTACCTGGTTTGGGAGAAATCTGAGAAAAGGTGAAGAATGCGTGTGGTTCGGACGTCACTTGCCAAAAGTGGAAAAAGTGGAGAGTGACCCGTGTATTTATAGGATGCCAAAAACGGAAAAGGGTGAGCCGTGCGCATGGCATGCACCCGGGTAGGCTATCCGCGCGGACTGGTCATCCGTGCGGATTGGCAATCCGTGCGGATTGGCAATCCGTGCGGATTGGCCATCCGTGCGGATGCCGCCTCCTTTGGTGGGTTCGGTGCGTTGTTGATTCGGTTTCGATTTGCGAGCGATTCGATAGGATTTCCTAGTCAAATTACTTTTAGTCCCAACTACTTCTTATATGGTTCGACTCGGGATTCGGGTTCGGGTTCGGGTTCGATTGAGTTCGCTTGATTATCCCAACATAACATAAAATAAACATGCACAGGTAACACGTAGGGCACACACACACGTATAACTGATAAGTAAAATACATAGCTCGAGTTACGATTTGATGTCGATTTGATTAGCATAGCTTGATTAACTTTATCGCATTGTTACTTCCTATCGTTCACAGTCGTAGGTCGATTGAAATACGGTTAGCATAACTCGATTATTGTAATGTACAACATTTACTCCACATAATCTAAATATAATAAAAACAATTCTACGAGTCGAGTCGCACGAAATCGGTCGTTGACTTTGACCTTGACTTTGACTTTCACTCGTGAAAACACGGGGTGTTACATTAGGGGCTCGCTACCCACTGATAGATCCTTAACAGACTCCATGAATGAATCATAACATACCATGATTACAAGATTTCATTTTCATGAATACTACGATTACAAGATTTCATTTTCATGAATACTACTATACCAAGATTTCATTTTCATGAATACTACGATTACAGGATTTCATTTTCATGAATACTACGATACCAAGATTTCATTTTCATGAATACTACAATTACAGGATTTCATTTTCATGAATACTACGATTACAAGATTTCATTTTCATGAATACTATGATTACAAGATCTAATTTTCATGAATACTATGATTACAAGACTTCATTTTCATGAATACTACGATTACGTATGATAACAAAAACTGCATGAACTCGCTCAACTTTTGTTGACTTTTTAAAACTACATGTATTTCAGGAAACAAGTCTTGAGCCGGTGATACATGATTGGATGCAATGATTACCTTTCTTACGTCACACGCAACACGCTTCCGCAACTAGTAGGGTGTGACAGATTGGTATCAGAGCTCCGATTGTAGTGAACCGGGGACAAACTTTTATAAAGTTTGGTCTACAATCACCAAGGGCTCTCACATGAAAAAAAAGTTGATAACATTACAAAGATGATTTCAAAAAGTATGACAAAATGACAAAAGGTTTTCATTGTGTCATTATAACATGAGGATCTATCACGCGGGCTCAATCATAAGTAACTGATATGGTTCAATACATGTTTAGTCTATAAGGAATAGACTTGAAAACACTAAGGCTTACATGTGAAACATGAGATTTAGTGATTAATTATATATATATATATATAATATATTTATATATGTGTTGTATGGAATAATTGCCATGAATGAAAATACCTTCGACTATGAATTCTATTATTACACTTAACTCACTCGATGAGAATGACGACCTCGCGTCTATTACGAAGCTTTTGGCGGAAGTGGTCCCTAATCGAGACCCTAAAGCATTGATTCCGTGGAAGATGGTTGCTTCCCTCGGGTAGTATATGTCTAGCTTCGGTTATAACGACGAGGCGGAGGTGGCAGCCTTGGACAACAACTCTACTAGTGGGAAGAGGTCCCTGAGATTCATAAAGGTCATGATTGATTACATTCTTGTTAAGGCAAGGAAGATGAGGTATTCATCTTGAAGATGCCCCTCCAGTGGTTATTATTACGATTTCTTTTTAGACTAACGTTGTGCCCTTTCACGAATAATGACAAGGGGCATTGGCACGTGGACCAGCACGAAGGTCCCTTCTATGTTAAAGGTATGTAGACAATAGACTCCTCTCTCTGACTGATCGTCTGCTTTGAACGAGAGACACTGGGGTGACCATGCAAGATAATTTATTATTACGAGGGCCCACGTAATATCAACTTGTAGTGCATGGGAATCTTGGTGGGCTCTGCGGGTCAAACCAAGAGATCACTATCCATTCGAAGTTCTTAAGTTGTTCAAATTCCTATCTAGTAGAACACTAACCGGAATGGTTACTATAACACTCTACGATACAGGAAGACTACACGTATTGTTTGCACTTAACATTTGATCTATAACATGAGTCGTCTGAGACTAGTCATCGAAAGCAAACAAAACTCGTTAGCCACTCATGGAGGATTCTTCCTCAACATTCTCAAAATTCTTGTACATGGGCTGGTTCTTTGGTGTCTATGACACCTTACCTTATCTTAGTTATCGAAGATGATTACATTAAACTCTGTCGTTTGATATTTGTCTTATTCCAAGGGATACTATGGCATGAGCCAAGCTACAACCCCTTCATTGTATTATTCGACATCTATGGAAATTGTAACAATTTTGTCGAAGCTCGTGGAGCTCAAGGAGTATCAACGTATTCGTCACACGGGCTAGTGCGACGAAGGATTTTTCCTACTTTGCGCGATCGAGATCCAGGAAGTATGGGATACACGTTGTAAAAATTGGAGACGACCGTTTGGTTTCTCCTCCTCAACGAATTACTTCTTTTCCCATTTAGGCACATGGCTAATACACTCAAGAGGTACTATGCATTTTGGAATGCATTTATTCATGAATATCATTGTTCAAACATACCGGAGCAACGCTGTCTTGTGGTTTCCATAACCAATCACATTCTTAATTCTTAGGCGCATGATAGGCTATATCTGTCCAAATAAAAGCCTAGACCCAATGATACTATGTATCGGAAACAACGTGGCGTCGACAAGAAAATCTACGCCTAGAAGAGGGTCAGTTAATCAGTGCCCTACTATTAAAGTTGAACCAGAGGTCATATGGAACAACATGAGGTTGTCGAGTCGACACTAGTGATGGTACTGATGGTACCGGTAGTTCAAGTGGTTCAAATCCCGATGGGACGAGAATGAGTGGGAATGCCACACTTGGAGATGCAATCACACCAGATTTTAATCCTAAGGCTTTTCCGGATTATAAGCCGCGAGACCTCATTGATACGGAAGGTGCGGTGAGTTCTATCCGCTAGATAAAGACAAGGAAGTCAGTTAACCTTGCTAATAAATGTACTCCTAAGTAAACATTTTGGTAAACGAATAGCCTTCTGTTGAATGAGGCGTTAACTTGGTGGAATCTCCAAGTGCAAACTATAGGGAGTAATACAACAAAGAGGTTATTGTGGGAAGAACTCAAGAATCTTAAGCGAGAAGAGTATTGCTCGCTAGTGGAAAAATTCCAAGTTTGGGAACCGAGCTCTAGAACTCGATCATGATTAGAGCTAATGTTGTTAGTTACCCCGACGCCTCTATAATCTGTCAAGGATTGATTGCATATCGGATAACACTCGAATCCAAACGCACTGAGCACTACATTTGGGGTTTAGCCCTGAGATCCAAATCATGATCACATCATGTCACCCTACCTAGATTTATTTTCAAGTAACTCACTCAGTTAGTCTCACCAAGGATGTGGTGAGGATGGGGGACTGCCCAAGGAGGGTGTTAAGAGAAAGAGAAATCCCGTGACAAGCAAAGCGAAGGCGATTACTGCCATAATCGATGCTCTCCTTAAGAAGTATGCTAATAACTTGTCAAAATTCGGAATGAGATAGGTGAAACTTTCATCATGAGGGCACATGCAAAAGTGACAAGAGTAGTGTCACACCCCCAAAATCCACCATGCGGAGTATCACCGCTTGGAGGCGTGACGTGACCAGGATCGAGCCACCAATCATATTGAACATCGTAATTAAGTAAATAAGACCAACCCAATACGATTGGTGACCAAAGCTAGTTAACCATGTTTAGTTTAAACAGCGGAAGCATAAAGGTAAATCCAAAAGCATGAGTCCATAGTTTATAAGTTAAAGTTCAAACATAAGTTCCATAGGTTTATAAAGTTCAATTATTAAGTATGGGATATAACAACCCATATTCCACAACAACCTTCTCCTCATGCAAGCTCCAAAAGCACCTAGCGACCTGTAAGGCATGTAACAACTAGTCTACAACAAAGTTGAGTGAGTTCACGTTTGGTTGTTTGGTTTTAAGTTGTTTCTGAAAAACGTGGTTTGACTTTCGTTGGCTTATTTGCCGTGGGGGTTACCCCGAAGTTCAATGTATGTTTAACCATTTCCTTTTTCTTTACCCAAACCGTATCCATAATTAGTGGGGGCTTTCCCCGTGTGAACTACTAGACGGTATGATATCGACTACTACGAACAATAGTTGTGCCCTACATCAGTGTCTATCATCACTGACAGTTTGCCATAGTCCATTAGTACACGCCCGTCCGAACGGCACGGTGTGAGGTTTGTTAAACCTAATAGCGCTATTAACTAATGACCCGCTCGCCATTGGCCTCGGCGATTAAGTCGATATGAAGAGGGACTTATTGATAGAGTTTTGTCTAGCTAGTTTTAAGGTTGTTGTCCTGCACCAGGAGGACGAACGTACGTATTCTGCACCAGATAATTCGTAGGATTAATAATGGCATCCTCTCTATGGAGGATGGTCGTACATATCTCCCCAAGGGGATATGTAGATTTAGTTTTAAATTCTTTAACCCATTCCCAAACCACCGGGAATCCCATGCCTTGTAGAAAGTGTGAACTCACCTCAGTTTGCTCGGTTAGATTCTCAATATAGCTAACAGTCAAGGTCGGTCAATCACGTCCTAGTATGATTTACCAGTTAGTCATTTAGTGGCTTTCAAATAGAACACAAAGTTCCTACTCGTATCTATCACACAACATGCATCACTTTAACGGTTTATGCCTATCTAAGTTTCCCATCCATTCCCCACTTAAAATCAAACATACGATAATGCACATAACATATATAACATGTTAGATCATTCACAGATAGCATACTCGACATTTAGACACGCGAGTCACAACTTATGTCATTTCAGCATTTATATTCAAAACCGGCTGTTTTTGGACATTTTAATAAAATAGTTAAATTATTCCAAAAATTCCCAATTTTTTACGGGATGTCTTAAACATTCCATATTTTATTGTGTAAAAATATCGGGGTCCGGTTCATTACCAATATTTTATAAAAATTCATATTCCGGACTGAACTCAGATTTATGTATTTCTGACGACAGTCCACAGAACAATTTATTAAAAATTCATCGAGTGTCCGATTTACGAAATTCCAGTGGGGTAATTACAAATGCATCGGTTGTCATCTACTGTACAAATTTCATGGTCCGATTCATCACAAAACTCAGGTTATGACTGAAAGTATGACACCCATTTAGTGCTGTCAAAATTCAGCTTAAGCTGTTGTTACAAATCGACACATTAAAAATAGTAAACGAAGTCCAAAAATTACGATTCCGGTTCCATTAGAACCGTATTTCATAATAACATATTTTAGATTCAAAATATCGGTTTTTTGTTGAGTTTATGACCTGTTTACAGCCAACTGAAGTTTGCTGTAAAACCGGGACAGATTCTGTTTTCACTTTCTAACTTACTAACTTGTGTTCGATTGATTCCGTTAATCATGTTTAGTGACCACAACAACATCACATGTTAATATTACTCAGCAAAACATCAGATAATCAACCAATAATCATAATCACACAAGATCTACATGATTTACACTAATATTCATCCATTAACCACCTTGTTCATCACTTTAGTAGACTTTTAGTTGGTGATCTTATATGTTAGTGATTTTCAACCGACGAAACTCTTATTAACCACTTTAGAATAGATCAAGAAGATGTTTAGAGTCACTTACTACTAGCTCGAGGCTAGGGAAGAAACAAAGCGAAAACGAGGTGGATAAAAGCGAGGTAGAGAGGTCCTTGTGATTCCGTAAGCACCGAGCCTCCTTGTATGAACCCTTTCACCTTTGTAAGTATGTGAAATGGCAAGATTGAAACTTGAATGATGGTGGGGTGTTGGCTATGGTTTCAGCCGAGATCAAAGGCAAGAGGGAGAGAGTGAGTGAAATTTTGTTTAAGTGTTTAGGTGAATGAAAGCTTAACTTATGGTGAAACTTATAGTCCATCCAATTCCATAATCCATAGTGTAATATGCCCTCTTGATACTAGACATAACTCAAAATAATATTCAAGGTGTAAGAATTGTGTCCCACATGGGGGAACTCGTTCAAATGGGGGGGGGGGGAGGGTTATGGTTTGATTCCAACTAACTAGTTAAGTTCTAGTTAGATTAGTTAGGACTTTTAATTAGGTAATTAGTGTGTTATGAAATATAAAGGGTGTTAGGGTATTCGGGGACCCTAACTGGCTCAGAAAAATATAAACAATGTGTTTAACAATATTTTCGTGTTCCGGGTAAAGTCCGGTTATTCGGTTTAAAACTGTTCCGTTAAAATGCTTAAATAATCCGTAAGGCATCCTATTTATATATTTTTGCAACGTTTTTAATTTTTAACACTCAGGAAAACATACCAGACTATTTAATGACTTTTCTGTACACTACTAGTGTGTTAACATGCACATGTAAGTTTAACACAGATATCAGAAAGCAGTTACGTAATTCCACACAGTCGTCAAGCACTTTAATTGTCATTAATCAATTGTACGGAATACATGTAAATTTGAGGGTTGTCACAAGTAGCAGTGTGGTGAGACTTGGCACAAAACAGAAACTATTGAGTTAGCTATATTTAAGAATGAACGAGGTGGTTTTTACTGTGGCAAGGAGGTCTCTACGAGCATGGATGGTTAAGGATGAATCAAGCTAGTGAGTAAGCAAGTCTAGGGGTATGCTCTACTCTACAACCATCATGTATCAATTCTTTGGATACCAACGTCAGCTTAACTTAGTGTCTTTAGATACTAAGCATATACAAGAATTAGAGTCATGTAGGTTAAACATGTTTTGCTCTATCAAGTTAGCTAATGAGGAATTAGCGAAGTCATGTGAAGTCATTAAGGGTCACCGATACGTTCCTATCAACCGACCCGTTGCATTCGTGTTGTTTAACACCGGTGTCAGTATTAGCTTCATCCCCATAAAATTCAAAGTATGCTTGGCCGAGTCAAGTAAACAAGACACGTCCTCCCATTCAATAGGATTGACCAATGGTAAATTAGTCAAGTCAGGAAAGACATCAAAGGATGCACACTCGAACTTGGAGCACGAAAATTCAGTAACGACTTTTCACTCATTCAATTAGGTTGTTACGACTTAACTTCTGGCATAGACTGGTTGGCCGACAACCGAGCAGAAGTAGTTGTGCTGCGAAAACTATTATTCTTTTTCCCCCTGTCTGACGAGAGAACATCTTTTGGTGCACGGAGAGAAACACGACACTCGACTGCTGACCAACAACTGTATGAAGGCTCGGAAGAGTCTGAGAACAGGATGCATCGCCTTTCTTTCCCATGTGGTCGATAAGAAGGCCGAGTAGCACAAGGTGGAGGACATCCCTGTGGTAAGGGAATACCCTGAAGTCTTTCCAGAAGACTTTCCGGGGCTACCTCTGCAGCGACAAGTCGAATTCAGTATCGATCTTGTGCCAGGAGCTACACCGGTGGAGAAAGCTTCATATAGACTCGCACCCTCGGAGATGCAGGAATTATCTACTCAGCTTCAGGAATTGTTTGACAAAGGATTCAATAGACCGAGTTTCTCACCTTGGGGAGCTCCGGTGCTATTTATCAAGAAGAAAGACGGAACCTTTTGGATGTGCATCGATTGCAGAGAACTAAACAAGCTAACTATCAAGAATCGGTATCCTTCACCGAGGATCGACGACTTGTTCGATCAATTACAAGGTTCCAGCTTTTATTCCAAGATTGATCTAAGATCCAGATATCATCAGCTGAGGATTCAAGAGGAAAGCATTACTAAGACAGCGCTTAGGACTCGCTATGGGCATTACCAGTTCCTTGTTATGCCTTTCGGCTTAACAAACGCCCCCGCCGTATTCATGGATTTGATGAACCGAGTATGTAAGCCATATCTCGACAAATTCGTGATCGTATTCATTGATGACATTTTGATATACTCACGGACAGAGGCGGAACACGAACAACACTTGAGAACTATTTTGGAGTTGCTTAAGAAAGAACAATTGTATGCCAAGTTCTCAAAATGCGAATTTTGGATTCGCGAGGTGCAATTTCTTGGTCATGTGGTGAACGAGAATGGAATACATGTTGACCCAGCTAAGATAGAAGCCATAAAGAACTGGAACACTCCAAAACCCCCAACAGAAGTAAGACAATTTCTGGATTTAGCGGGATACTATCGAAGATTCATTGATAATTTTTCTAAAATTTCTCAACCGCTAACCTCACTCACTCAAAAGGATAAAAAGTTCGATTGGGGTGAAAAACAAGAAATGGCATTCCAAACACTCAAGGATAAACTATGTCAAGCGCCAATCTTATCACTCCCTGACATTACCGATGACTTTGTGGTGTATTGTGATGCATCGCACCAAGGCTTGGGTTGTGTGTTAATGCAACGTGAGAAAGTCATCGCGTACGCGTGACGACAATTAAAAGTCTATGAAAAGAATTATACCACTCACGACCTAGAGTTGGGCGCAGTGGTATTCGCTTTAAAGATATAGCGTCACTATCTTCATGGTACTAAGTGTACCATATTCACCGATCATAAGAGTCTTCAACATATATTCAATCAAAAGGAATTAAACATGCCCTGGCGTCGTTGGGTAGAACTGTTGAATGACTATGACTGTGAAATCAAGTACCCTCCGGCAAAGCAAACGGTGTGGCGGATGCTTTAAGCCGGAAGGAACGAGTCAAAACATTATGGGTACGAGCTTTAGAAATGACAACTCAGACGAACTTTACGGTTCGAGTGCACGATGCACAACAAGAAACTCTAAATCCGGAGAACATCCAAGCGGAATCCTTGTGGGGATTGGAAAAACAAATGGAAATGAAGAAAGATGACACTTTATATTTCATGGGAAGGATCTGGATTCCATACTTTGGCGGTCTAGGAGACTCGGTGCTGGACGAAGCACACAAGTCGAAATATTCTACACATCCGGGATCCGATAAGATGTATAAATGCTTAAAAGAACACTATTAGTGGCCTAATCTCAAGGGAGACATTGCGACCTATATTGGGAAATGCCTAACTTGTGAAAAGGTAAGGGCCGAATATCAAAAGCCGTCCAGCTTATTACAACAACTCGAGATTCCTGTTTGGAAATGGGAAGATATATCAATGGATTTCATCACAAAACTACCACGGACCTCTCGAGGTCATGACATGATTTGGGTTATCGTTGATCGATTAACCAAGTTAGCTCACTTCTTACCGATTCGCGAGAAAGACAGTACCAAGAAGTTAGCTGAACCTTACCTTAAAGAGATTGTGGCACGTCATGGGGTGCCTGTTTCAGTAATCTCTGACCGAAATGGTTGCATCGTGTCAAAGATTTGGCAATCATTTCAAGCATCATGTAGATCTAAGTACATCATTTCATCCGCAAATCGATGACCAAAGTGAGCGAACCATCCAAACTTCGGAGGACATGCTTTGTGCCTGTGTGATGGATTTAGGCGGAAACTGGGATACTCTTTTACCTTGGGTAGAGTTCTCATATAACAACATTTATCACACGAGTAGTAAAGCCGCCCCGTTCGAAGTATTATGTGACGAAAGTGCTAATCACCGCTAAGTTGGGCGGAAGCCGGTGACAAACAACTTATTAGCCCCGAACTAGTCCAAGAGACTACTGACAAGATATCAAAAATACGAGACCGTATCAAAGCGGCTCATGATAGACAAAAGAGCTACGCGAACAGAAGATGTAAACCATTATCCTTCGAGGTCGGAGACAAAGTCTTACTGAAAATGTCTCCCTGGAAAGGCGTAGCTAGATTCGGGAAACGCGGAGAACTAAACCCGAAATACATTGGGCCTTTTGAAATTCTGGCAAAGGTTAGTATTGTTGCCTACAAGCAAGAGTTTCCAGAAGAACTCAATAACATACAAGACACATTTCATGTGTCGAATCTTAAAGAAAAGTCCAACCAACGAAAACAGTTATCATCCCAGCGGATGGGATTCACGTAGACGACAAACTCCAGTTTACTAAAGAACCCGTTGAGGTTATGGATAGGAAAGTCCACAAGACAAGGAGGAGTCATATCAAACTAGTAAAGGTCCGCTGGAACTCACGTCACAGACTCGAGTATACCTGGGAACGTAAAGATCTGATCAAGGCAAAATATCCCCACCTGTTCATGAAGAATCCTGCAAAGGATAACTCAACTTGAATTTTGGGACGGAATTCTTTTTAACAGGGGGAGAATGTGACAACTGGAAAATAACCGGCAATTCCGTACAATCTAATCACTATGTTTATTTACATAATCTCATGCATTTAGCGTAATTTAATTACGTAACTGTGACGTATACTGGATAACAGTGTTAGGACAAGAAAACAAAGCTAAAACATATGTTGGTTTTCGTCGTAATGCAAAACCAAACAAACAATGTCCTAAAAGTGTTGGTAAAAAGTGTTGCGTGCACTATTCACGGTTACACTATTCATGCCAGCAAACCGTGAAATCAGACTGAAACACTGAAAAATGACATTCAAGTAACATAACTGAGTCCATTTATATACGAAAACAATATTATGAAAACAAATCTTGCAAACAAACAAGACTTTCCGGTATAACGCCCTAATCTCAAAAATGTCCGTTTCGGCTTAAAATATAGCATTTTTAACACGTCCGAACCTATAACAAAGCATTTCCGGGACTTCGGAATAATGTCAATTGATGAAAAACACACTAAAACAATAGGATGATATCAACGGAATGTTCCTAATCACCAGTTTCCGGTATTACATCGCCATGCACTAAACTAGTCCGTTAGCGAACCGACGAGCTAGTAAGCAATATTTCCGTCATCGTAGCAACCAAATGGAAACTCTAGTGAACTAGTTAAGCTAAATTTGTCACACCCTGGCTTTGCGGAAGCGTGGTTAATTTGGTGTGACTTCTTAATACCATAGCTTAATCATAACAAAGCTATATGATAATAAAACCATGCAAGATCATCCATAGATTTAAGTTTTAAAACCGAAGTAACATAACATTGTCTTAGGGACTACAACACCATAACATAAAACATTGTTTTGAAAGACATAAACATCAACATGAATAAAACGCAGTTTAAGATTTGTGACTCGTCTAGGAAAAAGTCACATTTCCTAAACCGGGATGACCTCGGAACCCATATGCAGCGGGGAAAACATAACATACCGCGCCAGATCTTTAATTCCCTGAAATACATGTAAGTTGAAAAATCAACAATAATGTTGAGCGAGTTCATGTGTAAGTGAGTAAATAAACCTTTGTATGTATAAAAACCCTGGTATGTAGCAAATAAGGAAAAAGAGATAACCAATGGTTTGCAAGGCCATTGATATGTGTGAAGTGCAAGTAGGAAGACTCAAACCTAGCAGATTTATGCGTTGGGTACAAAGTCACCCCGAGGTCCGTTCTGTTTGGGCCTGGGGCTGGGCTCGCTACACCCAGATAGATCTACCGCTCCTGCCCCTCGGTCCTACCCTGAGGATTAATGGCCTCAAGTTTCCGCCTACCCACTCACATGATCTGAATAATAACCCTCCTTACGCTAACCATACCATGTAAGAAATATTCGTAATCATAGTAACATGTATTTCACCCCCGCAGTTTAGAAAACTGAAAACAGTTAGAGAAAAGGGGGACATGAACTCACAGTGGTGCGTCTCTACCAAGTATATCTCCTGATCAAGCAGCTGTGCGACGACCTACACGTACTAGATCTATTAGACGGACGGCCGTGCCTTAGCTTAAGGTTTAAGTTTTTGGGAAATAGTTAGACAACTATTTCGTGTTTATATTTCTTGTAAATACTTGGTAATTATTCTCCTTCCTAAGGATGTGGGATTTAATACATGCGTGCTCGTAAAATTCGAAATACATTATTAAGTCTCACTTAATATATTTTATTCCTTACTTCAAAATGTAAATATTCTTCCCAAAATAATACTTTGACAAAAATACGCGCTCATAAATATTTTCTTAAAATGCGTAAGTTACGTTTTAAAGATCGGGTGGTAACAATTATACCGTTGTAACTTATTATTAATTATGAAGGCGTATGCATTATTTCTGGAATCAATAGTACTTGGTAATATTATTTTTACTCTAAAAATAACATCCGTATAATCATAAACATTCTACAAGTGACGCTATAAAAAGAAATATATATATTTCAAATATATATTTACCCCGTTTCATTTTGTGAAGATCCCGCCTCCGATATTTGTAAATAAAGTCATGGCGAAATTTACGTTTTGAAAACAAGTCAAAAATATATTTACAACACTTGTAGTGAAAATATTTCCAAGTGTTAGGTTTTTAGAAAAATTTCGCCAGAGTTTTCCCTGTAACTGGAGGTGGCCACGCTTTCAAGCGTATCATTTTCTTTTATAATTCAAATCAACAATTTTCTCATTCAACCAAAACAATATCCAAAGCATCAAACTAGTCAAAACATATATAAATCGCATAAATTACATGAACTTGTGGTTTATCAAAAAAAAAAAATGCGTGATAAATCCCACTATTTTTAGTGGATCTTTATATAAATCAACTTCGTTTCTTGAAAGTCACATTTTTAAAGAAGTTACATCTTTACAACTTCTTGTCAACATTTACAAAAATAGTTATTTTGTCGAAACTTTGTGTTACACAAGTGTTTACACACTTGTGTGTTTGCTAAAATCATTCTTGTTCATGTAAGATCCGGCTTTAGAAAATATGATTTCTTTGACACTTGGTCCTTTGAAACTACCGCTTGTAGATCCGTAGATCTACTAGTTTTGAACACCATTTCATAAGTAAAATCGATTTTACACAAGTTCATGTTTAGTGTGTGGTAGAGTTTCATCATTTAACCCTTTGTACACTTAAACAAACTCTATGCCATGATTCATGATCACGACTAATCCGGGTTAAATGATGATCCGAGCTACCGCAATATAGATCGGCACTAATTAATTACATCAAAGCAAGTCTTACAAGATTTACACAACTCTATAGCTTTTATCCAACATTTTTAACATTTTTAGTAAACTTTTAGCATGTCTTCTTGTATGTTCATGAGTTTTAACCGTCATATATTATTTTAACCACTTTAAAATAGATCGAGAGTGTGTTTAAAGCAACTTACTACTAGCTCGAGGCTAGGGAAGAAACTAGTCGAAGATTTTGTGGATAAAAGCAATGAAGTGAGGTCCTTCGCGTTCCGAATGCACTAAGCCTCCTCGTATGAGATCCTTAACACTTGTATACCCTTGGAACTTGCAAGATCAAAACCGAAAATGGATGGATGGTTGTGGGGTGCTCTCGGCCGAGAACCAAAGAGAGAGAGAGAGAGAGAGTGTGTTGGTAAGTTGAGTGTGTGAAGGTTATGTGTGTTATGTCTTGAACTTATAGGCAATTCACATGATCATTAACCAAAGGATCATATGTCTAATTGATATTAGACAAAGATGATTTAAATAATCATCAAAGTACAAAGGGTGTCCCCTTGGGGACGAGTTCGGTTAGGGGGGGGGGGGGGGTCCTTGGTTAGATTTCAACCATTAGTTAGCCATTTAGTTAAGTTAAGTTGGAGGTTAACTCGGTTAATAGTGTGTTGTGCATTATAGTGGGTGTTAGGGTATTCAGGGACCCTAACTGGCTCAGAAAAAGATAAACAATGTTATTGGCAAGATTTTTATGTTCCGGGTAAAGTCCGGTTGTTCGGTTGGATAGAGATCCGTTAAAGTGCTTAACAAAGCTTTAAAGTGTCGTTATTATTATTTTTAGTGACACAACTTATTCCCGACACTTTGGAAAGTGTCTAGTAACATTTTTCTCATGTTTTGGCACTTTATTAGTTAGCTAGATGCTGAATTTTAATTAAAGTGTTGAATTTTGTACTTAAAGTACGTTTTAGGCACATCCGGTCACTGTAATCTCATTCCTAGTGACGCAGTTCTACAACCCTTATATCCCTACACTCACCACTAGTGTAGCAAACTATCTCAGGCTCTTACAGGCCTTAGAGGCAGTACCTGCCTGGTGCTAGTTATGACAGCACGTTTAATAGGTTATCCGTTCATTGTGCTACTGTGCTTTTGGTGCATCAAGGTTGTCACAAAGGTGCTGTAAGCAAAACATGGAGTGACAGCAAGTAAAGTATGATGCAAGTAAGTACATGTATCAGCATTCAAGTAGCAGTTTATCCACAAGTTCAAGTAAGCACAGTAATTAAGCAGTAATTAATTATTAATTAAGTCGTACGGATACCTCGTTTAGTGAGGGTTGTCACATTCTCCCCCCGTTAGAAAAATTTAGTCCCGAAATTTTAAGTTCTGCTTCTAGAAGCCGGGTTCTTGGGAAATAGGTGGGGGTATTTCTCTTTCATCCGGTCCTCACGCTCCCAGGTGTATTCAGGACCATGTCTGGCATTCCAATGAACTTGGACGAGCGTGACACTGCTCCGGCGGGTCTTGTTTACTTTCCAATCCGTAACCTCAACAGGTTCTTCAACAAAATGGAGCGTGTCATCAACATAAATCTCGTCGGTGGGAATGACAACGGTATCTTGAGTTGGACTTTTCTTCTGGTTGGATACATGAAATGTATTGTGAACTCCATTCAGTTCAGCAGGTAGGTCCAGCTTGTATGCTACTAGCCCTATTCTTTCCAAAATTCTGAAAGGGCCAATGTAACGCGGATTCAACTTCCCACGCTTTTCGAAGCGTGCCACACCCTTCCAGGGTGAAACTTTCAATAAAACCATATCTCCAACTTGGAACTCCAAATGTTTCCGGTTTGGATCTGCATAGGCTTTCTGTCTTTCGCGAGCTGCTTCGATGCGTTTTCGAATCTGCGCAATCTTGTCTGTCGTCTCTTGGACGATTTCGGGACCAAAAAGCTGCCTATCACCTGCGTCAGCCCATCATAGGGGTGATCGACACTTGCGTCCGTAAAGAGCTTCGAATGGCGCGACTCCAATACTGGTGTGGTAGCTGTTGTTGTATGAAAATTCGACCAGTGGCAAATGCTTATCCCAGCTACCGCCCAAATCCATAACACATGCTCTCAGCATATCTTCCAAGGTCTGAATAGTCCGCTCGCTTTGACCGTCGGTCTGAGGATGAAATGCAGTGCTCAGATTTAATTGTGAGCCAAAAGCTTCTTGGAAGGATTGCCATATCCTTGACACAAACCTTCCGTCTCTATCAGAGATGATCGAGAGAGGCACTCCATGACGTGCGACGATCTCTCTCATGTATATTTCTGCCAGTTTGCTGGTGTTATCCTTCTCTTTGATTGGCAGAAAGTGTGCGGACTTTGTTAGGCGGTCAACTATCACCCAAATAGTGTCATGACCTCTTGGCATTCTTGGCAACTTTGTAATAAAATCCATGGAGATTTGTTCCCATTTCCATTTGGGAATCTCAGGTTGTTGCAGAAGTCCTGAAGGCTTCTGGTATTCCACTTTCACCTTAGCACACGTTAGACACTTGCTCACATAAACAGCAACATCGCCCTTCATCCTAGGCCACCAATAGTAATCCTTGAGATATTGGTACATCTTATCCGCTCCTGGATGGATAGAGTACCACGATTTGTGAGCTTCATCAAAAACAACTTTCCTTAAACCACCAAACAGAGGAACCCAAATCCTTTTCTCAAAACATAACGTTCCTTCCTCGTTTGGTACTAATAGCTTCTCCATCCCACGAAGATATTCTTCTTCAAGATTTCTTTCCTTAAGAGCTTCTTTCTGCGCGGCACGAATGCGCAAGGAAAGATCGGTTTGGATAATCATTTCTAAAGCCCTAACCCTTATGGGCTTGATCCTCTCTTTTCGACTTAGGGCGTCGGCAACCACATTCGCCTTCCCTGGATGATACTTTATCTCGCAATCGTAATCATTTAACAACTCAACCCATCGTCTTTGTCTCATATTCAACTCCTTCTGGTTGAATATGTGTTGTAGGCTCTTATGATCTGTAAAAATTGTACATTTCGTACCATATAGGTAGTGTCTCCAGATCTTTAAAGCAAATATCACTGCGCCTAGCTCCAAATCGTGCGTGGTATAGTTCTTCTCATGTACCTTCAACTGACGTGATGCGTAAGCAATAACCTTCTGGCGTTGCATCAACACGTAACCCAATCCTTGACGCGAGGCGTCACAGTATACCACGAAATCGTCAGTACCTTCCGGTAGTGCTAGGATTGGCGCATTGCAGAGCTTATCCTTCAATAGCTGAAACGCTTCTTCCTCTTTGATTCCCCAATCAAACTTCTTATCTTTCTGGGTGAGGAGCGTCAATGGTTGAGCGATCTTCGAAAAATCCTCAATGAACCTTCGATAGTAGCCAGCCAAACCCAAGAATTGTCGAATCTCGGTTGGCGTCTTTGGCGTTTCCCAATTCTTGATCGCTTCGATCTTGGTTGGATCCACATGGATTCCATCTCCATTTACCACATGTCCAAGAAATTGGACTTCACGTAGCCAAAATTCACACTTAGAGAATTTGGCATACAGCTGTTCTTTCTTCAGCAGCTCCAAAATAGCTCTTAGATGCTGTTCGTGCTCAGCCTTTGTCCTTGAATAAATCAAGATGTCGTCGATAAACACAATCACGAACTTGTCCAAGTACGACTTGAAAACTCTATTCATCAAATCCATAAAGACTGCAGGTGCGTTTGTCAACCCAAACGGCATAACAAGGAACTCGTAGTGTCCATAACGAGTTCTGAAGGCTATCTTCGGGATACTCTCCTCTTGTATCCTTAACTGATGGTATCCAGATCGCAAATCGATCTTTGAGTAAAAGCTTGAACCTTGCAGTTGATCAAACAGATCATCAATTCTTGGCAGAGGATATCTATTCTTGATCGTCAGCTTGTTCAGCTCCCGGTAGTCTATGCACATTCGAAAACTACCGTCCTTCTTTTTGACAAACAGGACCGGAGCTCCCCAAGGCGAGAAGCTTGGTCGGATAAATCCCTTGTCTAACAACTCTTGAAGTTGTGTCGACAATTCTTGCATCTCCGACGGGGCAAGTCTATAAGGTACCTTAGCCACAGGCGCGGCGCCTGGGACTAAATCGATGTGAAACTCCACTTGCCTCTGAGGCGGCAGTCCAGGCAAGTCCTCCGGATACTCCCTCACGACAGGGATGTCTTCGATCTTCGGTTCTGCAGCTTTCTTGTCTACGATGTGTGCCAGGAAGGCAGCACACCCTTTTTGCAAACACTTTCGCGCTTTGAGGCAGCTGATAATTCTTAACGGCGTATCGCGCTTTTCGCCATGAACCACAATCGTTTCACCATCTTCGGTCGGGATACGAACGACCTTTTCGTGACAAACAATTTCTGCCTTGTTGCTCGATAACCAATCCATTCCTACTACCACGTCAAAGCTCCCCAGCTGGACTGGTAGTAGATCCAAAGTAAACTCACATTCTCCCAACTCGATTGCACAACCTCTGATCACTTCATTGGCTTCTACTAACTTCCCATTAGCCAATTCGATTGAGTAGGGAATATCTAACTTACTAGCGGCTAACCCAAGCATATTCTTAAATTCTAATGATACGAAGCTATAGTCGGCACCAGTATCAAATAAAACGGATGCATAGCGTTGGTTTACAGGGAACGTACCAGTAACGACATTGGGATCCTGGCGCGCTTCCCTCGCTTCGATATGGAACACTCTTCCACGGGCTTGGTTCAACTCTGGGCAGTTCCTCTTAAAGTGCCCGATATCACCACAGTTAAAGCATCCAGGTCTTTGCCCGTTTCCACCTCCATTTCCAGCTTGGTTATTCCTTTGGTTATGATTCACAGCGCCTGCTTGATTCGCATTGTTGCCTCAATTCCCATTACCTCCATTGTTTCCTTGTCGGCGATTTCCAATTCCACCCCGGTTATTGTTTCTGTTTCCAAATCCTCCTTGGCCTCCCTGACCAACAGTGGCCCAACAAGAATCCTTCAAGTGGCCAGGTTTCCCACACGCTTCACATACCTTCAAACCACATCGGCCAGAATGGTGACGCTGGCAGGTGTTGCACTTGGGCTGGGTGCCCATATATCCCTTTCCTTTCTTTCCACCACCAGCTGTAACCTGAGCTGGCGCGTTTGGCTCCCCTTTCTTAACAACACCACTAGTGCCTTGTTTGAAGTTCGAGAATTTTCGTTTGTTACCTCCGGATGACTCGACGTGAGTCTCTTTCTTCTTTGTCTCGATCTCACCAAACTTGTTCAGGCGGATAGCCTCCTCAGTGAGAGCTACGCTCAAATCGATTGCCTCCGTAATTGTTGCAGGCTTGGAGGAGGTCACCATGCTTATGATTTGAGGAGCTAATCCCCAAATGAAGCGTTCAATCAGCTTGAATTCTGGAGTGACCATATAGGGTACCACATGCGACAGGTCGTGAAACCTCTGAACATATTCCGCGATCTTCGGACCTTCCATCTTCAAATGCCAGAACTCAGTTTCCAATCTTTGGATTTCAGCGTGAGAACAATACTTTTTGCGCATTAGTTCCTTCAGTTCGGTCCATGTTAGTGCGTAGGCAGCAGCTTCACCAAGTGTCTGTACTTGCAAATTCCATAAAGATAGGGCTCCATCTAGAAATAGCCCAGAAATGTAGGTGACTTGCTGGTCCGGTGCACATTTGCTCATGCGGAGGACAGATTCAGTCTTCTCGGCCCAACGAACAAAAGCGACAGCACCTCCTGTGCCATCAAAGTTGACAGGCTTGCAGTCTAGAAACTGCTTGTAGGTGCACCCTGCACATACGTTACAACATATGAATGGCATTAGCATCCTTGCTAGAGATATCCAATTAGATCATGGTATGTCTTAATGACTTAGTATTACCATGAGGTGGATTGTTGTTGCCATTGTTGTTTGAGCTGCTTCCGCTGGGTCCTCCTTGCGAGGCGGCGTATTGCGCGATGGCAGCAGCGATGACTTGTTAGAGTTCTGCCTCATTGGTAGGCATCGGCGTTTGACGTCTCGGTGGCATTTTCTAAAAGATGGATTCACGTCGGTCATGCCAAAATAAAGCGTACGTATATAATGATAGTAATAGTACATAACATCTCATGTTATAATTATATCAATCACACAACATCCCATGTTATAAAACATAAATAATCAATCAAAACATCACATATGATGAGAATACTGCGATTGTATTGCCAAACTCGAGACCACATGGTAGAGTGTACAAGTACATAATAGTGTCATACATCATCATCGACTAAGGGCTACATCACCCCAGTCCAAAAGAATATCAAATCAGTGTCAATACATCCCATATACATGATCAACAAAAGTCAGAATCAGAATGCAGTCTCCAAAAATGCTGTGTGGTCGTAGCAATCGCCGTCTTCTCACCAGCGTCTACCCATGCTGTACTAAAGATGCCCTAAACTGATGGTGGTAGAGGAGGGGGAAAATGGGTGTAGAACAAATGTCGCAAATGGAGCCAGTCCTCCTCCATGGCTCTCTGGGTACGCAACCAAGAAGCAACCTGCTGCTCAAGTGCCAAAAGGCGTGCAACATAGTCAGGTAACAATGGTCGAGGGTGCTGCGAAGAAGCAGGGTGGGTCTGACCCTGACACTGGCACGGCGGTGGCTGAGCTCTCTCAAGCTCCTGGATACGCCGTGTGAGTGCCTCCTGCTGGACAACAAACGACATCAGAACGTCCTCAATAGAATACCCCATATGGAAAGGATGGTAGGGGTCGGTCGATGGCATAACAGAAGGTGACGTCCAGAGAAACGGCTCGCTGGCTGGATCAAAAGGTGGCACCAAGAATGGTGGTACAGGGGGAATAGCAGATGAAGACTGTGGCATAACTGGAATGTATGTCGGCACATGTCCAAAGGGAAGAGCCGAGGAACCCTCTCCAGGTCGAGCTGGAGGTGTGTACTGTGCAAATGAAAAAGAGAAATCAACGTGACGTGCATCGGTGGTATGAGGAGGAATAGGTGGAAGCTCATCATCCGCAGGAATCCACCCATGCTGGGCGTGCTCATCTCGTGGGTCAATCTGTGCCTCAAAAAGTGCTCGATCAAACTTTACAGGCATAGGGTCAAGGTGGGGTGCAACAAGAGGGTCAGCAGGTATATCAGCGACAAGTGGGGGATCAACATGATCAGCAGCAACAATAAGATCGCCCTCTAACAACGGAGCATCAACAGGGTGATCAACAATGGGTGGGTCAGCAATCACAGGATCAATAGGTATGCCAGCATGAGCAGGGTCATGCTCAAGCACTGGGTCAGGAGCAGCTACTGGCTCAAGGGCCATGGCAGGCTCGGGATCAACGAACTCCATATCAAAATCTGCATGATCAGCGAATGCAGGGTCAACTGGGTCTACTGGGTCAACCATAGGCTGATCCAAGTGGATGAACTCTATCTCCCGGTTCGGGTCAAATCCAGGGGGAAAAACAGGGTCTGAATCCTCATCGAGGTCGTGATCGAAAGAAAATCTAGGAGCAGAGGCAGCAGATGATGCCCTGTCAGGATCTGAACCGTGTGAATAGTGTTGTGCGCTCCGAGTGTGTGACGGTGCGGAGGCCACAGACTCGAAGGAGTCTGGAGCGGGTGAGTGTGCAGGTGACTCCTCAGCTGGAGCATCTGCGAGTAACAAAAGACCACCGTCAGCTAGAAGGGCCTCGCCCTCAACATCGTCCTCCAGGGGCTCATCATCAAATAGATCAACGTCGTCGTCAACGTCGGCGTCGAGGAGCATATCGTAAGCAGGATAAATGGCCAAAGGTATGGGAGCAGGGACCTCTACGAGTGGTAGGTACCCAGCAAAAGGACCATCAGCGGGCTCATCGACAGCGTCGGGTAGCGCAAAGGGCTGAAAGTCATCCTCGTCTGTGCTGGTAACATCTGATGTGTGGACCTCGTGCTCCGAAGTCTCTAAGTCGTCTGATACTATGGGTCTAGGGCCCGTGGTGTCCGAATCACCTGTGCCGGGCGAGTCCATGGTGTCTGTAACACAAATACAAATATGTACAAATAATCAATCATACAATCAGATAAGCACATTAGTCACCAAGTAAGCAATCAAATAATTCTCCTAGTCCCACTAGCCTCCCAGCCTCTCAGACTGCTCTTCCTAGTCCTACTAGCCAAATTCTCCCAGCCTTTCAGACTGCTCTTCCTAGTCCCACTAGCCTATTCTCCCAGCCTCTCAGACTACTCTCCCTAGTCCTACTAGGCAACTACCTCGGTCTCCTAGACCGAGCCTCGGTCTTCCAGACCGAGCCTCAGCCTCCCAGACTGAGCCTATAAATAATAAATAAATGTGCTCAACATTTGTTTGTAAAAAGTTTTGGATCTGGACTTGAGTGGTATGCAGTGTAAAAAAATGTTTTCGTGAGAGCCCTAGTGATCATAGTCTAGACTCGAGAAGGAATCCTAGTTCGCTATGATCAGAGCTCTGATACCAAGCTGTCACACCCTGGCTTTGCGGAAGCGTGGTTAATTTGGTGTGACTTCTTAATACCATAGCTTAATCATAACAAAGCTATATGATAATAAAACCATGCAAGATCATCCATAGATTTAAGTTTTAAAACCGAAGTAACATAACATTGTCTTAGGGACTACAACACCATAACATAAAACATTGTTTTGAAAGACATAAACATCAACATGAATAAAACGCAGTTTAAGATTTGTGACTCGTCCAGGAAAATGTCACATTTCCTAAACCGGGATGACCTCGGAACCCATATGCAGCGGGGAAAACATAACATACCGCGCCAGATCTTTAATTCCCTGAAATACATGTAAGTTGAAAAATCAACAATAATGTTGAGTGAGTTCATGTGTAAGTGAGTAAATAAACCTTTGTATGTATAAAAACCCTGGTATGTAGCAAATAAGGAAAAAGAGATCACCAATGGTTTGCAAAGCCATTGATATGTGTGAAGTGCAAGTAGGAAGACTCAAACCTAGCAGATTTATGCGTTGGGTACAAAGTCACCCCGAGGTCCGTTCTGTTTGGGCCTGGGGCTGGGCTCGCTACACCCAGATAGATCTACCGCTCCTGCCCCTCGGTCCTACCCTGAGGATTAATGGCCTCAAGTTTCCGCCTACCCACTCACATGATCTGAATAATAACCCTCCTTACGCTAACCATACCATGTAAGAAATATTCGTAATCATAGTAACATGTATTTCACCCCCGCAGTTTAGAAAACTGAAAACAGTTAGAGAAAAGGGGGACATGAACTCACAGTGGTGCGTCTCTACCAAGTATATCTCCTGATCAAGCAGCTGTGCGACGACCTACACGTACTAGATCTATTAGACGGACGGCCGTGCCTTAGCTTAAGGTTTAAGTTTTTGGGAAATAGTTAGACAACTATTTCGTGTTTATATGTCTTGTAAATACTTGGTAATTATTCTCCTTCCCAAGGATGGGGGATTTAATACATGCGTGCTCGTAAAATTCGAAATACATTATTAAGTCTCACTTAATATATTTTATTCCTTACTTCAAAATGTAAATATTCTTCCCAAAATAATACTTTGACAAAAATACGCGCTCATAAATATTTTCTTAAAATGCGTAAGTTACGTTTTAAAGATCGGGTGGTAACAATTATACCGTTGTAACTTATTATTAATTATGAAGGCGTATGCATTATTTCTGGAATCATTAGTACTTGATAATATTATTTTTACTCTAAAAATAATATCCGTATAATCATAAACATTCTACAAGTGACGCTATAAAAAGAAATATATATATATCAAATATATTTTTACCCCGTTTCATTTTGTGAAGATCCCGCCTCCGATATTTGTAAATAAAGTCATGGCGAAATTTACGTTTTGAAAACAAGTCAAAAATATATTTACAACACTTGTAGTGAAAATATTTCCAAGTGTTAGGTTTTTAGAAAAATTTCGCCAGAGTTTTCCCTGTAACTGGAGGTGGCCACGCTTTCAAGCGTATCATTTTCTTTTATAATTCAAATCAACAATTTTCTCATTCAACCAAAACAATATCCAAAGCATCAAACTAGTCAAAACATATATAAATCGCATAAATTACATGAACTTGTGGTTTATAAAAAAAAATGCGTGATAAATCCCACTATTTTTAGTGGATCTTTATATAAATCAACTTCGTTTCTTGAAAGTCTCGTTTTTAAAGAAGTTACATCTTTACAACTTCTTGTCAACATTTACAAAAATAGTTATTTTGTCGAAACTTTGTGTTACACAAGTGTTTACACACTTGTGTGTTTGCTAAAATCATTCTTGTTCATGTAAGATCCGGCTTTAGAAAATATGATTTCTTTGACACTTGGTCCTTTGAAAGTACCGCTTGTAGATCCGTAGATCTACTAGTTTTGAACACCATTTCATAAGTAAAATCGATTTTACACAAGTTCATGTTTAGTGTGTGGTAGAGTTTCATCATTTAACCCTTTGTACACTTAAACAAACTCTATGCCATGATTCATGATCACGACTAATCCGGGTTAGATGATGATCCGAGCTACCACAACATAGATCGGCACTAATTAATTACATCAAAACAAGTCTTACAAGATTTACACAACTCTATAGCTTTTATCCAACATTTTTAACATTTTTAGTAAACTTTTAGCATGTCTTCTTGTATGTTCATGAGTTTTAACCGTCATATATTATTTTAACCACTTTAAAATAGATCGAGAGTGTGTTTAAAGCAACTTACTACTAGCTCGAGGCTAGGGAAGAAACTAGTCGAAGATTTTGTGGATAAAAGCAATGAAGTGAGGTCCTTCGCGTTCCGAATGCACTAAGCCTCCTCGTATGAGATCCTTAACACTTGTATACCCTTGGAACTTGCAAGATCAAAACCGAAAATGGATGGATGGTTGTGGGGTGCTCTCGGCCGAGAACCAAAGAGAGAGAGAGAGAGTGTGTGTTGGTAAGTTGAGTGTGTGAAGGTTATGTGTGTTATGTCTTGAACTTATAGGCAATTCACATGATCATTAACCAAAGGATCATATGTCTAATTGATATTAGACAAAGATGATTTAAATAATCATCAAAGTACAAAGGGTGTCCCCTTGGGGACGAGTTCGGTTAGGGGGGTGGGGGGGTCCTTGGTTAGATTTCAACCATTAGTTAGCCATTTAGTTAAGTTAAGTTGGAGGTTAACTCGGTTAATAGTGTGTTGTGCATTATAGTGGGTGTTAGGGTATTCAGGGACCCTAACTGGCTCAGAAAAAGATAAACAATGTTATTGGCAATATTTTTATGTTCCCGGTAAAGTCCGGTTGTTCGGTTGGATAGAGATCCGTTAAAGTGCTTAACAAATCTTTAAAGTGTCGTTATTATTATTTTTTGTGACACAACTTATTCCCGATACTTTGGAAAGTGTCTAGTAACATTTTTCTCATGTTTTGGCACTTTATTAGTTAGCTAGATGCTGAATTTTAATTAAAGTGTTGAATTTTGTACTTAAAGTACGTTTTAGGCACATCCGGTCACTGTAATCTCATTCCTAGTGACGCAGTTCTACAACCCTTATATCCCTACACTCACCACTAGTGTAGCAAACTATCTCAGGCTCTTACAGGCCTTAGAGGCAGTACCTGCCTGGTGCTAGTTATGACAGCACGTTTAATAGGTTATCCGTTCATTGTGCTACTGTGCTTTTGGTGCATCAAGGTTGTCACAAAGGTGCTGTAAGCAAAACATGGAGTGACAGCAAGTAAAGTATGATGCAAGTAAGTACATGTATCAGCATTCAAGTAGCAGTTTATCCACAAGTTCAAGTAAGCACAGTAATTAAGCAGTAATTAATTATTAATTAAGTCGTACGGATACCTCGTTTAGTGAGGGTTGTCACAAAATTTGAGACTTAGAATCACTCCACACATCTTTCGGATGCGGTTTGACCACTCGTGGAAATATTCGTCGGTGCGGCGCAAAAGCACCGTTATTGAACCGACGACCGAACGAAAGGCATCCAAGGCATCAAAACATGATTTTTACTAGTTTAATGAACTAGTTAGTATTAATTCAAGCCCTAATCCCTAATTACCTCTTTAATGGTATACTTAAACCCCTAATCACCATACTTAACTTAATTACCAAAATATCTTCGTTTTTTCTAACAATTTAAAAAAAAAAAATATAATACATAGACCCCCCCTATGTATGGCGGATTCAAGTGGGTCCCACCCCCACTTGAGTTGGTTGAAAATTTGAAGATCATATGTATGGATGGAGGGTATGGCCATAAGATCTCTTGAAGACTTTTTGTAAAAGTGTAAGATCATAATCTAGTTAACCATAACTTCCATCATCACAAATCTCACAACACTTTTCAAACACCAAACACCCCTTTTGGAGCTCTCTTGGTCTCGGCCACAAGACACCCCACAAAGTCCACCATTTTCAACCACTAGAAACCTTATTTCTCACTAAAAATATCCACTACAAGATCATTTATGCAAGGGTTAAACATGGAGAACACTTAGGAGCACTTTTGGAGCTTAATCTTCTTCTTATTTTCCTATTTTGGCTTGTGCAAAGTTGTGAGTCTTCTAATCACCATTTTTAAGCTTCTTATTACTAGTTAATCATAGAAGTACAAGTTGATGATCTTGAATTTAAAGCTTAACTTAATCAAAAACCCTAAACACAAAACTAATAAACACTAAATATGAATATATTATGTGTTGATTTATGTTGTTTAGTGTTAATATGTTCATATGTTCATGTTGAGTATGTTATTTTTGTTGAGATTAGTAGCTTAAAGTCTATGTTTATGATGATCTTGTGAGTAGATTCTTGTAGTATTCAAGACTTATGTTCATCTTACCATGATGAACATAAATATATAATTTAAACATGTATATGTTTAAATCTTGTGAGATCATCATACTCACTTCGATGAACTAAATATGTATTTAAAAGATTTCATAAAGAAACAAGAGTTTAAAAGGGGTTTACAACCTAATCTTGGAGGATTAGTAGACTTTGATTTTACAAGACTAGTTAAAAGACTTGATTATTACAAGATATCATTATAAAAATCCTTGTAATCAAAGGGGTTAAAGTGTGAAACTTGATTTGAATTTATGGCAAAAATGATTTAATTAAAGTCTAGCAAAAATATGAAAATTATTTGTCATAATCAAGTTGTTAAAATACACTTGTTAAGTTCATGGAAATGAGGGTTAAAGTGTATGTCATCAGGTATAAAAAGTTGATAAATTGAAACTTGATTTGGAAAATTGATTGTGATTATGATTTAAACGCGTTTTTATAACGTGGGAAACATCATAGTTTTAGGGGAAACTATGGCGAATTTTTCTAAAAATCTAATCGCGGTTAAAG
This sequence comes from Helianthus tuberosus, assembly GCA_030545235.1. Taxonomy (NCBI): domain Eukaryota; kingdom Viridiplantae; phylum Streptophyta; class Magnoliopsida; order Asterales; family Asteraceae; genus Helianthus; species Helianthus tuberosus. The sequence continues at coordinate 146,413,963 of CM060393.1, forward strand.
AAGGGATTAAAGGGTGATTAACAATGTTAAACGCGATTAGCGGTCATAAACGTCATTTTTGGAAACCCTAATGAGAATATTTAAGTCTTAAATATTCAATAAGTTTTATGAACTTAAACTTATTCTTTTACAAAAATAAATGGTTAAGATGTAACCATATATGTATATATAATTTTTGGTAAAAATTATATATTTTTGGAAACTTGTCAAGTGCATGTACTATGTACTATATGTGTATGTATTAGATACCAATAGGGTGATCAAAATAAATACACATACATGTTCCTACATGGTCCAAGAAATGCTAGTAAATCGGACAATTAAATAAAATGGCCAAAATGGAAATACATAACACTTGATGACGACAAATTGGGCGTATCGAGAACAAGAGATGCTAGTAAATCGTGAACAAGTTACTACAATGTCGAGTCTAAAAATAACATATTTTTAGACACTAAAACGAACACATAACTAAATGGTCAAAAACAAGAATCCGGAAAGTCGAAAACTACAAAAATTACCAAGTATTTTTCATGTGAAAAACGAATTTATTAAGTTACATGCTTGGTGAATTTTTGGTAAAAATACAAGAGTATATTTAATGGACTCACCAAAATTAGATTTGGGCTAGGCCCAAATTACTAAAATGCATAGGCTAGAGCCCAAAAAAATTATTTGGGTTAGGCCCAAATTACTTACATACATGGGCCAAGTCCCAATGACAGTAAAACTAGGGCTAGGCCCAATGACATTAAAAACGTGGGTTAAGCCCAATGACATAGGTTCGAAGCCGTTCACATATAATTCAATACGTATAGAATATATGTATATACATAACAATTGAGCGAGTAAACCATCAACGCTCTAAAATACAAAATTGTTCCAAAGACGACAAACGAGAACATAATAAAGAATTCAAGATGAACAACTTGTACGAGGTCCGAAAGACCTAGTGTCTAATGAGATTAGTACACATGTAGGTTATTGACACGTACGGACGCTCACTTCGATTTCATAATACACGGAACGCAAATTTGTGAGTTCATGTCCCTCCTTTCACTGATTTCAATGTTTTGTTTTCAAAAACATCGAGGGGAAATACATGCTAAAACTATTGGTATATTAGTTATGGAGTAGAAAATAACATGATCAATGTGCATAAGTAGGATGATAACATTAGTAACCATTAATCACATAGTGACCAAGGTGCAAAAGGTGTAGATCTATTGGGCTTGAGGCACGCCCCACTCCTAGTTGTTAACCGTGGAGTGCTTTTGTGATCCCAAATAATAACAAAGTGTTCTCGGTTTGGTTATTTACTTATGGTACATTATGTCAGGGGCTCGCTACCCACTGATAGATCCTTAACAGACTCCATGAATGAATCATAACATACCATGATTACAAGATTTCATTTTCATGAATACTACGATTACAAGATTTCATTTTCATGAATACTACGATACCAAGATTTCATTTTCATGAATACTACGATTACAGGATTTCATTTTCATGAATACTACGATACCAAGATTTCATTTTCATGAATACTACGATTACAGGATTTCATTTTCATGAATACTACGATTACAAGAGTTCATTTTCATGAATACTATGATTACAAGATCTAATTTTCATGAATACTATGATTACAAGACTTCATTTTCATGAATACTATGATTACGTATGATAACAAAAACTGCATGAACTCGCTCAACTTTTGTTGACTTTTTAAAACTACATGTATTTCAGGAAACAAGTCTTGAGCCGGTGATACATGATTGGATGCAATGATTACCTTTCTTACGTCACACGCAACACGCTTCCGCAACTAGCAGGGTGTGACATTAGCAACGACTTTATTCTGACGACACTTGTCGCCGCTATTGGGTTATATCAATACCGGCGACATGGATCAATAGCGGCGACACCAGGATTTTTACCGTCCAATCTTTTCCGGCGACACTTTAGTGGCGACATGTTGCCACTATTAACAATAGCGGCGCAGATCAGGGTCTTTAACGACGATGTTAATCAGGTGGACTTCTCTTCTGATCCCTACCCATTATTAATAAACTCGTATCTATAAAAGTTACATCTATACTATATTATAAAACATTTCATAAGGATGACGGTAAAAGTTAAGTAAATACAAGTATTTATGCTTATGGTACAATACAAAATGACATTAGTTTAAGGGTAAAATTGTCTTTTTAGCACCATCCATTATTAGTGATTTAAGACGCTTGGTGGGGTAAATTCCTTGAGCAACAATTATTGTCCCTCCTTTAATGAGGAAGCAAGTTTAAAGGGCAAACTGAAGGGTGGTATCGTCAGTTATAGTGTTCAATGGGAAAATTTGATGATCAATTGAAACGGCCTATTAAATTGTGGGAGCAATTAATGGTGAAATTTAATATGAATCACTATAAAATCATCTTTTACCTTGGCGATTCAAAATCTGGTAAGAGCCCAACTCTATGAAGATTAATCAATTCATACCCTAATTGATTCTTTGAACTGATTCTTCGTTTATCTCCTCACATTGTGTATGTATTTTTATATTGGAGTTTTCAGTCTCGGAGGACATGTAAATGCTTTTTCAAATCAAGTTTGTCACCATTGTAGCTCGTCGGACAATCGTTTTTCCCGACCAACGAAACTATACCGGTAATCACCACCACCGAGGATATGGAAAAACGAACAAGGCCACCTCAAATATGGATTTCAACTGATCTCAATTTCAACCGCCATCATCTCAGATTTGGATCTGGTTCCCTTCGTTTATTTATTCCGGTAAAAAATTCTGAATTTTGTAAGTTTTAATTTGTTGTATAAATCAATTTTTATCAGCTTTATGGTTTTGTGTTTTTGTTTTGTTCGTGCATTTACGTCAGGTATGAGCTTGTAAGGCTAAATCGATTCCATGGATTATCATTGAGCATTGTGCAACTATTCTCAGAGCAGGTCATTTTGTTTAATATGTTAAATTTATCTTTTAAGTGTGAGATGTAACTCAGTAACTTATCTTAATCGCTTTTGAAAGGTTGTCAAACTTGTTTTTTTAATCCTTTTGAACTAAATTATCCATCTAATGAATGTGATTAATTATGCTAAACACTTACTCCACAATTGTCTGGACAGATTCTCTTAGCAAGGGGATGCAAGAAAATGTACAATACGGGTACAAAGGGAAGAACCCGTCAGAAACCGCCTTCGATTTTGTCAACGCTTTGGTTGACGCGGCATATTAAAGAACCTCCATGGGTGGCTTTAATCGCATTGAATCCCATTCGATCCCTGAGTCATTAACGATGGTTTAGGAATTTGAACAGATGATTCTCAATTTTGGTAGTTTTCAATTAAACTGTAACTGATGTTTTGTAAAAGGGGTAAGTGTAGGGTTCAATTGAAGCTAACCTGTATAACTTGTTTGATTTCTTTATAATAGCTTTGAAAGTCAAACAATTGACATTCCCCCATGGAAAAGGGAACGACACAAAATCAGGCTGCAATGAAATTAAATGGGGAAATAAATTAGGAGTCTTTTTTCTTTCTGAGCAGGTGCAAGGAAGCGATGGTAAAGTAGGGGTAGGAGTGGTATATAAATTGGTTAAAAGCTAAAATATTTAAAAGCTAAAAATATTTTTTAAAGATGCAATTGATCAAATAAAATTTGTTTGATTAATTAGTTCGATTTAATGTGTAAAAACATGGTCTACTAAAAGAGATAATTAAAAAAACATATAAAATTACTGAGTAGCTTTTTATTAAAATCCTTCATTTATTTTTTATTTGGTGCATTCATTCTAATTTGTAAATACAAGTATTTATGTTTATGGTACAATAGAAAATGAGATTAGTTTAAGGGAAAATTTGTCTTTTTAGCACCATCCAATATTAGTGATTTAAGACGCTTGGTGGGGTATTTTAGACAATTCCTTGGTGGGGTAATATACATAATTTGTTATAAATATATAAATATACTATATATTTGGAATGATGTGGCAAATAATGTTCTTATTTCATTACAGAAGCCACTTATTGTCGTTGCTAACATCTTTGTGGTCATTCATGACATTACTATCAGGTATAAACCAAAAAAGATTATTTTAACATTTATTTACTCACATTCCACATGACTTGATTTGGCCAGTTTAACGGACATGGTTGGATAGGTCAAACCAGCCAAAACCAGTTTGCTCGTTTTAGTTTTCTTGTAAAAAACGTATCTAACCTTTCATGCTTAAATAAAATAACAAATGAAGGAAAAAATGAATCTTTAAAAACAAACAGAAGACGAAAAGAGTCATAAGAAACTTGTATAAAGAGAACTTAACCATGACAGCACATTATAAAACTTGTGATATGGTAAAGATGCCAAAGTTATATATGACATTTATAAAATGGTTTCCTAAACAGTTGGTTTAATTACCACATGATACATAATTATTCCTTTGAGCAAAATGATTTACAAGACAACCATATATCATTGATTTCATAGTGTATAATTAATTATATTTATTTTAACAATAAAAGGAAATAAAATAACAATAAAACTAAAGAGCAAGTTTAATAAAGCTTGGCTTGTTAGCTACAATATAAAGAATGGAATCTGATAAGAACTTTAATTCCTTTTGTTTATTTTGATGGTTTGCATATGCGGATAAATATACCGATGAGATCTATAACTTATATGGGATTTTTTTACGGTTTAAATTATAATCTTGTCATATTATCGATTCCGCAGCAACGCGCGGATTTCCCACTAGTACTATATAATACATCTCCCAAGTACAAAAAAGTAATTTCCTTAAAAATTTTAAGATGTCAGCCCAAAAGTCAATTTTAAATACCTAATTTTTTACCATTTTCTTCCAACTCTACCCCTACTCTCTTCATATACAAGATATAACAAGCCATTTAAAGAGGCACATGGTACAAAAATTCAAGACGCTTAGAGAATTCTGGTACAAAACTCCTCCCTGGAAATCAATCGTGTGAAACCCAATCGTCTCTGCCTTTCCTTGTTCCAGCTTAGGGTTTCTTTATATACCAATTTCATGATCACTTGAATCTCTGTGATGTTAAGGATCGTCAACATCGTAATGGTATATATTAAATTAGGGTTCCATTAGCATAGATGGCGGCGAATGTGTCGAAGTGGGTACACATGATGAATTGATTAGCTCACATGGCCTATATTCAGAGACTCTTAGATGTGAAGAAGTGATCAGACTTCCTGAAAGGTACGCTACTGTACTTCTTAATCTTCATCCTCTTTTGTGCTTTCTTCAAACTGTGAGAATAAAACAGTCATTAAACTATGCATCAATTCAAATATTGGTGTTTGCAGATGGTACCGACCTGCACAACATTTATCACAGAAAAACTTATCCTCAGCGTTCACGGTTTCGGTGGAACTGAAGTTTTTTAATCAACTTGTGATTGAACTGTTCTTTTCTATATCAAGGCTTAGAACTAAGAAAGTCTCGTCTCTTGCAGTCATGGTCTCGCACCTTAAACACCTTGTCTCATTCGTAAGTATACTCTGCATTTTTAAGCACGAGCGGAATTACTTACCCGCACATATCGTCAAAGTTGCCATTAAGGAATATATACAACCATGAACCATGTACATTTTAAAGACTGATCATGTTAGTTTTTTTGTTTTTGAAAATGGGTATGAGCGGTTATTGTATAAAATTACCTACATTTATCTGAATTTTGAATATTATTTGTTGAATTTCTTGAAGTTCATTGTCAATTGGCTTCTGGGTATGAATTATCTTTTGGATTTAATTCCTGGATTCATAATTTTTTTTATTTTTCTGGTGAATTTTGGTTTTTAAGTTGTAAATCAACAGTTTTTCTTGATAACTTACCGTTTGACTTATTGGTCAAATGGACCATTTTTTTACTTCAAATTGACATGAATTAATTGAATTTTAGAGGATCTTGATAAGTACCATGAATCTCATGATCATTTCTATAATTTGGGAATAATATTGCTCTCAAATATGTAATGCCAGTCTAAATTATGAATTTAGATTGTTATGAATGTTTGACTCTCATTGTCAAAGTGCTTCTCTTGTAAATGTAACCGAAAAAACCGAAATTTGTTGAAAACATGATAATTCAGTAATGGGAAAAAAAGGAAGCTGCTTTTCTTCGTTTAAGAAGTCATTTAGTCCGAGCTCCAAAGAAAAAAAAAGCCAGGTTCGTTTCAACTTGTAAATCATTATAGTTTATCGATTTATTAAAAAATTATCCTTGAGTAATGACCTTTTTGCTGATCATACAACACCAGAAGTCGGAACCGTAAAGGGTTGTGGAGGAGCAAGAGCAACCTTCAGTACCCGATACACCAATTGTTGAAAATGTCAAAGGTTCTTGCGACTCTCAACCATTTTCTCCACCAGAAAAGACGAGACCGCTTGAGGTGCAACCTGAGCCGCGACAGACCACCAGTCTTAATATAACCGTTCTGAATCAACTGCAGTGCCAGCCGTCATGACCCAGTATGCAGGAAAATCACGGGAGGAAGTAGCTGTGATCATAATCCAAATAGTTTTTCGCGGTTACTTGGTATTCAATTATTGAATTAAGAGTAAACTTCCATTTTGCTCCCTATGGTTTGGTCATTTTAATGGTTTTGCTCTAATAGTTTAAAAATAGCCATTTTCCTCCCTGATTTTTCTAACTTATCTTCATTTTGCTCCCAACCTCTAACTCCATCAGGGAGGAAACTGGAGACAAACTCGAAAGATTAGGGAGCAAATTAGCGACAAACTCGAAAGATCAGGGAGGAAAATGGCTATTTTTAAACTATTGGAGCAAAACCGTTAAAATGACCAAACCACAGGGAGCGAAACGAAAGTTTACTCTTGAATTAAGTCAAGAATATCAAGTACATTCTACATTAAAACGTATAATATGTTTAGGGCTGCAAACGAACTGAACCTTCAGCGAATAGGTCAAAATCATCGGTGAGTGGTATTTCGGCAATATCATTCCACACGAAAAAGGGCAATTACAAAGCAATGGCAGGTAGTTGGGCAACAAGTTGCGCCGCCACCCCCTTTTGAATAGAAAAACCAATTCTACTAAATACAAAGTTTGAAACCTTTAGCGACAAAGAATTACTATTAACGACTTTTTGAACCCTATTCAAAAGTCGCACAGCGTCAGGAGCGAGACCACCAAAGGTTTCAAACGCAAACGGGATAAACACATGTTGATTCTCCAGGCAGGCTTTCTCATGTTTTGCCACATTGCTTGCCTCTGCCTTGAGCACCGCTTGCCCTACGACAAAGCCCTTGTCCTTGAGCCCGACAAGGGGGGAGACTCCAGTGAGATCTACACAAGCGTGTTTCCCCCTTCCCATCCAAACACAAGGATGTCCGCCGGGCGTAAAGTGGACCTCCCTTCTAAGGGGCCAGTCAGGAAATTTACTGGAGCCTCCTTTTTGGCAGAGATCCCGGCCTGCTTAAGAACATCACATAACACATCTCTCACCCAATCATGCCGATATTTAAACCCTTGTAGCTCTTTACAGTGGATCGCGTGCTCGCCGAAAGAATCCAAACACGCTTTGCGGCATACCTGACATGGCTCGTCAACTGGGAACAAAGGAATCATCAGTCGGTATCTAAGGATAGCACGGTATTCCACAGCCTACATGTGTTGCCCTAAGCCTTCAATAGGTGCGACAGATTGAAAATCCTGAGCATGTGGGGCACGTAGACATTCAAACACAGCTCTTTGCCGAGGGGATAAAACAAACTTCTCTTCAAACCTCTTGACAATTTCGCCATATAAGGCATTCGCCAGAATTTTCTGGGATTTAGGAGGGGTGGTGTCTTTAATGTAGAAACCGCCAATATCAAGGTCGGGAAGAGAACTATGCAAAAGGTCCAACGCACTCCTGTAATCAGAGTCTAAAACATCCCCACCACATTCTCGGAGTATGTGGTCTTGTAAACCCCAAGATTGGGCCCTTGAAGCCACGAAAGCATATGAAGAGGCATCCTCGGCCGTACAAATCCCTAAGCCTCCGAACCGGGTCGGGAGAGAAGCCAACCTCCACTAGAGATCTCCAAAAAAGGCACCCCCACAAAAAACAATATCCTCTAATGCTCCCCGGAGGCCTTCATAAAAAACAGAGACAACTCCCCCGACCAAAGAAGGTTGACACGTTCGAAGACCAAACAGTAATTTAGCAACACCCATACAAGAACGAAGCAAGAGGAGCTCGCTCTGAGGGTCCCGTAGGCATTCAAGGCACCTCATCAGCTCGACTGCACAGTTCGCTCTTTTAAGAGCCATACTACTAATAAACTTTGCATCACGACTAACGGCACCCCCAGGAGTTTCACACCCCGCACCGGCCTCCCAATCCCCCGAGGGAATAAGCCCTCCTGAACCTTTACACCATTGCAGGTTGGCCAGAAAACTTCAGTTTTCTTTATATTAAGTTGAAGCCCAAAGGAAGGACTCTCAGCTCTGATGATATCTAAAGCATTAGCCACTTGGGTGGCATCTCCAATAAGCATTCCGTCATCTAGGTACCAGGCGTGAAATAGAAGTTTGCAGCGATCCCTTATTCGGTGAACAAGGGGGTGTAGAACAAGGGCAAAAAGGAGGGGGCCCCAAGGGGTCCCCCTGCTGAACGCCAGTAGAAGACCAAATATACTCATCCCCCACATATAATCTAGCTGGTTGACCATATAAAAAATCGACCCATGTAGAAATAGGACAGCTTTTCCTTACCTCGTACAGTAGGGCTGTCCTATCAACCAAATTAAAAGCGTTCGAAAAATAAACAGTAAGCATAGCAAGAGACCCATCTTGGTAGTACTCATTAAGGAACCTGTTCGCACTATGAAGAACGGCCTCTGCCCCACACGGAATCCCTACCCCAAACTGGAAATCGCCAAGGTATTTGGCCATCTCCTTCCCAACACCTTTCATGGCCACCTTGGAGATCACCCTCCTCCAAATCGACCCAACAGCGATAGGCCTAATCCCATTATCCGGTTTGAGAAGAGGTGTAAGAGGATCAGAAGCAACAAACTCCGCCAGACTCCTCGGGCACCTCCCCCCAAGCACAAATTAACCATAGCTGAAGTAGCCCTAAGCAGGCTATCAGTAATCACAGACCCCTCCCCACAAAAAGCATCTAAAAGATGTTGGGCCCTTAAGCCGTCTCTCCCGCACGACGTTCCTTTGGGGAAATAATTAATACACCCGAGCACACAATCGGACTCCACCACAAGCGGAGACTCAGAAGGCAAGGAGGCAGGCATGGAAGGAGGGGCATACATGGGTGCTTAGCCACTAAAGCCTCCAAAGTATTCTTATTGAGAGGGGCGACCCCCGAGGAGCATAAAACCTTAACCGCTGCAGTGAAATGACCATCAGTAACATTACGTAAACATTGTTTCACATTGGTCCCCCCACACTCATTATCATTCTCAGTGCCCTTTTTTATTCCGTCCATAACCCCCCTCGCGGGTTGATCAAACAACGACTGGAAAAGAGTGGTAAAACCCTCAGGATCACCCCACTGAGCCAAAGACCGCTGGATGCTAAGGCATTGGTCCCTCTTCCTATTGCCCGACCTCTTGTCCTGATGACCAATAGGCTTGAACACCCGCAAGGAGCAACGTGGTAATATCAAAAGTCGAACCCATGCCTCAACAGAATCAGGCATAGCAACCACCTTGTCCAAAGCTGCAGTTAAGACTTGGGCAAATGCCATACGACAACTAAGGGGGATACTCATAACAGTCTTGATGGGGAGAGAGAAAACACGGTCAAGCAAAGCAATATCTACACCCAACTCTTCCGACGAGGTATCAACGTTTTCAACACCGGGTCTAGTGATGCCAACAATAAAACCCTGTTCATCTCTCTCACCTGGCACAAACCGAATAACCTTATCCTCATGGTGGCACGCTCGACTAAAAGCATGAGGGCACATACACTCACCACATAACCATTGTCCGGACACCCTCAAAGCTTCACAAATAGAGGTAAAAAGATTAAGATCGTCAGCAATTGCACATCTCAAAGAATCTTTCCTCTCGTCTGAGCCCAAATGGTGACTCTTGATATGTGCCATTAACCTTGGGAATCCCTTAGCCCCCACCAAGCCATTGGGGCAACAATGAAACCGTCGGAAAGGACAAGGCCAGGAACCGCTACCATTAGAACCAACCATAACAAAACAAAGTAAGCGGAGTCGACACTTAGATAATGTCACGTACGCCACCACCAATAAAGAAAACCCAACCCAAAAGGAATCGCAACTGATGGGTTAAAAGGTAATTGAACCGTTACGCTAAAAAACCCCAAAAAAATCACCCAGGCATTTCGTCGAACACCTTGCGTGCGAAGAAGAAAAACATAAAACAGAGAATAATATGAAGGTTTAGGGACAAGAATTTTAAAAACCGGCGAAGATTACAGAAATGTGAAGACTTTTGGGGGAATTAAAAAACCCTAACCCTAGAATAAGAAGAAGAAAGAAATGGGTAGAAGAAGAAGAAAAGGTAAGCATGAAATCCAAACGGAATGAAAAGAATAGATACCGGTGCCGGATAAACAGCCAGTCGCCAGAAGAAAGGATCGACAGGAAGCGAAGAAGAAAATATTGCTTAATTTTGGACAGTTTCAAAATTGTCGACCAAACCCTAAACCACCAAAACCGAAATGCATAGATCTCAAACCGACTCAAAAGCTTTGTTTTTCATTTGAAATGTAGACATGGGGAGAAAGGAAAAAATGGAAGCTGGTCGACAATGGAAACTAACGTAAAACTGAAAACTCAAATGGTAAACAAGATGACGACAGGGATTACATAAGATTTGAAACCAATAACGTTAAAATCAAGGAAGATATGATGTTAGGGTTTCGATGAATTGAAAATGTAATTACCTGAATATGAAAAAGAGGATGAAATTAATGAAAATAAGTATTCAAATCACAATATTAATTGATAAAAAAGTATTCAAATCAATGAAAAGAAATCCGACAGAGGAAAGACTAGAGCGTGGTACCTGCTACGTGGTATTTGAATTTTAAATTCTTTTCATCTATATTCTTCTTAACTTGTTCGGAGCAAGCCTTGTTGTGATCAGAAATTGGTTCTGGTTTTATTTCAGACTTTTGTTTTTTTTCCATGACGTAGAATTGGTATTATCACGCAGGCTGTGGAAGAACGATCGTTGGCTGTTTTTAGAATTTCGAAAGACAATCTCATTTCAGGTAACTGTTAATCGATTAAATGTTGTATTCATTTTAACAAAACCTTCTAGATCTATAGCAATTTAAGGAAGTTTTTATATAAATTTTGAGTCGATTTGTGGATCTACAATTTACTATATATTTTTTCGGGGCTTGATTTGCTGTTTTTTCATATCACTCACTCTGTAAGATGAATTATAACGAAGATAAAAATTTTGATTTTGATCTAATTAATTTGTCACACCCTGGCTTTGCGGAAGCGTGGTTATTTTGGTGTGACTTCTTAATACCATAGCTTAACCATAACAAAGCTATATGAAATAAAAACCATGCAAGATCATCCATTCGATTAAGTTTTGAAAACCAAATACAATAACTTTGTTTTAACTGAAACATGTTCTAACGACATTATTCGACAAACATTGACATAACAGAACACAGTTTAAGGATTGTGACTTGTCCAGGAAAGAGTCACAACTCCCCAAACCCAGATGACCTCATGACTAGTGCAGCGGAAAACGTTCCATACCGTGCCAGGTCCGTTAATTTCCTGAAATACATGTAAGTTGAAAAATCAACAATAATGTTGAGCGAGTTCATGTGTAAGTGAGTAAGTAAACCTTTGTGAGTATAAAAATAGTCCTGGTATGTAGCAGACAAGGGGAATTGAGATCACCAATGGTTTGTAAGGCCACTGATATATGTGAAGTGCAAATAGGGAGACTCAAACCTAGCAGATTTCGCCACGGCATTTGTATGTGGACAAAGTCACCCCAAGGTCCGTTTCTAGTTTGGCCTGGGGCTGGGCTCGCTACACCCAGATAGATCTACCGCTCCTGTCCCTCGGTCCCGACATGAGGACTAATGGCCTCATATTGCTCCTACCCACTCACATGATCTAAGTAGTAAACCTCCTTACGCTAACCATACCGTGTATAAAGTACTCGTAATTAAAGTAACATGTATTTCACCCCCGCAGTTAAGAAAACTGAAAACAGTTAGAAAAAAGGGGGACATGAACTCACAGTGAAGCGTCTCTACCAAGTATCTCCTGCTCACGCAGCTGTGCGACGACCTACAGGTGCTAATTTCTATTAGACGGACGGCCGTGCCTTAGCTTTATAGTGTAAGTCTTTGGGAAATAGTTAGACAACTATTTCGTGTTTATATTCTATATATACTTGGTAGTTAATCTCCTTCCCAAGGATGGGGGATTCAATACATGTGCGTTTATAAATATTTCCGTAAGTGCGTAAGTTACGTTTTAACAATCGTGTGGTAATGTAATTACCGGTGTAACTTATATATTTATGGTGAAAGCGTTCGCATCACTTTGGGATCGTTAATGTTCGTAAATATTATTTTTACACTAAAAATAATATCTATGTATTTTCACAAAATAATCATAAACAGTGTGCGAAAATATATATTTATCGCGTTAAATTTTGTGAAAATCCCACCTCCGAATATTTAGTAAATATAGTCATGGCGAAATTTATGTTTCGAAAACAGGTCAAAAATAATTCTAACACTTGTAGTGTAAATAGTTCTAAGTGTTAGGTTTTTAGAAAAATTTCGCCAGAGTTTCCTCTGTAACTGGAGGTGGCCACGCTTTCAAGCGTATCATTTTCTTTTACAAAATCAATTTCAACAACTTCCTTATTCAATCAAACAATTTCCGACACATCAAACTAGTCGACAAGTATGTAAATCGCATAATCGCATGAACTTGTAGTTTTTCCGAAACTATAGTGTAAATCCCATTATATTTTGTGGATCTTTATATAAAGTAATTTTGATCTCGTAAAAACCTCGTTTTTAGAGAAATCCGTCTTTACAACTTCTCGTCATCTTTTACAAAGTTTGTTATTTTGTCGAAACTTTTCATTTCACAAGTGTTTACACACTTGTGGTTTATAAAAATCATACTTGTTAGTGTAAGATCCGTCTTTTAGAAAACATGATTTCTTTGACGCTTGGTCCTTTGAAAATACCACTTGCAGATACGTAGATCTGCTAGTTTTAGACACTATTGTACAAGTTAAAACACTTTTACACAAGTAAAACATTTTTACACAAGTTCATGTTTCATGTGTGGTAGAGTTTCACCTTTTAACCCTTGTATTATCCAAAACAAGCTTATGTTAAGATCCATGATCTTACCAAACCGGGTTAAACGATGATCCGAGCTACCACAACATAGATCGGGTCTAAATAATCGCAACTTTCAATTACTACAACATTATACAACTCATAAGCTATTAACCACCATTTTAAGTGTTTTTAGTAGACTTTTGTGCATCATTTTGCGTTTTAACGAGATTTAACCGATACAAATCCTTTTAACCACTTTAGATTAGCTCAAGATAGAGATTTAAACATTATACCTCTAGCTCAAGGCTAGGGAAGGATCTTGACGAAAACGGCGTGGATAAAAGCTAAAGAAAGAGGTCCTTCGCATTCCGTTTGCTCCGAGACTCCTAATACGTGACCCTTAACACTTGTATGATGTTGGAATGATGATGATCAAACTCGAAAATGGGTGGGTGGTTATAGGGGGGTTCGGCCGAGAGCTCTAGAGAGCAAGAGGGAGAGTGTATTGTTGAGTTTGTTAAGTGTGTAGGTTATGTGTGATTAGTGTTAACTTATAGACAAACTTTAATGGGTTTAACCAATGGATTACATGCCCCCTAGATATTAAGCAAGTTGATTATAATATTCATCACGAGGACAAGGGTGTCCTTCCTTAGTTAGGGCCGGTTAGGATGGGGGGGGGGGGTCCCTTGGTTCGATTCTAACTAGATGGTTAGGGAGTAATTAGTTAAGTTAAGTGTTTTACCCGGTTACTAGTGTGTCATGTAATATGACGGGTGTTAGGGTATGCGGGGACCCTAACTGGCTCAGAAAAAGATAAATAATGAAAATAATAATATTTTCATGTTTCGGGTAACACCCGGTTGTTCGGTTGGATAGTAATCCGTTAAAGCGCTTAATAAAGCTTTAAAGTGTCGTTATTGTTACTTTTAGTGACACAACTCATTCCTGACACTTTGGAAAGTGTCTAGTGTTATTTTTCTCATGTTTTGGCACTTTATTAGTTAGCTAAAAGCTGAATTATTTTGTAAAGTGCTGAGTTTTGTACTTAGAGTACGTTTTAGGCACATCCTGTCACTGTGACTTATCCCTAGAGACGCAGTTCCACAACCCTTGTATCCCTACACTCACTACTAGTGTAGCCAAAAATCTCAGGCTCTTATGGGCCTTGGAGGCAGTGTTTGCCTGATGCTGGCTTTATCAGCATGTTCAATAGGTTATCCGTGTATTGTGCTACTGTGCTTTTTGTGCATCATGTTTGTCACTAAGGTTCAGCATGTAACTAATGCAGTGACAGCAAACAAGTATGATGCAAGTAAGTACATGTATCAGTATTCAAGTAGCGGTTCATCAGCTAGTTCAAACAAGCACAGTAATTAAGCAGTAATTAATCATTAATTAAGTCGTACGGATACCTGGTTTAGTGCGGGTTGTCACATTCTCCCCCCGTTAAATAAATTTCGTCCCGAAATTTAAGTTCTGCTTGTAGATGCAGGGTTCTTAGGAAAAAGGTGGGGGTATTTCTCTTTCATCCGGTCCTCACGTTCCCAGGTGTATTCAGGACCATGTCTCGCATTCCAACGAACCTTGACGAGCTTGACACTGCTCCGGCGGGTCTTGTTAACTTTCCAATCTGTGACCTCAACAGGTTCTTCAACGAAGTGGAGCGTGTCGTCAACATGAATCTCGTCGATGGGAATGGCAACGGTGACTTGAGTTGGAATTTTCTTTAGATTGGATACATGAAATGTATCGTGAACACCATTCAGTTCAGCAGGTAGGTCCAACTTGTATGCTACTAGTCCTATTCTTTCCAGAATTCTGAAAGGACCAATGTAGCGCGGATTTAACTTCCCACGCTTTCCGAAGCGTGCCACACCCTTCCAGGGTGAGACTTTCAATAACACCATTTCTCCAACTTGGAAATCCACATGTTTCCGGTTTGGATCCGCATAGGCCTTCTGTCGGTGGCGAGCTGCTTCGATGCGTTTAAGAATCTGCGCGATCTTGTCTGTCGTCTCTTGGACGATTTCGGGACCAGCGAGTTGCCTATCACCTGCGTCAGCCCAACATAGAGGTGATCGGCACTTGCGTCCGTAAAGGGCTTCGAATGGCGCGACACCAATACTGGTGTGGTAGCTGTTGTTGTATGAAAATTCAACCAAAGGTAAATGTTTATCCCAGCTACCGCCCAAATCCATAACACACGCCCTCAGCATGTCTTCCAAAGTCTGTATCGTTCGCTCGCTCTGGCCGTCAGTTTGCGGATGAAATGCAGTGCTCAGATTCAATTGTGAGCCAAAGGCTTCTTGGAAGGATTGCCATATCCTTGACACAAACCTTCCGTCTCTATCAGAGATGATTGAGAGAGGTACTCCATGGCGCGCGACAATCTCTCTCATGTATATTTCTGCAAGTTTACTAGTACTGTCTTTCTCTTTGATTGGCAGAAAGTGTGCGGACTTTGTTAGGCGGTCAACTATCACCCAAATCATATCATGGCCTCTTGGCGTTCTTGGCAACTTCGTAATAAAATCCATGGAGATTTGTTCCCATTTCCACTTGGGAATTTCAGGCTGTTGCAGAAGTCCTGAAGGCTTCTGGTATTCCACTTTAACCTTAGCGCACGTTAAACATTTGCTCACGTAAACAGCAACATCGCCTTTCATCCTAGGCCACCAATAATAATCTTTGAGATCCTGGTACATCTTATCCGATCCAGGGTGGATAGAGTACCGCGACTTGTGAGCTTCATCGAAAATAACTTTTCTTAAACCACCAAACAAAGGAACCCAAATCCTTTTCTCGAAGCATAATGTTCCTTCCTCGTTTGGTACCAATAGCTTCTCCATCCCTCGGAGATATTCTTCTTCAAGGTTTACTTCCTTGAGAGCTTCCTTTTGCACGGCACGAATGCGCAAGGAAAGATCGGTTTGGACAATCATTTCCAAAGCTCTAACCATTATGGGCTTGATCCTCTCTTTACGACTCAGGGCATCGGCGACCACGTTTGCCTTCCCTGGATGGTACTTTATCTCGCAGTCGTAGTCGTTCAGCAACTCAACCCAAAGTCTTTGCCTCATATTCAACTCCTTCTGGTTGAATATATGCTGTAGGCTCTTGTGATCTGTAGAGATTGTACACTTCGTACCATAAAGGTAGTGTCTCCAGATCTTTAAAGCAAAAACCACTGCGCCGAGCTCCAAATCGTGTGTGGTATAGTTCCTTTCATGCACTTTCAACTGACGCGATGCGTAAGCAATAACCTTTTGGCGTTGCACCAGCACACAACCCAGTCCTTGACGCGATGCGTCGCAGTATACCACAAAATCATCAGTACCTTCTGGTAGAGCTAAGATTGGCGCGTTACAAAGCTTATCCTTCAGTACCTGGAATGCTTCATCCTGTTTGATTCCCCAATCAAACGTCTTATCTTTCTGGGTGAGGAGCGTCAAAGGTTGAGCAATTTTTGAAAAATCCTCAATGAACCTTCGGTAGTAGCCAGCCAAACCCAAGAATTGTCGAATCTCGGTTGGCGTCTTTGGCGTTTCCCAATCCTTGATCGCCTCGATCTTGGTTGGATCCACGTGGATTCCATCTCCATTTACCACGTGCCCAAGGAATTGGACCTCACGTAGCCAAAATTCGCACTTGGAGAATTTGGCATACAGTTGCTCCTTCTTCAGCAGCTCTAGAATGGCTCTAAGATGCTGCTCATGTTCAGCCTTCGTCTTTGAATAAATTAAAATGTCATCGATGAATACAATCACGAACTTGTCCAAGTACGGCTTGCAAACTCTATTCATCAAATCCATAAAGACTGCAGGTGCGTTTGTTAAACCAAACGGCATAACAAGGAACTCGTAGTGCCCATAACGAATTCTGAAGGCTGTCTTTGGGATACTTTCCTCTTGTATCCTTAACTGATGGTATCCAGATCGAAGATCGATCTTTGAATAAAAGCTTGAGCCTTGCAGTTGATCAAACAGATCATCGATTCTTGGCAGAGGATACCTATGCTTGATCGTCAGCTTGTTCAGCTCCTGGTAGTCGATGCACATTCGAAAACTACCGTCCTTCTTTTTGACAAACAGGACCGGAGCTCCCCAAGGCGAGAAGCTTGGTCGGATAAAACCCTTGTCTAACAACTCTTGAAGTTGTGTCGACAGTTCCTGCATCTCAGACGGAGCAAGTCTATACGGTGCCTTAGCCACAGGCGCGGCGCCTGGAACTAAGTCAATGCGAAACTCTACTTGCCTCTGAGGTGGCAGTCCAGGTAAGTCTTCTGGAAAGACTTCTGGATACTCCCTCA
Source organism: Helianthus tuberosus (assembly GCA_030545235.1). Taxonomy (NCBI): domain Eukaryota; kingdom Viridiplantae; phylum Streptophyta; class Magnoliopsida; order Asterales; family Asteraceae; genus Helianthus; species Helianthus tuberosus. The sequence continues at coordinate 146,431,619 of CM060393.1, forward strand.
CGACAGGGATGTCTTCGATCTTTGGCTCAGCAGCCTTTTTATCCACAATGTGTGCCAGAAAAGCAACACATCCTTTCTGCAAACACTTCCTTGCTTTCAAGCAGCTGATAATCCTCAACGGCGTCTCACGCTTCTCTCCGTGCACCACAATTGTCTCGCCATCTTCGATTGGGATACGAACAACCTTTTCATGACAAACGATCTCTGCTTTGTTGCCTGATAACCAATCCATTCCTACCACCACGTCAAAGCTTCCCAACTGGACTGGTAGTAGATCTAGAGCGAACTCACGCTCTCCTAATTCGATCACACAACCTCTGATAACTTCGTTGGCTTCTACTAACTTCCCATTGGCCAATTCGATTGAGTAGGGAATATCTAACTTATTAGCGGCTAAACCAAGCATATTCTTAAACTCTAACGATACGAAGCTATAATCGGCACCAGTATCAAACAAAATGGATGCATAGCGTTGATTTACAGGGAACGTACCAGTAACGACATTGGGGTCCTGGCGCGCTTCCCTAGCTTCGAGTTGGAACACTTTTCCACGGGCTTGGTTTAACTCTGGGCAGTTCTTCTTAAAATGCCCGATATCTCCGCAGTTATAACATCCCAGTCTTTGCCCGTTTCCACCAGCTTGATCATTCCTCTGATTACGATTCACGGCGCCCGCTTGGTTAGCATTGTTGCCTCGATTCTCGTTACCTCCATAGTTTCCTTGTGGGCGATTTCCAATACCACCACGGTTATTATTCCTATTCCCAAATCCTCCCTGGCCTCCTCGGCTAGCATTAGCCCAACAAGAATCTTTTGAGTGGCCCGGCTTTCCACATGCTTCACATACTTTCACACTACAATGGCCAGTATGATGACGTTGACAGGTGTTACACTTGGGCTGGGTGCCCTGGTATCCTTTTCCTTTCCTTCCACTACCAGCTGATCCTCCTTTCTTAACCGCCACACTGGCGCCCTGCTTGAAGTTTGAGAACTTCCGTTTGTTACCTCCTGATGACTCGACGTGAGTCTCTTTCTTCTTCGGCTCTGCTTCATCAAACTTGTTCAAACGAATAGCCTCCTCAGTGAGGGCTATGCTCAAATCGATCGCCTCAGTAATGGTCGCAGGCTTGGATGAGGTTACCATGCTTATGATTTGAGGAGCTAGTCCCCAAATGAAGCGTTCAATTCTCTTGAACTCAGGAGTGACCATGTAGGGTACCACATGCGATAAGTCATGGAACCTTTGAACGTATTCCGCTATCTTTGGACCGTCCATTTTCAAGTGCCAGAACTCGGTCTCCAATCGCTGGATTTCTGCGCGGGAACAGTACTTTTTGCGCATAAGTTCCTTCAGTTCGGTCCAGGTCAGCGCGTAGGCAGCAGCTTCGCCTAGTGTCTGTACTTGTAGATTCCACCAAGAGAGGGCTCCATCCAAGAATAGCCCTGAGATATAGGTGACTTGCTGATCCAGCGCGCACTTGCTCATGTGAAGAACAGATTCAGTTTTCTCGGCCCAACGAACAAAGGCGACAGCACCTCCTGTGCCATCAAAGTTGACCGGTTTGCAGTCTAGAAACTGCTTGTAGGTGCATCCTACACGTACGTTATAATATACGATCGGCATTAGCATCATTGCTAAAGATATCCAATTAGGTCATGGTAGGTCTAAATGACTTAGTATTACCATGAGGTGGATTATTGTTGTTGCCAGAGTTGCTTCCACTAGTCCCTCCTTGAGAGGCGGCGTATTGTGCAATGGCAGCAGCGATAATTTGCTGGAGTTCTGCCTCATTGGTAGACAACGGCGTTTGACGTCTTGGCGGCATCTTCTAAAAGATGTTTCACGTAGGTTAGGTCATAATAAGTAGAGTGTACGTAAGTATACAACAATATCAACACATAACATCTCATGTTATCAATCACATAACATCTCATGTTATAAATAGATCACCCATATTGATAGCTTCTGCAATGGTTGAGGGCTTTGAGGTAGTAACCATACCCCTGATCTGGGGTGCAAGTGTCCAAATGAATCGTTCAATCCTTTTGAACTCCGGTTTGACTAAGTAGGGGGGCGACCCTAGATAAGTCGTGCGATCGCTGGACAAGTTCAGGAATTTCTGGTTCGTCCATTTTCAAATTCCTGAACTCCACCTCAAGCTTCTAAATTCCAGTCCTAAAACAACATTTCTTCTCAATCGTTTCCTTGAGCTCGTCCCAGCTCAGTGCATAAGCAGCGTCTGTGCCAAGGGTCTGAACCTGGAGGTTCCATTAAGAGAGTGTGCCATCTAGAAATGTCCCCGAGATATAGGTAACACTCTGTCGGGGCGAACAGTTACTCATTCTTAGAATGGAATCGGTCTTTTCGGACCAACGAACAAATGCAACGGCGCCTCCTGTTCCGTCAAAGTTCAAAGGCTTGCAGTTCAGGAACTGTTTACAGGCGCAGCCAGTTGGAGGGTTATTTCCAGTAATACCATCGTTGTACTTAGAGCGGAGGGCTTCATGTCGTGCATTTATCTGTGAGATGCGTTCTTGCAGCTCGGCTTCTGTCCTTGGCAACGTACTGGTGTTTGTGTCACGTCTGGGTGACATTCCCTTTTGTCGAAGTGGTGTGAAGCGGGTTAGACAACGTTTCAATTGTCTATGAGGTGTATAAAGCAACATAAGCCATCATGTAATCACCCAATTTTACACGCAAATATACTCACTGTATGAGTGGGGAAGTAAATTTCTGAGCCTTCACATAGGCTTGCCAATTTGGCTTGTTGCTTGTAATAGAATGAACTCGAGGCTACATCGCCTCGCCTTGGTCATTCGTGTTTTTGATATTTTCTGCTACATTGGTTTTCATTAGCTTGACCCGCAGAGTCCACCAGGATTTCTGTGCACTACAAGTCGTTATTACGTGGGCCCCCGTAATAATAAATTATCTTGCACAGTTACCCCAAATTTTCTCTCGTCCAAGCAGATGATCAATCAAGGAGCAACAGCAGGTGCATCGGCATGGACAGGGTCATGCTACAATGCGGGGTCAGGAGCAACGCCTGGCTCAGGGGCCACGGCTGGCTCCGGATCAAAAACTCCATCTCAAGATCAGCTGGATCAACAAACACAGGGGTTACAGGATCCTCCAAAGGCTGGTCTAAGTGCATGAACTCAATGTCATGGTCTGGATCAAAACCAGGTGGAAAAAAAAAACAGAATCGTCCTCAATATCGCGATCCAACTCAAATCTGTGTGCGAGAACTGGGGCAGCTGATGACGCCATATCAGGGTCGGTGTCACGTGAGTGGTGCTGCACTCCCTGTATGTGCAAAGATGCGGATGTCAGAAACTCAAATGAGTCTGGGATAGGGGAATTGGCATGAGTTTCCCCTGCAGAAGCGTCCGCATGCAGTAGTCTAATACCAGCAGCAATAGGGTCCTGCCCTCGAATGGGTCCTCCTCTAGTAGGTCGTTATTGTCGTTAGAGACCACGTTGGGGGGGGCATATCATCAACAGGATAAGCGGCAAGGGGGCAAATTCCCAACAAGATGGCCATCAGTAGGCTCTGCTACGACTTCAGGCAGCGCAAAGGGGCTGAAAGTCGTCATTGCCTGCGCCGGTAGTTTCGGAAATGTACACCTCGTGCTTCGATGAAACTATGTCGTCTGACACTGTGGCCATGGGATTCGTAGTGTCCATCTTTCTAGTATATCATGAAAGCATGATGTTTGTAACACAAACGCATATACGTATAATAATCAATCATATAATCATATAATCACATAAGTCACCAAGTAAGCATTCAAATCATTCTCCTAGTCCCACTGGCCAAATTCCTCCCAGTCTCTAAGACTGCTCTATCCTCCACCTCGACCACTTAGATCGAGCCTCGGTCCCCTTGACCGAGCCTCAGCCTTCATGACTGAGCCTACTCTTCCTAGCCTCACTAGCCAACTACCTCGGTCACCTAGACCGAGCCTCGATCCTCCAGACCGAGCCTCAGCCCTCCAGGCTGAGCCTATAATAAATCAACGTGCTCAACTACCTCGGTCACCTAGACCGAGCCTCGATCCTCCAGACCGAGCCTCAGCCCTCCAGGCTGAGCCTATAAATAATAAAATGTGCTCAACATTTGTTTGTAAAAAGTTTTGGATCTGGACTTAAGTGGTATGCAGTAAAATGTTTTCGTGAGAGCCCTAGTGATCATAGTCTAGACTCGAGAAGGAATCCTAGTTCGCTATGATCAGAGCTCTGATACCAAGCTGTCACACCCTGGCTTTGCGGAAGCGTGGTTATTTTGGTGTGACTTCTTAATACCATAGCTTAACCATAACAAAGCTATATGAAATAAAAACCATGCAAGATCATCCATTCGATTAAGTTTTGAAAACCAAATACAATAACATTGTTTTAACTGAAACATGTTCTAACGACATTATTCGACAAACATTGACATAACAGAACACAGTTTAAGGATTGTGACTTGTCCAGGAAAGAGTCACAACTCCCCAAACCCAGATGACCTCATGACTAGTGCAGCGGAAAACGTTCCATACCGTGCCAGATCCGTTAATTTCCTGAAATACATGTAAGTTGAAAAATCAACAATAATGTTGAGCGAGTTCATGTGTAAGTGAGTAAGTAAACCTTTGTGAGTATAAAAATAGTCCTGGTATGTAGCAGACAAGGGGAATTGAGATCACCAATGGTTTGTAAGGCCACTGATATATGTGAAGTGCAAATAGGGAGACTCAAACCTAGCAGATTTCGCCACGGCATTTGTATGTGGACAAAGTCACCCCAAGGTCCGTTTCTAGTTTGGCCTGGGGCTGGGCTCGCTACACCCAGATAGATCTACCGCTCCTGTCCCTCGGTCCCGACATGAGGACTAATGGCCTCATATTGCTCCTACCCACTCACATGATCTAAGTAGTAAACCTCCTTACGCTAACCATACCGTGTATAAAGTACTCGTAATTAAAGTAACATGTATTTCACCCCCGCAGTTAAGAAAACTGAAAACAGTTAGAAAAAAGGGGGACATGAACTCACAGTGAAGCGTCTCTACCAAGTATCTCCTGCTCACGCAGCTGTGCGACGACCTACAGGTGCTAATTTCTATTAGACGGACGGCCGTGCCTTAGCTTTATAGTGTAAGTCTTTGGGAAATAGTTAGACAACTATTTCGTGTTTATATTCTATATATACTTGGTAGTTAATCTCCTTCCCAAGGATGGGGGATTCAATACATGTGCGTTTATAAATATTTCCGTAAGTGCGTAAGTTACGTTTTAACAATCGTGTGGTAATGTAATTACCGGTGTAACTTATATATTTATGGTGAAAGCGTTCGCATCACTTTGGGATCGTTAATGTTCGTAAATATTATTTTTACACTAAAAATAATATCTATGTATTTTCACAAAATAATCATAAACAGTGTGCGAAAATATATATTTATCGCGTTAAATTTTGTGAAAATCCCACCTCCGAATATTTAGTAAATATAGTCATGGCGAAATTTATGTTTCGAAAACAGGTCAAAAATAATTCTAACACTTGTAGTGTAAATAGTTCTAAGTGTTAGGTTTTTAGAAAAATTTCGCCAGAGTTTCCTCTGTAACTGGAGGTGGCCACGCTTTCAAGCGTATCATTTTCTTTTACAAAATCAATTTCAACAACTTCCTTATTCAATCAAACAATTTCCGACACATCAAACTAGTCGACAAGTATGTAAATCGCATAATCGCATGAACTTATAGTTTTTCCGAAACTATAGTGTAAATCCCATTATATTTTGTGGATCTTTATATAAAGTAATTTTGATCTCGTAAAAACCTCGTTTTTAGAGAAATCCGTCTTTACAACTTCTCGTCATCTTTTACAAAGTTTGTTATTTTGTCGAAACTTTTCATTTCACAAGTGTTTACACACTTGTGGTTTATAAAAATCATACTTGTTAGTGTAAGATCCGTCTTTTAGAAAACATGATTTCTTTGACGCTTGGTCCTTTGAAAATACCACTTGCAGATACGTAGATCTGCTAGTTTTAGACACTATTGTACAAGTTAAAACACTTTTACACAAGTAAAACATTTTTACACAAGTTCATGTTTCATGTGTGGTAGAGTTTCACCTTTTAACCCTTGTATTATCCAAAACAAGCTTATGTTAAGATCCATGATCTTACCAAACCGGGTTAAACGATGATCCGAGCTACCACAACATAGATCGGGTCTAAATAATCGCAACTTTCAATTACTACAACATTTACACAACTCATAAGCTATTAACCACCATTTTAAGTGTTTTTAGTAGACTTTTGTGCATCATTTTGCGTTTTAACGAGATTTAACCGATACAAATCCTTTTAACCACTTTAGATTAGCTCAAGATAGAGATTTAAACATTATACCTCTAGCTCAAGGCTAGGGAAGGATCTTGACGAAAACGGCGTGGATAAAAGCTAAAGAAAGAGGTCCTTCGCGTTCCGTTTGCTCCGAGACTCCTAATATGTGACCCTTAACACTTGTATGATGTTGGAATGATGATGATCAAACTCGAAAATGGGTGGGTGGTTATAGGGGGTTCGGCCGAGAGCTCTAGAGAGCAAGAGGGAGAGTGTATTGTTGAGTTTGTTAAGTGTGTAGGTTATGTGTGATTAGTGTTAACTTATAGACAAACTTTAATGGGTTTAACCAATGGATTACATGCCCCCTAGATATTAAGCAAGTTGATTATAATATTCATCACAAGGACAAGGGTGTCCTTCCTTAGTTAGGGCCGGTTAGGATGGGGGGGGGGGGGGTCCCTTGGTTCGATTCTAACTAGATGGTTAGGGAGTAATTAGTTAAGTTAAGTGTTTTACCCGGTTACTAGTGTGTCATGTAATATGACGGGTGTTAGGGTATGCGGGGACCCTAACTGGCTCAGAAAAAGATAAATAATGAAAATAATAATATTTTCATGTTTCGGGTAACACCCGGTTGTTCGGTTGGATAGTAATCCGTTATAGCGCTTAATAAAGCTTTAAAGTGTCGTTATTGTTACTTTTAGTGACACAACTCATTCCTGACACTTTGGAAAGTGTCTAGTGTTATTTTTCTCATGTTTTGGCACTTTATTAGTTAGCTAAAAGCTGAATTATTTTGTAAAGTGCTGAGTTTTGTACTTAGAGTACGTTTTAGGCACATCCTGTCACTGTGACTTATCCCTAGAGACGCAGTTCCACAACCCTTGTATCCCTACACTCACTACTAGTGTAGCCAAAAATCTCAGGCTCTTATGGGCCTTGGAGGCAGTGTTTGCCTGATGCTGGCTTTATCAGCATGTTCAATAGGTTATCCGTGTATTGTGCTACTGTGCTTTTTGTGCATCATGTTTGTCACTAAGGTTCAGCATGTAACTAATGTAGTGACATCAAACAAGTATGATGCAAGTAAGTACATGTATCAGTATTCAAGTAGCGGTTCATCAGCTAGTTCAAACAAGCACAGTAATTAAGCAGTAATTAATCATTAATTAAGTCGTACGGATACCTGGTTTAGTGCGGGTTGTCACATAATTAGCTAGCAAATGATATAATTTGGTATTTATGAGGTTCAATGGTCATATTGGGCTTATTGTTTTATGATATCTGAAGGTACTCTAAGTGTGATATGCCCTACAACCCTGATGCTTATATGGTGAAGTGTGTTGTGGGGGCTAGCTACAGTGAGTCTCCTGCAATTGTGTAGTTCTGGGACGAGTCACGGGTTGATTGAGGTAAAAAAAAACAGATGAGTGGGCTTCTGAGAGGGTTTGATTGATTGGGGTATAAACACTTGGTTGTTTTGTTGTTCATCAGAATCAGATGCGAGAGATATTAGCAACAAAACAAGCCATGGGGGAAGCATCTCATGATTGGGAATCTGGAATTCAGCGTTAATCGACGCCCAGGGACCAATTAAGAAAAACAGGGTCCTCGGTCTTCCTCGAATCCCAGCAAATTCAGTTATCCGGGCCCTCAAAGATAGGAAGCAACGCCAGAGCCAGAGGAACCATAGGTCTCAGCCCAGCAGCAGCAGGAGTTGGTGGTGGCTGGAGTTGGCGGTTGGTGGTGGTGTTTGATGACGAAGAAGGTGGGGCCCTTTCATGATATATCGGAAAATGTAATACGACACGAGGATAGAAAAAGAGGTCCGAAAGACGATAGTCATCTCATTCCTTTGAATTCCTGGACCAATGACTTTCCTCACGTTGATGATGTCGAAAAAGGCAGTTTTAGTGACAGCAATATGACTAATGGTAGGTCGTAGGCGACAACGACAACAATCAAAGACACTGTTTTCTCAATTATGTAAGACATCCAAACATTATTGATGATATATAAACATGGCATAACGGGTTGGCCTGGTTGACTTGAAACACTCTTTGTTTATGTTTTCTTTCCACTATAAATAACACGTATGATTACGGATATCAAGTTATTTATTTACAATGTTGACATGTTGTGGCTGTTTCCTTTTAGTATGTTTTTCTAAATTTAACTTTTTAGGCTTAATTGTTCTCTCTGTATAACTTCTGATGACACTTTCATCTGTTTTCCAGGGTAATTAATTCAAAGACGCTGTACAAGTATGTTGAGGGTAGCAGCTAATCTATAAAGATTAACAAGCGTAGGATATACGATTGCAACTGATAATAAAGGTACTACTAACTAACTACTGATCTTGACATGTGTACTTGGAATGGAAATTATTCGGTTTTAAAATGAATGATCGATTGTATATATTTCATAGCAATATCTTAGACTGGAACATGACAGAATTTTTAAGCCAAAGGTTTTCTTCATATAACTTTTGTATGGTTGTGGTTTAAAGTCAATGTTTTTGGTTTGCATTATGATTGTAAATTGTCCTCCCGCAGCAAAGCGCGGGTTTCCCACTAGTTCTTATTAATGTCTTGGACATAAAGTCATTTAACGAATATATTTACTTTAAAATTTACACTAACTTACCACTTATATTTTTTCAAGTTATTGTATACTTTAATTATATAACAAATTGAATTAAACAAATATACGGGGACTACATGGGTATACAACTCACCAAAAACCTCATTCCTTCATAAAAAATGAAACAGTACACAGGTCGTATGAAGCATACTCAACTCATACAATAGAGAAACCTTAAATAATTTCCCGACATGTCTAAGACCTGTATGGATCTATACGGGTTGTATTGCTTGACAAACCAATTATTATTAAATACTTCCTGACAGTGTATACGATGTGTATAGACCTATAGAGGTCATATATATGTTAAAGAGTGTCAAAACAAGATTTAAAGGTGTGATTTTGCTGGAGCCCTAAAAATTGATGTCTTCAGAATTTACATTCCACTGTAATATCTTATGAATACTAAGGTACTTAAATGCAAGAGTAGATGATGAACGTGTCATGAAGAAAGACATCAAAAAAATTATCCCATTACAACCTATTGTCGTTATGTTTTTTAATGGGTTTGTACTATTTGTATGCTAAAAAAGAAATACAAATTATTTAAAATTACAACTGTATTGACATATTATTGTGAAGATATACTTAAAAAAGGTATCAACTGAAAAGGATAATCTTATGGGCAAATATATCATAGTGTTTTTTCCATAACATATTAATAATATTCAAAGGCTAAGCTTGATGATTACTATATAAACATTTATGTCGTCTAAAAACCAACCATTTCTTCACCATACAACTTTGTTTTATACAACAAAAGACCCACAATGTATTAGGGCTGGCAATAGGTAACCTGTAGGTAACCTGCTAAGACACGATAACAGAAAAGTACACCATGTGATTTTTTACGTTTTTAAAAATAATCAAAATTTGAAATTTAGGATACATTATTTCTCCTTCTAGGTGCATAAAATATAGATCTGTCTACATTGGATATAAATTAAAGTAGTTAAATGAGTCGTATTCATGTTTAAAATTTTTGTTGTTCGCATTATCAGATACCTGTTAAACCTGCTAAGACACGATTTGCCAGCCCTACAATGTATAACAAAAGATGCATAATGTACAACAAAAGAAGCACAGTGTACACCCATTCATTTATGGAAGGCAACCCTACTTTTCATATTAGGAAAAGGGTTTGTACTTGCAAGGAGATGTTAGCCCACTCCCCTTCCATGTTCTAAACAACTTTTGTTTAATAGCTTCACAAGATCTTGGAAACCTTAAAAAACATAGTTTGGAAGATCCCAATGAGATCTAACAAGTCTTATCCACCAATTAAATAATCAATGTTTGATTAACAGGAAACTAATCGACAGAATTTTAATAAACTAAGGGTGTAAGGGGCACTCCTCTAAGTGGGGAGTGACATCTCTTACCCACAGCCAATCAGCATGCGTCACGTCAACTCCTCACTTAACTCCATCCACACCCTCAATTTGATGGCGGCACTCCTCTCCTGGGGACTTGTTTTTTTTTTATATAAATATCTTTGGTCTTCATCCTCCCCAAAAAAAGCAAAAGCTTCCATCTTTCACACGATGAACCCTCCCCGCTCCCCACTCCCCGATTTGGGTAACCGATTGGTCGGCAGCGGTGTTCCCGATCGGGGAGTACACTCACCGCACCCCTCCCCGCAGGCGCCCCGGACACCCTAAAACCACAATGATAATATCCAACACAAATAAATATAAAAAAAAAAAACACCAAGAAATGCAATATTATAATGGATTTCTAACATAAGGGTGTTCATTGTTCGGTTTGAAACTAATTAAACCGAAATTGAATAACCCAATCCGAATAACCCAAATAACTAGAAGCGAACCGACAAACACCCGTAGAGTCTACCTAGCACTTCATTCATATACACACGACAACATTCAGCCCGAATTAATGCATAGTTTGGTAGTACCGTACAATCAGTTAATGCTGTCAATGGAATCTTGAACTTGCTTCTTCCCAGAAGTGGCTTTATTATTATGCATCCAAACCTTGAGCACTTGTCTTTTAACTCCAACCTCAGTACAAAACCTTTGAACTTCAGGATCATCATCTCTAGGGATCCTCCACCCAACTTTCTCAGCAAATTCAAGCATCTTATCCTTCTGATCTTGAGTAAACTTTGTTCTAAACCTCTTCTTCGCCACCCCATACGGCGGAGCCACCACCCCAGTAGTAAAGTTCAGCTCCTCACTTGAAGATTCAGTAGCTGCACCACCACCGGTAAAGCTACCTCCAAATGCCATTTTGACTGGTGAAGCGTTGATGGAAGAACCCCAGTTAGGGTGGTGGTGGTGGTGGAGGGAGAGTGGGTGGGGGGTACGGTGGTGGTGGTGGTGGTGGTGGAATGACGGTGATGAGGACGGTGGAGGTAGTTGAAGGAAAGGTCCGGCTGAAAGGGTGGTGATGGGGTATTCTTTGCGGTGGAAATTGCGGTGGCAGTTGCAAGCGGCGCATTTTAGTGCTTCTAGGGTTCCTTCGTCACCTGATGGCATAAAATCACAGCATCCATCTGTTATGTTTCCACCCATGTTGGCAGCATGGTTTTTGAGGCATTCTTTGTACCTTGGAACTTGCATAGGTGAGTTTAAGAGTTTAGATCCGACTGATATTGGTGTGACTGAAGCTCCGGTGACCGGAAACCGATCTGGATCCGACCCATGATCCACAGTTTCTGAAGATGATTCTCTTATTAAGTGGTGGTTGGTGTATGGAGATGAAGTGTGCATTCCTGTTATCTCTTTCTCACTGCCACTCAACGCCATTAATGAAGTCTTAAATAGTTCATCCTAAAAAGATTCTCCATCATGAACAAGATTTAAAGAAAATACAAACCTAATATGATTCTAGTTTAAATTATGAAAACCCAGAAAGGAAATGTGTTGAAGATTGGAAAAAGCACTAAAAGATAGGAGCTTTACCTGAGAAACAGCAGGGTGTTGAAAGATTTAGGGTTGGTTTCATGGTGTTTAGAGAGCAGAGAGTGTGTGTTTGAGAGAGGGAGAGAGAGTGTTGCAGAGGTTCCAACAGGACAAGTATGAAGGCAACAAGAGACAGGTTGGTTGCCTAAGATGAAGTTAGAGAGAGAGAGATAAGAAAGAGAGAGTGGGAAACAACTCAACCCCAAGAGAAAGATGAGATAATATGCTTAACTCTATTCCATGTGAGAAGCTTACACGTAAAATAATCCCTCTTTAAGAAAAAATAGAACACGTACATATGTATATGAATACATATATAGATGGATAGAAAATTAAATATATTAAGGATATAATCAGGGCTAGTCCACATGTGACTAGTAAGAATTACTTTAGAATGAAAATCTATGCATAAACAAAATTATTAATTGTTTTATATAGTTGTCTTAGAGCCTGCCTTTCATGTAGTACTTTAGTGAGATACCTAAGTTCTTAATTTATAGATGGAGTCATCTTTTAGATGTGTTTAATGTGGGACATGGATATTTAGAGAGAAAAGAAGAGACTTTTTTCTTTTTTTAATTTGAGGGTTGTACGATAGGTTAATTACATGAAACAAAAGACGATAAATGTGTGAGAAAGAAAGTGGAGCTGTCAAGTCTTAAAATTGTGACCTCGCCTATGGTGTAAAGAGGGTCTTACAACTCATCAGCTATTATAAAACTACTTTGTTATTAGATTAGTATGTAATAATTTCCTTGTATATGTAAAACAAGAATAAAAAGAGAAATTATTTTATATGATACTAACCAAGTTTGTTCTCTGTTCTACTAAAGTCACTCAATCTTGTCTTTTTAAAGTTACCAAACATTAATCTACTATTTCACTTACATGTAATTATTAGGTTATCAGGTTGCCATGGTGATATGTCATGTTATAATGCTTAGTGGATTATACTATTAGTGTTATACATATCAAAGTTATAAAATTAAAAATTAATAGGGTGGTTCTCACAATGAACCTCTACCCAAACCTTTCTCGACCTCCTAGACTTCATCCTACATTTTCCCACCATATTTCCCGGTCATCTTCTCCGGTGACCTGCAACTTCCGAGAAAAGAGTTACGTATCAACTTCTTATTTTGTTTCCTACTAAATTCCTCACCATCCATCTTCTTTCTTCCTTTGTTTCCATCCATCAAATTCCATGGAGCAAAGAAGAATATGAGCTTCATTGTCACCTGCATCCTTTTGGTTGAATCGTTGTATGAATCGACTATTTGAACGAACTTAATAAGAAGACGGGCTTATCCCTAATCTGTCTGTTCGATTGATGCGGTAAAGAAAACTATTTCACGGGGCCCATTTTAGTTGCCGTGAATCTGCCCAGCAAAAAAGTGATATGCTCAAATTTGCTGCGATGGTCAGGAATGTTGATACACTATGTCTGCTGCTTACGCCATCGAGTCGTGTCGAGTCTGTAATAGGACGAAATGTTAGATTATGAGTTTTTTTGTGATTGTAATGTACATCCCTACGGATGTTGTCACCTCTGCACGGATGAACACATCCGTACAGAGGTAGTCTTAGTTCGTACGATAGTGTCTAGGTCCGTACGGAAGTAATCTTTGTTCGTACAAATGTAGCTAGTCTGCACGAAGGTATTTCCGTGTTAGTATAAATAGTTGTGAGGACTTAGTGTTAGCAAGTTTTAAGTTTTTGCTGATCAGACGGCGAAGCTCTATCAGTTTGCTTTCGGGATTGTAAACGTTGACAAGTTCATGAAAACAGTGAAAAATTAAGTAGTCTTGTATTGTCGCCCAACTAAATTGGATTCCACACAATTTGGAATAGGTTAATAAATATTACTTGAGATATGCATATGGAAAAAGGTCCTCACAAGTGGTATTAGAGCTTGGAGGCTAATATCTGAGACATTCAACAAGATTCAGACATTGAAAACTTCTTTCTACTCTTTTTCTACCCATTTTCTTCATTTGTCACAAATTTAACTCTTAGAATGACTGCTTTTTTCGAGGGTTATAAAAAACACGTTTTTTACAAAGCCTTTGAAAATTCAGATTAAAATTTAACCAGAATCATGATCAAAATGTCAAAAAACGAGAAACCTTGATTTTTTCCGTTCGCACAAAGGAACTACATCCGCACGAACGTACTACGCCCGCTGACGTGTGTGCGAGTGTATATATTTTTTTAGTTATTTTTAGCTCTTTTTACTCGCCGATTTCAAGTTTTAAATTTATTAACACGGTATTCTACTGTCACTCTACAACACGCTAGGGTAAGTATACCCATCGCGGACGTAGTATAGTGATGGCAAGATACCGAGGTCGTCCAAGGACACAAGAGCTTTTAGTACCGGCTTATCTTCAACGTCTAATCGAACCAACTTTTGGGAAAAGATTTTTAAGCTAAAAAAAAAGATAAAAACAGAAAATAAAAATAAAATTAAAATGATAGACAAGAAAGAATCACTTGGATCCAACTTATCTTTAATGTACCATTTTCATGATTTCCGCACTTTGGGCATTTTAAGAGATTATCTTAGTTATAGTAGTAGACCCCTCTTCCAAGGCGACGTTACCCTCAACCTAGTGGTTTGAGTCAGCAAGGATATCTCACTAAGTTGGATTATTGAAAGATAATTAAGCAAGTTATTAATGCAAAATGTGGTGGACCCCTCTTCCGAGGCGGCGATCACCCTCAACCCGTTGGTCTGAGTCAGCAGGGATACAGTTCTCGCGGGTGTTGGTTTAATGTTTTAATAAAAGTTTAAGAATAAGGGATTCAAGCTTTTTGCACCTCTCCCGTGGTGGGTAATGCCCGCTCTGACTCGTGAGCTGTTACTGGGCTTGAACCAGGTTCTCGCAGGATCTATACAATGAACGAGACATAGAATTACCCAAACCACCCTTCTAACCCCCTTCCAGACAATTAACATGCTATATATAGACCGTAAAGACATGAATATGTTGAATCAACAAACATATGAAGAATGATTGAGTAAATTCGCCTTCCATATAAAAAAAAACTATTTATTAACGTCATTAATACATACCCAATTAAAAAGTAGCCAAAGATCGGAAATCATAAAAGAAATACATAAAAGAAAAGTCTTCAACAAGTGATGTAAGAATTTAGCCAAACATGGCCTTTGTTTGACAAAAATTCTTACGATCAATATTGGATCCTGAGACTATATAAACACTGTAAAGATGAAAAAGTGGATGATGGTGGTGGATGATGGTGTAGTGGCGGTGGTGGAGTGGTGGCAAGTGAGAGAGAAGTGGTTTGCCAAGGGATGATTTGAAGTGGAACCAAGCACTCCAATTTATAGCTGTAAACAGAAGCTTCAGCACGACCCGTGCTCGCCTGGCACGACCCCGTGCCCATCTCTCTCTCGAATCCTTATTAACAGCTTGTCAGATATTGTACTAACACAGCCCCATGTGTCAACGACATGACCTGTGGCCAAAGTACTTGCTGTACTATCGCAGATTCCGCAAATCTTTGAGTTAACCAAGCCCCGTTTTAGCTTAACACGGCCCCGTGTTGGCTGCCATTTTTGTCTTTTGCAGTTGTCTTTTTCTTCTGCCCAGTATCCATCTTCGGACATGGCCCGTGTCAAGTGGACACGCCCCCGTGTTGGGCTTCTGTTCTTGTTATTTTGAGGTTTGGATGTGAGTCGAGGCTTGGCGATCTGCGGCAATTCCTTCTTCTTTGCATTTATGTTGGATTTTGCTGTATTTTTGCTCCTTTTACAAATTTAAGCTCTTTTATCCCTAAAAATATAAAAGGAATGAAAACATGAGTTTTTTCCAACATTAGTACTAAAAATGGTTGCTTTTACGCCGTATTTGACATAATTTATATGTTGATGTGTACAAAATGCAACATATAAATTACATCAATAGAGACATAAAACCAAACCTTTTTAGTACTAATTTTGGAAAAATCGCGTTTCTTTCTTCCTCTTCAATTTACAGGACCAAAAGAGCTTAAAAGAACAAAAGGAACATATAAGCAGCCAAAAACCAACATAAATACAAGAAGAAGGAATAACGTGACATGCCCGACCCCTCGGCAGCATCTCCCAAGACAAAAACAAGAAAGCAGAAGCTAACCACGGGGCCGTGGTCAGACTGCACACATAAAGACAAAGCCTGCAGAAGCTTCTACGCCCACCACGGGGCCGTGCCCAGCTCACCACGGGGCGTGATCAACTCTAAGATTTGTAGAATCTTGATAGTACAGCAAAGAGTTGACCACGGGGCCGTGTCCAGGGGCCACGGGGTCGTGTGGGGCCCTCTGCTGACAGCTGCAATTAATGAAGGAAGAGAAGGAGCTGACCATGGGGCCGTGGTCAGGGCTCTGATTTGAATATAAATAGAGGTGCTTGGTTCCCTTCAAAGGCATCCCTAGGCAAACCACTTCTCTCCCACTTTGCCACCACTCCACCACCACTACAACACCAACACCCACCTCCATCATCCATCATCCATCATCCATCTTTAGAGTGTGTAGTAGTCTCGGGATCTAAGATTGATCGTAAGAGTTTTTGTCAATCAAAGGCCATGTTTGGCTAATCTCTTACATCACTTGGTGAAGACAAGTCTTTAATGTATTACTTTTGATTTTTAATCTTTCGGCACTTTTTAATTGGGTTTGTATTAGTGACTTTAATAACTAGTTTCTTATGTTGAAAATAAATTTTCTTTACCATTTCTTCATGATGTCATTGATTTGCTCATTCGTGTCTTTATGGTCTATATAAAGCGCGTTAACTACTTGGAAATGGGTTAGGAGGGTGGTTTGGTAAAGTTCTTGTCTTGTTCAGTGTATAGATCCTGCGAGGACTTGGTTGAAGCTTACTAGGACCTCCTTCAATGCCCAACGGTATTGGATGGCGGGGGTGCGAATAGCTTGAACCCCTCATATGTAAACTACTATTAATACTTTAAACCGGCTTCTTGGGATTGTATCATTGCTGACTCAAACCACTTAGCCGAGGGTAACATCACCTTCAAAAGAGGGGCATACCACTTTTCGTATTAATAACTAACTTAATTGTCTTTAAATATTCCGACCCTTTGGTATTGTATCCCTGCTGACTCAAACCACTGGGTTGAGGGTAACGTCACCTTCAAAAGAGGGGCCTACTACTATAACCAAGATAATCTCTTAAAAAGTTCGAAAGTGCGAAAATCATCAAAGGATACATTAAAGATGAGTTAGATCCAAGTGATTCTATCTTGTCGATCTGTTTTTTCATTTTATTTATCTTTTCATTTTTTGTTTTATTTTCAGGTTTCAAAACTTTTCTCAAAAAAAATTAGATCGATTAGACGTTGAGGATAAAATGGTATTAAAAGCTCATATGTCCTTAGATGACCTCGCCATCTTACCAACAATATACTACGCTCGCGATAGGTGCACTTGCCTAAGTGTGTGTATAGTGTTAGTACAATATCGTATTTTATAAATTTAAAACTTGACTAATGCGTAAAATAGGCTCAAAATATTAATAAAATCATATTGCACTTCACACACACCAAGTTTTTGGCGCCGTTGTCAGGGACACAAGGATTTTAAGAAAGCTTAAAATCGACGACCTAATCATTTTTCAAAACATTTTCAAAACCGCGCGCTTGTTTTTCAAATTTTAGGAATTTTTAGCATAACAGTAAGCTGAACACGGGGCCGTGCTCCCTGAACACGCCCCCGTGCTGCACATAACCAGTAACAAGTCTTAAACGCCCAGATACAGAATCTGACCACGGGGTCGTGTCTGCTGACCACGGGGCCATGGTGAGCCTCTATTTCAGCTTTTTAATTTTGTTTTTGTCACACCCCTACCGCGTAATACAACAAACCGCGGCGGAAACGTCGGGGAGTGGAGCGAAAGAATTACTATTTCACAACCATGGATTCAAAAGTTTTGTTTTATTGAATTATTAAATATTTACATTGTCGTAAAGTTAAAACAAACAAGTTCACATATCAACTATCATCGTTATTAAGTCACTAAGGCCTCGTCCGGTCCTAAGTGAGCATGCATCCTAGTCACAGTCAACATCATTCAACACAACCTGAAACATATGTAAAAATAAAGTCAGCAAAGAAATGCCGGCGAGCACATAGGTTTTGTGAAAGTGTCGAATTCATTGCTCGTTTACAAGTTGCAATACCTCGTTTGACTACAAGAGTCGATAATTGAAAACCTTATTTTGAAAAGAGTTTGGTATTGCAATATGAATAACCAACTCAAAATAAGTTGATTATAGTTTATAAAATCTCGTTGCCATGAATCTTAACCCAAAACATTTGTTTAAGTAAACCAAATTGTAAATCGTTCTTGTAAAATAGCTCGTATGGTTTATATCATTTAGTAAACCTCGTTGCGTGTCTTCGTTCAAAAATCGTTAGCCCAAGTGAACTAAATAACGCCACGGTATGTAATATGATAAAAGCACTTATATATAAGAAGTACCAGCGGCGTATCTACCATGCCTTTATCACGTTACACCCGTCCCGTTAACTAAACACATGCCAAAAACCAATCGTTCGTACAATTTGTTTAACTTGTTCAAATTGTTTAAATCATTCAAATCGTTCTATCGTTTCAATCGTTCAGCCATTCAAATCGTTTAATCGTTCAAATCGTTCTCGTTTTAATTGTGCAAACTAACTTTTGGTCATCTCGTGAATACATCAAACCTTCGTAACTCGTCCATCGTTCAACTCGTATTAACAAACCACCAAAGGGTAAGTTAATAATCATCAGGTGTAACACCTCGGAAAAATCATGTCCAATGTAGTAACGACACGTGGCATGGACTTTAAGCGTGTAATGAATTGATTTCGAGGGACTAAAGCCGACAAACGGAGAAAGTATATATGTGAAAGGATCCAAAGTGTCAACATTTGAAAATTTTACCTTTCAACGACCCTACACGATGTTCATGCCCTTAAATGAATAAATTGTGAAACGTAAGAAGCCGTTTGTGAAAGAAAGTGAAAGTTTACAAGACGCGAGGGTTAAATGTGTCAACATGTTAAATTAATACCTCTGAGTGACCTTTTAACAAACCCGAAGCTTTGTAATGATTAATTATACTCCTTAGAATAAGTGACGAAAATTTCAAAAGGTTTCGATATCGTTTGAGATAAATACGCTAACTTTCGTAATTAAAGGGTTAAAAGCGTCAACGAGGCAAAACTTGTGTTTTCGGTTATCGTTTAAAGAAACCGGACCTAACGATGTTTAGTTATATCTTATGGATCATCAAAATATAAATTTTATGGGTTAAATGTGCTTGAAATGAAAGTTATTACGTTTTAAAAGGTCCAGGGGGTAAAACTGTCAAGTTTGAAACTGGTTTGGCTGGTAATCCACATGGTGGCATCACGCCACACCCTCACCCTTCTACCGTCGCGCGACGTGACGGTGTGATCTAATCAGAAAACATGCAGAGGTGCAGGTTCTGCACCTTTCTTCTCCAAAACAGCCATGCACTCATAAGAACTCGATACTAGGGACTGTTTGACGGTATTATAAAACATCTAGACACCTGTATGCATCAGATTTCACTTGGGGGACACCTGCATTGATCCTATTTAACCTCCTTCACTATATAAAGGGCCATGTTAAGAGCTCATTCCTTGCACTTCAAAAATTCTCAAACTTTCAATCTCTAAAGCTTTCAAACTCCTTCTCTGGAGCATCCTAACTTGGAAGGAAGCTCTCTTAGTCTAAATTTTCGTGCTAAGGACTCTTGTAAGTGTTCTTAGCCTCTGTAATTAAGTTTTCATTAGTGTAATGACCGAAAGTCAAAGATATCGTAATTACGCTTTGACTTTGTGATTAATCACTAACGGTCCAGCCATTATTCGAATTGAAAATGGCTATGTGCTGGTAATTATGTTGGTGTTAAACCCTTAAAAGGGCACCTCCTAATTATCACGTTATCTCAGTCAATTGTCGGCTTAAACTACTTAACCGAAAAATCAAACGAGTCAGTTTTTGCAAAATAACCCATAACTGATAATGTAGAAGATATAAAATACATTTTATCACTTAAACAACTTGGTAAATAATATAAGAACATGTTTCGGCATGTTCAACCCGACAATTCTGAGCATTAGGCTCGGTTCGCAACCGAAAGTCGCAAAAGTAGACTTTTGCTTCGACTTTCAGTTCTGACCGGATTTAGTTTAGTTTAGATATGCCTTAGGGTTCCTTTGGGAACACATTACATGTTAGTATAAACCTCTGAGATTATACTATATGTGTGACAACCCTCACAATTACAGGTATCCGTACAATTAATTAATATTAAATTTGTGCTTAATGACTGTGCTTGATTACAACGGATGTTTAAACTGCTTTCTGATTTCTGTTACATATATACATATGCATCACATTTCATACTGTCACTCCATTTATTATATGCAACCCTTAGTGACAAACTTGATGCACAAAGCACAGTTAGCACAGTGAGCGGATAACTCAGAAATATGCTGACAATGCCAGCACATAGACAGACAATATATTGAGGCCCAGTATGAGCCAGAGTGAAGGTGTCACACCCCGACCACGTATAACATACAAAACGTGGCGGAAACATCGGGGAGTGTTGTAACAGAATTAATTGTTTCATAACCATGGCATTCAAAGTTGTATTTTATTTATTAAACAAGAGTGTTACATTGTCTTGAACAGTAAACAAAAGAGTTTATAACATAATTAAACAAGTCTATCTCCATTTTTAGTCTCTAAGGCACAGGTCCGCCCTAGTGTCCTGATCAACATCCTACGGAAAAGCTCCTGAAAACACATGTGAAAATAGGTACGTCAGCATAAAAATGCCTGTGAGATACATAGGTTTTGTGAAAATAGGATTCATGACTTGAGTTTAAGAAAATGTTTAATCATGAACCCCGTACTTTGCTTTGTCTTGTAAATCATTTGAAAAACGATAAGTTCAGTTGATATGTATAAATAAATGTAAGGTTAAATGAATAACCATTTAAAACGAGTTGTATAAAATAAACTTTTTTGTAAAACAATGTCTTGAGAAAAGTATGTTATTTGTATACAATGTAATATGTCTATACTGAAATGATTTAAATAACGTTACGCTATGTAATATCATACAAACACTTATATATAGGAAGTACCAGCGGCGTATCCACCATGTTTGTATCATATTACACACGCATCGTTACTCAGATCACTTACCCAAACCACCACCAATGTAACTTGTTCATGTACAAATCAATTGTCAAGTGTTATTGTGTTAACCATATCAAAATGTCTATGTCCAATGTAAACCACCAAATGTGTATATCAATGTCAAAATGTTTATGTTCAATGTAAATCATGTGATGTGTAACCAAAATGTCATGTATGGTAAGTGAAATGTATCAACTAAACCATATGTAAAATGCACAAAAACAAGGTATTGAAGTAAAGCATAGTTTAAATCAAAGTTATGTTTTGTGTAACAAATGCATGCTATACTGATACAAACATTTATGCGGTATTGTTAAAATGCATACATCCAAGCCTTGAGACTGTGGCGATAAACCCTTAAACAAATTAAAGGTTTATCTAAGTTATGTATATCGAATTCGGTCATTCCTTCCAATCCAATCAAACCCAGGATTTCAGGAACGGGAGTTGTCAATTCCTATGGTACCACTACCTACTAACGAATGGCGTGATCAATGTTAATGAATGTATTGTTCCATGTTAAACAAACCAAATGTCATACCAAAATGTAAGCATGTGAAAATGATGCACTAAGTATGTAATCAAATGAACATACGTAGCGTGAAATGTAATGTAAAACAATGTACTAAGTAATGCACACAATGGGCATACATAGCATAAAATGTAATGTAAAACGCTGTACTAAGTAATGCACACAATGGGCACACATAGCATAAAATGTAATGTAAAACGATGTACTAAGTACGCACACCATGGGCATACATAGCATGAAATGTAATGAAATCATGTACTATAATGTACTAACGAATATAGCAGGCATATGATGTTAAAGCAGGAAAGCATGAAAGTAACAAGTAGGCACATGTGTTCCACCCCAAAATGTTTGGAAAACGGTAAAAGAGGGGTCTATGTACTCACTTGAGATTGTTCAGTAGTCCTAAGATAACCACCAAGCAATGCTAGAGATCTCGGAATCAAACGGCACCTAATATAGGTAACTATGTTAATAAACCGGACCTAAATCGGAAGATCGGGTAGCATGAGGGTTTGTAAACCAAACGAGTATTGAGACTCGTGTAGTATGGTTCAACAAAGCTTACATACTAATTGAAACCTAACATAATTGATTACGACCCATTACGACCCGTTTAGGTAGCTTATGCTACTTTAACGCGTCGTTCGCGTGAAACGCGTTCGGACCGCCTAACTAGCCCTATGACAAGTGTTATATGCCTAAACATGTTACATAATCAGTTATGTGACAAAGGTTTAGGTTACATATGCTTAATTATCAGTTATACATGAAAAGGGTATTCTGGTAATTTACCTAAGGCATATAAACTACCTATCATACAACTACTCAAACGATGTGACCATAGGGTATAACCTCGGAAGGTTATTCCCTACCTACTATGGTCACCTATTGTGTTTGGTCGGATCCTAATGATCGACCAAATGGGTCGGGTTCGAGGTATAAGCGATTTATCAGATCGCTTACCCTACGACCCTAGACAACGTGGTAATCAGTAGGCATAGTCCCAAGGGACTATAACCAACGTGATTACACTCACGTTGCGAAGTTCAAACGAACTTCGCATTGACCATAAGCTGGTCAATGCTGAAAGTCAAACAAAGTTTGACTTTCTGACTCGAAAAGCAATAAAATAAAGAAAAGAACGAAAGAATACTTACGAAGGGTCCCTGAATGCTAATTTCGATCCGAGAATCTCAGGTATGAAACAATGGTTTCAACTTAGAGTTTCTAAGATCAAAATTCTAGTGGTTTGAGCAATGGGGTGATGGGGTATATATAGTTTTTGGTCCACCGTTAAGATCGTTTCATGGAATCCGTGCTTTAATCCCATGCGTACAAGTGTTTGAACCTTATGGTGACTAAAATATGATCCTTATCAGCTGACTAGACAATTGGGAATGTGTGGAGGAGGATTAAACAGCTGCAATCTATGGTTAAATGCAGTTAATCTGGTCAGAAGGACTGACGCGGGCCGCGTGAGGATGTTAAGATCTTGAGGCGGGCCGCCTAGCAGTCACAGATCAGAACAAAGTTTCAGAAATGACAGTTTCAGTCCCTGCACGTGTTTAAGGCCATTTCCGACACTTCTAAGGCCCGTAAAGCCAACTTTAAGGCCCTAAAATGTTGCCTAAACATTGTGGACATGAAACATGCTCAAAAATATGCCGGATGATGGTTCGTTTGGTCGTACGAACGCGATGTTCGCTTAATTACGACGGAATGCGCACAAGCGCGAAAAACGATCCAAATGACGCAACGAATGGATTTTTGGCAAGCCAAACACTAAGGCATAATATAGTCATGCTTACATAAATTTTTGGATGTCCGGATGTATTCAGAACGTAAGTTATGCGCGAAAGTGCAAACTTGTGCACTTTTCGACACTTTTAGTCCCTGAATGACCCAAAAGTTTATTTTAGCATACCGAACCCCGCAAAGCCTATTTCTAAGCTATGTAAAGGATATTTATGGTATGTTTAACTTATGGTCATGTTCCGGAATGTTCGTTACAGTTCAAATTGGCATACTTTCGCAGTTTGTCAAGTTTAGTCCCTGTAAACGAGTTAACTTGTTTTTGCCATACCAAAGCCTTTAAAACTTATTTCTAAGTTATGTAAAGGTTATTTAAGGTATGTTGAGGATATGTTGATGTTCCGGAGTATTTTTCGTGTTAAACTGAGTACGTTTACGCATCAGTTTGCGTATAACTCTCCAGAAAGCGATGTAGAGTTTGAAATTACATAAAAGTCAAAACATGAAAAATGTAAAACACAACCAAACAAACATTGGGATCAAATAACATTTTTTTATTGATAATAGAACTGTTCATAATGATTACAAGCACAGATGTTACAGTCTCCCCTACTTGTGGAAATTTCGTCCCGAAATTTATTTAGAGGAAACTCGTGGAAAAAGATGTGGATATTTTGCCTTCATTTGGTCTTCGCGTTCCCAAGTAAACTCTGGTCCACGTTTAGCTTCCCAGCGAACTTTGACCAAAGGAATGCGCTTGCGTTTAAGCCACTTGACTTCACGTTCCATGATTTCCACAGGTTTCTCAACAAATTTTAGTGTTTTGCCAACACGAATTTCGTCAAGCGGTATGTGGAGGTTCTCATCAGCTAAACACCTCTTGAGATTGGACACGTGAAAAGTTGGATGAACATTTCCAAGTTCAGGAGGTAACTCAAGTCTGTAGGCTACCTTTCCGATTCTTTCGACGATCTTGAATGGTCCAACGTATCTAGGTGCAAGTTTTCCTTTCTTTCCAAATCTGATCACACCTTTCCAAGCTGAGACCTTAAGTAATACTCGATCATCGACTTGAAATTCCAAAGGCTTGCGTTTTGGATCCGCGTAACTCTTCTGACGGCTCATAGCTGTCTGAAGGTTATCGCGAACTTTCTTGACCTTGTCAGTTGTCTCTAAAATGAGGGCAGGTCTAGTAAGTTGAGCCTCACCGATCTCATTCCAGCAGACTGGTGAACGACATTTTCAACCATAGAGAGCCTCGAAAGGAGCCATTTTGATGCTAGTGTGATAACTGTTGTTGTAGGAGAATTCAATCAATTTAAGATGTGAATCCCAACTACCACCAAAATCGATCACACAAGCTCTAAGCATATCCTCCAAAGTCTGGATTGTTCTCTCAGATTGACCATCCGTTTGCGGATGATAAGCTGAGCTCAGATTAAGTTGGGTCCCCATAGCAGATTGCATGGTTCTCCAAAAGTGAGAAGTGAAACGAGCATCTCTGTCAGAAATGATGTTCAAAGGAACACCATGTCGAGCCACAATTTCATCTACATATATTTGAGCAAGTCTGTCAGCAGGAAAATCCTCGCGGATTGGCAAGAAATGCGCTGACTTAGTGAGACGATCAACGACTACCCAGATGGCATCATGACCTTTCTTTGTGCGTGGAAGTTTGGTAACAAGATCCATAGTAATGTTTTCCCATTTCCAAACTGGGATCTCTGGTTGCACCAATAAACCCGAAGGACGTTGATGTTCAGCCTTAACCTTAAGACAAGTAAGGCATTTTGATACGTATAAGGCAATATCTTTCTTCATACCAGGCCACCAATAGTGAATACGAAGATCCTTATACATCTTATCTGAGCCCGGATGAATAGAATAACGAGACTTATGGGCTTCAACCATAAGCAAGGTACGAAGATCATCCTGGCTTGGGACCCACAAATGGTCCATGAAGTAATATGATCCATTGTCTTTCAGTTCCAGAGAAGGTGTTATGTGATAGGGAAATTCCTTATCCATCAAACCTTGTGAAACACAAGATTGTTGAGCATGAGAAATGCGTGCTTGAATATCAGATCGAGCTTGAATAACAGATTGAACACGTACACAATGAAGCTTAGTACGTTCCTTACGACTCAATTCATCAGCTACGACATTCGCCTTCCCAGGATGGTAGCGAATTTCGCAGTCATAGTCGTTTAAAAGCTCAACCCAACGTCGTTGCCTCATGTTGAGTTCTTTCTGATTGAAGATATGCTGAAGACTTTTGTGGTCTGTGAAAACCACACATTTTGTACCGTACAAATAATGTCTCCAGATCTTTAGAGCGAAAACAACTGCACCCAACTCAAGATCATGAGTGGTGTAGTTCTTCTCATGTATCTTCAACTGCCTCGATGCATAGGCTATGACTTTGTTCCTTTGCATCAGAACACAACCAAGACCCAATTTCGATGCATCACAATACACAACAAAATCATCATCACCCTCAGGCAATGATAGAACAGGCGCATCGCAAAGCTTCTGCTTCAAGTGTTGAAAAGCTTCCTCTTGTTTGAATCCCCAATCAAAGGGTTTGTTCTTTTGAGTTAGAGCAGTTAGAGGAACTGCAATCTTTGAGAAGTTTTCAATGAAGCGCGCGGTAATAACCCGCTAGACCAAGAAAAGAACGAACTTCAGTAGGAGTAGAAGGTGTATCCCAATCCTTAATCGCACTGATCTTGGAGGGATCTACATGAATACCTCGTTCGTTTATAATATGCCCCAAAAATTGAACTTCTTTAAGCCAAAATTCGCACTTGGAGAATTTGGCGAAAAGTTGCTATTTCTTTAGGAGTTCCAGAGTAAGACGAAGATGCTGCTCGTGATCAGCTTGCGTCTTAGAGTAAATCAAGATGTCGTCAATAAAAACAATGACGAACTGATCCAAATAAGGTTTGCAGACCCTTTTCATTAAGTCCATGAAAACAGCAGGAGCATTAGTCACACCGAATGGCATGACTGTGAACTCATAGTGCCCATACCGAGTACGGAACGCTGTCTTGGGAATATCTTCTTCATGCACCCGAAGTTGATGATACCCAGAACGTAGATCAATCTTCGAAAAATAAGAAGCGCCCTGTAGCTGATCAAAGAGATCATCTATGCGAGGTAGGGGATATCGATTCTTGATGGTAAGCTTGTTAAGCTCACGATAATCGATACACATCCTAAAAGATCCATCCTTCTTCTTGACAAAAAGAACGGGAGCACCCCAAGGTGAAAAGCTAGGACGTATAAAACCTTTGTCAGAGAGCTCCTGAAGCTGCTTAGATAACTCTTGCATCTCAGACGGTGCAAGACGATATGGAGCTCTGGCAACGGGATTTGCACCAGGTACGAGATCAATGCGGAACTCGACTTGGCGTGCTGGAGGTAGACCAGGTAAATCTTCAGGGAATACTTCAGAATAATCCCGAACGACAGGAATATCTGAAATAGTCTTTCCCTTGCCTTTATCTTCTGTAACATGTGCTAAGAAAGCCACATAGTTCTTCCGCAGATATTTCCGAGCTTTAAAACAAGACATGAGTTTGAGACCACCGGTAGGCTTCTCACCTTGAACCTGCAGGATCTCGCCTGTCGTAATCGGCACACGAACAATCTTCTCAGCACAAACTATCTCTGCATGATGCTTGGATAACCAATCCATACCCACAATGACGTCGAAGCTTCCAAGTTGCATAGGCGTGAGGTCGATAGGAAAAAGATGGTTGTTAAGGTTCAACTGGCAGTTGTGAAGAACAGAATCAAGAATAATGGGTTCACCACTAGCAACCTCTACTGTCAAAGATTTACTTAGTTTCGTTCTAGACACGCGAAGCATCGGCTCAAAAGACAATGACACAAAACTCTTGTCAGCACCCGAATCAAAAAGAACAGATGCAGGCTGATTATTAATAAAGAACGTACCGTTCACCACGTTATCATCCGCCTGAGCCTCTTGGGCATTCATGTTAAAGGCTCGGCCTCGAGCCGGAGCCTGATTCTGGTTGGCTAGCCTTGGGCATCGGTTTCTGTAGTGGGTCAGATCCCCACAGTTATAACAAGCACCAGGTGGGTATTGTGGTCGTGCAGCTTGACCCTGTTGCTGAGCAGGAGGATGAGCAACATGTTGCGCCGGGTTCTGAACTGCGCGATTCTGAGCAAACCGACAAACATCAGCAAGATGACCTGACTTCCCACAGCTAGTACAGAAACGGCACTGATGTTGCGGCTGATGGTGACTGTTGCATCTATTGCACAAAGGTGCATTCCCTGAATAGGGTTTCTTCGCTGGAGGCTGTGCGGGTTGGTTGGGAGCTGCCTGGTTAGCTTGAGCAGTGACGGCAAAATTTTGGGAAGCCTTACGCTTCCTTGACCCTCTCGAAGAACCAGAATTCTTCCCATTCTTGTTTCCACCCTTCTTACCATCCCCTTTGTCAGATGCCTGCTTCTTACCCTTGTCACCCTTCTTATGCAGCTTTCCCTTACGAACCTGCGACTCAGTCAGTGTCGCTGATAACTCGATCGCCTGGCGGAGTGGGGCAGGGTCACTACCAGTAAGGATGTCTTGTACCGAGTCAGGTAGGCCGTCGATGTACCTTTCGATGGCCTTATCGAGTGGGGTAACCATAGTCGGGCAAAGCAGACTTAACTCCTCAAACCTGTCAGTATAAGCCCTGTGCTCACCACTATCTTGCTTCAAATTATCAAACTCTTTCTCCAAAGCTCGCTGCTCATGACGAGGACAGAATTCCCTCATCATAACGGCTCTAAGTTCAGCCCATGTCTGTGCGAGAGCAACTTCTGCACCTTGGTCCCTCATAACCCCGTTCCACCATGTCAAAGCCCTCTTCTGAAATACGCTTGAAGCAAACTCGACTTTGCGATTTTCCGGACACTGCACGTGGCGGAAAGTATTCTCAGTGCTCTCAAACCACTGAAGAAGCCCAGTCGCTCCCTCAGAACCACTAAACTTGAGTGGTTTAGCTGAGTTAAAATCCTTGTATTTGCATGGAGCATTGTTATTGTTGTTGGCTTGTTGCCATTGAGCAAAGAGATTTGGGTATTGGGCAGCCATCTGCTGCGTAATAATTTCTGCCAGCTCGGCAGTAGCTATCTGGTTCTCGCGTCGAGGAGGCATTCTAAAAGAGGAAAACATGAAAAGAAACGAGTGAGATGTTTGGATGAAGAGAAATGAGATGAAACGAAATCAACAAAAGCAAAGATGGTGGTCATTTGTCCGTATCACAAAGTAAACAAACGACACACAGTGACTAATCAAAGTAAATGGATCAGAAATAATGTATTTCGAAGACATGCTCGCCTATAAGTGAACACTCATCCCAAGAATTCCCAGGTAAGCACAACTGGTCTCGCGTCTGGTTGAGATGTATACGAAGTGCTTGCCTAGACAGAAAACCCAGAATACAGGCATTCACCCTTCCAGTTTGCATATGTTCTCATTATCTAAGACCCAAAACGTTGACGAGATTTTGAAAATTTGAAGGCACAAGGCCAAAAATTTTAGTTGAACTGAAAGGGTTCAAAACCTTACAATTGAGGGTTCAAAACCTTGTAATAAATTATTCAAAAACAGAAGATTGTTTTCCGAAAATCGTTTCGGAAAATTCGGTTTCTTGTTTTGATAATCACCTAAGGATAGGTGATGTACATGTTTTAAGATCTAAACACAAGATAACTTGTGTTAGGGTCCTAGAAAAGTTATAGTCTAGGTCAAAGCATTACTAATAACCTAATTCCCTATAACCATTGGCTCTGATACCAACTCTTCTGTCACACCCCGACCACGTATAACATACAAAACGTGGCGGAAACATCGGGGAGTGTTGTAACAGAATTAATTGTTTCATAACCATGGCATTCAAAGTTGTATTTTATTTATTAAACAAGAGTGTTACATTGTCTTGAACAGTAAACAAAAGAGTTTATAACATAATTAAACAAGTCTATCTCCATTTTTAGTCTCTAAGGCACAGGTCCGCCCTAGTGTCCTGATCAACATCCTACGGAAAAGCTCCTGAAAACACATGTGAAAATAGGTACGTCAGCATAAAAATGCCTGTGAGATACATAGGTTTTGTGAAAATAGGATTCATGACTTGAGTTTAAGAAAATGTTTAATCATGAACCCCGTACTTTGCTTTGTCTTGTAAATCATTTGAAAAACGATAAGTTCAGTTGATATGTATAAATAAATGTAAGGTTAAATGAATAACCATTTAAAATGAGTTGTATAAAATAAACTGTTTTGTAAAACAATGTCTTGAGAAAAGTATGTTATTTGTATACAATGTAATATGTCTATACTGAAATGATTTAAATAACGTTACGCTATGTAATATCATACAAACACTTATATATAGGAAGTACCAGCGGCGTATCCACCATGTTTGTATCATATTACACACGCATCGTTACTCAGATCACTTACCCAAACCACCACCAATGTAACTTGTTCATGTACAAATCAATTGTCAAGTGTTATTGTGTTAACCATATCAAAATGTCTATGTCCAATGTAAACCACCAAATGTGTATATCAATGTCAAAATGTTTATGTTCAATGTAAATCATGTGATGTGTAACCAAAATGTCATGTATGGTAAGTGAAATGTATCAACTAAACCATATGTAAAATGCACAAAAACAAGGTATTGAAGTAAAGCATAGTTTAAATCAAAGTTATGTTTTGTGTAACAAATGCATGCTATACTGATACAAACATTTATGCGGTATTGTTATAATGCATACATCCAAGCCTTGAGACTGTGGCGATAAACCCTTAAACAAATTAAAGGTTTATCTAAGTTATGTATATCGAATTCGGTCATTCCTTCCAATCCAATCAAACCCAGGATTTCAGGAACGGGAGTTGTCAATTCCTATGGTACCACTACCTACTAACGAATGGCGTGATCAATGTTAATGAATGTATTGTTCCATGTTAAACAAACCAAATGTCATACCAAAATGTAAGCATGTGAAAATGATGCACTAAGTATGTAATCAAATGAACATACGTAGCGTGAAATGTAATGTAAAACAATGTACTAAGTAATGCACACAATGGGCATACATAGCATAAAATGTAATGTAAAACGTTGTACTAAGTAATGCACACAATGGGCACACATAGCATAAAATGTAATGTAAAACGATGTACTAAGTACGCACACCATGGGCATACATAGCATGAAATGTAATGAAATCATGTACTATAATGTACTAACGAATATAGCAGGCATATGATGTTAAAGCAGGAAAGCATGAAAGTAACAAGTAGGCACATGTGTTCCACCCCAAAATGTTTGGAAAACAGTAAAAGAGGGGTCTATGTACTCACTTGAGATTGTTCAGTAGTCCTAAGATAACCACCAAGCAATGCTAGAGATCTCGGAATCAAACGGCACCTAATATAGGTAACTTTGTTAATAAACCGGACCTAAATCGGAAGATCGGGTAACATGAGGGTTTGTAAACCAAACGAGTATTGAGACTCGTTTAGTATGGTTCAACAAAGCCTACATACTAATTGAAACCTAACATAATTGATTACGACCCATTACGACCCGTTTAGGTAGCTTATGCTACTTTAACGCGTCGTTCGCGTGAAACGCGTTCGGACCGCCTAACTAGCCCTATGACAAGTGTTATATGCCTAAACATGTTACATAATCAGTTATGTGACAAAGGTTTAGGTTACATATGCTTAATTATCAGTTATACATGAAAAGGGTATTCTGGTAATTTACCTAAGGCATATAAACTACCTATCATACAACTACTCAAACGATGTGACCATAGGGTATAACCTCGGAAGGTTATTCCCTACCTACTATGGTCACCTATTGTGTTTGGTCGGATCCTAATGATCGAACAAATGGGTCGGGTTCGAGGTATAAGCGATTTATCAGATCGCTTACCCTACGACCCTAGACAACGTGGTAATCAGTAGGCATAGTCCCAAGGGACTATAACCAACGTGATTACACTCACGTTGCGAAGTTCAAACGAACTTCGCATTGACCATAAGCTGGTCAATGCTGAAAGTCAAACAAAGTTTGACTTTCTGACTCGAAAAGCAATAAAATAAAGAAAAGAACGAAAGAATACTTACGAAGGGTCCCCGAATGCTAATTTCGATCCGAGAATCTCAGGTATGAAACAATGGTTTCAACTTAGAGTTTCTAAGATCAAAATTCTAGTGGTTTGAGCAATGGGGTGATGGGGTATATATAGTTTTCGGTCCACCGTTAAGATCGTTTCATGGAATCCGTGCTTTAATCCCATGCGTACAAGTGTTGGAACCTTATGGTGACTAAAATATGATCCTTATCAGCTGACTAGACAATTGGGAATGTGTGGAGGAGGATTAAACAGCTGCAATATGTGGTTAAATGCAGTTAATCTGGTCCGAAGGACTGACGCGGGCCGCGTGAGGATGTTAAGATCTTGAGGCGGGCCGCCTAGCAGTCACAGATCAGAACAAAGTTTCAGAAATGACAGTTTCAGTCCCTGCACGTGTTTAAGGCCATTTCCGACACTTCTAAGGCCCGTAAAGCCAACTTTAAGGCCCTAAAATGTTGCCTAAACATTGTGGACGTGAAACATGCTCAAAAATATGCCGAATGATGGTTCGTTTGGTCGTACGAACGCGATGTTCGCTTAATTACGACGGAATGCGCACAAGCGCGAAAAACGATCCAAATGACGCAACGAATGGATTTTTGGCAAGCCAAACACTAAGGCATAATATAGTCATGCTTACATAAATTTTTGGATGTCCGGATGTATTCAGAACGTAAGTTATGCGCGAAAGTGCAAACTTGTGCACTTTTCGACACTTTTAGTCCCTGAATGACCCAAAAGTTTATTTTAGCATACCGAACCCCGCAAAGCCTATTTCTAAGCTATGTAAAGGATATTTATGGTATGTTTAACTTATGGTCATGTTCCGGAATGTTCGTTACAGTTCAAATTGGCATACTTTCGCAGTTTGTCAAGTTTAGTCCCTGTAAACGAGTTAACTTGTTTTTGCCATACCAAAGCCTTTAAAACTTATTTCTAAGTTATGTAAAGGTTATTTAAGGTATGTTGAGGATATGTTGATGTTCCGGAGTATTTGTCGCGTTAAACTGAGTACGTTTACGCATCAGTTTGCGTATAACTCTCCAGAAAGCGATGTAGAGTTTGAAATTACATAAAAGTCAAAACATGAAAAATGTAAAACACAACCAAACAAACATTGGGATCAAATAACATTGTTTTATTGATAATAGAACTGTTCATAATGATTACAAGCACAGATGTTACACAAGGTACTGCACTAGTATGGAGTGTAGGGAAGTAAGGACCATAAAACTGCGACACTAGGTGATAGTTTAGGTGCCGGAAAGTGCCTAAAACCCACTCTAAGTGTAGAATTCTGCATTTAATAACAAAATTCAGCATTGTAACATGCTAGTCACTTGCAAAAATAAGGCAAAATGGTCCTGCATGCTTTCCTAAGTGTCGGGAATTAAAAGTGTCACAAAAAGTTACATAAAAGACACTATACGGAATAACTTAGCATTTTAACGGAACGGAATCTAACCGAACAACCGGACAATACCCGGAACACCAAAATATTGTTAAACACATTGTTTCACTTTTTCTGAGCTAGTATTGGTTCCCAAACACTTAAACACATTGCATAAGACATGGTACACACTAAACACTAGACATACCACTTTAACCTTCCACTTATTACATTTTACCATCAAATATTACACTTAACCCCCCCCCCCCCCCCCTTGGCTGATTTCGGTTCAAGCATGGCCCCATAAGATTTTTACATAATCTTCATAAAATCTTCCTAAAATCTTTTTACTTGGAATTAGAAAGATCATGATGTGATTTAGTGTACTAGAGGGAACACCATACCCAATGGATAATCGGAACTAGAGATTATAAGAACCTTAATCATCTTATCATCTTCAACACAAAACAAACTCTTTCTCCCCTCTACAAGGCTCGGCCGAGAACACCCCTATACACATGACCCATTTTCGATTTTGATTCAAGTATTACAAGCTCACAACAAGGTGTATCAAGGTGAATAACGAAGTGTGGAACTCACGGATCACCAAGGACCTTCTTCACAAGCTTTTATCCACTCATTTTTCATCTTGATCTTCCCTAGCTTAAAAGCTAGTAGTAAGCTTCTTTGATCCTTATTTACTTCATGTTCTTAGTGGTTAAAAGGTTATATTATGATGAAATCTTATGAACACTAAAAGACTTGAATTTTGAATCTTGAAACATAAGCTTAAAAATGATGAAACAAGATGAAATAATGATAAGATGATGTTGTTTGATATATGTTGATACTTGCTTGTTGATTACTAGTAATATGATGTTGATCATCATGATTGAACTTGTTAAAGTAAGATTAAAAACTTAAGTTAACAAGTTAGGAGGTGATTAGGGATTTACATAAAAGAATCACCTCCATATTTAGACATGAACTTGGCAACAAAATGATTTCTTGAAAAATAAGTGAACAAAGTGAGTTGATGATCGTATGGATCCGAGGTTTACAAATGGTTTTTCCTAAATAAACCAAGTTAAAAAGACGACTTTTGAAAGAACATGATTCTTACACTATTTTTGGAAAAGAAATAAGTATATGGATACTAGTAAAACAAGAAGATACGGTAAATAAATATATTTGTAAAAAGAATTCACAAGTTGTGAACATCTAAAAATCCCGAGAATGAGATTTTAACAAAAGTAAACACACTTTGGAGGGTAACTAAACCCACTAAACACCCCACTAAGTTACTACACGTTTTTATGAGAAACCAAGTTCATGTTGTTATGTAAAGTGCATTGTTTTTGCACTTGATTAGT
Organism: Helianthus tuberosus; assembly: GCA_030545235.1. Taxonomy (NCBI): domain Eukaryota; kingdom Viridiplantae; phylum Streptophyta; class Magnoliopsida; order Asterales; family Asteraceae; genus Helianthus; species Helianthus tuberosus. The sequence continues at coordinate 146,466,011 of CM060393.1, forward strand.
GTAATATTGTTTAGTGACTTGTTGATGATTGTTTGGATGAATTTTTGAAAAGAAAATGATATGCTAAATAGCATAACAACCTCCGTTTACAAAGGAAACTCTGGCGAAATTTTCTAAAATTCCAACACCTAGAAAATATTTTTCTAACAAATGCTTACGAATATATTTTTAACTTTGTTTTTTTCAAAATAAACTTCGCCATGGGTTTTGTTACAAAAATACAAAGTATCGGAGGATGATTTTTGTAAATAAAAACGGGTAAAAATATATTTAGAATGTATATTTTATACTAAGACACTTGTGTGAATAATTGTATATTTTGTGAACTAGTTATATTATTTTAGGGTGAAATAATATAACTTAACAAAATACCATGGAAAATTTCAACTCCAAAATAATACAAAAAATCACACGGAATAAATATTTAGGTTACACACATAATATTGTGAAACTGAACAAGAAAACGTAACTTATGAATTATTCCAGAAAATACTGTTACACATATATTTTGGGTAAAATATTATTTTGGAAACTAAAGAAGTAAAAATATATTATTTTTGGAAAAAAATACATATATTTTGGGAATACGTTATTTGTGGATAAATAAGTTAAATATATTTTTCTAAGTGGGACTTAAAATATATTTTTCGAAACTACAAATATACATGAATAAATACCCCATCATTGGGAAGGAAATACAGAAATTAAAATACTTGAGAAGTAGGAATACGAAATATTGTTTAACAATTATTCCAAACATTAACTATAATTTAAAGTTAAAATAATTATTTTAACTAATAATTATAACTTGGAATAATTTTGGGAACACAAGTAACGTAATTCAAAAACCTTCATACTAAGCAAAGGCACATCCCTTTCGTCTAATAGACATTAGTACGGTGTAGGTTATCGTGTAGCTGACAAGGTTTGAGTACGAGCACAGGAGGCGCACTACTGTGAGTTCATGTCCCCCTTTTCTTTTAACTGTTTTCAGTTTTATACTTCGTGGGTGAAATACATGTTACAATTATTACAGACATTTTTATACATGGTATGGTTAGCTTATGGAGGGTTTACTGCGTGATCATGTGAGTGGTGGGCATGACACTTAAGGCCATTAATCCTCATTGTAGGACCAAGGGACATGAGTGATAGATCTATTTGGGTGTAGGGAGCCCACACCCGTGAGGCCGGGGCGGCCCATAGTGGTGACTATGTCTTCATACCGGAGACAAATTTGCTAGGTTTGAGTCTTCCTGCACCAATTTCACACATACCATTGGCTTTGCAACCCATTGGTGATCAGTTTTTTTTCCTTATTGCTACATACTAGGGACTTTCATACATACAGACATACTTTAAAGGTTTATACATACTCACATACACATGAACTCGCTCAACTTTTGTTGATTTTTCAAACTACATGTATTTCAGGGAATTAGTGGATCTGGCGGAGTATGCATGTGTCAAGCCGCTTAGTGAAATAAAGATGTTATCTGGGTTGTTGAGTTTAGGAGGTGTATCCCTTTCCTGGACGGGATACATAATTCTAAACTCGGGTTTTATTTACGTACTTTTGTTGAGTCCTTGTGAACTCAGTTAGACTTGTCATGGTTGTAACTTATTTTAAGTGTCGATGTTTTCAAACAATGGTGTTGTGGTATTTTCTCACTTTAATTAATGGATGAACATCTCATATTTTTATCATATAGCATTGTTATCATTGTTGCTATGGTATTAAGAAGTCACACCAAATAAACCCACGCTTCCGCAAAAGTCAGGGTGTGACAATATGGTTCCTTAGAAATCTGAATCATTTACATGTTTCCGTTAAATGCTTAAAAGTTGATCATTTTGCCCTTTTGATATAAAAACGAGATTTTTGAAAATGTGAGAGGACAAAATCTTTATTACTGATTTGTGAGTATGTCCTAAAAATTTGACATCAGTTTATGGTCTCAAATTAAAGTTATGCAAGATATCGTAAAAATGAAACTTTTTGTTAATTAAATGGGATTTTCCGCATAAATCATATTTAAACCCAATTTTTGGCACCAAACTTGCTACCCACTGTTATGAAATAATATTTAGGGATTTTTGGAAAAAATTTTCAATTTTTATACTGACCATAACATAGGGTTCTAGCATGAATTCGGTAAATGACGGTAATGCCCTTTTTGTTAATAAAATAAGTTTAACATATGATTTGAATACCAAACCTTTTCCTACTGATATCATATGTTAAATAAAATATTTTAAGATTTAAAGACAAAACAATACTTTATAATTATATAAACGTCTTGAATACCGTCAATTACCGACTTTTACGCTTATTAAGCGCATAGTATGGTTTAAAACCATATTTAACGCCTAAGACTTGTTACCTACTGATTTTATAAATAAATTTTTGTACTTTAACAGTAAGTATAAGTCTTGAACTCAGATTTCTAAATTTGACCTTAAAGCTTACGTGAAATGACCAAAATGCCCCTACGGTGCATAGTTTGGCCATAAATGATTAAACACACATATGTATGATATCTTGCTGATATAACAACATAAAATAAATAGTTTTACAGAATGTTTGAGACCTAAACCTCAGTTTATGTTTAAACCTCATTTATGAACTTTAAAATGACCAAAATACCCTTTCAGGGCTTAAATTGATTTTAAATTCGTTTTGGGCATAATGGAAGATATCCTACTGATATCACAACATATTTTAAGCATAGTAACTCATGGAACCTGTACATGACTCATCCGGTTACCCGTTATGCTTATACGCGTTCGGTACGGTTTATGTAACTAGTTTGCGTGAATTAGCCGAAACGGGTTAAACCTTGTCATTTTTACTTCAAAATCCAGAATGTGTTTAGTTTACCCATTATATACAAGTCTTCATAATTGTCGGGTCTAAATCACATTCCAATCCGGTCATCGCTTAATCTTGCGTTTCGTACCGTAAAGTTTCCTTTAAAACTAACCGGTCAAAGTTATAACTTAAATAAGACTCGTTAGGAATCTAATAGGTTATTAAAACCTTCGTTCCAGATTATGAGCCCAGTAAAAGCTCCCTGCACTTGCTGAATAGAATATACGGCTGAGTTTAATTTACATTTTTAGCTCAGGTAAATACTTTTAACTTATTTTCCCTTATACGGGCTTGGGATACGGTAAATTATTACCACTTGGTCGGGTATTGAATATTTAATCGATTAGTGGTTAAGTCATTGAGATAACCCATTTTAATCTGTTTTGTTTGATACAAAACCTTTGGGGGTTAATATGACCGTGTCCTGGATATCCTCGGCTCATTCATTTGAAATGGCCACGTCTTAAGCACGGGGTGTAGGCATACACCTGACTGTTGCGTATGAAAAACGATATCTCACTCTTAAGGAAACTTCTTGTGGGCCTATACTTGTGGTGTGTCTATTAATCTTGTCTCGGTTTCTATATCGGGTCCTGAACGTATGACAAACATATAAATCTGTATACAAGATTATTTTTAATAATTGTCCCAAGTTATAAAAGATTTATGCCTTGTGCATCCAAACGAATTTTATAAACACTTCTCAAAAGAGTCAGTTAATTGTATTTACCAGTGTAAGCTTACGAATTTTTCAAAAAGATTAAGTGTAGGTACTGTACAAAGTGGGCTGGAAACTCCTGAGTATTATTAAAGAGTCTTGCAAGCTTTTAATACTTTAAGTCTGTTGAACAATGTTACTTTCTGTTTTAGATCCGCATGTGGATCCACTTACAACCGTTGTTTAATATTTATGTTACTTTTCAAATTCAGTTTGTAATATTATTTTAGACTTCCGCTATGCATTAAATTGTGATTAATTGTCCATGATGATATCAACTACGTCACGATACTCCCCATCGGGCCCACTGGTAATATGTGGAAATATCGGGGTGTGACAGGTTGGTATCAGAGCCAACATTGAGTGAATTAAACACTAGTCTTTTGTGTTTAATCTCAATGACACAGTTGCACATTCCTTGACTTCCGAGTCTAGGCAAAGGACTTAGGATTAATCCTAATCTAAATTGTTTTTGTCTTTTGTTGTTTTCTTTTGTTTTGACAGGATCAAAAGACAAAATGCCGCCAAGAGTAAGAGGTAGAGGTGGAAGACGAAAAGCACCAATGATAGCTAGAAATGACCATGAAGCCGGGCCATCTCACCGGCGTACTCCATCAGCAACCCTTAGCTCTAGTCCTCACGAAGACTGGAGAACTTACTTGGAGCCCGCGAGACGCTCAGTCTCACTCAGTTCCTCACCGTCCTACCAACATTCTTTCGGGCCACATCAAGATGAGGATCCCCATGATTCGCATCATTCTTTTATCTCGTTGCAGCGTTCGGGTTCTCACAGCTCTTTCCAGAACCCAACTACTTATTTCCAAAGCCGGTTCAACCCGATGAACCAGGTATAAGAACCAGAGGGTCCAAACCCTTTGGGACCGGCTGATCATTATCTTGAGATGCAGGACATGGAGATGGACGAGGATCCAGATCCCAAGCTACCACCGACTGGGACGCCGACACATCCCATTGATATATCCAGCAGATCATCCTTCCATGGTTCGCCTTACAGGGGGCCTGACATTTTTGCTGAAAGATGGGCTACATACAAGTGGGAGTACACTCCCCCTCACCACAACTCACCACCACACCAGCAGGTCCCTTCTGAGGACCCGCATTTTCAGGCGGTTATGCCACCGCCACCGTCGCCAGAGCAGCAACTGCCTCCAGAACCACCGAGGCGAAGAAGAGGTGCACGGATGTCCGTACGTGGGGGTTTCCACTTCAGTACCCCCAACACTCCAGCAACAGCCACTACCCGCCGCTGTATGAAGACCCGCAAATGGGTGGGCCTTCAAACCCAGTTTCTGAAGTCGACTCTGTGCCAGTCGCACCAGCACCACACATGGGTTATGAAAACCCAATCCCATCTTACCCAGGTGCAGCTGGGTACAACCCGTTCGAGCAGCTAGCTTATTCGGGTTATAATTACAACAATACCCCTACTGTTAACCCGTACCTCGAGGCAATAAACTACAACGCTCTCTACCCTGGACCCTTTCCAGCTACGTACCCAACTGGGTACCCGACATATGGGTATCAATACCCACCACCTCCCCAACCTCAACAACAGCAGCCGCCACAAATTCAACCACCACAGCAGCAAGAAATCCTCCATCGGTTGCACGAGGTGGAGCAAAGGGTAGACGAGTAGCGTAGGAGCCGCCGGGGTCTACTAAAGGTTTTGGCAAACCTTATAAAGGGGAAGAAGAAGAGGGATTATTGAACTTCCTTATTTATTTGTTTTGTAATTTTTATTTTCAATTAAGTCCCTTTGTAGACATTTTATTTATGTATTTGGTCCCTGCGTGGAATTATGTTTCTTATTTCTGTCCCTGCGTGGACAATGTTATTTATTTAAAAGTCCCGTTTAGGGAAGCTATGTACTTCTTTCAATTTATGGGATGTTTCCTTTCTAAAATTTGTTTGTCATTATATATATGCATGTACTATATAAAACAAATCAAAATATCACTTCCATTTTAATTTGATCTGCCAATAAAATGTTAAAGGAAAATCTTAAAGGTATAACCTAGCCTATATGTCATTTTAGACATGGCCATGATGGTAAAACCTTTTTAAGATAATAAATCCTTGTTAACACCTGAGAACGTGTTTGCACTCTTGGCAAATGTGAATCGATAAAGTCACACTAGTCATCCTTATATTGGATTCGTCCTGATGATGTAAACATCCATTAGTGATGAGGAGCCTGCGGGCCATACTTATTGTCCTTTAGAGACAAATGGCAGTTGTAGTCTATGACTCCCTATCAAGAAGGGTGATGAACTATGTTCAACCCTTAAATGCCTCAATCTTGTAAGATCATGGCTTGTCTTCATGACTAGGCCTTTTGTGCCAACCTCAATATCCTTAATAGTTTATAACTGGGATTAATTATAAGGAAAATTTAAAAATAAACTTGATAATAAATTAACCACTATGGTCTATGCTTACCATGGTTAATGAATCACCGAAAAATGATGATTCCATAATAAACCTCTGAATAAAACTATTATCAATTTGTTTTATATAAATCAAGCTTCAGCATGTGTAGGATCGTTTTCAGACCCGAACGAGTCGATCAGAAGAGTTTATCTCAATACGAGTGGCGTTTATCTCAATACGAGTGGCGGAAACAAACGTATCGAGGTCAATTCAGCAAGATACACACTTTAAACTGTCCGTATATTGATTTCAGATCAAATACAAGTCTGTGGACACTTCGGCAGCACTTCGTTGCTCTGACCGGAATACTTACAAATGATTTCGCTTGACACCCTATATATAGATACCTGATTTCTCTTGAATGTGATAAGATGTTAGTTCAAGCGAAATCTCAACATGTTGATTTCGCTTGAAACTGACCAGGCCTCTTTCAAGCGAAATCACCATTCTCAAGCGAAATCACCTTTAACACACCCTAAAATCACATATTTTCTCATATGACGCATCCTGATCTATCATCTTATGTACAAGACTCGATACAAGACGAAGTCAACAGACGAATGCACCAACAGACTCCCCCTCGAATGTTGACGAGTCTTCAGTGTCGAGTCTTCGGTTGTCAAACCTTCAGTCTGTATCAGTCTGCTCACTCTCTTCAAAGATTCTCCATTGTAAGCATCCACAATTAATCTCTTTCTCTTTCTCGTAATCTTCAGGATCTGAATCAGGCTCTACACTCTTCAGACTCCCTCTATATATCTTCAGATTCCCCCTTTCACTAAGCTGGGATCACAGTCTAGAATTCACCATCTACAGGTATTGTAACCTGACACTCATCTATCTCAGGTATCAGAACCTGTCTGACCTGCATAACTCTACCCAAAAATAAGTTTCACAAATTTAAGATTTTGCAAATTTAGAAAACACTTGCAGGTATCATTAAAAAATGATTTATTCTTTGATAACCATTGAAAACATAACCTTTTCATACATTTTTCCCAAACTTGTTCATCAAGTTTAGCACTTGGAATTTTGAAAATCAGCTATCCAACATCAGTTGTCGAAAATCTTTTTGTATTTTTCAAAATTTTATGCTAAAACACACTAAACTCTTTTTGGATTTTTGAATGTAATGAAATTCAGTAATGAAATATTTACAGACACTATTTTTGTGAGTTCGTGTAAGAGGATCATATCAGATTATGAGACAAATCACCAATACCGTTAAGCTTTAAACATTTTCAGTTCTAAACGATTCACATAGATTGACGATATTGTTTTCCACTTTAAACTCAATCTAAAAACTTTTGAAATGCTTACCGATACATTAAGATATATTAATATTGCACTAAGTTCTTATGGACCCCACGATCTCAGCATATCCCTTCATCATGCAATACACTAACTCAAGTAATGCCTTTAAACTTTTATCAACTGTGATTTGTGCGAAAACAAAGCAGAATGTTTAAACATTAACAATCAGGTCGATACTTCCGTATACGCAGAGAAAGTCCAATGTTTAAACAAAATAAGAAAATAAAAATAAGTTTAAGTTGTTTAGGCTTTAACCACCAGGTCGATACTTCCCGTATACACAGAGGAGGTCCGAAGCTTAAACGAAACACCAAAGAAAATAAAGCAAAACGTTTAGGCAATAACATCCAGGTCGATACTCATGTATACGCAGAGGATGTCCAATGCTTAAACAAAATAAAGAAATAAAACAAGTTTAAATCTTTGCAAAATAAAATGCACAATCACAGTGACTTTTCAGCAAAGTTGTGAATGTTCACAAACTTAACCAGTTTTATGTCTTTCGATAATCAGCGATTACTGAGTAGGCACACAATCAAGAAGGACAAAACTAAGTACTATGCTTTTGACCATGTTTCCCACTAAAACTAGGCTTTTTCATTTAAGTTTGTATCGTTATTGCAAATCTACTAGTCTAGCTGAGCCTATCGTCACATCTTTAGTGAGACCGTTTATCACATTTTAACTTTCCATTTCTTTAGCATGTCGTGATCGTCCACTGATGTACTATCATTTCCTCTTTTATACAACAAAAACTCATTTTTTGATTTTATCATGTTTTTGACTTTTTCAAATTTTCAAATGTTTTTGGATTTTCTGAAAATCTTACTCCCCCTAAAATGCAAACACATTTTAGAAAATTTGAAAATAAACTGTACAAATAACGTGACAACTGATATCGAATCACTTTAATTCGCCATCCACTTGGCATAAACAATCAGAACTCCCCCTCACAACAAACTATTTTCCCATTGATTTCAAAACACTTAAGTTTGTTTTAATCAAATGGTTTTTCCAGAAAATTAGTTTTGTTGATTGATTTTACCATTTGTAAGTTAGGGGTTTGGTTCATCGCATTGTCTTTCAAATACCACTTGTAAGTATGGTCCAATCAAGTTCAACCTAATGACCTTGATTAACCACTTTGTAGATAAAAACACTTTTTCAACCACATTTTTCAACCACATGGCTTACCAACCAATACCACTTGTAAGTTACCATATGTAGGTTGAATTCTCAAGATGCCGATTCCTACTCCTCACTTACCAACCTGGGAGTTCCGGCAAGTCACACTTATCAAAATTTTCAATATTCACAAACAATTTAAGAATGATGCCGATTCATGCTCCGCGATTACCAACTTGGGAGCTCTGGCAAGTCAGGTTTTTATTCTTTGAAAAATATTGACACCCAGGCCTGACCATCCTTGGGTGTAACCACTTCTTTTTCATCTTCACTTTCAACAGACATGTGAACATTCCTTTTGGAAGCATAGAATTCTTTCACTCCTTTCGCCTTACCATCGACCATTTTTCCAAAAATGTGTTTCACATTTCCATTGAAAGTTTTTTCAACATCAAATTTATTCTTCTCAGAATAGAATTGATTTGATATTTCGACTTTTCCAACTTTCCTTTTAAAATTTTCAGCCCGCAGTGGTTGAAAGTTTGCATCATCCACAGTCGGAACTGAATTCTCTTTTTTCATAACAACTTTTGGTTCATCTGACTTTGTGGAACCAAATTCATCACCCGAACTATTTCCTGAACCCTTAACCACCCACTTTTGAGTTTTTAAAGTTTCTTTTCTTTTTAAAACGTTCTTTGAACATTCTCCAACCTCAAATATTGAATTTTCAAAACCATTAAATTTTCTGGTTGGAAGTTCAGTTTCCTCAACAATCTTTTCTTTCAGTTTATCAGAGACTCCCTGTTTTGTTTGAATTGTCTTTGGACAATTTATGGCAATGTGACCAGCTGTTTTACACTGAAAACAGGTTCTAGTCTCTATCTTCTTTTGAGCAATGCTTTTCTTCATTTCTTCTTGCTTTTTGGCAAGGAATTCTTTGTTCGTCTCCTTCCAAAATGAATTCTTTTGTTCTTTCTCAGCACTTATTCCTGAAACAAAAACAGTTTTTGGTTTATAAATTTTCTCATTTTTATAATTTTTCGGTGCAATAAAACCCAAACCATTCTTTTTGAAATTACCGTTATGATTTGGTTTCTTTCGATAACCATAACCAGAAATGTAACCCATTTTCTTGTTTAATCGTTGTTGAACTCTTGAGATGTAAGGATTAGGTTTATTAGAAAGATTTTCATCTTTTATTTCAGAAATATTAATTTCTGTCAGTTTGAAAACCTTTTTAATCATTTCTGGTTTAACACCTCTTATTGGAAAAACCTCATCAGTATATAATTTGTCAGAATCTTTCAAAGTATATGCTACTTTGATCGGTTCATCATCCAAATTAGATTTTGATAACAAGAACTCTTTATTATACACTCGTTTTCCCTGTTTGGCTTTTTGACTTGATGTGTCGGACTTTGACTTTGACTCAGATTTTGACTCCGACATTGACTCCTCTGTTTCGTCCTTATCCAACACCTGATCGACTACCTTTTTAATTAACTCTGACTCATGATCAGTATCGGACGACGTGAAAGTGACATCTATACTTTCTGGCAAGTTATCCGACGACCCAGACTCCCACTGTAAATTTGTTGCCTTTTCGACTCTTTCAGAATTTGGATTTCGAGGAGAATATCCATTTTCGACCGGGGGTGGACATTTGTTATAGACAATGCTTGGTTTCTTACCAGAAATCTTCACTTCATCATCTTCTTTTGTTTCGGACTTCTTTTCTTTCAAAGTCTTCTCATCATCAAACGTCTTCAATTTTTTCACTATGGGGTAAATCCTGTCAACAACAAAAGTAGAACATGAGTAACTTTTTAATAAATTCTTAACTCTTTCAGTTTCAATTCTTTGTGTTGCCAGCTTTAACTCAAGCTCAGCACACTTCTCTGTGTAATAATTGACATCGTCAAGCTGTCTCATGTAAGCTCCTTTGAGTGTATTCATAGCTACAGCTTGTTCATTGCTTGACTCGTTGTACTTATTCATCTCTCTATTCAAAGTATCATATGATTCTTTCAACCTTTTTATGTTGTGTAGCAATTCATTGTTCTGCATTATCAGAGAGTCACAATTTATACACTTCCCAGCAACCTTGACTACGTTATCATCTGTTTTGATTTCAAATGCTGGAACTTCTTTAACTACTTTTACTTAAACTTCTTCTGCAACTACTTTCTTCTTCTCAACTTCACCATTTAAACGTTTTCTGACTTTTTCTGCCCAATAATCATCAGTATAATCATTGATAACCTGAGCAACAAATCCTTTCTTCAGGAATTCTTTGTCTGGGTCGTCCCAACTGAAACCTTCTGCCAATTTTCATCTTCTTGTTCTGCCACACATACTTTACTATTTGTTGGAATGTATTTATCCCAACTGAAACCTTTTCCATTTTCTTGATTACCAAGACATGCTCTCTTTGAATCTTCAATTTCTTTCCTACCATGAGCTGTTTGTGGCTTTTGTTGTTGTTGTGGCTGTTGAGCAACTTGATGATATAATGCTTTTCGATAATAATCATTGTTTCCAAATGGATTTTGAGCTCCTCTTGCTTCACGATTTGTGCACTCCCTCTTGAAATGCCCCTTTTCCCTGCATCGAAAACAAGTAACTTTAGACTTATCAAATCCTAAAGCTGAAACATGTGCATCGCGAAAATCATCTCTGCCTTTAATTTCTTTAAACTTTTCAGCTCGTCTCAGTACACTAGCCATGCACCATTTTATATCCATTAATTCCATCTCTTCAGCATCAATTTGATCGTAATCCTCTTTCGTTAGCATTGGATTTCCGATCTTTCCTGCAACTAAACCTCCATAGGATTCAAGCACAGTTACCAACAAAGACATGTGGCTTTTAGCAACTTCTTCGGTATAATTCTGATCATTTTCAAGGTTTAAAGCAATGATGGAAATGAAGTACTTTGCCACTCTTTGTTGTAGAAAAGTGTGGATCAAATGATGGAAATGAAGAAAATCCCATCTTGTTACTTGATCCTTGAGATGGCTTTTCAGAAGATCCTGTTGTATTGAAAGCAGTTTTGTCATTAACACCACTTTTGTAGTACAAACCAATATCTTGCTCTCCATCATAATTCTTCATTCTCGCTATCTTTCGTTGCTCCATTTCTTGAGCTTCAAGCTGTTTAATAAAATCACTCAATGTTAGATCATTAAAACCCGGTTTGTTTTTCAACATCATAAGATACGTGCCCCACTCATCATGTGGCAACGCATCAGCTAATTTCTCAATTAACTCATCTTTATCCTTTCTAATACTCAATCTGTTCATGTTTTTCAATAAATTGCAGTATCTTTCAATGATCTGCTTGGTGCTTTCATTTCTTAAACCTCGAAACAAATCGAATTCCTTCTTCATCAACGACTTTTTGTTCTTAAGCATGTCATCACTACCAAGAAACTTTGCTTCTAATTCAGTCCATATCGAATGTGCAGTTCCATTATGTTGAAGTAAAATCAAGATGTCTTCTTTAATCGCCTGCTGCAACAAACTAACCATCAACTTCTCATCTTTGTATTTCTTTTTCTCCTCAGGACTCAAATCTCTAATTGGTATTTTCTCTCGATCACTACCAACTGGTCTAAAATATTGAACTTCAGTATGTTCCCATGCATCTAAATGATAAGCTTCAACCCAGTTACCAAATCGTTCTGCCTATCCACTAAAGTCATCAATATCCAAAAGCTTAGGCGGTTATTGAGTTGTTCCAGTTTCATTTTCAAGCATTGTGTTCTGTGTAATTGATATCGGACTAGCAAAAGCATTGTAAAACTCGTTGTCCATGGTTCGGAATTTTTTTTTTTTACAAAAATACAAGTTCAAGCGGAATAACCCCTCAAACAGAATCAACACTTAACCAGAATCTCTGTTCAAGCGAAATCACAACTGAAACAGCAACACCCTGAAGCGGAATAACCTATTTCGCTTGAAACCAACACACCTTCAAGCGAAATCACGACTTGGAGCGAAATATCTTATCTCGCTTGAAACAATTCAAGCAGAATAGTCTCTCTGAAGCGAAATCAACGAATTCAAGCGGAATCAGCTCTAATTTTCAAGCGAAATCAATCCAAAGTGCACTTCTCAAGCGAAATCAATCAGGAACTATTCAAGCGAAATCAGCATGATGTCATACTTTCGATCTAATTTTGGTCCAATTGGTCAAGCAAATGGTCGAATTTTGATCTGAAACTTTCTAGGGTTTATTAAAACAGCATTACGCATATGATATGTAAAAATCAGACGTTTTTAACCGTGGAAACTTGTTTAATTTTGAAAAGAAGGTGTAGAAGTTAGAAAATGAAGCTGAATTGGTATGAACTCTTCCTCCTGAGCTCTGATACAACTTGTAGGATCGTTTTCAGACCCGAACGAGTCGATCAGAAGAGTTTATCTCAATACGACTGGCGGAAACAAACGTATCGAGGTCAATTCAGCAAGATACACACTTTAAACTGTCCGTATATTGATTTCAGATCAAATACAAGTCTGTGGACACTTCGGCAGCACTTCGTTGCTCTGACTGGAATAGTTACAAATGATTTCGCTTGACACCCTATATATAGATACCTGATTTCGCTTGAATGTGATAAGATGTCAGTTCAAGCGAAATCTCAACATGTTGATTTTGCTTGAAACTGACCAGGCCTCTTTCAAGCGAAATCACCATTCTCAAGCGAAATCACCTTTAACACACCCTAAAATCTCATATTTTCTCATATGACGCATCCTGATCTATCATCTTATGTACAAGACTCGATACAAGACGAAGTCAACAGACGAATGCACCAACAGCATGTCTGAATTAGAAGAGTTTAACAGTCATCTAAGGGAGAGAAATGATACCACCAGAATAAATGTAGCTGGTACAGATCTTCAAGCATTGATAGATAATGTTGTTACTAGAGCTATTGACCGACAGTTCAAGGAACCGAGTAATACCCGTGCAAAGACTCAATCTGTGGCTCATAGTAAGCCCCCTTCGAAGACACATGAGTCAAAAAAGGACAATTCTCGTCACTCATCGAATCAGAAGAGTCTCCCATCCAAGCAGATTGTGTTTAATCATGAGCCACGTGTCAAAACTTGTTCTTACAAATACTTTGTCTCCTGCAAGCCAAGGGATTTCATAGATGAATACTGTGGTTAATATCAGTGGTTGTGCAGAACAGGATATTGTGAAGTTTGTTTCACAATCATTTAAAGGTGAAGCTTTGGCTTGGTGGAGGTCGTTAATCCAAGCCATAGGGAAGATTCCATTGTATAACATGTCTTGGGAACAATTTGTAGCATTGATCAAGGATAACTTCTGTCCTCAGCATGAGGTAGAGAAAACTGAAACAGACTTCCTGACACTGGTCATGAAAAATTTGGATTGTCAAGCTTATCTGACGAGCTTTAACACGATGTCCCGATTGGTTCCTTATTTGGGCACACCGGAACCAAAGCGCATAGCACGTTTTATAGGAGGTCTAGCTCTAGAAATCAAGGGAAATGTGAAAGCATCCAGACCTACCACCTTTAGGTCCGTGGTTGATCTGTCTTTATCTCTCACACTTGATGTGATTAGGCATAGGTCGATTAAGACCTCTGATGAAGGAAAACGGAAACGGGAGGATGAGAATTCTCGTCACTCCGATAAGAAACGAAAGGGGAACTTTGAGCACAAAAAGAATTCTGGGTTTAAAAAGGGCTCTCAGCAATCAGGTGAAAGGACCAGGTGCAAAACCTGTAAGAAATACCACCTTGGGAAATGCAGATTTGATTCTCAGCCTCTACCTTGTGGTATATGCAAATCTAAGGATCATAAGACGTTGGATTGCAAGAAAATGAAGGATGCAACCTGTTATGGTTGCAACGAGAAGGGGCACATAAAGACAAACTGCCCAAAAAATCCAAAGAAGCCTGAGGAGGCTAAAAAGACCAATGCCCGAGTCTTCCAGATGAATGCACAAGAGGCAGTTCAGAATGACCATGTTATAACAGGTACATTCCTTATCAATGACCTTTACGCTAGATTTTTGTTTGATTCGGGTGCAGACAAGTCTTTTGTAGACAATAAATTTTGTAAATTGCTAAATCTACCTGTTAAAACTCTAAACATAAAGTATGAAGTAGAATTGGCCGATGGTACGATAGAGACTGCTTCAACAATATTAGATGTGTCACACCCCGACCACGTAGAACATACAAAACGTGGCGGAAACGTCGGGGAGTGTTGTAACAGAATTAATTGTTTCAAATCCATGGCAATTGAAGTTTCGTTTTATTAATCAAACATGAAAGTTTACATTGTTTTAAACTAGAACCAAAGAGTACATAACATAAATTAACTAGTTCTTGTCTCGTTTTAAGGCACTAAGGCACAGGTCCGCCTAAGTATGTCTTGATAAGTCCTATGCATCATCTCCTGAAAACACATGTGAAAATAGGTACGTCAGCATAAAAATGCCTGTGAGATACATAGGTTTTGTGAAAACAGAATTCATGACTTATGTTTGAGAAAATGTTTAGTCATGAACCTTGTAATTTGCTTTGTCTTGTAAATCATTTGAAAAATGATAAGATCAGATGATATGTATAAATAAGAGAATAATGTATGGTTAAATGAATAACCAAGAAAAATGAGTTTGTATAAGATAAGTTGTTTGTAAATCAATGTCTTGTGAAAAGTATGTTATTTGTATAAAATGTTATATGTCTCAAATTGAAATGATTCAAATAACGCTACAATATGTGATACCATACAAACACTTATATATAGGAAGTACCAGCGGCATATCCATCGTGCTTGTATCATATTACATACGCCTCGTTACTTAAATCACTTACTCAAACCAAACCACCAAGATGTAATGTTTAACAATTGTAGAAATGTTTATGTATAGTCATTGTCTATTGTCAAATGTAAATCATGTCAACAGATACAACTGGTTCACACGGTTCAATAGTTACAAACGGTTCATATAATCAAAGGGTTACGACGGTTCACATAGTCAAATGGTTACAACGGTTCAAAATGTAGTATAATGTGTTCATATGCTGGATGAGCATATGCAACAGAAATGCAATGTAAAACAATGTACTAAGTATGCACGTAATGGACATACATAGCATAAGTGTAATGTAAAACAATGTACTAAGTATGCACACAATGGGCGTACATAGCATGAAATGTATTGTAAAGTGATGTACTAAGTATGCACACAATGGGCATACATAGCATAAAATGTATTGTAAAGTGATGTACTAAGCATGCACACAATGGGCATACATAGCATAAAATGTATTGAAATCATGTACTATAAATGTACTAATAAACATAGCAAGTATATGATGTGAAAACATGAAAGCACGAAAATAACAAGTAGGCACATGTGTTTCACCCCAAAACAGTTTGAAAACAGTATGTACTCACTTGAGATTGCTTAGTAGTCCTTGAGTAACAACCAAACAATGCTTGAGATCACGGATATCAAACGGCACCTAATATAGGTAACTACATTAATAAACCGGACCTAAATCGGAAGATCGTATAGAATGTGATTTAGACCCGAAAAGTTTGAAGACTTGTTTAATATGGGTATTTCATACACATTCTGGATTTCTAGATAAAATCGATAAGGTTTGACCCGCTTCGGCTAATTTATGTAAACTAGTTATATAAACCGAACCGAATGCGTAATAAGCGTAACGGGTATCCGTAAGAGCCATATACAGGTTTCCTAAGTTAATATGCTTCAAATATGTTGTGACATCAGTAAGATGTCTTTTATTATGCCTGAAACGTATTTAAACACAAACTATGCCCCGTAGGGGCATTTTGGTAATTTCACATAAGCCGTGAATCTCAAAACTAAAGTCTGAGTTAAACAACTTTTTCTTACTGTTAAAATATTATAATTTACCTAAAATATCAGTAGGTATCAACCCTTGTATGTTTAAAATAGTTTTAGTACATACTATGCGTTAATAACGCTTAGAAAGGCGATTAAGAAGCCGTTTCCGGGTTCTATATATAAGGCTGATATTTTTATTATTCCAGAAGGCTTAAAATAATTTATTTATCATTTAAGATCAGTAGAAAAAGGTTTGGAGTCGTTTAGATATGTAAAACTCATTTTATAGCCCGTTAGGGCAAAACCGACAATTACCGGATTAAGCCTACGACTATAAGTTATGCTCAGCCTAAAATTAATTAAAAATCTTCTAAAATCCCAAAATAATATATTACATCAGTGGGTAATAAGTTTGATATCAAAAAGTAGGCTTAACTAGGCTATATGCTAATTACGCCATTTAATTAACATAAAGCTTTCATTTTGCGCTAATGAGCATAACTCTCAATCTACACCACCAATTGATCTTGAATTTTGGATACAAGTTTATATATCAGTAACAAAGGTTTATACTCTTTTACATTTTCAAAAATCACGTTTTAAGGTAAAAAGGGCATAATGGTCAACATATGAGCAATTAACGGAAACATGCATATTAATTGGATAACTAATGAACCAAGGTGTATAATCACAGAGGGTTATACTAGTATGTAAACTAGTCCAATTAAAGCTCTGAGGCATTTCTAAAACATGCCTAAACGGGTCAGAACTGAAAGTCAAAGCAAAAGTCAAACTATGCGACTTTCGGTTCCGAACCGGGTCTAAACATGAAATTGTCGGGTTGAACATGTTTGGACATGTTCTTACACTAATTACCAAGTTATAATAATGATCAAACAGGTTGTATATGTTCTACATTTCTAATTATGCATAAATTAGAATTTAAGTATCCTGTTGACTTTTTATTAGCAAGTTTGACCCGACTTTTGACCTAGTTAGAGTGGGAATCAGGGGTAACCCTTTTAAGGATTTATTACCCACATAATTACCAACTTATAACTACTTTTGATTCGACTAATCACTGGACCATTAGTGAATAATCTTAAAGTCAACCGTTAATTACGACAGTTTGACTTTTAAGCTAAAACTAAGTAAAAACTTAACTAAGAAAGGTTAAGCAAACTTACAAGAGTCCCATGAACCACCAGAGATCACTTGAGAGAAGTCTTGAGCTCCAGAAGTGATCAGGAATGCAAGAATGAAGGTGTGAAGAACTTGTTGCACAACATGGCCTTTTATAGTGATTATCTCACCATAGATTGTTGACATCTAAGTCTACAACTGACCACAATTCATCAACAAGTGTCCCTAAGTGTCTAGGAGTCGTTTAGGGGCCATCCAAGATGAGGAAAATCGTTTAAAGGTCGAATATGCGCGAAAACAGGCAGTTGTCAAATGTTTCTGCATCTGATGGTCTGACGCGGCCCGCGTAAAGTCAGGTTAACCTTTACGCGGCCTGCCTCAGTCTTGTAATCAGGCAAAAACGTTTTCTAGTTGTTGCATCTCGTCTCTTGGCCCTTCCGAAAGGTCAACTAACTTATTTCTTGCAATTTGAACCCCCTAATTTGACATATAAGGGCTTCAAGATATTTACCAACTTTGTTAAGTCCTCGGTTAACTTTATTGTTACCCGAAAGGTCCTAAACTTCTAAGTTGACGCTTTAACCCCTTGTACACGGATTTGATCATAACTTTCTCGTACGATAACGAAACTTTATGAAATTTATATCGTGCATTCTAGTGTGCATAATTAACCGTTACAACGCTTCGGGTTTGTCAAGTTTAGTCCCTGTAGGCGAATTAACTTGTTTTTGCCATACCAAAGCCTTCAAAACTTATTTCTAAGTTATGTAAAGGTTATTTAAGGTATGTTAAGCCTATTTCACTATTCCGGAGTGTTCGTTGCATTAAACTGGTTATATTTACGCATCAGTGCGTGTATAACCTTCCAGAAAGCGATTTAGAGCCTGAAATTGAACAAGAATCGATATGTGCAAAAGATACACATATTTATACAGATCCCAAGTATGAAATACAATATTTCATTGGCTTGGCATTTGTTTGATGGTCGCAGTGACCCAGGTGTCACAGTCTCCCCTACTTTAGGAAATTTCGTCCCGAAATTTATTCGTAGGAGTCCAACTGTGACTTTGTGTCAAGTAACCACCAGATATACAAGGCATAATCCTGTCATTTCCTTAACGGACAATATTCAGAAATGAAAATGAACAGACGGAGTCATTTTCCTCAACGAGTATTCTTCAAAAACGGAAATGAAGGAATAAGCAAACGGGGATTCATTTCCTCAACGGACAATCTTCAGAAACGAAAATGAACAAATGGAGTCATTTTCAACAGGTGCTTCCTCAGAAACGGAAATGAAAAAGGATAGTCAAACGGATATTCATTTCCTCAACGGACGAATCTTCAGAAACGAAAATGAACAAACGGAGTCATTTTCAACGGGTGCTTCCTCAGAAACGGAAATGAAAAAGGATAGTCAAACGGATATTCATTTCCTCAACGGACAAATCTTCAGAAACGAAAATGAACAAACGGAGTCATTTTCAATGGGTGCTTCTTCAGAAACGGAAATGAAAAAGGATAGTCAAACGGATATTCATTTCCTCAACGGACAAATCTTCAGAAACGAAAATGAACAAACGGAGTCATTTTCAACGGGTGCTTCCTCAGAAACGGAAATGAATAGGGCTAATTCTAGACACATGACAAAACTCGCTAAACTCGCTGTGGTTTCTGTGCACTAAATTCCATAATTATGTATGCATCCATAATTACGTAATTCCTTGCACAGTCCGCACAGTTTGTCTTGTAATGTTTAGGGGAAGAAAATCAAACCGGTGATGAGGGTGACTAGACTACCATAGGGTCCTTTTAATTAGATCGACAAATGATCTTTTTAATTAGGCCACCAAGGAGTCCTTTCAGCTATATCATCACATGATGTTCCTAACCAGATTTTTGGATCAATCTGTTTAACTAGACCACTCAAGGGGTCTAATTATGGAGTAGTACTTTATAACCCAAGGGACTTAACTACAACGTAGAAGTCCATTAAGGATTTTAGATAACAAAAACTTGGATTACACCAAAAACATAAAAGGGAACACATAAGCACATAATCACATAGTTGCTTAACTCAGTTATTAATTTGTTATTAACTTGTTAGTGATTGAATATGGATATTCAAAGTACACCAGGGAACTAGTCGCTGGACTTCAATGTCCTCTGGGATCTATCTGAAAAGATAGGATGATCTCCCAATCTTCGATTTTGTTTTTTTAAGGAAACGTAATATTCGAATTAAGAAACACAACAATTTTAGGATTTACGGAAATATCCTTAAGTACCCTTATTAAGGATTTATAGTGGTACTTTGGGTATTCGTCTCGTGTTGTAACTTGCGCCTTGTACTTCGTTTCCTTAGAATAAATGGGTATTTAGGAATTTCGTGGAAACGCAAGAGATCATAAGATGGAAAATTTTTTTTGGGGTAGTTTGCTTTACAAGGAATACGATTCCTTGATTGTCGGTATTGTAAGAGATATGTTGTTTATACATGCAACCACATAAGTACATTGCAATGTAAATAAAAGATTTATTTATAAACAATGATAACAACTGTTTCTTGGACCTTGACAACAAAAGAAAATAATACATAAGACGTGATTATTTCTAAACGATGTTGTCTTCTAGTCAGTCAGATGCTCATCCCTGTGCTGGATTTGCATTAGCAAGCTTTGGGCAATTTCTTCGGAAATGACCCATCTCGCCACAGTTGAAGCAAGAACCTGGTAGAAAACGACCTTGAGCAGGATTGTTGCCAACTTGGTTTGGTGCAGCTGCAGCTGGGCAGACTCTTGCTGTATGGCCTATAAGTCCACAAGTTTGGCATTTGCGGCACTTTACATTGGCATGATGATGGAGGCTACATTGGTTGCACAAGGGTGCAGTTCCATTGTATGGCTTCCTATCAGGGGGTTGAGCTGGTTGGTTGGGGACGGCTTGATCATTGTGAGTAACCATGGCGAAGTTCTGAGAAGCCTTTCGCTTCTTTGATTTCTTAGGGGATCCAGTCTGTTCATCCATGGTCTTTGATTCCTCTATTGGGTTCGATTCCTCGACCGATTTCTTGTCACCTTTTCGGAAAAGTTTACCTTTCCTGATCTTTGATTCAGTCAAGGTTGCAGATAGCTCAATGGCCTGTCTAACTGTAGTAGGGTTGCTACCAGTCACAATGTCTTGTATTGAGTCAGGGAGGCCATCAATGTACTTTTCGATTGCCTTATCCAAAGGCGTGACCATGTTTGGGCATAACAGACTTAACTCCTCATAACGGTCTGTGTAGGATCGATGATCACCGCTCTCTTGCGTAAGATCATCAAATTCCCTTTCCAAGGCCCTGATCTCGTGACGAGGACAGAATTCCTTCATCATAAGGGCCCTAAGTTCAGCCCATGTCTGTGCTAGAGCAACTTCTGCACCACGATCCCTCATAACCCCGTTCCACCACGTAAGGGCCCTCTTCTGGAACACACTAGAAGAAAACTCGACCATGCGATTGTCAGGACACTGCACGTGGCGGAAAGTATTCTCAATGCTCTCGAACCATTGAAGAAGCCCAGTCACTCCCTCAGAACCACTAAACTTGAGTGGTTTAGCCGAGTTAAAACTCTTGAAATTGCATGGACCATTGTTGTTGTTGTTGGCTTGGTTCCATTGAGCAAAGAGGTTTGGGAATTGAGCAGCCATTTGCTGCGCAATGATTTCTGCCAGTTCGGCAGTCGCTATCTGGTTTTCGCGTCGAGGAGGCATTCTAAAAGAGAAACAAGAAAGAAAACAAATGAAATGGCATTGGGTAAGAATAGGATGTTACAATTACCGACCATAATCATGGTTGATGGTCATTTGTTTGAACCACGAAGCAAACAAACAACACAAAGGCTGAATCAAAGCAAATAGATCCTCATAGTGTATCGCGAAGACATGCTCACCTATAAGTGGACACTCACCCCAAGAGTTCCCAGGTAAGAGTGACTGGTCCGATTATGTGGATTTGTACGAACACTCTAGCCTTAGAGAGAAAACCTAGGGTACAGGCATTCACTCTTCCAGTTTGCACGTGTTCACACTATTTAGGACCCAAAACTTTGACGAGAGTTTTGAAAATTCAAAGGGTCTCGAAACCTTATAACAGAGGGTTCAAAACCTAGTAATCAATCATCCTAGAACAGATGATTAGTTTTAAAAGCGGTTTTGAAATTTATGTTCTTGTTGTGGTCGTCGCCTAAGGATAGGTGACGGTATTGTTTTATGACTAAACGCAAGTAAACTCGCGTTAGGGTCCTAGGAAGGTTATAGACTAGGTCAAAGTATTACTAATAACCTAATTCCCTATAACCATTGGCTCTGATACCAACTTTTCTGTCACACCCCGACCACGTAGAACATACAAAACGTGGCGGAAACGTCGGGGAGTGTTGTAACAGAATTAATTGTTTCAAATCCATGGCAATTGAAGTTTCGTTTTATTAATCAAACATGAAAGTTTACATTGTTTTAAACTAGAACCAAAGAGTACATAACATAAATTAACTAGTTCTTGTCTCGTTTTAAGTCACTAAGGCACAGGTCCGCCTAAGTATGTTTTGATAAGTCCTATGCATCATCTCCTGAAAACACATGTGAAAATAGGTACGTCAGCATAAAAATGCCTGTGAGATACATAGGTTTTGTGAAAACAGAATTCATGACTTATGTTTGAGAAAATGTTTAGTCATGAACCTTGTAATTTGCTTTGTCTTGTAAATCATTTGAAAAACGATAAGATCAGATGATATGTATAAATAAGAGAATAATGTATGGTTAAATGAATAACCAAGAAAAATGAGTTTGTATAAGATAATTTGTTTGTAAATCAATGTCTTGTGAAAAGTATGTTATTTGTATAAAATGTTATATGTCTCAAATTGAAATGATTCAAATAACGCTACAATATGTGATACCATACAAACACTTATATATAGGAAGTACCAGCGGCGTATCCACCGTGCTTGTATCATATTACATACGCCTCGTTACTTAAATCACTTACTCAAACCAAACCACCAAGATGTAATGTTTAACAATTGTAGAAATGTTTATGTATAGTCAATGTCTATTGTCAAATGTAAATCATGTCAACAGATACAAGTGGTTCACACGGTTCAATAGTTACAAACGGTTCATATAATCAAAGGGTTACGACGGTTCACATAGTCAAATGGTTACAACGGTTCAAAATGTAGTATAATGTGTTCATATGCTGGATGAGCATATGCAACAGAAATGCAATGTAAAACAATGTACTAAGTATGCACGTAATGGACATACATAGCATAAGTGTAATGTAAAACAATGTACTAAGTATGCACACAATGGGCGTACATAGCATGAAATGTATTGTAAAGTGATGTACTAAGTATGCACACAATGGGCATACATAGCATAAAATGTATTGTAAAGTGATGTACTAAGCATGCACACAATGGGCATACATAGCATAAAATGTATTGAAATCATGTACTATAAATGTACTAATAAACATAGCAAGTATGTGATGTGAAAACAGGAAAGCACGAAAATAACAAGTAGGCACATGTGTTTCACCCCAAAACAGTTTGAAAACAGTAAAAGAGTGGTCTATGAACTCACTTGAGATTGCTTAGTAGTCCTCGAGTAACAACCAAACAATGCTAGAGATCACGGATATCAAATGGCACCTAATATAGGTAACTACATTAATAAACCGGACCAAAATCGGAAGATCGGATAGAATGTGATTTAGACCCGACAAGTTTGAAGACTTGTTTAATATGGGTATTTCATACACATTCTGGATTTCTAGATAAAATCGATAAGGTTTGACCCGCTTCGGCTAATTTATGTAAACTAGGTATATAAACCGAACCGAACGCGTAATAAGCGTAACGGGTATCCGTAAGAGCCATATACAGGTTTCCTAAGTTAATATGCTTCAAATATGTTGTGACATCAGTAAGATGTCTTTTATTATGCCCGAAACGTATTTAAACACAAACTATGCCCCGTAGGGGCATTTTGGTAATTTCACATAAGCCGTGAATCTCAAAACTGAAGTCTGAGTTAAAAAACTTTTGCTTACTGTTAAAATATTATAATTTACCTAAAATATCAGTAGGTATCAACCCTTGTATGTTTAAAATAGTTTTAGTACATACTATGCGTTAATAACGCTTAGAAAGGCGATTAAGAAGCCGTTTCCGGGTTCTATATATAAGGCTGATATTTTTATTATTCCAGAAGGCTTAAAATAATTTATTTATCATTTAAGATCAGTAGCAAAAGGTTTGGAGTCGTTTAGATATGTAAAACTCATTTTATAGCCCTAACAAAACCGACAATTACCGGATTAAGCCCACGACTATAAGTTATGCTCAGCCTAAAATTAATTAAAAATCTTCTAAAATCCAAAAATAATATATTACATCAGTGGGTAATAAGTTTGATATCAAAAAGTAGGCTTAACTAGGCTATATGCTAATTACGCCATTTAATTAACATAAAGCTTTCATTTTGCGCTAATGAGCATAACTCTCAATCTACACCACCAATTGATCTCCAATTTTGGATACAAGTTTATATATCAGTAACAAAGATTTATACTCTTTTACATTTTCAAAAATCACGTTTTAAGGTAAAAAGGGCATAATGGTCAACATATGAGCAATTAACGGAAACATGCATATTAATTGGATAACTAATGAACCAAGGTGTATAATCACAGAGGGTTATACTAGTATGTAACCTAGTCCAATTAAAGCTCTGAGGCATTTCTAAAACATGCCTAAACGGGTCAAAACTAAAAGTCAAAGCAAAAGTCAAACTATGCGACTTTCGGTTCCGAACCGGGTCTAAACAGGAAATTGTCGGGTTGAACATGTTTGAACATGTTCTTACACTAATTACCAAGTTATAATAATGATCAAACAGGTTATATATGTTCTACATTGCTAATTATGCATAAATTAGAATTTAAGTATCATGTTGACTTTTTATTAGCAAGTTTGACCCGACTTTTGACCTAGTTAGAGTGGAAATCAGGGGGAACCCTTTTAAGGGTTTATTACCCACATAATTACCAACTTATAACTACTTTTGATTCGAATAATCACTGGACCATTAGTGATTAATCTTAAAGTCAACCGTTAATTACGACGGTTTGACTTTTAAGCCAAAACTAAGTAAAAACTTAACTAAGAAAGGTTAAGCAAACTTACAAGAGTCCTATGAACGACCAGAGATCACTTGAGAGAAGTCTTGAGCTCCAGAAGTGATCAGGAATGCAAGAATGAAGGTGTGAAGAACTTGTTGCACAACATGGCCTTTTATAGTGATTATCTCACCATAGATTGTTGACATATAAGTCTACAACTGACCACAATTCATCAACAAGTGTCCCTAAGTGTCTAGGAGTCGTTTAGGGGCCATCCAAGATGAGGAAAATCGTTTAAAGGTCGAATATGCGCGAAAACAGGCAGCTGTCAAATGTTTCTGCATCTGATGGTCTGACGCGGCCCGCGTAAAGTCAGGTTAACCTTTACGCGGCCCGCCTCAGTCTTGTAATCAGGCAAAAACGTTTTCTAGTTGTTGCATCTCGTCTCTTGGCCCTTCCGAAAGGTCAACTAACTTATTTCTTGCAATTTGAACCCCCTAATTTGACATATAAGGGCTTCAAGATATTTACCCACTTTGTTAAGTCCTCGGTTAACTTTGTTGTTACCCGAAAGGTCCTAAACTTCTAAGTTGACGCTTTAACCCCTTGTACACGGATTTGATCATAACTTTCTCGTACGATAACGAAACTTTATGAAATTTATATCGTGCATTCTAGTGAGCATAATTAACCGTTACAACGCTTCGGGTTTGTCAAGTTTAGTCCCTGTAGGCGAATTAACTTGTTTTTGCCATACCAAAGCCTTCAAAACTTATTTCTAAGTTATGTAAAGGTTATTTAAGGTATGTTAAGCCTATTTCACTATTCCGGAGTGTTCGTTGCATTAAACTAGTTATATTTACGCATCAGTGCGTGTATAACCTTCCAGAAAGCGATTTAGAGCCTGAAATTGAACAAGAATCGATATGTGCAAAAGATACACATATTTATACAGATCCCAAGTATGAAATACAACATTTCATTGGCTTGGCATTTGTTTGATGGTCGCAGTGACCCAGGTGTCACAAGATGGATGTTTCATATCCATTAGGAATCACTCTTTTCCACTGTCTTTGCTTCCGTTGAAATTGGCAGAATTCGACATAGTGATAGGCATGGATTGGATGTCTCGTAACCAAGCCCAAATTGTATGTGATAAGAAGCAAGTGGTTATCAAGACTCCTTATGGTGAGCTATTAACAATTCAAGGAGATACACAGTATAGGTTGCCTAAGCAAGTATCTATGCTTAAGGCATCAAAGTGTTTGAAGAAAGGTTGTGTCATTTACATAGCACAGGTAACCATTGATGAACCAAAGCCCAAGATCGAAGACATCCCTGTTATTTTTGAATATCCAGACGTTTTTCCTGAACAACTACCTGGTTTACCCCCAGATAGGCAAGTGGAGTTAAGGATCAATATTATTCCTGGAGCAGCACCTGTTGCAAGAGCACCTTATCGGTTGGCACCGACAGAAATGAAGGAATTAAGAACACAATTGGATGAATTGTTAGAAAAAAAGGTTTTATTCAACCAAGCTCATCTCCTTGGGGATCGCCCATTCTATTCGTGAAGAAGAAATATGGCTCGATGCGTCTATGCATCGATTATCACGAGCTTAACAAAGTCACAATCAAGAATAGGTATCCATTGCCCAGGATCGACGATTTGTTCGATCAGCTTCAAGGAGCAAGTTACTTTTCGAATATCGATTTAAGGTCAAGTTATCATCAGTTGAAGGTCAGAACCGAAGATGTGCACAAGACCGCATTCAGAACACGCTATGGTCACTACGAGTTCTTGGTGATGCCTTTCGGGCTCACCAATGCACCTGCAGCATTCATGTTGGACTCTGTATGCCCAAGACACATATTAAATTGATGTGGCTAGTACGTTATGATCCAAGTCGAGTCATACCCAAATACAAGCTAGACAAACACTTAGAATATTTATTTGTGATATGATCAAACAAATAAATATTAACACTTACAATATTTAGAAATTGGTTTTCTAAATAATTGCACTTGACAAACTAATAAATTATATGGATAATTTATTTTGAGAGAGTATTTTATTTTGTTATTTAATGGGTTAAATAACTTAATAAAAGTTGTACAGAGTCTTATAACATGTGATGTTATAATTTTATAAAAGTTATAAGATTAGTAAAGACTTAAATTATTTTTTTATAAAAGAAATTATTTTTTTTATAAAATAAAGGGTGGGCCGCCCCCCCTGGTGTTCTTCCCTAAAAGTTTTGGCCAATCACAAACCATGCATTTGCATGTGTTAGTGGCAACTTGGTTGGGCAAGAGAATGGTCCAATTAAATTACATGCAAGGTGCATGGTTAGATGCACTCCTATTGGTCAAATGGGTGGCTCTTTCTCTCTTCTTGTTTATATAATTTTGTATGACAAAATTAGTAAAGCATGAATGAACTTGAAAACTAGAGAATACTTGTAGAGATGCTCCCAAAATCGGCCAACATAGAGCAAGTTTTAGATGATGAAATTCAAGTGTAAGACTTGAATTTACTCTCTAAAATCGGGTCATGTATGGTTGATCAAGAGGGGTTTTTTCAAGTTGATAAATCAAGTGCAAGAACTCCATAAACTCTCCTCATATTTTCGGCCATGGTGGTTGATCAAGATGGAATTTTAGTGAGTTCATAAGTTTAGAAATCCTAGCTAAACATAAGGTGTTTGTTGGAAGGCTTGGGGTATACAAGCTTGAGGTCTTCTACACTTGAAGGCAACCGTTCAAGAAGCATCATCATCTTCATATCATTTACTCCTTGGAAGGTAGTATTCTAAACACTCTATGGTTGTGTTTTGATTTTTGATAGCATGCATGTTCGTATATGGATCCGGGTATTGGGTTTTTCATATAAAATAGGTTTTATATCTTGATAGTAAACATGTTTTAAATAAATGTTTCCGCTGCGTTTTTATTTTATATGGATAAAATACTTTGATAAACATGTGAAAAACCCATCAATGGTATCAGAGCCGCTTATATGAGTGCATGCTTCATAGGATATGAAATTTTCGTGTTTCGGTTTTGGGTAAAACCCTATGGCCGAAATTTTCACCATGGTTATCCTTTTGTTTTTCAAGATATTAATTTTACATGCACAAAAGTATCTTGAAAAATTATGTCATTTGGATGATTTGTTTTGTTTGGACAAAAACCCACATTTTTCGGGTTTTCATTCTTGACCGAAAAATTGTAGGTTGTAAAAGGGAACCATTTTGCTTCTTGAATTTTATATATTTGGATATATATATATTTTGGTGCACATAACCTAGCCATGACCTTGTGTGAATTTGTTGAATGATTGTGTTATGATTTATATTTAATTATTTCAAAGGTTGTAATAATTAATTATTTTGTTCTTCCATTTTTAAAGTTATGTAATTTATTTATTTTCATTTGGTATATAACTAAATAGATTAGGTGCATTTTATTTTACTAGAAAAAATGTATTAGGATAACTTTTTTGTAAAAGAAGATGCACACAAAAATGCGTTTTTGGTTTTGGCTATTTTCGGGCCAAAAGGACTTCACGGTTCTTAACGGGATTTTAGCCCGATAACCAAAACACATTTTTGAAGTCCAAAAGAGTTTGGAGCTGAATATAAAAGACATTTGGAAGACCAATGAATGTGAAGAAATCACAACACAAGAAGAATACTTGAAGCATTCGGATGCGGGATCAAGTGGGAGTTCAACGACACATTATTTGTGTCAATATTCACCCCTTAGGAAGGACCTTTTGGCACACTTGTTTCGGCTAACAAGTGCTGTCAAAAATATTTGGCTATGGTTATGCACCTAATGTTATGAATGGTGTGCTTGTTTGGTTGCTTATTTTGTTGTTTAGATGATATGTAGATATGCATGACTTAACAAACTAATAATCAACAACAAGCGTAAAATTGGTTCTTGACAAAATCATTAAAAATGGTTAATAAAGGTTTTATTAAAAATTAATGATTTTATAATAAAATGGGTTTTATTAAAAAGAACCTTGAAAATTTGTTTTCACTAAAGTACCATTGATTTGAATGCATGCAAATGTATGGTACATAATATTTTCTAAACTAGAATTTTGAAATATTGAAAACCCTTTTATAAAACAAGTCAAACACCATCATTTTATACAACACTCGAATCACTTGGGAACTCTTATTGTGGGATAAAGGTCACCTAACCACATTTGAGGGAACTTGTATGCTCGAGGTGGGTTTACCATGTTTGTGGGATAAAGGTCACCTAACCACTTATGTGTATAAACTCACACGTGTGTGTAAGTTGGACGACTTGATTTGGAAACCATGAACTTAGGGTCACCGAAGCATGGCGAACAAAAGGTGTTGATGGGATTAAACATGCCAACTAAACAAAAAGATGTTTAACCGATCCCATATGGCTAGAAGTTGCAAAGGGTTGCAATTGTCAAACGTTGACTACCTTGTTAATTTAAATAGAGGGATAAAGGTCACCTAACCAATATTTAAATGTAACGTTGGATTCTAGATTTTAATTATTAATTGTCTATGAGACATAAAATGGTATTAATAATTAAAATATAATAATATTGAAAATACTAAAATTTGAACCTTGTTAAATTTTGTAGATGGCCGCTAACAATATTACCCAAACAGTCCGTAACCTATCATTAAAAACGATCCTAATCCCGATAAACCTCTTATGGAAGATAAGGATGCCTATAATGATTGGATTAAGTATATCGAGGATACTATGCAAGCCTCTTGCCTCATGTTAGGAATTATGATTCCCGAGATTCAAAAGGATGTTGAACATCATGAGCATACGACATGATTAACCTATTGTAGGAAATGTTCCTAAGGATAGAACGCATTGAAATGGTTCAAGCGCTTTATGCATGTCGAATGGAGGAAACCACAATTGGTTTCATCTTAAGTCTTTAAGATGACAAAGCCACATTGATCACCTCGAAAGGCTCAATATGGGTAAAAGGGCTTTATCCTTTCTAACGATCAATGAGGGTGGCAACTAGAAAGGGCATCACCCCGACACCAAAGCAAATGTTGCAAACGGTAACGGGAAAATCAAAAGGAAAAAGAAAAGAAAGACTAAAGCGAAACCACCGAAACCAAAAGAATCGAAGGAAAAGGTTGCCACGAACGATCCATGCTTTGAGTATGGTGAGATAGGGTATTTGAAAAGGAATTGTCCAACCTATCTCGAAGAGTTGGAAAACAAGAGGGATGCTAGGCAAACCTCAGGTACATTCTTTATGAAACATATTGACCTTAATGTTATTTCTTCAAACACACGGGTATTAGATACCGGATGTGGAACTCATGTTTGCAATTTGTTGCAAAAGGGTTCAAAAGAAATAGACATTACAAGAAGGGAGACACTAGTCTGCTCTTGGGCAATGGAGCGAAAGTTCAAGTTGAAGCCCAAGGAGACTATGTTTTTGAAACCTCCAAATGGTTTGGAAATTTTTTTAAACATGTTATATATGCTCCTAGTTTGACTAGGAACATTATTCAAGTTTCCCTTATAAGACAATATGGTTTTGATTTAAAGTTTTTGTAAACAATGACATTTATATCGATGAATGACATGTTTTACTTTAGAGCTATGTTTCTGTGACAACCCGTGATTTACGGCACCTAATTACGTGATTAGCAGATGATTAACGCAATAATAATTAGTGGTTACAGAGCAAATTAACCTAATTAGGCCTTTGGAAGTGCCAAGGAACGTCTGTACGATTTTACAGTGCGCGAACGGTGATTTACAGAAAAATCTGGTGAACATTAAGCGACAACGAAACGAAACCATACGAAATACTGACAACGCCGACAAGTATGGATGTTACATGAATATTTTATGTTTATAAAATTAATTTTGTGAATTTATTGGGCTTCCGTACGGCACAAATATAAACGTGGACTAAAAACGCGATAGCAGGAAACGCATCGGCAATGAAACGAAAGCGAAAGAGATGCCTGTCATCTTCAGAACCTACATATGACGCTATATTATGCTCCGTAATAAAATTTTAGTGATTACAGTCGAAACCGGATCAAAAAACGGATCAGAAACGGCAAACGAGGCATTTTACGCGATTTTTCGCAACCGACGAACGAACACGCAAACAACGACTACCGACCGCATTTTTGGGTATTTTAATTTTTGACGTTAAACGGAGTTCAGGGTTTTGACAACGGGTCTCGTAGGACTTACGGGCCGCTTAAACGCGGAGATTGAGCTTGTAGACACTGGGCCCAAGCCCAAAACCCACAAGCCTAAACCTACACATAAGATAGTATAGGCTTTCCTATAAAATCTGCACAAGATCTCTACAGATCTTTTCAAATCTACAAAATCTTACTAAATCCTCACAATATCTCAACAAAATCCCTCACAAAAGATTTACACAATTAATAGAGATATTCTTCCAATGGAAATAGCATTTGACCTGAATATAATATAAAAACACAAAAGAACCTCAATCCTCAAATCTCTATTTAAAGGACCCTCATTGTCTGCACATTTATACACACACAAAAGGGTCTTTCCTCTCTCTCGATTCCTAAGCAGTGACCACAAAAACCCATCATCCTTTTAAAGGTTGCCTCTCATCTCTCTTGATCTATACATTCAAAACCCAGAGAAATTATACTTCTCAAACACACATTAGTAATTAACCCTCTCCTTCATCAGACATACACACGAGAACCAGTCATCGGTGACACCCCCCCCTCGACGACAGAAATGACTACCACCACCACCGTGCGGTGGTGGTGAGCGACGACAGCGGACAGAAGCGGAGAGAGAGAGAGAGGCGATGAGAGAGAGAGAGAGGCGATGAGAGAGAGACAGCGGAGAAAGAGAACCGGTGGCGCGTGGCGGCGCGTGACGGCGTGGTTTCATGGCGGAGACAGAGAGACGGAGAGGAGGGTTAGAGAGAAAGAAAGACCGCTCAGGAGAGAGAGATCGGAGACTCGGACCGGCGGTCCTTGTCTCGGTCCGACGGTCATTATTTCTGTCCGACATGTTTCCGGTTCAATTTTGATTTGGCTCGGGTTCGGTTTCGGGTTCGGTCAACAGAAGTCAACAGGGGTCAAGCGGGTTGACTCGGGTCAAACCGAGTCAACTCAGTCACTCAGGTCAAATCAGACGGGTCCGGGTCAAAACAGTCAAGGTCAGACGTGGCTTCGGGTTTCGATCAACGGTTCGGGTCAGATTTGGAAGCGTTTCGGGTCGACTCGGTCGGACCGAGTCAACTCGGGTCAACTAAGTCAACGGTTCGACGCGAATAGCGGTAAAGTTTTAACGGCGCGAATCATTACGTTATTTTTATAAATCTATTTAGTTTCGTGATAACGAGCTTGAACCGATTGATTATAGTCACGTTTGATATATTTGACAAAATAATACATATATTGAGTGAATCTTGTTTGAATTTTGAAAAATGACAACTTGTGTTGTCGAGGTGACCAAAAACAGAGGAAACTCTGCCCATTTTTTGAGAAAAATTCGTAAACACGACACGTATTATAGTTTTAAATATGACACTTAATGGAATTCGAGTCTATAATATTTCAAACCTTGATATTTCCAAACGCTTTTACAAATGAATACAATGTTATATTTATTTCGAACGTCGTTAATTCGTATCCTTTTACAAAATAAATATAGATTATATATTTATTTCGAATATCAAACAACACGACTTTGTTGTATGTAGGTCCGGTTTCGTCTCCGTATCGATTGCGTAACCGACTCGTGAACGTGCGGAATCCGTACACAATCGTGACCAAACACACAAGAACGTACAATTTTAACGTGATTCTATTGAAAAGATGACGTGTACAAAGCCGAGAATCACACGGAGAGATTTTCTCTCTCTAGACTTTCTCTCTCTAGAATAATCTCCCTAAGTCACCAAATGAGCAAAAGTCTTAACTCTAACACTCTAACTCCCTATTTATAGCCCTTGGAATTAATGAGATTTCTCATTAATTACCAAAGTGCCACCTTGCTACTTCTTACTAGATATTACAATAAAATGCTAGAATTCTTCTGTTTCTGCTACGGTTAAGATTGACGGAGGCGATAGACATACTGCACTAACAGACTCCCCCTTGGATATTGCCGCAGTCAATCTGTAGTCAAACTCGTAGCGACTTTTCTCTCTCTCTCTGAGTCTTCTTGAAGCTTTATCATCTCTTCTGCAACATAGACTCCCTCTTTCTTGAACAGAATCCCGGTGGATCTGTCTTGAGCTTCAGCTCCCCCTTTCAGCAAACTCTTTCTTCAGGCTCCCCCTTTCGTCAAGCTTCCGTGCTTTGGGATCGACACCTGGCTTTCAGTATACAAGCTCCTTCAGGATAGTTTCCTGGCTTCTTGAATCCACGCTTCCTCTTGCGTTGAGCTCGTCTTCAGACTCCCCCTTAGACTCAGCTGTCGGGATCGTAGTCTGGCTTTCACATGTTCACAAGTTCAGGATCAATTCCTGGCTCTGTTCTGCATATGCTCAGGATTTGAAACCTGGTTAACCTGCAAATCCTCTACCCATAACATAAGTTTCACAAATTTATAACACTTATATTTAAGAAACTTACTTGGTAGAAATCATTCATACATCAATCTGTTATAGTTACATCAAGTTCAAGTAAATGACCTTGATTAACTAATCACACAATCTTTCAAGACATTTGTATATAACATTCAAAGTTTTCAACATATTCTCCCAACCCTCTAGTTCATCATGTTTAGCACTTGGAATTTTGAAAATCCGCTTTCCAACATCAGTTGTCGAAAATCTTTTTGTATTTTTCAAAACTTTATGCTAAAACACACTAAAATCTTTTTGTATTTTGAGTTTAAAGATATGCAGTAAAGAAATATATACAAACAAACAATATTTTTGTGAGTTTGTGTAAGAGGATCATATCAGTTTATGAGACAAATCACTAGCACCATTAAGCTTTAATCATTTTAAGTTCTAAACGATTCACATAGATTGACGATATAGTTGTCCTCTTAAACTCAAACTATAAACTTTCGAAATGCTTACTGATTACGTTAAGGTATATTAATTTTGCACTAAATTCTTATGGACCCCACGATCTCAGCATATCCCCTCATCATGCAATACACTAACTCAAGTAATGCCTTTAAACTTTCATCAACTGTGATATGTGCGAAAACAAAGCAGAATGTTTAAACATTAACAATCAGGTCGATACTTCCGTATACGCAGAGAAAGTCCAATGTTTAAACAAAATAAGAAAATAAAAATAAGTTGAAGTTGTTTAGGCTTTAACCACCAGGTCGATACTCCCGTATACGCAGAGGAGGTCCAAAGCTTAAACGAAACACCAAAGAAAATAAAGCAGAACGTTTAGGCAACAACATCCAGGTCGATACTCACGTATACGCAGAGGATGTCCGATGCTTAAACAAAATAAAGAAATTAAACAAGTTTAAATCTTTGCAAAATGAAATGCACAATCACAGCGACTTTTTCAGCAAAGTTGTGAAAGTTCACAAACTTAACCGGTTTTATGTCTTTCGACAATCAGCGATTACCGAGCAGGCACACAGTCAAGAAGGACAAAACTAAGTACTATGCTTTCAACCATGTTTTCCACTAGAACTAGGCTTTTTCGTTTATGTTTGTATCGTTATCGCAAAACTACTAGTCTAGCTGAGCCTATCGTCACATCTTTAGTGAGACCGTTTATCACATTTGACATTACATTTCTTTAGCATGCTGTGATAGTCCACTGATTTACTATCATTTCCTCTTATTCACAACAAAACTCATTTTTGCTTTTTCGATGTTTTTGACATTTTCAAATTTTCAAATTTTTTTTTTAAAATTTTTCTCCCCCTAAAATCAAAATATGTTTCAATTTTGATTTTCAAGGAAAATTTGAAAACAAATTTTGAAACTCTACCTGTACAGCTTGTTTTCAAAAATTGACAACCGATATCAAATCGCTTCAATTCGCCATTCACTCGGCTTAACAATCAGAACTCCCCCTGACAACAAACTATTTTCCCATTTAGATTTCAAAACACTTAAGTTTGTTTTAATCAAAATGGTTTTTCCGAAAAATTAGTTTTGTTTGTCTTTTCAAACTCGGGGTTTCATCACATTGTTTACCTTTATCCATTCATCGGAAAGAGAAATCAAGTACAACTTAATGTCCTTGATTAGTCTTTTGTGATTCGAAATATCACAGTTACCAACCTGTGAATTTTCTCAAGAAAAATGCCGATTCCTGTTCCACACTTACCAATCTGGGAACTCCGGCAAGTCAGGTTTTTTCTATTTGAAAAGATTCACCCAAGCCTGACCAGCCTTGGGTTTGACATTTTTTACCTCAACACATGGCTCTTCTGGTTTTACCATACCAGATTCATTGCCTGAATGTGGCTTGTCTGACTTTGATGAGCCAGATTCATCGCCGACATGTGGCTCCTTTGTTTCCGAAGAAACAGATTCATTGCCACAAACTTTCTTCTTCTTCATTCTCTCTTCTGTCCTCAGATTTGTATCTGATGAATTCGTTTTGCTTGATTTGTCATTCTTTGGAGAGCAAGACGATTTATCAGAACTTTTATCTGTTTTACCAGTTGTATCCGAGGACAAAATCCTCTCAAGATATTCTCTCGCCTTCTTTCTTTTCTTCCTCAGTTTGTCTTTCTGCCCTTGAGAAAGTTTTACTTTCTTTTCTTGAACTTTCTGTTCTTGAACTTTTGGTTCTTGAACTTTTGGTTCTTGAACTTTTTGTTCTTTGGGCTTGACATTGACTGGTTTCTTTGCCATTTTCTGAGATTCAGCCCTCAATCTTCCCTTTGATCTCATTGGGCAATCTCTGGCAATATGTCCTCTGATGTGGCATTCATAGCACCTTCTCGTTTCGAATCTCTGACTTTGGCAGTTAACAGCAATGTGTCCTTGATAGCCACAAGTGTAACACACTCTGTTATCATACCTCTTCTCTCTTTCATATCGTATACCATCTTCATACCACACACTTAGATCAAAGCATTGGTTTGCCTTGTGGTAATCACCATTTCTCTGTTTTCTATCATTGTAATGATTTGTCCATGAAGAATCTTCATCCCATCTACTCCTATAAGCTGGATTTGGCTTTTGAGAACTGTGGTCAAACCTGCACCACTTATTACCAACATTTTGTGAGTTTTTATTTAAAAATTTTTGTGAATTTTTAAAATTATTGGATGACTTAACTGATGAGCTTTTATTTTCAATTTTAGGATTTTTCAAATTTTTATCTTTTTGTTTCTGTTCTACACTCTTCTTAACAGGTTTTTGTTTAGAACATTCACCTGTTTCAGTAGATTGCAAAACAGTATTTTAAAATTTTTCTTGTAAATCTAAAAATATTTTTCTTTTCTTATCTTTTTCTTTTTCATCATCAGATTTGTCATCACAATCTTCAATTTTGACTTTGTCAAAATTTGTGACATTGTCACTTATTGGAACAGAATTGATCGGTTTTGGACAATCAAGATCTGGTGCTGATGAAACATTCACAAAACCTTTCAATTTATTCTCAAGCTCTTTGATTTTAATCCGAGCTTTTTCAGCTTCTTTTTCAAGCTGAATGATTTTCTCAAGATGAGAATTTATTTCTTTTTGTTTTTCAAGATTATTTTTACCAAAAATAGATTTTTCATCTTCTAAAATCTTTATTTTATCTTGAAAAACATTTTCTTTTTCTTTCAAATTGTTAATTTCCAATGTCAAACTGTCCAAACTACTCAACAGTTTGACATTTTCTGACGTCAATTTCTCACAATTTTCTCTCATTTCAAGAATCTGTTTATTATCAGATTCTTTCTCATCCTTCAAACTTTTGATTTCCACTGTCAAATTCTCCACATCTTTCAAGAGATTGAAATTTTCTGCTTCGGATTTTTCGCATTTTGAGCACCCAACTTCACCTTTTGAAGTTTCATCCTTCTTTGATTCTTCATTCTTTGTCATTCCTTCTTTAATCTTTTTGATTAATTCAAGAAATTCAACCAAACTCATATTTTCTGAGTTTCTTTCTATTTCATCTATTAACTCTTTCTTTTTCTTTTTCTCTTCTTCATCTCCCCACCATTCTCTTTGTCTCGCTTCTTCTTCCTCGGCAAATTGTTGGGTAATAGCATCAACATCTAGGGAATCTGGGTTAATTGCAATGTTTCCTTGAGGATCAAGGTAACATTCTCTGTCGGCATCCCACCTTTTTGCCTTTTTTGCTTCTTTGTAAATGTTATAAACTCTGCTTATTCTGGCTTGGGCTTTCATTCTTCGGTTGACCAATTTTTCTTTTTCAGTTCTAGTGTCTTTGTAAGGAATAATCTTTGTCACGAATGCATAACCCACAGCATCTTCTTCAGGCAATAGCTCGCTCCAATCATAACCTTCGTCATCATGGATTACGGCAAGAGCTCTAGACTTCTCTTTGTTGTCTTCAACTTGCTTCAATCTGGGTGGCTCGGATTTATTCTGGTGATAGATTGCTTTCTTGTAATAATCATCTCTGAAAGGGTTTTCTGACTCATCGGCATATGCATTTCTGCATTCTCGTTTGAAGTGACCCTTCTGCTTACATTTGAAGCATGTCACCTTCGATTTATCAAACCCCAGCTTAGTAGATGCACCACCAATTGTCTTTCTGCCTGTAATTTCCATGAATCGTTGTGCTCTACGAACAGCACTGGCCATAGCCCAACGAATATCAATCAGCTCCATTTCCTCGGGATCAATCTGATCATAATCTTCTTTTGTCAGATTGGTATTACCTATCTTCCCGGCTACTAACCCTTCATAAGACTCCAAAACAGATGCTAGAAAGATCATCTGCTGTTTGGCCGATTCTTCATCAAAATTTTGAGCATTCTTCAAATCGATCGCAATATTGCAAGAAAAAGCATTCTTAGGAACAGATTGTTGTTGACTTGAGGAACTTGAAGAAGATCCCTGACTTGGAATGTTGGATGAGAAACCTCCATGAAAACCACTGTTTGAGCTTGGATTTTCTTTACTTTGAGTATTTGTGTTAGTGCAGTATGTCTATCGCCTCCGTCAATCTTAACCGTAGCAGAAACAGAAGAATTCTAGCATTTTATTGTAATATCTAGTAAGAAGTAGCAAGGTGGCACTTTGGTAATTAATGAGAAATCTCATTAATTCCAAGGGCTATAAATAGGGAGTTAGAGTGTTAGAGTTAAGACTTTTGCTCATTTGGTGACTTAGGGAGATTATTCTAGAGAGAGAAAGTCTAGAGAGAGAAAATGCTGTGGGTTATGCATTCGTGACAAAGATTATTCCTTACAAAGACACTAGAACTGAAAAAGAAAAATTGGTCAACCGAAGAATGAAAGCCCAAGCCAGAATAAGCAGAGTTTATAATATTTACAAAGAAGCAAAAAAGGCAAAAAGGTGGGATGCCGACAGAGAATGTTATCTTGATCCTCAAGGATACATTGCAATTAACCCAGATTCCCTAGATGTTGATGCTATTACCCAACAATTTGCTGAGGAAGAAGAAGCACAACAAAGAGAATGGTGGGGAGGTGGTGATGAGAAACAAGTTGAGAAAGAAGAAAAAGACAAAGAAGCAGAACAGAAACCAAAGTCAAAGAATGTTGATGATGGAATCATTGATACATCACTAGAGCTAACGGCTGAAAACTTGAGGAAGATGGCAGATAAAGTTCTTGCTGCAAAGGAACTTGAGGTAGTTTCTAGTTCTGGACCTGAGTCAACAAACAAGGTCAGTTCAAATGGTACACTTGAGTCAGGTAAGATTGGTAAATCGGAAAAGGACTGCAAAAATTGCATGAAAGAGTGCAAATTTTGTAGTACAATCACTTACCTAAACGGTAAGAAGATTGAAGAGTTGACAAGTAAAGTAAAAAGGGTTGAAGATCAAATCTTAAACCGTGACAAAATGCTGAAAGCTTCGAATGATAGATCAAAAGAATTAGCTGATAAAATTGAAAATGATAAAAATGACATTGAAAGAATAAGAAAAGAAAATGAAAAATTGATTGTTGAAAGTCGTAAAATTTCTGAAAGTTTTGAGAAGCTGAAGCGAACGGTTAAAGATTCTGATGAGAATAACAGTAAAACAACAAAAGAAAATCTTCAACTATCAGGAGTTCTTCGTGTAAAAGAGGAGCAAATTAACCAACAACTTGATGAAATTGCAAAATTGAAGCTTCAGTGTGAAGAAGCTAAAATTGAGAATGAACGAATTAATCTAAAACTGTGCAGTTACAACTCTGCAAGCTTTGTTTTGCAACACATCGTTCCAAAACCCATTGGTAAAACCAAAGCTGGCGAAGATGTATACTGTGATGGAACTGGGGTGGGGTTTCATCAAGTTCCACCACCGGTTCTAAACAATTTCTCAAAGAAGCAATCTGGGTTGGTTAATGATGAGATTGAAACAAATGAGATAAAATTGCCAGAATCAATAGATGTAACATTTTCTTCATCTTCATCATCTGATGACAGTGTTCAAACTGAGATCATAAAAGGCATGGCTGAAAGTGTCTTGGATAGTGATTCGACTGAAGATGAAGAATGTTTTCTGAACAATTACATTCCGAAACCAAAATCTAAAAACAACTCAAATGATGAACCGGGTCTTGTGATGTACAAGATGTATGGTTCTGATAAGTTGTATTCAGACTTTGAGTTTCCTTTGGAGAATGTTAATGTGAAGAAATTGAAAAATGTTTTTAAACTGGTTGAAATTGATTTGTCTGAAGTGGAAAA
Organism: Helianthus tuberosus; assembly: GCA_030545235.1. Lineage (NCBI taxonomy): Eukaryota > Viridiplantae > Streptophyta > Magnoliopsida > Asterales > Asteraceae > Helianthus > Helianthus tuberosus. The sequence goes on from CM060393.1 coordinate 146,505,506, forward strand.
TTTGAAACAAACAAAGAGACATATGAATTTTGAGAAAGATAAAGCTTACTATAAGAAACCTGTCATTCCACCACGTTTTTCTAACAACTATCAAAATAAATGGTCGGGTGGATATCAGGGTGGTAAGAATTATCAGAAAAGGAATGTTCAGAACAAAAAGGTTTGCTGTGAAAAAGGTGTTTGTGAACAGTTCAAGTTCACTCTCTGAAGAGGAGTCTGAAATTTTCTTAAAAACAAACGAAGAGTTCTTTGAAAAGAAGGCCTCACAGCCTCAGTCCGAAGGTTCAAGTCGGGTAATTGACACCCGAACATGCTTCAAATGTAATCAAGTTGGACATATTGCACGAAAGTGTACCAACCAGAAGCCTAAGACTGAAACTGTGAAGAATTCCATCAAGAAAGATGTTGGGAAAAGAAAGGCTCCATTGGTTGTTGAGAAAGATGTTTTGAAAAATGATAACACCAAGATCAAAACTGAACCTGTTAAGATTTCGGTAACTAAAAATGATAAATTTTACCAACGGGTTGCCTCACCTCAACAAACATGGAAGCCAAAAATTATCGAAAAGAAAGTTGATTCATCAAAGGTGTCTGAAACTGAAAAATCATCATCTTCTTCCAAGAAGAAGTATGTACCTTTGAAGTTATATGAGAAACAGAAATCGACTTCTGAAAAGAAGTATGTGGTGAAGAAAAATCAACCAGCTAATCAACCTCAAAAAGACGAATTTTTCTTATTCAAAGAGGTTGAAGTTGGAACTGCTGAAAGCCTTAAAATGAATGATAAAAACTTTCCACCACTTTACACTAAAACAACTCACCTTGATTTCAAGTTACCTGAGTCAAAAGAGGCTTGGGTAGCATCAAAATCTCATTAAATGATCTTTTTATGTGCAGGAGCTTCCGAGATCCGTCTCACGTTGGATTATGGATAGTGGAGCTTCTCGGCACATGACTGGAAAAACAGCGCTGCTGTATGATGTCAGAAATTTTAATGGAGGTTATGTGGGGTTCGCGGGTAACCAAGGTGGTAGAATTGTTGGTGAAGGAACGTTATCCAATGGGATTGTCACGTTTGAGAGAGTTAACTACATTGCTGAGCTGGAAAATAATCTGCTAAGCATCTCACAGATATGTGACCGGATGTATACTACTCACTTCACAGACAAAGAGTGTTTGATTTTGAAACCAGGGTTTGTTATTCCTGAAGAATGGATCATCATGAGAGCTCCTAGAGTGAATGATCTGTACGTTCTAGACATGTCTGTAGCAACAACAACAACGGGTCAAGCACACTGTTTTGTTTCAAGAGCAACAGAGAAAGAATCAAAGTTGTGGCATCGTAAGATGGGGCACATTCATCTTCGAAAAATGAATCATCTTGTGCACAATGATTTGGTTCTAGGAGTTCACATTAAAGGTTTTCATCTGGAGCAAGAATGCATCAGTTGCTTGAAAGGCAAGCAAAAGAAAAAGTCACACCCTAAAAAGCAAGTCAATTCAGTCTCAAAACCTTTGGAGAGACTTCACATGGATTTATTTGGTCCTGTGAATGTCAAAAGTATTACCGGAGAACTTTATTGTCTTGTGGTCACTGATGATTATTCCAGATTCTCATGGGTGCTATTCTTGAAGTCAAAAGAAGAAACCTTTGACAGATTAAGAGGGTTATTCAAAAAGATTGAAAATTTGTACCAAAGGCGTATCAGAAGAATTAGAAGTGATAATGGTACTGAGTTCAAAAACAACAATATGGAAGAATATTGTGATGAAAAGGGTATCTTGCATGAGTTCAGTGCTCCGTACACTCCACAACAGAATGGAGTTGCAGAACGTAAAAACAGAACACTGATTGAAACGGCTAGAACAATGCTTGCTGATTCAAAGTTACCGATAAATTTCTGGGCAGAAGCTGTGTCCGCTGCATGCTACACGCTCAACAGAGTTCTAACTGTCAAGAAATTCAACAAAACATGCTTTGAGTTGATTAATAATCGAAAACCGAATTTGAAGTATCTTGAACCGTTCGGGTCACCCTGTACAGTTCTAGAACCTTTTGGAAAGATGGGTCCGAAGAGTTTTGAAGGAATATTTGTGGGATATGCAAGTCCTTTACGACGAGTCTTCATTCCAAGTCTGAAGAGAATTATTGAAGCTCAAAATGTTGAATGCCAAGGTCACACAATGCCTCCACAAAATCCGGGTGACTCATGGCGTTTCAATTATGATGTTTTATGGGAGTCTTTCAACATGGAAGAAGAGCCAGAGTTCTTTGATGAGTTGGATATTCTTAGAGAATATGAAGATGAAAGGTTTCCAGCAGAATCGTATCGTAAAAGACAAGCTTCAAATGATAATGAGGCAGGTCCAAGCAATGCTGGAGAACATGATGATGTTGAAAATGATGTTGCTCAAGAAAATCAGACGGTGGAGAATGCCAATCAAGAATCTGAAAACAGTCCAATATTCGATCATGATGATTCAGAATCTGAGGGGGAGCCAATCCAGTTTTCCAATCAAACTATTCCAGTTAGTGAACAAGTTGCTGATCAAAACGTTACAAATTTGGAGAGTGAAGTAGATGTTTCAGGCGAAGTGATGCCAAGAACACTTTCTTATCATCCTGAGGAACTAATAATAGGAGAACTGCAATCAGGCGTCCGAACTCGAAGACAACTTGATCAAGGGTTTACATGTTTTTACTCAACAGTTGGTCCTTTACAAACTGAATTCTCATTAAGTTGTTTTATCTCGCAGATAGAACCAAGGACGTACAAAGAGGCGCTTACTGAAGATTCATGGGTAAATGCTATGCAGGAGGAGTTAAATCAATTCGAGAAGCTTGGCGTTTGGAAGCTAGTAGATTTGCCAGATGGTCACCGAAAGATTAATACCAAATGGGTATTTAAATGCAAGAGGGATGATCGAGGAGTTATCATTCGAAACAAAGCTCGACTCGTTGTCCAAGGTTTCAGTCAGCAGGAGGGGATAGATTTCACAGAAGTATATGCCCCTGTCGCAAGACTTGAAGCCATCAGAATCTTCCTTGCATTCGCATCATGGAAAGGATTTAAAGTTTTTCAGTTAGATGTAAAGTCGGCATTTCTCTATGGCAAGGTGAAAGAGGAGGTTTATGTCGGACAGCCACCGGGCTTCACCGACCCAATTCACAAAGATAAAGTTTATCTCCTTGACAAAGCATTGTACGGCTTACATCAGGCCCCGAGAGCCTGGTATGAGACCTTGTCTCAACATTTTTTAGCCAACCACTTCATTCGAGGAAAGATAGACGCCACTCTTTTCACAAAAGAAGTCGACGGGCATCTTCTGATTGTTCAAATTTATGTGGACGACATAATTTTCGGGTCAACAAATGAGCAACTCTGCGAAGATTTTGAACATGTTATGAAGCAGAAGTTTGAGATGTCTTCAATGGGTGAGATGAAGTTCTTCTTGGGACTTCAAGTTGATCAACTTCCCGAAGGAACTTTCATACATCAAACAAAATACGTTCATGATGTTCTGGAGAAATTCGGGATGTCAGGAATGTCACCAATTTCCACCCCATTAGCGATAAATCATGGGATACATCTTGATCTCACCGGAGAGAAGGTAGACGAAACATTATATCGTTCCATGATTGGCTCGTTAATGTACTTGACGGCATCAAGACCGGATATTATGTATCCAACATGCCTCGCGGCGCGATTTCAGTCAAATCCTAGAGCTTCGCACATGGTAATTGTGAAAAGGATTCTACGCTACCTGAAAGGAACTCCATCTCTGGGGTTGTGGTATCCAAAAGATGGCGACTTCATGCTCGAAGGATATTCTGATTCTGATTTCGGATGCTGCAAAGTGAATGCTAAATCAACAACAGCGGGGTCCCAGTTTTTCGGACCACGATTGGTCACCTGGCAATGCAAGAAGCAGACCTCTGTCGCTTTATCCACTTGTGAAGCCGAATATGTATCTGCTAGCAGCTGCTGCTCTCAGATCCTGTGGATTCAGCAACAGATGCGAGACTACGGTTTGCAATTTCTTAACACCCCTATTTTTGTTGATAATGAGGCAGCAATTAACATAACAAAAAATCCTGTTCATCACGCTAAAACAAAACACATTGAAATTCGTCATCACTTCATCCGAGACTGTTTCGAGAAGAAGTTGATACGAATAGAGAAAATCCACACCGATGAACAAAAAGCTGACTTACATACCAAAGCTTTTGACAAAACTCGCTTTAAATATCTTTTGAAACTTAATGGTATGAAGTTGTTATCGGATGCGGAGGAAATTGTTGGCGTTGATGAAGGTGCCACTGTAGATGATGTTGAGAAACAATCTGCAATGGTTTGTCGAATTTTTAATTGTTTTGGTTTTTAGGGGGAGATAGTAGTTTTATTTCAGAAAATACAAAAACAATAAAAATTCGTAAAAGCCAAAAACATTTGAAAAATTAAAAAACCCAAAAACATGATAAAATTTCAAAAAGAGTTTGTGTAAAAAGGGAAAATGATAGTACATCAGCTAGTCAGTTACTGTATGCTAAAGATATGGAAAGTTCAAATACGTTAAACAGTCTCACTAACGATATGTCGATAGGTTTTTACACATTTAGTAGTTTTGTTCGGGATATAAACCTAAATCTTACTTGCTTATTTCGTGGGGAACACCATTTGGATATATAGGTAACCCCTGAAATCTCGTTTGAAAGGTTTCATAATCTGATATACTAGGTCTTTATTCTCAATGATGTCTGGGGTATTATTCCGGGACTTCTGCTGAACGGTAGTTCTGACCTAGTCCCTGGATAATACTTTCTGCAAATGCTTGAAATATAGCATTAAAACCCTCAGCATGCTGAAACAATAAAATTGATAAACGCTGCTGTTGTAGCAAAAGATCCTCTAAAGGGGACACACCTTAAAGTCGAAGCCGATATCTCTCTGCGTATACGGAAGTATCGACCTGAGATCCCTCGGCCCTCGCATACCTAAATTATGTACAGATATCATTGATGTAATACTCACCTGTAAGACTGATTATTGAGATTCTGGATACGGGAGTATATTCAAGAGGTGGGACACACGTATAAGTTTAAGTCTTTAAAACACTTAAACCGTATCCTGAACAAATTGAAATGTGTGTAAGAATTTAAGATGGATCAGTATATCGACAATCGAGGTGAATTGTTTAATGTTTGGCATGAAATTAAGCTTAATGGTACTTGTAACTTGTCGGAAGCTGATATGATTCCCTAACACGCTCACCAAAAATATGTTTGTAAATAGTTTACATTTACTACTTTCATATTTCTGTTATAGTCTATTTTTGCTTCATTATAATTCCAAAAAGATTTTATTTTTCTACTTTATTTTACGACAAACCAAAGTGGAGAGTTGATCTTTTGATTCGAAAGTGATAGAAGATGCAGGAAATTTCTGAATTGGAAGATGAGTTTGGAGCTAATCATGACTAATCTGTAATTGAAAGTGTAAAACACAAGTTCATTAAGTTGATACTTGTAATTTTTCAGAAAAATGTTTGAACAAAATTTTCAAAAGTCAGTATATTTTGCTTCAGGTCAACCAAGGTCATTAAGTTGGACTTGGTCGACAAATTAAATTCCTTGGGTCATTAATTTGAACCAAGCAATTTAAGTGGATTTCTAAAATCTGACAAATGTTGAGAAAATTAAAAAGTTTTCATTGAAAAAGTAAAGTGTGCCTCATTCGAATGTTCATCCGTACGGATAGCCATACGCACGGATGGCAATGCGCACGGGTGACCATACGCGTCTGATGTTGGAAGAACAGGCTCAGAAAAGAAGAGAGAAAGCGCGAATGCGAAGACACAACAGAAGGAATTAATGGACTATGCTGGAAGGTACTACAGCTACATTCGAGGGGGAGTCTGTTAGTACATTACGTCTGTAGCTTCCGTCAGCATGTAGTCATATTTTGTTCTGTGTTTATGTTTATTGTCTGAATGTATGTATATAGTTAGCAGGACAACTCAGGATTAGGGTATGTATGTAAAAGTGTTGATTGGGTCAAGTTAAACTCGTACGGATGGCAATACGCACGTATGGCCATACGCACGGATGACTTATCCGCACGGATAAGTCATACGCACGGATGACCGTACGTACGGGTGAGTCATACGTACGGGTAACCCACCCGCACAGACAACACTTATTAGATTCCTGAGTTTGTCTATAAATAGTAGGTCCGGTGCAACTTTGTCAGGACTTTTGGACACGCACGGATAGTCTGTACGTTTCTCGGATCTTGTAACTTTCAGAACAGTAAATAGAACGAACAGACAAGCAGTTAAACGTTGAATTCTGTGTTGCACAAATCTGTGATTCGTCGTAATGGATTCCGCACATTAAGACGAAATCGATTCATCTTGTTCCTACGATCAGATCCTGTATCAACGGGACCATCAATTTGTGTTTTCAGCGGAGAAAGCAGTTCTTGGAGAAACATTCTTTGGAATCATACTCTTTGGATAGTACAACTCCATGTTTTGTTGATATGATGGATGATTAATTTTGTTTTTCTTTATCTCCAATTCATGACTTTCTAGTCTTTCAATCAGCAAGTCGAGAGTCAAAGTTCCAGATGGTATTGTGTTCTTTAACATCATTGCATAATACTGCCAATCCATCTCCTCTGGTAGTGAATCGAACAATTTGTCAATAAGATCCTCTGGAGTATAGTTTACTCCGTGCCTTGCCAATTCCAACTTTAAGTGTCCAAATCTTTCAATCATTTTACAAACAGATTCACCTTTTAAACATCCGAACAAATCAAACTCCTTTCTCAACAATTTCTTTTTGTTTTTGACTATTTCTGCACTTCCTACACATTTTTTACTCAACTTTGCCCATAGATCTGTTGCGTTTGTATATTCAATGAGTGAAATAATGTCGTCTCTTACGGATTGATGAATCAAAGCAATGCATTTTTGTTCAGCTATATAGCTATCTAATTCTTCTCCTTCTGTCATGTTCTCAAAATCTTGTCTACTTGAAACAAAACCATTTTTTAAGCTCTTCCAGCTTGGATATGCAAAGGCTTTCAACCATTCTTCGAATCTTTTTGCCCATCGATTATATTCTTCTATTGCCATTAGTTTTGGTGGTTTGTTGTAGGTACCATATACGCTTTCAACATTTAGTGCATCGGATAACGTTTTCTTTGGATTCAGATTGGGATTTTCATTTGAACGGTTTGAAGTATCGTCTCCAGAATTACCCGCGAAGGCATACATCTCACTAAAGGGATTCATGAATTCTTCCATTTCAAGTACCTGAAACAATTTTCAAACACTTAGAAAATTTTTACAAATTTTAAAAACTTCAAACACTTGAACCGGATAGATATCCGTTCGAACAGAACTTTGTATGTAAACAAAGTCTATCCGCACGGACGGTAATCCGCTCGGATGGTTGTGCGCACGGTTAGCTTTGACTTTTTGACTATTCTGGTTATCCGCACGGATGGTAATCCGCTCGGATGGTTGTGCGCACGGTTAGCTTTGACTTTTTGACTATTCTGGTTATCCGCACGGGTTGTAGACCGTGCGTGTAACAATGATGATGTCAGCACACGACTTGCAGTAACTAACTAATCCAAATCACTCAGACAGCTGTCCGCACGGGTGAATGACGTCATCGAACAACTAAACATGATTTTTGATGAATTTGATCTAGTTTTAGATTGATTCTGATTATGAAACTAAGTATGATTATACTTTGAATGATTGCGAGTTGATTGATATCGATTTTAACAAATTTTAACCGTAAATTCTTGCTCAATTTTAGGTTTTTTTGATTTTATGTTGTCAGTTGAAGAACAAATGTAAAATCTAAGTAGATATAGAAGAAGTCCGTCAAATTTCCGGTGAAATTTGAATCAAATCGGTAACAGAAGTCAAATCTCCGGTGAAATTCGACTTTGATCGGCAAATGAGACTTGAATTCCGGTGAATTCAGTGTTGTTGATCTCGATTCAGCTCCCTGGATGCTCTGATACCACTTGATGGTCCCGTTGATACAGGATCTGATCGTAGGAACAAGATGAATCGATTTCGTCTTAATGTGCAGAATCCATTACGACGAATCACAGATTTGTGCAACACAGAATTCAACGTTTAACTGCTTGTCTGTTCGTTCTATTTACTGTTCTGAAAGTTACAAGATCCGAGAAACGTACAGACTATCCGTGCGTGTCCAAAAGTCCTGACAAAGTTGCACCGGACCTACTATTTATAGACAAACTCAGGAATCTAATAAGTGTTGTCCGTGCGGGTGGGTTACCCGTACGTATGACTCACCCGTACGTACGGTCATCCGTGCGTATGACTTATCCGTGCGGATAAGTCATCCGTGCGTATGGCCATACGTGCGTATTGCCATCCGTACGAGTTTAACTTGACCCAATCAACACTTTTACATACATACCCTAATCCTGAGTTGTCCTGCTAACTATATACATACATTCAGACAATAAACATAAACACAGAACAAAATATGACTACATGCTGACGGAAGCTACAGACGTAATGTACTAACATTGTATAAAATAAATATAGTTGTATATTTATTTCAAACACGCGGAATCTTTTATAAAATAAATATAACTTTTTATATTTATTTCGAACGCCTAAACGGCATATACGTATATTTTTGGCAAATATACACAAGACGTGAAATATATAATACAAGTTATTATATATTATTTTCATACGAAACGCGATATACGATACGAGTTTGTTATATGATATTTTCATAGAAATATTCTTTTATACACGTATGACTACTCGAGACGGCTAACACACTTACAACGATATATTTATATATTTTTATATAAATATTTATTCATTTTAAGTCTCTCGGAAACTAAGTCTTTTTCAAGACTTATTAAACTGCTACTGACATTAAACGAGACTTAACACGTATAACTTAATCTTTTCCATTAAGTTAACAACTTACCGTTGAATCGTTCGATTAAAGATTCGGTAGAGCTCGGTGACACGTAGACTAGTTACCGCTTTTATTTAGAAACTTATTAGATATTCCGTGTTAGGAATATTGTAGAATGCACGCTAGCGAGTCTCACTTTGGAAACGACATCACGGAGTCGTAATTAGCTAGCTTTGCACATGGAAATTCAGGTGAGTTCATAACCCCCACTTTTTACTGTTTACATTTTTTTTTGTAAATGTTTTCGGGGTGGAAAGACATGCACGTTTTGCAAAAAACATACAAAGTTCTGAACAAATGCAAAACTCGTATTTCTAAATCATATTACGAAGTGATTTCTCGAGGAACTCAAATGATTTACGAAAGGTTTATACTAAACATACCGGTTTTCAAACAAGCGTATCTTTCGGAATATGCATACCCACGAATTCTAGTTTTCTAAACTACGGGAAAATACAAGAAGCACTCTTGGTGAGAACGAGTACCAAGTATGATGCGTTTTGAGGAAGGATCAGTCTTAGAGACTGAGGGAGGATCAGTCTTAGAGACTGGGGTAAAGTACATGTACAATGATTACATACATTTTTATACATGGTATGGTTAGCTTAAGGAGGGTTAGAACGTACAGATCATGTGAGTGGGTAGGCACAACTTGGGATCATTAATCCTCATTGTAGGACCGAGGGACAGGAGCGGTAGATCTATCTGGGTGTAGCGAGCCCAGCCCCCAGGCCAAACAGAACGGACCTCGGGGTGACTTTGTGCCCGACGCATAAATTTGCTAGGTTTGAGTCTTCCTACTTGCACTTCACACATATCAATGGCCTTGCAAACCATTGGTGAACTCTTTATTTCCTTATTGCTACATACCAGGGATTTTATACTTACGGAAAATACTTGTTCATGCAAATTAAATACCATGTTTTATACAAAATTCAAAGCACAGGATCATGCGGGTATGGGGTCAAAGTCAGGGTGGGCATTGACGGTTATGCGAACATTACAAATACATGGTTTTTATGAACATACTGTGTTACAAACACAACGTTTCCATATAACTTGGCAAGAAAATGACTTTTGATTCGTTTTCTCAATACTATTTCTAAAACCGGTTACTCCAAAGATTTATTTCAAATCTTTCACAACTCAAAAGATTTATTTCAAATCTTTTACAAACAAACTATGAACTCGCTCAACTTTATGTTGATTTTTCGCATGTTTCTTTCTCAGGTTACTTTTCAGAAATTATGGAACGGTTGGAATAGGAGAACCATTGGAGACTCGAGTACTTAGTGGGCGTTCAATTTCTAGAAAGTCTTTGCTTTTGCTTCCGCTGTGCAATGAAGATACCAGTCCAGTCACGCCAGCTTTGATAATTTCGGGGTGTGACAGATTGGTATCAGAGCTATAGGTTACAGCGAATTAGGTTTCTGTAGATATACCTAGGCTCTAACCTCACTTTCCTCTGGGAACTTAGATTATTGAAACCTGAATACATACAGAACGCCTAGTACTCGAATATGGTCTCCAACCGTTGCCGAAAAGCAAACAGTCTCGATTTTGTTTTCAACCATACGCTAAAGTTGTGATTTACACACGGTACACGAAACGATTACATACAGTACACAACACTTTGAGAGTTTAGGAAACATGCATTTAAGACCTTCGGAAAAGGAAGTTCAGTCTGAGAGGCTGGGAGGATAGACTAGTGGGACTAGGGGAAATTACTTGATTGCTTCTTGGTGACTAACATGTTCATTCGGTTATATGATTGATTATTTGTGCATGTGTGTGTTTATTAAAGGTCATCACGTAGGAACCGCGAATATAAACTCGGGCACACACTATTATCCATATTGTCTATGATATTTTAACTTCCCGAGCAGGCAGCCTACGCATAGCGAAACGCTAGTGCACGAGAATACATGCAACTCAATCTTTACGTCAACGGATGTCGGGGCACATCACGTTCTACGCGGCACACAACGCTAGTGCACAGGTATACGTGAAACTTAAGCTATACATCAACGGAGGTTGAAGTACAACACATACGACTATCGAGGCGAGGCCTTTGAGAAGGAACGATGACGCAAATTTAACGACGACGCTAGATCCCTGTCAGCAGGAGAACTAACGATCAGGAAATGACAACTTGTCACACGATCCTGCAACGACACAAATCACGTCAGGGAGAAGACGATTGTCTCCGCATTCCCCCCCCCTACCTAACTAACGACGAATACGCTATGTTCGACATTCCATGGTAATGTCACCTAACAATTGGTCATCACGCGAAACCCCAGGTAAAGTCCTCAAATTTCTTTTATTGAAATTTCGAATTTCACACTTACTGAGTAGATTTTCGTATCTCTACTCCTCTTAATGGTCATTGTGTCACGACCATTTCTTTACAAGTTACACACATGGTTTTTCGTTGTGACCATGCCGAAAGTTTTCTTGTCGATACATATATTTATTGTCGGATTGCGCTAAAACCAAGTTCAACTGTTTGAACTTGCTCATTACACATATTCGATTCGAGACACCATATGATGTATTGGGATCATCATATTCAAATCAAATTTTAACGAGCACTTCAGTTGTTCCGAGTCGTGGTAAACTTGTTTGGTATTCGACTCCATTAAATTGTTGATTTCGACACCTTGTGGTGGTATTTTCACTTATTTGAACCTTGCACTAAACTCGTTTACATATCTTATTCCCGGATTTAATTATTTATTTATTGATTCAGATTAAATCCGCTTTGATTTATCACATTACAACAGTCTTAATACAATTGTGTGTTAAGACAATGGTACACAAATTCATTGCATATTCCGGTGTACCTACTAACGGTTCTTTCAACATCAATCGAATATTTTACGATAATTATTGTTTCTTCATCTTCGACCGAAAACATTATTTCTTTGATGTTCCATTTTCAATTGAAAATCTTTCGATGTTTGTTGGAACAAACATTCTTATTTACTTCATTGCGCTTTCATTTGACTTCAAACACGGTGAATTTGTTTGATCACCGCCATTGTTGAATTAATTAAGTCACTACGACACCTTGTGGTGTCAGTACAAACTTGTAGCTTCGGCTAATCATGATTGAGCGTTTTATGCAAAACACAGGTGATACTTGTTCGATCACCTCTATTATTAAATTGTTTCATTCATTGCGACACCTTGTGGCGTCGGTATGACTTGCAGCTTGCGCTGATCACGATCGAACGTTTCATGCAAACTATTACATTTGAGATTGTTGATTCTAAGTTCATCCAGTGGATGTTATTGCTGCTAGAACTCATTTACATGTTATAAACGTTCATATGGAATTCGATTGGTCGAAGTTCCTATTCATTGTTGGATCCTTGTTAACTTAGTCGCGCTGGTGACTGTATCATTACGTCTCGTTTCCTTTGACATCAATTACTGAGACACATTTCTTTTAAACCGATGGGTTCTTATTGTTGAGGAATGTCATTAAATTCACCTGACTCGAATAAGTCTTGTTTCGATTACGCGGTCATTCACTTTGTTATTATTCGGACTTACCTGCGAACAACACAATTCTGAGGAGATAACAAAGTCTAAATTTCGAGGACGAAATTTCTGTAACAGGGGGAGAATGTGACAACCCGTGATTTACGGCACCTAATTACGTGATTAGCAGATGATTAACGCAATAATAATTAGTGGTTACAGAGCAAATTAACCTAATTAGGCCTTTGGAAGTGCCAAGGAACGTCTGTACGATTTTACAGTGCGCGAACGGTGATTTACAGAAAAATCTGGTGAACATTAAGCGACAACGAAACGAAACCATACGAAATACTGACAACGCCGACAAGTATGGATGTTACATGAATATTTTATGTTTATAAAATTAATTTTGTGAATTTATTGGGCTTCCGTACGGCACAAATATAAACGTTGACTAAAAACGCGATAGCAGGAAACGCATCGGCAATGAAACGAAAGCGAAAGAGATGCCTGTCATCTTCAGAACCTACATATGACGCTATATTATGCTCCGTAATAAAATTTTAGTGATTACAGTCGAAACCGGATCGAAAAACGGATCAGAAACGGCAAACGAGACATTTTACGCGATTTTTTGCAACCGACGAACGAACACGCAAACAACGACTACCGACCGCATTTTTGGGTATTTTAATTTTTGACGTTAAACGGAGTTCAGGGTTTTGTCAACGGGTTTCGTAGGACTTACGGGCCGCTTAAACGCGGAGATTGAGCTTGTAGACATTGGGCCCAAGCCCAAAACCCACAAGCCTAAACCTACACATAAGATAGTATAGGCTTTCCTATAAAATCTGCACAAGATCTATACAGATCTTTTCAAATCTACAAAATCTTACTATATCCTCACAATATCTCAACAAAATCCCTCACAAAAGATTTACACAATTAATAGAGATATTCTTCCAATGGAAATAGCATTTGACCTGAATATAATATAAAAACACAAAAGAACCTCAATCCTCAAATCTCTATTTAAAAGACCCTCATTGTCTGCACATTTATACACACACAAAAGGGTCTTGCCTCTCTCTCTCTCGATTCCTAAGCAGTGACCACAAAAACCCATCATCCTTTTAAAGGTTGCCTCTCATCTCTCTTGATCTATACATTCAAAACCCAGAGAAATTATACTTCTCAAACACACATTAGTAATTAATGTGACAAATCGAAATTTAGAACCTTTCGTTGTATGCTTGAACGATTAGTGACTAATTGATTTGATGAATTAATGAATGATTTATGTGAACTTATATGGCTATGTTTGTGATCGTATGTATGCGAGTATGTCTAGGAACCGAAACAACAAGGACCCGACTCGAGACCATGTGGTCTCGAGTAAACATCACACCACTCATGGGCCGGTTGGGCCACACATACACACTTAGCCTATTTCGAAACCCATTAGGGTGCACTAAGTGAATCAAGTATAAAACCTTTAGTGATGATAGTCTTGACATTCTTTGGACAATCCACTCATACTCTCCAACACACACACTCTCCACTCTCTCACACTAAAACCCTAAACTCTAAACATCATACTTCTCCTCCTTCTTCTCGGATCCAACCAACCGACCACCAAAGGGATTCTCGGATTTTGCTTGTTCACACCAAACAAAGCTTCATCTTTCACCACCTCACAACCGGTTAGTGTTTTTGATGTTGGTTAGTGATTTTATGATGGTTGTTGTGTTAAATGATAGCATGAATGGTAGGATTTAACTAGTGTAGTTGTATGCTTGATGATGGTTGTGAACCGAATGTGTATGATGTATATGATGATGCTTGGTTAACATACTTTGATTTCGGATATGTGGCTTAATGAACACACAATATTTTATGTCTAAGTATGATTCAAACCATGGAGTGTTGATGTTCATAAAAACCGGCTTGCATAGGTGTAGTACCATGTTAATGAGATTAGTGTAGAGTTGATTTTGATATGTTATGTGATGATTTGAAACTATGAGATGAATATGTTCAAGAATTGATTGTTGTTCATGACTTTGTTAGACTTAGGTTCATATGAATGATGATGAACTACTTGAATGTGTGAAGAACATGATGAATGTAGGAAGAACTAGTTGAATATCATATGAACATGCTTGAATATTTGAATTCTGATATGTTTGATCCAAAATGGTAATTTGTTAGACAGATAAACATGTTTATGAGAGTGGTACAGACTGTTTCATGAAATCATATTCTCATTGGATAGTACACTGTTCCGAATCAGCTTATGTCCACTCGAAACCGCCAATTGCGACTCGAAACCATGCATGATGAGTCGAAATCGCCCAGTTGCGACATCGGTTGCGAGTCGCAAACACCCGGTTGCGACTCGAAACCACACATGATCAGCACACCAACCTTGTGACTCGAAACCACTGTTGCGAGTCCGGTTGCGACTCGTAACCAAAACAGCACGAACCGAAACCACGATTGCGACTCCGGTTGCGAGTCGCAAACGCCTGGTTGCGACTCGAGACTATACACGCTGTTTGGGCTTTCACCTCAATTCGGACTTAGTTGATTTGGGCCGGACTCTTGGGCCTAGTGTACAGACCTGATATATTACTGTTGAATGTGAATGTCGATGAACTGCCATGATTAAACGTGTAACCCATACGTGCACTACTTGAATGCGAACCTGATTGTATGATACAACTATGATAGGACGTGAGTAGCCACAACATTGCTTGTTTGACCTTTCTGTGTTTCTACCGAGCAAACCAAGGTGAGTTCACACCCTCTACAAAGCATGGGATTCCCTGGGTTGGGAATGGGGTTAAGGAACTGGGTTCCTCGTCCTCCTTGGGTAGGACAGTAAAGGTTCAGGAATGTAATTCCTCGTCCTCACGGACAGATAACTCGTACTAGACCAAAACTCTATCACGAAGTCCCTCATCTTTGTATCGACTTAATCGCCGAGGCCAATGGCGAGCGGGTCATTAGTTAGATAGCGCTATTTAGGTTTGACAAACCTCACACCGTGCCGCAGAGGACGGGCGTGAACTAATGGACTACTGGCACGTCAATGATGATAGACATTGACAGTTCAGGGCACATAAACATGACTACAGTCAGCAGTCGATATGGTAACGAGTCTAGTGTATACATGGGGTAGCCCCCACGGCCGAAATGCCAGATAACTAACACGGGGTAGCCCCCACGGCTGGATAGCCAGAGTAACCGGGAATAAACAAGTCACGTTTTTAACTATGGGGTAACCCCCACGGCAGGATTCCAGCTAAAGGAAACTATTTTCGAAACAACTTAAAACGAACACCCAACCGTGAACTCACTCAACTTGTTGTTGACTCGTTACTACATGCTTTGCAGGTCCTTAGGTTCTTAAGCTGGAGCTTGCATGGAGGAGGATCGTTGTGGGACATGGACGACTGTGTGCCATGTTAAACTTTGAAACAATGAAACTTATGTTTTGATTTAAGACTTATGCTTCCGCTTGCAACTTAACTATGTTTTGTTTGAACACCAATTGTATTGGTTGGATTTTATAACTACTTATATGCTTGTTCAATATGATTGGTGGCTGGATCCTGGTCAGTCACGCCTCCAAGCGGTAGTACTCCGCAGGTGGATTTTGGGGGTGTGACAGATTGGTATCAGAGCCATTGGTTATAGAGAACTTGGTTTTAATAAAGGGAAAAACGTTTTTGTTAAACCCAGACTATAACCTGTACAGTGCTCAACGATCCACAACGATGCTCCACTCCGCACGCAAGGCTCGACATTTTAGGTAATATGATCTGTGTATATGTTGCCTACTTGATAGTTACGTAGTACAATGCTCATGGTATGCTTGATTAGTATAACTGCTGTTGTTTGAACACGTGCGTACTTGCTCTATCCTATCATCGCACTTTCGCGAACCCCTCTCACTCACGTTCTTCTTGATGTGAAGATCATGTCTGGACGCGTTAACCTAACACAAGCCCAGTTGACGGCTCTGATCAACGAACGAGTTGCCGCAGCACTTGCAGCTGCACACGCAGGAGGTATATCCTGCAGTCCGAGCTCATTCTAGGATCTTTAGGATCCTACTCTCGTGAACCAACCTTTGTGTTAAACTCTGTCTTTTCTTTCACCTACGATAGGTCATCATGTTCAGCCACCCGTGTGCACTTTTAAGACTTTCATGGACTGCCGACCAACTACTTTTAGCGGCACTGAAGGAGCAGTAGGTCTCCTACACTGGTTTGAGAAGCTGGAATCTGTGTTCGAAATGTGCGAATGCCCTGAGGCGCGCAGGGTGAAGTATGCTACTGGTACTCACATGGTGGAACGCTCAGGTTCAGATGCTAGGGTTGGTTGCTGCCAACGCCACCCCATGGGAAACTTTTAAGGAAATGATCAAGGAAGAATACTGCAGCCGTGATGAGATTCACAAACTCGAGGTGGAGTTCTTCAACCTCAAGATGACGGGGTCCGAAATTGAAGCTTATGTGAAAAGATCGAACGAATTGGCAATTCTGTGCCCTACTATGGTGGATCCTCCCATCAAACGCATCGAACTGTTTCTTCAGGGCTTAGTGCCGGAAATCCAAAGTCATGTGACTTCAGCGAACCTCGCCACCTACCAGCAAACCGTTCAGTTGGCTCACCGTCTCACGGATCAGGCGGTGGAGCAGAACAATTTACCAAAACGCATAGGCGCTGCAACTACTTCTGGTACCTCTGGTGACAATAAACGAAAATGGGATGGAACTTCGAGTAAGGGTTCGACTTCAGTTCAGTCCCAGTCTCAGCAGAGAAAGACTGAGGACTACAAGAGCCCTAATCAGCAATCGTCTGGTGGTGGAAACAAAGGAAATCATCCCAAATGCAATCGCTGCAGCCTGCACCACAGCGGACCATGCACCAGGGGCAACTGTCATCGGTGCAACAAGCCTGGTCATGCTGCAAAGGATTGCAGGAGCTTATACCCCGCCAATCAGAATCGTCAGCAAGCTCAACAGAACCAGCGCCAGCAACAGCCACAGGGTGATAACAAAGGGTGCTTTCAGTGTGGAGCTGAGGGCCACTTCAAGAGAGATTGTCCCCAACTGAACAGGAACCAGAACAACAACAACAACAACAATAACAACAATCAGGGGAACGGTAACAATGGGAACAACAACAACAATGGCGCCAGGGGGCGGATGTTTGTGATCGGCCAAGGTGAAGCAAGGAACGACCCCAATGTTGTGGCGGGTAAGTTCCTTCTCGACGACTTTTATGTTTCAGTTTTATTTGATTCGGGTGCCGATACTAGCTACGTGTCACTAGAAGTTAGTCGAATGCTTAAGCGTATTCCAACCCCTTTGAACAACAAGCACACCGTAGAGCTAGCAAATGGTAAGAGTTTAGAAGCCACACACCTAGTCAGGGGTTGTAAACTTACTCTCGCTGACCAGACCTTCTCTATCGATCTCATTCCTATTGTCTTGGGTAGTTTCGACGTTGTCATTGGGATGGATTGGTTATCCCAACACCGAGCAGAGATTCTTTGCAACGAGAAGGTTGTCCGTATTCCAGGTCCCGATGGTGAACCCCTCATGATTCATGGCGACAAGAGGAGTGCTGTTGAGAACGTCATTTCTCTCCTTAAGGCCCAAAAGTACTTGCGAAAGGGCCACACCGCCATTTTGGCTCTTATTACTGACACCACGGAGAAAGAGAAGAGGATAGAAGATTTTCCAGTTGTACGCGATTATCCAGAGGTATTTCCTGAGGAATTACCTGGTCTTCCGCCTCATCGCCAAGTTGAGTTTCAGATTGAACTAGCTCCTGGAGCTGCGCCTATAGCTCGTGCACCTTATCGATTGGCTCCATCAGAGTTGAAAGAACTCTCCACGCAACTACAAGAGCTCCTGGATAAGGGTTTTATTCGTCCTAGCTCATCGCCCTGGGGAGCTCCAGTACTATTTGTGAAGAAGAAAGACGGTACTTTCAGAATGTGCATCGACTACCGGGAACTCAACAAGGTGACGGTGAAGAACCGTTATCCCCTACCGCGTATCGACGACTTGTTCGACTAGCTGCAAGGGTCGAGCTACTATTCGAAGATTGATTTGAGATCGGGTTATCACCAGCTGAGAGTCCGGGAAGAGGACGTCTCTAAAACAGCTTTCAGAACTCGATACGGGCACTATGAGTTTTTGGTCATGCCTTTTGGGATGACAAATGCACCTGCGGTTTTCATGGACTTGATGAACCGAGTGTGCAAGCCTTACCTGGACAAGTTTGTTATAGTCTTCATCGACGACATCCTGATCTACTCTAAAAGTCGGGAAGAACACGAGCAACATCTGCGACTTATTCTGGAACTCCTTCGAACAGAACAGCTTTATGCAAAGTTCTCGAAATGCGACTTCTGGCTTCGAGAAGTCCATTTCCTAGGCCACGTGGTGAACAAGGATGGGATTCACGTTGATCCATCCAAGATAGACTCGATTAAGAACTGGCCTGCACCTCGTACACCAAAGGAAATTCGCCAATTCTTGGGTTTGGCGGGATACTACCGGAGATTCATAAAGGATTTTTCTAAGATCGCACAGCCTCTCACCTCACTAACGCAGAAGGGCGTTGTTTATCGCTGGGGAAACGCACAGGAGTTGGCATTTCAGCACCTAAAGGATAGACTTTGTAGCGCACCTATCCTTTCCTTGCCGGAAGGCACAGACGACTTTGTGGTTTACTGCGACGCATCAATTCAGGGTCTTGGATGCGTGTTGATGCAACGAGATAAAGTTATAGCCTACGCCTCACGCCAACTCAAGGTTCATGAAAAGAACTACACTACGCACGATTTAGAGCTGGGAGCTGTTGTCTTTGCGCTTAAGTTATGGCGGCATTACCTGTATGGTACCAAGTGCGCGATCTACACTGACCACAGGAGCCTCGAGCACATCTTCAAGCAGAAGGAACTGAATATGCGGCAACGACGATGGGTCGAGTTGCTAAGTGACTACGAGTGCGCAATCAGATATCACCCGGGCAAAGCCAATGTTGTGGCTGACGCCCTTAGTCGAAAGGACACTGCGCCTAAGCGCGTACGAGCTCTACAACTCACGATCCATTCTAGTCTTCCCTCCCAGATACGAGCAGCTCAGATAGAAGCACTGAAACCGGAAAACGTCAGGGCTGAAGCCCTACGCGGGTCAAGGCAGCGATTAGAACAGAAGGAAGACGGTGCTTATTACGTAACGGGACGCGTTTGGGTCCCACTCTATGGCAACCTACGAGAGCTTGTGATGGACGAAGCACACAAGTCTCGCTACTCGGTACATCCGGGGTCGGATAAAATGTACCACGACATCAAGACTACGTACTGGTGGCCTAGCATGAAGGCCCACATAGCGACCTACGTCAGCAAGTGTTTGACTTGTGCAAGGGTCAAATCGGAATACCAGAAACCATCAGGCCTGCTCCAACAACCAGAGATACCTCAATGGAAATGGGAGCAAATTTCCATGGATTTTGTTACTGGTCTACCTAGATCCCAGCGCGGGAACGATACAATTTGGGTGATCGTGGATCGACTCACAAAATCTGCACACTTCTTGGCTATCAAGGAGACGGATAAGTTCTCCACTCTTGCAGAAATTTACCTCAAGGAAGTTGTTTCGAGGCACGGGGTGCCCACCTCTATCATCTCAGATCGAGATGCACGTTTTACTTCAGAGCTGTGGCAAGCAATGCACAAATCATTCGGCTCACGATTAGACATGAGCACAGCGTACCATCCTCAGACGGACGGGCAGTCCGAGCGCACTATTCAAACCTTAGAAGACATGCTTCGTGCATGTGTAATCGACTTTGGCAACCGCTGGGAAAAGCATCTGCCACTTGTGGAATTCTCGTACAATAACAGCTACCACACCAGCATTGGAGCTGCTCCGTTTGAGGCATTGTACGGACGTAAATGCCGGTCTCCTCTTTGCTGGGCAGAGGTGGGAGAAAGTCAGATCACTGGTCCAGAATATGTGGTAGATACAACCGAGCAAATCGCTCAGATACGAAAACGCATGACGGCCGCTCGCGAACGTCAGAAAGTTTACGCCGACATGGGCAGGAAACCACTTGAGCTCCAGGTTGGGGAGCGGGTACTACTCAAAGTTTCACCCTGGAAGGGTGTGGTTCGTTTTGGTAAACGCGGCAAACTAAACCCACGATACGTTGGGCCTTTCGAGGTTATTGAGAAAATAGGCAGGGTGGCCTACAGACTTAACCTACCAGCGGAACTCGGTGCAGTTCACAACGTTTTTCACGTGTCGAATCTGAAGAAGTGTCCATCTGATGAGACCCACGTAGTTCCTTTGAAGGAACTCACTATCGACGAGCAGTTACGATTCGTCGAGGAGCCAGTCGAGATCACGGACCGGGATGTTAAGGTCCTCAAGAGCACTAGAATACCTCTCGTTCGAGTTCGTTGGAACTCACGTCGCGGCCCAGAGTTCACCTGGGAGCGCGAAGATCAGATGAAACAAAAGTATCCCCAACTGTTCGCAAACAGTACACCCACTACTGAGGCCGAAGCTACGGAATTTCGGGACGAAATTCCAGATCAACGGGGGGTGGATGTGACACCCCGGGAAAACCAGGAAAACCATACAACTTAACTAGCTTCCTCAGTGAGTGCCTACCAAATTTCGGGACGAAATTTCTTTCAACTTGGGGATGATGTGACAAATCAAAATTTAGAACCTTTCGTTGTATGCTTGAACGATTAGTGACTAATTGATTTGATGAATTAATGAATGATTTATGTGAACTTATATGGCTATGTTTGTGATCGTATGTATGCGAGTATGTCTAGGAACCGAAACAACAAGGACCCGACTCGAGACCATGTGGTCTCGAGTAAACATCACACCACTCATGGGCCGGTTGGGCCACACATACACACTTAGCCTATTTCGAAACCCATTAGGGTGCACTAAGTGAATCAAGTATAAAACCTTTAGTGATGATAGTCTTGACATTCTTTGGACAATCCACTCATACTCTCCAACACACACACTCTCCACTCTCTCACACTAAAACCCTAAACTCTAAACATCATACTTCTCCTCCTTCTTCTCGGATCCAACCAACCGACCACCAAAGGGATTCTCGGATTTTGCTTGTTCACACCAAACAAAGCTTCATCTTTCACCACCTCACAACCGGTTAGTGTTTTTGATGTTGGTTAGTGATTTTATGATGGTTGTTGTGTTAAATGATAGCATGAATGGTAGGATTTAACTAGTGTAGTTGTATGCTTGATGATGGTTGTGAACCGAATGTGTATGATGTATATGATGATGCTTGGTTAACATACTTTGATTTCGGATATGTGGCTTAATGAACACACAATATTTTATGTCTAAGTATGATTCAAACCATGGAGTGTTGATGTTCATAAAAACCGGCTTGCATAGGTGTAGTACCATGTTAATGAGATTAGTGTAGAGTTGATTTTGATATGTTATGTGATGATTTGAAACTATGAGATGAATATGTTCAAGAATTGATTGTTGTTCATGACTTTGTTAGACTTAGGTTCATATGAATGATGATGAACTACTTGAATGTGTGAAGAACATGATGAATGTAGGAAGAACTAGTTGAATATCATATGAACATGCTTGAATATTTGAATTCTGATATGTTTGATCCAAAATGGTAATTTGTTAGACAAATAAACATGTTTATGAGAGTGGTACAGACTGTTTCATGAAATCATATTCTCATTGGATAGTACACTGTTCCGAATCAGCTTATGTCCACTCGAAACCGCCAATTGCGACTCGAAACCATGCATGATGAGTCGAAATCGCCCAGTTGCGACATCGGTTGCGAGTCGCAAACACCCGGTTGCGACTCGAAACCACACATGATCAGCACACCAACCTTGTGACTCGAAACCACTGTTGCGAGTCCGGTTGCGACTCGTAACCAAAACAGCACGAACCGAAACCACGATTGCGACTCCGGTTGCGAGTCGCAAACGCCTGGTTGCGACTCGAGACTATACACGCTGTTTGGGCTTTCACCTCAATTCGGACTTAGTTGATTTGGGCCGGACTCTTGGGCCTAGTGTACAGACCTGATATATTACTGTTGAATGTGAATGTCGATGAACTGCCATGATTAAACGTGTAACCCATACGTGCACTACTTGAATGCGAACCTGATTGTATGATACAACTATGATAGGACGTGAGTAGCCACAACATTGCTTGTTTGACCTTTCTGTGTTTCTACCGAGCAAACCAAGGTGAGTTCACACCCTCTACAAAGCATGGGATTCCCTGGGTTGGGAATGGGGTTAAGGAACTGGGTTCCTCGTCCTCCTTGGGTAGGACAGTAAAGGTTCAGGAATGTAATTCCTCGTCCTCACGGACAGATAACTCGTACTAGACCAAAACTCTATCACGAAGTCCCTCATCTTTGTATCGACTTAACCGCCGAGGCCAATGGCGAGCGGGTCATTAGTTAGATAGCGCTATTTAGGTTTGACAAACCTCACACCGTGCCGCAGAGGACGGGCGTGAACTAATGGACTACTGGCACGTCAATGATGATAGACATTGACAGTTCAGGGCACATAAACATGACTACAGTCAGCAGTCGATATGGTAACGAGTCTAGTGTATACATGGGGTAGCCCCCACGGCCGAAATGCCAGATAACTAACACGGGGTAGCCCCCACGGCTGGATAGCCAGAGTAACCGGGAATAAACAAGTCACGTTTTTAACTATGGGGTAACCCCCACGGCAGGATGCCAGCTAAAGGAAACTGTTTTCGAAACAACTTAAAACGAACACCCAACCGTGAACTCACTCAACTTGTTGTTGACTCATTACTACATGCTTTGCAGGTCCTTAGGTTCTTAAGCTGGAGCTTGCATGGAGGAGGATCGTTGTGGGACATGGACGACTGTGTGCCATGTTAAACTTTGAAACAATGAAACTTTTGTTTTGATTTAAGACTTATGCTTCCGCTTGCAACTTAACTATGTTTTGTTTGAACACCAATTGTATTGGTTGGATTTTATAACTACTTATATGCTTGTTCAATATGATTGGTGGCTGGATCCTGGTCAGTCACGCCTCCAAGCGGTAGTACTCCGCAGGTGGATTTTGGGGGTGTGACAATTAACCCTCTCCTTCATCAGACATACACGCGAGAACCAGTCATCGGTGACACCCCCCCCTCGACAACAGAAATGACTACCACCACCACCGTGCGGTGGTGGTGAGCGACGACAGCGGACAGAAGCGGAGAGAGAGAGAGAGAGGCGATGAGAGAGAGAGAGGCGATGAGAGAGAGACAGCGGAGAAAGAGAACCGGTGGCGCGTGGCGGCGCGTGACGGCGTGGTTTCATGGCGGAGACAGAGAGACGGAGAGGAGGGTTAGAGAGAAAGAAAGACCGCTCAGGAGAGAGAGATCGGAGACTCGGACCGGCGGTCCTTGTCTCAGTCCGACGGTCATTATTTCTGTCCGACATGTTTCCGGTTCAATTTTGATTTGGCTCGGGTTCGGTTTCGGGTTCGGTCAACAGAAGTCAACAGCGGTCAAGCGGGTTGACTCGGGTCAAACCGAGTCAACTCAGTCACTCAAGTCAAATCAGACGGGTCCGGGTCAAAACAGTCAAGGTCAGACGTGGCTTCGGGTTTCGATCAACGGTTCGGGTCAGATTTGGAAGCGTTTCGGGTCGACTCGGTCGGACCGAGTCAACTCGGGTCAACTCAGTCAACGGTTCGACGCGAATAGCGGTAAAGTTTTAACGACGCGAATCATTACGTTATTTTTATAAATCTATTTAGTTTCGTGATAACGAGCTTGAACCGATTGATTATAGTTACGTTTGATATATTTGACAAAATCATACATATATTGAGTGAATCTTGTTTGAATTTTGAAAAATGACAACTTGTGTTGTCGAGGTGACCAAAAACAGAGGAAACTCTGCCAATTTTTTGAGAAAAATTCGTAAACACGACACGTATTATAGTTTTAAATACGACACTTAATGGAATTCGAGTCTATAATATTTCAAACCTTGATATTTCCAAACGCTTTTACAAATGAATATAATGTTATATTTATTTCGAACGTCGTTAATTCGTATCCTTTTACAAAATAAATATAGATTATATATTTATTTCGAATATCAAACAACACGACTTTGTTGTATAAAATAAATATAGTTGTATATTTATTTCAAACACGCGGAATCTTTTATAAAATAAATATAACTTTTTATATTTATTTCGAACGCCTAAACGGCATATACGTATATTTTTGGCAAATATACACAAGACGTGAAATATATAATACAAGTTATTATATATTATTTTCATACGAAACGCGATATACGATACGAGTTTGTTATATGATATTTTCATAGAAATATTCTTTTATACACGTATGACTACTCGAGACGGCTAACACACTTACAACGATATATTTATATATTTTTATATAAATATTTATTCATTTTAAGTCTCTCGGAAACTAAGTCTTTTTCAAGACTTATTAAACTGCTACTGACATTAAACGAGACTTAACACGTATAACTTAATCTTTTCCATTAAGTTAACAACTTACCGTTGAATCGTTCGATTAACGATTCGGTAGAGCTCGGTGACACGTAGACTAGTTACCGCTTTTATTTAGAAACTTATTAGATATTCCGTGTTAGGAATATTGTAGAATGCACGCTAGCGAGTCTCACTTTGGAAACGACATCACAGAGTCGTAATTAGCTAGCTTTGCACATGGAAATTCAGGTGAGTTCATAACCCCCACTTTTTACTGTTTACATTTTTTTTTGTAAATGTTTTCGGGGTGGAAAGACATGCACGTTTTGCAAAAACATACAAAGTTCTGAACAAATGCAAAACTCGTATTTCTAAATCATATTACGAAGTGATTTCTCGAGGAACTCAAATGATTTACGAAAGGTTTATACTAAACATACCGGTTTTCAAACAAGCGTATCTTTCGGAATATGCATACCCACGAATTCTAGTTTTCTAAACTACGGGAAAATACAAGAAGCACTCTTGGTGAGAACGAGTACCAAGTATGATGCGTTTTGAGGAAGGATCAGTCTTAGAGACTGAGGGAGGATCAGTCTTAGAGACTGGGGTAAAGTACATGTACAATGATTACATACATTTTTATACATGGTATGGTTAGCTTAAGGAGGGTTAGAACGTACAGATCATGTGAGTGGGTAGGCGCAACTTGGGATCATTAATCCTCATTGTAGGACCGAGGGACAGGAGCGGTAGATCTATCTGGGTGTAGCGAGCCCAGCCCCCAGGCCAAACAGAACGGACCTCGGGGTGACTTTGTGCCCGACGCATAAATTTGCTAGGTTTGAGTCTTCCTACTTGCACTTCACACATATCAATGGCCTTGCAAACCATTGGTGATCTCTTTATTTCCTTATTGCTACATACCAGGGATTTTATACTTACGGAAAATACTTGTTCATGCAAATTAAATACCATGTTTTATACAAAATTCAAAGCACAGGATCATGCGGGTATGGGGTCAAAGTCAGGGTGGGCATTGACGGTTATGCGAACATTACAAATACATGGTTTTTATGAACATACTGTGTTACAAACACAACGTTTCCATATAACTTGGCAAGAAAATGACTTTTGATTCGTTTTCTCAATACTATTTCTAAAACCGGTTACTCCAAAGATTTATTTCAAATCTTTCACAACTCAAAAGATTTATTTCAAATCTTTTACAAACAAACTATGAACTCGCTCAACTTTATGTTGATTTTTCGCATGTTTCTTTCTCAGGTTACTTTTCAGAAATTATGGAACGGTTGGAATAGGAGAACCATTGGAGACTCGAGTACTTAGTGGGCGTTCAATTTCTAGAAAGTCTTTGCTTTTGCTTCCGCTGTGCAATGAAGATACCAGTCCAGTCACGCCAGCTCTGATAGTTTCAAATGGTATTTATGAATTGGTTCATAATAATACATCATTTGATAGTTAAATGTACCTAGAAATCACCAAGAAACTCAAAATGGATTTGAGTGAGACCTATCTTTGGCATTATCGCCTTGGTCATATAAACAGAAGTCGCATGTAAACACTTTGAAAGAATGATCTTTTGGAAACAAATGAAGTTGGTTCATTTGATACATGTGAATCTTATTTACAAGGTAAAATGACTAAGGAACCCTTTAGTGGAAAAAGGGCAAAAGATTTATTAGGTATCATACATTTTGATGTATGTGATCCTTTTAAGCCAATGACTAGGAATGGTGAAAGTTATTTCATTAATTTTACCGACAACTATAGTAGTTATGGTTATGTGTACTTGCTGAGACACAAAGTTGAAGTTTTGAAATGTTCAAAGCCTTCAAAAGGTGAAGTTCAACATCAACTCAATTAAAGTTCTTCGTTCCGATAGAGGAGGTATCGAACTCTATTTGGATATGGTTTGATCTATGATGGCTAGGAGCGCATTATCTCTATCATTTGGGGTTACGCTTTGCTCTCCACGGCCCGTATGGCCCCAACCAAGAAAGTGGATACGACATCTTTTGAAATATGGCATGGAAGGGTTCCATCATTATCATATTTAAAAGTATGGGGTTATGAAGTTTATATTAAGCTACACACCTCTAACAAATTAGAAGTACGATCCACTAAGTGTATCTTTGTAGGATATCCTAAAGATGGTATAGGATATTAATTCTACTATCCAGCAGAGCAAAAGGCATTTGTTTCTCGAAAGGCTGAGTTCTTGGAAGCTAAGTTCCTTGTGGAAGGAATTAGTAGAACTGTGGAACTTGATAAGGATCGAGAACCACAAGCCGATACACGTTTGGTTAATACTAGCACTCAACAAGAGGTTGTTAAAAACGATCAAGTGGTTGATCAATACACACAAAACGTTCGCAGATCTGGTAGAATTAGTAGTCCACCTAAAAGATATGGATCTTTCTTGGATGGATGCTACGTGGTAGATTCGGGTGAACATACCACATACCATGATGCAATGTCAAAATCCGATTATGACAAATTGCTTGAAGCCATGAACGTAGAGATGCA
The DNA here is from genome assembly GCA_030545235.1 of Helianthus tuberosus. Taxonomy (NCBI): domain Eukaryota; kingdom Viridiplantae; phylum Streptophyta; class Magnoliopsida; order Asterales; family Asteraceae; genus Helianthus; species Helianthus tuberosus. The sequence goes on from CM060393.1 coordinate 146,533,132, forward strand.
ATCCATGTATGACAACTCAGTATGGAAATTGGTTGTAGCACCTCTTAATTCCAAAGTGGTTGGAAGTAAGTGGGTTTTCAGGAAGAAAACCGATATGCATGGTAACTTGGATACTTGTAAAGTGAGACTTGTAGCAAAAGGTTTCACTCAAACTCAAGAGCTTGATTATGATGAGACCTTTTCGCCTGTGGTGATGCTAAAGTCAATAAGGATATTATTTGCCATACCTGCATAATATGATTATGAGATTTGGCAAATGGATGACAAAACGGCTTTCCTTAATAGATATCTTGAAGAAGATGTCTATATGGTTCAGCCTGAAGGTTTTGTCGATCCAAAACATCCTAACAAAGTATGCAAGTTAAAGAAATCAATCTGTGGATTGAAACAAGCATCGAGAAGTTGGAATCACCGTTTTGATGAAGAGATTAGGGAATATGGATTCATCAAGAACGTTGATAAAGCTTGTGTTTTAAGAAGGCTAGTGGGAGCATCATCACTTTCTTAGTATTGTATGTCGATGACATTCTACTATTTGGAAATGACATTCCAACCATGGAAGGTGTAAAAACCTAGCTTGGAAGTAGTTTTTCCATTAAGGATCATGGTGAAGTCGCCTATATTTTGGGAATAAAGATCTATATGGATAGATCAAGGCGCTTGATAGGTTTAAACCAAAGTGCATACATTGACAAAGTCTTGAAAAGGTTCAAGATAGAGAACTCTATGAAAGGTTTGGTACCTATTCAAAGAGGGGACAATATTGAGTGCGTCTCAATGTCCAAGCTCAAAGGATGACCAGGAAAGAATGAAAGGAATCCCATATACGTCAGCTATATGATTCATTATGTACGTAATGATATGCACTAGACCGGACAAGTTATGCGCTTTAAGCATAACGAGAAGATACCAGCGAGTAACGGTCATTGGGTGACTGTTATAAATATATTGAAATACCTCAGAAAGACTAACGATATATTTCTAATATATGGATCTGGTGAAGAAGAACTCGTTGTAAAGGGTTACATGGATACGAGTTTCCAAAATGATCAAGATGGTTCTCAATCACAATCAGGGTAACATTGTCCACTACAGAATCAGAATACATCGCCGCTTCATTGATTGAGATAATTCATATGAAGTTGCCACTTGAATTATTGCCAATCTAGGGGTAGTCCATACCATTCAGGACCCCTAGAGATCTTTGTGATAACGAAGGTGCGATTGCTTAAATCATGGAACCTCGTGTACATCGAAAGACTAGGCACATTGAGCGGAATTTCAACTACATAAGGGATGAAGTTGAAAAAGGAAAAGATATGTATTCGCAAAGTTCACACTGATCAAAATATTGCGGATCCACTCACGAATCTCCTTGAACGGGCAAAGCATGAAGGGTCATACTTGTGCCTAAGGACTTCGATATTCTAGTGATTGGATTTGATCTATTTTGTATTTGGATATTGGAACAATTGTTATTATAACTCTTTATGGTATGTTGAGTTATGTTCCATTTTAGCATGTTTAAATCCGTGAATAAGTTATTTATTCTAAATGTCCGTAGTCGAACATACTTGTGGGAACAAATATGAATGTAAGACTATTATGAATTTGGATTGGTGGATATTCATTCGGTATGAATATAGAGCAAAATGTTGCTGCCAAGGTTCATAGATATTTGTGGGATACAAATATTGGACTGACTCGCTCTCAAATATTACTGCATGGAATCATCTGTGATTGATCATAAGTAAATTTGAGTAAAGGAGAATATCATAGTATCCTCAGACCTGAGATACATATTGGGTCTTGATATTCACCAAATATTGTACCTTGACTTTTTACTTCGCTGTTAGTAATATGACAGTACATAAGGCTAAGCTCAGGTGTGGTACAAGGTGATTGTGAGAGACGTATGTAGTCAAGATGGGATTTGTTCCTCTTATTCGTTGATAGTAAGATGTCTAAGGCCTGCTAAAGTTAAATCAACAGAGAGTGATCACTCTATGTCTCTGGATTTAACATGACATCTGTAACGAAAGGATAAATGATAGATTCACCTAAATCATTTTCAAGTAAGGGACTTGAAGGGGATGATGTTATTGAACGGGACATATAGTCATACGTATTAGGGGTAATAAACCGTAGTTAGGCGTTATTTACTACTTGCATCAATCTTCTATGTATCTTGTGCAAGTGGGAGATTGCTGGACTCTGTATGCCCAAGACACATATTAAATTGATGTGGCTAGTACGTTATGATCCAAGTCGAGTCATACCCAAATACAAGCTAGACAAACACTTAGAATATTTATTTGTGATATGATCAAACAAATAAATATTAACACTTACAATATTTAGAAATTGGTTTTCTAAATAATTGCACTTGACAAACTAATAAATTATATGGATAATTTATTTTGAGAAAGTATTTTATTTTGTTATTTAATGGGTTAAATAACTTAATAAAAGTTGTATAGAGTCTTATAACATGTGATGTTATAATTTTATAAAAGTTATAAGATTAGTAAAGAATTAAATTATTTTTTTTATAAAAGAAATTATTTTTTTATAAAATAAAGGGTGCCCCCCCCCCCTTGGTGTTCTTCCCTAAAAGTTTTGGCCAATCACAAACCATGCATTTGCATGTGTTAGTGGCAACTTGGTTGGGCAAGAGAATGGTCCAATTAAATTACATGCAAGGTGCATGGTTAGATGCACTCCTATTGGTCAAATGGGTGGCTCTTTCTCTCTCCTTGTTTATATAATTTTGTATGACAAAATTAGTAAAGCATGAATGAACTTGAAAACTAGAGAATACTTGTAGAGATGCTCCCAAAATCGGCCAACATAGAGCAAGTTTTAGATGATGAAATTCAAGTGTAAGACTTGAATTTACTCTCTAAAATCGGGTCATGTATGGTTGATCAAGAGGGGTTTTTCAAGTTGATAAATCAAGTGCAAGAACTCCATAAACTCCCCTCACATTTTCGGCCATGGTGGTTGATCAAGATGGAATTTTAGTGAGTTCATAAGTGTAGAAATCCTAGCTAAACATAAGGTGTTTGTTGGAAGGCTTGGGGTATACAAGCTTGAGGTCCTCTACACTTGAAGGCAACCGTTCAAGAAGCATCATCATCTTCATATCCTTTACTCCTTGGAAGGTAGTATTCTAAACACTCTATGGTTGTGTTTTGATTTTTGATAGGATGCATGTTCGTATATGGATCCGGGTATTGGGTTTTTCATATAAAATGGGTTTTATATCTTGATAGTAAACATGTTTTAAATAAATGTTTCCACTGCGTTTTTATTTTATATGGATAAAATACTTTTATAAACATGTGAAAAACCCATCAATTCATGGATCTCATGAATCGCGTTTGTAAGCCGTACCAAGACAAGTTTGTCATTGTCTTCATTGATGATATTCTTATTTATTCAAAGAGTCAAGCCGATCATGAAAGACATCTCCGGTGTATCCTCAAACTTCTGCAGCAAGAGAAGCTCTACGCCAAGTTTTCCAAATGTGAGTTTTGGCTTCGTGAAGTCCAATTTCTTGGACATGTGGTAAGTGAGCGTGGTATCCAGGTGGATCCCGCTAAAATTGAAGCGATTATGAATTGGCAAGCACCAAAAACACCTACGGAAATCCGCAGCTTCTTAGGTCTAGCAGGATACTACAGACGTTTCATTGAAAACTTTTCAAGGATTGCTGCACCTCTAACATCGTTAACACGCAACAATGTCAAGTTCGACTGGGGTCCCAAGCAACAAGAATATTTTGAGAACCTCAAGTAGAAATTAAGCAATGCTCCTATGTTGACATTCCTAGAAGGGATTGAAGAGTTTATTGTGTACTGGGACGCATCGCACAAAGGTTTGGGTTGTGTGCTCATGCAGAGAGGCAATGTCATTGCCTATGCTTCACGTCAACTGAAGGTGCACGAGAAGAATTACACCACTCATGATTTGGAATTGGGTGCCGTTGTATTTGCACTAAAGCTTTGGAGGCATTATTTATATGGAACCAAATGCATGATCAATTCTGATCATAAGAGCCTTCAGCACCTGTTTAATCAGAAAGACCTTAACATGAGACAACGTCGTTGGATGGAAACGTTAAACGATTATGATTGTGAGATACGCTATCATCCAGGAAAAGTGAATGTAGTCGCAGATGCTTTGAGCAGGAAGGAAAGGATCAAACCTATTAGGATCAATGCCAAAAGCATTGAACTAAAGAACAACTTGAATGAAAGGTTCTTAGCCGCTCAAAAGGAAGCTGTATTAGAAACCAACTATCCTAATGAAAAGTTAGGCGTAACTGCTGATCAATTATCATATGGTAAAGATGGAATCCTTATATTGAATGGTCGAATCTGGGTTCCAATTCATAGAAGACTTAGAGATGTGATTCTTCAAGAAGCTCATAGTTCAAAATATTCAGTCCATCCAGGCAGTGATAAGATGTACCAGGATTTAAAGGCAAATTATTGGTGGATAGGTTTGAAGAAATCTATAGCCACTTATGTGGCTAAATGTCTGACGTGCGCACAGGTTAAAGCCAAGCATCAAAAGCCGTCAGGGTTGCTACAACAACCTGAACTTCCCACTTGGAAATGGGAAATGGTGACTATGGATTTTATCACCAAGTTACCAAAGACAAAACGGGGGAATGATATGATTTGGGTTATAGTCAACATGCTGACCAAGTCAGCTCACTTCTTGCCTATTAAAGAAACACACAACTCCGACAAGCTAGCTCAGTTATACGTGGATGAGATAGTATCCCTCCATGGAGTTCCAGTATCTATTATCTCTGATAGGGATACTAGACACACATCTCATTTTTGGAAAAGCTTTCAGCAATCCCTAGGCACTCATCTAAATTTCAGCAGTGCTTATCATCCTCAAATAGATGGCCAAAGCGAGCGTACGATTCAAATGCTTGAAGATATGCTCAGGGCTTGTGTTATTGATTTGGGTGGAAGTTGGGATGACCATCTTCCTCTGATTAAATTTTCGTACAATAATAGTTATCATTCAAGCATTCAAGCAGCGCCTTTTGAGGCCTTATACGGAAGGAAGTGCAGAATGCCAGTTTGTTGGGCGGAGGTTGGAGAAACCCAACTGTCAGGACCTGATATAGTCCTCGAGATGACGAATAAGATTGTCCAAATCCGTGATCGTCTGAAAGCTGCCAGGGATAGGCAGAAAAGTTATGCTGATATGAGGTGCAAACCTCTAAAATTCGAAGTTGGTGATAAAGTGCTACTCAAGGTGTCACCTTGGAAGGGGGTGATGCGTTTTGGCAAAAAGGGCAAGCTGAGCCCAAGATACATAGGACCATTCGAGATAATCGAATGTGTCGGAACTATAGCCTATAAGCTGGATCTACCCGAAGAACTCAGTGGGATACATAATGTATTCCACATCTGCAATTTAAAGAAATGTCTAGCCGATGAATCGTTAGCAATGTCTCATAAGGACGTGCAGATTGACGAAAGCTTGAAGTTCATTGAAAACCCTTTGTCGATCGAGGATCGACAGGTTAAAAAGCTTCGAAGAAAGCATGTACCAATCGTAAAAGTGAAATGGGATGCCCGTAGAGGCCCAGAATACACGTGGGAGGTTGAATCCACGATGAAATAGAAATACCCTCATTTATTTTAGTAAATCTCGAGGTCAAGATTTCTTTTAAGGGGATGAGGATGTAACACCTCGGAAAAATCATGTCCAATGTAGTAACGACACGTGGCATGGACTTTAAGCGTGTAATGAATTGATTTCGAGGGACTAAAGCTGACAAACGGAGAAAGTATATATGTGAAAGGATCCAAAGTGTCAACATTTGAAAATTTTTCCTTTCAACGACCCTGCACGATGTTCATGCCCTTAAACGAATAAATTGTGAAACGTATGAAGCCGTTTGTGAAAGAAAGTGATTGTTTACAAGACGCGATGGTTAAATGTGTCAACATGTTAAATTAATACCTCTGAGTGACCTTTTAATGATCCCAGAGCTTTGTAACAATTAATTATACTCCCTAGAATAAGTGACGAAAATTTCACAAGGTTTCGATATCGTTTGAGATAAATACGTTAACTTTCGTAATTAAAGGGTTAAAAGCGTCAATGAGGCACAACTTGTGTTTTCGGTTATCGTTTAACGAAACCGGACCTAACGATGTTTGGTTATATCTTATGGATCATCAAAATATAAATTTTATGGATTAAATGTGCTTGAAATGAAAATTATTACGTTTTAAAAGGTCCAGGGGTAAAACTGTCAAGTTTTAAACAAGTTTGGCTGGTAATCCACATGGTGGCGTCGCGCCACACCCTCACCCTTCAGCTGCCGTGCGACGCGACGGCGTGATCTAATTAGAAAACATGCACAGGTGCAGGTTCTGCACCTTTCTTCTCCAAAACAGCCATGCACTCACAAGAACTCGATACTAGGGACTATTTGACGGTATTATAAAACCTCTAGACACCTGTATGCATCAGATTTCACTTGGGGGACACCTGCATTGATCCTATTTCACCTCCTTCACTATATAAAGGGCCATGTTAAGAGCTCATTCCTTGCACTTCAAAAATTCTCAAACTTTCAATCTCTAAAGCTTTCAAACTCCTTCTCTGGAGCATCCTGATTTGGAAGGAAGCTCTCTTAGTCTAAATTTTCGTGCTAAGGACTCTTGTAAGTGTTCTTAGCCTCTGTAATTAAGTTTTCATTAGTGTAATGACCGAAAGTCAAAGATATCGTAATTACGCTTTGACTTTGTGATTAATCACTAACGGTCCAGCCATTATTAGAATTGAAAATGGCTATGTGTTGGTAATTATGTAGGTGTTAAACCCTTAAAAGGGTACCTCCTAATTATCACGTTATCTCAGTCAATTGTCGGGTCAAACTACTTAACCGAAAAGTCAAACGAGTCAGTTTTTGCGAAATAACCCATAACTGATAATGTAGAAGATATAAAATACATTTTATCACTTAAAAAACTTGGTAAATAATATAAGAACATGTTTAGGCATGTTCAACCCGGCAATTCTGAGCATTATGCTCGGTTCGCAACCGAAAGTCGCAAAAGTAGACTTTTGCTTTGACTTTCAGTTCTGACCCAATTTAGTTTAGTTTAGATATGCCTTAGGGTTCCTTTGAGACCACATTACATGTTAGTATAACCCTCTGAGATTATACTATATGGTTCCTTAGAAATCTGAATCATTTACATGTTTCCGTTAAATGCTTAAAAGTTGATCATTTTGCCCTTTTGATATAAAAACGAGATTTTTGAAAATGTGAGAGGACAAAAATATTTATTACTGATTTATAAGTATGTCCTAAAAATTTGACATCAGTTTATGGCCTCAAATTAAAGTTATGCAAGATATCGTAAAAATGAAACTTTTTGTTAATTAAATGGCATTTTCAGCATGAGTCATATTTAAACCCAATTTTTGGCACCGAACTTGCTACCCACTGTAATGAAATAATATTTTGGAATTTTTGGAAATTTTTTTCAAATTTTATACTGACCATAACATAGGGTTCTAGTATGAATTCGGTAAATGACGGTAATGCCCTTTTTGTTAATAAAATAAGTTTAACACATGATTTGAATACCAAACCTTTTCCAACTGATATCATATGTTAAATAAAATATTTTAAGCTTTAAAGACTGAACAAAACTTCAGAATTATATAAACGTCTTGAATACCGTCAATTACCGACTTTTACGCTTATTAAGCGCATAGTATTGTTTAAAACCATATTTAACGCCTAAGACTTGTTACCTACTAATTTTATAAATAACTTTTTGTACTTTAACAATAAGTATAAGTCTTGAACTCAGATTTCCAAATTTGACCTTAAAGCTTATGTGAAATGACCAAAATGCCCCTACGGTGCATAGTTTGGCCATAAATGATTAAACACACATATGTATGATATCTTGCTGATATAACAACATAAAATAAATATTTTTACAGAATGTTTGAGACCAGAACCTTAGTTTATGTTTAAACCTCATTTATGAACTTTAAAATTACCAAAATACCCTTTCGGGGCTTAAATTGATTTTCAATTCGTTTTGGGCATAATGGAAGATATCCTACTGATATCACAACATATTTTAAGCATAGTAACTCATGGAACCTATACATGACTCATCTGGTTACCCGTTATGCTTATACGCGTTTGGTACGGTTTATGTAACTAGTTTGCGTGAATTAGGCGAAACGGGTCAAACCTTGTCATTTTTACTTCAAAATCCAGAATGTGTTTAGTTTACCCATTATATACAAGTCTTCATACTTTTCTGGTCTAAATCACATTCCAATCTGGTCATCGCTTAATCTTGCGTTTCGTACCGTAAACTTTCCTTTAAAACTAATCGGTCAAAGTTATAACTTAAATAAGACCCGTTAGGAATCTAATAGGTTATTAAAACCTTTGTTCCAGATTAGGAGCCCAGTAAAAGCTCCCTGCACTTGCTGAATAGAATAAACGACTGAGTTTAATTTACATTTTTAGCTCAGGTAAATACTTTTAACTTATTTTCCCTTATACGGGCTTGGGATACGGTAAATTATTACTGCTTGGTTGGGTATTGAATATTTAATCGATTAGTGGTTAAATCATTGAGATAACCCGTTTTAATCTGTTTTGTTTGATACAAAGTCTTTGGGGTTAATATGATCGTGTCCTAGATATCCTCGGCTCATTCATTTGAAATGGCCACGTCTTAAGCACGGGGTGTAGGCATACACCTGACTGTTGCGTATGAAAAACTGTATCTCACTCGTAAGGAAACTTCTTGTGGGCCTATACTTGTGGTGTGTCTATTAATCTTGTCTCGGTTTCTATATCGGATCCTGAACGTACGACAAACATATAAATCTGTATACAAGATTATTTTTAATAATTGTCCCAAGTTATAAAAGATTTATGCCTTGTGCATCCAAACCAATTTTATAAACACTAATCAAAAGAGTCAGTTTAATTGTATTTACCAGTGTAAACTGACGTATTTTTCAAAAAGATTAAGTGTAGGTACTATACGAAATGGGCTGGAAAATCCTGAGTATTATTAAAGAGTCTTGCAAGCTTTTAATACCTTAAGTCTGTTGAACAATGTTACTTTCTGTTTTAGATCCGCCTGCGGATCCTCTTACAACCATTGTGTAATATTTATGTTACTTTTCAAATTCGGTTTGTAATATTATTTTAGACTTCCGCTGTGCATTAAACTGTGATTAATTATCCATGATGATATCAACTACGTCATGATACTCCTCACCGGGCCCACCGGTAATACGTGGAAATATCTGGGTGTGACATCAGGTTTTGTCGTTACCCACATATCCCCACACATAACCATGGTGATAGTTTGATAACGGGATTTGTCAGATCCTATGGTACCATAACATACTACTGGTCGGCTAGGCTAAAGCTAATGAATGTCATTCGTTATGTAATTACGTCCCAACAAGTTCGCTCACATTATCGAAATCATTATGTTTAATATAAACCATAGTATTCATTTTTTTTTTAAATCGTCTAAAGCATCGAAATCGTTTAACACATAAGAATCACCCCAAAACAATTGAAAACGGAAAAGAGGGGAACTATGTACTCACATTGAATTGCAAAGTATCCTTGATCTAATGAACTAACAATGCTCGGGAAAACCAAGGAAATCAAGTGGTACCTAGTAATCGGATCGCTTTGCTAATAAATCGACACCTAAATCGGGAGATCGGGTAGAATGAGGTCTCATAAACCAAATGAGTATTGGAACTCATGTGATATGGTTTAACAAAGCCTACATTCTAAATCGGAAGTTATCCTAAGTTCTTACGACCCGTTACGACCCATTAAGGTAGCTTATGCTACTTTAACACGTCGTTCGCGCGAATGCGCGTTCGAGACGTCTAACTAGTCCTATGACAAGTATTATATGCCCTAACATGTTTAAATATGTTGCATAATCAGTTTAAGTGACAAAAATTAAGTTGCATATGCTTAAAATTAAATTATGCATGAAAAGGGCATTTTGGTCATTTTCCTAAGGCATATAAACTACCTATCATACAACTAATCAAACTAAGTGACCATAAGGTATAACCTCGGAAGGTTATTCCCTATACAACTATGGTCACAATATATGATTGGTCGGATCCTAACGATCGACCAAACGGGTTGGGTTCGAAAGTCTAAGCGGTTGTCAAGTCCACTTGACTTACGACCCTAAACAAGCACTAGACTAAAAGTGACGAGCTAAACATGTTAAAACATGTTTAACTGTGACAACCCGCACTAAACCAGGTATCCGTACAACTCAATTAATGATTAATTACTACTTGATTACTGTGCTTGTTTGAACTAGCTGATAAACTGCTACCTGCATACTGATACATGCACTTACTTGCATCATACTTTATATGCTGTCACTACATTACTTACATACGGCACCTTAGTGACAAACATGATGCACAAAAAGCACAGTAGCACTAAACGGATACACAGTGAACATGCTGATATGACCAGCATCAGGCAAATATTGCCTCTAAGGCCTGTTAAGAGCCTCATATATTTTGACTACACTGGTAGTGAGTGTAAGGATATAAGGGTTATGGTACCGCGTCTCTAGGAATAAGATACACTGATTCGGATGTGCCAAAAACGTACTTTAAGTACCAAACACAGCACTTTAATAATTAATCCAGCTTCTAGCTGACTAGTAAAGTGCCAGAACATGAGAAAATAACACTAGACACTTTCTAAAGTGTCGGGAAAACAAAATGTGTCACTAAAAATGTTAATAACGACACTTTAAAGCTTTTGTAACACTTTAACGGATTTCTATCCAACCGGACACCCGGACTTTACCCGGGACATGAAAATATTACTATTTTCACTAAATATATTTTTCTGAGCCAGTTAGGGTCTCTGATTACCCTAACACCCGTCATAACACGTTGTACATAACTAACGGAGTTTAACCCTTAACCTAACTTGGTTTATCATAACTAAACACCAACTATTTAGTTGGAATCGGTTAGGGAACCCCCCCCCCCCCATTCGAAACCGTTCCCCACTAGGGGACATACTTAGTACTTGAAAGATTAAAATAATGCAAATGTTTGTTATCAAGATGGCATATTAACTTTTGGTTAATGCACACTAATTTTATCTATAAAACTAAACATAAACACATATGATCATTACACCCTTAACATCACAACCACACTTCTCTCTTGCCCTCCAAGAACTCTCGGCCGAACTCCCCTCACCCACCATCATACTTTCGGTTCTTGTCTTCATCATTCCAAGATCATTCACGCGCTAAGGTTCACGTATTAGGAGCTCTTGTGCACTCGGAACGCGAAGGACCTCCACCGTTAGCTTTTATCCACCTCTTTTTCGTCAAGATTCTTCCCTAGCCCCGAGCTAGAGGTATATTGTTTAAAACTTGTTCTTGAATGTATTTAAAGTGGTTAAAAGGAATATTGTCGGTTAAATATCGAAAACATAAGTTTTGATGCATTAAAGTCTAGTAAAATCACAAAAATGGTGGTTAATAGCATATAACTTGTGTAAAAGTCGTAGGACTTGAAATTTGTGTTTATCTAGACCCGATCTATGATGTGGTAGCTCGGATCTCCGTTTAACCCGACTTTATTAGATCATGTATCTTCACATAAGCTCGTTTTTGACTAAATACAAGGGTTAAAGGCGAAACTCTACCACACAAGATACATGAACTTGTGTGAAAATATTTTACATGTGTAAAAGTGATTTAACCGGTAAAATGGTGTTTAAAACTAGCGGATCTACGTATCCGCAAGTGGTATCTTCAAAGAACCACACATTTAAGAAACCATGTATTTTAAAGAAAGGATCTTACACTAATAAATATGGTTTTATAAACCACAAGTGTGTAAACACTTGTGAAACAAAGAGATCCGACAAAGAAGTAAATTTGTCACTTGCTACTAGAAGTTGTAAAGTCGGATTTCTCTAAATACGAGGTTTTTACAAGATTGAAGTTACTTTATAAAGGGGATTTACACTATAGACTCGGAAAAACTGCTAGTTCATGCGATTATGCAAATTTACATACTTGTCGACTAGTTTGATGTGTCGGAAATTGTTTGATTGAATAAAGAAGTTGTTGAATTGATTTGTTAAAAGAAAATGATACGCTTGAAAGCGTGGCCACCTCCAGTTACAGAGGAAACTCTGGCGAAATTTTCTAAAAACCTGACACTTAGAATTATTTACACGACAAGTGTTAGAACTATTTTTGGACATATTTTCGAAACATAAATTTCGCCAGCACTATATTTTATTAAATATTCGGAGGTGGGGTTTTCACAAAGATTAACGTGATAAAGATATTTGTCACAACACTGTTTATGATTATTTTGTGAAATACATAAATATTATTTTAGAGTGAAAATAATATTTACAAGCGTTAATGATTCCAAAACTTTACGAACGCTTCCACAAACATATAAGTTACACCGGTAATTACATTACCACAGGATTGATAAAACGTAACTTACGCACATGTATTGTATCCCCCATCCTTGGGAAGAAGAATAACTACCAAGTGTATACGGAACATAAACACGAAATAGTTGTCTAACTATTTCCCAAAGACATAAACTGTAAAGCTAAAGCACGGCCGTCCGTCTAATAGAATTAGCACTTGTAGGTCGTTGCACAGCTTACTGTATTGGAGACACTTGGTAGAGACGCGCATTCACTGTGAGTTCATGTCCCCCTTTTCTCTAACTGTTTTCAGTTTACTTAACTGCGGGGGTGAAATACATGTTACTATGATTTACGAGTACTTTACAACGGTATGTTTAACGTAAGGAGGTGTTATACGATCATGTGAGTGGATAGGAACAACATGGGGCCATTAGTCCTCATGGAGGGACCGAGGGACAGGAGCGGTAGATCTATCTGGGTGTAGCGAGCCCAGCCCCCGGCCAAACTAGAAACGGACCGTGGGGTGACTTTGTCCACATACTTTGCCGTGGCGAAATCTGCTAGGTTTGAGTCTCCCTATTTGCACTTCACATATGTCAGTGGCCTTGCAAACCATTGGTGATCACAAGTCCTCTTACACTGCTACATACCACAACTATTTTTATACTCACAAGTGTTTTACATACTCACTTACACATGAACTCGCTCAACATTATTGTTGATTTTTCAACTCACATGTATTTCAGGAAATTAAACGGATCTGGCACGGTATGGGACGTTTTCCGCTGCATATTGTCATGAAGTCATCAGGGTTTAGGGGATGTGTCTCTTACCTGGACAAGACACAGTCCCTAAATCACGTTTATGTTATGTTATAAGTTGTAATGTCTACTGAACAAGGTTATGGTTGTACGTTAAAACAATGATATTGTGTTTGATTTTCAAAACTTAATGGATGACTTGCATGGTTTTTAAATTCATATAGCTTGTTATGGTTAAGCTATGGTATTAAGAAGTCACACCAAAATTTACCACGCTTCCGCAAAGCCAGGGTGTGACAGCTTGGTATCAGAGCTCTGATCATAGCGAACTAGGATTCTTTCTCGAGTCTAGACTATGATCACTAGGGCTCTCACGAAAACATTTTTCTGCATACCACTTAAGTCCAGATCCACAACTTTTTACAAACAAATGTTGAGCACATTTTACTAAATATAGGCTCAGCTTGGAGGGCTGAGGATCGATCTGGAGGATCGAGATGGTCAAGGTAGTTGAGCACGTTGGTTTGTTATAGGATCGATCTGGAGGATCGAGATGGTCAAGGTAGTTGAGCACGTTGGTTTGTTATAGGATCGATCTGGAGGATCGAGATGATCAAGGTAGTTGAGCACGTTGGTTTGTTAAAGGATCGATCTGGAGGATCGAGGTTTGGTTTAAGTGAAGGATAGAGCAGTCTTGTAGACTGGATGGTATTGGCTAAGTAAGACTAGGAGGATTATGTGATGCCTTACTTGATGACTTATGTGATTACTTGATTTATGATTGACTACTTGTGCATATTTGTGTATATGTTACAGACACATGGATTCTGCAGACACTGGTGGTTCAGGCACCACAGGCCCGAGGCCTATCGTTTCAGACGACATTGAGTCATCGGAGCACGAGGTTTATACGTCAGACTTCACCAGCACGGATGATGATGACTTTCAGCCATTCGCCTTACCCGACGGCGTTGATGAGCTCCCAGTTGACCTTCCAGCCGGGGATCTACCACTCGTTGTGATCCCTGCTCCAGTACCCCTTGCATCATACCCTGTTTTACCCGTCGACGACGAGGAGGACGACGTCGATATGTTTGAGGAGGAGCCTTTGGAGGATGCTCAGGGCGAGGCCCTACCTGCTGTTGCTCCCTTACTGATCGCAGATGCTCCGGCTGCGGAGTCACCTGCACATTCCCCAGTCGCGGACTCCCTTGAGTCTGTGGCTTCTGTACCCACACATGCTCATAGTGCGCAGCACTTCTCCCATGGGTCCGATTCTGACTAGGCTTTTTCTGTTGCTTCCATACCTGGACTTGTTTTTGACCATGACGACGAGGGGGATTCAGACCCCGTGTTTCCACCAGGATTTGATCCTGACCGTGATTTAGAGTTTGTCCCGATGGACGAGTTGATGGAGGATCCAGCAGATCCTATTGACCCTTTTGATCCGATTGATCCCGATTTTGATTTTGACATGGCGTTTGATGACTTGGAGCCTGCCATTGCTCCTGAGCAGGCAGCTGCCCTTGACCCTTTACCAGAGCATGACCCTGTGCATGCTGATGTACCTTTTGAGCCCATTGCTGATGATCACCACATAGATGTTCCTGTCGATCCCATTGGTCCCTTACCCATTGTTGCTGTACCAGTTGACCCCCCTTTCGAGCACTTGGCACCCGTTCACCCTGTTGTTGCTCCCTTATTTGATCCCGTTCCCCTAGAGCCCGGACATGCACTGTTCGCGGCACGTATGGATCCACCGGATGAGTCTGCACAGCATGGCTGGATACCGGCAGACGAGGACGTTCCCCCATTCCCTCCACAGATTCCTGTTGCACCACATATTGACTCTTCGTTTCAGGTTCCTATGTTTATACCTCCAGCAGGGCCTGGAGAGGGGTCTTCAGCTCACCCTGATGGGCATGTACCGATGCCCATGCCTTTCACGCCTCAGATTCCTTTTGTTCCACCCACTACAGCTCCTTTTGGTGTGGCACCCTTTGACCCCACACGTGAGCCACTGCTGTGGTCACCGTTTTCCCCCATGCCGCCCACTGATCCATACCACAGGTCCTACGTGGGACACACCATCGAGGATGTATTGATGTCGTTTGTATACCAGCATGAGTCGCATGAGCAGCGACTACAGGAGTTGGAGAGAGCCCATCTGCAGCCATGTCAGTGCCATGACCGAGTACCCTCTCCGTTACAGCCGTTTCGACCATTACCCCCTGACTATGCTGCTCGTCTTACTACTTTGGAGCAGCAGATTGCTTCCATTATTCGCACACAGCAGGCGATGGAGGCGGACTGGTTACGGTTGCGCCGTTTGTTTTATACCCGTTTTCCTCCTCCTCCACCACCATCTGCTTAGAGCTCATCGGTGCCACTTGGGTAGGCGAAGTGAGAAGGCGGCGATTGCTTTTTGACTGCACAGCTTTTTGGGAGACTACGTTATGACTTGACTTTTGTTATGTACTTGATGTTGTATTGATACTGATGTAGCTTTTGACAGGGGTGATGTAGCCCCTAGTGATTGATGATTGTATGTATACACTTACGATGTGGTCTCATTTATATGGCAATCGCAGTTTTCTCACCATATTTGGATTCGCTTGATTACTTGTTTATATTTTATGACATGGGATGATGTGTGATTGATAATTGTGATGTGTGATAACATGAGATGTTATGTGATTATACTATTACTACCGTTATATACGTACACTATATTACGAACTGATTTACGTATTATAACAACGGAGCCTTACTATGGCCTAACCAACTTAAACCATCTTTTAGAAGATGCCGCCAAGACGCGAACCAAACATGCCCACTAACGAGGCAGAACTACAACAGATCATTGCCGCTGCCATAGCACAGTACGCAGCATCTCAGCCAGGAGCAAGCGGAAGTGTTAACCAAGGCAATAACAATCCACCTCACGGTAATACCACGCCATTCGAACCTACCATGAACTAGTTGGAGATTTTAGCGGTGATGCTAATGCCAAACACATGTTTTAACATACGTGCAGGATGCACCTACAAGCAGTTCTTAGACTGCAAACCAGTTAACTTCGATGGCACAGGAGGTGCAGTTGCCTTTACCCGCTGGGCTGAGAAAACCGATTCGGTTTTACGCATGAGCAAGTGTGCAGAGGATCAGCAAGTCACATACATTTCAGGGCTGTTTCTAGACGGAGCCCTATCTTGGTGGAACTTACAAGTCCAAACACTAGGCGAAGCTGCCGCCTACGCCCTGACTTGGGCCGAGTTGAAAGAACTAATGCGCAAAAAGTACTGTTCACGCGCAGAAATTCAAAGGTTGGAGACTGAATTTTGGCACCTAAAAATGGACGGTCCGAAAGTAGCAGAGTACGTTCAGAGGTTTCATGACCTATCTCAAGTGGTTCCTTATATGGTCACGCCAGAATACAAACGAATCGAGCGCTTCATTTGGGGTTTGGCTCCCCAAATAATAAGCATGGTAACCTCCTCCAAACCAGCGACTATCACTGAAGCCATCGATTTGAGCGTGGCTCTCACCGAGGAGGCGATTCGTCTAAACAAGTTTGATGAAGTCAAGGCGAAGAAGACAGAGACTCACGTTGAGTCCTCAGGAGATAACAAAAGGAAGTTTTCAAACTTCAAACAAGGCGTCAGTATGGCAGTAAAGAAAGGAAAATCAGCTGGCGGTACCAAGAGAGGAAAAGGGTACCAGGGCACTCAGCCCAGATGCAACAACTGCCAACGCCACCATACGGGCCATTGTAACATGAGAGTTTGTGAATCTTGTGGAAAACCGGGCCACACAAAGGAATCATGTTGGGCTAGTGTAGGCAACGGAGGCCAGGGAGGATATGGAAATAGGAATGATAACCGTGGTGGAAATGGAAACCGCCTACCAGGAAATTTTGGAGGAAACAGAAACCGAGGCTACAATGCAAACCAGGCTGGCAATGCCAACCAGAACAACACCCCAGCTGGAAACGGGGATGGAAACGGGCAGAAACTCGGATGCTATAACTGCGGGGAAATCGGGCATTTTAAGAAGAACTGCCCAACGTTGAATCAGGCCCGCGGTAGAGTATTCCAACTAGAAGCGAGGGAAGCACGCCAAGATCCAAATGTTGTTACGGGTACGTTCCCTATCAATCAACGCTATGCATCCGTTTTATTTGATACTGGTGCCGATTATAGCTTCGTATCGTTAGAATTTAAGAATATGCTTGGGTTAACTGCTAATAAGTTAGACATTCCCTACTCGATCGAATTAGCTAATGGAAAGTTAGTTGGAGCCGACGAAGTAATCAGAGGTTGTGTGATAGAATTGGGAGAACGCGAGTTTACTCTGGATCTACTACCAGTCCAATTGGGAAGCTTCGACGTGGTGGTAGGAATGGATTGGTTATCCGGAAACAAGGCTGAGATAGTATGTCACGAGAAAGTTGTTCGTATCCCAACAGATGATGGTGAGACAATTGTGGTTCACGGAGAGAAGCGTGACACGCCGCTAAGATTTATCAGCTGCTTGAAAGCAAGGAAGTGTTTACAGAAAGGATGTGTTGCTTTTCTGGCACACATCGTAGACAAGAAGGCTGCTGAGCCAACAATCGAGGACATCCCTGTCGTAAGGGAGTATCCAGAAGTCTTCCCAGAAGACTTACCCGGACTGCCACCTCAGAGGCAAGTGGAGTTTCACATTGACTTAGTTCCAGGCGCCGCGCCTGTGGCTAAGGCACCATACAGACTTGCTCCGTCTGAGATGCAGGAATTGTCGACACAACTTCAAGAGTTGTTAGACAAGGGTTTTATCCGACCAAGCTTCTCGCCTTGGGGAGCTCCGGTCTTGTTCGTCAAAAAGAAAGACGGAAGTTTCCGCATGTGTATTGACTACAGAGAATTGAACAAGCTGACGATCAAGAACAGGTATCCCCTGCCAAGAATCGATGATCTGTTCGACCAACTTCAAGGTTCAAGCTGTTACTCTAAGATCGATCTTCGATCTGGATACCATCAATTAAGGATACAAGAGGAAAGTATCCCGAAAACAGCCTTCCGAACTCGCTATGGACACTACGAGTTCCTCGTTATGCCATTTGGTTTGACAAACGCGCCTGCGGTATTCATGGATCTAATGAATAGGGTTTGCAAGCCATACTTAGACAAGTTCGTGATTGTATTCATCGACGACATCCTGATTTACTCAAAGACGAAGGCTGAACACGAGCAACATCTTAGAACCATATTGGAACTGCTAAAGAAGGAACAGCTGTACGCCAAATTCTCCAAGTGCGAGTTTTGGCTACGCGAAGTCCAGTTTCTTGGACATGTGGTTAATGGGGATGGAATTCATGTTGATCCCACAAAGATCGAGGCAATCAAGAATTGGGAAACGCCTACAACGCCAACCGAGATTCGACAATTCTTGGGTTTGGCTGGCTACTATCGAAGGTTCATCGAGGATTTCTCGAAAATCGCTCAACCTTTGACGCTCCTCACGCAGAAGGACAAGACGTTTGATTGGGGAATCAAACAGGATGAAGCGTTTCAGATACTGAAGGATAAGCTTTGTAACGCGCCAATCTTAGCTCTACCAGAAGGCACTGATGACTTTGTGGTATACTGCGACGCATCGCGTCAAGGATTGGGTTGTGTGTTGATGCAACGCCAAAAGGTCATTGCTTACGCATCACGCCAACTGAAAGTGCACGAAAAGAATTATACCACACACGATTTAGAGCTTGGTGCAGTGGTTTTCGCTTTAAAGATCTGGAGACACTACCTGTATGGTACGAAGTGCACAATCTTCACGGATCACAAAAGCCTACAGCACATATTCAACCAGAAAGAGTTGAATATGAGGCAAAGACGATGGGTTGAATTATTAAACGACTACGACTGCGAGATAAAGTATCACCCAGGGAAGGCGAATGTAGTTGCCGATGCCCTAAGTCGTAAAGAGAGAATCAAACCCATAAGGGTTAGAGCTTTGGAAATGATTATACGAACCGATCTTTCCTTGCGCATTCGTGCTGCACAAAAGGAAGCTCTCGAGGAGGGAAACCTTGAGGAAGAATATCTCCGTGGAATGGAGAAGCTTTTGGTACCAAACGAGGAAGGGACGTTATGTTTTGAGAAAAGGATTTGGGTTCCTCTGTTTGGTGGATTAAGGGAAGTTATTTTCAATGAAGCGCACAAGTCACGGTACTCTATCCACCCTGGATCGGATAAGATGTACCAGGATCTCAAAGATTACTATTGGTGGCCTAGGATGAAAGGCGACGTTGTTGTTTACGTGAGCAAATGTTTAACGTGCGCTAAGGTCAAGGCGGAATACCAGAAGCCTTCGGGACTTCTGCAACAACCTGAGATTCCCAAGTGGAAATGGGAACAAATCTCAATGGATTTTGTTACAAAACTGCCAAGAACGCCAAGAGGCCATGATATGATTTGGGTGATTGTTGACCGCCTAACAAAGTCCGCACACTTTCTGCCAATCAAGGGGAAAGACAGTACTAGTAAACTTGCGGAAATTTACTTGAGAGAGATCGTAGCACGTCATGGAGTACCTCTCTCGATCATCTCTGATAGAGACGGAAGATTTGTGTCAAGAATATGGCAATCCTTCCAAGAATCTTTTGGCTCACAATTAAATCTGAGCACTGCGTTCCATCCGCAAACTGACGGCCAGAGCGAGCGAACGATACAAACCTTGGAAGACATGCTGAGGGCATGTGTCATGGATTTAGGCGGTAGCTGGGATAAACACTTACCTTTGGTCGAATTTTCATACAACAACAGCTACCACACCAGTATTGGTGTCGCGCCATTTGAGGCCCTATACGGACGCAAGTGCCGATCACCACTATGTTGGTCTGACGCGGGTGATAGGCAGCTTGCTGGTCCCGAGATCGTCCAAGAGACGACAGACAAGATCGCGCAAATTCTTAAACGCATCGAAGCAGCTCGCCACAGACAAAAGGCCTATGCGGATCCAAACCGAACACATGTGGATTTTCAAGTTGGAGAAATGGTTTTACTGAAGGTATCACCCTGGAAAGGGGTGGCGCGCTTTGGAAAGCGTGGAAAGTTAAATCCACGCTACATTGGTCCCTTTAGAATTCTAGAAAGAATTGGGACGGTAGCATACAAGTTGGACCTACCCGCTGAACTAAATGGTGTTCACGATACATTTCATGTATCCAATTTAAAGAAAAGTCCAACTCAAATTGACGTTGCCATTCCTATCGACGAGATTCATATTGACGACACGCTCCACTTCGTTGAAGAACCTGTTGAGGTCACGGATTGGAAAGTTAACAAGACCCGCCGGAGCAGTGTCAAACTCGTCAAAGTACGTTGGAATGCCAGACACGGTCCTGAATTTACCTGGGAACGTGAGGACCGGATGAAAGAGAAATACCCCCACTTATTTCCTAAGAACCCTGCTTCTACAAGCAGAACTTAAATTTCGGGACGAAATTTATTTAACGGGGGGAGAATGTGACAACCCGCACTAAACCAGGTATCCGTACAACTCAATTAATGATTAATTACTACTTGATTACTGTGCTTGTTTGAACTAGCTGATAAACTGCTACCTGCATACTGATACATGCACTTACTTGCATCATACTTTATATGCTGTCACTACATTACTTACATACGGCACCTTAGTGACAAACATGATGCACAAAAAGCACAGTAGCACTAAACGGATACACAGTGAACATGCTGATATGACCAGCATCAGGCAAATATTGCCTCTAAGGCCTGTTAAGAGCCTCATATATTTTGACTACACTGGTAGTGAGTGTAGGGATATAAGGGTTATGGTACCGCGTCTCTAGGAATAAGATATACTGATTCGGATGTGCCAAAAACGTACTTTAAGTACCAAACACAGCACTTTAATAATTAATCCAGCTTCTAGCTGACTAGTAAAGTGCCAGAACATGAGAAAATAACACTAGACACTTTCTAAAGTGTCGGGAAAACAAAATGTGTCACTAAAAATGTTAATAACGACACTTTAAAGCTTTTGTAACACTTTAACGGATTTCTATCCAACCGGACACCCGGACTTTACCCGGGACATGAAAATATTACTATTTTCACTAAATATATTTTTCTGAGCCAGTTAGGGTCTCTGATTACCCTAACACCCGTCATAACACGTTGTACATA
This sequence comes from Helianthus tuberosus, assembly GCA_030545235.1. Taxonomy (NCBI): domain Eukaryota; kingdom Viridiplantae; phylum Streptophyta; class Magnoliopsida; order Asterales; family Asteraceae; genus Helianthus; species Helianthus tuberosus. The sequence continues at coordinate 146,554,602 of CM060393.1, forward strand.
ACTAACGGAGTTTAACCCTTAACCTAACTTGGTTTATCATAACTAAACACCAACTATTTAGTTGGAATCGGTTAGGGAACCCCCCCCCCCCCCATTCGAAACCGTTCCCCACTAGGGGACATACTTAGTACTTGAAAGATTAAAATAATGCAAATGTTTGTTATCAAGATGGCATATTAACTTTTGGTTAATGCACACTAATTTTATCTATAAAACTAAACATAAACACATATGATCATTACACCCTTAACATCACAACCACACTTCTCTCTTGCCCTCCAAGAACTCTCGGCCGAACTCCCCTCACCCACCATCATACTTTCGGTTCTTGTCTTCATCATTCCAAGATCATTCACGCGCTAAGGTTCACGTATTAGGAGCTCTTGTGCACTCGGAACGCGAAGGACCTCCACCGTTAGCTTTTATCCACCTCTTTTTCGTCAAGATTCTTCCCTAGCCCCGAGCTAGAGGTATATTGTTTAAAACTTGTTCTTGAATGTATTTAAAGTGGTTAAAAGGAATATTGTCGGTTAAATATCGAAAACATAAGTTTTGATGCATTAAAGTCTAGTAAAATCACAAAAATGGTGGTTAATAGCATATAACTTGTGTAAAAGTCGTAGGACTTGAAATTTGTGTTTATCTAGACCCGATCTATGATGTGGTAGCTCGGATCTCCGTTTAACCCGACTTTATAAGATCATGTATCTTCACATAAGCTCGTTTTTGACTAAATACAAGGGTTAAAGGCGAAACTCTACCACACAAGATACATGAACTTGTGTGAAAATATTTTACATGTGTAAAAGTGATTTAACCGGTAAAATGGTGTTTAAAACTAGCGGATCTACGTATCCGCAAGTGGTATCTTCAAAGAACCACACATTTAAGAAACCATGTATTTTAAAGAAAGGATCTTACACTAATAAATATGGTTTTATAAACCACAAGTGTGTAAACACTTGTGAAACAAAGAGATCCGACAAAGAAGTAAATTTGTCACTTGCTACTAGAAGTTGTAAAGTCGGATTTCTCTAAATACGAGGTTTTTACAAGATTGAAGTTACTTTATAAAGGGGATTTACACTATAGACTCGGAAAAACTGCTAGTTCATGCGATTATGCAAATTTACATACTTGTCGACTAGTTTGATGTGTCGGAAATTGTTTGATTGAATAAAGAAGTTGTTGAATTGATTTGTTAAAAGAAAATGATACGCTTGAAAGCGTGGCCACCTCCAGTTACAGAGGAAACTCTGGCGAAATTTTCTAAAAACCTGACACTTAGAATTATTTACACGACAAGTGTTAGAACTATTTTTGGACATATTTTCGAAACATAAATTTCGCCAGCACTATATTTTATTAAATATTCGGAGGTGGGGTTTTCACAAAGATTAACGTGATAAAGATATTTGTCACAACACTGTTTATGATTATTTTGTGAAATACATAAATATTATTTTAGAGTGAAAATAATATTTACAAGCGTTAATGATTCCAAAACTTTACGAACGCTTCCACAAACATATAAGTTACACCGGTAATTACATTACCACAGGATTGATAAAACGTAACTTACGCACATGTATTGTATCCCCCATCCTTGGGAAGAAGAATAACTACCAAGTGTATACGGAACATAAACATGAAATAGTTGTCTAACTATTTCCCAAAGACATAAACTGTAAAGCTAAAGCACGGCCGTCCGTCTAATAGAATTAGCACTTGTAGGTCGTTGCACAGCTTACTGTATTGGAGACACTTGGTAGAGACGCACATTCACTATGAGTTCATGTCCCCCTTTTCTCTAACTGTTTTCAGTTTACTTAACTGCGGAGGTGAAATACATGTTACTATGATTTACGAGTACTTTACAACGGTATGTTTAACGTAAGGAGGTGTTATACGATCATGTGAGTGGATAGGAACAACATGGGGCCATTAGTCCTCATGGAGGGACCGAGGGACAGGAGCGGTAGATCTATCTGGGTGTAGCGAGCCCAGCCCCCGGCCAAACTAGAAACGGACCGTGGGGTGACTTTGTCCACATACTTTGCCGTGGCGAAATCTGCTAGGTTTGAGTCTCCCTATTTGCACTTCACATATGTCAGTGGCCTTGCAAACCATTGGTGATCACAAGTCCTCTTACACTGCTACATACCACAACTATTTTTATACTCACAAGTGTTTTACATACTCACTTACACATGAACTCGCTCAACATTATTGTTGATTTTTCAACTCACATGTATTTCAGGAAATTAAACGGATCTGGCACGGTATGGGACGTTTTCCGCTGCATATTGTCATGAAGTCATCAGGGTTTAGGGGATGTGTCTCTTACCTGGACAAGACACAGTCCCTAAATCACGTTTATGTTATGTTATAAGTTGTAATGTCTACTGAACAAGGTTATGGTTGTACGTTAAAACAATGATATTGTGTTTGATTTTCAAAACTTAATGGATGACTTGCATGGTTTTTAAATTCATATAGCTTGTTATGGTTAAGCTATGGTATTAAGAAGTCACACCAAAATTTACCACGCTTCCGCAAAGCCAGGGTGTGACATTAACTAAGTTAGAAAACAGGTTTGATATCAAAACAAAGTGTTTTGATACACAAAAATAGCTTCGTCGCAAAATACGCATAAACACGTATTTTGACCGAAACTTCGACTCGTCACTTCGATTAATCGACGTGGTAATCAGTAGGTATAGTCACAAGGGACTATAACCATCGTGATTACGCTCATGTTGCAAAGTTCAAACGAACTTTGTGTTGACCAATTCATGGTCAAAGAAGAAAGCCAAACACTGTTTGACTTTCACGCTTGAAAAGCATAAACAAGCATGAAAGAAGCTTACAAAGGGTCCAAGCTAGGAAGAATTGATTTAAATACTCAGGTATGAAGCCTTAGCTTCAACGTAGAGCAAATTAAATCAATTTGAGCAAGGAATGAAGGTTGAACTTGGTGGGTATTTATAGGAAGTCTTGAGTTCTTAGGATCTTTACAAGTGTTTTTGAGCAAATCAAAGCATGATCTCAACCATACACTTGTGGCACATTTTTTCTAATACAATGGGAACTCAAAAACAATCAAATGGTATCCCAAAACCATGTTAGAAATGCAAGAAAACAGCTGCTGAAGCAAGATTCAATGTTTCTGGTTTGATGGTCTGTCGCACCCCGCGTAGGAATAGACTCCATCTTTCGCGGCCGACAGGTATAGTTTGACAGATTGTCAATTTAGTCCCTACAAGCCTATTTCTAAGCTATGTACTTCCAGAATGATATCAAAGCAAAGAAGGGGCTCTTTAGCATGAGATTTTGAGTCTCGCGTGTCTACCATTTCACCACCAAAGCATCTTGAAAATGAATCGTATTCAATGAATATGATATCTATCTAGTGTGATGTTTGGAATAGTGGAGTGTTGTAGTATTTCTATTGATCGGTCATGTCATATAGGCCCGAATTGGACATCCATTCACAAAACTAGAGGAATGACTTTCGCTTTGTGGAAACATTCCACTTCCCCCATAAGACCCTGGGAGGTGGGATGTAAAAATACATCGGTAGGGGAGCATTCTGCCTTAGAGTAAAGCACCCGCGCGAGCGGTAGTGGACGAAACGGAAGCAAGAATGTCGGCTTGAGTCGGCCACATTAAAATTACCTTCTGGGGAGGTCCGTTTGGTATCCAAAAACTGCTCAGCAACAGTCGAACAAGTGGGGAATGTTGGGGTGAACCAGAAAAATTTGGGTAGGACCGGATCTAAGCGTTGGATATAATCCGATCGATTGCGTAAAGCCCGCGGTAGCAGGGGAACCGGGGAAAGTATACAGAAAAGACAGTTCTTTTCTATTATATTATTCCAATACTTATAATCCGATCGATTCCTTCTAACTTATAATAATAGGATTTTCTTTGATTTTTCACTAAATACGAGTTTGTCTTCCTTTGTAACGGTCAAGGCTAGTAAGTCCACCAGTCCATATAGTTGTCCATGTATCAGTAGAAGATTCGGCAGCTATTGCGGCCCCTGCTTCTTCAGGCGGAACTCCAGGTTGAGGAGTTACTCGAAATGCTGCCAAGATATCAGTATCCTTGGTTTCATATTCAGGAGTATAGAAAGAGATAGACTAGCAATGACATCTGTTATGTTAATGACACCAAAAGTATATTAAACCATTCCTCTCAGGAAAGCGAAGCTAACACGTTTAGGCTACTTTCGAAACATTCTTCATCGACAGGGAGCAAGCTCAGTCATTACAACTTGGGCAAAGCCGATCATTTCACATAAAAAATCGAAGACTAAACGACTGAAATCTTTCTATTTTTGTGTTGGATCCACAATTAATCCCATGGATCCTTAGGATTGGGATATTCTTTTAGTCTTACTATATTTATCTTAAATACTCTAACTCTAATTAATACATCATTCATGATTGAATATACAATTCAAAGCCATATTTTTCTCAAAAATGCCTTTGTCATTTGATCCAATAGTGTTCTGTTAGATAGGAACGGATTTGATAAATACTGATAACTCTCGGATAGAGTATTAGAACGGAAAGATCCATTAGATAATGCACAATTGGTTCTAAGCCATCTCTACTGTTTAATCAACAATTCGAAGTGCTTTTCTTGAGTCTTCTTGATAAACCAGCGTTTATATAGAGATGTAGGAGGATTTGTTTGGGGAGTAAGAAGCCCCTTGCTAGAATCGAACCCGCGTCTTCTCCTTGGCAAAGAGAAATTTTACCATTCGACTATATCCGCTTTTTGTTTCGTCCTTGATACAAAATTTGTCTATAATACAAAATATGTCCACACATATATGATATATATGTCTGGAGCATATTTGTGCAGTGCTGGATATTTAGGGTACGTTTAGCTTATGATCAAGTTCCGAAATGTTCGTTACTATACGAATCGGCATACTTTCACAGTTTGTCGTAAATAGTCCCTGCGATCGAATAAACTTGTTTTCGACACACCAAACCCTCCAAAACTTATTTCTAAGTTATGTAAATGTTATTTAAGGTATGTTAAGCCTATGTCACTATTCCGGAGTGTTTGTCGCGTTAAACTGATAAATTTACGCATCGGTTTGCGTATAACTTTCCAGAGAGTTATTTGAAGCTTGAAATCGAACTAGAATCAAATCGTAAATTCATTAAACACAAATACACATATATTAACACCAAAACACATCGTTTCATTTATAATTGATATTGTTTTACATCGTACATCGTTTACAGATCACAAATGTCACAGTTTTCTGGTCCCGAGACTCTGTAATCTGCTGAGTGATTCCTCATGGACCAAAACTCAGGAGGTTAAACTTACTACTACGAAGAGGATGACTACGAAGAAGAATATTGTACCATTTGCGGTAATCCTCACTTAGTGCAATATTGTGACCTTTTCGAGCCATCCACCTCATACGCTTACTATGAGGAACCAAGGTATGAACCTTCCACCTCATATGCGTACTATGAGGAACCAAGGTTTGAACATACAAAATCAAGCTTTGATTGGGACACTTATCCCTCTAACCTTCACGAAACACCACCAACTATCCTCCCCGAACCCGAGAGAATTGTACAATGTCTCAAAGATCTTGAACGCTTAATAAAAGAATCCCGCGAGAGGGAAGAGGCAATTTGTACTAAGGAAGTAATAATTGAAGAAGTAAAAATGGAAGAACAACTAGGTGAAAAACCAACGCATAAACCAAACGACGAAAGAGGTAAGTCCGAAAACGATAATTTTGAAAAAGAGTCAATTTTTCATGAAATTAACCTTTTGCCACCTTGTTTCGAAAATCATTGTTTGGTACCCACTCATGCTATGTTTTTAAAAGAGTTAAACACTACCACTAAAATCAACGAAATAGTTAGTATTAAATTAACAAACGATCAAACTACGCTAATAAAAGATGAGAAATTTGAAATTAACATTACACCGGTTCCATGTTTCTTTCAAAACATTTTTATTAGTAACATTATAATTAATAAGATCTTTGTATTAATATAATGCCAAACTACATTTTTGAAAAAATAAGTATTAGTGATTTTTCTCCACTTCAAATTCCCATTTTTCTTTCTAATCGAAAAATAATAAAAACAATAGGAGTGATTGAGGGCGTGTTAGTGCAAACGAATCAAACGATAGTCCCAACCGACTTCATCATTCTTGATGATGCTCCACTTGTGTTAGGACAATCTTTTGTGAAAACCCAGCAAGCCTTGACCACCTAGAAGCAAAACAACCTACCAATTCAATTGGGGAACGACAAAAGGTACGTCAATCCCGATACGAAATATCCAATAAGCAATGGCGACCCTCTAATTGAAGATGAGCCAAAACCACCCGATAAAATGGGTCTAGCCAAGGACCCTTATAAACGTGGCGCACCATGGAGGCATTCCATGGACTATCCATTAGTTTAGTAGTTTTAATCTTAGTATAACTTTTAAGTTTTTCTTTCAGTAGGAATAAAATGCACTCAAAGAAGGATTGGAAATGGCAAATGGACATTGAAAAAGGGACCCCATGCACGTAAACAGGAGCCTCCCGACAAATTTCCAGCATTACAGCATGTGCAGCACGGGGTCGTGGCAACCCAACACACCCCCGTGCCCAGGGTTCTGCAGAAAAATTTTCTAATAGGTAACTGACCACGGGCAGTGTCCACTGGGCACGCCCCGTGGTCAACCTTCTGTAACTTTCTGTTACTGGCAATCTGACCACGGGGTCATGGTCAGCTTACCATGGCCCGTGGTCAGCTGCCGAGTAACATAAAAACTTGTTTTAACCCACTTTTACACATTCTAATCAACCGAAAAACTTATTTTTGGACACATTGAGGACAATGTGTAATTTTAGTATGGGGGGGGGGAGCTAAAACCTTGAATCTTGTAAGTCCTAATAACAAGCCTTACACAAAACTCGCATTGGAACCGCTAATCACCCCAAATCTTTAAAAAAAAAATCATTTTTTACTTGTATTGGTTTAATTTGGGAATAACAAGTTCTAAAAAGGTTATTTTTTTTTACAAATTTACAACCGATAGCGTCGTGATAAAAAGAACCAATTAAGAAAATTATAAAAAAAAGGGCATGAAAAATCTTTTTAAAATTTGATTATATATATTTGTTCACAATATAAACCCATTCTCACAATAAGTGAGGTTTGAGCCTTTACCGAGCATACATGCATACACCTTTAAACTAAATGCTCATTTTTCGTTTCTTGTGTGAATAGCCGCATGGTTCTTACGACTTTAGAACTTGCCAAGACGATACATTCCCGGTCCTTACCAACTTGGACCCAAGTAAGTAAATGATGGAGGCATTAGGACTAACCCATTTTCATTTAAAACCATTATTTTCTTTTTTCTCCCCTACCAAAAAAAATCCCCCTAGTTAACCCCTTTTAGCCTAAACCTTTTCATTTCGAAACCGGTAAAATAAACACCCATTACCCACCAAAGACCTTTTTCATTCAAACCCATTTATTTTAGTAAAAAGCTCGGTTGCTCTCAAACTTGTGACACAAGAAAAAACATAGTTCTTACAATAAACAAACAAGTTCCTCAAAAATCTTGTTAGAATGTGCTTAGGTCAAATAAATGTCACAAAACCAAAAAGTTTTACGACAACCGACGCTTTTACGCTTTTCGCCATTTTACTAACTACTAACCCAAAAAAAACTACCTACCCTTAGCCTAAGCCTAACCCCTTCCAAAGTCCTCTTGATATTTACAAAGGTTTATAGTTAAAAGGTGGAGGTTTGATCGCTTGGTAAGCATATGGTAGAAGTAAGTCTTGTCACACCCCGACCACGTAAAACAACAAATCGTGGCGGAAACGTCGGGGAGTGTTGTAACAGAATTATTGTTTCACAACCATGGATACAAAAGAGTTTTGTTTTATTTATTCATTAAGTAATTTACATTGTTTTAGCATGAAACAAACAAGTTATATATCGACTACTATTGTTATTATGTCACTAAGGTCTCATCCAGATCCTATGTGACTCATGCATCCTAGCAATCAACATCAAGCAACGTCACCTGAAACATATGTAAAAACAAAGTCAGCAAAGAAATGCTGGCGAGCACATAGGTATTGTGTGAGTGTCAGATTCATGGCTCGTTTATTTGTTTAAATAACTCGTACAACCTCGTTAATCGATATTAGAAAACCTTGTTTTGTAAACCATTTGTATTGTAAAATGAATAACCAAGTCCAAACAGATTGGTTATAGTTTATAAAACCTCGATGCCATGAATCTTAACTCAAAACATTTGTTTAACTAACCAAATCGTAAATTGTTCTCATAATTAAACTCGTATGGTTTATATCGTTTAGTAAACTTCGTTTGTGTGACATAGTTTCAAATCGTTCTCGTTCAATCGTTCAATCGTTTAATATCGTTCTCGTACAAACCGTTCTTGTTTTAATTGTGAAAACTACTTTTGGTCGTCTCGCTTATAACATTCAAACCTTCGCAACTCGTCCATCGTTCAACTCGTATTAACAAACCTCCAAGGGTAAGTTAACAATCAACAGGTACAGTCGTTACCCACATAACCCACACATAACCATGGGTGCAGTCTGATAACGGGATTTGTCAGATCCTATGGTACCATAACTTAATACTGGTCGGTTCGGCCAAAATTAATGAATGTCATTCGTTATGTAACAACAACCAACAAGTTCGTTCACATTGTCAAAATCGTTATTAATTTAGTATAAACCATCTTAATCGTTTTTGAAATCATCATTAAAATATTGAAATCGTTTTGATACATATGAATCACCCCAAAACAATCGAAAACAGTAAAATAGGGGAACTATGTACTCACATAGTTACCACAAAACATGTAAAAAGAAGGGATCTATGTACTCACCTTTGGGTGCGTTTTTATATGTTAACACAATCCCTCAAATTGTTTATTCGTCCTAAATTAAATAAGAATGCTTTAATAATCAAAAACCCATAAAATACATAAGTTTCTCCGATACTTAGAATTTTCACATAACTTTGAGATTTTTCTCAAAAAGTTATTATTTTTGATTATATTGGTGTATTTGTATATATATGAGTTCACATATATATTTTAAAAACTTTGCGACTTGAACGATTTTATTGGTGACCCTCATCATGTTATAAGCAATATATCTACGATTTGCGCGTCGTAATATATATACTCGAATGTAACGTACTAATAATAGCGTAATACACATAATCTTGTCAATTATTATCATGTCATTACACACATATTATAAAACACATAACACATTGTAACACATAAAATTTACCCATGAACAACCCATTATAGTGTATGTCGAAAAACACTTATTTTAGCGATTCGGTAACATTTTTGGGCGTCGGAAGTCACGTATGACTAACCAAACACCAAGTAAACTTAATATAAGTTAAAATAATAATATTTATATCAAAAATATCAGTTTACTTACTGATCTAAAACAGTCTTATAAAAATCCTCTGAAAAGCCGATTTTTAACCGTTTTACAGCATAGTTTTGCATCAAACGTTACCCTAACCATCCCAAATCGAAACGACTTGATATTTTGACATAACCCATCTTATTTACTGAATAAAATAGTGGTTATACTCATGATAGTGCAGGTCTCACATAAAGCACATAAATCATGCAAATTTCACATATTTTACCACTTTTTTAGCTATATGTACAACATGCAAAGCTATCAAACCTATGTCAAAGTTTCATGCCATTATAATATACCAAATAATGTTATTTTCAGTGTTTATAATCTGTTCTAAAACATTTTTGTCATACTATCATTTTTTATCATTCTTTGAGCTTTAAATCAACATGTATTCTTATGTACAAGTGTCTAAAGCACACTATCATATCATCAAGTTTTCATATGAGTTTAGATGCATCAAACATGTGATTTATTCATGTTTATTTGCTGATGTATTTTAACATTTATCATATCTTGCCCAAATCAACAAACACTTGCATTTTAACTATCATTCAAGAACAAGTAACAACTTAAAAATTCTCAAATATGTCTAATAAATTTTTAGCCATTTACATATCAAAATACTAACATTACTTCAAATTTACAACTCATGATTAAATCATTCCTTTATATCTCTACATATTTGCATATAATCTTGTTCATACAAGCAAACATCTTAAACAAGTATTTATCAAGAAATCAAACTCAAAACTCAAACACCCATATATATATGTATGGTTTATATACACCCATATACATCAGCATTTTTATTTTGTATCAAGACCCATTTCTTCTTAGATTTCAAGTTTGTGAAAAATTCCAAGATTCAAGAGAAACTTTAAATCATCAAGAACAACCAAGAATCAAGAGTATGATTTAAACATAAACTTTATACCTTCAAGATTCAAGTAAGTTGTTGATGAGATTTTGATGATATGGAGCTTGAAATCACTTGAAAACACCTTGGAAACTCCTTTGGATCTTCACACCAACTTGAAATATGCTTGAAATGGAGTTGGATTCTCAAGAACAAGGTTGAAGAAGATGAAGATAGGATGGTGGTGAGGGTTACGGTTATGGGGAGAGAGAGAGTGAGGAGATTGAGTGAAGATTGTGATCTTTGGAAGATTATATGTAGAGATATTGGAAGATTTAGAAAGATTGTAAGTGTCATGAAGCCAACAAGTGGCATGGTTGTAGAGAAGTGACAATTTCAATCTTAAGCATATGACAACACACAATTATGTATGCATCTATACATATATTTATTATGTGTAGGTTAAAAACAGGTATTTAACTGGATACCGGGTATTTTATCTAGCGTTTAAATCCCGGTTTATGGCGTTCTAAATTATTTTTATTATTCTATAAGAATAAACTCGCCAAAATATTACTGAAATAAATTTCAGTTGCCCAGACTGGCTGCGTTGTCTGCGTTTTGCAGTAGAAGCACTGTGTTGCGCAGAAACACACGGTACGCGCTTAAACTTGAAAAATAATGTTTTTAAGCGTTTTAATTTATTTTTCAACACGAACCTGATTAAAATAAAATTTTAATCATAACAGAATATTTTTGGGGTTTAAATATTATCCGGGCGGTCACCAACGTTCGTTTCACAGTTTTGTCGTAATTAGTTCTAAAGTTCTAACAAACATGTTTTTGCCATACCGAATCCTTCGAAACTTATTTCTGTCACACCCCGACCACGTAAAACAACAAACCGTGGCGGAAACATCGGGGATTGTTGTAACAGAATTATTGTTTCAAACCATAGATACAAAGAGTTTCGTTTTATTGAATATTAAACATTGTCTTAAAGTTAAACAAGCAAGTCAAACATAGTTTATCATCGTTATTAAATCACTAAGGCCTCGTCCGGTCCTAAGTGAGCATGCATCCTATTCGCAATCAACATTAAGCAACATCACCTGAAACATATGTGAAAACAAAGTCAGCAAAGAAATGCTAGCGAGTACATAGTTTTTTTGTGAGTGTCAGATTCATGGCTCGCTGAAATATCTCGTACATCTTTGTAAATTGATATTTGAAACCTTGTTTTGTAAAATGTTTGTGTTGTAAAATGAATAACCAAGTCAAAACAGATTGGTTATAATTTATAAACCTCGATGCCATGAATCTTAACCCAAAACATTTGTTTAAGTAACCAAGTCATAAATCGTTCTCGTAATAAAACTCTTATGGTTTATATAGTTTCGTAAACATCGTTGTGTGACATCGTTTAACTTGTTCGCCCAAGTGAACTAAATAACACCACTGTATGTAATATGATAAAAGCACTTATCTATAAGAAGTACCAGCGGCGTATCTACCATGGTTTTATCACATTACACCTGTCTCGTTATCTAAACAATAACCAAAAACCAATCGTTCGTTCAAATCGTTCAATCATTACAAATCGTTCTCGTACAAATCGTTCTAGTACAAATTGTTCTTGTTTTAGTTGTGAAAACTACTTTTGGTCGTCTCGCTAATAACATTCAAACCTTTGTGACTCGTTCATCGTTCCACTCGTTCTCGTATTAACAAACCACAAAAGGGTAAGTTAACAATCATCAGATTCAGTCGTTATCTACCTAACCTACACATAACCATGGGTGCGGTCTAATAACGGGATTTGTCAGATCCTATGGTACCATAACCTAATACTGGTCGGCTTGATCAATGCTAATGAATGTCATTCGTTATGTAACTACCACCAACAAGTTCGTTCACATTATCGAAATCGTTATTAGTATTGTATAAACCATCTCAATCGTTTTGAACCCATCGTTAAAATATTGAAATCGTTTCGATACATATGAATCACCCCAAAACAATTGAAAATAGTAAAATGAGGGGATCTATGTACTCACCTTCGGGTGCGTTTTTAAATGTTAACACAATCCCTCAAATTTTTTATCCGACCTAAATTAAATAAGAATGTTTTTAATAATCAAAAACCCACACTTTGACATGCAAAATACTACTTATGTCATTTCTGTTTTAATATATATGAAACTGGACTTTTTTCGGACATTTAAATAAAATGGTTAACTTATTCCAAAAATTCCCAAATTTTTACAGAACGTCTCACACGAACCATATATTATTGTGTAAAAATATCGGGGTCCAATTCATTATCAGTATTTTATAGAAAATCGTTTACCGGACTGCAATCAGATTTGTTACTTTCTGATTGCAGTCTACGAAATAATTCATCTAAAATTTACCGTAAGTCCGTTTGACGTAATTCCAGTGGAAGAATTACTACGACATTAGTGGTCATTTACAGTATAAATTTCATGGGCTGGTTCTACTCAGGTTTCAAGTTATGACTGAAAACGTATCGCCCATTTTCTGCAGTAAAACTCAGCTTTAGCTGTAGTTACAAATCGGGTTTTTAAAAATAGTAAACGACCTCAAAAAAAATATGATTCCAGTGCCATTTGCTTCGTTTTTCGAAAATACATATTTTAGGCTTCAGAAATTCTGTTTTTCGACTTATTATGGTCTGTTTACAGCCCTATGAAGTCGGCTGAAAAAGTAACTCAGCATGTTCTTTTATAACTTAAATGTTACTAAATCGTATCCACACATGTCCGAACAACGGATTTATCAAGAAAACAACGATCAAATATCAAGCACGATTTAACCATCCCTAAACCAACAACATTTCCTCTTCATGTTTCATTCTTATATAACTTTATATAAAGGTTTAAGTAAACTTTTATGTTTCAAGTTTCTTGTTTAGACTTTTGTAGTGTTCTAATAAAATACAACATACTACTCTTTTTAATCTACTCAAAATAGACGTAAACAAGAGTGATCCGAGACTTACTACTAGCACAAGGCTAGGGTAGAACTTCAAGTGCAAAGATGAAGAATAGATGACGAAGAAGACTAGAATAAAGCTCCTTTGAAAGCCCTTCAACTTGCAACCTCCATGGATCACCTTCAAAGCTTGAATGGACTTGTAAAAATGGAAGATGGTGGTTGCTTAGGGTGGTGATGGTGGCGGTTTGGGGTGGACCAAAATGAGAGAGAGAGAGTGAGTGAAGATGAGGGTGTAAACTAGAGAATGATGGTTGTGATCTTTGGTCCCATACTTATAAGACTTGTGCATATGTTTTAGTTACTTCCACAAGCAAAGATCAAATAAACAAAAGTAATATAATCTAATCAAATATATGAAGCATGGTGATGTTGATATGGTGGGTCCATGAGGGACTAAAATCGGTTGGGGCGGGGGGGGGGGGGGGCTTATTTGCAAAATTTGTAACTAAATTGTAAATGGTAATTTGATTGCAAGTAAAGTGATGGTGTATGCTAGTTATTGGGTTTTTGGTGGGTGTTATGGCCAACGGGGATCACGACTAGCCAAAAATAATAATACAATATATTTGTCAAAAATTTAGTGTCCCGGGTAATGTCCGGTTGTCCGGTTAAACACCGTTCCGTTAAAGTGTTTAATTATGTCGCAAAGGGTCTTTTATATATATTTTGCAACATAATTTATTCCTGGCACTTAGGAAAGCATACAGGGCCATTCTGCCATGTTTTTGCATTTTACTAACATAATAAAATGCTGAATTTTTAATAATAAATGCAGAACTCTGCATTTATAGTTTGTTTTAGGCACTTCTCGGCACTATAACTATCACCTAGTGACGCAGTTTTGTCGTAAATAGCTCTTAATTCAAATGAACATGTTTTTGCCATACCGAATCCTTCGAAACTTATTTCTAAGTTATGTAAAGGATATTTAGGGTACGTTTGGCTTACGTCACAATTCTGGAGTGTACGTTGCGTTAAACTGATTGCGTTTAAGCACAAGTTTGCGTATAACCTTCCAGAAAGGGATTTAAAGCTTGAAATCGGAATCGAATCAAATTGTAAAATCATTAAACACAATAACACATATAATAACACCAAAGCACATTGTTTTATTGATAACTGACATTGTTTTAAAGAATGCGATGATTATAGAGCACAGTTGTCACAATTTCTAAGTTATGTAAAGGGTTTTTAGGGTATGTCTGGCTTATGTCACAGTTCCGGAGTGTACATCGCGTTAAACTGATTACGTTTACGTAACGGTTTATGATTTCACTTCCAGAACAGGTTTGAGAGTTTGAAATTGAACAATGATTGAAAACGTACTAATGTCACAAATAATTAAACAAATATTGAATTTAAAACACCATATTTTATTAAATACAAATTTGTTCAGAACAGTACAAGGGTTAAAATACACAGATGTCACAGTCTCCCCTACTTTAGGAAATTTCGTCCCGAAATTTTTACTTAGAGGAAACTTGTGGAAACAAATGCGGATATTTCGTCTTCATCTGGTCCTCATGTTCCCAAGTAAACTCGGGGCCACGTTTGGATTCGCAGCGAACTTTGACCAATCGTATCCGTTTGTTCTTCAACTCTTTGAATGTACGGTCCACTATCTCCACAGGTTTCTCGACAAAGTGCATTGTTTCATCGATTTGAATATCGTCGAGAGGAATGTGAAGATCAGCATCAGCTAAACACTTTCGTAAATTGGACACGTGAAAAGTCGGATGAATATTTCCAAGCTCTGAAGGTAGCTCTAGTCGATAGGCAACCTTTCCAATTCTTTCAACAATCTTAAATCGTCCAACATATCGGGGTGCAAGTTTTCCTTTCTTTCCGGATCTCACCACTCCCTTCCAAGGTGACACCTTGAGTAGGACACGGTTTCCGATTTGAAATTCTAAGGGCTTGCGTTGCATATCCGCATAACTCTTTTGACGGCTTCGAGCTGTCACAAGATTATCGTGGATTTTCTTGATTTTGTCTGTTGTTTCCAGAATGAGCTCAGCTCCAATAAGCTGAGCTTCACCGATCTCATTCCAACAGACAGGTGAATGACATTTTCGACCGTAGAGAGCTTCGAATGGTGCCATATTAATACTAGCATGATAACTGTTGTTGTAAGAGAACTCGATCAGTGGAAGATGAGAATCCCAATTACCACCAAAGTCTATCACGCATGCTCTAAGCATATCCTCCAAGGTTTGAATCGTTCTCTCAGTTTGACCATCTGTTTGGGGATGATGAACAGTGCTTAGATTTAGTTGGGTTCCCAAAGCAGATTGCATGGTCTTCCAAAAATGAGATGAAAACCGAGCATCACGATCGGAAATGATATCCAAAGGAACACCATGTCGTGATACAATCTCATCAACATAAATCTTTGCAAGTTTATCAGCAGATAGATCCTCGCAAATCGGAATAAAATGAGCTGATTTCGTTAATCGATCGATAACAACCCAAATAGCATCGTGACCTTTAGACGTACGCGGTAACTTAGTGATGAGATCCATTGCAATGTTCTCCCACTTCCAAACCGGTATCTCTGGTTGTACAAGCAAACCAGAAGGTCGTTGATGTTCAGCCTTGACTTTGAGACAAGTTAGGCATTTTGATACATATAAGGCAACATCCTTCTTCATACCAGGCCACCAGAACTGAGTACGAAGATCCTTATACATTTTATCAGCACCAGGATGGATAGAATATCAAGACTTGTGAGATTCGTCCATTACCACGGTGCGAAGATCGTCTTGTTTCGGAATCCACAAATGATCCCTGAAGTAGAGTAAACCATCGTCTTTCCTTTCGAGTTTAAGTTCGAGTTGAAGCGGTAGCTCATATTTCAATAAGTCTTTGAACACACAAAATCGTTGAGCTTGAAGGACACGAGATTGAATATCAGATAGAGTTCGAACAGAATGAAGCTTGACTCGTTCCTTTCGACTAAGCGCATCGGCTACGACATTCGCTTTACCGGGATGGTAGCGGATCTCGCAATCATAATCGTTTAATAGTTCAACCCAACATCGTTGCCTCATGTTCAGCTCCTTCTGATTGAGAATATGCTGGAGACTTTTGTGGTCTGTGAAAACCACACACTTTGTTCCATAGAGGTAGTGTCTCCAGATTTTAAGTGCGAAAACCACAGCTCCTAATTCAATATCATGAGTCGTATAGTTCTTCTCGTGAATTTTCAGCTCTCTAGACGCATAAGCTATGACTTTACCTCGTTGCATAAGAAAGCAACCAAGTCCTAGATTCGACGCGTCACAATAGACAACAAAATCATCGTTTCCCTCAGGTAGAGATAAAACATGAGCATCATAGAGCTTTCGTTTCAGCGTTTGGAACGCTTCTTCTTGCTTAGGTCCCCACTCAAAAGGCTTATTTTTCTGAGTCAAAGCAGTGAGTGGAACCGCGATCTTTGAGAAATTAGAAATGAATCGACGATAATAACCAGCAAGACCAAGAAATGATCGAATTTCTGTAGGTGTCGTCGGTGTATTCCAATCCTTAATAGCAGCTATCTTGGATGGATCTACATGAATACCCTGCTCGTTGACTATATGACCAAAAAACTGAACTTCTCTAAGCCAAAATTCACACTTGAAGAATTTAGCAAAAAGTTGTTCCTTCTTCAGAAGTTCCAAGGTCAAACGAAGGTGTTGCTCGTGGTCGGCTTGAGACTTTGAATAAATGAGAATATCGTCGATGAACACAATGATGAACTTATCTAAATAAGGTTTACAAACCCTATTCATTAAGTCCATGAAGATCGCTGGGGCATTTGTCAAACCAAAAGGCATGACAGTGAACTCGTAGTGCCCATATCTCGTACGGAATGCAGTTTTGGGAATATCTTCTTCGAGTACACGAAGTTGATGATACCCAGATCGCAGATCGATCTTGGAAAAGCATGAAGCACCTTGCAGCTGGTCGAAGAGATCATCAATTCTAGGTAGGGGATATCAATTCTTGATGGTAAGCTTATTAAGCTCACGATAATCGATACACATTCGAAAAGATCCATCTTTCTTTTTCACAAAGAGGACAGGAGCTCCCCAAGGCGAAAAGCTCGGACGGATGAATCCTTTATCAGACAACTCTTGAAGCTATTTTGATAACTCTTGCATCTCCGACGGTGCAAGACGATAAGGTGCTTTCGCAATCGGGTTGGCATTGGGTACAAGGTCAATATGAAACTCGACTTGAAGAACTGGAGGCAAACCGGGCAGTTCATCGGGAAACACCTCTGGATAATCCCGAACAATCGGAATATCCTGAATACTCTTGCTCTTGCCTTTCTCCTCGGTGACATGTGCCAGGAAAACAACATATCCTTTTCGCAAATAACTTTGGGCCTTTGTACACGACATAAGCTTCGAACCACCAGATGGCTTCTCGCCACGAACTTCCAGAACATCGTCAGACGAAAGAGGAACACGGACAATCTTATCGAAACAAACCACCTCAGCATGATGTTTGGTTAACCAATCCATCCCCACGATAATATCGGAACTCCCAAGTTGCAACTTCGACAGATAAGGGTTTCCTCAGTTTAGTTCTAGGTATCGCAAGCAAAGGTTCAAAAGATAATGAAACAAAACTTCTATCGGCACCAGAATCAAAAAGAATAGATGCAGGTCGATTGTTAACAAGAAACGTACCATAGACAACGAGGTTGTCAGCTCGAGCCTCGTTTACATAAAGATTGAATGCTCGTCCACGAGCGGGATTCACATTCGCGTTGACATTCATGTTCGGATTCGCATTTGCATTCGCCAACCTCGGACAGTTGTTGCGGAAGCGACCAAACTCTCCACAATTGAAACATGAACCCGGTGGGAATCTAGCAGCATTCCCCTGAACTGGAGCTTGATTCTGAACAATCTGATTCTGACCCAAAAGACAGCTGTTGGCAGATGCCCAAGCTTACCACACGTTGTGCATTGCTTACAAGCTTGTTGTGCAACATGATGACCGTTGCAGCGAGCACAATGAGGTGCGGTACCAGCATACGCTTTCTTCGCAGGCGGTTGAGTTGGTGGGTTCTGAGGGTTCTGAGAAGTAACTGCAAAGTTCTGAGCACCCTTTCGCTTTCTCGACTTCTTCGACGACTCACCTTTCTTACCCTTACCCTTTTCCTTGACAGATTCGGTCGACTTCTTCTTATCAGCCTTGAAGGTAAGTTTACCCTTCCTGACTTGCGACTCAGTCAGGGTAGCAGATAACTCAATCGCGTGACGAACAGTAGTAGGATTAACACCAGTCACAATATCCTGTATGGAATCGGGTAAACCATCGATATACCTCTCTATCGCTTTCTCCAACGGGGTGACCATAGTAGGACACAAAAGACTGAGTTCCTCAAATCGATCCGTATACGCACGGTGTTCTCCCCCATCTTATTTTAGATCATCAAACTCTCGTTTCAAAGCTCGAATTTTGTGCCGGGGATAAAACTCTTTCATCATGAGAGCTCGAAGGTCTTCCCATGTTTGTGCCAATGCCACTTCGGCACCCCTATCGCGCATCACTCCATTCCACCATGTAAGAGCACACTTCTCAAACACACTTGATGCAAATTCAACCTTACGCCCATCTGGACATTGCACATGTCTGAATGTGCTCTCGATACTTTCGAACCATTGAAGGAGCGCAGTTGCTCCTTGTGACCCAGAAAACTTTAGCGGCTTAGCGGAATTGAAATTCTTGAAATTACATTGTGCATTGTTATTGTTATTGTTGTTGTATAGCTCGTGGATTTGGGTCACAATGCCTGGAAGCACAGCAGCCATTTGCTGAGAGACAAGGGTTGCGACTTCTTCAGCAGTAAAAGATTGTGCATCACGTCGAGGAGGCATTGTCTAACAAGGAAATATGAGAAACGAGTGAGGTAGACAATTAGGAAAAACAAAAGAGGTTTTGAAAATATCGACGAAACATAAGGAAGGCGATCATTTGTTCGTTACCTCGAACAAACAAACGACACACAGTGACTAATCAAAGTAATGAGTCAAAATAATGTTTCATGAAGACATGCTCGCCTATAAGTGAACACTCACCCCCAAGAGTTCCCAGGTAAGAGTGACTGGTCCGATTATGTGGATTTCTACGAACACTCTAGCCTTAGACAGAAAACTCAGGGTACATGCATTCACTCTTCCAGTTTGCACGTGTTCACATTATTTAGACCCAAACTCTGACGAGATTTTGAAAACTCAGAAGGCACTAAGACAAAAATGAGTCAAACTGGAAGGGTTCAAAACCTTACATCAGAGGGTTCAAAACCTAGTAATCAGTCATCCTAGAACGGATGATTAATTTTCGAAGCAAATTCGGATTTTGTGTTCTCGTTGTGGTTATCACCTATGGGTAGGTGACGGTTTTGTTTTTTAAAAATCTAAACGCAAATCAACTTGCGTTGGGGTCCTAGAAAGTTATAGTCTAGGTCAAAGCATTACTAATAACCAAATTTCCTATAACCATTGGCTCTGATACCAACTCTTCTGTCACACCCCGACCACGTAAAACAACAAATCATGGTGGAAACGTCGGGGAGTGTTGTAACAGAATTATTGTTTCACAACCATGGATACAAAAGAGTTTCGTTTTAGTTATTCATTAAGTAATTTACATTGTTTTAGAATGAAACAAACAAGTTATATATCGACTACTATTGTTATTATGTCACTAAGGTCTCATCCAGATCCTATGTGACTCATGCATCCTAGCAATCAACATCAAGCAACGTCACCTGAAACATATGTAAAAACAAAGTCAGCAAAGAAATGCTGGCGAGCACATAGGTTTTGTGTGAGTGTCAGATTCATGGCTCATTTATTTGTTTAAATAACTCGTACAACCTCGTTAATCGATATTAGAAAACCTTGTTTTGTAAACCATTTGTATTGTAAAATGAATAACCAAGTCAAAACAGATTGGTTATAGCTTATAAAACCTCGATGCCATGAATCTTAACTCAAAACATTTGTTTAAGTAACCAAATCGTAAATCATTCTCGTAATAAAACTCGTATGGTTTATATCGTTTAGTAAACTCCGTTTGTGTGACATCGTTTCAAATCGTTCTTGTTCAATCATTCAAAATCGTTCAATCGTTTAATATCGTTCTCGTTCAAACCATTCTCGTTTTAATTGTGAAAACTACTTTTGGTAGTCTCGCTTATAACATTCAAACCTTCGCAACTCGTCCATCGTTCAACTCGTATTAACAAACCTCCAAGGGTAAGTTAACAATCAACAGGTTCAGTCGTTACCCACATAACCCACACATAACCATGGGTGCAGTCTGATAACGGGATTTTTCAGATCCTATGGTACCATAACCTAATACTGGTCGGTTCGGCCAAAATTAATGAATGTCATTCGTTATGTAACTACAACCAACAAGTTTGTTCACATTATCGAAATCGTTATTAATTTAGTATAAACCATCTTAATCGTTTTTGAAATCATCGTTAAAATATCGAAATCGTTTTGATACATATGAATCACCCCAAAACAATCGAAAACAGTAAAATAGGGGAACTATGTACTCACATAGTTACCACAAAACATGTAAAAAGAGGGGATCTATGTACTTACCTTTGGGTGTGTTTTTATATGTTAACACAATCCCTAAAATTGTTTATTCGTCCTAAATTAAATAAGAATGATTTAATAATCAAAAACCCACAAAATACATAAGTTTCTCCGATACTTAGAATTTTCACATAACTTTGAGATTTTTCTCAAAAAGTTATTATTTTTTATTTTATTGGTGTATTTTTATATATATGAGTTCACATATATATTTTAAAAACTTTGCGACTTGAACGATTTTATTGGTGACCCTCATCTTGTTATAAGCAATATATCTACGATTTGCGCGTCGTAATATATATACTCGAATGTAACGTACTAATAATAGCGTAATACACATAATCTTGTCAAGTATTATCATGTCATTATACACATATTATAAAACACATAACACATTGTAACACATAAAATTTACCCATGAACAACCCATTATAGTGTATGTCGAAAAACACTTATTTTAGCGATTCGGTAACATTTTTGGGCGTCGGAAGTCACGTATGACTAACCAAACACCAAGTAAACTTAATATAAGTTAAAATACTTATTTTTATATCAAAAGTATCAGTTTACTTATTGATCTAAAACAGTCTTATAAAAATCCTCTGAAAAGCAGATTTTAACCGTTTTACCGCATAGTTTTGCATCGAACGTTACCCTAACCATCCCAAATCAAAACGACTTGATATTTTGACATAACCCATGTTATTTACTGAATAAACTAGTGGTTATACTCATGATAGTGCAGGTCTCACATAAAGCACATAAATCATGCAAATTTCACATATTTTACCACTTTTTTTGCTATATGTACAACATGCAAAGCTATCAAACCTATGTCAAAGTTTCATGCCATTATAATATACCAAATAATGTTATTTTTAGTGTTTATAATTTGTTCTAAAACATTTTTGTCATACTATCATTTTTTATCATTCTTTGAGCTTTAAATCAACATGTATTCTTATGTACAAGTGTCTAAAGCACACTATCATATCATCATCTTTTCATATGAGTTTAGATGCATCAAACATGTGATTTATTCATGTTTATTTGCTGATGTATTTGAACATTTATCATATCATGTCCAAATCAACAAACACTTGCATTTTAACTATCATTCAAGAACAAGTAACAACTTAAAAATTCTCAAATATGTCTAATAAATTTTTAGCCATTTACATATCAAAATACTAACATTACTTCAAATTTACAACTCATGATTAAATCATTCCTTTATATCTCTACATATTTGCATATAATCTTGTTCATACAAGCAAACATCTTAAACAAGTATTTATCAAGAAATCAAACTCAAAACTCAAACACCCATATATATATATATATATATGTACGGTTTATATACACCCATATACATCACCATTTTTATTTTGTATCAAGACCCATTTCTTCTTAGATTTCAAGTTTGTGAAAAAATCCAAGATTCAAGAGAAACTTCAAATCATCAAGAACAACCAAGAATCAAGAGTATGATTTAAACATAAACTTTATACCTTCAAGATTTAAGTAAGTTGTTGATAAGATTTTGATGATATGGAGCTTGAAATCACTTGAAAACACCTTGGAAACTCCTTTGGATCTTCACACCAACTTGAAATATTCTTGAAATGGAGTTGGATTCTCAAGAACAAGGTTGAAGAAGATGAAAATGGGATGGTGGTGAGGGTTACGGTTATGGGGAGAGAGAGAGTGAGGATATTGAGTGAAGATTGTGATCTTTGGAAGATTATATGTAGAGATATTGGAAGATTTAGAAAGATTGTAAGTGTCATGAAGCCAACAAGTGGCATGGTTGTAGAGAAGTGGCAATTTCAATCTTAAGCATATGACAACACACAATTATGTATGCATCTATACATATATTTATTATGTGTAGGTTAAAAACAGGTATTTAACTGGATACCGGGTATTTTATCTAGCGTTTAAATCCCGGTTTATGGTGTTCTAAATTATTTTTATTATTCTATAAGAATAAACTCGCCAAAATATTACTGAAATAAATTTCAGTTGCCGAGACTGGCTGCGTTGTCTGCGTTTTGCAGTAGAAGCACTGTGTTGCGCAGAAACACACGGTACGCGCTTAAACTTGAAAAATAACGTTTTTAAGCGTTTTAATTTATTTTTCAACACGAACCTGAATAAAATAAAATTTTAATCATAACAGAATATTTTTGGGGTTTAAATATTATCCGGGCGGTCACCAACGTTTACGTAACGGTTTATGATTTCACTTCCAGAACAGGTTTGAGATTTCGAAATTGAACAATGATTGAAAACATACTAATGTCACAAATAATTAAACAAATATTGAAATTAAAACACCATATTTTATTAAATACAAAGTTGTTCGGAACAGTACAAGGGTTAAAATACACAGATGTCACAAGTCTCATACCAGTATTGAGGGTTTCACAAAAATACACATTCGGCCGGGTGTTGAGTGATCTCCCGTGAGGTATGTGAACTTGTATATAAATAGAATTTTAAAGAGGCATGTTATGCCCAAATAAATAATTTTTCTTAATAATTGTTCTAAATAAATCATGATGAATAGGATTGCAAATAAATAAAAATAAAACTTAATAAAGATCTTGGATTAGCCACAAACTTCTTCTCTACCTATTCCATTTGAGTGTGTAAGCCACATATAAAAGAGTTTTGCCTAAGGACAAGCAAAGATTCAAGTGTGGGGGTATTTGATGTGTACAAAATGCAACATATAAATTACATCAATAGAGGCATAAAACAACCCTTTTTTAGTCCTAATGTTGGAAAACGCGCGTTTCTTTCTTCCTTTTGAATTTACAGGACCAAAATAGCTTAAAAAAACAAAAGGAACAAATAAGCAGCCAAAAACCAACATAAATGTCACACCCCGACCACGAAAAACAACAAAACGTGGCGGAAACGTCGGGGAGTGTTGTAACAGAATCATTGTTTCATAACACATGGAAATTAAAATATTATTTTATTGATTAGAAGAGTTACAATGTCTAGAAAATCAAAGAAATATAACATAAATAACTAGTCTTGCATCTTTTATTGTCACTAAGGCCCAAGTCCGCCTAAGTGTATCTTGATAAGTCCTATGCATCATATCCTGAAACACATGTGAAAATAGGTACGTCAGCATAAAAAATGTCTGTGAGATACATAGGTTTTGTGAAAATAGAATTCATGACTTATGTTTAAGAAAATGTTTAGTCATGAACCTTGTAATTTGCTTTGTCTTGTAAATCATTTGAAAAGTGATAAATAAACCAAATGATATATATGTATAAAAGAATAATACATGGTTAAGTAAATAACCAAGTAAAATGAGTTTGTATTAGATGAGTTGTTTGTAAAACAATGTATTGTGAAAAGTATGTTATTTGTAAAAATGTTATATGTCTAAATTGAAATGATTCAAATAACGCTACGATATGTAATACCATACAAGCACTTATATATAGGAAGTACCAGCGGCGTATCCACCATGCTTGTATCATATTACACACGCCTCGTTACTTAAATCACTTACTCAAACCAAACCACCATTGTAAAAATGTTTATGTATAATCAAATGTCAAAATGTGTTGTGTATATCAATGTCAAAATGTTTATGTCTAGTGTAAATCATGAATTGTGTATATCAATGTCAAAATGTTTATGTCTAATGTAAATCATGAATTATGTATATCAATGTCAAAATGTTTATGTCTAATGTAAATCATGAATTGTGTATATCAATGTAAAAATGTTTATGTCTAATGTAAATCATGAATTGTGTATATCAATGTCAAAATGTTTATGTCTAATGTAAATCGTGCATTGTGTATATCAATGTCAAAATGTTTATGTATGGTAAGTGAAGTATATCAACCAAACCATATGTAAAACGCACAAAAACAATGTATTGAAGTAAAACATGGTTTAAATCAAAGTTATGTTTTGTGGAACAAATGCATGCTATACTGATATGAACATCTATGCGGTATTGTGAAAATGCATACATCCAAGCCTTGTGACTGTGGCGATAAACCCCTAAACGAATTTAAAGGTCTATCTTGTTGTTATGTTTATCGAATTCGGTCATTCCTTCCACCCAAACAAACCTAGGGTTCAGGAACGGGAGTTGTCAATTCCTATGGTACCATTACCCACTAACGAGCGGCGTAGCTAATGTTAATGAATGTACATTGTCTCATTTGAACAAACCAAATGTCATACCAAAAATGTAAGCATGTGAAAACAATGCACTAAGTATGTAATCAAATGAACATACATAGCGTGAAATGTAATGTAAAATGATGTACTAAGTATGCACACAATGGGCATACATAGCATAAAATGTAATGTAAAATGATGTACTAAGTATGCACACAATGGGCATACATAGCATAAAATGTAATGTAAAATGATGTACTAAGTATGCACACAATGGGCATACATAACATAAAATGTAATGTAAAACGATGTACTAAGTATGCACACAATGGGCATACATAGCATGAAATGTAATGTAAAACGATGTACTAAGTATGCACATAATGGACATACATAGCATAAAATGTAATGAAATCATGTACTATAATGTACTAATGAACATAACAAGCATATGATATGAAAGCATGAAAGGCACGAAAGTAACAAGTAGGCACATGTGTTTCACCCCAAAATGTTTGGAAAACAGTAAAAGAGGGGTCTATGTACTCACTTGAGATTGCTTAGTAGTCCTTGAGTAACAACCAAACAATGCAGGAGATCACGGATATCAAACGACACCTAATATAGGTAACTATGTTAATATACCGGACCTAAATCGGAGGACTGGATAGAATGAGGGTTCGTAAACCAAACGAGTATGGAGACTCGTGTAATATGGTTTAACAAAGTTTGGGTCCCTATAAACTACCTATCATACAACTACTTAAACGATGTGACCATAAGGTATAACCTCGGAAGGTTATTCCCTATAGAACTATGGTCACCTAGTGTGTTTGGTCGGATCCTAATGATCGACCAAACGGGTTGTGTTCGAAAGTATAAGCGATTGTTTAGATCGCTTACCTTACGACCCTATATAAGCACTAAACTAAAAGTGACGAGCTAAGCATGTTAAAACATGCTTAGCTAAGTTTAGAAAACAGGTTTGGTATCAAAACAAACGGTTTTGATACCCAAGAGTAGTTTGGTTACAAAATACGCATAAATGCGCATTTTGGCCGAAACTACGACTCGTCACTGAGCCTAGATAACGTGGTAATCAGTAGGTATAGTCACTAAGGACTATAACCATCGTGATTACGCTCACGTTATGAAGTTTAAAACGAACTTCGTGTTGACCATAAACTGGTCAACGCAGAAAGTCAAACATAGTTTGACTTTCGGACTCGAAAAGCGATAAAAGAACGAAGGAACACTTACAAAGGGTCCCCGCTAGTAAAACTTGATCGAATAGCTCAGGTATGAAGCAATGACTTCAACTTAGAGCTTTGAAATCAGATTTGTGGGTTTTGAGTTGTGAAAGGGTTGGGTATTTATAGGATTCTTGGAACCGTTAGGATCGTTTATCGAATAACGTGCTTTGATCTGGTCCATACACTTGTTGAAACCTTATGGTAACATTAAAATGGCCCCTCATGAGCATGAAAGGGCAAGTGTAAATTGGCCCCTCATTATCCTGAAGAGGCAAGTGCAAATTGGCCCCTCATTATCCTGAAGAGGCAACAGCTGTTTAAACTGATCTGCTATTCTGGGGACCCCTTACGGACCGTAAGGGTCATGGCTTACGGTCCGTAAGCCATTAACTTTGGTAGAATTACAGTTTCAGTCCCTGCACCTTGTTTCGTTGCGTAACGGCACTTCTAACACCCCTCAATCCCAATTTCAAGATCCACTATGATATTAAGACATAGGGAACATGAAATATGCTTGAAAACATCTCGGATGTCGGTTCGTTTGGCCCTACGGTTGCGATGTTCGCTTAATTACGACGGAATGCGCATAAGCGCGAAAAACGATCCAAATGACGCGACGAATGGATTTTTCTCATGCCAAACACTAAAATAAAATATTTTAGTGCTTACATAAATTTTTGGATGTCCGGAAGTATTCAGAACGTAAGTTATGCGCGAAAGTGCAAACTTGTGCACTTTTTGACGCTTTTAGTCCCTGAATGACCCAAAAGTTTATTTTAGCACACCGAACCCCTTAAAGCCTATTTCTAAGCTATATAAAGGATATTTATGGTATGTTTAACTTATGGTCATGCGGAATGTCTGTTACAGTTCAAATTGGCATACTTTCGCAGTTTGTGAAATTTAGTCCCTGTAGACGAATTAACTTGTTTTTGCCATACCAAAGCCTTCAAAACTTATTTCTAAGTTATGTAAAGGTTATTTAAGGTATGCTAAGTATATGTTGATGTTCCGGAGTATTTGTCGCATTAAACTGATTACGTTTACGCACCAGTTTGCGTATAACTCTCCAGAAAGCGATATAGAGTTTGAAATCAATCAAGAATTGATATGTGCAAATGATATACATATTTGTACAAATCCCAAGTATGAAACACAATATTTCATTGGTTTGGTATTTGTTTGATGGTCGTAGTGACCCAGGTGTCACAGTCTCCCCTACTTTAGGAAATTTCGTCCCGAAATTTATTTAGAGGAAACTTGTGAGAGCTTGAAACATGAAGTTGAAAAGATCAAACAACACTGGTTAGAGTCCTGAACTTCTAGTAACTTTACAATAACATCATGCTTGCAATGTGAGAGGGATACTTATATTCAAGTATATGAAGCGTCATTGGTGCGTCCACCGTACCTCCATTACATCGTTCTCATTTTTTTATTGTTGTCACTATCGGTTCTTACACATAATAAATCTTACTGGGTTTCTGTGCACTAAATTTCATAATTATGTACGCGTCCATAATTAGACAATTCCTTGCATAGTTCACACAGTCTATTTTATAATGTGTAGGGGAAAACCAAATGAACAAACCTGTGATGAGTGTGACTAGACCACCATAGGGTCCCTTTTATTAAATCAATAAATGATTTTAATAGACAATCAAGGAGTCTTTTCAGCTTATATCATCACATGTCATTCTTAACCATATTTTTGAATCAATCTTTTTGACTAGACCGCTAAAAGGGTTTCTTATGAATCATGGAGTGGTACTATATAATCCAAAGGTCTTAACTAACACGTAGAAGCCCAATAAGGATTTAGGGTAGTACCTTTTGAATATCCTTCTACGAATCCCTCATATGAAGATACGAAAGGTTCTACGAGGATTTGGATAACGAATATCCAGAGTATACAAAAACACAAAAAAAAATGCATAAAAGAAAACACAAAATGCATAAACACATAGTGTGACAACTCGAAATTTAGAACCCTTCTTGTATCCCGATGTAACATGTTTAAACGTGTGACTAGTTAACTAGTGTGATTAATGATAAGTGAACCTTTCATGCGATTACGTGTTGTGTTTAATTGTGTGCGGATATGTATGCTTGTATGTATAGTATGTGTGTATTAGTATGAACCGCGACACAAGGACCCAACTCGAGGCCATGTGGTCTCGAGTGAGCAATGAAACAATGGGCCGGTTGGGCCGTGCACCCCATCCGAAACCCATTAGGGTGCACCATGTGGAACAAGTATATAACCCTTAGTGATGCTAACCTTGCCATTCTTTGGACAATCCACACACACACTCTCCCTCTCTCTCTCACGAAAACCCTAAGCCACAACATTCCTCTCTTTCTTCTCGGATCAAACCGGTGGCCACAAGAAGACTCGGTTAAGCTCATCAACATTACTCGAACACTCCATTTCACTCATTTTCCTTAGCAACTCGGTACCTTCTCGAACCGGTTAGTGATTTATGATTTGATGTTTGGTCAAATGATGTTTTGATTAATATGATGGTATGCATTGATGATGAGTTGGTGTTCAAGTAATCGGTTCGTAAGTGTTCTGTGATATGTGTTTGTATTCGGTTGATGATGATTATATGATAATGCATTAATTATGTTAGGATGGATAATGTATGCTTGACTATAAATGAGTATTATTGATTCTATATGGGTTTGGATGTTGATACAAGTCGGATTGATTGATGAATGGAAACCGAATGCTTGTAGTCGGCTGTGATAGGTTCATGATTAGGATGATTCATTGTGTTGATATCATAGGGTGCATGTTAGTGTTGATAAGTTGTTGTTCATGATTTTTCGTTTGATTAAGGTTCATATGAATGATGATATGATGAACTACTTGAATATTTGAAGAACATGATGAATGTGATATGAATGTGTTATGATATTTGAAAATTGCCATGTTTGATCCATTTCAGAAATTAACTAGACAAGGGAACATGTTAGTGCATTGTTATTGGCTAGTACATAATATCATGACCATGAAATCTCATTGGCCAAGTACAATGTTGAATTCAGTGAATGTCCCCAACCGAGACCTTCTGTCTCGACTCGAGGCCATCAAATGTCAACCCGAGATCCCTGGTTTCGACACAGGTTGCGAGTCGAGAACCTATAGTCTCGACTCGAGACCACACTTGATCAACACCCAAACATCTTGACTCGAGACCATACTTACGAGTCCGGTTGCGACTCGAGACCAACACATGCATGACCCGAGACCTCATCGGTTGCGACTCGAAACCTGTAAGCCATAACTCGAGACCGCACGGTCTCGACTAGAGACTGCACAGTCTCGACTCGAGACCATGTGCATGAGCACACTGTTCGGACTTGCACCTCATTTCGGACTTAAGTAATTGGGCCGGACTCTTGGGCCTAATGCATAGATCTTATACGTTACTGTTTGAACGTGAATGTCGATAGACTGCCATGAGTGATACTTGAATGCAATGTGCTAGAAACATACGTGTACTACGAACCTGATTTGTGTGATACAACTATGATAGGACGTGAGTGACGACAATATTGCTTGATTGACCTTTCTGTGTATCTGCCGAGCAAACCAAGGTGAGTTCACACCCTCTACAAAGCATGGGATTCCCAGGGGTCGGGAATTGGGGTTAAGGAACATGGGTTCCTCGTCCTCCTTGGGTAGGACAGCATCGGTTCAGGAATGTAATTCCTCGTCCTCATGGACAGATAACTCATACTAGACCAAAACTCTATCACGAAGTCCCTCCTTTTTATATCGACTTAATCGCCGGGCCAATGGCGAGCGGGTCATTAGTTAGATAGCGCTATTTAGGTCTGACAAACCTCACACCGTGCCGCAGAGGACGGGCGTGAACTAATGGATCTGGGGCACGTCAATGATGATAGACATTGACAGTTTCAGGGCACATAAACATGACTACAGTCAGCAGTCGATATGGTAACGAGTCTAGTGTATACATGGGGTAGCCCCCACGGCCGAAATGCCAGATAACTAACACGGGGTAGCCCCCACGGCTGGATAGCCAGAGTAACCGGGAACAAACAAGTCACGTTTTTAACTATGGGGTAACCCCCACGGCAGGATGCCAGATAAAGGAAACT
This sequence comes from Helianthus tuberosus, assembly GCA_030545235.1. Taxonomy (NCBI): domain Eukaryota; kingdom Viridiplantae; phylum Streptophyta; class Magnoliopsida; order Asterales; family Asteraceae; genus Helianthus; species Helianthus tuberosus. The sequence goes on from CM060393.1 coordinate 146,585,138, forward strand.
GTTTTCGAAACAACTTAAAATGAACACCCAACCGTGAACTCACTCAACTTGTTGTTGACTCGTTACTACATGCTTTGCAGGTCTTTAGGTACTTAGCTGGAGCTTGCATGGAGGAGGATCGTTGTGGGACATGGACAGCTGTGTGCCATGTTAAACTTTGAAACAATTAAACTTATGTTTTGGTTTTAAACGTTATGCTTCCGCTTGCAACTTAACTATGTTTTGTTGGACACCAATTGTATTGGTTAAACTTTTATATCTTTTAACTTGCATGTTCAATATGATTGGTGGCTGGATCCTGGTCAGTCACGCCTCCAAGCGGTAGTACTCCGCAGGTGGATTTTGGGGTGTGACAGATTGGTATCAGAGCCATTGGTTATAGTGAACTTGGTTTTAATAAGGGAAAGGTTTTATTAAAATCAGACTATAACCCGTACAGTGCTCTACGGTCCACAACGACGCTTCACTCCACATGCAAGGCTCAGCATTCTAGGTGATATGATCTGTGTATATATTGCCTACTTGTTAGTTACATAGTACATTACTCATGGTATGCTTGGTTAGCATAACTACTGTTGCTTGAACACGTGTGTACTTACTCCCTTCTGTCATCGCACTTTCGCGATCCCCTCTCACTCACGTTCCTCTTACTATGAAGATCATGTCTGGACACGTTAACCTGACACAAGCCCAGTTGACGGCTCTGGTCAACGAACGAGTTGCTGCGGCACTTGCAGCTGCACACGCAGGAGGTATACCCTGCAGTTCTAACTCATTCTAGGATCTTTAGATCCTACTCTCGTGAACCAACCTTTGTGTTAAACTCTGTCTTTTCTTTCACCCACGATAGGTCAGCATGCTCAGCCACCCGTGTGCACTTTTAAGACTTTCATGGACTGCCGACCAACTACTTTTAGCGGCACCGAAGGAGCTGTAGGTCTCCTCCACTGGTTTGAGAAACTGGAATCTGTGTTTGAAATGTGTGAATGCCCTGAGGCGCGCAGGGTGAAGTATGCTACCGGTACTCTCGAGGGTTTAGCCCTCACATGGTGGAACGCTCAAGTCCAAATGCTGGGGTTGGTTGCTGCCAACGCCACCCCATGGGAAACTTTTAAAGAGATGATCAAGGAAGAATACTGCAGTCGTGACGACATTCATAAGTTGGAAGTCGAGTTCTTCAACCTCAAGATGACGGGGTCAGAAATTGAGGCATACACTAAGAGATCGAATGAGCTTGCCTTACTGTGTCCTACTATGGCGGACCCTCCATTTAAGCGTATTGAACTCTTTCTCAAGGGCTTGGTGCCAGAGATCCAAAGCCATGTGACTTCAGCAAACCTCGCCACCATCCAGCAAGTTGTCCAGTTGGCTCACCGTCTCACTGATCAGGCGGTGGAGCAGAACAAGTTACCAAAGCGCATAGGTGCTGCAACTACTTCTGGTACCTCTAGTGACAACAAACGGAAATGGGATGGAACTTCAAGTAAGGGGTCGACTTCTGTTCAATCCCAGTCTCAGCAGAGAAAGACTGATGACTACAAGAGCCCTAGTCAGCAATCATCTGGTGGTCAAAGTCATAGTGGGTACAAAGGGAATCACCCCAAATGCAATCGCTACAGCCTGCACCACAGTGGGCCATGCACCAGGGGCAACTGTCATCGGTGCAACAAGCCTGGTCACGCTGCAAAGGATTGCAGGAGCTTATACCCCGCCAATCAGAATCGTCAGCCAGCTCAACAGAACAAGCGTCAGCAGCAGCAGCAGGGTGATAACAAAGGGTGCTTTCAGTGTGGAGCTGAGGGTCACTTCAAGAGAGATTGTCCCCAACTGAACAGGAACCAGAACAACAACAACAACAACAATAACAACAATCAGGGGAATGGTAACAATGGGAACAACAACAACAATGGCGCCAGGGGGCGGGCGTTCGTGATTGGCCAAGGTAAAGCAAGGAATGACCCCAATGTTGTGGCGGGTAAGTTCCTTCTCGACAACTTTTATGTTACAGTTTTATTTGATTCGGGTGCCGATACTAGCTACATGTCACTAGAAGTTAGCCAAATGCTTAAGCGTATCCCAACACCCTTGAACAACAAGCACACTGTAGAGCTAGCAAACGGTAAGAGTTTAGAAGCCACACACGTAGTCAAGGAATGTAAACTTATTCTCGCTGACCAGACCTTCTCTATCGACCTCATTCCTATTGTCTTGGGTAGTTTCGACGTTGTCATTGGGATGGATTGGTTATCCCAACACCGAGCAGAGATTCTTTGCAATGAAAAGATTGTCCGTATTCCAGGCTCCGGTAGTGAACCTCTCATGATTCGCGGCGACAAGAGGAGTGCCGTTGAGAACGTCATCTCTCTCCTTAAGGCCCAGATGTGCTTGCGAAAGGGCCACACTGCCATTTTGGCTCTCGTTACTGACACCTCAGAAAAAGAAAAGAAGATAGAAGATTTCCCAGTTGTACGCGATTATCCAGAGGTATTCCCTGAGGAATTGCCTGGTCTTCCGCCTCATCGCCAAGTCGAGTTTCAGATCGAATTAGCTCCTGGAGCTGCGCCTATAGCTCGTGCACCGTATCGCTTAGCTCCGTCAGAGTTGGAAGAACTCTCTACGCAACTACAAGAACTCTTGGATAAGGGTTTCATTCATCCTAGCTCATCGCCCTAGGGAGCTCCAGTACTATTTGTGAAAAAGAAGGACGGTACCTTCAGGATGTGCATCGACTACCGGGAACTCAACAAGGTGACGGTGAAGAATCGTTATCCTCTACCGCGTATTGACGACTTGTTCGACCAGCTGCAAGGGTCGAGCTACTATTCGAAGATCGATTTGAGATCGGGTTATCACCAGCTGAGAGTCCGAGAAGAGGACGTCTCCAAAACAGCTTTCAGAACTCGATACGGGCACTATGAATTTTTGGTCATGCCTTTTGGGCTGACAAACGCACCAGCAGTCTTCATGGACTTGATGAATCGGGATTGCAAGCCTTACCTAGACAAGTTCGTTATAGTCTTCATCGACGACATCCTGATCTATTCCAAGAGTCAGGAGGAACACGAGCAACATCTACGACTCATTTTGGAACTCCTCCGAACAGAACAACTTTATGCAAAGTTCTCGAAATGCGACTTCTAGCTTCGAGAAGTCCATTTCCTAGGCCACGTGGTAAACAAGGATGGGATTCACGTTGATCCATCCAAGGTAGACTCGATTAAGAACTGGTCTGCACCTCGTACACCAAAGGAAATTCGCCAATTCTTGGGATTGGCAGGTTACTATAGGAGGTTCATAAAGGATTTTTCTAAGATCGCACAGCCTCTCACCTCGCTAACACAGAAAGGCGTTGTTTACCACTGGGGAAGCGCACAGGAATCAGCATTTCAACATCTAAAGGATAGACTCTGCAGCGCACCTATCATTTCCTTGCCAGAGGGCACAGACGACTTCGTGGTTTACTGTGACGCATCAATTCAAGGTCTTGGTTATGTATTGATGCAACGAGATAAGGTTATAGCCTATGCCTCACGCCAACTTAAAGTTCATGAGAAGAATTACACTACGCATGACCTAGAGCTGGGAGCTGTTGTTTTTGCACTTAAGTTATGGCGGCATTACCTGTACGGTACTAAGTGCGCCATCTACACCGACCACAGGAGCCTCGAACATATCTTCAAGCAGAAGGAACTGAACATGCGACAACGACGATGGGTCGAACTACTGAACGACTACGAGTGCTCAATCAGGTATCACCCGGGCAAGGCCAACGTTGTGGCTGACGCCCTCAGTCGAAAGGACACTGCACCTAAGCGCGTACGAGCTTTACAACTCACAATCCATTCTAGTCTGCCTTCCCAAATACGAGACGCTCAGGTAGAAGCATTGAAACCAGAAAACGTCAGGGCTGAAGCCCTACGCGGATCAAGGCAACGCTTAGAACGGAAGGAAGACGGTGCTTACTACGTAACGGGACGCGTTTGGGTCCCACTCTATGGCAACTTACGAGAGCTTGTGATGGACGAAGCACACAAGTCTCGCTATTCGGTACATCCTGGCTCGGATAAAATGTACCACGATATCAAAACCACGTATTGGTGGCCTAGCATGAAGGCCCACATAGCGACCTACGTCAGCAAGTGTTTGACTTGTGCGAGAGTCAAGTCTGAATACCAGAAACCCTCAGGCCTGCTCCAACAACCAGAGATACCACAATGGAAATGGGAGCAAATTTCCATGGATTTTGTTACTGGCCTACCTAGATCCCAGCGCGGGAACGATACTATTTGGGTAATCGTGGATCGACTTACAAAATCTGCACACTTCCTGGCCATCAAGGAGACGGATAAATTCTCCACTCTTGTAGAAATATACCTCAAGGAAGTTGTCTCGAGGCACGGGGTGCCCACCTCTATTATCTCGGATCGAGATGCACGATTTACTTCAGAGCTGTGGCAAGCAATGCACAAATCCTTTAGCTCACGATTAGACATGAGCACAGCGTATCACCCTCAGACGGACGGGCAGTCCGAGCGCACTATTCAAACCTTAGAAGACATGCTTCGTGCATGTGTAATCGATTTTGGCAACCGCTGGGAGAAGCATCTGCCACTGGTAGAATTCTCGTACAATAACAGCTACCACACCAGCATTAAAGCTGCCCCGTTTGAGGCATTGTACGGACGTAAATGCCGGTCACCTCTTTGCTGGGCAGAGGTGGGAGATAGTCAGATCACTGGTCCAGAACATGTGGTAGACACAACCGAACAGATTGCTCAAATACGAAAACGCATGGCGGCAGCTCGCGACCGTCAGAAAGTCTACGCCGATAAGGGCAGAAAACCGCTCGAGCTCCAGGTTGGGGAGCGGGTACTACTCAAAGTTTCACCCTGGAAGGGTGTGGTTCGTTTTGGTAAACGCGGCAAACTTAACCCACGATACGTTGGACCCTTCGAAGTCATCGAGAAAATAGGCAGGGTGGCCTACAGACTGAACTTACCAGCGGAACTCGGTGCAGTTCACAACGTTTTCCACGTGTCGAATCTGAAGAAATGCCTGTCAGATGAGACCCACGTAGTTCCTCTGAAGGAACTCACTATCGACGAGCAGTTACGATTCGTCGAGGAACCAGTCGAAATCACGGACCGGGATGTTAAGGTCCTCAAGACCACTAGAATACCTCTCGTTCGAGTTCGTTGGAACTCACGTCGTGGCCCAGAGTTCACCTGGGAGCGCGAGGATCTGATGAAACAAAAGTATCCCCAACTGTTCGCAAACAGTACACCCACTACTGAGGCCGAAGCTACGGAATTTCGGGACGAAATTCCAGATCAACGGGGGGTGGATGTGACACCCCAGGAAAACCGGGAACACCATACAACTTAACTAGCTTCCTCAGTGAGTGCCTACCAAATTTCGGGACGAAATTTCTTTCAACTTGGGGATGATGTGACAACTCGAAATTTAGAACCCTTCTTGTATCCCGATGTAACATGCTTAAACGTGTGACTAGTTAACTAGTGTGATTAATGATAAGTGAACCTTTCATGCGATTACGTGTTGTGTTTAATTGTGTGCGGATATGTATGCTTGTATGTATAGTATGTGTGTATTAGTATGAACCGCGACACAAGGACCCAACTCGAGACCATGTGGTCTCGAGTGAGCAATGAAACAATGGGCCGGTTGGGCCGTGCACCCCATCCGAAACCCATTAGGGTGCACCATGTGGAAGAAGTATATAACCCTTAGTGATGCTAACCTTGCCATTCTTTGGACAATCCACACACACACTCTCCCTCTCTCTCTCACGAAAACCCTAAGCCACAACATTCCTCTCTTTCTTCTCGGATCAAACCGGTGGCCACAAGAAGACTCGGTTAAGCTCATCAACATTACTCGAACACTCCATTTCACTCATTTTCCTTAGCAACTCGGTACCTTCTCGAACCGGTTAGTGATTTATGATTTGATGTTTGGTCAAATGATGTTTTGATTAATATGATGGTATGCATTAATGATGAGTTGGTGTTCAAGTAATCGGTTCGTAAGTGTTCCGTGATATGTGTTTGTATTCGGTTGATGATGATTATATGATAATGCATTAATTATGTTAGGATGGATAATGTATGCTTGACTATAAATGAGTATTATTGATTCTATATGGGTTTGGATTGTAACAACTGTGCTTGTAATCGCTATGAACAGTTCTATTATCAATAAAACAATGTTATTTGATCCCAATGTTTGTTTGATTGTGTTTTACATTTTTCATGTTTTGACTTTTGTTCAATTCCAAACTCTACATCACTTTCTGGAGAGTTATACGCAAACTAGTGCGTAAACGTACTCAGTTTAATGCGAGAAATACTCCGGAACATCAACATATACTCAACATACCTTAAATAACCTTTACATAACTTAGAAATAAGTTTTGAAGGCTTTGGTATGGCAAAAATAAGTTAATTCGCTTACAGGGACTAAATATGACAAACTGCGAAAGTATGTCAATTTGAACTGTAACGAACATTCCGGAACATGACCATAAGTTAAACACACCTTAAATATCCTTTACATAGCTTAGAAATAGGCTTTAAGGGGTTTGGTGTGCTAAAACAAACTTTTGGAACATTCAAGGACTAAAAGTGTCAAAAAGTGCACAAGTTTGCATTTTTGCGCATAACTTACGTTCTGAATACATCCGGACATCCAAAAATTTATGTAAGCATGACTATATTTTATTTTAGTGTTCGCCATAAGAAAAATCCATTCGTCGCGTCATTTGGTTCGTTTTTCGCGCTTATGCGCATTCCGTCGTAATTAAGCGAACATCGCGTTCGTACGACCAAACGAACCATCATCCGGCATATTTTTGAGTATGTTTTGAGTTCCCTATACTTTAACTTCATTTTAGAGCCTTGAAATGAGGTTAACGGGGTTCAAACGCATCGAAAAAGGCCTTAAACACGTGCAGGGACCATTGCTGCCAATTTTGAAACTTTCTGATTCAGGGGGAGTGCTAGCGTAGCGCGAGCCCATAGGGCTTACCCGTCGCGCTACGCGACTGCCTAACCAGATCAGATTCAATGTTTCTAAACACAAGTTGCAGCTGATTGATCCTTAACCACATGTTTTAAGTTGCTTAGTCACTAAGATAAGGAGCATATGTGGCTTCCATAACCTTTCAACAAGTGTACGGATGGGATCGAATCACGGTTTCCATGAAACGATCTCAATGGTTCACCGAAAACTATATATACCCCATGCCTTTCATTGTTTTAAAGCACAAGAATTCTTATTTGAGAGCTCTAAGTTGAAACCATTGTTTCATACCTGAGTTCTTGGATCGGGATTAGCATTCGGGGACCCTTCGTAAGTATTCTTTCGTTCTTTTCCTTATTTTACTGCTTTTCGAGTCAGAAAGTCAAACTTTGTTTGACTTTTAGCGTTGACCAGTAATGGTCAATGCGAAGTTCGTTTGAACTTCGCAACGTGATCGTAATCACGTTGGTTATAGTCCCTTGGGACTATGCCCACTGATTACCACGTTGTCTAGGGTCGTAGGGTAGGCGATCTGATAAATCGCCTATACCTTCGAACCCGACCCAGTTTGGTCGATCATTAGGATCCGACCAAATACATTAGGAGACCATAGTGTAGGGAATAACCTTCCGAGGTTATACCTTATGGTCACGACGTTTAAGTAGTTGTATGATAGGTAGTTTATATGCCTTAGGTAAATTACCAGAATACCCTTTTCATACATAATTGGTAATTTAGCATATGTAACCTAAACTTTTGTCACGTAACTGATTATGTAACATGTTTAGGCATATAATACTTGTCATAGGACTAGTTAGGCGGTCCGAACGCGTTTCACGCGCACGATGCGTTAAAGTAGCATAAGCTACCTAAACGGATCATAATGGGTCAATAAGACTTAGGTTAAGTTTCATTTAGCATGTAGGCTTTGTTAAACCATATCACGTGAGTTCCTACACTCATTTGGTTTACAAACCCTAATGCTACCAAATCTTCCGAGATAGGTCCGGTTTATTAACATAGTTACCTATACTAGGTGCCGTTTGATTCCGAGATCTCTAGCATTACTTGGTGGTTATCTTTATACAACTGAGCAATCACAAGTGAGTACATAGACCCCTCTTTTACTGTTTTCCAAACTGTTTTGGGGTGGAACACATGTGCCTACTTATTACTTTCATGCTTTCCTGTTTTCACATCATATACATGCTATGTTCGTTAGTACATTATAGTACATGATTTCATTACATTTTATGCTAGGTGTGCCCATTGTGTGCATTACTTAGTACATTGTTTTACATGACATTTCATGCTAGGTGTGCCCATTATGTGCATTACTTAGTACATCGTTTTACATGACATTTCACGCTATGTATGTTCATTTGATTACATACTTAGTGCATTGTTTTCACATGTTTACATTTTGGTATGACATTTGGTTTGTTTACATGGGACAATACATTCATTAACATTAGCTACGCTGTTCGTTAGTAGGTAGTGGTACCATAGGAATTGACAACTCCCGTTCCGGACATCCCAGGGAAAGGGGACAGAAAGGAATGACCGAATTCGATGATATAAGACAGATAGACCTTTAATTTGTTTAAAGGGTTTATCACCACAGTCACAAGGCTTGGATGTATGCATTTTCACAATACCGCATAAATGTTCATATTAAATAGTTGCATGCATTTACACAAAACATAGCTTTGATTTAAACCAAGTTTTACTTCAATACTTTGTTTTTGTGCATATGGTTTAGTTGAGACATTTCACTTACCATACATGACATCTTGACATAGACATTTGACATGGATATTTGACATAGACATTTGACATGGATATTTGACATAGACATTTGACATGGATATTTGACATAGACATTTGACATGATTTACATCTTGACATAAACACTTTGACATATTATTCAATACATTTTGACAATTGGTTTAAACATAGACTTCTTACATTGGTTGGATTGGTTTGATTAAGTGATTAAGTAACGATGCGTGTGTAATATGATACAAGCATGGTGGATACGCCGCTGGTACTTCCTATATATAAGTGTTTGTATGGTATTACATGGTGTAACGTTATTTGAATCATTTCAGTTTGAGACATAGAACATTTTATACAAATAACATACTTTTCACAAGACATTGATTTACAAACAACTTATCTTATACAAACACATTTTTTCATGGTTATTTATTTAACCTGACATTTACTTATACATATCATCTGATCGTATCATTTTCAAATGATTTACAAGACAAAGCAAATAACAAGGTTCATGACTAAACATTTTCTCAAACATAAGTCATGAATCTTATTTTCACAAAACCTATGTATCTCACAGGCATTTTTATGCTGACGTACCTATTTTCACATGTGTTTTCAGGTGCTTTTCCATAGGATGTTGATCATGATACTAGGGTGGACCTGTGCCTTAGAGACTTTAAAAGAAGATAGACTATGTTTAATTATGTTCTGAACTCGTTAATTTCCTGTTTGAAACAATGTAACACCTTTGTTTATAAATAAAATACAACTTTGTATGCCATGGTTATGAAACAATTAATTCTGTTGCAACATTCCCCGATGTTTCCGCCGCGATTTGTTGTTCTACGCGGTCGGGGTGTGACAGAAGAGTTGGTATCAGAGCCAATGGTTATAGGGAATTAGGTTATTAGTAATGCTTTGACCTAGACTATAACTTTTCTAGGAACCTAACACAAGTTATCTTGTGTTTAGATCTTAAAACATGTACGTCACCTATCCTTAGGTGATTAACAAAACAAGGAACCAAAATTTTTCCGAAACGATTTTTGAAAAAACAATCATCTGTTTTTGAATAAATTTTTACAAGGTTTTGAACCCTCTGTTATATGGTTTTGAACCCTTTTTCAAGTTTGGTTTTTGGCCTTGTGCCTTCTAATTTTCAAAAATCCCGTCAAACGTTTTGGGTTTTAAATAATGTGAACATGTGCAAACTGGAAGGGTGAATGCCTGTATTCTGGGTTTTCTGTCTAGGCAAGCACTTCGTATACATCTCAACCAGACGCGATACCAGTTGTGCTTACCTGGGAATTCTTGGGATGAGTGTTCACTTATAGGCGAGCATGTCTTCATTATACATTATTTCTGACCCATTTACTTTGATTAGTCACTGTGTGTCGTTTGTTTGCTTTGTGATACGGACGAATGACCACCATCTTTGCTTTTGTTGATTTTGTTTCATCTCATTCTTTTCATCCAATCATCTCACTCGTTTCTTTTCATGTGTTCCTCTTTTAGAATGCCTCCTCGACGCGAGAACCAGATAGCAACTGCCGAGCTGGCAGAAATTATTGCGCAGCAGATGGCTGCTCAGTTTCCAAATCTCTTTGCTCAATGGAATCAAGCCAACAACAACAACAATGTTCCATGCAAATACAAGGATTTTAACCAGGCTAAACCACTCAAGTTTAGTGGTTCTGAGGGAGCGACTGGGCTTCTTCAGTGGTTCGAGAGCATAGAGAATACTTTTCGCCATGTGCAGTGTCCGGATAATCGCAAGGTCGAGTTCTCCTCGAGCGTATTTCAGAAGAGGGCTTTGACATGGTGGAACGGGGTTATGAGAGACCGGGGTGCAGAAGTTGCTCTCGCATAGACATGGGCTGAACTTAGAGCCCTTATGATGAGGGAATTCTGTCCTCGCCATGAACAGCGAGCGTTGGAGAAAGAGTTTGATGTTTTGAAGCAAGATAGTGGTGAGCACAGGGCTTATACTGATCGGTTTGAAGAATTGAGTCTGCTTTGCCCAACAATGGTCACCCCACTCGACAAGGCTATCGAGAGATACATCGATGGTCTACCTGACTCGGTACAAGACATTCTTACTGGTAGTAACCCTGCCACACTTCGTCAGGCGATCGAGTTATCTGCGACATTGACTGAGTCGCAGATCCGGAAGAACAAGTTACACCAGAAGGGTGACAAGGGCAAGAAGCAGTCAGCTGACAAGGAAGATAGCAAGAAAGGTCAAAACTTGAGTGGAAAGAACTCTGGTTCTTCAAAGAGGGCAAAGAAGCGTAAGGCTTCCCAAAATTTTGCTATCACTGCTCAAGCTAACCAGGTAGCTCACAACTAACCTGCACAGCCTCCAGCAAAGAAACCCTATTCAGGGAATGCACCTTTGTGCAATAGATGCAACAGTCACCACCAGCCACAACTTCCATGCCGTTTCTGTACTAACTGTGGGAAATCAGGCCATCTCGCCAATGTTTGTCGATCTGCTCAGAATCCCGCGGTTCAGAACCCGGCTCAACAAGTTGCTCAGCCTCTTGCTCCGCAACAGGGTCAAGCTGCACGACCACAATACCCACCAGGTGCTTGTTACAATTGTGGGGATCTGACCCACTATAGAAATCGGTGCCCAAGACTGGCGAACCAGAACCAGAACCAGAATCAGGCTCCGGCTCGAGGCCGAGTTTTTAACATGAATGCCCAAGAGGCACAGGCTGACGATAATGTGGTGAACGGTACGTTCTTTATTGATAATCAGCCTGCATCTGTTCTCTTTGATTCTGGTGCCGATAAGAGTTTCGTGTCTTTGTCTTTTGAGCAAATGCTTCGTGTCTAGAACGAAACTAGGCAAATCTTTGACAGTAGAGGTTGCTAGTGGTGAACCCATTATTCTTGATTCTGTTCTTCACAACTGCCAGTTGAATCTTAACGACCATCTTTTTCCTATTGACCTCGCGCCTATGCAACTTTGAAGCTTCGACGTTATTGTGGGAATGGATTGGTTATCCAAGCATCACGCAGAGATAGTTTGTTCTAAGAAGATTGTTCGTGTACCGCTTTCGACAGGCGAGATCCTGCAGGTTCAAGGTGAGAAGCCTACCGGTGGTCTCAAACTCATGTCTTGTTTTAAAGCTCGGAAGTATCTGCAGAAGAACTATGTGGCTTTCTTAGCACATGTTACAGAAGATAAAGGCAAGGGTAAGTCTATTTCAGACATTCCTGTCGTTCGGGATTATTCTGAAGTATTCCCTGAAGACTTACCTGGTCTACCTCCAGCACGCCAAGTCGAGTTCCGCATTGATCTCGTACCTGGTGCAAATCCCATTGCCAGAGCTCCATATCGTCTTGCACCGTCTGAGATGCAAGAGTTGTCTAAGCAGCTTCAGGAGCTCTCTGACAAAGGTTTTATCCGTCCTAGCTTTTCACCCTGGGGTGCTCCCGTTCTTTTTGTTAAGAAGAAGGATGGATCCTTTAGGATGTGTATCGATTATCGTGAGCTTAACAAGCTTACCATCAAGAATCGATATCCCCTACCTCGCATCGACGACCTCTTTGATCAGTTACAAGGTGCTTCTTATTTTTCGAAGATTGATCTGCGATCTGGATATCATCAACTTCGGGTGCAAGAAGAAGATATTCCGAAAACAGCATTCCGTACTCGTTATGGACATTACGAGTTCACAGTCATGCCATTCGGTTTGACTAATGCTCCTGCTGTTTTCATGGACTTAATGAATAGGGTCTGCAAACCTTATTTGGATCAGTTCGTCATTGTTTTTATCGATGACATCTTGATTTACTCTAAGACGCGAGCTGATCACGAGCAGCATCTTCGTCTTACTCTGGAACTCCTGAAGAAAGAGCAACTTTTCGCCAAATTCTCCAAGTGCGAATTTTGGCTTAAAGAAGTTCAATTTTTGGGACACATTATCAACGAACGAGGTGTTCATGTAGATCCCTCCAAGATCAGTGCGATTAAGGATTGGGATACGCCTACTACTCCTACTGAAGTTCGTTCATTTCTTGGTCTAGCGGGTTATTATCGCCGCTTCATTAAAAACTTCTCTAAGATTGCAGTTCCTCTAACTGCTCTAACTCAGAAGAAAATGCCCTTTTACTGGGGATTCAAACAAGAGGAAGCTTTTCAACACCTGAAGCAGAAGCTTTGCGATGCGCCTGTTCTATCATTACCTGAGGGTGATGATGATTTTGTCGTATATTGTGATGCATCGAAATTGGGTCTTGGTTGTGTTCTGATGAAAAAGGAACAAAGTCATAGCCTATGCATCGAGGCAGTTGAAGATACATGAGAAGAACTACACCACTCATGATCTTGAGTTAGGTGCAGTTGTCTTCGCTCTCAAGATCTGGAGACACTATTTGTACGGTACAAAATGTGTGGTTTTCACTGACCACAAAAGTCTTCAGCATATCTTCAACCAGAAAGAACTCAACATGAGACAGCGACGTTGGGTTGAGCTTTTAAACGACTATGACTGCGAAATTCGCTACCATCCTGGTAAGGCGAATGTCGTAGCTGATGCATTAAGTCGTAAGGAACGTACTAAGCTTCATTGTGTACGTGTTCAATCTGTTATTCAAGCTCGATCCGATATTCAAGCACGCATTTCTCAGGCTCAACAATCTTGTGTTTCACAAGGTTTGATGGATAAGGAATTTCCCTATCACATAACACCTGCTGTTGAACTGAAGGACAATGGGTCATATTACTTCATGGACCGTTTGTGGGTCCCAAGCCAGGATGATCTTCGTACCTTGCTTATGGATGAAGCCTATAAGTCTCGTTATTCTATTCATCCGGGCTCAGATAAAATGTCTAAGGACCTTCGTACTCACTATTGGTGGCATGGTATGAAGAAAGACATTGCCTTATACGTATCAAAATGCCTTACTTGTCTTAAGGTTAAGGCTGAACATCAGCGTCCTTCTGGTTTATTGGAGCAACCAGAGATCCCAGTTTGGAAATGGGAAAACATTACTATGGATCTTGTTACCAAACTTCCACGCACAAAGAAGGGTCATGATGCCATCTGGGTAGTCGTTGATCGTCTTACAAAGTCAACACATTTCTTGCCAATCCGCGAGGATTTTCCTACTGACAGACTTGCTCAAATCTATGTGGATGAAATTGTAGCTCGACATGGTGTTCCGTTGAACATCATTTCTGACAGAGATGCTCGTTTCACTTCTCACTTTTGGAGAACCATGCAATCTGCTATGGGGACCCAACTTAATCTGAGCACAGCTTATCATCCGCAAACGGATGGTCAATCTGAGAGAACAATCCAGACTCTGGAGGATATGCTAAGAGCTTGTGTGATCGATTTTGGTGGTAGCTGGGATTCACATCTTAAACTGATTGAATTCTCCTACAACAACAGTTATCACACTAGCATCAAAATGGCTCCTTTCGAAGCTCTCTATGGTCGAAAATGTCGTTCACCAGTCTGCTGGAATGAGATTGGCGAGGCTCAACTTACTGGACCTGCCCTCATTTTAGAGACAACTGACAAGATCAAGAAAGTTCGTGATAACCTTCAGGCAGCTAGAAGCCGTCAGAAGATTTACGCGGACCCAAAACGCAAAGCCTTGGAATTTCAAGTCGGTGATCGAGTATTACTTAAGGTCTCACCTTGGAAAGGTGTGATCAGATTTGGAAAGAAAGGAAAACTTGCACCTAGATATGTTGGACCATTCAAGATTGTCGAAAGAATCGGAAAGGTAGCCTACAGACTTGAGTTACCTCCTGAACTTGGAAATGTTCATCCAACTTTTCACGTGTCCAATCTCAAGAAGTGTACAGCTGATGAGAACTTCTCCATACCGCTTGACGAAATTCGTGTTGGCAAAACACTGAAATTTGTTGAGAAACCAGTGGAAATCATGGAACGTGAAGTCAAGTGGCTTAAACGCAAGCGCATTCCTTTGGTCAAAGTACGCTGGGAAGCTAAACGTGGACCTGAGTTTACTTGGGAACGCGAAGATCAAATGAAGGCGAAATATCCACATCTTTTTCCACGAGTTTCCTTTAAATAAATTTCGGGACGAAATTTCCACAAGTAGGGGAGACTGTAACAACTGTGCTTGTAATCGCTATGAACAGTTCTATTATCAATAAAACAATGTTATTTGATCCCAATGTTTGTTTGATTGTGTTTTACATTTTTCATGTTTTGACTTTTGTTCAATTCCTAACTCTACATCACTTTCTGGAGAGTTATACGCAAACTAGTGCGTAAACGTACTCAGTTTAATGCGAGAAATACTCCGGAACATCAACATATACTCAACATACCTTAAATAACCTTTACATAACTTAGAAATAAGTTTTGAAGGCTTTGGTATGGCAAAAATAAGTTAATTCGCTTACAGGGACTAAATATGACAAACTGCGAAAGTATGTCAATTTGAACTGTAACGAACATTCCGGAACATGACCATAAGTTAAACACACCTTAAATATCCTTTACATAGCTTAGAAATAGGCTTTGAGGGGTTTGGTGTGCTAAAACAAACTTTTGGAACATTCAAGGACTAAAAGTGTCAAAAAGTGCACAAGTTTGCATTTTCGCGCATAACTTACGTTCTGAATACATCCGGACATCCAAAAATTTATGTAAGCATGACTATATTTTATTTTAGTGTTCGCCATAAGAAAAATCCATTCGTCGCATCATTTGGTTCGTTTTTCGCGCTTATGCGCATTCCGTCGTAATTAAGCGAACATCGCGTTCGTACGACCAAACGAACCATCATCCGGCATATTTTTTAGTATGTTTTGAGTTCCCTATACTTTAACTTCATTTTAGAGCCTTGAAATGAGGTTAACGGGGTTCAAACGCATCGAAAAAGGCCTTAAACACGTGCAGGGACCATTGCTGCCAATTTTGAAACTTTCTGATTCAGGGGGAGTGCTAGCGTAGCGCGAGCCCATAGGGCTTACCCGTCGCGCTACGCGACTGCCTAACCAGATCAGATTCAATGTTTCTAAACACAAGTTGCAGCTGATTGATCCTTAACCACATGTTTTAAGTTGCTTAGTCACTAAGATAAGGAGCATATGTGGCTTCCATAACCTTTCAACAAGTGTACGGATGGGATCGAATCACGGTTTCCATGAAACGATCTCAACGGTTCACCGAAAACTATATATACCCCATGCCTTTCATTGTTTTAAAGCACAAGAATTCTTATTTGAGAGCTCTAAGTTGAAACCATTGTTTCATACCTGAGTTCTTGGATCGGGATTAGCATTCGGGGACCCTTCGTAAGTATTCTTTCGTTCTTTTCCTTATTTTACTGCTTTTCGAGTCAGAAAGTCAAACTTTGTTTGACTTTCAGCGTTGACCAGTAATGGTCAATGCGAAGTTCGTTTGAACTTCGCAACGTGATCGTAATCACGTTGGTTATAGTCCCTTGGGACTATGCCCACTGATTACCACGTTGTCTAGGGTCGTAGGGTAGGCGATCTGATAAATCGCCTATATCTTCAAACCCGACCCAGTTTGGTCGATCATTAGGATCCGACCAAATACATTAGGAGACCATAGTGTAGGGAATAACCTTCCGAGGTTATACCTTATGGTCACGACGTTTAAGTAGTTGTATGATAGGTAGTTTATATGCCTTAGGTAAATTACCAGAATACCCTTTTCATACATAATTGGTAATTTAGCATATGTAACCTAAACTTTTGTCACGTAACTGATTATGTAACATGTTTAGGCATATAATACTTGTCATAGGACTAGTTAGGCGGTCCGAACGCGTTTCACGCGCACGATGCGTTAAAGTAGCATAAGCTACCTAAACGGATCATAATGGGTCAATAAGACTTAGGTTAAGTTTCATTTAGCATGTAGGCTTTGTTAAACCATATCACGTGAGTTCCTACACTCATTTGGTTTACAAACCCTAATGCTACCAAATCTTCCGAGATAGGTCCGGTTTATTAACATAGTTACCTATACTAGGTGCCGTTTGATTCCGAGATCTCTAGCATTACTTGGTGGTTATCTTTATACAACTGAGCAATCACAAGTGAGTACATAGACCCCTCTTTTACTGTTTTCCAAACTGTTTTGGGGTGGAACACATGTGCCTACTTATTACTTTCATGCTTTCCTGTTTTCACATCATATACATGCTATGTTCGTTAGTACATTATAGTACATGATTTCATTACATTTTATGCTAGGTGTGCCCATTGTGTGCATTACTTAGTACATTGTTTTACATGACATTTCATGCTAGGTGTGCCCATTATGTGCATTACTTAGTACATCGTTTTACATGACATTTCACGCTATGTATGTTCATTTGATTACATACTTAGTGCATTGTTTTCACATGTTTACATTTTGGTATGACATTTGGTTTGTTTACATGGGACAATACATTCATTAACATTAGCTACGCTGTTCGTTAGTAGGTAGTGGTACCATAGGAATTGACAACTCCCGTTCCGGACATCCCAGGGAAAGGGGACAGAAAGGAATGACCGAATTCGATGATATAAGACAGATAGACCTTTAATTTGTTTAAAGGGTTTATCACCACAGTCACAAGGCTTGGATGTATGCATTTTCACAATACCGCATAAATGTTCATATTAAATAGTTGCATGCATTTACACAAAACATAGCTTTGATTTAAACCAAGTTTTACTTCAATACTTTGTTTTTGTGCATATGGTTTAGTTGAGACATTTCACTTACCATACATGACATCTTGACATAGACATTTGACATGGATATTTGACATAGACATTTGACATGGATATTTGACATAGACATTTGACATGGATATTTGACATAGACATTTGACATGGATATTTGACATAGACATTTGACATGATTTACATCTTGACATAAACACTTTGACATATTATTCAATACATTTTGACAATTGGTTTAAACATAGACTTCTTACATTGGTTGGATTGGTTTGATTAAGTGATTAAGTAACGATGCGTGTGTAATATGATACAAGCATGGTGGATACGCCGCTGGTACTTCCTATATATAAGTGTTTGTATGGTATTACATGGCGTAACGTTATTTGAATCATTTCAGTTTGAGACATAGAACATTTTATACAAATAACATACTTTTCACAAGACATTGATTTACAAACAACTTATCTTATACAAACACATTTTTTCATGGTTATTTATTTAACCTGACATTTACTTATACATATCATCTGATCGTATCATTTTCAAATGATTTACAAGACAAAGCAAATAACAAGGTTCATGACTAAACATTTTCTCAAACATAAGTCATGAATCTTATTTTCACAAAACCTATGTATCTCACAGGCATTTTTATGCTGACGTACCTATTTTCACATGTGTTTTCAGGTGCTTTTCCATAGGATGTTGATCATGATACTAGGGTGGACCTGTGCCTTAGAGACTTTAAAAGAAGATAGACTATGTTTAATTATGTTCTGAACTCGTTAATTTCCTGTTTGAAACAATGTAACACCTTTGTTTATAAATAAAATACAACTTTGTATGCCATGGTTATGAAACAATTAATTCTGTTGCAACACTCCCCGATGTTTCCGCCGCGATTTGTTGTTCTACGCGGTCGGGGTGTGACATGGATGTTGATACAAGTCGGATTGATTGATGAATGGAAACCGAATGCTTGTAGTCGGCTGTGATAGGTTCATGATTAGGATGATTCATTGTGTTGATATCATAGGGTGCATGTTAGTGTTGCTAAGTTGTTGTTCATGATTTTTTGTTTGATTAAGGTTCATATGAATGATGATATTATGAACTACTTGAATATTTGAAGAACATGATGAATGTGATATGAATGTGTTATGATATTTGAAAATTGCCATGTTTGATCCATTTCAGAAATTAACTAGACAAGGGAACATGTTAGTGCATTGTTATTGGCTAGTACATAATATCATGACCATGAAATCTCATTGGCCAAGTACAATGTTGAATTCAGTGAGTGTCCCCAACCGAGACCTTCTGTCTCGACTCGAGGCCATCAAATGTCAACCCGAGATCCCTGGTTTCGACACAGGTTGCGAGACGAGAACCTATAGTCTCGACTTAAGACCACACTTGATCAACACCCAAACATCTTGACTCGAGACCATACTTACGAGTCCGGTTGCGACTCGAGACCAACACATGCATGACCCGAGACCTCATCGGTTGCGACTCGAAACCTGTAAGCCATAACTCAAGACCGCACGGTCTCGACTAGAGACCGCACAGTCTCGACTCGAGACCATGTGCATGAGCACACTGTTCGGACTTGCACCTCATTTCGGACTTAAGTAATTGGGCCGGACTCTTGGGCCTAATGCATAGATCTTATACGTTATGTTTGAACGTGAATGTCGATAGACTGCCATGAGTGATACTTGAATGCAATGTGCTAGAAACATACGTGTACTACGAACCTGATTTGTGTGATACAACTATGATAGGACGTGAGTGACCACAATATTGCTTAATTGACCTTTCTGTGTATCTGCCGAGCAAACCAAGGTGAGTTCACACCCTCTACAAAGCATGGGATTCCCAGGGGTCGGGAATTGGGGTTAAGGAACATGGGTTCCTCGTCCTCCTTGGGTAGGACAGCATCGGTTCAGGAATGTAATTCCTCGTCCTCATGGACAGATAACTCGTACTAGACCAAAACTCTATCACGAAGTCCCTCCTTTTTATATCGACTTAATCGCCTGGCCAATGGCGAGCGGGTCATTAGTTAGATAGCGCTATTTAGGTCTGACAAACCTCACACCGTGCCGCAGAGGACGGGCGTGAACTAATGGATCTTGGGCACGTCAATGATGATAGACATTGACAGTTTCAGGGCACATAAACATGACTACAGTCAGCAGTCGATATGGTAACGAGTCTAGTGTATACATGGGGTAGCCCCCACGGCCGAAATGCCAGATAACTAACACGGGGTAGCCCCCACGGCTGGATAGCCAGAGTAACCGGGAACAAACAAGTCACGTTTTTAACTATGGGGTAACCCCCACGGCAGGATGCCAGATAAAGGAAACTGTTTTCGAAACAACTTAAAACGAACACCCAACCGTGAACTCACTCAACTTGTTGTTGACTCGTTACTACATGCTTTGCAGGTCTTTAGGTACTTAGCTGGAGCTTGCATGGAGGAGGATCGTTGTGGGACATGGACAGCTGTGTGCCATGTTAAACTTTGAAACAATTAAACTTATGTTTTGGTTTTAAACGTTATGCTTCCGCTTGCAACTTAACTATGTTTTGTTGGACACCAATTGTATTGGTTAAACTTTTATATCTTTTAACTTGCATGTTCAATATGATTGGTGGCTGGATCCTGGTCAGTCACGCCTCCAAGCGGTAGTACTCCGCAGGTGGATTTTGGGGGTGTGACACATAGTCACATAACCACAAAATTGTTTAACTTGATTTGTTATCATTTTGTTAATTTGTTCTGCTAACTGTGCACATGTATTCAAAGCACACCAGGTATCTAATCAGTGGATTTTGATTGGTGCTTTAAATATTTCTAAGAATCTAACTATAAAGATAGAAAGATCTTTTAAAGAGAAAATTCGATTTCGATTATAAAGAACCGAAATGTTCGAATTAAGGTACACAAGGAATCCAATTAAGGACTCTGATTTGAAAGATAATCATCCACAAGGGTCTAATGTGAAGATAAAAAGATCCTAAATGGATTTTAGAAGTCGAAGATGTTTTGAAACCTTGCACTGGATGTGCTTAAGTCAAAACATGAAGTAAAAATGCTTATGAAGTTGAGATGCTAGATATGTCAAGGCGACATATGAAGCAGAATTTGGAGGTTAAGTCAATGTATGAGGAAAATATTTTGAAAGCTATGCATGGGGTTCTTAAAAAATGTGTTCAATGTTTTTGAAACCTTATGCATAATACTTTTGAAATCATAAAGTAGGTGTACTAGGTAAGTATATTTATAAAAATGTTTTAAAATCATGCGAGATGAATTTTTGAAATTATGTATAAGGTTTTTGAAAACATGAATGATGCTTTTGAAATCGTGCACTTGATATATTACTTAAAATTGTTTTCAAACTATATGAAATATTTTGAAATCATGAGGGTTGTTTTTGAAAACATAGACAAAGCTTTGTGCATTTGTCATGTTAAGTAAATACACTATATTAAAAATGTTTTCGAACTATATATAGAATGTTTTGAAATCATGTAGGTTGTTTTGAAAACTTATGCTATGCATGTTGAAGAAATCAGAACGTAATGGATATGAGATTTGAAAATATCCTTGGTTATCTAACCAAGGGTTCAAAGGCATAGAATCACGATTACTCATAATGTCACTTTATTTCCTGTACTTCGTTTCTTAGAATAAAAAGAGTACTTAGAATTTACCAAGGAAATCATGAGTAAACGCAAAAATGGAAAATTCGCAAGAGCAGTTTGTAAGGAACATAGTTCCTTGATGTAGGTATCATAGGGAAAAGTCATACACACATATAACTACACTTGTACATCAGAATTGTGAACAACGATTTATTTATAAGCAAAACAGATTGTTTCACATTACAAGTAAATAGAAGAAACAAAAGCATAAGACAACAACATCTTCTAAACAACCAACTGCTCATCCGTGGGTTGGATTTGCCTTAGCAAGCTTTGGGCATTTATTCACGAAATGACCCATCTTGCCACAGTTGTAGCACGATCCAGGCGGGAAGCGAGCTTGAGCAGGATTGGCTTGTGGTTGGGTAGCAGCAATGTTTATAGCAGCTTTGTTTTGGATAGCAAAGCGGCATATGTTAATCAGATGTCCCCACCATCCACTGTAGGTACATTTGAAGCAGGGTAAGAGGTTTGAATGATGACGGTTGCATCGTTTGCATAAAGGAGCAGTTCCTTTGTATGGCTTCCTAGCAGGGGGTTGAGCTGGTTGGTTGGGGACGGCTTGGCCATTGTGAGCGACCACGGCGAAGTTCTGAGAAGCCTTTCGCTTCTTTGACCTCTTAGGGGTTCCAGTCTGTTCATCCATGGTCTTTGATTCCTTGATTGGTTTCTTGGCTGGTGGTGCAGGCTTAACTTCTGCTTCCTTTGGTGGCCCTTGAGTGGCTTCATTGTTGAGACGAGAAATGGCAATGCCTAATTCAACAGTCTTCAGAATTACTTCGCCTATTCGCTGGGCAAATTTGGCAGTCTGCTCGGATATCTGTGCATCGTTGCGATGAAGAGACATTCTGGAGGAAATGAAGGATATAGGAGGAAACAAATGAAATGTTATCGGTAAATAAAACAAAATGACAACGCATAGAAATTGCGATCATTTGTTTGTTACCTAAGGCAAACAATTGAGACGGTGACTAATCAAAGTAAGCGGGTCATATTAATGTATCGCGAAGACATGCTTTAGCCTATAAGTGGACACTCACCCCAAGAGTTCCCAGGTAAGAGTGACTGGTCCGATTATGTGGATTTGTACGAACACTCTAGCCTTAGACAGAAAACTCAGAGTACAGGCATCCACTCTTCCAGATTGCACGTGTTCACACTATAAGACCCAAACTTTGACGAGGTTTTGAAAATTCAAAGGGGTTCAAAACCATATAACAGAGGGTTCAAAACCTAGTAATCAATCATCCTAGAACAGATGGTTAGTTTTCAAAGCGGATTTGAAATTTATGCTCTTGTTGCGGTTGTCACTTAAGGATAGGCGACGGTATTATTTTATGCCTAAACGCAAGTAAACTCGCGTTAGGGTCCTAGGAAGGTTATAGACTAGGTCAAGCATTACTAATAACCTAATTCCCTATAACCGTGAGCTCTGATACCAACTTTTCTGTCACACCCCGACCACGAAAAACAACAAAACGTGGCGGAAACGTCGGGGAGTGTTGTAACAGAATCATTGTTTCATAAGACATGGAAATTGAAATATTGTTTTATTGATTAGAAGAGTTAGAATGTCTTGACAATCAAAGAAATATAACATAAATAACTAGTCTTGCATCTTTTATTGTCACTAAGGCCCAAGTCCGCCTAAGTGTATCTTGATAAGTCCTATGCATCATATCCTGAAACACATGTGAAAATACGTACGTCAGCATAAAAATGCCTGTGAGATACATAGGTTTTGTGAAAATAGAATTCATGACTTATGTTTAAGAAAATGTTTAGTCATGAACCTTGTAATTTGCTTTGTCTTGTAAATCATTTGAAAAGTGATAAATAAACCAAATGATATATATGTATAAAAGAATAATACATGGTTAAGTAAATAACCAAGTAAAATGAGTTTGTATTAGATGAGTTGTTTGTAAAACAATGTATTGTGAAAAGTATGTTATTTGTAAAAATGTTATATGTCTAAATTGAAATGATTCAAATAACGCTATGATATGTAATACTATACAAGCACTTATATATAGGAAGTACCAGCGGCGTATCCACCATGCTTGTATCATATTACACACGCCTCGTTACTTAAATCACTTACTCAAACCAAACCACCATTGCAAAAATGTTTATGTATAATCAAATGTCAAAATGTGTTGTGTATATCAATGTCAAAATGTTTATGTCTAGTGTAAATCATGAATTGTGTATATCAATGTCAAAATGTTTATGTCTAATGTAAATCATGAATTATGTATATCAATGTCAAAATGTTTATGTCTAATGTAAATCATGAATTGTGTATATCAATGTCAAAATGTTTATGTCTAATGTAAATCATGAATTGTGTATATCAATGTCAAAATGTTTATGTCTAATGTAAATCGTGAATTGTGTATATCAATGTCAAAATGTTTATGTATGGTAAGTGAAGTATATCAACCAAACCATATGTAAAATGCACAAAAACAAGGTATTGAAGTAAAACATGGTTTAAATCAAAGTTATGTTTTGTGGAACAAATGCATGCTATACTGATATGAACATCTATGCGGTATTGTGAAAATGCATACATCCAAGCCTTGTGACTGTGGCGATAAACCCCTAAACGAATTTAAAGGTCTATCTTGTTGTTATGTTTATCGAATTCGGTCATTCCTTCCACCCAAACAAACCTAGGGTTCAGGAACGGGAGTTGTCAATTCCTATGGTACCATTACCCACTAACGAGCGGCGTAGCTAATGTTAATGAATGTACATTGTCTCATTTGAACAAACCAAATGTCATACAAAAAATGTAAGCATGAGAAAACAATGCACTAAGTATGTAATCAAATGAACATACATAGCGTGAAATGTAATGTAAAATGATGTACTAAGTATGCACACAATGGGCATACATAGCATAAAATGTAATGTAAGACGATGTACTAAGTATGCACACAATGGGCATACATAGCATAAAATGTAATGTAAAATGATGTACTAAGTATGCACACAATGGGCATACATAGCATAAAATGTAATGTAAAACGATGTACTAAGTATGCACACAATGGGCATACATAGCATGAAATGTAATGTAAAACGATGTACTAAGTATGCACACAATGGACATACATAGCATAAAATGTAATGAAATAATGTACTATAATGTACTAATGAACATAACAAGCATATGATATGAAAGCATGAAAGGCAGGAAAGTAACAAGTAGGCACATGTGTTTCACCCCAAAATGTTTGGAAAACAGTAAAAGAGGGGTCTATGTACTCACTTGAGATTGCTTAGTAGTCCTTGAGTAACAACCAAACAATGCTAGAGATCACGGATATCAAACGGCACCTAATATAGGTAAGTATGGTAATATACCGGACCTAAATCAGAGGATTGGATAGAATGAGGGTTCGTAAACCAAACGAGTATGGAGACTCGTGTAATATGGTTTAACAAAGCCTACATACTAAAATGAAACCTAACCTAAGTGCTTACGACCCCTTACGACTCGTTTAGGTAGCTTATGCTACTTTAACGCGTCGTTCGCGTGAAATACGTTCGGAACGCCTAACTAGTCCTATGATAAGTAAAATATTCCTTAACATGTCTAATATTGTTACCAAATCAGTTTAGATACCAATAGTTATGTTACATATGCTTAAAATGAATTTTGGCGTAAAAAGGGCATTTTGGTAATTTACCAAAGGCATATAAACTACCTATCATACAACTACTTAAACGATGTGACCATAAGGTATAACCTCGGAAGGTTATTCCCTATACAACTATGGTCACCTAGTATGTTTGGTCGGATCCTAATGATCGACCAAACGGGTTGGGTCGAAAGTATAAGCGATTGTTTAGATCGCTTACCTTACGACCCTATATAAGCACTAAACTAAAAGTGACGAGCTAAGCATGTTAAAACATGCTTCACTAAGTTTAGAAAACAGGTTTGGTATCAAAACAAACGGTTTTGATACCCAAGAGTAGTTTGGTTACAAAATACGCGTAAATGCGCATTTTGGCCGAAACTACGTCTCGTCACTGAGCCTAGATAACGTGGTAATCAGTAGGTATAGTCACTAAGGACTATAACCATCGTGATTACGCTCACGTTATGAAGTTTAAAACGAACTTCGTGTTGACCATAAACTGGTCAACGCAGAAAGTCAAACATAGTTTGACTTTCGGACTCGAAAAGCGATAAAAGAATGAAGGAACACTTACAAAGGGTCCCCGCTAGTAAAACTTGATCGAATAGCTCAGGTATGAAGCAATGACTTCAACTTAGAGCTTTGAGATCAGATTTGTGGGTTTTGAGTTGTGAAAGGGTTGGGTATTTATAGGATTCTTGGAACCGTTAGGATCGTTTATCGAATAACGTGCTTTGATCTGGTCCATACACTTGTTGAAACCTTTTGGTAACATCAAAATGGCCCCTCATGAGCATGAAAGGGCAAGTGTAAATTGGCCCCTCATTATCCTGAAGAGGCAAGTGCAAATTGGCCCCTCATTATCCTGAAGAGGCAAGTGCAAATTGGCCCCTCATTATCCTGAAGAGGCAACAGCTGTTTAAACTGATCTGCTGTTTTGGGGACCCCTTACGGACCGTAAGGGTCATGGCTTACGGTCCGTAAGCCATTAACTTTGGTAGAATTACAGTTTCAGTCCCTGCACCTTGTTTCGTTGCGTAACGGCACTTCTAACACCCTTCAATCCCAATTTCAAGCTCCACTATGATGTTAAGACATAGGGAACATGAAATATGCTTGAAAACATCTCGGATGTCGGTTCGTTTGGCCGTACGGTTGCGATGTTCGCTTAATTACGACGGAATGCGCATAAGCGCGAAAAACGATCCAAATGACGCGACGAATGGGTTTTTCTCATGCCAAACACTAAAATAAAATATTTTAGTGCTTACATAATTTTTTGGATGTCCGGAAGTATTCAGAACGTAAGTTATGCGCGAAAGTGCAAACTTGTGCACTTTTTGACGCTTTTAGTCCCTGAATGACCCAAAAGTTTATTTTAGCACACCGAACCCCTTAAAGCCTATTTCTAAGCTATGTAAAGGATATTTATGGTATGTTTAACTTATGGTCATGTTCCGGAATGTCTGTTACAGTTCAAATTGGCATACTTTCGCAGTTTGTCAAATTTAGTCCCTGTAGACGAATTAACTTGTTTTTGCCATACCAAAGCCTTCAAAACTTATTTCTAAGTTATGTAAAGGTTATTTAAGGTATGTTATGTATATGTTGATGTTCCGGAGTATTTGTCGCATTAAACTGATTACGTTTACGCACCAGTTTGCGTATAACTCTCCAGAAAGCGATATAGAGTTTGAAATCGATCAAGAATTGATATGTGCAAATGATATACATATTTGTACAAATCCCAAGTATGAAACACAATATTTCATTGGTTTGGTATTTGTTTGATGGTCGCAGTGACCCAGGTGTCACAATAAACACAAAAAGAAGGAATAACGTGACATGCCCGACCCCTCGGCAACATATCCCAAGACAAAAACAAGAAAGCGGAAGCTGACCACGGGGCCGTACCTAGCCACCATGGGGCCGTGGTCAGACCTTACACATAAAGACAAAGCCTGCAGAAGCTTCTACGCCCACCACGGGGCCGTGCCCAGCTCACCACGGGGCGTGGTCAACTCTAAGGGTCTGTTTGGTATGGGGTAATGGAATGGACGAAGGAATGGAATGGACGAGGTAACGGAATGGACGTGGGAATGCAATGGATCATTACCATTCCATGTCTTGTTTGGTTACCATGTGTGAATGGAATAAATTATTATTGTGTACTGTTCGGTAGGCAAGAAAAACGGAGCAATAAAATTAGCGGGGAGTGGTGGTGGTGGTCGGTGGTAGTGATTGTGGGTGGTTATAGGTGGCGGTGGTGGGTGCCAGTGGCAGCGATGGGCGGCGGTTGGTGGTGGCGGTGGCGGTGGTTGTGGCGTTGACAATGGTGGTGGGCGGTGGCGGCGAGTGGCGTTGGCGTTTGGTCGTAGTTGTGGGTGATAACGGTGGCGAGTGGGTGGTGGCGGCGGCGGCGGCGGTTGTCGGGGTGAGGTGGTGGCGGGTGGCGGCGATGGCATCGGTGGTGGGTGGTGGGTGGTGGTGGTGGGTTGTGGTGTTGTTGATGAATGGTGTAAGAGGGGATGGAATGGAAAAAAATCATGGGGGCTGGAATGAATGATTTTGAGGGAATGGAATGCCTTTTGGAATGGGTGATTCCATTCCATTGACCAACCAAGCACCCTTTTCTTCATTCCCCCGTAATCATCCATTTCATTCCAGCTCTCATTCCTGCATACCAAACACTACCTAAGATTTGTAGAATCTTGTTAGTATAGCGAAGAATTTTATATATTAAATTCACAGCGTTAACGTTCAGACTCGTATGTTAGCTAGACAATACGAACTATATATTTACCATGCAGGGATAATCAATGCTAGACAATAACCAGAATTTAAATTCGTCGTTTGACTTGACACGGGGCGACCGGTCACGACGGGGTTTTCAACCTGATAGATCTACCAACAATTCATCGCGTGCAATACTTAATCGATTAAACGACATCATTGGCTCTTGGGACCATATATGATGTCTGCCTCACGTACAATATATATATCCTACTAATATGACAAATTTAATATACGATGTTGTACGAATCCCCTGAAATCCCCACCGAAATGTAAGCCTATGCTGTTACTTACTCTCTTGAGATCAAACAAATTCGTTCCAACTATACAGTTGTTTCCCCCCAAACATATATTCATCAAAAACGTTTTATCTCGAAACGTATAATTTATCAAACTCCATATATTTTCAATGAAAATATATATTTTATATTAAAAGGTATGTTTGAATCCAAAAACATTATTAAACCCT
This sequence comes from Helianthus tuberosus, assembly GCA_030545235.1. NCBI lineage: Eukaryota > Viridiplantae > Streptophyta > Magnoliopsida > Asterales > Asteraceae > Helianthus > Helianthus tuberosus. The sequence goes on from CM060393.1 coordinate 146,613,303, forward strand.
TTTTGGCGTGTTCTACCCCCAAAACATATGCAAAGTAGTAAAAAGAGGGGTTTAGTGACACTCACCTTTGGGTGCGTATTTTTAAATAGCGCAATCCCACTGATTGATTTCTACACATCCTATTATACGTAAGAACAATTTATAAATCAAAATATTCACAAAATCCTAAGTTTCTCCGTTTCTTAGAATTTTCACATAACTTTGGGATTTTCTCGAAAAGTTATTATTTTTTATTATGTTGCCACGTTAATATATATATATATATATGAGTTCATGTATATATATTTTTTTAAGATTTTGCAACTTGAACGATTTTATTGGTGACCATTATCATGTAAATCCATTAACACTCCCGCTGATACGTAATATATCTACGATTTGCGCGTCGTAATATATATACATAAACATTTACACAAATTCTTATCGAAACACGCGTAATCTCATTAACTTATCTATTTTATCATTTTTAAGGCAAGTATACATAAAATATCTTATATGTATCAAATTTCCTGCTCGACAAACAAGTTACACATTAAACGCGATTTTACCGTTTCTACCGCATAAAACACACAAGTATACGTGCATAGTCTAAATTTCCCACTATCAAGTTAACACTTAAAATATTATCATATTCACAAGTTCAAATCACATAACATATTTTAACACATAAGATTCACCCAAAAATAACCCATATTAGGGTTCATTGTAAAATGCGTATTTTAGTGATTCGGTGTCGTTTTCGGATTTCGGAAGTCACGTATGACCAACCGAACACCAAGTAAACTTAGAATTAGTTAAAATACTTATTTTTAAACTAAAAATATCATTTTACTTAATGATCTAAATCAGTTTCATAAAAATCGTTCGAAAAGCTGATTTTTGAGGGTTTTTTCACATAGTTTTGCGTTATACGTTACTATAACCATCCCAACTCGGAATGACTTGATATTTTAACACAATACATGTTATTTACTGAGTAAAATAGTGATCATAACCAGATTAGTGTAGTTTTTGTGTAAGTCATATAAATCATGCGATTTCACGTATTTTACAACCATTAATGCATCAAGTACAACATGCAAGACTAGTAAACTTTGTAACAAAGTTTTATATCATTAAATACTTCAAAATAATCATATTTTTAGTTTTTAGAATCTGGTCATAATCTATTTTTATCAAATCATCCTCAAATCATCATTTTATGTTCATCTTTCATCATGCATGTTCAAATAAATGCTTCTAATGCATTCATATATCATCATTATCATTTTATATTATCTCAATTATATATCCAACATACATTTAAGTCATGTTCAAGAATCTTTGATGAATTTTGTGCCATCAAGTAAGATTCTATCTCTTAGAGTTTCTGGATGATCCTTTTTTCTATTTCAATTATAGGCTCTAGGTCGTCTAGAAAAGAGGATCGATGGGGTTCAGGCGTAGGGATTCCGTTGTTATTTCCACTCCCGCTTGTTTTGGGGGTTTCGTTACAAGAAAACGATGGGGCTAAATAGTGGGGCGTGAAGTTTAGAACACCACATGCTGTTTCTTCATGATCCTCCCTACAAAAATCGCACCATAACCCATAAGAGTGGCGGGGGTAGAAATAATCAAAGAAATCCATACATACATACATACATATATATATTTAGACCGTCAGAATCAGGCAGCCGCTATTTTCTTACAAACAAAAACTTTGGCACGGCCCCGTGTTGGAACAACACGGCCCCATTATGCACTCTGTATATGGGAGAAAATAATTTAATGGTTCTGGAGAGTTGACACGGCCCCGTATTGGAGCAACATGGCCCCGTGTTGGAGCAACATGGCCCTGTGTCAACTCTGCAGAAAGAGGAAAAATAAAAGAAAAATAAGAAAACCCTAAAAAGAAAAGGAAGAAAAAGATTTGGCCGTTAATTTTAAGCTTTCCTGAAATTCTTGTGTCCCCGGCAACGGCGCCAAAAACTTGACTTTCGTGCAGGTGTATATATTTTTAGTTATTTTTAGCTCTTTTTACTCGCCGATTTCAAGTTTTAAATTTATTGAAAGATAATTAAGTAAGTTATTAATGCAAAATGTGGTGGACCCCCCTTCCGAGGCGGCGATCACCCTCAACCCCTTGGTCTAAGTCAGCAGGGATACAGTACTAGCGGGGTTGGTTTAATGTTTTAATAAAAGTTTAAGAATAAGGGATTCAAGCTTTTTGCACCACTCCCGTGGTGGGTAATGCCCGCTCTGACTCGTAAGGTGTTACTGGGCTTGAACCAGGTTTTCGCAGGATCTATACAATGAACGAGACATAGAATTACCCAAACCACCCATCTAATCCCCTTCCAGGCAATTAACATGCTTTATATAGACCGTAAAGATTGGAAATCATAAAAGAAATACATAAAAGAAAAGTCTTCACCAAGTGATGTAAGAATTTAGCCAAGCATGGCCTTTGTTTGACAAAGATTCTTACGATCAATATTGGATCCTGAGACTACATAAACACTATAAAGATGAAAACAGTGGATGATGGTGGTGGGTGATGGTGTAGTAGTGGTGGTGGAGTGGTGGCAAGTGAGAGAGAAGTGGTTTACCAAGGGATAAGTTGAAGTTGAACCAAACACTCCTATTTATAGCTGTAAACAGAAGCTTCAGCATGGCCCGTGCCCGCCTGGCATGGCCCCGTGCCCACCTCTCTCTCTCTCTCTCTCTCTCAACCTCATTAATGTAGATAGTAGAGGCTACAGGCACATGACAGGATGTAGAGCCCTACTCAAGATTTCAATAAACATGGAGGGGTGATATATCATTTGGTAACAATTCAAAAGGAAAGTTGTTAGGGTCAGGGATAGTTCAGGCTGGGAAGCTCAAGTTTGAGAATGTCAATCTTATTGACAATCTGAATTTTAGCCTCCTTAGTATTTCACAAATGAGTGACAAAGGCTATGGGTCATTCTTCACTAAGGATAGCTGTAAATTGTTGGGCCAGAAACACACAGCTTGTTACTCAAAGGAGTGGCAATGTGTATGTAGTTGATATGTCATAAGATAACCTAATGGCTGATGCTTGTCTGTTCTCAGTTGCCTCTAACAAAGAGACATAATTATGGCACAAGAGACTTTGGCACACAAATCTTAAGACTATCACTAAACTCTCAAAACAAGGCCTTGTAAGAGGTCTTCCACAAAAACTTTTTACTTGTTCTGAGCTTTGTGTTTCCTGTCTAAAAGGTAAACAACATAAAAGCTTATACAAGTCCATTGAAGAGTCCAAAACAACCAAGTGTTTGCAAATGCTGCACATGGATTTGTTTGGCCCAGTAAAAATCATGAGCTTGAAAAAGAAAAGATACTGTTTGGTCATTGTAGATGATTTTTCTAAGTTTACATAACCTTACTTTTTACACTCTAAAGATGAGACTTGTGACAACTGGCACAAAAACGGTAATTTCCGTACTATTTTAATATTTATTTAATTGTTGCATTTATGTGTTTACATGTCAACATTATATGCTTACTTGTTATGCAATTGAATTCATGCATGTTTCATACATTAATTGTCACATTATACAATACTTTAAGCGTTGCGTCAAATGATTAGTAAGCTCACCGGTTAGACAAGCTGCGTCAGCATGACTGCAGAATATAGTTAAACAATAGATTTAGGACTTAGATCTTGGCCCAACATCATAAATACATTGAAACCTAAGTGGATGAATAAAGGTTAACATAAACACTTTTTGGAAGCTAAAACAAGCACTAAAAAGTACCCGAAATGCACTTTAAATGCAGAATTATACAGAAATTCAGCAAAAATAACATTTTAACACCAAAATAACATGCAGAATTAAGGTTTAAATGCCAAGAACTTGTAAAGTGTCGGGAATGAAAACTGTCACAAAAGGTACTTCATACCTTGTAAAAGTCACAATTTAGCACTTTAACGAACCGATAACCGAACGATTAACCGGACACTACCCAAAACACCAAAAATAGACTAGAAGCATTGTTTTTATGTTTTAAAGCTAGTTATGAGGATAAAACACCTTAAAAACCTTAAAAACACTTAAACATACTTAACCTTACATATAACCTTCTACTTTACATCTTCTACCCTTAACTTCCAAAAAGTTACAATTAACCCCCTTCTTCCAACCGGCCCCAAAGTGGCCCATAAACATCCCCTATTATAACATTACTTATGATGTCTAGATATGGGACATGAAGTCTAATGGTTTATAGATTGTTGGAAGGTTATAACAAAGACCACAGGATCACATTTCTCATTATCACTTTCAAATTTTCACTCCATCTTTCCCCTCCTCTCTTCTTCACTCTCGGCCACAACCACCTCTCCTACCACCACCATTTTCTTGCCACTTCCAAGCTATTCTAAGGTGTTACAAAGGTGTAAGAAGGTGATCTAAGGAAGCTAGGAGCAAAGGAAGTTGAAGAACCTTCTTGAGGAGCTTTTATCCACTCATTTTCTTCATTCTTCATCATTCTTCATCATCTTCTTATTCTTGCCACATCCCTAGCCACAAGAGCTAGTGGTAAGCTCCATAATCCATCTTTTCCTTCATATTAAGCTTATGTACAAGTTACACCTTCAAAGAACATAAACTTTAAAAGATGGTAACATGAAGATCTAACAAAATCTAAGTGAAATACAAGTTGTTTTGAAGTTTCTTGATGTATGAGATGAAGATGTGAATGTTGAATCTTGTGTTTCTAGTTAGATCCATCATGTGTAAGCTTGTTAGAAGCTTAGATCTAACAAGTTGATGCATGGATCTTGAAAGATCCATGATGAAACTTGACGATGAACTTGAAGATCTTCGAAATGAGTATGAACATGATTTTAGAATATGTTTCTCATGGTTTTAAAACCCTAAAACTTGTGGATGATTTATTTAGAAAAATAAAGTTTCATAAAAGTTTGTTAAAATCAAACAAGAACACTTCTTTTTGGAAGATTCAAGTATGTAAAGTGTAGATCTAAAAGACTACACATTTTTAACAAAAATCAAGTTCATCATAAGGTTTATCATGATGATTTTAGTATATGATACTTGTGAAATTTTTGAAGATTGAATTTTTTATGATGAAAAGAAAGTAAACACATGTTTTGAAAACATGGGAAACCTCCATTTTTAGGGGAAACTATGTCAAAAATTTTATAAAATTTTAACACTTAGAAAAATATAAGTTTTGGTGAAACTTATTCCCCAAAAATTCATTTAAAAATATTTACTAAGGTTTCCTAATTTTTATACAAAAATTACAAGTTAAGAAATAAGGTTTTCTTCAAGTAAAAAATCAATATTAAGTATGTATATATTTAGGAAAAAATATATATATTCAGTGGTGACAAAATTATGTGCTAAGTGTATATTATGTGTATTATATGTATTAGTGTATGATAGGAACTTGAAAAATACACTAAATACTCCAAATGAGAATACTACCAAAATACACATAGAAATACATAAGAAATAGTCAATTATGCAAGTATAAAAAATTACCTATAAAAGGATACATGGACAAATACAAAATATATACTAATATAAATATATTTCCTACAAATTATGGACTTGGACAAATACTTGGACTTATTGGACAATTCTACATATTTATGGACATATATAAAATTTCTACAAGTGATGGAAAATTATAGAATTGGACAAGTGACAAAAATAAATAAATAAATAAATAATATATATATATATATATATATATATATATATATATATATATATATATATATAACAGGTAAACCATAAAAATATGATTATTTTTAAGAAATGAAATTCTAGAAAGTATTAAAAATCAAAGGATTGATTTTTGGTAATTAATACCAAATACACAAGTATTTACACTTAAATACAAGTATACTTTCCTAAGTATACTTATACCAAAAATGATATTAGAAATATTATTTAACAAATTACTTATATTTATTTTTTAAAAACAATATAAGTGTGATATATTTGGAAAGTTTAAAAATATATTATTTTTAACATATGTCATATTCAAATTTCACATAACCACATATATATTTTTGGAGATAAAAATATATATAACAAATATAACATTAAATATATTGTAAAATATATACACTAATAATACAAGAACATATACATGTAAGACACAATAAGATACATTAAACCTAAATGGTAACTTGTACTTAGGGATTTACAAGTTAGGTGTTTAACATACTTAGAACGTCTATAGGTTAAGACATTCAAGTAGCGGACGCCAATGAAGCTTGACGCATGAGACACAAATCAGTGAGTTCATGTCCCCACTTTTAAACATTTTTACTGTTTTCTAAACTTTGGGGAATATACATGTACAATTGGTATGTTTAAAACAAAGGAATCATACATAGATCATGTCACGAATAGGGTATACGTAAGCACCATCGATTTATTTTAGACCGAAAGAACAAGGGTTAGATCTAACAGGTTCGGGCAGCCTAACTCCCTTGACAACACATAGTCATGGAGTGCTTTAGGTCACAGTCGTAGGGTAAACGATGTTAAAAATCGCCTAGGTTTGGTTTCTTCCTATGTCGTCATATATGTTAATATCCTAGTTAAACATTAGCGATCTCGATTCCCTTTCATTACAACTTACAAATTTCATGTTTTATACAATTACAACACTTAAACTTTACACAATCTGCATGAATTCACACCAACTTTTGTTGACGATTTTTAAACTTACATGTATTTCAGGACATTAGTGGAAATGCTCGTGGGTTCTTTTATCAAGATGTAGTGTCGTATCTCAAGATCTTTAGTGTCCATCCTCCTTTACCATCTTTTGTTGGATTTGTTCACTATATCCCGCCTTCTTGCGGTGATATAGGAAGCAAAACCTTGATCTTTGTTTCGAAATGATGTTGCAAACTTTCAAACAATTATCTTTTGTTTATAATGTAAACTTTAAACTAAATTCTATATTTTGGATTTAAACTTTGAATGGCAAGGTGGAGTTTGTTTTATATCATGTAGCATGTTTACTTATCGTATGCAATGAGAACCAATCAGATCACACATCGTGCTTCCGCCTATAAAAGGGGTGTGACAAGACTGAAGGTATCTTGCATGACTTTGTCAAGCAGGTTGAAAAGCAATTTGACTTACTAGTAAAAATCTTTAGAAATGACTATGGAACAGAGTTTAGAAACAAGGAGTTGGATGAGTTCTGTGTGTCAAAAGGGATTGTAAGGCAGTATAGCATCCCAAGAACACCAGAACAGAATGGGGTGGTTGAAAGGAAAAAACAGAACTTTGATTGAAGCTGCTAGAACCATGCTTGTAGACTCAGGTTTACCCTTAACCTTTTGGGCAGAGGCTGTAAACACTGTTTGTTATGTGCAGAACAGAGTTTTGATCAACCCCAGGCATCAAAAGACTGCCTATGAAACTCTGTTCAAAATCAAACCACTGATCTCCTATTTCAAAATCTTTGGCTGCCCATGTTTTATCATAAACTTAAAAGATTTTATTTCAAAATTTGCAGCCAAAGTAGATTGTGCTTACCATCGAGGATACTCAACGGCCTATAAAGTGTTTAACACAAGGACTAGGTGTGTGGAAGAGACTTTGAATGTAAAGTTCAATGAACTTTTGTCACACCCCAACCGCGTAAAACAACAAACCACGGCAGGAATGTCGGGGAGTGGAGCGACAGAATTATTGTTTCGCAACACATGGATTAAAAAGTTTCATTTTATTGAATTAGTTATTACATTGTCTTGGAAATTTATCAACAAAACACAAACATATTGTCTATCACAGTTATTAAGTCACTAAGGCCTCGTCCGGTCCTATGTGAGCATGCATCCTAGTAATCAACAACATCATCATCGAACACCACCTAAAACATATGTGAAAATAAAGTCAGCAAAGAAATGCTGGCGAGCACGTAGGTTTTGTGAGTGTGTCAGATTCATGGCTTGTATACATTTTGCAATAACTCGTACGACTACAAGAGTCGATAACTAAAAACCTTGTTTTGAAAAGTGTTTGTATTGCAATATGAATAACCAACTCAAAACAGGTTGGTTATAGTTTATAAATAGGGCTGTAAACGAACCGAACGTTCAGCGAACAGTTCGTGAACCGTTCGTCGGGAAGTTCGTTTATGTTCGTTCGTTTAATAAACGAACGAACATGAAAAAGAAATTTCGTTCGATTAGTTAAATGAACGAACATGAACAGAGGTCTTGTTCGTTCGATTTTATTCGTGAACGTTCGGTAAGGTGTTCGTGAACATTCGTTGATTTGCGTTCGTTTATGTTCGTATGTTTGTGTTTTAATTGAAGATCTTTGTACTTTCTTATATTTTATTTGTACTTTTTATATTATTAAACTTTTATTTATTTTATCTCCCTAACAATTAAACTAGGAAACCCACTTTTACCTTGTTTATGCATCATTTCCCTTTCATTTCTCATTATTTAAATCCACGAATACAATCGATCTCCGTTCCACAATAAGGAATTCAAGTTCGAGTGCTACTCTCTGGGCCATCTATCTTTATCCTTCGTCGCGTTCGCCAAATTTATTTGTGTTCGTGAACCGTTCGCAAACACGCTCATTTCCTTAATGAACGAACACGAACACAAAATCTCGTTCGGTAAGTGTTCATGAACCGTTCGTGAACACATTCATTTCCTTAACGAACGAACACGAACAAGGCCTTGTTCGTGTTCGTTCGATTCGTTTAAAGCCCTATTTATAAAACCTCGTTGCCATGAGTCTAGACTAAAACACTTGCTTATGTAAACCAAATTGTGAATCGTTCTCGTAATAAAACTCGTATGGTTTATATTACTTAGTAAACATCGTTGCATATCATTGTTTAAAATCGTTCGTCCAAGTGAACTAAAAAATGCCAAGGAATGTAATATGTTAAAAGCATTTATATATAAGAAGTACCAGCGGCGTATCTACCATACTTTTATCACATTATACCCGTCCCGTTATCTAATCACATACCATAAACTAATCGTTCAATTCGTTTAACTCGTTTGTATTATAAACCATCGTTCAATCGTTCATATTGTTCAAATCGTTCATATTGTTCCAATCGTTCAATTCGTTCAAATCGTTCATGTTTTAATTGTGAAAAATAACCTTTGGTCATCTCGTTGAATACATTCAAACCTTCGTAACTCGTCCATCGTTCAACTCGTATTAACATACCACCAAAGGGTAAGTTAACAGTAATCAGGTTTTGTCGTTACCCACATTATCCCCATACATAACCATGGCGATAGTCTGATAATGGGATTTGTCAGGTCCTATGGTACCATAACATACTACTGATCGGCTTGATCATTATTAATGAATGTCATTCGTTATGTAAATACGTCCCAACAAGTTCGTTCACATTATCGAAATCGTTGTGTTTAATATAAACCATAGTATTCATTTTTGAAATCATCGCAATCGTTTAACACATATGAATCACCCCAAAACAATTGAAAACAGTAAAATAGGGGAACTAAGTACTCACATGAGATTGCAAGGTATCCTCGATTAAATGAACTTAACAAATGTGACACCTGTGTCACTGCGACCATCAAAAAAATACCAAACCAATGAAATATTGTATTTCATACTTTGGACTTGTATAAATATGTGTATCTTTTGCACATATCAACTCTTGTTCGATTTCAAGCTTTAAATCGCTTTCTGGAAGGTTATACGCGCAATGATGCGTAAATATAACCAGTTTAATGCAACGAACACTCCGGAATAGTGAAATAGGCTTAGCATACCTTAAATAACCTTTACATAACTTAGAAATAAGTTTTGGAAGGTTTGGTATGCCGAAATCAAGTTATATCGCTTACAGGGACTAAAGTTGACAAACTGCGAAAGTATGCCAATTTGAACTGTAACAGACATTCCGGAACATGACCATAAGTTAAACATACCATAAATATCCTTTAAATAGCTTAGAAATAGGCTTTGAGGTGTTCGGTGTGCTAAAATAAACTTTTGGGCATTCAGGGACTAAAAGTGTCAAAAAGTGCACAAGTTTGCACTTTTGCGCATAACTTACGTTCTGAATACATCCGCACATCCAAAAATTTATGTAAGCACTAAAATATTTTATTTTAGTGTTCGGCATAAGAAAAATCCATTCGTCACGCCATTTGGATCGTTTTTCGCGCTTATGCGCATTCCGTCGTAATTAACCGAACAACGCAACCGTACGGCTAAACGAACCGACATCCGAGATATTTTTGAGCACATTTTAAGTTCCCTATACTTTAACTTCATTTTAGAGCTTTGAAATGGGGTTAACGGGGCTTAAACGTGTCAAAAACGCATCGAAAACCAAGTTTTGAGGCAACAGGGACCAAAATTGTAAATCTGCCAAACTTGGCCCTTGCGCACCGTAAGGGTTATTTATTACGGTGCGCAAGCAAGGGGCAGATGCAGCAAATCATTTTTTTTCTGCTGTTTTGGTCCCTAAACATTCTCCAAAGGTCAAGTGCCACTTGTTAAACTCTTGTGGTGGCCAAAATCAGTTACCACAATATTCCGACAAGTGTACGGGCTAGATCATTCCCTCTTTTCCAAGAAACGATCCTAACAGTGAACCGAAAACTATAAATACCCACATACCCCAACTTCATTTCTCACTAGAATCTGTTCATTTGTTCTCTAAGTTGAAACCTTTGTTTCATACCTGAGCTATTTTGATCTAGATTAGCATTCGGGGACCCTTCGTAAGTGTTCCTTCGTTCTTTTATTGCTTTTCGAGTCCGAAAGTCGAACTTTGTTTGACTTTCTGCATTGACCAGTTTATGGTCGATGCGAATATCGTTTGAACTTCATAACGTGAGCGTGATCACGAGGGTTATAGTCCCTAGTGACTATACCTACTGATTACCACGTTATCTAGGCTCAGTGACGAGCCGTAGTTTCGGTCAGAATACGTATTCTTGCGTATTTTGTAACCAAACTACTTGTGGGTATCAAGACCATTTGTTTTGATACCAAACCTGTTTTCTAAACTTAGTTAAGCATGTTTTAACATGCTTAGCTCGTCACTTTTTGTTTAGTGCTTATTTAGGGTCGTAAGGTAAGCGATCTAAACAATCGCTTATACTTTCGAACCCGACCCGTTTGGTAGATCATTAGGATCCGACCAAGAACTTTAGGTGACCATAGTTTATAGGGAATAACCTTATGAGGTTATACCTTATGGTCGCTTCGTTTAAGTAGTTGTATGATAGGTAGTTTATATGCCTTAGGTAAATTACCAAAATACCCCTTTGATGCCAAAATTCATTTTAAACATATGTAACATAACTTTTGACATCTAAACTGATTTGACAACAATATTAGACATGTTAAGGCATATGTTACTTGTCATAGGACTAGTTAGGCGGTCCGAATGCGTTTCACGCAAACGACGCGTTAAAGTAGCATAAGCTACCTAAACGGGTCGTAATGGGTCGTAAGCACTTATGTTAGGATTCATTTAGTAGGTAGGCTTTGTTAAACCATGTTACATGAGTTCCTACACTCATTTGGTTTACAAACCCTCATGCTACCTGATCTTCCGATTATAGGTCCGGTTTATTAATGTAGTTACCTATATTAGGTGCCGTTTGATATCCGCGTTCTCTAGCATTGCTTGGTGGTTATCTTAGGACTTCTGAGCAACCTCAAGTGAGTACATAGACCCCTCTTTTACTGTTTTCCAAACTGTTTTGGGGTGAAACACATGTGCCTACTTGTTACTTTCGTGCTTTCCTGTTTTCACATCATATACTTCCTATGTTCATTAGTACATTATAGTACATGATTTCATTACATTTTATACTATGTATGTCCATTGTGTGCATACTTAGTACATGGTTCTACATTACATTTCTGCTAGGTATGTTAACTGATAGCATGCTAACACATTGATTTACATGACTTTTCTGCTTTGTATGTTAACTTAGCATACTTAGTACATTTCTTATTCATCATATGCTTACATTTTGGTATGACATTTGGTTTGTTTAAACTATACTATACATATTCTTTTGATAACCCATTTTTACATGGCTATCCGACTGTCGCAAGGCTTGGATGTATGAATTTTCACAATACCGCATAAATGTTTGTATCAGTATAGCATGCATTTGTTCCACAAAACATAACTTTGATTTAAACCATGTTTTACTTCAATACCTTGTTTTTGTGCATTTTACATATGGTTTAGTTGATATATTTTACGTACCATACATGACATTTTTGGATACACATTACATGATTTACATTAGACATAAACATTTTGACATTGATATACAAAATTCATGATTTACATTAAACACAGACTTTTGATATGGTTTACACAATAACAGTTTGACATTTGATTATATATAAACAATTTACATTGGTGGTTTGGTTTGTGTAAGTGATTTAAGTAACGAGGCGTGTGTAATATGATACAAGCATGGTGGATACGCCGTTGGTACTTCCTATATATAAGTGATTGTATGGTATTACATATCGTAGCGTTATTTGAATCATTTCAATTTGGACATATAACATTTTATACAAATAACATACTTTTCACAAGACATTAATTTACAAACAACTTATTTTATACAAACTCATTTTACATGGTTATTCATTTAACCATACATTATTCTCTTATTTATACATATCATCTGATCTTATCGTTTTTCATATGATTTACAAGACAAAGAAAATTACAAGGTTCATGACTAAACATTTTCGCAAATATAAGTCATGAATTATGTTTTCACAAAACCTATGTATCTCACAGGCATTTTTATGCTGACGTACCTATTTTCACATGTGTTTTCAGGAGATGATGCATAGGACTTATCAAGACATACTTAGGCGGACCTGTGCCTTAGTGACTTAAAACGAGACAAGAACTAGTTAATTTATGTTATGTACTCTTTGGTTCTTGTTAAAAACAATGTAAACTTTCATGTTTGATTAATAAAACGAAACTTCGATTTCCATGGTTGTGTAACATTAATTCTGTTACAACACTCCCCGACGTTTCCGCCACGTTTTGTATGTTCTACGTGGTCGGGGTGTGACAGAAAAGATGGTATCAGAGCCAATGGTTATAGGGAATTAGGTTATTAGAAATGCTTTGACCTAGTCTATAACCTTCTTAGGACCCTAACGCGAGTTTACTTGCGTTTATTCATAAAACAATACCGTCACCTATCCTTAGGCGACGACCACAACAAGAACATAAATTTCAAAACCGCTTTGAAAACTAATCATCTGTTCTAGGATGATTGATTACTAGGTTTTGAACCCTCTGTTATATGGTTTTGAACCCCTTCGAGTTTTCCAAATCTCGTCAAGGTTTTGGGTTTTAAATAATGAGAACACGTGCAAACTGGAAGGGTGAATGCCTGTATTCTGGGTTTTCTGTCTAGGCAAGCACTTCGTATACATCTCATCAGACGCGAGACCAGTTGTGCTTACCTGGGAATTCTTGGGATGAGTGTTCACTTATAGGCGAGCATGTCTTCGCGATACATTATTTTTGACCTATTTACTTTGATTAATCACCGAGGTCGTTTGTTGCTTTGTAGTAACAAACAAATGACCACTATCCTTGCTTTCATCAGATTTGTTTCATCCCATTCTTTTCGTCTAATTCTCTCACTCGTTTCCTTTCATGTTTCCTCTTTTAGAATGCCTCCACGACGCGAAAATCCGGTATCTATTGACGATCTGGCAGCTGTCATTACACAGCAAATAACTACTGCAATCCCGACCATCGTTGCCCAATGTCACCAAGCTATCAACAACAATAATGCCCTCTGCAACTTCAAGACGTTCAACTCGGCCAAGCCATCAAAGTTTTCTGGGTCTCAAGGAGCGACTGCACTTCTGCAATGGTTCGAGAGTCTAGAAAGCACCTTCAAGCATGTTCAATGTCAAAACGAGCGAAAGGTAGATTTCCCATCTAGTGTCTTTGAGAAACGAGCTTTGACGTGGTGGAACGGTGTGGTGAGAGATAGGGGTGCCGAAGTGGCACTGGCTCAAACATGGGAAGAACTTAGAGCACTGATGATGAAGGAATTCTGTCCTCGTCACGAGATCAGGGCCTTGGAAAGGGAATTCGACGATCTTAAGCAAGACAGCGGTGAACATCGAGCATACACTGATCGATATGAGGAGCTGAGCCTGTTGTGTCCTACCATGGTTACGCCTTTGGATAAGGCGATCGAAAAATACATTGATGGTCTCCCTGACTCAGTTCAGGACATTGTTACTGGTAGTAACCCCACTACGGTTAGGCAGGCCATCGAGCTATCTGCAACCTTGACTGAATCTCAGATCAGGAAACGTAAGCTTTTCCGAAAGGGTGACAAGAAACCGGTCGAGGAATCGAAACCAATCGAGGAATCAAAGACCATGGATGAACCGACTGGATCCCCTAAGAAGTCAAAGAAGCAAAAGGCTTCTCAGAACTTCGCCATGGTTACTCACAATGATCAAGCCGTCCCCAACCAACCAGCTCAACCCCGTACTAGGAAGCCATACAATGGAACTTCACCCTTGTGCAACAAATGTAACCTTTATCATCATGCTATGGTGAAGTGCCGCGAATGCCAAATTTGTTGACGTAAAGGTCATACAGCAAAAGTTTGCGTAGCAGCAGTTGCACCAAATCAAGCTAACCACAATCCTGCTCAAGCTCGCTTTCCACCAGGTTCTTGCTACAAGTGTGGCGAGATGGGTCATTTCTGAAGAAATTGCCCAAAGCTTGCTAATGCTAATCCAGCACGGAGATAAGCATCTGACCGACTAGAAGACAACACCTTTTAGAAATAATCATGTCTTATGTATTATTTTCTTTTGTTGTCAAGGTCCATGAAACAGTTGTTATCATTGTTAATAAATAAATTTTTTTTTATTTACATTACAATGTACTTATGTGGTTGTATGCATAAAACAACATATCCCTTACAATACCGACAATCAAGGAATCGTATTCCTTGAAAAGCAAACTACTCCCCAAAATTTTTCTATTTTATAATCTCTTGCGTTTTCCACGAAATTCCTAAGTACATGTTTCTTTCAAGGAAAACGAAGTGTAGGATCGTGAAACGACCTAACGAGTCGATCAGAAGAGTGCTCAGACCGAATCAGAGGCGGAATTCATTGATTCGGTCTTCGTTTAGCTTGTATTCACTATTAATTGTCTCGTTTATTAATCTCTGAACGTTTACAAGACTGGAGACACCTCGACAGCACCTCGGCGTCGGAAACTAGAACATTACAAATGAACTCGTTTGAAGGCTATTTATAGGGAGGACCCTTCTGTTTGAAAATGACATAATCATTTCAAACGGAACCCTTCAAACGGACCCTTTCAAAATATTACAATTTCAAACGGACAACACAAATCTCAAACGGTTACATCATAAATTCTACATTCTATTTTGTCCTTTTGTGAGCATGATGTAACAATGATGTCATCCTTGTGATGTCATCATCAAATATGATGACATCATGCTTGATCATATCCGTAACGAACCCGAGACTCGACATAAGACGAAGACGACAGATGAATGCACCAACACGAAGTACAAAACGCAAGTTACAACACTGGGCGAATACCCAAAGTACTACTATAAATCCTTAATAGGGTACCTAAGGGTATTTCCGTAAATCCTAAAATTTTTGTGTTCCTTAATTCGAATAGTACGTTTCTTAGAAAACAAAAATCGAATTTTGGGAGATCTTCATATCTTTTCAGATAAATCCCAGAGGACATTGAAGTCAATTGACTGGTTTCCATATCCATTTTCAATCGATAACAAGTTAATAACAAATTAAACAACTATGTAATTATGTGCTTATGTGTCCCCTTTTATGTTCTTGTGTAATCCAAGTTTTGTTATCTAATCCTCGTAGAATCTTCCATATCTTTGTGTACTATATTAAATCCTCAATGGGCTTTTACGTAATAGTAAAGACCCTTGGATTATATTGTACTATTCCATAATTAGACCCCTTGAGTGGTCTAGTTAAACAAATTGATCCAAAAATCTGGTTAGGAATATCATGTGATGAGATAGCTGAAAGGACTCCTAGGTGGCCTAATTAAAAGGATCAGTTGTCAATCTAATTAAAAGGACCTTATGGTAGTCTAGTCACACTCATCACAGGTTTGATTTTTCCTCCCCTTCATATTACAAACAAATTGTGCGGACTGTGCAAGGAATTGCGTAATTATGGATGCATACATAATTATGAAATTCAGTGCACGGAAACCACAGCAAGTTTGGTCGTTTCTGAAGAAATTGTGGAAAATGACTCATTTCGTTCATTTTCGTTTCTGAAGAGGTTGTGGAAAATGACTCATTTCATTCATTTTTGTTTCTGAAGAGGTTGTGGAAAATGACTCATTTCGTTCATTTTCGTTTCGGACGACATTGTGGAAAATGACTCATTTCGTTCATTTTCGTTTCTGAAGAGGTTGTGGAAAATGACTCATTTCGTTCATTTTCGTTTCTGAAGAGGTTGTGGAAAATGACTCATTTCGTTCATTTTCGTTTCGGAAGAAATTGTGGAAAATGACTCATTTCGTTCATTTTCGTTTCTGAAGAGGTTGTGGAAAATGACTCATTTCATTCATTTTCGTTTCTAAAGAGGTTGTGGAAAATGACTCATTTCGTTCATTTTCGTTTCTGAAGAGGTTGTGGAAAATGACTCATTTCGTTCATTTTCGTTTCTGAAGAGGTTGTGGAAAATGACTCATTCTGTTCTTTTTCGTTTCTGAAGAATGCCTGTTGAAAATAACTCCGTTCATTTTTCATTTCTGAAAAATGTTCGTTAAAGAGAAATAACAGGATTATGCCTTGCTTATCTTTGATGGTTACTTAACACAAAGCCACAGATAGACTCCTACGAATTAATTTCGGGACGAAATTTCCTAAAGTAGGGGAGACTGTGACACCTGTGTCACTGCGACCATCAAACAAATACCAAACCAATGCAATATTGTATTTCATACTTTGGACTTGTATAAATATGTGTATCTTTTGCACATATCAACTCTTGTTCGATTTCAAGCTTTAAATCGCTTTCTGGAAGGTTATACGCGCACTGATGCGTAAATATAACCAGTTTAATGCAACGAACACTCCGGAATAGTGAAATAGGCTTAGCATACCTTAAATAACCTTTACATAACTTAGAAATAAGTTTTGGAAGGTTTGGTATGCCGAAATCAAGTTATATCGCTTACAGGGACTAAAGTTGAGAAACTGCGAAAGTATGCCAATTTGAACTGTAACAGACATTCCGGAACATGACCATAAGTTAAACATACCATAAATAACCTTTACATATCTTAGAAATAGGCTTTGAGGTGTTCGGTGTGCTAAAATAAACTTTTGGGTCATTCAGGGACTAAAAGTGTCAAAAAGTGCACAAGTTTGCACTTTTGCGCATAACTTACGTTCTGAATACATCCGGACATCCAAAAATTTATGTAAGCACTAAAATATTTTATTTTAGTGTTCGGCATAAGAAAAATCCATTCGTCACGCCATTTGGATCGTTTTTCGCGCTTATGCGCATTCCGTCGTAATTAACCGAACAACGCAACCGTACGGCTAAACGAACCGACATCCGAGATATTTTTGAGCACATTTTAAGTTCCCTATACTTTAACTTCATTTTAGAGCTTTGAAATGGGGTTAACGGGGCTTAAACGTGTCAAAAACGCATCGAAAACCAAGTTTTGAGGCAACAGGGACCAAAATTGTAAATCTGCCAAACTTGGCCCTTGCGCACCGTAAGGGTTATTTGTTACGGTGCGCAAGCAAGGGGCAGATGCAGCAAATCGTTTTTTTTCTGCTGTTTTGGTCCCTAAACATTCTCCAAAGGTCAAGTGCCACTTGTTAAACTCTTGTGGTGGCCAAAATCAGTTACCACAACATTCCGACAAGTGTACGGGCTAGATCATTCCCTCTTTTCCAAGAAACGATCCTAACGGTGAACCGAAAACTATAAATACCCACATACCCCAACTTCATTTCTCACTAGAATCTGATCATTTGTGCTCTAAGTTGAAACCTTTGTTTCATACCTGAGCTATTTTGATCTAGATTAGCATTCGGGGACCCTTCTTAAGTGTTCCTTCGTTCTTTTATTGCTTTTCGAGTCCGAAAGTCGAACTTTGTTTGACTTTCTGCATTGACCAGTTTATGGTCGATGTGAAGTTCGTTTGAACTTCATAACGTGAGCGTGATCACGATGGTTATAGTCCCTAGTGACTATACCTACTGATTACCACGTTATCTAGGCTCAGTGACGAGCCGTAGTTTCGGTCAGAATACGTATTCTTGTGTATTTTGTAACCAAACTACTTGTGGGTATCAAGACCATTTGTTTTGATACCAAACCTGTTTTCTAAACTTAGGTAAGCATGTTTTAACATGCTTAGCTCGTCACTTTTAGTTTAGTGCTTATTTAGGGTCGTAAGGTAAGCGATCTAAACAATCGCTTATACTTTCGAACCTGACCCGTTTGGTCGATCATTAGGATCCGACCAAGCACTTTAGGTGACCATAGTTTATAAGGAATAACCTTACGAGGTTATACCTTATGGTCGCTTCGTTTAAGTAGTTGTATGATAGGTAGTTTATATGCCTTAGGTAAATTACCAAAATATCCCTTTGATGCCAAAATTCATTTTAAACATATGTAACATAACTTTTGACATCTAAACTGATTTGACAACAATATTAGACATGTTAAGGCATATGTTACTTGTCATAGGACTAGTTAGGCGGTCCGAACGCGTTTCACGCAAATGACGCGTTAAAGTAGCATAAGCTACCTAAACGGGTCGTAATGGGTCGTAAGCACTTATGTTAGGATTCATTTAGTATGTAGGCTTTGTTAAACCATGTTACATGAGTTCCTACACTCATTTGGTTTACAAACCCTCCCCGATCTTCCGATTATAGGTCCGGTTTATTAATGTAGTTACCTATATTAGGTGCCGTTTGATATCCGCGTTCTCTAGCATTGCTTGGTGGTTATCTTAGGACTTCTGAGCAACCTCAAGTGAGTACATAGACCCCTCTTTTACTGTTTTCCAAACTGTTTTGGGGTGAAACACATGTGCCTACTTGTTACTTTCGTGCTTTCCTGTTTTCACATCATATACTTCCTATGTTCATTAGTACATTATAGTACATGATTTCATTACATTTTATACTATGTATGTCCATTGTGTGCATACTTAGTACATGGTTCTACATTACATTTCTGCTAGGTATGTTAACTGATAGCATGCTAACACATTGATTTACATGACTTTTCTGCTTTGTATGTTAACTTAGCATACATAGTACATTTCTTATTCATCATATGCTTACATTTTGGTATGACATTTGGTTTGTTTAAACTATACTATACATATTCTTTTGATAACCCATTTTTACATGGCTATTCGACTGTCGCAAGGCTTGGATGTATGAATTTTCACAATACCGCATAAATGTTTGTATCAGTATAGCATGCATTTGTTCCACAAAACATAACTTTGATTTAAACCATGTTTTACTTCAATACCTTGTTTTTGTGCATTTTACATATGGTTTAGTTGATATATTTTACGTACCATACATGACATTTTTGGATACACATTACATGATTTACATTAGACATAAACATTTTGACATTGATATACAAAATTCATGATTTACATTAAACACAGACTTTTGATATGGTTTACACAATAACAGTTTGACATTTGATTATACATAAACAATTTACATTGGTGGTTTGGTTTGAGTAAGTGATTTAAGTAACGAGGCGTGTGTAATATGATACAAGCATGGTGGATACGCCGCTGGTACTTCCTATATATAAGTGATTGTATGGTATTACATATCGTAGCGTTATTTGAATCATTTCAATTTGGACATATAACATTTTATACAAATAACATACTTTTCACAAGACATTAATTTACAAACAACTTATTTTATACAAACTCATTTTACATGGTTATTCATTTAACCATACATTATTCTCTTATTTTTACATATCATCTGATCTTATCGTTTTTCATATGATTTACAAGACAAAGCAAATTACAAGGTTCATGACTAAACATTTTCGCAAATATAAGTCATGAATTATGTTTTCACAAAACCTATGTATCTTACAGACATTTTTATGCTGACGTACCTATTTTCACATGTGTTTTCAGGAGATGATGCATAGGACTTATCAAGACATACTTAGGCGGACCTGTGCCTTAGTGACTTAAAACGAGACAAGAACTAGTTAATTTATGTTATGTACTCTTTGGTTCTTGTTTAAAACAATGTAAACTTTCATGTTTGATTAATAAAACAAAACTTCGATTTCCATGGTTGTGAAACATTAATTCTGTTACAACACTCCTCGACGTTTCCGCCACGTTTTGTATGTTCTACGTGGTCGGGGTGTGACAACAAAGCTCGGGCAAACCAAGGAAATCAAGTGGCACCTAGTAATCGGATCACTATATTAATAAATCGACACCTAAATCAGGAGATCGGGTAGAATGAGGTCTCGTAAACCAAATGAGTATTGGAACTCATGTGATATGGTTTAAGAAAGCCTACATTCTGATTCAGAACCTATCCTAAGTGCTTATAACCCGTTATGACCCGTTAAGGTAGTCTACGCTACTTTAACGCGTCATTCGCGTGAATGCGTGTTCGAGATGCCTAACTAGTCCTATGACAAGTATTATATACCCTAACATGTTTAAATATGTTGCATAATCAGTTTATGTGTCAAAAATTAAGTTACATATGCTTAAATTCAAATTATGCAGAAAAAGGGCATTTTGGTCATACAACTAATTAAACTAAGTGACCATAAGGTATAACCTCGGAAGGTTATTCCCTATGTAACTATGGTCACAAAATATGTTTGGTCGGATCCTAATGATCGACAAAACAGGTCCGGTTCGACAGCCTAAGCGGTTGTCAAGACCGCTTGACTTACGACTCTATACAAGCACTAGACTAAAAGTGACGAGTTAAACATGTTAAAACATGTTTAACTAAGTTAGAAAACTGATTTGATATCAAAACAAAGTGTTTTGATACCCGAAAATAGCTTCGTCGCAAAATGCACATAATCATTCATTTTGACCGAAACTTTGACTCGTCACTTTGACTAATCAACGTGGTAATCAGTAGGTATAGTCACAAGGGACTATAACCATCGTGATTACGCTCACGTTGCAAAGTTCAAACAAACTTTGTCTTCACCAATTCATGGTCAAAGTAGAAAGTCAAACACTATTTGACTTTCATTCTTGAAATGCATAACCAAGCATGAAAGAAACTTACAAAAGGTCCAAGCTTGGAGATAGGACAAAGAAAACTCAGGTGTGAAGCCTTCAACAAGAGTGAGAGCTTCAACTTAGAGCAGATTTTGAAATGAGCAAGGAACAAGATTGAAAAACTCAAGGTATTTATAGAAATATTGAATCAATAGGATCATTCCATGTGTTCTAAGACATATTCTTGGCCTTACACTTGTTAAACAATGATTAGGCAACTTGGGGAACACAGAAACCAGCTCACGGTATTCAAAAACTAGGATTAAAAACTGATTGAGCAGGCTGATTTGCTGAAAACTGGTTTTCTACACAAAGGTATCTCAGGCGACAAGCGAAGCTGTCCACTAATTCTTCCGCGACACTCCTGGCTGAACCAGCTGAAAGTTGTTCAATTTTTGGCAGTTTTGGTCCCTGCACTTGATTTAAGGCATTTTCGACGCGTTTAACCCCCGTGAACCCTATTTCAAGGCTCTACAATGATGTTAAAGCATAGGGAACATGAAATATGCTTGAAAACATCTCGGTTGTCGGTTCATTTGGTCGTACTGTCACGTTATTCGGTTAACTACGACGAAACTCGAATGGACGCGAAATACGATCCAACTGACGATTCGTCATCCAAATTTTCATTCCCATCACTAAAATAAAATATTTTAATGATTACAAAAATTTTTGGATGTCCGGATATGTTCAGAACGTAAGATATGCGCGTAAATGCAAACTTATGCACTTTTTGACGCTTTTAGTCCCTATTGATCAAATAAGTTTATTTTTGCACATCGAACCCCTCAAAGATTATTTCTAAGCTATGTAAAGAATATTTATGGTATGTTTAACTTATGATCATGTTCCGGAGTGTTCGTTGCTATACGAATCGGCATACTTTCGCAGTTTGTCCCAAATAGTCCCTGCGATCGAGTAAACTTGTTTTCGACACACCAAACCCTTCAAAACTTATTTCTAAGTTATGTAAAGGTTATTAAAGGTATGTTAAGCCTATGTCACTGTTCCAGAGTGTTTTTCGCATTAAACCGATTACGTTTACGCATCAGTTTGCGTATAACTTTCTAGAAAGCGATTTAAAGCTTGAAATCGAACTAGAATCAAAACGTAAAATTGTCAAACACAAATATACAAATATTGAGACCAAAACACATTGTTTCAATGATAATTGATATTGTTTTACATCGTTCATCATTTACAGAGCACCAATGTCACAGTCTCCCCTACTTTAGGAAATTTCGTCCCGAAATTTTAACTAGAGGAAATTTGTGAAAACAAATGTGGATATTTCGCCTTCATTTGGTCCTCACGTTCCCATGTAAACTCTGGGCCACGTTTGGACTCCCAGCGAACTTTGACTAATCGTATTCGCTTGTTCTTTAGTCGCTTGACGTCACGGTCCATTATCTCCACAGGTTTCTCGACAAAGTGCATCGTGTCATCAACTTGAATTTCGTCGAGTGGAATGTGAAGATCAGTAACGGCTAAACACTTTCGTAAATTGGACACATGGAATGTTGGGTGAATATTCCCAAGTTCAGGAGGTAGCTCAAGTCTATAGGCAACCTTTCCGATTCTTTCAACAATCTTAAATGGTCCAACGTATTGTGGTGCAAGTTTTCCTTTCTTTCCAAATCTCACCACTCCCTTACAAGGGGATACCTTGAGTAGGACATGGTCTTCGACCTGAAATTCCAAGGGCTTGCGTCGCATATCCGCATAACTCTTTTGACGGCTTCTAGCTGTCAGAAGATTATCGCTAATTTTCTTGACTTTATCTGTTGTTTCCAGAATGAGCTCAGGTCCAGTAAGCTGAGCTTCACCGATCTCATTCCAACAGACAGGTGAACGACATTTTCGACCGTATAAAGCTTCGAACGGTGCCATATTAATGCTAGCGTGATAACTGTTATTGTAAGAGAACTCGATCAACGGTAGATGAGAATCCCAATTACCACCAAAGTCTATCACACATGCTCTAAGCATATCTTCCAATGTTTGTATCGTCCTCTAGGATAGTCCATCCATTTGGGGTTGATAAGCAGTGCTCAGATTTAGTTGGGTTCCCATAGCAGACTGCATAGTCTTCCAAAAATAAGATGAGAATCGAGCATCGCGGTCTGATATGATATTCAAAGGGACACCATGTCGAGACACAATCTCATCAAAGTAAATCTTGGAAAATTTATCGGTAGATAGATCCTCGTGAATCGGCAAAAAGTGAGCTGACTTCGTAAGACGATCAATGACTACCCAAATGGCATCATAACCTCTAGATGTGCGCGGTAACTTAGTAATGAGATCCATTGAAATGTTCTCCCACTTCCATACCGGTATCTTTGGTTGTACAAGCAAACCAGATGGTCGTTGGTGTTCAGTCTTGACATTGAGACAAGTTAGGCATTCAGATACGTACAACGCCACATCCTTTTTCATACCAGGCCACCAGTACTGAGTACGAAGATCCTTGTACATTTTGTCAGCACCAGGATGAATAGAATAACAAGACTTATGAGATTCATCCATCACTAATGTGCGAAGATTGTCTTGTCTCGAAATCCACAAACGATCCTTAAGATAGAGTAACCCATCTTCTTTCATTTTGAGTTTGAGCTCTTGCTGACGTGGTAATTCCTTACACTTCAAGTCTTGTGTAACATAAGTACGTTGAGCTTGAGAGATACGTGATTGGATATCAGATAGAATTCGAACACAGTGAAGCTTGACTCATTCCTTTAGACTTGGTGCATCGGCTACAACATTCGCCTTAACAGGGTGGTAGCGAATTTCGCAGTCGTAATCGTTTAATAGCTCAACCCAGCGTCGTTGTCTCATGTTTAGCTCCTTCTGATTGAAAATATGTTGGAGACTTTTGTGGTCTGTAAAAACCATGCATTTCGTGCCATAGAGATAGTGTCTCTAAATTTTGAG
Source organism: Helianthus tuberosus (assembly GCA_030545235.1). Classification (NCBI taxonomy): domain Eukaryota; kingdom Viridiplantae; phylum Streptophyta; class Magnoliopsida; order Asterales; family Asteraceae; genus Helianthus; species Helianthus tuberosus. The sequence goes on from CM060393.1 coordinate 146,637,627, forward strand.
AGCAAAAACCACAGCTCCTAATTCAAGATCATGAGTTGTGTAGTTCTTCTCGTGAATTTTCAGCTGTCTCGACGCATAGGCTATTACCTTACCTTGTTGCATAAGAACACAACCAAGTCCTAGATTTGATGCGTCACAATAGATAACAAAATCATCGTTTCCATCGGGCAAAGATAAGACAGGAGCATCACAGAGTTTTCGTTTCAGTGTTTGGAAAGCTTCCTTTTGTTTAGGTCCCCACTCAAAAGGCTTATTCTTTTGAGTCAAAGCAGTGAGAGGAACCTCAATCTTGGAGAAGTTCGCAATAAATCGTCGATAGTAACCAGCAAGACCAAGAAAAGAGCGAACTTCAGTGGGTGTAGTAGGTGTATTCCAATCCTTAATAGCAGCGCTTTTGGAAGGATCCACATGAATACCTTGCTTATTGACTATATGGACCAAAAACTGAACTTCCTTAAGCCAAAATTCACACTTGGAGAATTTGGCGAAAAGATGTTCCTTCTTTAGGAGTTCCATTGTCAGACGAAGGTGTCGTTCATGATCGGCTCATGACTTTGAATAAATAAGGATGTCGTCGATGAATACAATGATGAACTTATCTAAATAAGGTTTACAAACCCTATTCATTAAGTCCATGAAAACAGTTGGGGCATTCGACAAACCAAAAGGCATGACAGTGAACTCGTAGTGACCATATCGTGTGTGGAAAGCAGTTTTGGGAATGTCTTCTTCGAATACACGAAGCTGATGATACCCAGAACGCAGATCGATCTAGGAAAAACATGTAGCACCTTGCAGCTGATCAAAAAGATCACCTATTCATGGTAGGGGATATCGATTCTTGATAGTGAGCTTGTTGAGCTCACGATAATTGATACACATTCGGAAAGATCCATCTTTCTTTTTCACAAATAGGACATGAGCGTCCCAAGGTGAATAGCTCGGACAGATGAATCCTTTGTTAGATAACTCTTGAAGTTGTTTCGATAATTCTTGCATCTCAGACGGTGCAAGACGATAAGGTGCTTTAGCAGTTGGGTTGGCATTGGGTACAAGATCAATATGAAACTCGACTTGAAGAACTGGAGGTAAACCAGGCAGTTCATCAGGAAACACCTTTGGATAATCTCGAACAATCAGAATATCTTGAATACGCTTGCTCTTGCCTTTCTCCTCTATGACATGTGCTAAAAAGCCACATAGTTCTTTCGTAAATATTTTTGAGCTTGAGGACACGACATGAGTTTCAGACAATTCAAAGGTTTCTCGCCACGAACTTCTAGAACTTCACCAGACAAAAGAGGAATACAAACAATCATATCGAAACAAACCATCTCAGCATGATGTTTAGTTAACCAATCCATCCCTACGATAATATCGAAACTCCCAAGTTGCATCGGTGTGAGGTCAATAGAAAAAAAAATAGTTATCGAGGTTCAATTGACAATCGCGAATGACAGAATTGAGTACAAGAGGTTCACCAGTAGCAACTTCGACAGATAAGGGTTTCCTTAGTTTAGTTCTAGGCATCGCAAGTAAAGGCTCAAAAGTTAATGATACAAAACTTTTATCGGCACCAGAATCGAAAAGAACAGATGCAGGTTGATGGTTAACAAGGAACGTACCGTTAACAACTTCGTTATCAGCACGTGCCTCGTTAGCATTCAGATTGTATGCTCGTCCACGAGCGGGATTTGCATTTGCATTTGCATTGACATTCGTGTTCACAAGCCTCGGACAGTTGTTCCGGAAGTGACCCATCTGTTAGGATCGGAGGCTCTAATGATTGTGTTTGTTTGTATGATTTGAACAATGAATGAATATGAAATAATGTAAAGTGCAGCGGAAATGAATAACAACTTTGTAAACACAATCAAAGGAGAAAATAGTTTGATAAACATTTGCTTTTCATAGAGTCGAAAGATTACAATTCAAAGCAAAAGATTACATTGCAAGCTTACAAACTAAGCTCCCCCTCAGCCTGATACTACAGTGGTTGGTTGCACAAGATGAAAGGATTGAATTGTGGAGAAGAACTCACTCAAAATGATCAAATGTAACAGTACAGAGTACTGTTCCATTTATAGACAATCCAAACTACTGAGGCATCTCAGCTGACGTCACCATGAAAGCGACGTCTAACAGCCTAACAACCTGTATCTACTTTTCTTATACAAGCACTGCTAAACCTAACCACTGACTATACATAAAATAGATGTCATACTAAACTACTGCTTTCTCTTTACATCAGTGCTTTCATCAAGGTTGATCAGTCCTTGATTGGGCAGTGCTTTGTCATCAGTAGATTGTACTAGCAGTGTTTTCTTCTCAGCAGTTTTCTGGCTTCATCAGTAGTTAGAAGAATAGCAGCAGCTGTATCCGGGCAGTGGATGTAAGACCATCAGATGTTATAATTACTTTCAAGGGAGAAGAATTAGTGTAAACTGCTTCTTATTATGAATCCACTGTCATGATCCGGTTTTGGATTTGATTATCTGTTCCTCTGGTAGGGTTCAATCCCAACAATCTCCCCCTGGAACAGATAATGCCAAAACCCTTCATTATTCTGGATCTTTATTCCTCATCAGAAGTTCCTTAGCTTGTCTTTTAAATTCTGCTTCAAAGTTTTTGGAACTTAGGTCATCCTCATCCCTGCACAGTGAAAGTTCAAGGAGATCCTGCAAATCTTCAACACCAAGGCCTAGTGCTTCTTTCCTTGATATGTACTTCACTTCGCCATTGGATCTGACCAGAGTCAATACGTGGGTCTTTTGATCAGACATCCACTTCAGTACTTTTGAACCCAATGGGTTTCTTGGGAGAGATTTATTTTCTGAGGAGCTTTGAGATTTTGGCCTAGAGAAAAATTGTACAGCAGTATTTTGAACTTCAGACATTCTTTTGAAAGCTTCTTCTATGACTTCATTTGCTGCAGCTATATCTTCTGCAACTTCTTTGACAATTTGCTCTTGTGTCTTTTGTTGATCAAGCTCATTGTCTGAGATATCTGCTGAAATGTTTGTTGATGCAGGTTTGGTTAGTACCTTTTTGAAAAGGTTTTGAAGGCTCACTGAACTATCTTCTTTTAGACCCATTTTCTTGATGGCTTCTGTGAAGTAATCATCTTCCTTTTCTTTTTCTTCTTCACTGGTCAGCAGTTTTCCTTTCTCTTGGTTTATCACAAGACTAGGGTCAACTGTTGATGTGATCAGTGTTTTAAGAGCATCCAGCTGTTGTTCTATCTTGTTGTAGTCTGGCTTTTTAGAAGTGCCTGAGACTGTTATCTTTCTTTTCTTCAGCCGTTCATAAGCCTCATCGGTATACTGCTTTGTCCATTTTGCTATGGCTTCAGCAGTATCCACCTTAGCATCTAACAGTTCCTGCTTTTTCTTTTTGTATTCAGAAGTAAGATCAGCAATTAGCTTTTTGTACTTATTCCAATTTGGAGCTGTCTTCTTCTTACTTGGATCATTTTTAACCCTTTCAATCCTGTTTGCTTCATGCTTCAAGGCAACCAGTGGCCACTCTTCAAATTGGTTTTCTTCAGCTTGATAGAATTTTTCTTTCATTATATATGCAAGATACTCTTTTCTCATTGCTTTTCGTTGATCTGTCTTTTCTTTGATCAGATCTTGTGCATAGTTTTCCATCAGCTTGACTTTTGTGAGCAAGAGTACCATTCTTTCTACAATGGCTTCATCACATTCATCTTTGCATTCAAGCTTAGCTCTAATCCTTGCTTGCCTTGCTTTTATTTCGAGATATTCATCCATGTTTTCTGGGACTATGAAGCCAATGAGAGAAGGAAATCTTCTTTTTGAAGGATCTTCCTCAGTGTAAAATTGTCTCATCTCATTTTTCACAGCATCTAGTTCCAGTGGATATTTTGCGGCAACAAGATCATATTTTTCATCAGTGGCTTGAGTTGTTTCTCTTTTTCTTTTGTGAAGCTTTACGGATGAATAGGGTTTTGATTGTGATTCAGGGATGATGAGAGCAGTGGTAGATGGTTGACAAACAGCTGTTGAAACAACTGGTGTTTCAACCCCTGCTGTCATTACAACTACTGATGTGTCAGTAGATGTCTTCTGCTTTTGAGCAGGGGAGGAGGTAGTTTTTGATGGTGGTGATGGTGGTGGTGAATCATCAGATATGAAAATCATTCTCCTTTTTATTGTAGGAGAGGCTGATGTCTTGGGTGGTTCAGTGGTTTGAGATTGAATGGCAGTGGTGTGTGATTGACTAACAGCTGTTGAAACAACTGGTGCTTCAACCACTTTTGTCATTACAGCAGATGTTGTATCCTCTGTTGTCTTCTGCTTTATGGCAGGAGGTAATAATGATGATGGTGGTAGGGCAGTGGTTTTGGTGGTGTGTGATGGAGTTGTGTGTGTTGATAAGATGACAGCTGTTTGGCTACTGACAGCAGTTTTTGTAACTACTGTTGTATCAGCTGTTTGGATGGAAGTTTGAGATTTTGAACCTTTTGAGGATTTAGATGTCTGTTTTTCTTGTTCTGGTTCAACATACAGACCATCTTCAATTCCCTTTTTCTTCAACTGCTTGATATTCTCCCCCTTTTTGGCATTATCTGCAAGGGGGTTATCCAAGAAAAGGATGGTAGAGGGAACTTTTCCAGTAGTGCTTTGGAGATGAGCCTTGATAGCTTTCATGTCTGCTTGAGTATCTTTAAATCTCGACTCCACCATGTTTGTCAGCATTTTCACATGTATTTCATGCTGCTGATCAACCATCTGTTTTTGTTTTTCAAGTAAGGACCGGAAAATATTCCACAGCTCATTTGCAGCAGGTGCAGGTTGTGCAGATGCTTGAGCTGGAGCAGCAGTGGATTGTGCTTTTTGAGCTTTTAGCAGCTGCTGCACCATATCCTTTATCTCAGCAACTGATGTTTCAAGTTTTTCAACTCTGCCCGTCAATTCCTTATACTTTGAATCATCACCCATTTTAATGGGATCATCTGAATCCTCACCAGCAGTGGTTGTACCAATGTGCGACTTAGGAACTGAGTCCCAAAAATCACCCATTGATGCCCCTTGTTCTTGGTACTAGGGACTTCTTTCTTCAGCACTTGATAATCCTTTGATGGTACCAGTGGTTAAAACAAACTCACTGGTGGTTATCGAAGGTGCTATAGAAGAAATTGCCTTCAAAGGAGACTTATTAATGAAACAACTGTCCATATGTAGATCCGTTGATCCAACATTTGTAGTTGCTGCTCCACTTGAACTACTGACAGGAGTTACTTGTAACTCCCGCAGTGTAACCTCCTCAGTTGTTGCTGGGATAGCAGAGGTATACGCATCAGACCCAGTCACTTGTTGGAGTGTACTCTCTTTGATGAGTGATTGAGAGGAACTGGTTTGTGTCTGAGCTATATCAACTGCATGCAACAAAGGTAGCATGGATTGTGGTAATATGATTGGTGAGGGTATGGGAGTTGAAAGAGACATGTCCTTGGGATCAGGACTGAGGAAGACGGATCCGATTGAGTCCAGAGCTTCATATTGTGGGGTCCCTGTGCTTACAACCTGATCCTTTTGTGAGGATACAGGAGGAGTTTGAGGCAATGGTGGAGATCTTTCTACCAACTGTTGTGAGGAAGTAGCAGCAGTGGTTTGTGGTGACATTTGTTTTGTCACTGGCAGTTGCTCTGGGATCTCATCTTCCAGAGTTGCCTTTGTTTTGGGTTTGGTGGGTTTTCTGGATGTTTTCTTTTTGGTCTTTTTGGTAGTGGCAGGTGTGGGTTTCAAAGCAGTGGTAGTGCTGCTATGATCGCCTGGAGCAGTGGGCTCAGCAGCAGATGTCTGAGGAGCGGTGGTAACTGCTAAATTCTGCTCAGACATCTCTGCTTTTGTTTTTATTGGTGCCAACATTCTAGTGAATGTTTCAGGTGTTAAACTTTTTATTTGAAAATAAACACCTTGTTTGAGCAAATTTTCATTTTCTTTTTCAAATTTTTGTTTGAAATAGTAGCTTAGAAATCTTGGAAAAAGTAAAAATGCTTTGCTATCAACGTTTTTTTACCAAGTCATTGAAGATTTCCTGGGAATAATTGTAATTTTCATTATTTAAAATAGCATAACCCATACATTGAATCTTCAATGGTATTTCGTTAAACGCTGTTGTTTTATTTGAAACACACATCAAAAGTCTGTGAAATAAAAACCTAGGTGCAGACAGGAAGTAACCCTTTTGTAAGGTATCTACCTTTGATTGTTCTGCATACCCTCTTTTCAGAAAATCAGTTTTCAACTCGGTTTTATCAAAAGAAGTTTTAACTTTCTGATCATCGAGTTTAAAGACTTCTGAGATTGATTATGGGGTGATTTGAATCGCTTTACCCTGTATCGAGGAGTTAATAGCTATGACTTTATCGTCTTGTTTTTCAAGCGTCGCCTTTTTCCAAAACTCTCTCTGGGTTTGCAGGTAAATGGGAGCGTCTGCTGTTATCAAAGTTTTATACTTTGATTCAGATAAGGTGTCAATGATGGAATCGAATGTGTGGTTGTTTGTGGGTTTTGTGAGTAAACCCACATAGTTATGAGGAGATTTGTATGGTATTTCAACGGATTCAGCGGCCGTTTGAGCGACCTCTTTGGAAGATGATGGTGATTTTGATTTTGATTTTGCTTTTGATTTCATCATTTTGATGAGGAAGAATAGAGAATGATTTGGGATGAAGGGTTAGAAACTGCTTGGAGAAGAGAATTTTAGAATTCAATTCGACAGTGTAAAACCCTGTTTGGGGGTTTTGATCAGGGTTTTATTAAGAGAAATAATGATCGTTGATGTGGCAGCGGTTATTAAGATCTGATGGCTAAAAACTGACCACGTGTCAACCTCTGATGATATGGATGAAGAATGGAGGACAGTTGTTTTGAGAGCCACTGATGAAACAAGCATCAGTGGTTACAACGGTAATACTGTGATAACAGTGGATGATTTTTACTATCAGTGGATAGCATATCAGTGGATAAGACACTGATTTTGAGCATCAGTGCTTGCCAAGCAAAATAAAGGATCAGTGGCTGACTTTTAGCAGTGGACAATAATTAGACGGCAGATGTTTGAACAAAACAGTGATTAGGGTAAATGGTAAAGATTTGAAAGATGGATATATCAGCAACCGTTTTGAGAATTTTTCATTCAAGGTTTTGCCACATGTCAATTACACATTTTGAAGCTTATACAAATTTCTGACAGTGGTTTAGTACCCCAGATGATGCAAACTTTTTACCAAAGCAACTCATTCTTGCTATAATATTTGAATTAAAACATGAGTGCCCAAGTATTTTAAGATCTGTTGAAAATCAGTCTTTTGCATAGTGTAAGAACAAACTTGAGTTTGACATGACCTTGACAAATATACCATTTCCTTTTGATCTATTTTGAGGATAATATCACCAACAAAAATATGGTCATATATCCTCACAGGAGATTGAAACTTTTACTATCAAAAACCAGTAAAAAGTTCAAAATATATCATTCCAAAAAAAATAAAGAATAATATATCCTGCTTTATTTGAGAAAATCCTTTTTCAGGAAAAATAGTTAAAGAATTTTCTGAAAACAGCACCAAAAGAATCTGGCATAATTTTCCACTGAAACTCCTAATCATATCAACCCCAAGCTTATGAAAATGGTCAGTGGTTTTGACAATAGTGGTATGAAATATTAAATACATTTTGACCACTGTTTGGTACCATTCTCTTGTTGATTGATTGACAACAGAAATGAGGACATTTGTCTAGTCCTGTTGAAAGTTTATTCTTCTACGAATACTATTGTTACTTGAACCTTTCCCTGAACCAATGGTTACACATAGTTGCCTAATGACCATTATTACCCCAAACTTTGACTCGTAATTGTTTAATGTTTATACTCTTTTCTTCTGACTTCAAAAGTTTTGAGATAAACACACTTCTGAGTATTTGTGAATTGTCTTCTTCCCTTTTTACCCTTCCCATTCTTAAGTAATGAGATACTTACTGGGAGGTCTTTATTGAAGGAATACTTAATCCAGAATCATTTTGTAGTAATGTTTTAAAAGGTTTAGCCATATTTGTACAAATTTTTGACTAATCTCTCATTACAAATGATACTGACTATCCTGCTTTCTTAATGCATTTTAACAGAGTTGATATTTTAGCATCTAATCATAATGAAAACATCACAAATTTCATACCAACAGTTGAAATCAATTTTGAAAATAAGAAATAATCCCATAGTTTAACAGATATGTTTTCAGATCTAAAAAACCATGAGTGTCTTGTGCATGAAATCACTTGTTGTGTGAGATTAGTATGTCATATGATATCTTGGTTGATTTACAGAGTTTTTGAATAACCATTTTGAGCATGGTTTACTCAGCACTCTGTTTTTCAACTAAATTCACCCAACCTTAGTATCAATGAATTATGAGCCGAACTGTTATGTCAAATTGATTGTTAGATCGAATTTGACTGTCCAGGCTCTGATACCAATTGTTAGGATCGGAGGCTCTAATGATTGTGTTTGTTTGTATGATTTGAACAATGAATGAATATGAAACAATGTAAAGTGCAGCGGAAATGAATAACAACTTTGTAAACACAATCAAAGGAGAAAATAGTTTGATAAACATTTGCTTTTCATAGAGTCGAAAGATTACAATTCAAAGCAAAAGATTACATTGCAAGCTTACAAACTAAGCTCCCCCTCAACCTGATACTACAGTGGTTGGTTGCACAAGATGAAAGGATTGAATTGAGGAGAAGAACTCACTCAAAACGATCAAATGTAACAGTACAGAGTACTGTTCCATTTATAGACAATCCAAACTCCTGAGGCATCTCAGCTGACGTCACCATGAAAGCGACGTCTAACAGCCTAACAACCTGTATCTACTGTTCTTATACAAGCACTGCTAAACCTAACCACCGACTATACATAAAACATATGTCATACTAAACTACTGCTTTCTCTTTACATCAGTGCTTTCATCAAGGTTGATCAGTCCTTGATTGGGCAGTGCTTTGTCATCAGTAGATTGTACTAGCAGTGTTTTCTTCTCAACAGTTTTCTAGCTTCATCAGTAGTTAGAAGAACAGCAGCAGTTGTGTCCGGGCAGTGGATGTAAGACCATCAGATGTTATAATTACTTTCAAGGGACAAGAATTAGTGTAAACTGCTGCTTATTGTGAATCCACTGTCATGATTCGTTTTTGGCTTTCATTATCTGTTCCTCTGGTAGGGTTCAATCCCAACACCATCTCTCCACAGTTATAACATGAACCAGGTGGGAATGGAGGTCTAGCAACATTTCCCTGAGCCTGTGCTGGATTCTGGGCAGCTTGATTAGGAACCAATCGACAAATGTTGGCCGTGTGGCCAAGTTTACTACAAGAGGTGCACTGTTTACACATTTATTGAGCCGCATGATGACCGTTGCACCGATTGCAGTAAGGTGCATTACCAGCATAAGGCTTCTTTGTAGGAGGTTATGTTTGTGGGTTTTGAGCGTTTTATTGTGTGGTAACAACAAAATTATGGGAAGCCTTGCGCTTCCTCGACCTCCTCGATGACTCGCCCTTCTTCTTGCCCTTTCCTTTGTCTTGAGTGGCATCAGCTGACTATTTGTTATCACCCTTGCGGGCCTGTTTTCCCTTTCTGACTTGAGACTCAGTCAGGGTTGCAGCCAATTCGATAGCCTGACGTACAGTGGTAAGGTTACTACCAGTAACTATGTCTTGCACAGTGTCACACCCCCAAAATCCACAACACGGAATATCACCGCTTGGAGGCGTGACTGACCAGGATCAAGCCACCAATTATATTGAACATTGTAAGTAATAAATAATGTTCAACCGATCAATATAAAAGGTGTTCAAATCAAAACATAGTTAAGTGTTTAGCGGAAGCATAAATGTAAAAACCCAACATAAGTATTAAGTTCGAAATATCAAAATGTTTTTAACATGGCACCCACTGTACATGTCCCACAACGAAAACACCCCTTTTTGCTACCCTGTTGCTGCTGGTTCCGGTTTGATATCTCATGGCATGAATGATACGCATAATCATATACATGTAAATATGGCGGTTTGGAAGGGTGGGCCGAATGGTGATGTTGGGTTGGGTTAGCGGCTTGTTTAATCGGATTGAAACCATTTTGAGGGTCGATAGTTGAATGAATTTTAATATAATAACTGGTGCTTCTTTAATGGGCTACACACCACTCGTTGGTGAGTCATATTAGTATTGTTTTATTTATTATTATTATTATTTTTAAAAGTAATGCATACATGCTATTATTATTACTAACTAAGACGGCTACTGATGCATAGTGTTTATGTGATGGTTCGAACCTCAAGAGTTTCGGGTTATGCGGGTTATGTCATGGTTCAAACGGTTCGCGTCGGTTCATCACCAAATGGACTTGGTTTCGACTACACGTTCGCACACTATAAACTAAATGAGTATAAATTTAATTCATCGAAAATAGATAAGTATATATATTTATTTGTAAGAGCGAAACAAACGATTTATACCACGAAGTTACGGGTTGTCACATCATCCCCAAGTTGAAAGAAATTTCGTCCCGAAATTTAGCACGTGGTTGCTGAGGAAACTAGTTATGTTGCGTGTTTTCTTGGTTTTCCCGGGGTGTCACATCATCCCCCCGTTGGTTTGGAATTTCGTCCCGAAATTCCACAGTAGCTTCAGCCTCAGCAGTGGTTGCACTTTTCTCGAACAACTGGGGATACTTGTGCTTAATTTGGTCTTCTCGTTCCCAGGTAAACTCTGGGCCACGACGGGAGTTCCAACGAACTCGAACAAGAGGACCTTAACGTCTCGGTCCGTGATTTCAACTGGTTCCTCGATGAATCGCAACTGATCGTCGATAGTGAGCTCCTTCAAAGGAACTATGAGGGTCTCATCTGACAAACATTTCTTCAGATTTGACACGTGAAATACGTTGTGAACTCCGCTGAGTTCTGCAGGTAGATTCAGCTTGTAGGCCACTTTTCTTATTTTCTCTATGATTTCTAAAGGTCCGACATATCGTGGGTTGAGTTTGCCTTGTTTACCCAAAATGGACTACACCCTTCCAAGGTGAGACTTTGAGTAGCACTCGATCCCCAACCTAGAACTCGAGTGGTTTCCTGTGCTTATCAGCGTAGCTTTTCTGACGGTCACGAGCTGCCGCCATTCGTTGTCGTATTTGTGCAATCCCTTCCGTTGTGTCTACTACAAGTTCTGGACCTATGATCTGGCTGTCACCAACTTCTGCCCAGCAAAGAGGTGATCGGCATTTACATCTGTACAATGCCTCAAACGGAGCGGCTTGAATGCTGGTGTGGTAACTGTTATTATATGAAAATTCCACTAACGGTAGATGTTTTTCCCAGCCGTTACCAAAGTCAATTACACATGCCCTAAGCATGTCTTCGAGGGTTTGGATAGTGCGCTCAGACTGCCCATCCATTTGTGGATGATAAGCGGTGCTCATGTCTAAACGTGAGCCAAAGGATTTGTGCATAGCTTGCCACAGTTCAGAAGTAAAACGCGCATCTCGATCAGAAATAATGGAGGTTGGCACCCCGTGCCTTGAAACCACTTCCTTTAAGTAAATGTATGCTAAAGTAGAGAACTTGTCTGTTTCTTTGATAGCCAAAAAGTATGCAGACTTAGTTATTCGATCCACTATCACCCAAATAGTGTCATTTCCGCGTTGAGATCTAGGCAGGCCAGTAACGAAATCCATGGAAATTTACTCCCATTTCCATTGCGGAATCTCTGGTTGTTGGAGTAGGCCCTATGGTTTCTGGTATTCGGTCTTGACTCTCGCACAAGTCAAACATTTGCTGACGTAAGTTGCTATGTGGGCTTTCATGCTAGGCCACCAATACGTAGTTTTGAGATTGTGGTACATCTTATCCGAACCAGGATGTACCGAGTAACGAGACTTATGTGCTTCATCCATCACCAGCTCGTGTAAGTTTCCATAGTGTGGGACCCAAATGCGCCCTGTAACGTAGTAAGCGCCGTCTTCCTTTTGTTCCAACCGCTGCCTTGAGCCGCGTAGGGCTTCAGCCCTGTCGTTTTCTGGTTTCAATGCTTCTACCTGAGCATCTCGTATCTGGGAAGGAAGACTAGATTGAATGGTGAGTTGTAATGCTTGCAAACGTCTAGGTGTAGTATCCTTTCGACTTAGAGCGTCGGCCACAACATTGGCTTTGCCCGGATGGTACTTGATGGCACATTCGTAATCATTCAATAGCTCGACCCATCGACGTTGTCGCATGTTCAACTCCTTTTGCTTGAAGATATGCTCGAGACTTCTGTGATCGGTGTAGATGGTGCACTTGGTACCGTACAGGTAATGTCTCCATATCTTAAGTGCGAAAATAACAGCTCCTAGCTCCAAGTCGTGTGTAGTGTAATTCCTTTCGTGAATCTTAAGTTGGCGCGCGGCGTAAGCGATGACTTTATCCCGTTGCATCAATACACAACCAAGACCCTGAATTGACGCGTCGCAATAAACCACAAAATCGTCTGTGCCCTCTGGCAATGAGAGAATAGGTGCGCTACAAAGTCTATCCTTTAAGTGCTGAAATGCTGATTCTTGAGCATCACCCCAATGATAGGTGACGCCTTTCTTAGTTAGTGAAGTGAGAGGTTGCGCAATCTTTGAGAAATCCTTGATAAACCTTCCGTAGTAACCCGCCAAACCCAAGAATTGGCGGATTTCAGTTGGTGTACGGGGTGCAGGCCAGTTCTTGATCGAGTCAACCTTGGATGGATCCACATGAATCCCGTCCTCGTTTACCACGTGGCCTAGGAAATGGACTTCACGAAGCCAAAAGTCGCATTTCGAGTACTTAGCATAAAGCTGCTCTGTTCGAAGAAGTTCCAGAATAAGTCGTAGATGCTACTCGTGTTCCTCCTGACTCTTAGAATAGATCAGGATGTCGTCGATGAAAACAAATGACATATTCGTTAGGTTAGACTAGATTCGAATGTAGCGTCTGAGAATCCATATCGGTCGTATCAAGTTCAAAGAACAGTATCTGTGGTATCATCATATTCATGGCCCAATGCTCATCGAGTAATGTTCGTAGAGTGTAACTTGTCCAAGCGAGTGTCCGTGGGGGATGTCGTTAGGATCATAGGGTTCCAAAAAAAACATATCGTGTATGGCTGTGGAAACATGAGAAAAAGAGTAGTCGCAATCGATGAGTAAGCGTTTAAGAATCCACAACAGGGGTTTACATAATGTCGAAGGTATAGGTGGTCATACGCAAGTTTGGTATAGTTAGGTTAAAGTATGTCGTTGATCAAATATAGCTGTCACGGGGTTAAATCAATTAGAACAAGTATACAACATAATAGCATGATTGTTGTACAAGTGTGTAGTGTTAAGATTCACTGAGACCTTCGCCAAAGGTTGTTGAACTCGTCCACATGCGGAGGAGGAACAATCCACCTGAATCCATGATCTTAGGTGTGCTTGTGATTCATCAGGTAAGCAATCAAGTTAGGGGGAGTTCCTTGGGTCGTACGAATGATTCCAAAATACGTGTGCGTAGTCGTGAGGTTCCAAAGGAAAGACGTGAAAATGTGCTCAAGTGAGTATGATCGTATCAACAATACATCACCACCCTCAAGGTTTCAAGGAGTGATCACCAATGATCGAAAGTCGAGCCTTCCGAATTCTCTAAGCTAAAGCGTGTTCGTTCCAGTGTCTCGTCATGGAGAAGCGAGAACGTAATGTCACTGTGGTAAGGGAGTGATGGTTTGATCTAAGCCAATGATAGAAATTAAACAAAGCATTAATCGACGATCAGGTGTTGGTACAAAGGCTAGTAAGAAGATTCCGCATATATATATATATGGAAAACTATCATGGAGTTAAAATACGACTCTTGTAGTGTAAGGTGGGTCAGGTAAACGTATAAATTATCGTGTTCGCCGGTGGGTTCAGTGATCCATACTTCCGTCCCCAAATGTTCTGAAGACTATTTCACCCGTAATGGCATTCATTCGCTAAGTTGGGTATACGAGAGAGCTAATCAAGTAGGATAAGAATAAACTATCCAACAGGGTAATAAGGTAGTCATGTGATTGGTGAAAATCGTGGTATGGTTGTTGGTGTTTCATTAAATCGGTTGTCAATCGAAGCGATAGGGAATTAATGAGGTTCATGCGAAGAATCGAGTGAAAACAGGGGTCCAACAATAACCGAAGGATTTGACCAGCTAATCTGTTGTCTAGAAGCAATTTCCAGTAGTGGTGCATGGCGGCATGGCACAAAGGGAAGTTCGTTGCATCGTGGTCGCGCGAGTGTATCACTTGTCCAAAACAGAGTTTGGTGGGTAAGGTTTCGTGTTGCATAATGACAAACGCGTGTAACTGTGACTGCTTCGCTTCTGGCGACGATGACAGGTGAAGGTGATAAAGTTCGTCAACAGGGATGCGTGGGTTTAGTTCTCCTAAGCCCGAGTTCGTGTAAGCAAGGTCTGGTCTTCGTGAAGGTTAACGTACAAACCGACTGTACGGAGGGTCAGATGGCGACGTCATGTCGAGGTAAACGTACGAGTAGATAGAATGCATAAACAATCGTTGTAGCGGGGTGACAAGAAATCAGGAAAGAATTTGACCACCACTTGTCAAATTTCAAGTAAACAATTGTGTGTCATAAAGAACACAGTAGGGCTAATAGACAGCATGCTGCTTTCCTAATTAAGCATACCATAACATCACACCATGAAAAAGTAATCTAGCAAGTAGGTACTATAAACTTAAATCATACCACCTAGTGTGTTGGGCCTTGCACGTGGAGCGAAGCGTCATTGTGGATTGTTGAGCACTGTACAGGTTATAGTCTGGTTTTGTCAAAAAGTTTTTCCCTTTTTTAAAACCAAGTTCACTATAACCAATGGCTCTGATACCAATCTGTCACACCCCCAAAATCCACAACACGGAGTATCACCGCTTGGAGGCGTGACTGACCAGGATCAAGCCACCAATTATATTGAACATTGTAAGTAATAAATAATGTTCAACCCATCAATACAAAAGGTGTTCAAATCAAAACATAGTTAAGTGTTTAGCGGAAGCATAAATGTAAAAACCCAACATAAGTATTAAGTTCAAAATATCAAAATGTTTTTAACATGGCACCCACTGTCCATGTCCCACAACGAAAACACCCCTTTTTGCTACCCTGCTGCTGCTGGTTCCGGTTTGATATCTCATGGCATGAATGATACGCATAATCATATACATGTAAATATAGCGGTTTGGAAGGGTGGGCCGAATGGTGATGTTGGGTCGGGTTAGCGGTTTGTTTAATCGGATTGAAACCATTTTGAGGGTCGATAGTTGAGTGAATTTTAATATAATAACTGGTGCTTCTTTAATGGGCTACACACCACTCGTTGGTGAGTCATATTAGTATTGTTTTATTTATTATTATTATTATTATTTTTAAAAGTAATGCATACATGCTATTATTATTACTAACTAAGACGGCTACTGATGCATAGTGTCTATGTGATGGTTCGAACCTCAAGAGTTTCGGGTTATGCAGATTATGTCATGGTTCAAACGGTTCGCGTCGGTTCATCACCAAATGGACTTGGTTTCGACTACACGTTCGCACACTATAAACTAAATGAGTATAAATTTAATTCGTCGAAAATAGATAAGTATATATATTTATTTGTAAGAGCGAAACAAACGATTTATACCACGAAGTTACGGGTTGTCACACACAGAGTCAGGCAAACCATCAGTATACCTCTCGATCGCTTTCTCCAACGGGGTAACCATAGTCGGACACAATAAACTCAACTCCTCATAACGATCCGTATAAGCACGGTGTTCTCCCCCATCTTGTTTCAAATCATTGAACTCTTATTCCAAAGCCCTTATTTCGTGACGGGGGAAAAACTCCCTCATCATGAGAGCCCGAAGCTCTTCCCAAGTTTGTGCCAAAGCCACATCGGCACCCCTATCTCTCATTACACCGTTCTACCATGTTAAATCACGTTTCTCGAAAACACTGGATGCAAACTCAACCTTTTGCTCATTCGGACATTGAACATGTCTAAACGTGCTTTCCAGACTCTCGGACCATTGTGGGAGCGTAGTTGCTCCTTGAGACCCAGAAAATTTCAGTGGTTTAGCCGAATTGAATGTCTTAAAACTGCACTGAAAATTGTTATTATTGTTGTTCGCTTGATTAGTCTGAGTTATGAGGTTCAGAATCACAGCAGCGATCTGCTGAGCGACAAGGGCTGCGAGTGCAGCATCCTGTGCTTGATCACGCCTAGGTGGCATATTCTAAAAAGAACAAGGAAACATGAGAAACGAGTGAGATTAACAACTGGATAAACAAAAGAGGTATTGAAAATATCGACAAAACATAAGTAAGACGATCATTCGTTCGTTACCTCGAACAAACAAACGACACACAGTGACTAATCAAAGTAAATGGGCCAATATAATGTATCGCGAAGACATGCATTAGCCTATAAGTGGACACTCACCCCAAGAGTTCCCAGGTAAGAGTGACTGGTCCGATTATGTGGATTTGTACGAACACTCTAGCCTTAGACAGAAAAATCGAGATACAGGTACCCACCCTTCCAGATTGCACGTGTCCACATTATAAGACACAAACTTTGACGAGATTTTGAAAACTTTGAAGGTTCAAAACCTTATAATAAATCATCTAGGAATAGATGACTGATTTTCAAAATGAATTTTGTTATTCGTGTTCTTGTTGTGGTTATCACCTAAAGATAGGTGACGGTATTGTTTTAAAATCTAAACGCAAATTTACCTGTGTTAGGGTCCTAGAAAGGTTATAGTCTAGGTCAAAGCATTACTAATAACCTAATTCCCTATAACCACGAGCTCTGATACCAACTCTTCTGTCACACCCCGACCGCATAGAACAACAAACCGCAGCAGAAACGTCGGGGATTGGAGCGACAGAATTATTGTTTCACAACACATGGATTAAAAAGTTTCGTTTTATTGAATTAGTTATTACATTGTATTGGAAATTTATCAGCAAAACACAAACATATTGTCTATCACAGTTATTAAGTCACTAAGGCCTCGTCCGGTCCTATGTGAGCATGCATCCTAGTAATCAACAACATCATCATCAAATACCACCTGAAACATATGTGAAAATAAAGTCAGCAAAGAAATGCCGGCAAGCACATAGGTTTTGTGAGTGTGTCAGATTCATGGCTTGTATACATGTTGCAATAACTCGTACGACTACAAGAGTCGATAACTGAAAACCTTGTTTTGAAAAGTGTTTGTATTGCAATATGAATAACCAACTCAAAACAAGTTGGTTATAGTTTATAAAACCTCGTTGCCATGAGTCTAGACTAATACATTTGCTTATGTAAACCAAATTGTGAATCGTTCTCGTAATAAAACTCGTATGGTTTATATTATTTGGTAAACATCGTTGCGTATCATTGTTTAAAATCGTTCATCCAAGTGAACTAAATAACACCACAGAATGTAATATGTTAAAAGCATTTATATATAAGAAGTACCAGCGGCGTATCTACCATGATTTTAACACATTATACCCGCCCCGTTATCTAATCACATACCATAAACTAATCGTTCAATTCGTTTAACTCGTTTGTGTTATAAACCATCGTTCAATCATTCAATCGTTCATATCGTTCAAATCATTCATATTGTTCCAATCATTCAAATCGTTCAAATCGTTCATGTTTTAATTGTGAAAACTAACTTTTGGTCATCTCGTTGAATACATTCAAACCTTCGTAACTCGTCCATCGTAACAATCATCAGGTTTTGTCGTTACCCATATTATCCCCATACATAACCATGGCGATAGTCCGATAACGGGATTTGTCAGATCCCATGGTACCATAACATAATACTGGTCGGCTTGATCATTGTTAATGAATGTCATTCGTTATGTAAATACGTCCCAACAAGTTCGTTCACATTATCGAAATCATTGTGTTTAATATAAACCATAGTATTCGTTTTTGAAATCATCGTAATCGTTTAACACATATGAATGACCCCAAAACAATTGAAAACAGTAAAATAGGGGAACTATGTACTCACATGAGATTGCAAGGTATCCTCGATTAAATGAACTTAACAAAGCTCGGGTAAACCAAGGAAATCAAGTGGCACCTAGTAATCGGATCAGTATATTAATAAATCGACACCTAAATCGGGAGATTGGGTAGAATGAGGTCTCGTAAACCAAATGAGTATTGGAACTCATGTGATATGGTTTAAAAAATCCTACATTCTGATTCGGAACCTATCCTAAGTGCTTATGACCCGTTAAGGTAGTCTACGCTACTTTAACGCGTCTTTCGCGCGAATACGCATTCGAGACGCCTAACTAGTCCTATGACAAGTATTATATGCCCTAACATGTTTAAATATGTTGCATAATCATTTTAAGTGTCAAAAATTAAGTTACATATGCTTAAATTCAAATTATGCATTAAAAGGGCATTTTTGTCATTTTCCTAAGGCATATAAACTACCTATCATACAACTAATTAAACTAAGTGACCATAAGGTATAACCTCGGAAGGTTATTCCCTATGCAACTATGGTCACAAAATATGTTTGGTCGGATCCTAATGATCGACCAAATGGGTCGGGTTCGAAAGTTTAAGCGGTTGTCAAGACCGCTTGACTTACGACCCTATACAAGCGCTAGACTAAAAGTGACAATTTAAACATGTTAAAACATATTTAACTAAGTTAGAATACTGATATGATATCAAAACTGTGACAACTGGCACAAAACCGGTAACTTCCGTACAATTTAATTATTATTTGATATCTGCAGTTATGTGCTTAAATATCAACATTGTTTGATTACATGCTATACTTGTGAATTCATGCAAGTTTTATAGTTCAAGTATTGCTTTATGCATTACTGTTATCGTTGCGTCAGAAATACTAGTAAACTCACCGGTAAGACACACTGTGTCAGCAACTCTGCAGAAAGCAGTCAGATAATGGAATTAGGGCCTGGGAGTAGGTCCAAAGTCTAAAATACATTAAAACCCAAGTATGGATACACGGGTTAACATATAGACTTTCCGGAAGCTAAATTATGCACCGAAAAGCACCCGAAACACATTTAAATACTGAATTTTATATATTTCAGCATATTTCAGCAAAATTCAGCATTCTAACGAGTTAGTAACATGTAAAAATATGAAAAAATTGCCCTGAATGCTTTCCTAAGTATCGGGAATTAAAAGTGTCACAAAAGGGTACTTAAAGATCACTAAACGGAATAGTTTGACACTTTAACGAACCGGTATCAAACCGAACAACCAGACACTACCCGAAACACCAAAATTATACTAGAAGCATTGTTTTAATGTTTCTGAGCTAGTTATGATCCCTGAACACCCTAACACACTACATAACACATCATATGCATAACACCTAAACATTACACTTGAAATCTAACTAATATGCATAACTTACCATTAAACCACAACTTATACCCCCCCCCCCCTTCCAATTGATGGTCACAAGTGGGTCCCCCACTTGTGATTTCCTTTGATCTCATAAGATCTCTTTAGATCACAATCTTGGATATGCTTTGTACTAAGTAGACATATTATACATTGGTTAAAAGTTTAGGATGGTTATAAGTGTTGGATGGAAGACTAAAGCTCTCACTCTCTCACACACTACACACACCAACTCTCCTTCTTCCTCTCCTCCCATTCTCGGCCGAAGATCACCATCCACACCACCACCTCCATTCAATCTTGTTCATCTAATCTAAGTTCATCTCAAGTTGTAAGAAGGTGTTTAATGAAGCTTGGTGGTCTTGGAGATTGAAGGACCTTCTTCATTTGCTATTAACCAACCCATTTATCATCTTCAACATCTTGTGTTCTTTCCTAGCCTTTGTGCTAGTAGTAAGGCCCTCATAACCCTTTGTTACTTCATATTTTGATGAATAAAAGATGATGAACATTGTTAATCTTGATGAACACTAAAGAACATGATCATGATACTTTAACATAAGCTTAATAACATAAGAATAAGTGTTGAATGATGTTGATTTGTTTCTTGATGATTGATGATTTGTGTTAGTGATGATAGACATCATAAGAAACCTACTAGATTGTGATTAAACACATGATCTAGTAAGTTAAGGTGGTGATCTTGTGAAAGACCAAGATCATCATGCTTTATGTTTTCATGAACTTGAAATATGGAAGTGATTTTATGAATAATAAAGCATGTAATATGTTACTAGTCTTAAACTTGGATGATTTCAAAACTAGTTCTTTCAAGAAATTAAAGTTATCCACAAGATTTACAAAGTCATGGTTTCTAAGTAAACTAATCATATTTTTATTGTTTAAACAAGATTAGAAACAAGTTTGTAACAAGAAAAATACCAAAGAATTATTTTTGGAAAAATCATCTTACAAGTTGTAAATGACTAAATCTTTTAATAATGTGATTTACAAACAAATAAATATGTTTTAAAGGGTAACTAAACCTACTAAATAACATGGTAAGTTACAACAAGTTCTTACAAAAACTTCAAGTTCATTATGTAGTGTAATTTACATGATCTTGGCTCATGGTAAGTCTTGATTGTGTTGTTGATGATTGATGATGATTTTAAAAGAAAAGAAACACATGTTTTGAAAACATGGGAAACCTCCATTTTTAGGGGAAACTATGTCAAAATTTCTGTAAAATTTTGACACTTAGAAAAATATAAGTTTTGGTGAAACTTATTCCCTAAAAATTTACCTAAAAATATTTACCAAGGTTTCCCTAATTTTTGTGTAAATTTCAAGATTAAGATATGATGATTTCTTCAAGATAAAAAGTGATATTAAGTATGTATATTTTTGGGAAAAATATATATATTTATTGGTCACCAAATTTTGTGCTAAGTGTATATAATATGTATTGTATGTAATAGTGTATTAGGACTTGAAAATACACTAAATACTCCCAAGGAGTAGAAATACAAAAATACACATACAACATGCTTAGACAAATACAAGGACATATATTTATGAAAATATATTTCTTAAAAGATTATTGAACTTGGACAAGTTACGAACTTAAAATGTCTTTTTGGACAAAAATACATAACTCGGGTGAAAAATACAAGATACTTATATTTATTGGAAAAATAATATAAGTAAGATACATAGTTAAAAATATGAATTATTTTTAACAACAAAGAACACATATATAAAAGATGGTGACTTGTACTTGTGCGATACAAGTCTAGTGACTAACGTTAATAAAACACGTATAGGTCACGATGCTATATAAGCAAACCCGGTGAAGTTTACGGCGCAGGAAACGCAAAGTTGTGAGTTCATGTCCCCACTTTTAAACTTTTACTTGTTTTCTAAACTTGGGGAAAATACATGTGCTATGGTATGTTGAATACAAAAACTAAGGAATGATACTTTAGATCATGTCACGAATAGGGTGCCATAAGCACCATTAATCAGTTACATACCAAGACCGTGGAACAAAAGGTTAGATCTAATGGGTTTCAGGCAGCCACACTTTTGGTGATACTAGTACCAAGCAGTGCTTTTGTGTCTCTAGTCGTGAATCGACAGTCGTGGATTCGACAGTTAAAAATGCCTATGGTTTGGATGCTTCCTATGTCGTGTCACATGTTAATGGCCTTGCAAACCCTTAGCGATCTCGATTTCCATACATTTACAGAAATACTTGTTTCATACAAATTACATACCATGTTTTCATTCAAGTATACAAACGTTCTGTAGGATCGATTCGCGACCTGAATGAGTCGTTCGGAAGAGCTCAAATCCGTTTCAGAGGCGGAAACAGAGAAACGGATGTGAAAACAGCTTGATTCACACTTTAAACCTCTTGTATATTGAATTAACAACGTTTACAATCACAAGGAATACCGGCAGCACCTCGGTATCAATTCTGAAAACTGTTACAAATGAAATCCACACAAGCCTATATATAGCCTTAGACTTTCGCTTGAAACTATACATCACCACTCAAGCGAAACCTCTAAACAATCTTTCAAGCGAAACACACACAACTTTCATATTCTATTTTCAAGCGAAACCAACAAATATGTTTTGTCTTCTTGTGTAGATGCCATTGATGATGTCACTTTGATGATGTCATCATTGTATAACATGACATCATGCTTGAACAAATCCACAACGATCCCGAGACTCGATATAAGACTAAGTCGACAGATGTATGCACCAACAGACTCCCCCTCAGATGTTGACGTGTCTTAAGTGTTGAGTCTTTACAATCTTCAGTCTTTATCAGTCTGAACGCTCTCTGAAATATCTCACAGTGTAAGCATCCTTAATCTTTATCTCCTTCTCCTCTTCTGCAACACCAGACTCTCTACTCGGATGTCTTCAGACTCCCCCTTTCGATATACTGGGATCGCAGTCTGGCATGTTGAAATCACAAATTCCTCAGGTATCGGAACCTGGCTTTCTATCTCTTAGAAACCTGAACATCCTCTACCTCACAATAAATTTTATGATGATAACTTGTAAAAACAATCTCACCATCTAATGAACCATTTGCAGGAATTACACAATCAAAGAATGATTTTACAATGTTAAACATTTGATAAACCACTTGAAGATATATCGTTTTTATCAAAATAACACACTCTCCCAAACCATTTGTTCATCATGTCTAGCACTCGGAATTTTGAAAATTAGCTCTCCAACATCAGTTGTCGAAAATCTTTTTGAATTTTTCAAAATTTATGCTAAAACACACTAAAATATTTTTGGATTTTGGAATGTAATGAAATGCAGTAAAGAAATATTTACAGACAATATTTTTGTGAGATTTGTGTAAGAGGATCATATCATTTCTTGACAAGTCACAAGTACCGTTGAGCTTAGTTACACATTAAGAATTAAACAATTCACTTAGATTGCCGATATACTGATCCACTTAAATTCTCACACAAATTTCAACTGATTCAGGATATGAGTTAGATGTATTAAGAACTTAAACTCATTCATGTGTCCCACCTCTTGAATATACTCCCGTATCCAGATCCCAATATTCAGTCTTACAGGTGAGTATACCACAGATGATATCTGTAAGGGGTTATAAATTATGAAGAATCATGAGAGCTCAGGTCAGAACTACCGTTCAGCAGAGAGATCATGTCTCGACTTTTGGGTGTGTCCCCTTTAGAGGATCTTTTGAATTACAACAGCAATGACTATCAATTTTATTGTTTCACCAATTTGCTGAGGGTGGCGCTATATTCAAGCAAGCGGAAAGTATTCTCCGGGGACTAGGCCAGAATTTACATTCAGCAAAAGTCCCGGGATAATACCCAAGATATCACTGAGCATAAAGACCTAGTATCTCAGAAAGAGGGACCTTTCAAACGAGATTTCAGGGGTTACCTATATATCCAAGTAGTATTCCCCACGAAATAAGCAAGTTTGAATTTAAGTTTATATCCCGAAAAAACTTACTAAATGTGTAAAAACCTATCGGCATATCATTAGTGAGACCGTTTAACGCCATTTAATCATTACATTTCTTTAGCATACTATAACTGTCTACTAATGTACTATCATTTCCTCTTCTTTGACACAAAAACTCATTTTTGATTTTATCATGTTTTTGCCTTTTTCAAATTTTCTAATGTTTTTGGATTTTCTGAAATTTCTACTCCCCCTAAAATGCAAACACATTTAAAGAAATTTGAAAACAAACTATACAGAAAGTGACAACTGATATCAAATCACCTCAATTCACCATCCTCTTGGCATAAAGACTCAGAACTCCCCCTTTCACAAAACTATTTACTCATTTTGATTTCAAAACACTTAAGTTTGTATTAATCAAAATGATATTTCCGGAAAATAGGTTTTGTTTTAACCACTTGTATGGTCACTTCTCCAACCATAACCACTTAAAAAAATATAACAATTTAAAATATCACCTGTAGATTTACCATCTTTACCACTTGTAAAATTACCAACCAAGAAAGATAAATGCCGATTCCTGCTCCACTCTTACCAACCTGGGAGCTCCGGCAAGTCACACTTAACCTATAAAAATTTAACCATTATAAAATTCATTTACAAAATCAATTATCAAGAAGGATGCCGATTCCTGATCCACGATTACAAACTTGGGATCTCCGGCAAGTCAGGTTTTTCAATGAAAGAAAATGTCCACCCAAGCCTGACCAGTCTTGGGTGATTCCAACTCCTCTTTGGTTGGGGTGTATGTTGCTTTCTTTGTAGCATAAAATTCCTTTACCCCTTTAACCTTTCCATCGATCATTTTTCCAAAAAATTTCTTTACATTCCCATTAAAAGCTTTCTCAACATCAAATTCATTCTTTTCAGAATAAAATTGATTAGAGATTTCTACTTTCCCAATTTTCTTTTTAAAATTTTCAGTCCTCAATGATTGAAAATTTTCATCATCCATTGGAGGAACTGAGTTTTCACTCTTTCTAACAACATGTGGCTCTTCTGATTTTGTGAAATCAGACCTATGATTTCTTAACAACCCACTTTTGGTTGTCAAGCTTTACACTTCTCCTGTAAAACCTTTTTGAACATTCACCAACTTCATATGTAGAGTTTTTAAACACTTTAAATTTTTCAGTTGATGGTTCTGTTTTATCAACAACTACTTCTTTTAGTTTTTCTGAAACTCCCTGTTTTGTATTAGATGCTTTGGGACAATTCCAAGCGATGTGTCCAACTTCCTGACACCTATAACAGGTTCTAGTCTCTCTTCTCTGATGAGCTTCACTATTCTTCTTTTCAGCAAGAAATTCTTGATTTGTTTGTCTCCTAAATGAGCTCTTCTTCTCTTCCTCAGCAGATGGTCCTGAAACAAATTTTGTATTTTTAGAAATTTTCTCATTTTTGTAATTTTCTGGTGGAATAAAACCAAGACCTTTCTTTTTGTAGTTACCATTTTGGTTTGGTTTCTTTTGAAAACCAGAACCAGAATTTTAACTCTTTTTCTTGTTTAAACGTTGTTGAACTCTTGAAGTGTATTTTTTAGGTTTTCCAGTAAGATTTAAATCTTTTATTTCAGAAATATTAATTTCTGCCATTTTGAAAACTTTTTTGATCATGTCAAAACGAACACTTCTTATTGGAAATTCTTTATCAAAATATAATTTGTCAGAATTATTCAAAGTGTATGCCACTTCAAATGTTTCGTCATACAAATTAGATTTTGACAACAAAAATTCTTTACTATAAACCCATTTTCCCGATGATTTTGAACTCTTTTCGGACGAACTCGAACTTCCAACAGACTGACACGAACTTTCGGACTCGGATATTAACTCTGACTCCTCATCCCTATCCAACACCTGATCGACCATTCTTTTTATTAATTCGGACTCATGATCTGTGTCGGACGCTGTGAACGTGACGTCAATGTTGTCTGGTAATACATCAGTTAACTCGGACTCCAACTTTATATTGACTGCCTTTTTTACTTGTTCCCAAATCGGAGGCGAACACTTGTTATAACATACACTCTGTTTCTTACCAGTATCCGTTTTCTTCTTTGACTTCTTATCTTCGTCCTTAAACGCCTCAAAACCTGCAACAGTAGGATAAATTCTATCAATTATGTAATCACAACTTGTATAACTTCGCAGCAATCGTCTGATTCTTTCATTCTCGACTGCTTCACTATCCAACTCTTTCTTCCATTTCGCACATTCTTCAATGTAAAAGTTTATTTCTTTCTGCTTCGACATCATTGTTGCATTCAACATCTTCAAAGCATCTTCTTTTTCAGAATTTGTTTTATGCAAACTAGTCACAATTCTGTTTAATACATCATATGATTCTTTCAAATTATTGACATCAAACAACAACTTTTCTTTCATCTTCTCTGATTCACTAAAACTCTCGTCTTTTTCCTCACATTGTTTGCAAGATACTGAACATGTAAGACATGGTTTTGTGACTTCAATAATCTTCTCAACTTCAACTACCTTTTCCACTTCCACTATTTTCTCAATCACTTTGACTTGCTTAAATTCTTTTGCAGCTTTTCTCTCTTTGAGTTTCTTCAATTTATCTGCAAAATAAAATTCAAATATGTCAGAAAATAAATGTGTTTTTCCAATGTTTATATGTTCAAGCTCTTCATCATCACTGTTATCTGTTGAACTGTTTTCAGATGAAACGGATTCTTCATCTTTCTCTTCATCATCAGATAATACAGCCATCCATTCCTTTATCAACTCTGGCTTTTGAACAATCTGAGCAATAAAAGCTTTAACATTAGGATCAGCTGGAATGTACTTGTCCCAGCTAAAACCTTCAGCCACTTTCTCGTCATCTTGGTCAATGATGCCATAATAAGCTTTCTTGTTTGCATCCTCGACCATTTTTTCCATGTGCAGTTTGAGAATCCTTTGATTGATGCGGTTGAAAAGTGATTTGTTGATATATGGACTTCTTATAGTAATCATCTTTTCCAAAAGGATTCTTTGTTCCACTAGGTTCCCGATTCTTGAACTCTCTTTTGAAATGACCTTTTTCCCTGCATTTAAAGCAAGTAACTTTAGATTTATCAAAACCTAAAGCTGAAAGATGAGCATCCAAAAAGTCATTTCGTCCTGTAATCATTTTAAACTTTTCGGCTCTTCTTAGAACACTAGCTAGAGACCATTAGATGTCCATAAGTTCCAACTCTTATGCATCAACCTGATCGTAATCTTCCTTTGTTAACATCGGATTACCAATCTTTCCAGCAATCAACCCTTCATAAGATTCCAATGCAGTAACTAGTAAACCCATATGATTTTTCACAACTTCTTCAGAAAAGTTTTGACCATTTTGAAGATGCAATGCCACATTGCACTGAATCATATGCCCATTTCCAACACTTTCACTTTGAACACTTGGAGGATTAACATTTGAAAATCCACTAGTGTTGACTGAACTTTGACAGCCTGTTCCAGATGAGTTTCCTGCACTGAACGCAGTTTGGATCTTTGGACTTGCTTCAATTTTCTAAACATTTCCTTTGTAG
Organism: Helianthus tuberosus; assembly: GCA_030545235.1. Taxonomy (NCBI): domain Eukaryota; kingdom Viridiplantae; phylum Streptophyta; class Magnoliopsida; order Asterales; family Asteraceae; genus Helianthus; species Helianthus tuberosus. The sequence continues at coordinate 146,664,753 of CM060393.1, forward strand.
TACAGTTTAATGTCTTGTTGATTGCTTGAACTGTTCATTCTGGCAATCTTCTGTTGTTCAAGATCCTGTGCTTCCAGCTTTTCAATAAACTGTCCGATTGACAATCTGCTAAACTGTCCAGAATTCTTCAGAATCATCAGATAAGTACCCCATTCTTTCCGCGGTAGCGCGTCAGCAAGCTTTTCAACCCATTCTGCTGGAGTTTTAGTAATCTTCAGCTGAGACATGGTACGCACAAGATGACAGTATCTCTCAATGAGAGTCTTTGTAGTCTCACCAGGCATACTAGTAAACAACTCAAATTCCTTTTTCAGCAACGATGCTTTACTCTGGAGCATTTCTGTACTTCCTTCAAACTTCTTTTCAAGTGCCTTCCAAATCAAAAACGCATTTCCATCATGCTGAAGCAAAACAAATATATCCTCTTTGACAGCTTGCTGCAACAGACTTATTATCATTTTCTCTCCTTTATAACTTTCTCTCTCTGTGTCAGAAAACTCTGAGATGATTTTATCAACATTCATAGCAGTCTGTGGTCTGATATAAGCTGTTTCAATGCTTTCCCAGGCTCTTAAATGATTTTCTTGAACCCAGTTTTCAAAACGATTCTTCCATCCATGGTAATCTTCGATTTCCTTAAGTTTCGGGGGTTTTTGCATTGTTCTAGTTTCATTTTCCGAGTTCATGTTCTGAGCAATGGTAGTCGGAGTAATTGGGGTTGAAGCAAATGCGTTGTAGAATTCAGAATCCATGTTTCGGTATCGAAGAATTTCTTAAACAAGCTTTCAAACGAACTTGTTCACCTCGTAAAACACAAAAGCTCACATGCAAATTTTGAACGAAACCAACTGACACACTTTAATATCTTTCACATGCAAACCGACACAAGCATGTGGTATCTTTTCCAAATTTCTGACATCCTCGTTTAATGATTTACACAATACACGAAGCACTTTTCAAGCGGTCATTGTTTTCAAGCGAGAGGCCAGATTCAAGCGGACTCAACACGTATTTCAAGCAAGAGGCCAGATTCAAGCGGACTCAATACGTATTTCAAGAGAGAGGCCAGATTCAAGCGGACTCAACACGTATTTCAAGCGAGAGGCCAGATTCAAGCGGACTCAACACGTATTTCAAGCGAGAGGCCAGATTCAAGCGGACTCACGATGTAATGTTCAAGTGAAAGGTCAATGACATCAGCATTTCGAACAACTTTTCAAGCGAAAGTACAATCTGAACCAGTTTTAAGTCGATTTTAACGCTGAAACTTTCCAGGATTTGTTAATACATGATTACGCATAATATGTGTGAATTTGAGCAGATTTTAACCCTGAAAATTTTTTAAATTTGAAAAAGAAGATGTAGAAATCAGAAAAGGTGACGAAAACAAGCTGTTTTGGCAAGATATCTTCCTCCTGAGCTCTTATACCACTTGTAGGATTGATTCGCGACCTGAATGAGTCGTTCGGAAGAGCTCAAATCCGTTTCAGAGGTGGAAACAGAGAAACGGATGTGAAAACAGCTTGATTCACACTTTAAACCTCTTGTATATTGAATTAACAACGTTTACAATCACAAGGAATACCGGCAGCACCTCGGTATCAATTCTGAAAACTGTTACAAATGAAATCCACACAAGCGTATATATAGCCTTAGACTTTCGCTTGAAACTATACATCACCACTCAAGCGAAACCTCTAAACAATCTTTCAAGCGAAACACACACAACTTTCATATTCTGTTTTCAAGCAAAACCAACAAATATGTTTTGTCTTCTTGTGTAGATGCCATTGATGATGTCACTTTGATGATGTCATCATTGTATAACATGACATCATGCTTGAATAAATCCACAACGATCCCGAGACTCGATATAAGACTAAGTCGACAGATGTATGCACCAACACGTTCAATACAAAAACTGCATGAATTCACACCAACATTATGTTGACGATTTTCCAAAAAATCAAATATATTTCAGGTAACTAAAGTGGATGTGCGCGTGGTCCTACTCTTGCTCTTGGATGTTGTCTATATTTTTATCTATCTTGTATCAAGACTCCGATGCCGGTTTTTGTGGGAATTGGTTACTATATTTCATCCTATGAAGGATATAAGAACCAAGTTCTCGATATTGGTCTTTTAAATAAAGTTGTAAACCTTTCAAACAATATACTGTCTTGTGGTGTAAACATTTAACTTATGTTATGTTAATGGCATTTGGTGTTATTTTGCGAGCATGTAGTATGTTTACCATTCGTATGCAATGAGAACCTTTCAAGATCACACCTCGTGCTTCTGCCTTAGAAAGGGGTGTGACAGATTGGTATCAGAGCTGCGATTGTAGTGAACCAGGATTCCTTCTTGAGTCTAGACTACAATCTTTAGGATCCTCTCACGAAAACAATTTTTCAAAAGTTTTCATTGCATAAAACTCTCCGCGACATCCACTACCTGAAACTGTTTTCAAGGAGTCAAGTAAGGACACTATGAAACTTAGGGTGCACTGAAGTAGCACTTGTCTTTGACTAGAAATTACTTGCAACTATGTGTAATAATTGATATATATATATATATATATATATACTAGAAACAGAATATCTCAGGTACTCGTGTCTTCGCCTGAAAACAGTGGCCTGTCTGAAGGAAGTGATACGAGGATGAAACGGACTGTGCGGACTGTGCAAGGAGTTACGTAATTATGGATGCATATATAATTATGGAATTCAATGCACAGAAACCACAGCAAGTCTTGTCACGTATCAAATGAGATTCCTTCAATGCAAGAAAAAGGGCAAACGTGAACACCCTCACCCTTCCCCCAGCCTATTAAATACTCTATTGGAGTAATGATTTAGGGTATAAAGACAAGAACCGCCAATGTGAAGAAAGATATTTTGTCTTTTACATATATTAAACTTGTACTATGGGGTGATGTAACCCTTATACATTTTGTTTACTTCGCAAACAATGATGTAACAAGTTACCCTAATATGTGTGGAGACTCGGTGAATATCTTATGACACATCAGTATTTATCTCTTTATGCATGCTTGTTGTTGTATGAATTGATATATACCTTTGGCGGATTGTTTGATGTCACTTATGTGGTATATACCTGTGTATATATACTACTACTGTCTCGTATGACGATATCAAACAAATGTAACCCTATTGTGTTGTGTTCTTTCAGAACATGGCACCTAGGAGAGCTGTGAACAATCAGGATTCCGATCAACCCCCTCCTCCTCTCCTTTCCGAGGACTACCGAAGAACTAAATGCCCTACTGGAAGAAAGGATCTCCGCAGCTATCGCCCAATACGAGGCGAATCGCACCGAACAAAGTGGAGGACCAAGCAATGCTAGACGTAATGGGCAGGGAGATTCATCTGGAGGAAACACAACTCAAGGCTGCACCTTCAAGCAGTTTCTCGACTGCAAACCACTGAACTACGACGGCACTGGAGGTGCAGTGGCTTTTGTACGCTGGACGAAGAAGACTGACTCCACTATCCATATGAGCAAGTGTACCGCAGATCAGCAAGTCACTTTTGTTACAGGGTTGTTTGTTGATGAAGCTTTGACTTGGTGGAATTTGCAAGTCCAGACTCTGGGTGATGATGCTGCGTACGGCATAACATGGGATGAACTAAAGGAACGAACGAGAGAGAAGTATTGCTCTCGTGCTGAACTCCAAAGGTTGGAGACTGAGTTCTGGCACTTGACCATGGAAGGTGCAGACATTACTGGTTATACCCGAAGGTTCCACGATTTGTCAAGAGTGATCCCCTACATGGTGACTCCTGAATTTAAGCGCGTTGAGCGCTACATCTGGGGATTGGCTCCAGAATTTCGCAGTATGGTAACTTCGGCTAAACCTGCAACGATCACTCAGGCTGTAACTCTCGCTGTCAGCCTTACTGAAGATGCCGTCCGAATGAAGAAGTTATCGCTGAACCCTACTGAGAAGACAGAGACGCATGTTGAGTCGTCTGGTGACAAGAAAAGGAAGCATGCGAGCCTGAATCAAGTGACACGCAACAACAAGAGTTCCAACAATAAGAAGCGCGACCCCAATCCGCCACAGGAGGCGAGAACTCTTACAGCCATGAATGACGTTCCTGCCAGAGGATACCAGGGCACTCTGCCTATCTGCAACCAGTGCAAGCGTCATCATGACAGAGCTTGTCGCGTTCCAAAATGCAACAAGTGTGGAAAACTGGGTCACCATACTGAGAACTATTAGGGAAAAGAAAATGGAAGTGGTAATAGGAACGGGAATGGAAACCGCAACGATGCCGGTAATAGAAACGGTGGTGGAAATGGCAATGGCAATGGTAACCGGAATGGTAATGGAGCAGGGCAGAACCAAGGATGCTTTGGTTGTGGAAGCAAGCACCATTTCAAGAAAGATTTCCCAAGGGAGAATAATCCTCAGGCTCGAGCATTCGTAATTGGAGCAAGGAACGCACGCGAGGACCCTAATGTGGTCACCGGTACGTTTCTCGTTAACAATCACTTTGCATCCATACTATTTGACACTGGTGCCGATTATAGCTTCATGTCTGTGGAATTTAAACGTATGCTTGGAATAGAATCTAGTAGATTAGATATTCCGTATTCCATAGAACTAGCCAATGGTAAACTTGTTGAATCGGGCGAAGTTGTTAGGGGTTTCTCATTAGAACTTTGTGACAACCGTCACTTTTCCGTACATTCCGTACACTAGATAAACAGTAATTTGTGCTTTAATGACTGTACATGATCTAGTTTACCAGACAAATAAATTCCTGAATTCCATGCAAGTGAATTCATGCATGATATATGCTACAAGAATTACGTTATGATAGCGTTGCGTCAAAAATTAGTAAACTCACCAGTAAGACACATCGTGTCAACAGAACTGCAGAAAGCAGTCAGACATTAGAATTAGGGCCTAGGTGTAGGTCCAACGTAAAAAATACATTAAAACCCAAGGATACATACAAGGGTTACATATATACCGCCCGGATAATATTTAATCCTACAAATATTCTGTTATGATTAAAATTTTATTGTAATCAGGTTCGTGTTGAAAAATAAATTAAAACGCTTAAAAACATTATTTTTCACGTTTTAGCGCGTACCGTGTGTTCCTACGCGACACAATGCTTACACCGCAAAACGCAGACAACGCAGCAAACCCAGGAATATGCCAGGAATATACCAGGAATATACCAGGAATATGCCAGGAATATGCCAGGAATATGCCAGGAATATGCCAGGAATATGCTATATGGAAGGTCTATAAATACCACCATTTCCTCACCACCTTCACAACTTCAACACCTTTCTCTCTCCCTCCCTTGAACCACCTTCGGCCGAACACCCCCTATACCACCTTCACCATCTTCGATTCTTGTCCAAGCATTCAAAGTGTACAACAAGGTGCTACAAGGTGAACCATGAAGCGTGGAACTCACGGATTGTCAAGGACTTTGTTCATTTGCTATTAACCACTCATTTTCTTCACTCGAACTTCCCTATCCTTGAGCTAGTAGTAAGTGTTCTAAAACACCTTCTTCATCTTGTCTAGAGTGGTTAATAAGAGATTTGTCGGTTAAAAATCATGAACATACTAAATCACCAACTAAAAGTCTATTAAAGTGATGAATATGATGGTTAATAGATGGATAATTGTGTAAAACTTGTTAAACTTGTTTTGTGATGATTATTTTGTGTTGTTTAATGCTAGTAGTAGTTCGGATCGTAATCTAACCCGGCTAGGTTATGTTCTTAGAACATGAACTAGTGTATGTTAAAGTATAAAAAGGACTAGATGATGAACACTACTACTATTAAACATGAACTTGTGTAAAAACAATTTATCTTATGAAATGGAGTTCTAAACTAGTAGATCTAAAGATCTACAAGTGGTATTTTCGAAAAACCAACTATAAGACAAAACCATGTTTTAAAACCGGATCTTTCATGAAGTAGAGGTGTTTTATGAACAAACAAGTGTGTGGACACTTGTGTAACAAAAGTTTTAACAAAGAAATAATTTTCGTAAAAACCGACTAGAAGTTGTGAAACTTCATATTCTTTAAAAATAAAGTTTTTAAGAAACTAAACTTATTTTTAAAGATAACAAGACTTACTAAATGTGTTAGTAAGTTACTACACATTTTTGTAAATATTCAAGTTCATGAAATGGAGAAATTAGTGATTATTGTTGATGATTATTGTTGATAATTGTTGTTGATGATTGTTGACAATTTAAAAGAAAATAAACACATGTTTTGAAAACATGGGAAACCTCAATTTTTAGGGGAAACTCTGTCAAAATTTTTATAAATTTTGACACTTAGAAAAATATAAGTTTTTGAGAAACTTATTCCCTAAAAATATACCTAAAAACATTACCAAGGTTTCCCTAATTTTTGGTGATAAGAAATGGTGATTTCCTCAAGAATAAAAATGGATATTAAGTATGTATATTTTTGAGAAAAATATATATATATATTATTTTATCACCAACTTTTGTGCTAAGTGTGTATAGTATGTGTTATACGTGCTAGTATATTAAGACTTAAAAATACACTAAATACTCATGAGAAGTATAAACATAAAAATACACATATAACATACAAGATACATAATTCGGGTGCAAAGTGCAAAATACAAAAAGCTTATATTTATTTTTGAGAAAATAATATAAGTAAGACATTTAGTTAAAAATATAAAATATTTTTAACACAAGAAAATATACACAAACGAGAGTGACTGTACTTGTGCGACGCAAGTCTAGTGACTAACGTTAAGAAAACGCGTATAGGTTACGACGTTAATTAAGCAAATCCGGTGAAGTTTACGACGCACAGGAACGCAAAGTTGTGAGTTCATGCTCCCCCTTTTCTTTAACTGTTTTTGGTTTTATAACTCTCGGGGGTGAAATACATGTTACAAATATTATAATTTTTACAAATGGAAAAAATACGAGAAGCACTCTTGGTGAGAACGAGTACCAAGTGCAATATGATTTGAGAATACAAAATAATACGGGAAGCACTCGTGGTGAGTGCAATATGATGAGCTTTAAGAAAAGCCTAGAAAATACTAGATCATGTGAGCTTAAACTAGATATTGAGATGCCATTAATACTTAATTAGGGACGAGGGTTAGATCTAACGGGTACGGCCGAGCCCCACTCATGGTCCTTATGTGACCACTTGAGTGCTTCGGTGTCCCAGTCGAGGGAAATAGACACAGTCGAGGTTAATTGACACAGTCGAGGGTAATCGACACAGTCAAGGGAAATTGACACAGTCGAGGGTAATCGACATAGTAAAGGAGCCAACACTAATGCTCCATATGCTCACATGCCTTAAAGGAGCCAACACTAATGCTCCATATGTCCTCACATGCCTTAATGTCCTTGTATAAACAATCATTTAAAACGTGGGGTACACAAGAAAACTAGAATGATACTTGAGTACGTGGGGTACTCAAGAAAACGGGAATTATACTTGAGTACGTGGGGTACTCAAGAAAGACTTGAATTATACATGACAAATACTATGTTTTCATACAAAGTATAAAAACGTGAAATACAAAAACGCATGAACTCGCTCAACTTTATGTTGATGTTTTCCAAAATTACATGTATTTCAGGTGACAGGATGGATCTTGGGCGCAAGTGTCGTAACTAAAAGTAGACTACAAGTTTAGATGTCATCCACTTTTGTTGAATTGTAACCTTGTCAAAGGTCGTGTTTTGAAAACTTAAATAACACGTGTTTTAATACTCAAATTTTCATGAATGGATGAACATCGTTTTGATCATGTAGTTGTTTATTACGATTGAATGCAATGATAACAAGCTAGTCACACATCATACTCTTCCGCAAAAGACAGGGTGTGACAGTTTGGTATTAGAGCTTCGATTGTAGTGAACTAGGATTCTTTCTCGAGTCTAGACTACAATCACTAGAGTTCTCTCACGAAAACATTTTACAAAAAGGTTTTCATTGCATTCACGAAAGCGCCAAGATCCACAAGTCAGACACTTTTCAAAAAGTGACAAGGCAAGGACATTAGTGAGGAATACCTTTAAAATAAGGTGCCAACCAAAGCATAGTCTACACGAGTTAGACTTGCCAAAAACAAAATGACCCCCAAAAACGAGAGTTATACGTGATATGATACATTAAATTGCTTGATTATGCTAAGTAGCATATATGTTATTGATATACATACATAAATACAAATAAGTGTACGGAATGATTATCGACATGAATAAGATACTTTCAACTCCGACTCCTATTACTGTACGTGACTCGCACGACGAAGCTACCGACCTCGCATCCTTTGCAAAGCTCATGGCTGGGAGTGATTACCAAACAAGATGCTGAGCTTGCTTCCGTAGGAGATGGCTGCTCTTCCCTCTCGATCGTGAAGGTGCCAAACTACGGTGATGATGACGAGGCAGAGGCGGCAACCTTGATCGAATTCTCAATCAACGGGACGAGATCCCTGCGGCTTATGTGAAGCGAGATTGACGACATACTTGACCAGAAAAGGAAGATGAAGTATTCATCTCGAAGGTGCCCCTCCAACTACTAGGAATTCTCTCTATTCCTATTCCATCTAATCATCGTGCCTATACGCGCGTAACGATAACGAATGTTAGCGCGTGGACCATCGCAAAGGTCCTTTCCATGACAAGAGGTATAAGGACAGTAGTGTCCCCTCTTTGATTGATCATCTGCTTGGACGAGAGAAAATTTGGGTAACTGTGCAAGACAATTTATTATTACGGGGGCCCACGTAATAACGACTTGTAGTGCACAGGAATCCTGGTGGACTCTGCGGGCCGAGCTAATGAAAACCATACAAAATTAATCTATAGGTGTCCTCACCTTCATCTGGTAGAACAACACATAGATCAGTGCTTTAGCACGTTAGAAAGTAGGAAGCCTGCCTTAGCCTACTTCGTGACTGACATTTCTACCTGTATACGAGACGTTTGAGAGAACGACATTTAAGCAAAAGACAGGGTGTGACAGTTTCAGAACCATTGCTCACAAAATGAAGCTCCCAGAAAAAGATCAGTAGTCATCGCGACACATTCATGTGTCTAGTCTGTAGAGGAGTCTGACTTAAGGAACGGTCATTGTTCCCATAAATAAGATTCACGTCAATGACAAACGACAAGAAATGCTATAGAAACCTGTTGAGGTTTTGGACCAAGAGTCCGTGATACTATAGAAACCTGTTGAGGTTATGGACCAAGAGTCCACGAGATACAGAAAAGTCATGATCGACTTACTGGAGTACGATAGAATTCATGACATGACCCAGAGATTTCATGGGAACATAAAGACAAATCATGAATCTAAGTGACCATATTGGTTTCACAACTCCCCTGCGACCGATGGCATCGCTTGAATTTCGGGACGAAATTCTTTTAACGGGGGAAGACTGTGACAACCGTCACTTTTCCGTACATTCCGTACACTAGATGAACAGTAATTTGTGCTTTAATGACTGTACATGATCTAGTTTACCAGACAAATAAATTCCTGAATTCCATGCAAGTGAATTCATGCATGATATATGCTAGAAGAATTACGTTATGATAGCGTTGCGTCAAAAATTAGTAAACTCACCGGTAAGACACATCGTGTCAACAGAACTGCAGAAAGCAGTCAGACATTAGAATTAGGGCCTAGGTGTAGGTCCAACGTCAAAAATACATTAAAACCCAAGGATACATACAAGGGTTACATATATACCGCCCGGATAATATTTAATCCCACAAATATTCTGTTATGATTAAAATTTTATTTTAATCAGGTTCGTGTTGAAAAATAAATTAAAACGCTTAAAAACGTTATTTTTCACGTTTAAGCGCGTACCGTGTGTTCCTACGCGACACAATGCTTACACTGCAAAACGCAGACAACGCAGCAAACCCAGGAATATGCCAGGAATATACCAGGAATATACCAGGAATATGCCAGGAATATGCCAGGAATATGCCAGGAATATGCCAGGAATATACCAGGAATATGCCAGGAATATACCAGGAATATGCCAGGAATATGCCAGGAATATGCCAGGAATATGCCAGGAATATGCTATATGGAAGGTCTATAAATACCACCATTTCCTCACCACCTTCACAACTTCAACACCTTTTCTCTCCCTCCCTTGAACCACCTTCGGCCGAACACCCCCTATACCACCTTCACCATCTTCGATTCTTGTCCAAGCATTCAAAGTGTACATCAAGGTGCTACAAGGTGAATCACGAAGCGTGGAACTCACGGATTGTCAAGGACTTTGTTCATTTGCTATTAACCACTCATTTTCTTCACTCGAACTTCCCTAGCCTTGAGCTAGTAGTAAGTGTTCTAAAACACCTTCTTGATCTTGTCTAGAGTGGTTAATAAGAGATTTGTCGGTTGAAAATCATGAACATACTAAATCACCAACTAAAAGTCTATTAAAGTGATGAATATGATGGTTAATAGATGGATAATTGTGTAAAACTTGTTAAACTTGTTTTGTGATGATTATTTTGTGTTGTTTAATGCTAGTAGTAGTTTGGATCGTAATCTAACCCGGCTAGGTTATGTTCTTAGAACATGAACTAGTGTATGTTAAAGTATAAAAAGGACTAGATGATGAACACTACTACTATTAAACATGAACTTGTGTAAAAACAATTTATCTTATGAAATGGAGTTCTAAACTAGTAGATCTAAAGATCTACAAGTGGTATTTTCGAAAGACCAACTGTAAGACAAAACCATGTTTTAAAACCGGATCTTTCATGAAGTAGAGGTGTTTTTATGAACAAACAAGTGTGTGGACACTTGTGTAACAAAAGTTTTAACAAAGAAATAATTTTCGTAAAAACCGACTAGAAGTTGTGAAACTTCATATTCTTTAAAAATAAAGTTTTTAAGAAACTAAACTTATTTTTAAAGATAACAAGACTTACTAAATGTGTTAGTAAGTTACTACACATTTTTGTAAATATTCAAGTTCATGAAATGGGGAAATTAGTGATTATTGTTGATGATTATTGTTGATAATTGTTGTTGATGATTGTTGACAATTTAAAAGAAAATAAACACATGTTTTGAAAACATGGGAAACCTCCATTTTTAGGGGAAACTATGTCAAAATTTTTATAAATTTTGACACTTAGAAAAATATAAGTTTTTGAGAAACTTATTCCCTAAAAATATACCTAAAAACATTACCAAGGTTTCCCTAATTTTTGGTGATAAGAAATGGTGATTTCCTCAAGAATAAAAATGGATATTAAGTATGTATATTTTTGAGAAAAATATATATATATTATTTTATCACCAACTTTTGTGCTAAGTGTGTATAGTATGTGTTATACGTGCTAGTATATTAAGACTTAAAAATACACTAAATACTCATGAGAAGTATAAACATAAAAATACACATACAACATACAAGATACATAATTCGGGTGCAAAGTGCAAAATACAAAAAGCTTATATTTATTTTTGAGAAAATAATATATGTAAGACATTTAGTTAAAAATATAAAATATTTTTAACACAAGAAAATATACACAAACGAGAGTGACTGTACTTGTGCGACGCAAGTCTAGTGACTAACGTTAAGAAAACGCGTATAGGTTACGACGTTAATTAAGCAAATCCGGTGAAGTTTACGACGCACAGGAACGCAAAGTTGTGAGTTCATGCTCCCCCTTTTCTTTAACTGTTTTTGGTTTTATAACTCTCGGGGGTGAAATACATGTTACAAATATTATAATTTTTACAAATGGTAAAAATACGAGAAGCACTCTTGGTGAGAACGAGTACCGAGTGCAATATGATTTGAGAATACAAAAGAATACGAGAAGCACTCGTGGTGAGTGCAATATGATGAGCTTTAAGAAAAGCCTAGAAAATACTAGATCATGTGAGCTTAAACTAGATATTGAGATGCCATTAATACTTAATTAGGGACGAGGGTTAGATCTAACGGGTACGGCCGAGCCCCACTCATGGTCCTTATGTGACCACTTGAGTGCTTCGGTGTCCCAGTCGAGGGAAATAGACACAGTCGAGGTTAATTGACACAGTCGAGGGTAATCGACACAGTCAAGGGAAATTGACACAGTCGAGGGTAATCGACACAGTAAAGGAGGCAACACTAATGCTCCATATGCTCACATGCCTTAAAGGAGCCAACACTAATGCTCCATATGTCCTCACATGCCTTAATGTCCTTGTATAAACAATCATTTAAAACGTGGGGTACACAAGAAAACTAGAATGATACTTGAGTACGTGGGGTACTCAAGAAAACGGGAATTATACTTGAGTACGTGGGGTACTCAAGAAAGACTTGAATTATACATGACAAATACTATGTTTTCATACAAAGTATAAAAACGTGAAATACAAAAACGCATGAACTCGCTCAACTTTATGTTGATGTTTTCCAAAATTACATGTATTTCAGGTGACAGGATGGATCTTGGGCGCAAGTGTCGTAACTAAAAGTAGACTACAAGTTTAGATGTCATCCACTTTTGTTGAATTGTAACCTTGTCAAAGGTCGTGTTTTGAAAACTTAAATAACACGTGTTTGTAATACTCAAATTTTCATGAATGGATGAACATCGTTTTGATCATGTAGTTGTTTATTACGATTGAATGCAATGATAACAAGCTAGTCACACATCATACGCTTCCGCAAAAGACAGGGTGTGACAAACTTGGTGAACGAAGATTTAGCATCGACCTCTTACCTATTCAATTGGGTAGCTTCGATGTAGTGGTCGGAATGGACTGGTTGTCCAAGAACAAGGCTGAAGTTGTTTGTCACGAGAAAATCATTCGCATCCCTCTTGCGAATGATGAAACCCTCATCGTGCATGGAGAAAAACGAGACACGCCTTTGCGAATCATCAGTTGTATGGAGGCACATAAGTGCTTAAGGAAAGGATGTGTTGCATTCCTGGCACACGTTGTAGATAAGAAGGCTGAGGAGCCGAACCTAGAAGATATTCCTGTGGTTAAGGAATTCCCTGATGTTTTTCCCGAAGGCCTGCCAGGGCTACCTCCACAACGACAAGTTGAATTCCATATAGACTTGGTTCCAGGAGCCGCTCCTGTAGCCAAGGCACCCTATCGGCTTGCACCATCCGAGATGCAAGAATTATCTACACAACTCCAGGAGTTGTTGGATAAAGGATTCATAAGGCCAAGCTTCTCGCCTTGGGGAGCTCCTGTGTTGTTCGTGAAGAAGAAGGATGGAACACTGCGGATGTGTATCAATTATAGAGAGTTGAACAAGCTCACTATCAAGAATCGATACCCACTACCGAGGATTGATGACTTATTTGATCAGTTGCAAGGATCGAGCTACTATTCCAAGATCGACCTTCGATCTGGATACCATCAGTTAAGAATCCAAGAGGAAAGCGTACCAAAGACTGCATTCAGAACGCGTTATGGACATTACGAGTTCCTTGTGATGCCATTCGGACTGACGAACGCGCCAGCGGTATTTATTGATCTAATGAACCGCGTTTGCAAACCATATCTCAATAGATTTGTGATTGTATTTATCGATGATATCCTGATTTACTCGCGAACGAGAGAAGAGCACGAGCAACACCTCAGGACCATTTTGGAACTATTGAAGAGAGAGAAACTTTATGCAAAGTTCTCAAAGTGCGAATTTTGGATTCGCGAAGTACAGTTCCTTGGTCATGTTATGAACGAGAAGGGCATTCATGTAGAACCAGCCAAGATAGAAGCAATAAAGAATTGGGAAGCCCCCAAAACCCCAACTGAAGTTCGACAATTTTTGGGCTTAGCGGGCTATTACCGGCGATTTATCGAGAATTTCTCCAAGATATCTCAACCGCTGACTACCCTTACGCAGAAAGACAAGAAGTACGACTGGGTTAATAAGCAGGAAGAAGCCTTCCAACTGCTCAAAAATAAGCTACGCGATGCACCGATACTATCCTTACCCGAAGGCACTGAAGACTTCGTGGTATACTGCGACGCTTCGCGCCAAGGTTTGGGTTGCGTGCTCATGCAATGCCAAAAGGTCATCACTTACGCTTCAAGACAATTGAAGGTGCATGAAAGGAACTATACCACTCACGATCTAGAACTAGGCGCAGTGGTATTCTCCTTGAAGATCTGGTGACATTATTTATATGGTACTCGATGTACAATCTTCACTATTCACAAAAGTCTACAACACATATTTGATCAGAAGGAATTAAATATGCGTCAGCGATGATGGGTCGAGCTGCTAAACGATTATGACTGTGAGATTAAGTACCATCCTGGAAAGGCAAACGTTGTAGCGGACGCGTTAAGCCGAAAAGAAAGGGTTAAGACCCTAAGGGTTCGAGCATTGGAAATGACCAATCGAACGAACCTCACTGCACGCATTCATGACGCACAACAAGAAGCCCTTAAGGGAGAGAATCGTAGAGCTGAATACCTCCGAGGTATGCTGAAGAATTTTGTGCCAAACGAAGAGGGAACCTTACACTTTAAAGGGCGTATGTGACAACCCGCACTAAACCAGGTATCCGTACGACTTAATTAATAATTAATTACTGCTTAATTACTGTGCTTACTTGAACTTGTGGATAAACTGCTACTTGATTACTGATACATGTACTTACCTGCATCATACTTTACTTACCGTCACTACATTATTTACATGTTGAACCCTAGTGACAAACATGATGCACAAAAAGCACAGTAGCACTATAACGGATAACCTATAGAACATGCTGATAAAGCCGGCATCAGGCAGACACTGCCTCTAAGGCCCGTAGGAACCGGAAATATTTTACTACACTAGTGGTGAGTGTAGGGATACAAGGGTTGTAGAACTGCGTCTCTAGGAATAAGTTACAATGACTGGATGTGCCTAAAACGTACTTTAAGTACAAAAATTCAGCACTTTACTTAATAATTCAGCTTTTAGCTAACTAATAAAGTGCCAAAACATGAGAAACATATTACTAGACACTTTCCAAAGTGTCAGAAATAAGTTGTGTCACTAAAAAGGGTATTAACGACACTTTAAAGCTTTGTTAACACTTTAACGGATTACTATCCAACCGAACCACCGGACTATACCCGGAACATGAAAATATTGTCATTTTCATTGTTTGCCTTTTTCTGAGCCAGTTAGGGTCCCTGAATACCCTAACACCCTTTGTAATGCATAACACGCTAGTAACCGAGTTAACACTTAACTTAACTAACTATGTCCCAACTAATTGGTTGGAATCGAACTAGCACCCCCCCTCTCTAACCGTCCCCAACTAGAGGGGACACCCTTGTCCTTGTGGTGATTATTTTAATCCTCCTTGCTTAGTATCTAGAAGACATAGCATCCATTGGATAATTAACTTGGAAAATTGTCTATAAGTTCATGACTTAACACACATGATCATTCACTTAACACACACCACAACAACACTCCCTCTCTCTCTCTAAAGAAGCTACGGCCGAACACCCCCTCCTACATACATCCATTTTCGACTTTTGATCATTACTTTCCAACCTCATACAAGTGTTAAGGGTCGCGTATAAGGAACCTTGGTGCAATCGGAAGGCGAAGGACCTCACGCTCTTGCTTTTATCCACCCTATTTGCGTCTAGATTCTTCCCTAGCCTCGAGCTAGTGGTATGTTGCTTAAATCACCTTCTTGAACTATTTTAAAGTGGTTAATATGATTCGTAACGGTTAAAACTCGTTAACATACAAGATGACACATAAAAGTCTACTTAAAACACTAAAAATGGTGGTTAAAAGCTCTTATGTTGTGTAAAACTTGTAGTATTTGATTTGTGTGATTATTTGGACCCGATCTATGTTGTGGTAGCTCGGATCGTCATTTAACCCGAGTTGGTCACGATCTTGGATCATGACATAAGGTTGTTTTGGAAGTAACAAGGGTTAAAGGATGAACTCTGCCACACATAAATCATGAACTTGTGTAAAAGCGATTTTGTTTGTGAAATAGTGTTTAAAACTAGTAGATCTACGTATCTACAAGCGGTATTTTCAAAGGACCACGTGTCAAGAGAAACATACTTTTAAAGACGGATCTTACACTAACGCGAATGGTTTTTAGAACACTCAAGTGTGTAAACACTTGTGTAACACAAAGTTTCGACAAAATAACTATTTTTGGAAAAGATGACGAGAAGTTGTAGAGATGGAATTCCTTTAAAAACGAGGTTTTTACAAAATCGGATTATTTTATATAAAGATCCACTAAAAGTAATGGGATTTACTTCATAGATTGGATAAATCACAAGTTCATGAAATTTATGCGATTTATATACATATTTTGACTAGTTTGTGGTTTGAACATTGTTTTGATTGCATAAGAAGATTGTTGGTTTGATTTATAAAAGAAAATGATACGCTTGAAAGCGTGGCCGCCTCCAGTTACAGAGGAAACTCTGGCGAAATTTTTCCAAAAGCCTAACACTTAGAAATATTTTCACTATGAGTGTTAGAAATACATTTTGACTTGTTTTCAAATTATAGATTTCGCCACGACTTATTTACAAAATATCGGAGGTGGGATTTCACAAAATAAAACGTGATACATGTATATATTTAGTATGTATTTTTCACAACATCACTTATATAAGTGTTTATGATAATTTTGTGAACAACGTAAATATTATTTTTAGGGTAAAAATAATATTACTAAGTATTATTTTGGGAAAATCACATGTAGTAAAGTATAATATTTTTGAGAAGAATATTCATATTTTGAAGTGGAAATAAAATATATTAAGTGAGACTTAATAGTGTAATCCGAAATATATTTCGAACACACATGTATTAAATTCCCCCATCCTTGGGAAGGAAAAATGACTACCAAGTATATACAAAATGTAACCACGAAATAGTTGCCTAACTATTTCCCAGAAACTTAAACCATAAAGCTAAGGCACGGCCGTCCGTCTAATAGAATTAGTACGTGTAGGTCGTCACACAGCTGTTTGATTTGGAGGCATACTTGGTAGAGACGCACCACGGTGAGTTCATGTCCCCCTTTTCTCTTAACTGTTTTCAGTTTTCTAAACTGCGGGGGGTGGAATACATGTTACTTCGATTACAAGTACTTTATACATGGTATGGTTAGCGTAAGGAGGTTTACTACTTAGATCATGTGAGTGGGTAGGAGCAATATGAGGCCACTAGTCCTCATGGCAGGACCGAGGGACAGGAGCGGTAGATCTATCTGGGTGTAGCGAGCCCAACCCCAGGCCAAACTAGAAACGGACCTCGGGGTGACTTTGTCCACATACTAATGCCGTGGCGAAATCTGCTAGGTTTGAGTCTCCCTACTTGGACTTCACATATATCAGTGGCCTTGCAAACCATTGGTGATCTCAATTCCCTTATTTGCTACATACCAAGACTATTTTTATACTCACAAAGGTTTATTTACTCACTTACACATGAACTCGCTCAACATTATTGTTGATTTTTCAACTTACATGTATTTCAGGAAATTAAAGGATCTGGCGCGGTATGGCACGTTTTCCCGCTGCACTAGTTTCGAGGTCATCCGGGTTTGGGGAATGTGACTCTTTCCTGGACAAGTCACAGTCCTTAAACTGTTTTTATGTCATGTTGATGTTTGTGTTTGTTAAACAATGTCGTTAGGATATGTTTCCGTTGAGACAATGTTGTTGTATTTGGTTTTTAAAACTTAATTAAATGGATGATCTTGCATGGTTTTATTTCATATAGCTTTGTTATGGTTAAGCTATGGTATTAAGAAGTCACACCAAATTAACCACGCTTCCGCAAAGCCAGGGTGTGACAGCTTGGTATCAGAGCTCTGATCATAGCGAACTAGGATTCCTTATCGAGTCTAGACTATGATCACTAGGGCTCTCACGAAAACATTTTTACTGCATACCACTTGAGTCCAGATCCAAAAATTTTTACAAACAAATGTTGAGCACATTTTATTCATTGTTTTTAAGCTCGGTCTTGGAGGCCGAGGCTCGATCTGAGAGATCGAGGTAGTTGGCTAGTGGGACTAGGAGAGTTGGCTAGTGGGACTAGGAGAGTTGGCTAGTGGGACTAGGAAGAGCAGTCTGAGAGGCTGGGAGGCTAGTGGGACTAGGAGAATTATTTGAATGCTTACTTGGTAACTTATGTGATTATTTGATTGTATGATTGACTGTTTGTGCATGTTTGTGTTTATGTTACAGACACTATGGACACCTCTGGCACATGTGACTCAGACACCACAGGACCTAGACCTATAGTATCAGATGACCTAGAGCCTTCATAGCATGAGGTCCACACCTCCGACGTTACTAGCACGGACGAGGATGATTTCCAGCCCTTCGCTTTACCTGATGGTGCTGATGAGCTCGCTGATGGCCCTTTGGCCGGGGACCTACCGTTAGTGGAGATCCCTGCTCCCATACCCTTAGCTGTTCATCCTGCTTATGATTTGCTTCTCGACGCCGACGATGATGGCGACGTCGATCTGTTTGATGACGAGCCCTTAGAGGATGAGGTTCAGGGCGAGGCCCTTCTTCCTGCTGGAGATCTTTTGTTGATCGCAGATGCTCCCGCTGAGGAGTCACCTGCTCACTCACCGGTCCCAGACTCTTTCGAGTCTGTGGCCTCCGCACCTTCACACACCCAGAGTGCTCAGCACTTCTCACATGGATCAGATCCCGACCAGGCATCCTCTGTTGCCCCTATTCCTAGTTTCACTTTCGACCACGATGATGTGGAGGATTCCGATCCTGTCTTTCCCCCAGGATTCGACCCAGATGAGGATATAGAGTTTATACCCATGGATCAGCCTATGGAGGATCCAGTCGACCCAGTTGACCCCATCGATCCCGAGTTTGATTTTGAGATGGCCTTTGATGAGCCCGAGCAGCCACTAGACCCTGCTCCTGACCCAGTGCTTGAGCATGACCATGCTCATGCTGGCATGTTTATTGAGCCTGTCGTTGCTGACCCACCTATCGATGATCACCCTGTAGATGCTCCATTGTTGGAGGACGATCATGTCATTGCTGCTGATCATGTTGATCCCCCACTTATTTCTGATGCACCAGTTGACCCTCTTGTTGCACCTCACCATGATCCTATGCCAGTTCAGTTTGATCGTGCACTTTTTGAGGCACGGGTGGACCCACGAGATGAGCACGCCCAGTGTGGGTGGATTCCTGCTGATGACGAGGTCCCACCTATTCCCCCTCAGATCACTGATACCCGTCACATTGATACCTCCTTTTCATTTCCTCGGTTTACACCTCCAGCACGAGCTGGAGAGGGTTCTTCGGCTCACCCTTTTGGACATGTACCAGTATATATCCCTGCTATACCACCATCTGCTACTTTTCCCCCTGTTTCTCCATTTCATGTGGCACCTTTTGATCCCACCAGTGAGCCGTTTCTCTGGGCGTCACCTTCTGCCATGCCACCGACTGACCCCTACCATTCTTTCCACATGGGGTATGCTATTGAGGACGTTCTGATGTCTTTTGTCGCCCAGCACGAGGCACACACACAGCGCATTCAGGAGCTTGAGAGAGCCCAGCCGCCGCCGTGTCAGTGCCAGGGTCAGGCCCACTCTCCTTTGCAGCCCTCTCGACCGGTACCACCAGACTATGCTGCACGCCTTTTTTCCCTGGAGCAGCAGGTTGCTTCATTCTCAAGTACCCAGAGAGCCATGGAGGAGGGCTGGCTCCATTTACGTCGCTTGTTTTACACTCACTTTCCCCCTCCTCCACCGCCATCCGTGTAGAGCTCTTCAGTACCGTATAGGTAGACATTGGTGAGAAGACGGCGAATGCTTTTGACTGCACATCATTTTTGGAGACTACATTATGATTCTGACTTTTGTTGACATGTATTTGATGTATTGACACAGATTTGATATAGTTTTTGGACTAGGGTGTTGTAGCCCTTAGTCGACTGATGTTGTATGACGCTGTGATGTACTCGTACGCTTATTATGTGGTCTCGATATATGGCAATCGCAGTATTCTCATCATACTTGATGCTTGATTTGATTATTTATATTCTATGACATGGGATGTTGTGTGATTGATATGATTATAACATGAGATGTTATGTACTATTACTATCATTTTATACGTACGCTACATTATGACCTGACTTACGGGATCCTTACTATGGCTTGACCAACGTAAACCATCTTTTAGAAGATGCCGCCGAGACGTGAGACACACATGCCTACCAATGAGGCAGAACTCCAGCAAATTATCGCTGCTGCCATTGCACAATACGCCGCCTCTCAAGGAGGGACTAGTGGAAGCAACTCTGGCAACACTGGCAACAACAATAATCCACCTCATGGTAATACAAAGATATTTAGACATACCATGACCTAATTGGATATCTATAGCAAAGATGCTAATACCGTTCACATGTTGCAATGTATGTGCAGGGTGCACCTACAAACAGTTTCTAGACTACAAACCGGTCAACTTTGATGGCACAAGAGGTGCTGTCGCCTTTGTTCGTTGGGCCGAGAAAACTGAATCTGTTCTTTGCATGAGCAAATGCGCACTAGATCAGCAAGTCACCTATATCTCAGGGCTATTCTTGGACGGAGCCCTCTCTTGGTGGAATTTGCAAGTACAGACACTTGGTGAAGCTGCTGCCTACGCGCTAACCTGGACCGAACTGAAGGAACTTATGCGCAAAAAGTACTGCTCTCGTGCGGAAATCCAAAGATTGGAAACCGAGTTCTGGCATTTGAAAATGGAAGGTCCAAAGATCGCAGAATACGTTCAAAGGTTCCATGACTTATCGCATGTGGTGCCCTACATGGTCACTCCGGAGTTCAAGCGGATTGAACGTTTCATTTGGGGATTAGCTCCTCAAATCATAAGCATGGTGACCTCATCCAAGCCTGCGACCATTACTGAAGCGATCGATTTGAGCGTGGCTCTCACAGAGGAGGCTATTCGCCTGAACAAGTTTGATGATGCTGAGCTTAAGAAGAAAGAGACTCACGTCGAGTCATCAGGAGGTAACAAACGGAAGTTCTCAAACTTCAAGCAGGGCGCCAGTGTGGCGGTTAAGAAGGGAGGATCAGGCATGCCAGCCCAGGTTACAGCTGGTAGTGGAAAGAAAGGAAAAGGATATCAGGGCACCCAGCCCAAGTGTAATACCTGTCAACGCCACCATACTGGCCATTGTAGTGTGAAAGTATGCGAAGCATGTGGAAAGCCGGGCCACTTGAAGGATTCTTGTTGGGCTAGTGCTGGCCGGGGAGGCCAAGGAGGATTTGGGAATAGGAATAATAATCGTGGTGGTAATGGAAATCGCCCACAAGTAAACAATGGAGGAAACGGGAATCGAGGCAACAATGCGAATCAGGCTGGTAATGCGAACCAAAACAACAACCAAGCTGGAAATGGAGGTGGAAACGGGCAAAGACTTGGATGCTTTAACTTCGGTGATATTGGGCATTTTAAAAGGAACTGCCCAGAGTTAAACCAAGCCCGTGGAAGAGTGTTCCAAATCGAAGCAAGGGAAGCGCGCCAGGACCCCAATGTCGTTACTGGTACGTTCCCTGTAAACCAACGCTATGCATCCGTTTTATTTGATACTGGTGCCGATTATAGCTTTGTATCGTTAGAGTTTAAGAATATGCTTGGTTTAGCCGC
The DNA here is from genome assembly GCA_030545235.1 of Helianthus tuberosus. Taxonomy (NCBI): domain Eukaryota; kingdom Viridiplantae; phylum Streptophyta; class Magnoliopsida; order Asterales; family Asteraceae; genus Helianthus; species Helianthus tuberosus. Next base: position 146,686,484 of record CM060393.1, read on the forward strand.
TAATAAGTTAGATATTCCGTACTCCATCGAATTGGCCAATGGGAAGTTAGTAGAAGCCAACGAAGTTATCAGAGGTTGTGTGATCGAATTAGGAGAGCGTGAGTTTGCTTTGGATCTACTACCAGTCCAGTTGGGAAGCTTCGACGTGGTGGTAGGAATGGATTGGTTATCAGGCAACAAGGCGGAGATAGTTTGCCACGAAAAGGTCGTTCGTATCCCAACCGAAGATGGCGAAACAATTGTGGTTCACGGGGAGAAGCATGATACGCCGTTAAGAATTATCAGCTGCCTGAAAGCGCGAAGGTGTTTGCAGAAGGGATGTGTTGCCTTCCTGGCACACATTGTGGATAAGAAGGCTGCTGAGCCGAATATCGAAGACATCCCTGTCGTGAGGGAATATCCAGAAGTCTTCCCAGAAGACTTACCTGGACTGCCACCTCAAAGACAAGTGGAGTTCCGCATTGACTTAGTTCCAGGCGCTGCGCCTGTGGCTAAGGCACCTTATAGACTTGCTCCGTCTGAGATGCAGGAACTGTCGACACAACTTCAAGAGTTGTTAGACAAGGGTTTTATCCGACCAAGCTTCTCGCCTTGGGGAGCTCCGGTCCTGTTTGTCAAGAAGAAGGATGGTAGTTTTCGTATGTGCATTGACTACCAGGAGTTGAACAAGCTGACGATCAAGAATAGATATCCTCTGCCAAGGATTGATGATCTGTTTGACCAACTGCAAGGGTCAAGCTTTTATTCAAAGATCGATTTGCGATCCGGATACCATCAGTTAAGGATACAAGAGGAGAGTATCCCGAAGACAGCCTTCAGAACTCGTTATGGGCACTACCAGTTCCTTGTTAGGCCGTTTGGTTTGACAAACGCACCTGCAGTCTTTATGGACTTAATGAATAGAGTTTGCAAGCCATACTTGGACAAGTTCGTAATTGTGTTTATCGACGATATCTTGATTTATTCAAGGACAAAGGCTGAGCACGAGCAGCATCTAAGAGCTATTTTGGAGTTGCTAAAGAAGGAACAGTTGTATGCCAAGTTCTCCAAGTGCGAATTTTGGCTACGTGAAGTCCAATTCCTTGGGCACGTGGTAAATGGAAATGGAATCCATGTGGATCCAACTAAGATCGAAGCGATTAAGAATTGGGAAACGCCAAAGACGCCAACCGAAATTCGGCAATTCTTGGGTTTGGCTGGCTACTATCGAAGGTTCATTGAGGATTTTTCGAAGATCGCTCAACCATTGACGCTCCTCACGCAGAAAGATAAGAAGTTTGATTGGGAAATCAAACAGGAGGAAGCATTCCAGATACTGAAGGATAAGCTCTGCAATGCGCCAATCTTAGCACTACCGGAAGGTACAGATGATTTCGTGGTATACTGTGACGCTTCGCGCCAAGGATTGGGTTGCGTGTTGATGCAACGCCAAAAGGTTATTGCTTACGCATCGCGTCAATTGAAAGTGCACGAAAAGAACTATACTACACATGATTTGGAACTTGGCGCAGTGGTTTTGCATTAAAGATCTGGAGACACTACCTTTATGGTACAAAGTGTACAATTTTTACATATCACAAGAGCCTACAACACATATTCAACCAGAAGGAGTTGAATATGAGACAAAGACGATGGGTTGAGTTGTTGAACGATTACGACTGCGAGATAAAGTATCATCCAGGGAAGGCGAATGTAGTCGCCGATGCCCTAAGTCGAAAGGAGAGGATCAAGCCCATAAGGGTTAGGGCTTTAGAAATGATTATCCGAACCGATCTTTCCTTGCGCATTCGTGCCACGCAGAAAGAAGCTCTCAAGGAAGGAAACCTCGAAGAAGAATATCTTCGTGGGATGGAGAAGCTACTGGTGCCAAACGAGGAAGGAACGTTATGTTTTGAGAAGAGGATTTGGGTTCCTTTGTTTGGAGGTTTAAGGAAGGTTATTTTCGATGAAGCTCACAAGTCACGGTACTCTATCCACCCTGGAGCGGATAAGATGTACCAGGATCTTAAAGATTATTATTGGTGGCCTAGGATGAAAGGCGACGTCGCTGTTTATGTGAGCAAATGTTTAACATGCGCTAAGGTTAAAGCCGAATACCAAAAGCCTTCAGGACTTCTGCAACAACCTGAGATTCCCAAGTGGAAATGGGAACAAATCTCAATGGATTTTGTTACAAAGTTGCCAAGAACGCCAAGAGGTCATGACACTATCTGGGTGATAGTTGATCGCCTAACAAAGTCAGCACACTTCTTACCTATCAGAGAGAAGGATAATACGAGCAAGTTGGCCGAAATATACATGAGAGAGATCGTCGCACGTCATGGAGTGCCTCTCTCGATCATCTCTGATAGAGACGGAAGGTTTGTGTCAAGGATATGGCAATCCTTCCAAGAAGCCTTTGGCTCACAATTGAATCTGAGCACTGCGTTTCATCCGCAAACTGACGGTCAAAGCGAGCGAACGATACAGACTTTGGAAGACATGCTGAGAGCGTGTGTTATGGATTTGGGCGGTAGCTGGGATAAGCATTTGCCTTTGGTCGAATTTTCATACAACAACAGCTACCACACCAGTATTGGTGCCGCGCCATTCGAAGCCCTTTACGGACGCAAGTGCCGATCACCCCTATGCTGGGCTGACGCAGGTGATAGGCAGCTTGCTGGTCCCGAAATCGTCCAAGAGACGACGGACAAGATTGCGCAGATTCTAAAATGCATCGAAGCAGCTCGCCACAGACAGAAAGCCTATGCGGATCCAAACCGGAAACACTTGGAATTTCAAGTGGGAGAAATGGTTTTATTGAAAGTTTCACCCTGGAAAGGGGTGGCACGCTTCGGAAAGCGTGGGAAGTTAAATCCGCGCTACATTGGTCCTTTCCGAATTTTGGAAAGAATAGGGCTAGTAGCATACAAGCTGGACTTACCTGCTGAACTCCATTCAGTTCACGATACATTTCATGTATCCAACCTGAAGAAAATTCCAACTCAAGATAACATTGCCATTCCCATCGACGAGATTCATGTTGACGACACGCTCCATTTCGTTGAAGAACCGGTTGAGGTTACGGATTGGAAAGTAAACAGGACCCGCCAGAGCAGTGTCAAGCTCGTCAAAGTTCGTTCGAATGCCAGACATGGTCCTGAATACACCTGGGAGCGTGAGGACCGGATGAAAGAGAAATACCCCCACCTATTTCCTAAGAACCCTGCATCTACAAGCAGAACTTAAAATTTCGGGACGAAATTTTTCTAACAGGGGGAGAATGTGACAACCCGCACTAAACCAGGTATCCGTACGACTTAATTAATAATTAATTACTGCTTAATTACTGTGCTTACTTGAACTTGTGGATAAACTGCTACTTGATTACTGATACATGTACTTACCTGCATCATACTTTACTTACCGTCACTACATTATTTACATGTTGAACCCTAGTGACAAACATGATGCACAAAAAGCACAGTAGCACTATAACGGATAACCTATAGAACATGCTGATAAAGCCGGCATCAGGCAGACACTGCCTCTAAGGCCCGTAGGAGCCAGAAATATTTTACTACACTAGTGGTGAGTGTAGGGATACAAGGGTTGTAGAACTGCGTCTCTAGGAATAAGTTACAATGACTGGATGTGCCTAAAACGTACTTTAAGTACAAAAATTCAGCACTTTACTTAATAATTCAGCTTTTAGTTAACTAATAAGGTGCCAAAACATGAGAAAAATATTACTAGACACTTTCCAAAGTGTCAGAAATAAGTTGTGTCACTAAAAAGGGTATTAACGACATTTTAAAGCTTTGTTAACACTTTAACGGATTACTATCCAACCGAAAAACCGGACTATACCCGGAACATGAAAATATTGTCATTTTCATTGTTTGCCTTTTTCTGAGCCAGTTAGGGTCCCTGAATACCCTAACACCCTTTGTAATGCATAACACGCTAGTAACCGAGTTAACACTTAACTTAACTAACTATGTCCCAACTAATTGGTTGGAATCGAACTAGCACCCCCCCCCCCCTCTCTAACCGTCCCCAACTAGAGGGGACACCCTTGTCCTTGTGGTGATTATTTTAATCCTCCTTGCTTAGTATCTAGAAGACATAGCATCCATTGGATAATTAACTTGGAAAATTGTCTATAAGTTCATGACTTAACACACAAGATCATTCACGTAACACACACCACAACAACACTCCCTCTCTCTCTCTCTGAAGAAGCTACGGCCGAACACCCCCTCCTACATACATCCATGTTCGACTTTTGATCATTACTTTCCAAGCTCATACAAGTGTTAAGGGTCGCGTATAAGGAACCTTGGTGCAATCGGAAGGCGAAGGACCTCACTCTCTTGTTTTTATCCACCCTATTTGCGTCTAGATTCTTCCCTAGCCTCGAGCTAGTGGTATGTTGCTTAAATCACCTTCTTGAACTATTTTAAAGTGGTTAATATGATTCGTAACGGTTAAAACTCGTTAACATACAAGATGACACATAAAAGTCTACTTAAAACACTAAAAATGGTGGTTAAAAGCTCTTATGTTGTGTAAAACTTGTAGTATTTGATTTGTGTGATTATTTGGACCCGATCTATGTTGTGGTAGCTCGGATCGTCATTTAACCCGAGTTGGTCACGATCTTGGATCATGACATAAGGTTGTTTTGGAAGTAACAAGGGTTAAAGGATGAACTCTACCACACATAAATCATGAACTTGTGTAAAAGCAATTTTGTTTGTGAAATAGTGTTTAAAACTAGTAGATCTACGTATCTACAAGCGGTATTTTCAAAGGACCACGTGTCAAGAGAAACATACTTTTAAAGACGGATCTTACACTAACGCGAATGGTTTTTAGAACACTCAAGTGTGTAAACACTTGTGTAACACAAAGTTTCGACAAAATAACTATTTTTGGAAAAGATGACGAGAAGTTGTAGAGATGGAATTTCTTTAAAAACGAGGTTTTTACAAAATCGGATTATTTTATATAAAGATCCACTAAAAGTAATGGGATTTACTTCATAGATTGGATAAATCACAAGTTCATGAAATTTATGCGATTTATATACATATTTTGACTAGTTTGTGGTTTGATCATTGTTTTGATTGCATAAGAAGATTGTTGGTTTGATTTATAAAAGAAAATGATACGCTTGAAAGCGTGGCCGCCTCCAGTTACAGAGGAAACTCTGGCGAAATTTTTCCGAAAGCCTAACACTTAGAAATATTTTCACTATGAGTGTTAGAAATACATTTTGACTTGTTTTCAAATTATAGATTTCGCCACGACTTATTTACAAAATATCGGAGGTGGGATTTCACAAAATAAAACGTGATACATGTATATATTTAGTATGTATTTTTCACAACATCACTTGTATAAGTGTTTATGATAATTTTGTGAACAACGTAAATATTATTTTTAGGGTAAAAATAATATTACTAAGTATTATTTTGGGAAAATCACATGTAGTAAAGTATAATATTTTTGAGAAGAATATTCATATTTTGAAGTGGAAATAAAATATATTAAGTGAGACTTAATAGTGTAATCCGAAATATATTTCGAACACACATGTATTAAATTCCCCCATCCTTGGGAAGGAAAAATGACTACCAAGTATATACAAAATGTAACCACGAAATAGTTGCCTAACTATTTCCCAGAAACTTAAACCATAAAGCTAAGGCACGGCCGTCCGTCTAATAGAATTAGTACGTGTAGGTCGTCACACAGCTGTTTGATTTGGAGGCATACTTGGTAGAGACGCACCACGGTGAGTTCATGTCCCCCTTTTCTCTTAACTGTTTTCAGTTTTCTAAACTGCGGGGGGTGGAATACATTTTACTTCGATTACAAGTACTTTATACATGGTATGGTTAGCGTAAGGAGGTTTACTACTTAGATCATGTGAGTGGGTAGGAGCAATATGAGGCCATTAGTCCTCATGGCAGGACCGAGGGACAGGAGCGGTAGATCTATCTGGGTGTAGCGAGCCCAGCCCCAGGCCAAACTAGAAACGGACCTCGGGGTGACTTTGTCCACATACTAATGCCGTGGCGAAATCTGCTAGGTTTGAGTCTTCCTACTTGCACTTCACATATATCAGTGGCCTTGCAAACCATTGGTGATCTCAATTCCCTTATTTGCTATATACCAAGACTATTTTTATACTCACAAAGGTTTATTTACTCACTTACACATGAACTCGCTCAACATTATTGTTGATTTTTCAACTTACATGTATTTCAGGAAATTAAAGGATCTGGCGCGGTATGGCATGTTTTCCCGCTGCACTAGTTTCGAGGTCATCCGGGTTTGGGGAATGTGACTCTTTCCTGGACAAGTCACAGTCCTTAAACTGTTTTTATGTCATGTTGATGTTTGTGTTTGTTAAACAATGTCGTTAGGATATGTTTCCGTTGAGACAATGTTGTTGTATTTGGTTTTTAAAACTTAATTAAATGGATGATCTTGCACGGTTTTATTTCATAAAGCTTTGTTATGGTTAAGCTATGGTATTAAGAAGTCACACCAAATTAACCACGCTTCCGCAAAGCCAGGGTGTGACAGCGTATTTGGGTTCCGCTCTATGGCGGTATTCGAGAAGTCATCCTTAATGAAGCTCAGAAGTCGAGATACTCGATCCACCCAGGATCGGACAAAATGCATCAAGACTTGAAGGAATACTATTGGTGGCCGAGGCTTAAAAGCGATGTTGCTGTCTATGTTGGTAAGTGCCTAACCTGTGCTAAGGTTAAGGCTGAATATCAGAAACCGTCTGGCCTACTGCAACAACCCGAGATACCATGTGGAAGTGGGAGCAAATCTCGATGGACTTCATAACGAAATTACCCAGGACCCCGAGAGGGCATGATATGATATGGGTGATAGTCGATCGGTTAACAAAGTCTGTGCATTTCCCACCAATCCGAGAAAAGGATAGCACTGGAAAGCTTGCTGAACTGTACTTGAAAGAAATTGTGGCACGTCATGGAGTGCCTATCTCGTTTATTTCAGACCGAGATGGATGTTTTGTCTCGAGGATCCGACAATCCTTCAAGGAAGCCTTTGGATCTCAACTAGATCTAAGCACGGCCTTCCATCCGCAAACAGACGGCCAGAGCGAACGGACCATACAAACGCTAGAAGATATGCTTCGCGCATGTGTTATGGACCTAGGCGGCAGCTGGGATACTCACCTACCTTTAGTTGAGTTTTCCTACAATAACAGTTACCATACGAGCATAAAAGCCGCACCGTTCGAAGCTCTATATGGCCGCAAGTGCCGCTCGCCATTATGTTGGGCAGACGCTGGAGAGAAATGTATGGTTCGTCCCGAAGTTGTGCAAGAGACAACCGACAAAATCATGCAGATCCGAGAGCGCATTAAGGCGGCTCGAGATCGACAAAAGAGCTACGCTGATCGAAGACGAAAACCATTAGAGTTCGAGGTGGGAGACAAACTGTTGTTGAAGGTCTCACCTTGGAAGGGCGTAGTAAGATTCGGAAAACATGGAAAGCTGAATCCATGATACATCGGACCATTCAAGATCTTGGAAAGAATTGGTACCGTGGCGTACAAGTTGGAATTATCGGAAGAACTTAACGGAGTACATGATACGTTTCATGTTTCCAACCTCAAGAAGAGTCCAACCCAAGAAACAGTGATCATCCCTACGGATGAAGTGCATATTGACGACGCACTCCGATTTACAGAACAACCTATTGAGGTTACAGACTGGAAAGTCAATAAGACCCGGAGGAGTAGTGTCAAACTTGTCAAAGTACGTTGGGACTCTAAGCACGGACCTGAGTACACGTGGGAACGTGAAGACCAGTTTAAAGAAAAGTACCCCCACCTGTTTAAGAAAACTCCTGCGAGAATTAGCTCAGCCTGAATTTCGGGACGAAATTCTTTTAACGGGGGGAGACTGTGACAACTGGCACAAAACCGGTAACTTTCGTACAATTTAATTATTATTTGATATCTGCAGTTATGTGCTTAAATGTCAACATTGTTTGATTACATGCTATACTTGTGAATTCATGCACGTTTTATACTTCAAGTATTGCTTTATGCATTACTGTTAGTGTTGCGTCAGAAATACTGGTAAACTCATCGGTAAGACACACTATGTCAGCAACTCTGCAGAAAGCAGTCAGATAATGGAATTAGGGCCTGGGAGTAGGTCCAAAGTCTAAAATACATTAAAACGCAAGTATGGATACACGGGTTAACATATAGACTTTCCGGAAGCTAAATTATGCACCAAAAGCACCCGAAACACAATTTAAATACTGAATTTTATATATTTCAGCATATTTCAGCAAAATTCAGCATTGTAACGAGTTAGTAACATGTAAAAATATGACTAAATGGCCCTGAATGCTTTCCTAAGTATCGGGAATTAAAAGTGTCACAAAAGGGTACTTAAAGATCACTAAACGTAATAGTTTGACACTTTAACAAACCGGTACCTAACCGAACAACTGGACACTACCCGAAACTCCAAAATTATACTAGAAGCATTGTTTTAATTTTTCTGAGCTAGTTATGATCCCTGAACACCCTAACACACTACATAACACATCATATGCATAACACCTAAACATTACACTTGAAATCTAACTAATATGCATAACTTACCATTAAACCACAACTTATACCCCCCCCTTCCAATTGACGGTCACAAGTGGGTCCCCCACTTGTGATTTCCTTTGATCTCATAAGATCTCTTAAGATCACAATCTTGGATATGCTTTGTACTAAGTAGACATATTATACATTGGTTAAAAGTTTAGGATGGTTATAAGTGTTGGATGGAAGACTAAAGCTCTCACTCTCTCACACACTATACACACCAACTCTCCTTCTTCCTCTCCTCCCATTCTCGGCCGAAGATCACCATCCACACCACCACCTCCATTCAATCTTCTTCATCTAATCTAAGTTCATCTCAAGTTGTAAGAAGGTGTTTAATGAAGCTTGGTGGTCTTGGAGATTGAAGGACCTTCTTTATTTGCTATTAACCAACCTATTTAACATCTTCAACATCTTGTGTTCTTTCCTAGCCTTTGTGCTAGTAGTAAGGCCCTCACAACCCTTTGTTACTTCATATTTTGATGAATAAAGGATGATGAACATTGTTAATCTTGATGAACACTAAAGAACATGATCATGATACTTTAACATAAGCTTAATAACATAAGAATACATGTTGAATGATGTTGATTTGCTTCTTGATGATTGATGATTTGTGTTAGTGATGATAGACATCATAAGAAACCTACTAGATTGTGATTAAACACATGATCTAGTAAGTTAAGGTAGTGATCTTGTGAAAGACCAAGATCATCATGCTTTATGTTTTTATGAACTTGAAATATGGAAGTGATTTTATGAATAATAAAGCATGTAATATGTTACTAGTCTTAAACTTGGATGATTTCAAAACTAGTTCTTTCAAGAAACTAAAGTTATCCACAAGATTTACAAAGTCATGGTTTCTAAGTAAACTAATCATATTTTTAGTGTTTAAACAAGACTAGAAACATGTTTGTAACAAGAAAAATACCAAAGAATTATTTTTGGAAAAATCATCTTACAAGTTGTAAATGACTAAATCTTAAGGAAAAGTTCCTTAAAAATAGACGAATTCCTTAAGACAGCTTCTAGACACGGGGCCGTGTCCAGGTCAGCACGCCCCCGTGTCCACCCAAAGATTCCCTTCTGATTTTGTCAGAATGCGGACAAAAATGTGTCAGGATTCCATCTGCACACGGGGCCGTGTCCAGCCGACACGGGGTCGTGCGCAACGTACTGTCGTTTTCTATAAATGCAACCAAGAATCCTGCACATTTGAACCATTCCAGGGACAGAGATTTGGAGAATATTCTCACATACCATCCTAGGTATTTTCTAAAAGAAGTTTCTCAACTATCTTCTTGTCCTTTCCTCTTTTATCCACTATCATCTTCTTCAATTTTTCTCATACTTCCATTAAAGCTTGAACCTTCCATAATTTCAAGCCTTATTGAGATGTTTGTTAGGTTTTTGTTCATGGAATCTTGTTAAAAATAAGTTCTACAACAATGTTTTAAGTTGTTTATGTTCAAGAATGTTTTAAAAATCATGAAAACAATTTGAAACTCCAAGTTTCCTTGTTCCTAAATCGTGCAGACATCTGAACACGGGGCCGTGTTCGCTGAACACGGGGCCGTGTCCGAAGTACGGGTCCCATAAAATTGAACTCTTTTCGGTATGTTTTCTCAGAATGGCAAGCAGAACTAGCGGAAACTCTTCGTCGCATTCCAGGAACAACCGGCAGGGGAGAAGATCATCAACGGTTGAAGATTCTCTTGTAAACTATGTTTACGCCTTAAGAGAGGCCCTTGATGAAGTGACAAGTGTGGAAGAGGCATTGGTTGACTGTAATAACCATTTGACGGTGGGACTAGAAGGATGTCTCCGGGAAGTCAACCTTTTGCACCAAAGGTTGAACCTTCTCGCCTCTCCTCCTTTGGTGCCAATTATCACCCAAAGGGCATGGAATGTGGTACCGGAAGTCATCATTCCAGCTGAATGGTACGCCTTACATCCGGAACCCCCTCGAGACGTACTACAAGGGGTTCCGATCGGTGTCGCTCCCCCTCCACAAGATGTTGAGGAACATGAAGTTGCATCCCTTCTCCCGAGGGAGATAGAAGAATGGCTCTAGAAACATCTAGGAGACACCGTTCGGCTTGGAGTTCTACAAGGCTTTTAGACCGGAAATCTATTTCCGGAATTTTGGTTCTTATTGTAGAAGTAGAACTCCTTAGGAAGATTTTACGGATCACTTGACCTATCTAATATTAGGACTAGTAACTTTTATTTTCTGCTTTATTTTTCATTTTTTTAGGACTATTATGTAATTCTCTAAGATTCAATGAATGATGGTTTTAGTTAATTTGGTGTTTGGATGGTGTTGAAATGAATAAAACACACTTGAGATGGCAAAGGATACAAGGGAAACTTGAACCAGCCCCCTCCCCCAAGCAGGAAAAGAGGACCGTCCGACAAAATTCTTCGTTTACAGTAAGTTCGGCACGGGCCGTGTCCGCCCAACACGGCCCCGTGCTGCACAGTCTGTAGAAAAGACACAGTTCAGGTAACTGGACACGGGCCGTGTTCACTCAACACGCCCCCGTGTCTAGGCTTCTGTTTCTCTTGATTTAATTTTGTTACTGGCACTTGAACACGGGGCCGTGCCCGGATAACACGGGGCCGTGTTCAGCGCCCAGTAACACAAAATTTTTGCTTTTTACACCTTTTTACACATTCAATCAACCTAAAAACTTATTTTTGGGACACATTGAGGACAATGTGTAATTTAAGTGTGGGGGGGATGCTAAAACCTTGAATCTTGCAAGTCCTAAATACAAGCCTTACACAAAACTCTATTGGAACCGCTAATCACCCCAAATTTTTTCAAAAATTTTCATTTGTTTTTACTTGTCTAAGTTTAACTCGGGAAATTCAAGCTCTAAAAAGGTTATATTTTTACAAATTTACAACCGATAGCGTCGTGATAAAAAGAACCAACATAAGAAAATTATGAAAAGGCATGACAAGCTTAGTTAAAATTCAATTATATATACTTGATCACATAAAAACCCATTCCCACAAAAGTGAGTTTTGAGCCTTTATTGAGCACACAAATATATATCTTTAAACTAAATGCTCATTTTTCGTTTCTTGTGTGAATAGCCGCTTGGTTCTTACGACTCTAGAACTTGCCACGACGATACATTCCCGGTCCTTACCAACTTAAACCCGAGTAAGTAAATGATGGAGGCATTAGGACTAACCCTTTTTATTTCTACACCAATATTTTTCTTTTTTTTTTTACCACCTACCCAAAATCCCCCTAGTTAGCCCTTTGAGCCTAAACCTTTTCATTTCATAACCCAAACAAAACCATTTTTACCCACCAAAACCTTTTTCATTTTTTACCCTTTGTTTTAGTAACTAGCTCGGTTTCTCATATGACTTTCGTTAAAAAAAAAAAAAAAAAAAAAAAAGAGAAGAAGTTGATGATGAAGCAAAAGAAAATAAACAAACAAGTTCATCAAAAATAACTTTGTTTGAATAATAGCTTCATCAAAATAAAAGTTACAAAAATAAAAAGTCTTACGAAAACCGACGCTTGTTACGCTTTTCGCCCTTTTTCTACTAACCACTAACCCAACCACCTACCTTTAACCCAAGCCTAACCCTTCACCCACAAAGTCCTCTTGATATTTACAAAGGTATATAAGTTAAAAAGGAGGAGGATTGATTGCTTGGCAAGCCTATGGTAGGAGTAAGTTCAATGACGCTCTCGAGTGATCCACAAAAATACATTTTCGGCCGAGTGTTGAGTGATCCCTGTGAGGTATGTGAACTTGTATATAAATAAAATTTTACAAAGGCATGTTATGCCTTAATAAGTAATTTATCTTATGAAAAGTTTTAAATAAATCATGACGAATAGGATTGTAAATAAATAAAAATAAAACTAAATAAAGAATCTTGGAAATCCCGACACTCTATGACAAGCCCAAAACCTTCTTCTCTACCCATTCCATTTGGGAGTGTAATAGCCACATATTAAAAAGTTTTGCTTGAGGACAAGCAAAGATTCAAGTGTGGGGTATTTGATGTGTGCAAAATGCAACATATAAATTACATCAATTGTGGCATAAAAGTAACCTTTTTTTAGTACTAATGTTGGAAAAAGTGTGCTTTTGTCTTCCTTTTGTATTTTCAGGATTAAATGAGCTCAAATTAACAAAAGAAGCAAAAAGACATCAAAATCTAACATAAATACAAGAAAAGGAACAAGACGTGACATGCCCGACCCCACGACAACATCTTCCCAAGCAAAACAAGATAATAGAAGACTGAACACGCCCCGTGCTCAGCCAGCACGGGGGCGTGCCCAAGTGTCAGCAGAAAAGACAAAGTGGTAGAAGCTTCTATTGCCCACCACAGGGCCGTGGTCAACTATAAGATTCGCACAATCTAAGCAAATCTTCATAGTACAAAGATTCTTCTGCACACGGGGTCGTGCTCAGCAGACACGGGGGCGTGGTCAACTAATAAGACAAGCTGCATTAAATGAAGAAAGAGAAGGATGTGGACACGGGGCCGTGCCCACTGGACACGGGGCCGTGCCCGAGCTTCTGTTCAGCCTATAAATAGGATTGCTTGGCTCAAGCTCAAATCATCCCTTGGCACACCACCTCTCTCACACTTCACCCACCACCCACCACCACCATAACACCATCATCCACCACCATCATCCATTGTCCATCATAGAGTGTGTGAGTCATCTCGGGATCCAAGATTGATCGTAAGAGCTCTTGACATTATTAATGACTTTAATAACTAGTTTCTTATGTTGAAGGTGATTCTTCCTTATCGTTTGTCCGTGGTGTCTTGACATTATTTTACTGTCTATATAAAATAAAAGATTTTCACCATTCATATCTCCACGGTCTATATGGAGGTATGTTAGCTACCTGGTCGGGGGTTAAGGGAACGGTTTGGTAAGAGTCTTGCCATTGTTCAGCGTTTAGAGGTCCTGCAATGGACCTGGGTCAAATTTAGTAGGACCTCCTTCAATACTTAACGGTATTGGATGGCGGGGGTCCAAACTCTTTGATCCCCTCATAAGTTAACTACTATTAATACTATAACCCGACTATTTAGGACTGTATCCCTGCTGACTCAGACTACTTAGTCGAGGGTAACGTCACCTCCAAAAGAGGGGCCTACCATAATTTGCATTAATAACTTAATTAATTATCTTTCAATAATCCGACCCTTTAGGATTGTATCCTTGCTGACTCAAACTACTAGGTTGAGGGTACCGTCACCTTCAAAAGAGGGGCCTACTACAATAACTAAGATAATCTCTTAAATAAGTGCAAAAGTGCGGAAATAATCAAAGGTTACACTAGATACGAGTCGGAACCAAGTCATTCATCTTGTCTATCTGTTTTTATTTTTATTTTCAGCATTTTTAGTTAATTTTTATTTTTCTTAGCTTAAAACATTTTTCTAAACCTTTTGATTTGATTAGACGTTGAGGATAAACCGGTACTAAAAGCTCTTGTGTCCTTGGACGACCTCGGTATCTTGCCAACACTATACTACGCTCACGACGGGTCCAGTGTGTAATCTTGGCATCCTACCCACGGAGGATGGTTGTAGTTACCGTTTAAATCATTAACCCCATTCCCAACCCTTGGGAATCCCATGCCTTGGAAAGAGTGTGAACTCACCTTGGTTTGCTCGGTATGCTAAACTATGTGCTCACAAGTTATCAATCAAGTCCTATAGTAAACACGTATACTTAATCAGTTCAAGTTCGTAAAGTTTCACATGCCATCTATGTCACGAAGTGTGTTTAAGAAATTATCACGTATCATATAAGCAGTTAGTCAAAGCCAAGCAATTCATGCTTGCCAGGATTAACAGGCAGTTAACATACTTTACAAAGTTAACACACTTAACAGGATTTACACACTAACAATGTTACAAACTAACAGAGTTACAAGCTAACAAAGTTACAAACTAACAGAGTTACAAACTAACGGAGTTACAAACTAACAGAACTAATATGCCAGACACTCAACGAAAACTCTCCTGGCGAAATCGCCTTCAAGTGACGAAATCCCTTGGGCGACGAAATCCCTTGGGATTTCATCGAGATGTATTTTCGTCGGGTGGGGGTTTTCTTCGGGTACATCATCATCAATAACAGTTTCATAAAATCCTAATAGTTATCTAACAATGATTCAATCGGGCTAACCATGTAATCATATAATCTACCAATTCATTATACAATCCAATTATTACTCAATCATCAATCATCTGCAAGTTGTTATGATCATCATGTATCCGACATATGATTTAAACACAGAACCCTAATATGATAGTCGCCTATTATCGAATCAAGATCATCAGTATCAAATCAACATTCAACCAGATCGTGGTTTACATAATATAACCGACCACTGCATTCCAAATCTAAAAATATTGGGCCGCCATTTCAGTGAACCCATATGCAACAGAATAGTGGAACATATAATTACTAAACATGTAATTATGACTTTTCCATGAAACTTGATTTCAATTGGACCAAACATTGCATGTAATGCTATGGATATATCAAGAATCTAAGTCAACATTCAAACGGTTGGCATCATCATCATTCATTATTTAATTTTTATGTATCACCACATGTGCCAATCACAATGATCAGTAATAATTTATGTATGAACAACCTAGATCATTGATATTAAAATCAAATCATGTAATCAGATTCGTCAACACGTATTATCACATCATTCACCATAACAATTTCACATCTTACTAATCTGAGATCGACACAACGAATCCTACAATCGCACATCAAACAAAATATAAATAGACTAACCGAATAAGTATATGATAGGTGCCTGATTAGATGGGGCGAAGGGAGCTCCGAAGTAGGTGATCGAGTGGGGCACCTTTCTGTTGCCGTCGAGATGTAGTAGGGGATGGTGTCTACGGTTTTCTATCCGGAAACTTTCACGCAAAGGTCGACCAAGGTTACATATTAAATTATAAAACACAAATTAACACAAAGCAATTTATTACTATACACTTATATATAATGCACACCAAATATATCATATTAATCACAATACGATTTAACATATTACAAACGTGTACAGTCGTGAAACAAACAAGTCGTGTAAACAAACAACTTAAACCATTAGCGTGCAATTAATGCGAAGATGGAATCTTGGAAACTCGAGTTGTCACATTATCCCCAACTTGAAAGAAATTTCGTCCCGAAATTTAGCAAGTGGTTACTGAGGAAGCTAGTTGTGTTGTGTTGTTTCCTGGTTTTCCTGGGGTGTCACATCATCCCCCCGTTGGTTTGGAATTTCGTCCCGAAATTCTGTAGTAGCTTCAGTCTCAGTAGTGGTTGCACTGTTTCCGAATAACTGGGGATATTTGAGTTTCATTAGATCTTCTCGTTCCCAGGTGAACTCTGGGCCACGACGGAAGTTCCAACGAACTCGAACAAAAGGTATTCGGGTGTGCTTGAGGACCTTAACGTCCCGGTCCGTGATTTCAACTGGTTCCTCGACGAATCACAACTGATCGTCGATAGTGAGTTCCTTTAAAGGAACTATGAGGGTCTCATCTGACAGACACTTCTTCAGATTCGACACGTGAAAAAACGTTGTGAACTGCACTGAGTTTTGTTGGTAGGTTTAGTTTGTAGGCCACCTTGCCTATTTTCTCAATGATTTCGAACGGTCCGACATATCGCAGATTGAGCTTGCCCCGTTTGCCAAAATGAACCACACCCTTCCAGGGTGAAACTTTGAGTAGCACTCGATCCCCAACTTGGAACTTTAGTGGTTTTCGGCGCTTGTTTGCGTAGGCTTTCTGATGGTCGCGAGCTGCCGCCATGCGTTGTCATATCTGAGCAATTCTTTCCGTTGCGTCTACCACCAGTTCTGGACCCGTGATCTGACTGTCACCCACCTCTGCCCAACAAAGAGGTGATCGGCATTTACGCCCGTACAATGCCTCGAATGGAACGGCTTGAATGCTGGTGTGGTAACTATTGTTATACGAAAACTCCACTAACTGGAGGTGTTTTTCCGAGCCGTTGCCGAAATCGATTACACATGCACGAAGCATGTCTTCTAGAGTTTGGATGGTGCGTTCAGACTGCCCATCCGTTTGCGGGTGATGAGCTGTGCTCATGTCTAATCGTGAGCCAAAGGACTTGTGCATGGCTTGCCACAGTTCAGAAGTAAAACGTGCATCACGATCGGAAATAATAGAGATTGGCACCCCGTGCCTCGAGACAACTTCCTTAAGGTAGACTTCTGCTAGAGTGGAGAACTTATCCGTTTCCTTAATGGCCAAAAAGTGTGCAGATTTTGTGTGTCGATCCACAATCACCCAAATAGTATCATTCCCACGTTGAGATCTAGGCAGACCAGTAACAAAATCCATGGAAATTTGCTCCCATTTCCATTGTGGTATCTTTGGTTGTTGTAGTAGACCTGATGGTTTCTAGTATTCGGTCTTGACTCTCGCACAAGTCAAACGTTTGCTAACGTAAGTTGCTATATGAGCTTTCATGCTAGGTCACCAATACGTAGTTCTGAGATCGTGGTACATCTTATCTGAACCAGGATGTACTAAGTAGCGAGACTTATATGCTTCATCCATCACCAGCTCGCGTAAGTTTCCATAGTGTGGGACCCAAATGCGCCTTATTACATAGTAGGCGTCGTCTCCCTTTTGTTCTAACCGTTGCCTTGAGCCGCGTAGGGCTTCAGCCCTGACGTTTTCTGGTTTCAATGCTTCTACCTGAGCATCTCGTATCTGTGAGGGAAGGCTAGATTGGATAGTGAGTTGTAATGCTCGCACACGCCTAGGTGTGGTATCTTTTCGACTGAGGGCGTCGGCCACAACATTGTCTTTGCCCGGATGGTACTTGATGGCACATTCGTAATCATTCAATAGTTCGACCCATCGACGTTGTCGCATGTTCAACTCCTTCTGTTTGAAGATATGCTCGAGACTCTTGTGATCGGTATAAATGGTGCACTTGGTACCGTACAGGTAATGTCTCCATATCTTGAGTGCGAAAACAGCAGCTCCCAGCTCCAAATCGTGTGTAGTGTAATTCCTTTCATGAACTTTAAGTTGGCGTGAGGCGTAGGCTATGACCTTGTCACGTTGCATCAACACACATCCAAGACCCTGAATGGATGCGTCGCAATAGACCACAAAATCGTCTGTGCCCTCTGGCAATAAGAGAATAGGTGCGCTACAGAGCCTATCTTTTAGGTGCTGAAATGCAGATTCCTGTGCATTTACCCAACGATAAATAACGCCTTTCTGAGTTAGTGAGGTGAGGGGTTGTGCAATCTTGGAGAAGTCTTTGATGAACCTTGTATAGTAGCCCGCCAAACCCAAGAATTGGCGGATTTCCGTTGGTGTGCGAGGTGCAGGCCAGTTCTTAATCGAGTCTACCTTAGATGGATCAACATGAATCCCATCCTTGTTTACCACGTGGCCTAGAAAGTGGAATTCACGAAGCCAGAAGTCGCATTTTGAAAACTTGGCGTACAGCTGCTCTGCTCGAAGGAGTTCCAAAATGAGTCGTAAATGCTGCTCGTGTTCCTCCTGACTCTTAGAGTAGATTAGAATGTCGTCGATGAATACAATCACAAACTTATCCAAGTAAGGCTTGCACACTCTGTTCATAAGATCCATGAAGACTGCAGGCGCGTTTGTTAGCCCGAATGGCATGACCAGAAACTCGTAATGGCCGTAGCGTGTTCTGAATGCTATTTTGGAGACGTCCTCGTCCCGGACTCTCAGTTGATGGTAGCCTGACCTCAGATCAATCTTTGAATAGTAGCTCGACCCTTGCAGCTGGTCGAACAAGTCGTCAATGCGTGGGAGAGGATAGCGATTCTTCACAGTCACTTTGTTCAGTTCGCGGTAATCTATGCACATGCAGAAGGTACCGTCTTTCTTCTTCACAAATAATAATGGAGCTCCCTAGGGCGAAGAGCTAGGATGAATGAAACCCTTTTCCAAGAGTTCTTGCAATTGCTTAGACAGTTCTTCCAGTTCGGTTGGAGCTAAGCGATAAGGTGCTCGAGCTATAGGTGCTTCTCCAGGAGCTAGCTCGATTTGGAATTCGACCTGGCGATGAGGCGGTAGCCCAGGTAATTCCTCAGGAAACACTTGAGGATAGTCACATACAACTGGAATATCCTCTATCTGCTTCTCTTTCGTTGATGCGTCAGTAACAAGCGCTAAGATAGCGGTGTGACCCTTTCGCAAACACTTTTGGGCCTTAAGGAAGGAGATGATGCCCACTACAGCACCTCTCTTGTCACCCTGAATTTCGAGAGGTTCTTTGCCAGAACGGGGAATGCGAACAATCTTCTCTTTGCATAGGATCTCTGCTTGCTGTTGGGATAACCAATCCATCCTAATGACGATGTCGAAACTACCCAAAACTATAGGAATGAGATCGATGGAGAATGTCTGACCAGCTAAGACGAGATTACAACCCTTTACTATGTGAGTGGCTTCTAAACTTTTACCATTTGCTAACTCTACGACGTGTTTGGTGTTCAAAAGTGTTGGTGTGCGCTTTAACATTTGACTAACTTTTAGAGACACGTAACTGGTATCGGCACCCGAATCAAATAAGACAGTAACATAAAAGTCGTCGAGAAGAAACTTACCCATCACCACGTTAGGATCATTCCTTGCGTCACCCTGACCAATCACGAACGCTTGACCTCGGGCGCCATTGTTTCCATTGTTTCCCCTGTTGTTGTTCCCATTGCCCTGATTATTGTTGTTATTGTTGTTATTCGGATTTTGATTTAACTAGGGGCAGTCCCACTTGAAGTGGCCTTCACCACCACACTGAAAGCATCCCCTGTTACCTCGTTGTCACTGCTGGTTCTGTGGAGCTGGTGGTTGTTGTTGTTGGTTCTGATTCGCAGGTCGTGAGCTCTTGCAATCCTTAGCTTCATGACCCATTTTGAGACACCTCTGACAACGACCCCTGTTGCACTGACCACTGTGGTGCCTGTTGCATCTATTACACTTTGGGTGATTTCCCCGATATCCACCCTGCCCTTGACTACCAGAAGATTGCTGACCAGGGCTCTGATAGTCATCAATCTTTCGTTGCTGTGCCTGGGACTGAACTGAAGTCGAACCCTTGCTGGAGGTTCCATCCCACTTTCGTTTATTGTCACTGGGAATCACAGAAGTAGTAGTAGCGGTAGCACCGATACGTTTAGGCAGCTTGTTCTGTTCCACTGCCTGGTCCGTGAGACGATGAGCAAGACGAGTAACATCCTGGATAGTAGCAAGGTTGGCAGAAGTCACATGACTTTGAATCTCTGGTACTACGCCTTTGAGGTACAGCTCGATACGCTTGATGGGAGGGTCCACCATAGTTGGACACAACACTGCCAGTTCGTTGGATCGTTTAGTGTACGCTTCTATCTCTGACCCCGTCATCTTCAGGTTAAAGAACTCCACTTCCAGCTTGTGGATGTCATCACGACTACAGTATTCACGTTTGATCAGTTCCTTAAAATCATTCCATGGGGTGGCATTGGCAGCTACCAGCCCCAATATTTGCACTTGTGCGTTCCACCAAGTCAATGCAACGCCTTCGAGAGTACCAGTGGCATACTTCACCCTACGAGCCTCAGGGCATTCACACATTTCGAAGACTGACTCGAGCTTCTCAAACCAATGGAGGAGTCCAACGGCCCCTTCAGTGCCACGGAAAGTACTAGGGCGACAGTCCATGAAAGTTTTGAACGTGCACGCAGGCGGCTGCACATGCTCACCTCCTGCTTGGGCGGCTGCAAGTGCCGCAGCAACTTGTTGGTTAATCAGAGCCGTCAACCGGGCTTGAGTCATGTTAATGCGTCCCGCCATGATCTTCATATCATGAGTGACAGGGGTTCGCGAAAGTGCGATGACAGAAGAGAGTAAGCACACATGTGTTTTCAAATAATAGTCGTTACGTTTATCTAAACATACCATGAGCAAAGTTCTATGTAATCTAGCAAGTAGGCAATGTAAACATAAATCATATCACCTAGAATGTTGAGTCTTGCACGTGGAGCGAAGCGTCGTTGTGGATCGTGGAGCACTGTTCTGGTTATAGTTAGGTTTTAACAAAAACTTTTTTCCCTTATTAAAACCCAGTTCACTATAACCAATGGCTCTGATACCAATCTGTCACACCCCCAAAAATCCACATGCGGAGTATCGCCGCTTGGAGGCGTGACTGACCAGGATCAAGCCACCAATCATATTAAACGTAACAAGTAATAAGTAAAATTCAACCACACAATATGAAAGGTGTTTCAAATAAAAAACGTAGTTAAGTGTTTAGCGGAAGCATAATTGTAAAACCCAATGTAAGTATTAAGTACGAAATAAAGTAATGTTTTTAGCATGGCACACACTGCCATGTCCCACAATGACCGCGCCTCCCTGTGCAAACTCCATGAGTACCTAACGACCTGCAAGGCATGTAACAACGAGTCAACAACAAAGTTGAGCGAGTTCACAGTTGGTTGTTTAGTTATAGCATTCGTTTCGTAATCATATGTTCATTTTGTAAACCATGTATCGTATTAATTTGTATCGCGGTCTCCCAGACATGTTTGCGAAGATTAGTGGGGGCTTCCCATGCGTTACTAGACCGTGCGTATCGACTACTACGAAAATATAAGTGGTGCCCTAAGTCAATGTCTATCAGCATTGACGCTTTGCCCATAGTCCATTAGTACACGCCCGTCCGACTGGCACGGTGTGAGGTTTGTTAAACCTAATAGCGCTATTAACTAATGACCCGCTCGCCATAGGCCTCGGCGATTAAGTCGATATAAATGAGGGACTTCATGATAGAGGTTTGGTCCAGTGTGTAATCTTGGCATCCTACCCACGGAGGATGGTTGTAGTTACCGTTTAAATCATTAACCCCATTCCCAACCCTTGGGAATCCCATGCCTTGGAAAGAGTGTGAACTCACCTTGGTTTGCTCGGTATGCTAAACTATGTGCTCACAAGTTATCAATCAAGTCCTATAGTAAACACGTATACTTAATCAGTTCAAGTTCGTAAAGTTTCACATGCCATCTATGTCACGAAGTGTGTTTAAGAAATTATCACGTATCATATAAGCAGTTAGTCAAAGCCATGCAATTCATGCTTGCCAGGATTAACATGCAGCTAACATACTTTACAAAGTTAACACACTTAACATGATTTACACACTAACAATGTTACAAACTAACAGAGTTACAAGCTAACAAAGTTACAAACTAACAGAGTTACAAACTAACGGAGTTACAAACTAACAGAACTAATATGCCAGACACTCAACGAAAACACTCCTGGCGAAATCACCTAGTGGCGAAATCCCCTTCAAGTGACGAAATTACTAAACATGTAATTATGACTTTTCCATGAAACTTGATTTCAATTTGACCAAACATTGCATGTAATGCTATGGTTATATCAAGAATCTTAGTCAACATTCAAACGGTTGGCATCATCATCATTCATTATTTAATGTTTATGTATCACCACATGTGCCAATCACAATGATCAGTAATAATTTATGTATGAACAACCTAGATCATTGATATTAAAATCAAATCATGCAATCAGATTCGTCAACACGTATTATCACATCATTCACCATAACAATTTCACATCTTACTAATCTGAGATCGACACTACGAATCCTACAATCGCACATCAAACTAAATATAAATAGACTAACCGAATAAGTGTATGATAGGTGCCCAATTAGATGGGGCGAAGGGAGCTCCGAAGTAGGTGATCGAGTGGGGCACCTTTCTGTTGCCGTCGGGATGTAGTAGGGGATGGTGTCTAGGGTTTTCTATCCGGAAACTTTCACGCAAAGGTCGACCAAAACATATAACACCTCGTTACTGGGCCAAAGGCCCACTTTGATTTCGTTGGCCTGAAGGTGGACGAAAACACCTAATATGTTTTCATCCAAAAGTGTTTTCGTGAGGAGAGGGATTTCGGGTGGGGGTGTTTTCATGAGAGTGGTGTGTTTGGCCAAGGTTACATATTAAATTATAACACACAAATTAACACAAAGCAATTTATTACTATACACTTATATATAATGCACACCAAATATATCATATTAATCACAATACGATTTAACATATTACAAATGTGTACAGTCGTGAAACAAACAAGTCGTGTAAACAAACAACTTAAACCATTAGCGTGCAATTAATGCGAATATGGAATCTTGGAAACTCGAGTTGTCACACTAGTCGTGAATCGACAGTCGTGGATTCGACAGTTAAAAATGCCTATGGTTTGGATGCTTCCTATGTCGTGTCACATGTTAATGGCCTTGCAAACCATTAGCGATCTTGATTTCCTTACATTTACAAAAATACTTGTTTCATACAAATTACATACCATGTTTTCATTCAAGTATACAAACGTTCAATACAAAAACTACATGAATTCACACCAACATTATGTTGACGATTTTCCAAAAACTCACATGTATTTCAGGTAACTAAAGTGGATGCGTGCGTGGTCCTACTCTTGCTCTTGGATGTTTTCTATATTTTTATCTATCTTGGGTCAAGACTCTGATGCCGGCTTTTGTGGGAATTGGTTACTATATTTCATCCTATGAGGGATATTGTCACACCCCCCATGTATAACATACAAGACGTGGCGGAAAACGTCGGGGAGTGTTGTAACAGAATTAATTGTTTCATAACCATGGCATACAAAGTTGTATTTTATTTATCAACATAAGAGTTACATTGTCTTAAACAGGAAATAAAGAGTTCAGAACATAATTAAACTAAGTCTATCTTCATTTTAAGTCTCTAAGGCACAGGTCCGCCTTAGTGTCACGATCATCGTCCTACGCAAAAGCTCCTGAAAACACATGTGAAAATAGGTACGTCAGCATAAAAATGCCTGTGAGATACATAGGTTTTGTGAAAATAGGATTCATGACTTAAGTTTAAGAAAAAGTTGTTTAGCAAAAGTCAGTCATGAACCTTGTAAATGGTTTTGTTTTGTAAATCATTTAAAAAGCGATAAGATCAAATGATATGTATAAATAAAAGTATAATGTATGGTTAAATGTATAACCAAGTTAAATGAGTTGTATAAAATAAGTTGTTTGTAAAGCAATGTCTTGTGAAAAGTATGTTATTTGTATAAAATGTTATATGTCTCAAACTGAAATGATTCAAATAACGCTACGATATGTACTACCATACAAACACTTATATATAGGAAGTACCAGCGGCGTATCCACCATGCTTGTATCATATTACACACGCCTCGTTACTTAAATCACTTAAACAAACCACCAATGTATAAAGTCTATGTTTAAACCAATAGTCAAAAGTCCTTGTATAAGCCATGTCAAATGTTTATAAGTCCAAAAGTAGTCAAGTAATGTAAATCAAATGTTATGTATTGTAAGTAAAGTATTGTCACATAATCCAAATGTAGAAATGTACAAAACAAAGTATTTTGAATATATCAAAAAGTTATGTTTTGCAAAGTAATGCATGTTACATTGATACAAACATTTATGTGGTAAGTTAACGCATACATTCAAGCCTTGAGACAGTCGGATAACCCTTTCAGTCAAGGTTATCAAAAGAAATGTTTTCGGATTCAGTCATTCCTTACATCCAAACAAACCCGGGATGTCAGGAATGGGATTTGTAAAGTCCTATGGTACCAGTACTTACTACCGAGCGGCGTAGCTAATGTTAATGAACGTATAATAGTCTCGTTTGTGCAAACCAAATGTCATAGAAAAAGTGAACATGTTATATGAAAACAATGTACTAAGTATGCTAAGTTAACATACAAAGCAGAAAGTCATGTAAATCAATGTGCTAGCATGCTATCAGTCAACATACATAGCAGAAATGTAAAGTAAAACAATGTACTAAGTATGCACACAATGGACATACATAGCATGAAATGTAATGTAAAACGATGTACTAAATACGCACACAATGGGCATACATATCATGAAATGTAATGAAAATATGTACTAGCAACCATAGCAGGTATATGATGTGAAAACAGGAAAGCACGAAAGTAACAAGTAGGCACATGTGTTCCACCCCAAAACAGTTTGAAAACAGTAAAAGAGGGGTTCTATGTACTCACTTGAGATTGCTCAGAAGTCCTAAGATAACCACCAAGCAATGCTAGAGATCACGGAATCAAAAGGCACCTAATAGAGGTAACTATGTTAATAAACCGGACCTAAATCGGAAGATTTAGATAGAATGAGGGTTCGTAAACCAAACGAGTATGGAGACTCGTTTCATATGGTTTAACAAAGCCTACATACTAAATGAAACCTAACCTAAGTGCTTACGACCCATTACGACCCGTTTAGGTAGCTTATGCTACTTTAACGCGTCGTTCGCGTGAAACGCGTTCGGACCGCTTAACTAGTCCTATGACAAGTAACATATGCCTTAACATGTCTAATATTGTTGTCAAATCAGTTTAGATGTCAAAAGTTATGTTACATATGTTTAAAATGAATTTTGGCATCAAAGGGGTATTTTGGTAATTTACCTAAGGCATATAAACTACCTATCATACAACTACTTAAACGAAGCGACCATAAGGTATAACCTCGGAAGGTTATTCCCTATATACTATGGTCACCTAATGTGTTTGGTCGGATCCTAATGATCGACAAAATGGGTCGGGTTCGAAGGTATAAGCGATTTATTAGATCGCTTAACCTTACGACCCTAGACAACGTGGTAATCAGTAGGCGTAGTCACAAGGGACTATAACCATCGTGATTACAATCACGTTGCGAAGTTCAAACGAACTTCGCATTGACCATAAACTGGTCAACGCAGAAAGTCAATCGGACTCGAAAAGCAATAAAAGAACGAAGGAACACTTACAAAGGGTCCCCGAATGCTAATCTAGATCAAAATAGCTCAGGTATGAAACAAAGGTTTCAACTTAGAGCACATTAGATCAGATTCTTGTGAGGAAAAGTGAAGGGTAGAGGTGGGTATTTATAGTTTTCGGTTCACCGTTAGGATCGTTTCTTGGAGAAGAGGGAATGATCACATCCCTACACTTGTTGGAATGTTGTGGTAACTGATTTTGGCCACCATAAGAGATTAACATGTGGCACTTGACCTTTGGAGGGTGTTAGGGGCTGTTAACATGTGTTTAAAATGGCTTTTTCTGATCAGAAGAGGCCTAGCGTGACGCCAAGGGGTTTAGGTGTCACGCTAGGGTCCCCCTGATCAGAAAACACTTTCTAATGTTCACCTTTCAGTCCCCGTTGCGTATTAAGGCCATTTTCGACATGTTTAAGGCTCGTAAAATCATTTTCAAGGCTCCACAAGGATGCCTAAACATTGTGGGCATGAAACATGCTCAAAAAAATGCCGGATGTTAGTTCGTTTGGTCGTACGATCGCGATGTTCGGTTTAATTACGACGGAATGCGCATAAGCGCGAAAAGTGATATAAATTGCGTGACGAATGGATTTTTCTTATGCACTTTTTGACGCTTTTAGTCCCTGAATGACCCAAAAGTTTATTTTAGCACACCGAACCCCTCAAAGCCTATTTCTAAGCTATATAAAGGATATTTAAGGCGTGTTTAACTTATGGTCATGTTCCGGAATGTTCGTTATAGTTCAAATTGGCATACTTTCGCAGTTTGTCAAATTTAGTCCCTGTGAGCGAATTAACTTGTTTTTGCCATACCAAAGCCTTCAAAGGAATGCGCTTGCGGATATTTCGCGTTCATTTGATCTTCGCATTCCCAAGTAAACTCGGGTCCATGTTTAGCTTCCCAACGAACTTTGACCAAAGGAATGCGCTTGCGTTTGAGCCACTTGACTTCACGTTCCATGATTTCCATTGGCTTCTCAACAAATTTCAGTGTTTTGTTAACACGAATTTCGTCAAGCGGTATGTGGAGGTTCTCATCAGCTAAACACCTTTTGAGATTGGACACGTGAAAAGTTGGATGAACATTTCCAAGTTCAGGAGGTAACTCAAGTCTGTAGGCTACCTTACCGATTCTTTCGACGATCTTGAATGGTCCAACGTATCTAGGTGCAAGTTTTCCTTCTTTCCAAATCTGATCACACCTTTCCAAGGTGAGACCTTAAGTAATACTCGATCACCGACTTGAAATTCCAAGGGCTTGCGTTTTGGGTCCGCGTAACTCTTTTGACGGCTTCTAACTGTCTGAAGGTTATCACGAACTTTCTTTATCTTGTCAGTTGTCTCTAAAATGAGGGCAGGTCCAGTAAGTTGAGCCTCGCCGATCTCATTCCAGCATACTGGTGAACGGCATTTTCGACCATAGAGAGCCTCGAAAGGAGCCATTTTGATGCTGGTGTGATAACTGTTGTTGTAGGAGAATTCAATCAACGGAAGATGTGAATCCCAACTACCACCAAAATCGATCACACAAGCTCTTAGCATATCCTCCAGAGTCTGGATTGTTCTTTCAGATTGACCATCCGTTTGTGGATGATAAGCTGTGCTCAGATTAAGTTGGGTCCCCATAGCAGATTGCATGGTTCTCCAAAAATGAGAAGTGAAGCGAGCATCTCTGTCAGAAATGATGTTCAAAGGAACACCTTGTCGAGCTACAATTTCATCCACATAGATTTTAGCAAGTTTATCAGCAGAAAAATCCTCACGGATTGGCAAGAAATGCGCTGATTTAGTAAGACGATCAATGACTACCCAGATGGCATCATGACCTTTCTTTGTGCGCGGACGTTTAGTAATGAGATCCATAGTAATGTTTTCCCATTTCCATATTGGGATCTCTGGTTGAACCAATAAACCAGAAGGACGCTGATGTTCAGCCTTAACCTTAAGACAAGTAAGGAATTTTAACACGTATAAGGCAATGTCTTTCTTCATACCAGGCCACCAATAATGAATACGAAGATCCTTATACATCTTATCTGAGCCAGGATGAACATGTGACAACTCGAAATTTAGAACCTTTCGTTGTATGCTTAAACGTGTGACTAGTTAAACTTATGTGATTTAATGAATGATAAGTGAACCTTTATATGATTTTGTGTTATGTTACATGTATGTTTGTGTGTATGTACCCGGGTATGTATATAAACCGAAAGCCATGAACCCGACTCGAGACCATGTGGTCTCGAGTGAACTAGTATAACCTATGGGCCGGTTGGGCCGCACCTCATGTAACCCACACGAAACCTACTAGGACTAGTATATATATCATACTCCTAGCAAACTAGTCCATTCTTTGGACAATCCACTCATACTCTCCAACACACACACTCTCCACTCTCTCACACTAAAACCCTAAACACTAAACATCACCTCTCCTCCTTCTTCTCGGATCAAATCGGTGACCACAAGGAGAACCGGCTAAGCTCCTCATCATCACTCGGACACTCACCTTCTTTACCAACTCGGCACCATCTCAAACCGGTTAGTGTTAATGATACGTGTTGGATAGTGATTCTTGTTATGTATTTCGGATGTTGATGATGATAATGTGTTTGCTTGCTAAAGATTCATGTATGATTAAGTGTTTGTTTGATTGATGAGCTCTTGTTTGAGTAAATGATACATGTTTAGTTACAACCCTTGTTATGAACATGACCTCTTTAATAAAGGTATAGATTTTTGTATGATAGAAGAATAATGATAATCATCCGATTTTTATGTATGAGACTATGGAACAAATGTTTTGTTACAAGATGAGCTTGTTGTCTAGTTTAGGATTGATGATGCTTGTTCGAAAATGCAAGAACTTATGAACAAATGTTGAATGAAGATATGAATATCCGAATATGGGTTGAATGTGTTTTGAATATTTGATGAACATGAAGAACTTGTTGAATACCATAAGAACATGGTTGAATATTTGAAATCTGATATGTTTGATCCAAATTAGTAAATTACTAGACAAACAAACATGTTTAAGTGGGTAGTACAAACCATTTTCTGAAATCAAATTCTCATTGGATAGTACACTGTTCCGAATCAGCTTATGTCCACTCGAAACCATCAGTTGCGACTCGAAACCATGCATGATGAGTCGAAACCTCCCAGTTGCGACATCGGTTGCGAGTCGCAAACACCCGGTTGCGACTCGAAACCACACATGATCAGCACACCAAACTTGGTGACTCGGAACCACGGTTGCGAGTCCAGTTGCGACTCGTAACCAAACCAGCACGGACCGAAACCACGATTGCGACTCAGGTTGCGAGTCGCAACGCCTAGTTGCGACTCGAGCCTATACACGGATACACACTGTTGGGCTCGTTTAATTATGGGCTCAGTGTTTGGGCCGGACCTTGGACTTTGTTTAATTCTGGGCATGTTACTGTTTGTTCGACTCGTATGCATTACTTGCTAACTGCCATGATTAACGTGTATGCCTTACGTGCACTACTTGAATACGAACCTGATTGTATGATACAACTATGATAGGACGTGAGTAGCCTCAACGTTGCTTGTTTGACTTTTCGGTGTTTTCTACCGAGCAAACCAAGGTGAGTTCACACCCTCTACAAAGCATGGGATTCCCTGGGTTGGGAATGGGGTTAAGGAACTGGGTTCCTCGTCCTCCTTGGGTAGGACAGCAAAGGTTCAGGAATGTAATTTCCTCGTCCTCACGGACAGATAACTCGTACTAGACCAAAACTCTATCACGAAGTCCCTCCTTTTTATATCGACTTAATCGCCGGGCCAATGGCGAGCGGGTCATTAGTTAGATAGCGCTATTTAGGTCTGACAAACCTCACACCGTGCCGCAGAGGACGGGCATGAACTAATGGATCTGGGGCACGTCAATGATGATAGACATTGACAGTTTCAGGGCACTTAAACATGACTACAGTCAGCAGTCGATATGGTAACGAGTCTAGTGTATACATGGGGTAGCCCCCACGGTCGAAATGCCAGATAACTAACACGGGGTAGCCCCCACGGCAGGATTGCCAGAGTAACCGGGAATAAACAAGTCACGTTTTTAACTATGGGGTAACCCCCACGGCAGGATGCCAGTTAAAGGAAACTGTTTTCGAAACAACTTAAAACGAACACCCAACCGTGAACTCACTCAACTAGTTGTTGACTCGTTACTACATGCTTTGCAGGTCCTTAGGTTCTTAAGCTGGAGCTTGCATGGAGGAGGATCGTTGTGGGACATGGACGACTGTGTGCCATGTTAAACTTTGAAACAATGAAACTTATGTTTTGATTTAAGACTTATGCTTCCGCTTGCAACTTAACTATGTTTTGTTTGAACACCAATTGTATTGGTTGGATTTTTATAACTACTTATATGCTTGTTCAATATGATTGGTGGCTGGATCCTGGTCAGTCACGCCTCCAAGCGGTAGTACTCCGCAGGTGGATTTTGGGGGTGTGACAGATTGGTATCAGAGCCATTGGTTATAGAGAACTTGGTTTTAATAAAGGGAAAAACGTTTTTGTTAAAACCAGACTATAACCTGTACAGTGCTCAACGGTCCACAACGATGCTTCACTCCACATGCAAGGCTCGACATTCTAGGTAATATGACCTGTGTATATATTGCCTACTTGTTAGTTACATGGTACATTGCTTATGGTATGCTTGGTTAGTATAACTACTGTTGCTTGAACACGTGCGTGCTTACTCTATCCTATCATCGCACTTTCGCGAACCCCACTCACTCACGTTCTTCTTGGTATGAAGATCATGTCTGGACGCGTTAACATGACACAAGCCCAGTTGACGACTCTGATCAACGAACGAGTTGCCGCAGCACTTGCAGCTGCACACGCAGGAGGTATATCCTACAGTCTGAACTCATTCTAGGATCTTTAGGATCCTACTCTCGTGAACCAACCTTTGTGTTAAACTCTGTCTTTTCTTTCACCACGATAGGTCAGCATGTTCAGCCACCCGTGTGCACTTTTAAGACTTTCATGGACTGCCGACCAACCACTTTTAGCGGCACTGAAGGAGCAGTAGGTCTCCTACACTGGTTTGAGAAACTAGAGTCTGTCTTCGAAATGCGTGAATGCCCTGAGGCGCGCAGGGTGAAGTACGCTACTGGTACTCTCGAGGGTTTAGCCCTCACGTGGTGGAACGCTCAAGTTCAAATGCTAGGGTTGGTTGCTGCCAACGCCACCCCATGGGAAACCTTTAAGGAGATGATCAAAGAAGAATACTGCAGTCGTGATGAGATTCACAAACTGGAAGTGGAGTTCTTCAACCTCAAGATGACGGGGTCCGAAATTGAAGCTTATGTGAAAAGGTCGAACGAACTGGCAATTCTGTGCCCTACTATGGTGGATCCTCCCATCAAACGCATCGAACTGTTTCTTCAGGGCTTAGTGCCGGAAATCCAAAGTCATGTGACTTCAGCGAACCTCGCCACCTACCAGCAAACCGTTCAGTTGGCTCACCGTCTCACGGATCAAGCGGTGGAGCAGAACAAGTTACCAAAACGCATTGGCGCTGCAACTACTACTGGTACCTCTAGTGACAACAAACGGAAATGGGATGGGACTTCAAGCAAGGGTTCGACTTCTGTTCAGTCCCAGTCTCAGCAGAGAAAGACTGAGGACTACAAGAGCCCTAGTCAGCAATCATCTGGTGGTCAAGGTCATGGTGGGTACAAAGGAAATCACCCCAAATGCAATCGCTGCAGCCTGCACCACAGCGGGCCATGCACCAGGGGCAACTGTCATCGGTGCAACAAGCCTGGTCATGCTGCAAAGGATTGCAGGAGCTTATACCCCGCTAATCAGAATCGTCAGCAAGCTCAACAGAACCAGCGCCAGCAACAGCAACAGGGTGATAACAAAGGGTGCTTTCAGTGTGGAGCTGAGGGCCACTTCAAGAGAGACTGTCCCCAACTGAACAGGAACCAGAACAACAACAACAACAATAACAACAATCAGGGGAATGGTAACAATGGGAACAACAACAACAATGGCGCCAGGGGGCGGATGTTTGTGATCGGCCAAGGTGAAGCAAGGAATGACCCCAATGTTGTGGCGGGTAAGTTCCTTCTCGACGACTTTTATGTTTCAGTTTTATTTGATTCGGGTGCCGATACTAGCTACGTGTCACTAGAAGTTAGTCGAATGCTTAAGCGTATCCCAACACCTTTGAACAACAAGCACACCGTAGAGCTAGCAAATGGTAAGAGTTTAGAAGCCACACACGTAGTCAAGGGTTGTAAACTTATTCTCGCTGACCAGACCTTCTCTATCGACCTCATTCCTATTGTCTTGGGTAGTTTCGACGTTGTTATTGGGATGGATTGGTTATCCCAACACCGAGCAGAGATTCTTTGCAACGAGAAGGTTGTCCGTATTCCAGGTCCCGATGGTGAACCTCTCATGATTCATGGCGACAAGAGGAGTGCTGTTGAGAACGTCATTTCTCTCCTTAAGGCCCAAAAGTACTTGCGAAAGGGCCACACTGCCATTTTGGCTCTTATTACTGACACCACGGAGAAAGAGAAGAGGATAGAAGATTTTCCAGTTGTACGCGATTATCCAGAGGTATTTCCTGAGGAATTACCTGGTCTTCCGCCT
Organism: Helianthus tuberosus; assembly: GCA_030545235.1. NCBI lineage: Eukaryota > Viridiplantae > Streptophyta > Magnoliopsida > Asterales > Asteraceae > Helianthus > Helianthus tuberosus. Next base: position 146,718,746 of record CM060393.1, read on the forward strand.
CATCGCCAAGTCGAGTTTCAAATTGAACTAGCTCCTGGAGCTGCGCCTATAGCTCGTGCACCTTATCGTTTAGCCCCATCAGAGTTGAAGGAACTCTCCACGCAACTACAAGAGCTTCTGGATAAGGGTTTTATTCGTCCTAGCTCATCGCCCTGGGGAGCTCCAGTACTATTTGTGAAGAAGAAAGATGGTACTTTCAGAATGTGCATCGACTACCGAGAACTCAACAAGGTGACGGTGAAGAATCGTTATCCTCTACCGCGTATCGACGACTTGTTCGACCAGCTGCAAGGGTCGAGCTACTATTCGAAGATCGATTTGAGATCGGGTTATCACCAGCTGAGAGTCCGGGAAGAGGACGTCTCTAAAACAGCTTTCAGAACTCGATACAGGCACTATGAGTTTTTGGTCATGCCTTTTGGGATGACAAACGCACCTGCGGTTTTCATGGACTTGATGAACCGAGTGTGCAAGCCTTACCTGGACAAGTTCGTTATAGTCTTCATCGACGACATCCTGATCTATTCCAAGAGTCGGGAGGAACATGAGCAGCATCTGCGACTTATTCTGGAACTCCTTCGAACAGAACAGCTGTATGCAAAGTTCTCGAAATGCGACTTCTGGCTCCGAGAAGTCCATTTCCTAGGCCACGTGGTGAACAAGGATGGGATTCACGTTGATCCATCCAAGATAGACTCGATTAAGAACTGGCCTGCACCTCGTACACCAAAGGAAATTCGCCAATTCTTGGGTTTGGCGGGATACTACCGGAGATTCATAAAGGATTTTTCTAAGCTTGCACAGCCTCTCACCTCACTAACGCAGAAGGGCGTTGTTTATCGCTGGGGAAACGCACAGGAGTTGGCATTTCAGCACCTAAAGGATAGACTTTGTAGCGCACCTATCCTTTCCTTGCCGGAAGGCACAGATGACTTTGTGGTTTACTGCGACGCATCAATTCAGGGTCTTGGTTGCGTGTTGATGCAACGAGACAAAGTTATAGCCTACGCCTCACGCCAACTTAAAGTTCATGAAAAGAACTACACTACGCACGACCTAGAGCTGGGAGCTGTTGTTTTTGCACTTAAGTTGTGGCGGCATTACCTGTATGGTACCAAGTGCGCGATCTACACCGACCACAGGAGCCTCGAGCACATCTTCAAGCAGAAGGAACTGAATATGCGGCAACGACGATGGGTCGAGTTACTAAGTGACTACGAGTGCGCAATCAGATATCACCCGGGCAAAGCCAATGTTGTGGCTGACGCCCTCAGTCGGAAGGACACCGCGCCTAAGCGCGTACGAGCTTTACAACTCACGATCCACTCTAGTCTCCCTTCCCAGATACGAGCAGCTCAGATAGAAGCGCTGAAACCAGAAAACGTCAGGGCCGAAGCCCTACGCGGATCGAGGCAACGCTTAGAACAGAAGGAAGACGGTGCTTACTACGTAACGGGACGCGTTTGGGTCCCACTCTATGGCAACCTACGAGAGCTTGTGATGGACGAAGCACACAAGTCTCGCTACTCGGTACATCCCGGATCGGATAAAATGTACCACGACATCAAGACTACGTATTGGTGGCCTAGCATGAAGGCCCACATAGCAACTTACGTCAGCAAGTGTTTGACTTGTGCGAGAGTCAAGTCGGAATACCAGAAACCATCAGGCCTGCTCCAACAGCCAGAAATACCTCAATGGAAATGGGAGCAAATTTCCATGGATTTTGTTACTGGCCTACCTAGATCCCAGCGCGGGAACGATACTATTTGGGTGATCGTGGATCGACTCACAAAATCTGCACACTTCTTGGCTATCAAGGAAACGGATAAGTTCTCCACTCTTGCAGAAATATACATCAAGGAAATTGTTTCGAGGCACGGGGTGCCCACCTCTATCATCTCGGATCGAGATGCACGGTTTACTTCAGAGCTGTGGCAAGCAATGCACAAATCATTCGGCTCACGATTAGACATGAGCACAGCGTACCATCCTCAGACGGACGGGCAGTCCGAGCGCACTATTCAAACCTTAGAAGACATGCTTCGTGCATGTGTGATCGACTTTGGCAACCGCTGGGAAAAGCATCTGCCACTTGTGGAATTCTCGTACAATAACAGCTACCACACCAGCATTGGAGCTGCTCCGTTTGAGGCATTGTACGGACGTAAATGCCGGTCTCCTCTTTGCTGGGCAGAGGTGGGAGATAGTCAGATCACTGGTCCAGAATATGTGGTAGATACAACCGAACAGATCGCTCAGATACGAAAACGCATGACGGTCGCTCGCGAACGTCAGAAAGTTTACGCCGACATGGGCAGGAAACCACTTGAGCTCCAGGTTGGGGAGCGGGTACTACTCAAAGTTTCACCCTGGAAGGGTGTGGTTCGTTTTGGTAAACGCGGCAAACTAAACCCACGATACGTTGGACCTTTCGAGGTCATTGAGAAAATAGGCAGGGTGGCCTACAGACTAAACTTACCAGCGGAACTCGGTGCAGTTCACAACGTTTTTCATGTGTCGAATCTGAAGAAGTGTCCGTCAGATGAGACCCACGTAGTTCCTCTGAAGGAACTCACTATCGACGAACAGTTACGATTCGTCGAGGAACCAGTCGAGATCACGGACCGGGATGTTAAGGTCCTCAAGAGCACTAGAATACCTCTCGTTCGAGTTCGTTGGAACTCACGTCGCGGCCCATAGTTCACCTGGGAGCGCGAAGATCAGATGAAACAAAAGTATCCCCAACTGTTCGCAAACAGTACACCCACTACTGAGGCCGAAGCTACGGAATTTCGGGACGAAATTCCAGATCAACGGGGGGTGGATGTGACACCCCGGGAAAACCAGGAAAACCATACAACTTAACTAGCTTCCTCAGTGAGTGCTTACCAAATTTCGGGACGAAATTTCTTTCAACTTGGGGATGATGTGACAACTCGAAATTTAGAACCTTTCGTTGTATGCTTAAACGTGTGACTAGTTAAACTTATGTGATTTAATGAATGATAAGTGAACCTTTATATGATTTTGTGTTATGTTACATGTATGTTTGTGTGTATGTACCCGGGTATGTATATAAACCGAAAGCCATGAACCCGACTCGAGACCATGTGGTCTCGAGTGAACTAGTATAACCTATGGGCCGGTTGGGCCGCACCTCATGTAACCCACACGAAACCTACTAGGACTAGTATATATATCATACTCCTAGCAAACTAGTCCATTCTTTGGACAATCCACTCATACTCTCCAACACACACACTCTCCACTCTCTCACACTAAAACCCTAAACACTAAACATCACCTCTCCTCCTTCTTCTCGGATCAAATCGGTGACCACAAGGAGAACCGGCTAAGCTCCTCATCATCACTCGGACACTCACCTTCTTTACCAACTCGGCACCATCTCAAACCGGTTAGTGTTAATGATACGTGTTGGATAGTGATTCTTGTTATGTATTTCGGATGTTGATGATGATAATGTGTTTGCTTGCTAAAGATTCATGTATGATTAAGTGTTTGTTTGATTGATGAGCTCTTGTTTGAGTAAATGATACATGTTTAGTTACAACCCTTGTTATGAACATGACCTCTTTAATAAAGGTATAGATTTTTGTATGATAGAAGAATAATGATAATCATCCGATTTTTATGTATGAGACTATGGAACAAATGTTTTGTTACAAGATGAGCTTGTTGTCTAGTTTAGGATTGATGATGCTTGTCCGAAAATGCAAGAACTTATGAACAAATGTTGAATGAAGATATGAATATCCGAATATGGGTTGAATGTGTTTTGAATATTTGATGAACATGAAGAACTTGTTGAATACCATAAGAACATGGTTGAATATTTGAAATCTGATATGTTTGATCCAAATTAGTAAATTACTAGACAAACAAACATGTTTAAGTGGGTAGTACAAACCATTTTCTGAAATCAAATTCTCATTGGATAGTACACTGTTCCGAATCAGCTTATGTCCACTCGAAACCATCAGTTGCGACTCGAAACCATGCATGATGAGTCGAAACCTCCCAGTTGCGACATCGGTTGCGAGTCGCAAACACCCGGTTGCGACTCGAAACCACACATGATCAGCACACCAAACTTGGTGACTCGGAACCACGGTTGCGAGTCCAGTTGCGACTCGTAACCAAACCAGCACGGACCGAAACCACGATTGCGACTCAGGTTGCGAGTCGCAACGCCTAGTTGCGACTCGAGCCTATACACGGATACACACTGTTGGGCTCGTTTAATTATGGGCTCAGTGTTTGGGCCGGACCTTGGACTTTGTTTAATTCTGGGCATGTTACTGTTTGTTCGACTCGTATGCATTACTTGCTAACTGCCATGATTAACGTGTATGCCTTACGTGCACTACTTGAATACGAACCTGATTGTATGATACAACTATGATAGGACGTGAGTAGCCTCAACGTTGCTTGTTTGACTTTTCGGTGTTTTCTACCGAGCAAACCAAGGTGAGTTCACACCCTCTACAAAGCATGGGATTCCCTGGGTTGGGAATGGGGTTAAGGAACTGGGTTCCTCGTCCTCCTTGGGTAGGACAGCAAAGGTTCAGGAATGTAATTTCCTCGTCCTCACGGACAGATAACTCGTACTAGACCAAAACTCTATCACGAAGTCCCTCCTTTTTATATCGACTTAATCGCCGGGCCAATGGCGAGCGGGTCATTAGTTAGATAGCGCTATTTAGGTCTGACAAACCTCACACCGTGCCGCAGAGGACGGGCGTGAACTAATGGATCTGGGGCACGTCAATGATGATAGACATTGACAGTTTCAGGGCACTTAAACATGACTACAGTCAGCAGTCGATATGGTAACGAGTCTAGTGTATACATGGGGTAGCCCCCACGGCCGAAATGCCAGATAACTAACACGGGGTAGCCCCCACGGCAGGATTGCCAGAGTAACCGGGAATAAACAAGTCACGTTTTTAACTATGGGGTAACCCCCACGGCAGGATGCCAGTTAAAGGAAACTGTTTTCGAAACAACTTAAAACGAACACCCAACCGTGAACTCACTCAACTAGTTGTTGACTCGTTACTACATGCTTTGCAGGTCCTTAGGTTCTTAAGCTGGAGCTTGCATGGAGGAGGATCGTTGTGGGACATGGACGACTGTGTGCCATGTTAAACTTTGAAACAATGAAACTTATGTTTTGATTTAAGACTTATGCTTCCGCTTGCAACTTAACTATGTTTTGTTTGAACACCAATTGTATTGGTTGGATTTTTATAACTACTTATATGCTTGTTCAATATGATTGGTGGCTGGATCCTGGTCAGTCACGCCTCCAAGCGGTAGTACTCCGCAGGTGGATTTTGGGGGTGTGACAGAACAGAATAACGAGACTTATGGGCTTCATCCATAAGCAAGGTACGAAGGTTATCTTGGCTTGGGACCCACAAACGGTTCATGAAGTAATACGATCCATTGTCCTTCAGTTCCAGATCAGGTGTTATGTGATAGGGAAATTCCTTATCCATCAAACCTTGTGAAACACAAGATTGTTGAGCCTGAGAAATGCGTGCTTAGATATCGAATCGAGTTTGAATAACAGATTGAACACGAACACAATGAAGCTTAGTACGTTCCTTACGACTCAATGCATCGGCTACGACATTCGCCTTACCAGGATGGTAGCGAATTTCACAGTCATAGTCGTTTAAAAGCTCGACCCAACGTCGTTGCCTCATGTTGAGTTCTTTCTGATTGAAGATATGTTGAAGACTTTTGTGGTCCGTGAAAACCACACATTTTATTCCGTACAAATAGTGTCTCCAAATCTTAAGAGCGAAGACAACTGCACCCAACTCAAGATCATGAGTGGTGTAGTTTTTCTCATGTATCTTCAACTGCCTCGATGCATATGCTATGACTTTGTTTCTTTGCATCAGGACACAGCCAAGACCCAATTTAGATGCGTCGCAATAAACGACGAAATCATCATTGCCCTCAGGCAATGTCAGAACAGGCGCGTCGCAAAGTTTTTGTTTCAAATTCAGAAACACTTCCTCTTGATTGAATCCCCAATCAAAGGGCTTGTTCTTCTGAGTTAGAGCAGTTAGAGGAACTGCAATCTTGGAGAAATTTTCTATGAAGCGGCGATAATAACCCGCTAGACCAAGAAAAGAACGAACCTCAGTAGGAGTAGTAGGCGTATCCCAATCCTTAATCGCACTGATCTTGGAGGGATCTACATGAATACCTTGTTCGTTGATAATATGTCCTAAAAAGTGAACTTCTTTGAGCCAGAATTCACACTTGGAGAATTTAGCGAAAAGTTGCCCTTTCTTTAGGAGTTCCAAAGTAAGACGAAGATGTTGCTCGTGATCAGCTCGCGTCTTAGAATAAATCAAGATGTCGTCAATAAAAACAATGACGAAATGATCCAAATAAGGCCTGCAGACCCTATTCATCAAGTCCATGAAAACAGCAGGAGCATTAATCAAACCGAATGGTATGACTGTGAACTCATAGTGCCCATAACGAGTGCGGAAAGCTGTCTTGGGAATATCTTCTTCATGCACACGAAGTTGATGATACCCGAAACGCAGATCAATCTTCGAAAAATAAGAAGCGCCCTATAACTGATCAAAGAGATCGTCTATGCGCGGTAGGGGATATCGATTCTTGATGGTAAGCTTGTTAAGCTCACGATAATCGATACATATCCTAAAAGATCCATCCTTCTTCTTGACAAAAAGAACGGGAGCACCCCAAGGTGAAAAGCTAGGACGTATAAAACCTTTGTCAGAGAGCTCCTGAAGCTGCTTAGATAACTCTTGCATCTCAGACGGTGCAAGACGATATGGAGCTCTAGCAATGGGATTTGCACCAGGTACGAGATCAATACGGAACTCGACTTGGCGTGCTGGAGGTAGACCAGGTAAATCTTCAGGGAATACTTTAGAATAATCCCGAACAATGGGAATATCTTGGATAGACTTACCTTTGCCTTTATCTGCTGTGACATGTGCCAAGAAGGCCACATAATTCTTCCGCAGATACTTTCGAGCTTTAAAACAAGACATGAGTTTGAGACCACCGGCAGGTTTCTCACCATGCACCTGTAGGATCTCGCCTGTCGAAAGCGGCACACGAACAATCTTCTCAGAACAAACTATCTCTGCGCGATGCTTAGATAACCAATCCATACCCACTATAACGTCGAAGCTTCCAAGTTGCATTGGCGTGAGGTCAATAGGAAAAAGATGGTCGTTAAGGTTTAACTGGTAGTTGCGAAGAACAGAATCAAGAACAATGGGTTCATCACTAGCAACTTCTACTGTCAAAGGTTTACCTAGTTTCGTTCTAGACACGCGAAGCATTGGCTCAAAAGACAATGACACAAAACTCTTGTCGGCACCCGAATCAAAAAGAACAGATGCAGGCTGGTTATTAATAAAGAACGTACCGTTCATCACTTCATTGTCTGCTTGTGCCTCTTGACCACTCATGTTGAAGACTCGACCTCGAGCCGGAGCCTGATTCTGATTTTGATTCTGGTTCTGGTTAGCTAGCCTTGGGCACCGGTTCCTGTAGTGGGTCAGATCCCCACAATTGTAGCACGAACCAGGAGGAAAATGAGGTCGTGCAGCTTGACCTTGTTGCTGAGCAACTTGTTCGGCTTGGTTCTGAACTGCCTGGTTTTGGTTAACAGGAATGCGACAAGTAGCGGCAAGATGACCAGATCTTCCGCAGTTGGTGCACTGACGACACTGGAGGTGTGGTGGATGATGGCCGTTACACCTGTTGCACAAAGGTGCATTGCCAAAATAAGGCTTCTTGGCTAGTGGCTGCGCAGGCTGATTTGGTGCAGCTTGGGTCTGTGCAGTAACGGCATAGTTTTGGGAAGCCTTCCGCTTCCTAGACCCTCCAGAATTCTTTCCCTTCTTGTTTTGACCTTTCTTGCTATCTTCCTTATCAGACGCCTGCTTCTTACCCTTGTCACCCTTTTTGTGCAGCTTACCCTTTCGAACCTGCGACTCAGTCAATGTCGCTGCTAACTCGATCGCCTAACGGAGTGTGGCAGGGTTACTACCAGTAATGATGTCTTGCACTGAGTCAGGTAGGCCGTCGATGTACCTTTCGATAGCCTTGTCGAGTGGGGTAACCATTGTTGGGCAAAGCAGACTCAACTCCTCAAATCTATTAGTATATGCCCTGTGCTCGCCACTGTTTTGTTTCAAGTCATCAAAATCTTTCTCCAAAGCTCGCTGCTCATGACGAGGACAGAATTCCCTCAATATAAGGGCCCTGAGTTCAGCCCATGTCTGTGCTAGAGCAACTTCTGCACCTCGGTCTCTCATAACCCCATTCCACCATGTGAGAGCCCTCTTCTGAAACACACTCGAAGAAAACTCAACCTTGAGATTATCCGGACACTGAACGTGGCGGAAAGTATTCTCAATGCTCTCAAACCATTGAAGAAGCCCAGTTGCTCCTTCAGAACCACTAAACTTGAGTGGTTTAGCCGAGTTAAAATCCTTGTATTTGCATGGAGCATTGTTATTGTTGTTGGCTTGGTGCCATTGAGCAAAGAGATTTGGGAATTGAGCAGCCATCTGCTGCGCAATAATTTCTGCTAGTTCGGCAATCGCTATCTGGTTTTCGCGTCGAGGAGGCATTCTAAAAGAGGAAAACATGAAAGGAAACGAGTGAGATGATTGGATGAAGAGAATGAGATGAAACAAAATTAACAAAAGAAAAGATGGTGGTCATTTGTCCGCATTACCAAGCAAACAAACGACACACAGTGACTAATCAAGGTAAATGGATCAAAAATAATGTATCGCGAAGACATGCTCGCCTATAAGTGAACACTCATCCCAACAATTCCAAGGTAAGCACAACTGGTCTCGCGTCTGATGAGATATATACGAAGTGCTTGCCTAGACAGAAAACCCAGAATACATGCATTCACCCTTCCAGTTTACACGTGTTCGCATTATTTAAAACCCAAAACCTTGACGAGATTTTTGAAAATTCAACGGCATAAAGCCAAAAATTTAGTCAAACTGGAAGGGTTCAAAACCTTACAAAAGAGGGTTCAAAACCTTACAAAAGAGGGTAGGTGATGTGCATGTTTTAAGATCTAAACACACGATAACTTGTGTTAGGGTCCTAGAAAGGTTATAGTCTAGGTCAAAGAATTACTAATAACTTAATTCCCTATAACCATTGGCTCTGATACCAACTCTTCTGTCACACCCCGACCAAGTATAACATACAAGACGTGGCGGAAAACGTCGGGGAGTGTTGTAACAGAATTAATTGTTTCATAACCATGGCATACAAAGTTGTATTTTATTTATCAACATAAGAGTTACATTGTCTTAAACAGGAAATAAAGAGTTCAGAACATAATTAAACTAAGTCTATCTTCATTTTAAGTCTCTAAGGCACAGGTCCGCCCTAGTGTCACGATCATCGTCCTACGCAAAAGCTCCTGAAAACACATGTGAAAATAGGTACGTCAGCATAAAAATGCCTGTGAGATACATAGGTTTTGTGAAAATAGGATTCATGACTTAAGTTTAAGAAAAAGTTGTTTAGCAAAAGTCAGTCATGAACCTTGTAAATGGTTTTGTTTTGTAAATCATTTAAAAAGCGATAAGATCAAATGATATGTATAAATAAAAGTATAATGTATGGTTAAATGTATAACCAAGTTAAATGAGTTGTATAAAATAAGTTGTTTGTAAAGCAATGTCTTGTGAAAATTATGTTATTTGTATAAAATGTTATATGTCTCAAACTGAAATGATTCAAATAACGCTACGATATGTACTACCATACAAACACTTATATATAGGAAGTACCAGCGGCGTATCCACCATGCTTGTATCATATTACACACGCCTCGTTACTTAAATCACTTAAACAAACCACCAATGTATAAAGTCTATGTTTAAACCAATAGTCAAAAGTCCTTGTATAAGCCATGTCAAATGTTTATAAGTCCAAAAGTAGTCAAGTAATGTAAATCAAATGTTATGTATTGTAAGTAAAGTATTGTCACATAATCCAAATGTAGAAATGTACAAAACAAAGTATTTTGAATATATAAAAAAGTTATGTTGTGCAAAGTAATGCATGTTACATTGATACAAACATTTATGTGGTAAGTTAACGCATACATTCAAGCCTTGAGACAGTCGGATAACCCTTTCAGTCAAGGTTATCAAAAGAAATGTTTTCGGATTCAGTCATTCCTTACATCCAAACAAACCCGGGATGTCAGGAATGGGATTTGTCAAGTCCTATGGTACCAGTACTTACTACCGAGCGGCGTAGCTAATGTTAATGAACGTATAATAGTCTCATTTGTGCAAACCAAATGTCATAGCAAAAGTGAACATGTTATATGAAAACAATGTACTAAGTATGCTAAGTTAACATACAAAGCAGAAAGTCATGTAAATCAATGTGCTAGCATGCTATCAGTCAACATACATAGCAGAAATGTAAAGTAAAACAATGTACTAAGTATGCACACAATGGACATACATAGCATGAAATGTAATGTAAAACGATGTACTAAATACGCACACAATGGGCATATATATCATAAAATGTAATGAAATCATGTACTATAATGTACTAACAACCATAGCGGGTATATGATGTGAAAACAGGAAAGCACGAAAGTAACAAGTAGGCACATGTGTTCCACCCCAAAACAGTTTGAAAACAGTAAAAGAGGGGTTCTATGTACTCACTTGAGATTCCTCAGAAGTCCTAAGATAACCACCAAGCAATGCAAGAGATCACGGAATCAAACGACACCTAATATAGGTAACTATGTTAATAAACCGGACCTAAATCGGAAGATTTAGATAGAATGAGGGTTCGTAAACCAAACGAGTATGGAGACTCATGTCATATGGTTTAACAAAGCCTACATACTAAATGAAACCTAACCTAAGTGCTTACGACCCATTACGACCCGTTTAGGTAGCTTATGCTACTTTAACGCGTCGTTCGCTTGAAACGCGTTCGGACCGCTTAACTAGTCCTATGACAAGTAATATATGCCTTAACATGTCTAATATTGTTGTCAAATCAATTTAGATGTCAAAAGTTATGTTACATATGTTTAAAATGAATTTTGGCATCAAAGGGGTATTTTGGTAATTTACCTAAGGCATATAAACTACCTATCATACAACTACTTAAACGAAGCGACCATAAGGTATAACCTCGGAAGGTTATTCCCTATATACTATGGTCACCTAATGTGTTTGGTCAGATCCTAATGATCAACCAAATGGGTCGGGTTTGAAGGTATAAGCGATGTATTAGATCGCTTACCCTTACGACCCTAGACAACGTGGTAATCAGTAGGCATCGTCACAAGGGACTATAACCATCATGATTACAATCACGTTGCGAAGTTCAAACGAACTTCGCATTGACCATAAACTGGTCAATGCAGAAAGTCAATCGGACTCGAAAAGCAATAAAAGAACGAAGGAACACTTACAAAGGGTCCCCGAATGCTAATCTAGATCAAAATAGCTCAGGTATGAAACAAAGGTTTCAACTTAGAGCACATTAGATCAGATTCTTGTGAGGAAAAGTGAAGGGTGGAGGTGGGTAATTATAGTTTTCGGTTCACCGTTAGGATCGTTTCTTGGAGAAGAGGGAATGATCACATCCCTACACTTGTTGGAATGTTGTGGTAACTGATTTTGGCCACCATAAGAGATTAGCGTGTGGCACTTGACCTTTGGAGGGTGTTAGGGGCTGTTAACATGTGTTTAAAATGGCTTTTGCTGATCAGAAGAGGCCTAGCGTGACGCCAAGGGGGCTAGGTGTCACGCTAGGGTCCCCCTGATCAGCAAACACTTTCTAATGTTCACCTTTCAGTCCCAGTTGCGTATTAAGGCCATTTCCGACATGTTTAAGGCTCGTTAAATCATTTTCAAGGCTCCACAAGGATGCCTAAACATTGTGGGCATGAAACATGCTCAAAAATATGCCGGATGTCAGTTCGTTTGGTCGTACGATCGCGATGTTCGGTTTAATTATGACGGAATGCGCATAAGCACGAAAAGTGATCTAAATTGCGTGACGAATGGATTTTTCTTATGCCAAACACTAAAATAAGATATTTTAGTGCTTACATAAATTTTTGGATGTCCGGATGTATTCAGAACGTAAGTTATGCGCGATAATGCAAACTTGTGCACTTTTTGACGCTTTTAGTCCCTGAATGACCCAAAAGTTTATTTTAGCACACCGAACCCCTCAAAGCCTATTTCTAAGCTATATAAAGGATATTTAAGGTGTGTTTAACTTATGGTCATGTTCCGGAATGTTCGTTATAGTTAAATTGGCATACTTTCGCAGTTTGTCAAATTTAGTCCCTGTGAGCGAATTAACTTGTTTTTGCCATACCAAAGCCTTCAAAACTTATTTCTAAGTTATGTAAAGGTTATTTAAGGTATGTTAAGTATATGTTGATGTTCCAGAGTATTTGTCGCATTAAACTGGTTACGTTTACGCACCTGTTTGCGTATAACTCTCCAGAAAGCGATATAGAGTTTGAAATTGAATAAAAGTCAAAACATGAAAAATGTAAAACACAACCAAACAAACATTGTGATCAAATAACATTGTTTTATTGATAATTGAACTGTTCATAATGATTACAAGCACAGATGTTACAGATATAAGAACCAAGTTCTCGATATTGGTCTTTTAAATAAAGTTGTAAACCTTTCAAACAATATGCTGTCTTGTGGTGTAAACATTTAACTTATGTTATGTTAATGGCATTTGGAGTTATTTTACGAGCATGTAGTATGTTTACCTTTCGTATGCAATGAGAACCTTTCAAGATCACACCTCATGTTTCCGCCTTAGAAAGGGGTGTGACAAAAACAAAGTGTTTTGATACCCGAAAATAGCTTCGTCGCAAAATGCACATAATCGTGCATTTTGACCGAAACTTTGACTCGTGACTTCGATTAATCAACGTGGTTATCAGTAGGTATAGTCACAAGGGACTATAACCATCATGATTACGCTCACGTTGCAAAGTTCAAACAAACTTTGTCTTGACCAATTCATGGTCAAAGCAGAAAGTCAAACACTGTTTGACTTTCATGCTTGAAATGCATAACCATGAATGAAAGAAACTTAAAAAGGTCCAAGCTTGGAGATAGAACAAAGAAAACTCAGGTATGAAGCCTTCAACAAGAGTGAGAGCTTCAACTTAGAGGAGATTTTGAAATGAGCAAGGAACAAGATTGAAAAACCCAAGCTATTTATAGAAATTTTGAATCAATAGGATCATTCCATGTGTTTTGAGACATAATCTTGGCCTTACACTTGTTAAACAATGATTGGGCAACTTGGGGAACACATAAACCAGCTCATGGTATTCAAAAACTAGGTTTAAAAACTGATAGAGCAGGCTGATTTGCTGAAAACTAGTTTTCTGCACAAAGGTATCTCAGGTGACACGCGGAGCTGTCCACTGATTCTTCCGCGACACTCCTGGCTGAACCAGCTGAAACTTGTTTAATTTTTCGCAGATTTGGTCCCTACACTTGATTTAAGGCATTTTCGACGCGTTTAACCCCCGTAAACCCCATTTCAAGGCTCTACAATGATGTTAAAGAATAGGGAACATGAAATATGCTTGAAAACATCTCGGATGTTGGTTCATTTTGTCGTACGGTCATGTTATTCGGTTAATTACGACGAAACTCGAACGGACGCGAAAAACGATCCAAATTACGATTCGTCGCGCAAATTTTCATTCCCATCACTAAAATAAAATATTTTAATGATTACAAAAATTTTTGGATGTCTAGATATGTTCAGAACATATGATATGCGCGTAAATGCAAACTTATGCACTTTTTTACGCTTTTAGTTCCTATTGATCAAATAAGTTTATTTTTGCACACCGAACCCCTCAAAGCTTATTTCTAAGCTATGTAAAGAATATTTATGGTATGTTTAACTTATGATCATGTTCCGGAGTGTTCATTGCTATACGAATCGGCATACTTTCCCAGTTTGTCACAAATAGTCCCTGTGATCGAATAAACTTATTTTCGACACACCAAACCGTTCAAAACTTATTTCTAAGTTGGTTATTAAAGGTATGTTAAGCCTATGTCACTGTTCCAGAGTGTTTGTCGCTTTAAACTGATTATGTTTACGCATCAGTTTGCGTATAACTTTCCAGAAAGCGATTTAAAGCTTAAAATCGAACTAGAATCAAAACGTAAAATCATCAAACATAAATATACAAATATTGAGACCAAAAAACATTTTTCAGCGCTAATTGATACTGTTTTACATCGTTCATCGTTTACAGAGCACAAATATCACAACTTTCATCACTGAAATTCCCAGCAAACCATGCCGAACTGTTTGACCTTGATAAATTTACATTTGAAGATGTGTCTGTCAAGACTAACCCTGCACGTACCCCACAATCTTCATCACAAGACTTTGGATATGATATTGTGATTCAACAATACAAAATCACATCCACCATAAAGAGCAACAGATGTTCAAAACAGCTGTCAAAGCTCATTCACTGTTGCATCAACATTTGTTGACAAAAGCAGCACTCAAACCTCTACTACCACATCATCTCCAACCTTTGTTGATAAAAACCCATCAACATGGGATAAAAATCAACATTGTGCCACACCCATTCCTCCCATTCCTCCACCTCCATTTCAAACAGATGTTGGTTCCTCAAAGTCACCAACAGATGCTAGCTCAGATGATTCACATCTGCAGTCCTCACCTCTCAATGCCATTGTTCCATACAAGGGGGATATAATCTTCCTTAAATCCCATCCACCTGATCAAGTGATTGGCAACATCAATGAAGGGGTTCTTACAAGAAGTAAATCCCAAAACATTTGTATTTTTGCAGGCTTTCTAGCACTCCATCAACCAGTCAAGTTCCAAGAGGCACTAAAAGACAATAGTTGGGTTGAAGCCATACAAGAAGAGCTCCAACAGTTCAAAAGACAACAAGTATAGGAACTTGTACCACTACCAAAGGATGTGAGTCCAATTGGCACAAAGTGGGTCTTCAAGAACAAAACAGATGAAAGGGGCAGTGTTGTCAAGAACAAAGCCAGGCTTGTGGTTCAAGGTAATAGACAAGAAGAAGGCATAGATTATGATGAGACATTTTCTCCTGTAGCAAGACTTGAAGCCATCAGATTGTTCTTAGCCTTTGCTGTCAACCACAACATCAAGGTGTTTCAAATGGATATCAAGTGTGCATTCATTTATGGTAAAATTCAGGAAGAGGTATATGTTTGCCAACCACCTGGTTATGAAGATCCTTTATTTCCTGATCATGTCTACGAGCTCAATAAAGCTTTGTATGGCTTGAACAAGCACCAAGGGTTTGGTATGAAACTCTTTCCACTTTTCTAATCTCCACAGGGTTTACAAGAGGTAAAATTGACAAAGCACTGTTTTTAAAATGGAGAGGAAAAGATTTAATGATTGTCCAAATTTATTTTGATGACATCATTTTTGGAAGCACATGTAATGCCATGTGTGAAGAGTTTAGACAACTCATGACAGCAGAGTTTGAAATGAGTGCAATGGGTGAACTCCAATGCTTTCTTGGTCTCCAAGTTAAGCAATTGCAAAATGGTACTTTCATTCATCAAAGAAAATATGTAAAAGGTCTTTTAAACAAAATTGAGATGAATGATTGTAAACCATGTAGTACACCTATGGCAACCACAAAGCTTGTCATGTCTGATGAAAAAGATGACTTGGTTAATCAGACCTTATATAGAAGCATGATTGGGTCTTTATTATACCTAACTGCATCAAGGCCAGACATCATGTTTGCAACATGTGTTTGTGCCAGATCCCAGTCACCACCTAGGAAGTCTAATCTCATTACTGTAAAAAGAATATTCAGATACATAAAAGGTGCTCCAACACTTGGTACCTGGTATCCTGCTAATGGGAATGTCAAGCTTTCAGGTTTTTCAGACAGTGATTTTGCTGGATGCAAATCCACCAGAAGTGTACATCAGGAGGGTGTCAATTCCTAGGCAATTGCTTAGTGTCTTGGAAAAGCAAAAAACAAGCATCTGTTTCCACATCCACTGCTGAGGCAGAATACATTACTGTTGCAAGCTGTACAACCCAACTGTTGTGGCTTCAAAATCAGTTACTGGACTTTGGTATAACTGCTCTAAAGACTCCTCTTATGTTGGACAGTCAAGCAGCTGAAAATATCATCAAAAATCAAGTATCCCATTCAACCACCAAACACCTTGACATCAGACATCACTTTGTGAGGGATTGCTATGAAAAAGGTTTGATTTCTCTGCATCATGTTCCAACTAAAGATATGCTGGCACATGTGCTAACAAAAGAATTAGACACATCCACTTTTGAAAGCTTGATCTCTAGGATTGGCATACTTAACATGGACTAACAAGCAAAAATTGGCTTTCCATGAATAAAAAACATTAAAATGTTTTCAGAAAATCAAAAATCCATCCTTAAAAATAGTTAAAATGAAATTTTTCATAAATCCTTAAAATTCTGTTCATATCCACTGTTTGTTTCAAACCTCTGATAGTTGAAAATTCACCCACTGCTGAAAGACAACCTCTATTTCTCCGTTTCTTTGTTGAACACTGTTGACTAAACCTCAGTTGTTTCAACCACTGATGTCTATCCACTGATAGACAAAAATCAGCCACTGATATTCAATACGCTATTCCCAACCACTGTTGTTTCCCAACAGTGATATCCTAACAATTGTCATCCACCTTTTTCATCAGAGGTTGCCACATGGGCGGATGTTAACCATCAGATCTTTGAAAGTGCTGCCACGTCAGCATTCACTTTTTCCCTTTTATTAAACCCTGATAAACTCCCAAACAGAGCTTTCACTGCTGTATCAAATTCAAAAATTATACAAAGCGTTTACCATCTTCTTCTCCATTTCTCCTTCAACCATTCGTTAATTTCTACTTCCGATCATGGCTCTTATCATCAAACCACCCCATAACTACCTCTGTACGTGACGTGAGTGCGGCCACACATATATATTTACAAAATGCATTCGCGCTCGGCGTAACTTGTGTTTTATTATTTATAAAAATGGTTTATACCTTAACTTTAAATCACACACAAAAGGACAAGTGTATCTCATCATATATGTAGCAAAGTATTGGTAAGAGTCAGATATCGATCCATGGAACATAGGCGGAATTGAGTACTAAATCTTTGTCATTAATTTACCAGATAAGAAGATATGTAAATGGGTGTTTAACTAAAGTTATCTAAAACTATATTTAAAACATATTAGACTCCAAACATGAGAAATAAATATTATCTTGTTTCACAAACAGCCGAAACATGTCATCTACATCATATATGTCACAAAATCACTTAATCAATTTTCAAGTTGCATGATAGTTAGTCATCCGCTAGGAGTTTTCTAACATGATAATTCTTCAGAAAGTTAAAGCGATAAACACACGTTAATTACCTAAACTCATTCTTTAGCTAGCTATTGATATATTCATGTGAACCTTTAAAGATAGATTAGTCATCCGCTTGGAGTTTTCTAACCTCACTTATCAAACAAAGCAATATCGATGGTTACAATACAGCCACGCGGATAAGCGTTTAAGTAGATTACATAACAAAATATTTCATTTTACAAGTCTTG
Organism: Helianthus tuberosus; assembly: GCA_030545235.1. Lineage (NCBI taxonomy): Eukaryota > Viridiplantae > Streptophyta > Magnoliopsida > Asterales > Asteraceae > Helianthus > Helianthus tuberosus. The sequence goes on from CM060393.1 coordinate 146,736,489, forward strand.
ATCACAAATCTACCAAGATAGCAATTTCAGACTAAAACTACTAAACAAAGATCATAAACCACGTCAAGAACATGTAACAACACCATATAATTCGTTAGAACCCTTACGTGTAAGAAAGCATTCTCAATCAAAATCCAATATATCTTAGATAAAACCAATACCCCTCTCGAGTCTCATGGTGTAAACAAGTTTACAAACAAGTGATTAATCAAGAAATAGTTAACCATCTTAACTAACCACAGATTCATTATCCAAGACAATCAAACATAATCAAGAACTCAACATCAATGAAACACTCATCATATAATCATGAAGATTCAAACATGAAAAAGTACTACAGATTCATACAAACAAGATTACAACAAAAAGATTATTCAAGAAACAAGTTCATTACTACTATTACACAATACTACATTAAACATAAACTAATATCAGCTCAATACTTGAATCATGATTAGAATACATGTATAAGAACAAGGAATCGAACCATACACAAGCAAGGAATTGATGTGTTGGATCGGTTATACTTCCATTCGGTTTTGAGGCTTAAAATTAGTCTGATCAGGACTGCTTTGGAACCCAGAAAACGCCTAGAAACATGGACAAAAACCCAATATTGTAACCAGTAGCGAATGCTGGTATTTATAGGGAGAATTCTGATCCGCACGGCCGTGCAGTTGGCCGCACGGTCGTGCACTGGCACTTGTCGGGTGACGTCATTTATCTGTTTCGGCTTCAGATAAGTGGACTAGTGGACAAGTTATCTCGGTCACCATATCGGCAAAGTCATGCTTTAGGTCGCACGGTAGTGCGAGGTCATCAGAAATTGTGGTCCAGGTGGTGCACGGTCGTACACTGGGTCGCACGGTAGTGTGTTCTGAGTAAACAACGGCACTCCCTCTTGCACTGGCAGTGCTTCCAGGTTCAAAGGTCTTGCACGGTCGTGCATGTGATCCACACGGTCGTGCGTGATCTGGCAGTTTTCCAGATTTTTGCCAACTTCATCAGAATTGCATCAGAATTGCCCCGTTTTAATCAGATTTGTCTTTTGCACTTTGTTTAAGACCTGAAAATATAAAAGTACCTGATTTGGTACCTAAACATCGCAGATTCGGTCAAAAACGCTTAAAACGGATGCTAATTGTGGGATAAAAACATTTATAATTTAACGTATATCAAACATCCCCATACTTGAACTTTACTTGTCCTCAAGCAAACTTAAAACAAAAAAAAAAGAGAAACAAATCTAATTTTTACAAAGTTACTAATTTGTTTGCTGGTAAAATTGGTTTCCCAAAAAGTCATCATCAAAGATTTAAAATCGAACAAGCATATGTTAATACATGAAAGGATACACAAATAAGCAATGACTTAACATTCGATTAACTTTAGCATGCAAATCTTTACATTTCTCACAATGTTCACACACACTCGGTTATATTTTTGAATCATACATGTAATGTGTATGTAAAACACTTGATGCCAAGTCAATGAATCATGCAACATCATAAGTTTGTCAAAATATTTTATCTCTACCAATTAACATGTGAAAAACATAAATCAAGAGGTCTTTGATGGTTGTAATGATATGCTATGGTTAAGGGTATGGAATGGGTATTTGAAAGTGGCTAAAGAGGTTAAAACTCGGTGATTATTTTCAAGGTTTCTAAACATGTTGCTAAGCTACTTGTGTATGTGTTCAGAGTTTATTTATTTTACACTTCTACTCTCTGTTTTCTTCTTAATGATTTTCCATAATCCTCATAGAGAGTTTCAATAAACGGTTTTTTTATTATAAAACATTTACAAAGAAATAGTTAGATAACATCTTTGGCCGAGTTTTAACACAAAGGTTTAAAATAAAAAAAGGCTAAATTTGGTTAAGTAGGTTAAATATTTTGGGGAAAATTTGAAAAATACGGGAAATAGGCTCAACATGGTGGACTAATGGATAATGTTGGGTGCGGGATATAAAAAAAGAAAAAGTCTAACAAAAGGGCATCCTAAGTGCCTATATCATTTTTATGCAATTTCACATATTCATGATCTTGAAAAATATACAAATGACAAGTTCTAAATTACCTGAAACATCCGGCTCACACATTTTCCGTAAAAACAAAGAAGCATTGTCAAGAAAGCAGTAAAGGCTCAAAAATAAGCTCACATAAACGGAAGGAATGGGTGTGAATGTAAAGATAAATATGCAAGTCTTTTTTCTTGTTTTGTCACGCTTTTAGTTATCTTTTTCAAAATTAGTTTAACTTGTCAGTTTTTTTATCAAATCTGATGCTTTCTAAAGAACACAAGTGACCATTTTTGTTTTTTTAAATAAATATGTACAAAAATGAGGACAATCAAGAACAAACAAAGTTAACCCAGTAAACCCCTCCCCACACTTGAACTTCACATTGTCCTCAATGTGAAACATATATTAGTTAAGCAATTATGAAGAGCTAAACTAATAATGTGCAAAGGAAAAGAGGTACTCCCTCAGAGTTGAAGTTGACTCGTTTGAGTAGACTTTTAATTGAAGTCTTCTCAAATCTGCCAAGTATGACACTATCTCAAACAACAAACAATACTATTGATTAAACGTTAGATAACCAAATCCATTATTCAAACTTCTCAAATCTGCCAAGTATGACACTATCTCATTGTGAACAGTTCAGTTATCAATAAAACAATGTTATTTAATCCCAATGTTTGTTTGGTTATGTTTTACATTTTTCATGTTTTGACTTTTGCTCAATTTCAAACTCTATATCGCTTTCTGGAGAGTTATACGCAAACTGGTGCGTAAACGTAACCAGTTTAATGCGACAAATACTCCGGAACATCAAAATATACTTAACATACCTTAAATAACCTTTACATAACTTAGAAATAAGTTTTGAAGGCTTTGGTATGTCAAAAACAAGTTAATTCGCCTACAGGGACTAAATTTGACAAACTGCGAAAGTATGCCAATTTGAACTATAACGAACATTCCAGAACATGACCATAAGTTAAACACACCGTAAATACCCTTTATATAGCTTAGAAATAGGCTTTGAGGGGTTCGGTGTGCTAAAATAAACTTTTGGCTCATTCAGGGACTAAAAGCGTCAAAAAGTGCACAAGTTTGCACTTTCGCGCATAACTCACGTTCTGAATACCTCCGGACATCCAAAAATTTATGTAAGCATTATAATATTATGCTTTAGTGTTTGGTTTGTCAAAAATCCATTCGTCGCGTCATTTGGATCGTTTTTCGCGCTTATGCGCATTCCGTCGTAATTATCCGAACATCGCGATCGTACGGCCAAACGAACCGACATCCGAGATATTTTTGAGCACATTTTAAGTTCCCTATACTTTAACTTCATTTTAGAGCTTTGAAATGGGGTTAACGGGCCTTAAATGTGTCGGAAATAGAACAAAACACTAACAGGGACCAAATCTGCCATTCTGCCAAAGTTGGTCCTTGCGCACCTCAACAATGTGAGTGTTGCGGTGCGCAAGCAGTCCCCAGATCAGCAGAAACTTCAGAACATTACATCTGGTCCTATCCACTCTTGCACATGGTATTGGGCAATACTAGGGGCTCACATGGTATTGTAAAACCACTATCTTGAGGTGTATGGCCAAGATCAAAGCACGGTTTCCAAGAAACGATCTTAACGGCTCTCCGAAAACTATAAATACCCCCCCATGCCATTGCAAAACCCACAAGAATTTTGATTTGAGAAGCTCTAAGTTGGAACCATTGTTTCATACCTGAGCTACTTGGATCGAAATTAGCATTCGGGGACCCTTTGTAAGTGTTCCTTAGTTCTTTTGTTGCTTTTCGAGTCCGAAAGTCAAACTTTGTTTGACTTTCTGCATTGACCAGCTTATGGTCAATGCAAAGTTCATTTGAACTTCGCAACGTGATTGTAATCACGATGGTTATAGTCCCTTGGGACTATGCCTACTGATTACCACGTTGTCTAGGGTCGTAAGGGTAAGCGATCTAATAAATCGCTTATACCTTCGAACCCGACCCATTTGGTCGATCATTAGGATCCGACCAAATACTTTAGGTGACCATAGTATATAGGGAATAACCTTCCGAGGTTATACCTTATGGTCGCTTCGTTAAGTAGTTGTATGATAGGTAGTTTATATGCCTTATGTAAATTACCAAAATACCCTTTTCATGTGTAATTGGTAATTAAGCATATGTAACCTAAACTTTCGTCACTTAACTGATTATGTTACATAATTAAACATTTTAGGCATATAATACTTGTCATAGGACTAGTTAGGCGAACGCGTTTCACGCGAACGACGCGTTAAAGTAGCATAAGCTACCTAAACGGGTCGTATTGGGTCGAAAGAACTTATGTTAGGTTTCAATTAGTATGTAGGCTTTGTTAAATCATATTACACGAGTTTCCATACTCGTTTGGTTTACGAACCCTCATTCTATCTAAATCCTCCGATTTAGGTCTGGTTTATTAACATAGTTACCTATATTAGGTGCCGTTTGATTCCGTGATCTCTAGCCTTGCTTGGTGGTTATCTTAGGACTTCTGAGCAATCTCAAGTGAGTACATAGACCCCTCTTTTACTGTTTTCCAAACTGTTTTGGGGTGAAACACATGTGCCTACTTGTTACTTTCTTGCTTTCCTGCTTTCACATCATATACTTGCTATGTTCATTAGTACAATTATTGTAGATGATTTCATTGTGTTCATGCTATGTATGTCCATTGTTTACATACTTAGTACATTGTTTTACATTACATTTCATGCTATGTATGTCCATTGTGTGCATACTTAGTACATTGTTTTACATTACATTTCATGCTATGTATGTCCATTGTGTGCATACTTAGTACAGTTGTTTTCATCACATGCTTACATTTTGTTATGACATTTGGGTTGTTTACAATGGAACAATACATTCATTAACATTAGCTACGCCGTTCGTTAGTAGGTAGTGGTACCATAGTAATTGACAACTCCCGTTCCTGAAATCCTGGGTTTGTTTGGGTTGGAAGGAATGACCGAATTTGATACACATAACTTAGATAAACCTTTAATTTGTTTAAGGGTTTATCGCCACAGTCTCAAGGCTTAGATGTATGCATTTTCACAATACCGCATAAATGTTTGTATCAGTATAGCATGCATCTGTTCCACAAAGCATAACTTTGATTTAAACCATGTTTTACTTCAATACCTTGTTTTTGTGCATTTCACATATGGTTTAGTTGATATATTTCACTTACCATACATGATATTTTTGGGTATACATTACATGATCTACATTAAACATAAACATTTTGACATTTATATACACAATTAGTGGTTTACATTGGACATAGACATTTCGATTTGGTTTACACATTAACACATTACAATTCATTTATATATAAACAATTTACATTGGTGGTGGTTTGAGTAAGTGATTTGAGTAACGAGGCGTGTGTAATATGATATAAGCATGGTGGATACGCCGCTGGTACTTCCTATAAACAAGTGTTTGTATGATATTACATGTCGTAGCGTTACTTAAATCATTTCAATATTTGACATATTACGTTTTACATAAACAACTTATTTTCACAAGACATTGATTTACAAAACAACTTATCTTATACAAACTCATTTTTCTTGGTTATTCATTTAACCTTACATTATTCTCTTATTTATATATATCATTGCTTTTTGAATGATTTACAAAACAAAACAACTTACAAGGTTCATGACTGACTTTTGTTAAACAACTTTTCCTAAACTTATAAGTCATGAATCCTATTTTCACAAATCCTATGTATCTCACAGGCATTTTTATGCTGACGTACCTATTTTCACATGTGTTTTCAGGAGCTATTGCGTAGGATGATGATCGTGACACTAGGGCGGACCTGTGCCTTAGAGAATAAAACTGAAGATAGACTAGTTTAATTATGTCATGAACTCTTTGTTTCCTGTTTAAGACAATGTAACACTCTTGTTTAATAAATAAAATATAACTTTTTATGCCATGGTTGTGAAACAATAATTCTGTTACAACACTCCCCGACGTTTTCTGCCACGTTTTGTATGTTATACGTGGTCGAGGTGTGACAGAAGAGTTGGTATCAGAGCCAATGGTTATAGGGAATTAGGTTATTAGTAATTCTTTGACCTAGACTATAACTTTTCTAGTACCCTAACACAAGTTATCTTGTGTTTAGATCTTAAAACATGTACATCACCTATCCTTAGGTGATTATCAAAACAAAAACCAAATTTTTCCGAAACGATTTTTGAAAAACAATCATCTGTTTTTGGATGATTGATTACAAGGTTTTGAACCCTCTATTGTAAGGTTTTGAACCCTCTGTTATAAGGTTTTGAACCCCTTTGAGTTTTCAAAATCTCGTCAAGGTTTTGTGTTTTAAATAATGTGAACACGTGCAAACTGGAAGGGTGAATGCCTGTACCCTGGGGTTTTTGTCTAAGGCTAGAGTGTTCGTATAAATCCACATAATCGGACCAGTCACTCTTACATGGGAACTCTTGGGGTGAGTGTTCACTTATAGGCGAGCATGTCTTCGCGATACATTATTTTTGACCCATTTACCTTGATTAGTCACTGTGTGTTGTTTGTTTGCCTTATGGTAACAAACAAATGATCACCATCTTTGCTGTTGTCAATTTTTGTTTCATCTCGTTCTTTTCACCCAATCATCTCACTCGTTTCCTTTCATGTTTTCCTCTTTTAGAATGCCTCCTCGACGCGAAAACCAGATAGCGACTGCCGAACTGGCAGAAATCATTGCGCAGCAGATGGCTGCTCAATTCCCAAACCTCTTTGCTCAATGGAACCAAGCCAACAACAACAACAATGCTCCATGCAAATACAAGGATTTTAACTCAGCTAAACCACTCAAGTTCAGTGGTACTGAAGGAGCAACTGGGCTTCTTCAATGGTTCGAGAGCATTGAGAATACTTTCCGCCACGTGCAGTGTCCTGACAATCGCAAGGTCGAGTTTTCTTAGAGTGTGTTTCAGAAGAGGGCTCTCACATGGTGGAACGGGGTTATGAGAGACCGTGGTGCAGAAGTTGCTCTAGCACAGACATGGGCTGAACTTTGGGCTCTTATGATGAGGGAGTTCTACCCTCGTCATGAACAGCGAGCTTTGGAAAAGGAGTTTGATGACTTGAAACAAGATAGTGGCGAGCACAGGGCATATACTGATAGGTTTGAGGAGCTGAGTTTGCTATGCCCAACGATGGTTACCCCACTCGACAAGGCTATCGAAAGGTACATCGACGGCCTACCTGACTCTGTGCAAGACATCATTACTGGTAGTAACCCTGCCACACTCCGTCAGGCTATCGAGTTAGCAGCGACATTGACTGAGTCACAGATTCGGAAGAATAAGTTACACAGGAAGGGTGACAAGGGTAAGAAGCAGGCGTCTGACAAGGGGGATAGCAAGAAAGGTCAAAACAAGAATGGAAAGAATTCTGGTTCCTCAAAGAGTTCTAGGAAGCGAAAGGCTTCCCAAAACTATGCTGTCACTGCCCAAGCTAACCAGGCAGCTCCCAACCAACCCGCACAGCCTCCAGCGAAGAAGCCCTATTCAGGGAATGCACCTTTGTGCAATAGATGCAACAGTCACCATCAGCCGCAACATCCGTGCTGTTTCTGTAATAATTGTGGGAAGTCGGGTCATCTTGCCAATGTTTGTCGATTTGCTCAGAATCAGGCAGTTCAGAACCCGGCTCAACAAGTTGCTCAGCCTCTTGCTCAGCAACAGGGACAAGCTGCACGACCACACAACCCACCAGGTGATTGTTATAACTGTGGGGATCTGACCCATTACAGAAACCGGTGCCCAAGGCTGGCTAACCAGAATCAGAATCCAAACCAGAATCAGGCTCAGGCTCGAGGGCGAGTCTTCAACATGAATGCCCAAGAGGCGCAGGCGGACGATAATGTGGTGAACGGTACGTTCTTTATTAATAATCAACCTGCATCTGTTCTCTTTGATTCGGGTGCCGACAAGAGTTTTGTGTCATTGTCTTTTGAGCCAATGCTTCGCGTGTCTAGAACGAAACTAGGAAAACCCTTGACAGTAGAAGTTGCTAGTGGTGAACCCATTGTTCTTGATTCTGTTCTACGCAACTGCCAGTTGAACCTTAACGACCATCTTTTTCCTATCAACCTCACGCCAATGCAACTTGGAAGCTTCGACGTTATAGTGGGTATGTATTGGTTATCCAAGCATCACGCAGAGGTAGTTTGTTTCGAGAAGATCGTTCGTGTGCCGCTTCCGACAGGTGAGATCCTACAGGTTCATGGTGAGAAACCTTCTGGTGGTCTCAAACTCATGTCCTGTTTTAAAGCTCGGAAATATCTGCGGAAGAATTATGTGGCCTTCTTGGCACATGTCACAGCAGATAAAGGCAAGGGTAAGTCTATCCAAGATATTCCCGTTGTTCGGGATTATTCTGAAGTATTCCCTGAAGATTTACCTGGTCTACCCCCAGCACGCCAAGTCGAGTTCCGTATTGATCTCGTGCCTGGTGCAAATCCCATTGCCAGATCTCCATATCGTCTTGCACCGTCTGAGATTCAAGAGTTTTCTAAGCAGCTTCAGGAGCTCTCTGACAAAGGTTTTATACGTCCTAGCTTTTCACCTTGGGGTGCTCCCGTTCTTTTTGTCAAGAAGAAGGATGGATCTTTTAGGATGTGTATCGATTATCGTGAGCTTAACAAGCTTACCATCAAGAATCGATATCCCCTACCGCGCATCGATGATCTCTTTGATCAGTTACAGGGCGCTTCTTATTTTTCGAAGATTGATCTGCGTTCCGGGTATCATCAACTTCGTGTGCATGAAGAAGATATTCCCAAGACTGCTTTCCGCACTCGTTATGGGCAGTATGAATTCACAGTCATGCCATTTGGTTTGACTAATGCTCCTGCTGTTTTCATGGACTTAATGAATAGGGTCTGCAAGCCTTATTTGGATCAGTTCGTCATTGTTTTTATTGACGACATCTTGATATACTCTAAGACGCGAGCTTATCACGAGCAACATCTTCGTCTTACTTTGGAACTCCTAAAGAAAGAACAACTTTTTGCCAAATTCTCCAAGTGTGAATTTTGGCTTAAAGAAGTTCAATTTTTAGGACATATTATCAACGAACAAGGTATTCATGTAGATCCCTCCAAGATCAGTGCGATTAAGGATTGGGATACGCCTACTACTCTTACTGAGGTTCGTTCTTTTCTTGGTCTAGCGGGTTATTATCGCCGCTTCATAGAAAACTACTCGAAGATTGCAGTTCCTCTAACTGCTCTAACTCAGAAGAACAAACCCTTTGATTGGGGATTCAAACAAGAGGAAGCTTTTCAAAACTTGAAGCAGAAGCTTTGCGACGCGCATGTTCTGACTTTGCCTGAGGGCAATGATGATTTCTTCGTTTATTGTGATGCATCTAAATTGGGTCTTGGCTGCGTCCTGATGCAAAGGAACAAAGTCATAGCATATGCATCAAGGCAGTTGAAGATACATGAGAAGAACTACACCACTCATGATCTTGAGTTGGGTGTAGTTGTTTTCGCTCTAAAGATCTGGAGACACTATTTGTACGGTACAAAATGTGTGGTTTTCACGGACCACAAAAGTCTTCAGTATATCTTCAACAAGAGAGAACTCAACATGAGGCAACGACGTTGGGTTGAGCTACTAAACGACTATGACTGCGAAATTCGCTACCATCCTGGTAAGGCGAATGTCGTAGCCGATGCATTGAGTCGTAAGGAACGTACTAAGCTTCATTGTGTACGTGTTCAATTTGTTATTCAAGCTCGATCCTATATACAAGCACGCATTTCTCAGGCTCAACAATCTTGTGTTTCACAAGGTTTGATGGATAAGGAATTTCCCTATCACATAACACCTGATCTAGAACTGAAGGACAATGGATCATATTACTTCATGGACTGTTTGTGGGTCCCAAGCCTAGATAACCTTCGCACCTTGCTTATGGATGAAGCCCATAAGTCTCGCTATTCTGTTCATCCTGGCTCAGATAAGATATATAAGGATCTTCGTATTCAGTATTGGTGGCCTGGTATGAAGAAAGACATTGCCTTATATGTATCAAAATGCCTTACATGTCTTAAGGTTAAGGCTGAACATCAGCGTCCTTCTGGTTTATTGGTGCAACCAGAGATCCCAGTTTGGAAATGGGAAAACATTACTATGGATCTTATTACCAAACTTCCACGCACAAAGAAAGGTCATGATGCCATCTGGGTAGTCGTTGATCGTCTTACTAAGTCAGCACATTTCTTGCCAATCCGTGAGGACTTTCCTGCTGACAGACTTGCAAAAATCTATGTGGATGAAATTGTAGCTCGACATGGTGTTCCTTTGAACATCATTTCTGAGAGAGATGCTCGTTTCACTTCTCATTTTTGGAGAACCATGCAATCTGCTATGGGGACCCAACTTAATCTGAGCACGGCTTATCATCTGCAAACGGATGGTCAATCTGAAAGAACAATCCAGACTCTGGAGAATATGCGTAGAGCTTGTGTGATCGATTTTGGTGGTAGTTGGGATTCACATCTTCCGTTAATTGAATTCTCCTACAACAACAGTTATCACACCAGCATCAAAATGGCTCCTTTCGAAGTCGAAAATGTCGGTCACCAGTCTTCTGGAATGAGATTGGCGAGGCTCAGCTTACTGGACCTGCCCTCATTTTAGAGACAACTGATAAGGTCAAGAAAGTTCGTGATAACCTTCAGACAGCTAGAAGCCGTCAAAAGAGTTACGCGGACCCAAAACGCAAACCCTTGGAATTTCAAGTCGGTGATCGAGTATTACTTAAGGTCTCACCTTGGAAAGGTGTGATCAGATTTGGAAAGAAAGGAAAACTTGCACCTAGATACGTTGGACCATTCAAGATCGTCGAAAGAATCGGAAAGGTAGCATGCAGACTTGAGTTACCTCCTGAACTTGGAAATGTTCATCCAACTTTTCACGTGTCCAATCTCAAAAGGTGTTTAGCTGATGAAAACCTCCACATACCGCTTGACGAAATTCGTGTTGATAAAACACTGAAATTTGTTGAGAAGCCAGTGGAAATCATGGAACGTGAAGTCAAGTGGCTTAAACGCAAGCGCATTCCTTTGGTCAAAGTTCGCTGGGAAGCTAAACGTGGACCCGAGTTTACTTGGGAACGCGAAGATCAAATGAAGGCGAAACATCCGCATCTTTTCCCACGAGTTTCCTCTAAATAAATTTCGGGATGAAATTTCCACAAGTAGGGGAGACTGTAACATCTGTGCTTGTAATCATTTTGAACAATTCAGTTATCAATAAAACAATGTTATTTGATCCCAATGTTTGTTTGGTTGTGTTTTACATTTTTCATGTTTTGACTTTTGCTCAATTTCAAACTCTATATCGCTTTCTGGAGAGTTATACGCAAACTGGTGCGTAAACGTAACCAGTTTAATGCGAAAAATACTCTGGAACATCAACATATACTTAACATACCTTAAATAACCTTTACATAACTTAGAAATAAGTTTTGAAGACTTTGGTATGTCAAAAACAAGTTAATTCGCCTACAGGGACTAAATTTGACAAACTGCGAAAGTATGCCAATTTGAACTGTAACGAACATTCCAGAACATGACCATAAGTTAAACACACCTTAAATATCCTTTATATAGCTTAGAAATAGGCTTTGAGGGGTTCGGTGTGCTAAAATAAACTTTTGGCTCATTCAGGGACTAAAAGCGTCAAAAAGTGCACAAGTTTGCACTTTCGCGAATAACTCACGTTCTGAATACCTCCGGACATCCAAAATTTATGTAAGCATTATAATATTATGCTTTAGTGTTTGGTTTGTCAAAAATCCATTCGTCGCGTCATTTGGATCGTTTTTCGCGCTTATGCGCATTCCGTCGTAATTAACCGAACATCGCGATCGTACGGCCAAACGAACCGACATCCGAGATATTTTTGAGCACATTTTAAGTTCCCTATACTTTAACTTCATTTTAGAGCTTTGAAATGGGGTTAACGGGCCTTAAACGTGTCGGAAATAGCTCAAAACACTAACAGGGACCAAATCTGCCATTCTGCCAAAGTTGGTCCTTGCGCACCTCAACAATGTGAGTGTTGCGGTGCGCAAGCAGTCCCCAGATCAGCAGAAACTTCAGAAACATTACATCTGGTCCTATCCACTCTTGCACATGGTATTGGGCAATACTAGGGGCTCACATGGTATTGTAAAACCACTATCTTGAGGTGTATGGCCAAGATCAAAGCACGGTTTCCAAGAAACGATCTTAACGGCTCTCCGAAAACTATAAATACCCCCCATGACATTGCAAAACCCACAAGAATTTTGATTTGAGAAGCTCTAAGTTGGAACCATTGTTTCATACATGAGCTACTTGGATCGAAATTAGCATTCGGGGACCCTTTGTAAGTGTTCCTTCGTTCTTTTATTGCTTTTCGAGTCCGAAAGTCAAACTTTGTTTGACTTTCTGCATTGACCAGCTTATGGTCAATGCGAAGTTCGTTTGAACTTCGCAACGTGATTGTAATCACGATGGTTATAGTCCCTTGGGACTATGCCTACTGATTACCACGTTGTCTAGGGTCGTAAGGGTAAGCGATCTAATAAATCGCTTATACCTTCGAACCCGACCCATTTGGTCGATCATTAGGATCCGACCAAATACTTTAGGTGACCATAGTATATAGGGAATAACCTTCCGAGGTTATACCTTATGGTCGCTTCGTTAAGTAGTTGTATGATAGGTAGTTTATATGCCTTAGGTAAATTACCAAAATACCCTTTTCATGTGTAATTGGTAATTAAGCATATGTAACCTAAACTTTCGTCACTTAACTGATTATGTTACATAATTAAACATTTTAGGCATATAATACTTGTCATAGGACTAGTTATGCGAACGCGTTTCACACGAACGACGCGTTAAAGTAGCATAGGCTACCTAAACGGGTCGTATTGGGTCGTAAGCACTTATGTTAGGTTTCAATTAGAATGTAGGCTTTGTTAAACCATATTACACGAGTTTCCATACTCGTTTGGTTTACAAACCCTCATTCTATCTAAATCCTCCGATTTAGGTCCGGTTTATTAACATAGTTACCTATATTAGGTGCCGTTTGATTCCGTGATCTCTAGCATTGCTTGGTGGTTATCTTAGGACTTCTGAGCAATCTCAAGTGAGTACATAGACCCCTCTTTTACTGTTTTCCAAACTGTTTTGGGGAGAAACACATGTGCCTACTTGTTACTTTCTTGCTCTCCTGCTTTCACATCATATACTTGCTATGTTCATTAGTACAATTATAATAGATGATATCATTGTGTTCATGCTATGTATGTCCATTGTGTGCATACTTAGTACATTGTTTTACATTACATTTCATGTTATGTATGTCCATTGTGTGCATACTTAGTACATTGTTTTACATTACATTTCATGCTATGTATGTCCATTGTGTGCATACTTAGTACATTGTTTTACATTACATTTCATGCTATGTATGTCCATTGTGTACATACTTAGTACAGTTGTTTTCATCACATGCTTACATTTTGTTATGACATTTGGGTTGTTTACAATGGAACAATACATTCATTAACATTAGCTACGCCGTTCGTTAGTAGGTAGTGGTACCATAGGAATTGACAACTCCCGTTCCTGAAATCCTGGGTTTGTTTGGATTGGAAGGAATGACCGAATTCGATACACATAACTTAGATAAACCTTTAATTTGTTTAAGGGTTTATCGCCACAGTCTCAAGGCTTGGATGTATGCATTTTCACAATACCGCATAAATGTTTGTATCAGTATAGCATGCATCTGTTCCACAAAACATAACTTTGATTTAAACCATGTTTTACTTCAATACCTTGTTTTTGTGCATTTCACATATGGTTTAGTTGATATATTTCACTTACCATACATGATATACACAATTAGTGGTTTACATTGGACATAGACATTTCGATTTGGTTTACACATTAACACATTACTATTCATTTATACATAAACAATTTACATTGGTGGTTGGTTTGAGTAAGTAATTTGAGTAACGAGGCGTGTGTAATATGATACAAGCATGGTGGATACGCCGCTGGTACTTCCTATAAACAAGTGTTTGTATGATATTACATGTCGTAGCGTTACTTAAATCATTTCAATATTTGACATATTACGTTTTACATAAACAACTTATTTTCACAAGACATTGATTTACAAAACAACTTATCTTATACAAACTCATTTTTCTTGGTTATTCATTTAACCTTACATTATTCTCTTATTTATATATATCATTGCTTTTTGAATGATTTACAAAACAAAACAACTTACAAGGTTCATGACTGACTTTTGTTAAACAACTTTTCCTAAACTTATAAGTCATGAATCCTATTTTCACAAATCCTATGTATCTCACAGGCATTTTTATGCTGACGTACCTATTTTCACATGTGTTTTCAGGAGCTATTGCGTAGGATGATGATCGTGACACTAGGGCGGACCTGTGCCTTAGAGAATAAAACTGAAGATAGACTAGTTTAATTATGTCATGAACTCTTTGTTTTCTGTTTAAGACAATGTAACACTCTTGTTTAATAAATAAAATATAACTTTGTATGCCGTGGTTGTGAAACAATAATTCTGTTACAACACTCCCCGACGTTTTCCGCCATGTTTTGTATGTTATACGTGGTCGGGGTGTGAGACAACCAAAAACAAACATACTAAATTGTTTTAAAAACAGACAAAAGTTTTAAACACCCAAAATAAAATAAAGTACTAAAAAAACCTAAGATAAAACACCAGTATCTCTGAATGGTGCGCTCCACCTCCTCCGAATCCTCGTCGTCATCACCGTCGTGGCGGCATGCTCCAGATGAACCCGCCCCGTGGTTGCCTGGGTTTCCAAATGGAAACTATGGAGGTTCTCCGAAGTAGTTTGGGTAGGCGTTTCGTAGCCCTCCGAAGATATAAGAAAAGCCTGTGTACATCTCCTCCCTCATAGTGTCCTGGGTCACTCTCATCGTGTCCTGAGTGACTCTCATAGTGTCCTGAGTCACCTGCATCTGTTGGAACTGCTGGTATAACTCTAGATATGAAGGGATACCTGGAGGCCAGTTCTACTGTGGCGGATATTCGTACTGGTTTTGGGGTTGGTACTGTGGCTGCTCGTGCTACGGTGGTGGTTGTAGTACATGATGTGCTGCATGAACATCTCCCTCTTCTTGCATCTCGATGTCTTCGTCATGTGCTGGTAGTGTATCCCATATCTCTCCATTAAGGCCTCTCAGTCTTGGGCCATTGTCCGTATCCACACTAAACCCATTGCTTTGAAAGACCTAATGTCTACATCCATTCCTGCATGAGCTAATGTAAGACCATTGACTACCTCATCTGTTAAGATCCCCAAGGCATAGGCTAGCTGAGTCACGTACTCTCCTCCGTGGATCTCGCTACTAGTGGTCCTTCCCGCGCTGTTCAAGAAAAACTCAACCATTCTGGCGGCAAGGTTCACATGCACTCCATTAACTATCGAATACAAGAAAAGTACATCTGGAGTGGGACAGTTTCCTGAACTGTCCATGCGTCCACAGATGGTGTGACTCATGACCTGATGAATGACCCTTAGTAGCGGGTCTCGTAGCCTTGATGCTTTTGCTTTTAGCATCATATGGTGGCCCATCTGCCACTTGTGCCAAAAAATCAGCTCTCTGTTGGTCACTGCTAAACTTGTATATGTTCATAAAGACTTCGGAATTGATTTCTTCATCCGTGTAGATTCCTAACCTTCTTCCAAGTTTAGCAACAGACCACTTGTGCCATTTCCTACCCAACCTGAATTGTATCATATTTGTATGTTTGAAATCTGGGTTGTCGCTTCTTGGCTTGTCATAAGTATATGAAGCGAAAAACTCAAGTGTGAGCTCACGGTACACAGGTCGCCGTATGTTCAACAACCTAGACATTGGGTAAGATATCATGTCGGATAGTCTCTCTTCTTGGTTTAGGGCTGTCATGACATCCCAATTTAGTACTTCTTGGTTCCCCGATTTGCCCCCTTCGATTCCATAAGGCCTCCATCTTGCCAACAGATGGACGGTCCTTCGTTTTGTTTTGGTCGAATTCGAGAAATCGGTGGTTCATCTGCATACAGGAGTACATCAAAATAAGAGCAGAATCGAAGATTTGAAGTGCTGCCACCGGAACAGTCTTTCTATGACATTCTGTTGTCGTTTCAGCAAACGCACGGTCGTGCGTCTCATCCGCACTGCCGTGCGGATCCGAGATCAGAGACTGGTAGGTGCCGGAAATTAGTGTTGCACTACCGTGCAGATTTTGGCACCACCGTGCATCTCGGTATTGCGGCTCTGGATCACTGATTTAGTTCTCTTTTCGGATCGGCACTGCTATGCCAGTCAGATGTATGACCGTGCATGTCGAAAATTTTTGAAAAATCAGTTTCATTCACTGGTTTCAACCTTTATAACTCAAATATCAACTTTTAAAAAGTGAATGGACATCAACTCAGTGTCTAGAACTTAATGATTAGCACCAGACGTTCAAGAACATGGGTTTATTTGAGTTTATGAAGAAAACCCCCAATTGTTCTTGAATCAAAACTCTAAATCTACAGTAGAAACTAGATTAAAATAGAAAAACAAGTAGGAAACATACCTTGAATCAAGATTGGAGTTAAAACTAAGCAAAAATTGGTTGGTTTTATGGTGTGGGCGACCAGGAACTGCCGTGGGGCTGCTAGGGTTTCGAAAATATGAGAAATTTTTACTAGGAAATCGCTTAAATACCCTAAATTTACTGTTGCTAAATTTACTCGCACGATCGTGCGGATCAAAGTTGCACTCTGGTTTGCAAGGTTGTGATGCTGTGCACGGTAGTGTAGTCGGCTCGCACGGTAGTACGTGACCGACGACTATCAGGGGCACGAGGGTTCTTGTCTGGTGCGACTACGGAGTGCACTGCCGTGCGGTTGGCTGCACGGTCGTGCGTTACCTGTGTACTTTGTGGACAGAAGTTACAGTAAGCCTATATCTCCGTATTTTCAACCAATTTTTCCATTTTTGCAAGGTTTTGTATGTTTTAACTGTAAATCAACTTCAAAACTTCAAAAGTTATGGATCAAACTTGTACGTACCTACGTTTAAACATAAAAACTTCCGAACTAGTAAATAAATATGATAAACTAATATGTACAAAATTACCCCTAGCGTGTGAAAACACGCTTGCTAAATTTGTCAGCGAGTTGGTAGCTGGACTCATTCTCCCCACACTTGTTTTAAGCACGCAGGATGTGGAGTTCGAGAATTTCCTCCACCGAGTCAACCGGTCCGTTGATATAAATTTTGAGTCTATGACCGTTGACCTTGAAAGACTCCCCGTTCAAGTTTTCGATGACCACGGCTACATATGGAAATACTTCTTTGATCGTGTATGAACCCGTCCTTCGGAATCTTAACTTCTCGGGGAATAAACGTAGCCGTGAGGAGTTTAACAAGACAAGATCTCCAACACGGAAATCTTTATATTCTCTCAATCTCTTGTCATGAAACCTCTTGACTCGTTCTTTGTACCTGCTAGAACTCTCGTAGGCATGGTTTCTTAGCTCCTCAAGCTCGTGGATCTGCAGAAAACGGGCTTCACCTCCGCTTTTCAAATCCAGGTTCGCCGTTTTCAAGGCCCAGAATGCCTTGTGTTCTAGCTCACCTGGTAGATGACAGGCTTTTCCGTAAACCATCCTAAAGGGAGTTGTCAATATACGTGTCTTGAATTCAATTCGAAAAGCCCATAGAGCGTCATCTAACTTATCCTAACCAATCCTTGCGGTTCCGACTAACGGACCGTTCAAGGATTCTTTTTAAACCCCGATTCGTGACCTTCACTTGCCCGTTCGTTTGAGGATGGTATGGCGTAGCCAACCTATGATGAAGACCATAACGGGACAAGGCTCGTTCCAACTACGCATTACAAAATGAGTTCATCGGTCACAGATTAGTGCTTTTGGAGCACCAAATCGGGCAAATACACTTTTTAAGAACCTCACAACCACTCTAGCATTGTTTGTGGGCAAAGCTTATGCTTCGGCCCATTTTGATGCGTAGTCTACTGCAACTAGGATGTATTTGTTACCTCGTGAGGCTGGAAATGCACCCATGAAGTCGATACCCCATATATCAAAGACTTCACAGACTTGCATTGGATGTTGAGGCATTTCATTATGTGCGGAGATATTTGTTGCCCTCTAGCAAGCATCACACTCTTTAACCCATTTGTGCGCGTCACGAAAGATAGTGGGCCAGTAGAATCCGGAGTCTAATACTTTCTTTGTAGTGTAATTTGATCCATGATGGCCTCCGGTGGGCCCCTCGTGACAGTGGCGCAGAATGCTAGCTGCCTCCCTTCCAAATACACACCTGCGGATCACTTTATCGGCTCTGACTCTAAACAAGAATGGTTTGTCCCAAATATAATATTTAAAGTCTACGGAAAACTTCCTCTTTTGCTGATACGATAATCCTTTGATAAGGATTCCACAGGCGAGGTAGTTTTCGATGTCGGCGAACCAAGGTGACTCGTCATTCACCTCGACACTCAAAAGGAATTCGTGGGGGAAATTGTCATTTATTGGTTCCTCCTATGAATTCTCAGAATCACCATGATCAAGTCTCGAGAGATGGTCTGCTGCGGCATTAAAAGCACCCTTTTTGTCTTGGATCTCAATGTCAAACTCTTGTAGTAACAAGATCCATCTGATAAGACGCGGTTTTGCGTCTTGTTTGCTAAAAAGGTATCTGATAGCTGGGTGATCAGTGAACACAATTGTTTTAGACAACACAAGGTACGACATGAGTTTGTTGAAAGCATAGACTACTGCAAAAGCTCTTTCTCTGTAGTCGTGTAATGCTCCTGAGCATCATGTAGAGTTTTGCTGGCGTAGTAGATAGGATGAAAATGCTTCTCCCTTCGTTGTCCTAAGACTGCTCCTATTGCGAAATCACTGGCGTCGCACATTATCTCAAATAGCAACGCCCAGTCCGGTGCAACCAAAATAGGGGCTTTGACAAGCCTCTGTTTCAGCTGGTTGAACACCTTCATGCATTCGTCTGAAACACACAAATGGAACGTCTTTTTCTAACATACGGGCCATAGGTCTTGCGATTTTCAAAACATATTTTATAAATAGCCTATAGAACCCTGCATGACCCAGGAAACTTCTAATTGCTCTGGCCGAGGTAGGGGGAGGAAGTTTAGAAAGGATATCCACTTTTGCTGGATCAACTTCCCGGCTTCAGAGATTTTGTGCCCGAGAACTACCCCTTCCTTCACCATGAAGTGGCATTTCTTCTAGTTTAGCACAAGATTAGTTTCCTCACATCTCTTCAACATTCTTTTTAGATTTCCAAGACATTGATTGAAAGAACTCCTGAAAACAGAGAAATTATCCTTGAATACTTCCATGGAATCCTCAATCATGTCATGGAAAAAGGCTACCATGCAGCACTGAAATGTGGCTGGTGCATTACACAGCCCAAAAGGCATACGCCGGTAGGTGAATGTGCCGAAAGGACATGCGAAAGTAGTTTTCTCCTAGTCCTCAGGAGCGATAGGAATTTGAAAATATCTCGGAAACCCATCAAGAAAACAGAAAAATGACTTCCTCGACAAACTTTCCAACATCTGATCGATGAATGGAAGCGGGAAGTGGTCCTTACGGGTGGCATCGTTGAGTTTGCGGTAATCGATGCAAACTCGCCATCTGTTGACAGCACGGGTAGGAGTAAGTTCATTCCTATCATTTGGGACTACAGTAATACCACATTTCTTGGGTACTACTTGCACTGGACTTACCCAAATAGAATCAGATATATGATAAATCAGCACTGCATCTAACAACTTAATTACTTCTTTCTTCACCATGTCTTGCATATTCATATTCAAACGCCTTTGATGTTGTGCACTAGGCTTGTAATCATCCTCCATTAGAATCTTATGAGTACAAAAAAGAAGGGTTAATTCATTTGATATCCATAATCTTCCACGCCATGGCTTTCTTATGGAGCTTTATAACCTCAGCTGTCTCTTTTGCTCTATTGCTAAAGATACTGAAATGATGACTGGCAAGTGACACTCCTCATCTAGAAATGCATACTCGAGATGCACTGGGAGTTCTTTTAACTCCAACGAAGGTGGATCTTCAACCGAAGGTTTTGACTTTTCTTCAACTTCACGGTCAATCTCCACAAATCGATCTGGACTTTGGGAATCATCATCACCGATTTGGCGAACCGGCTGCTCAACTTCGTGGCCCTCCTGTGAAATGCCATCTAGGTTCCCACACAACAGATGTGTGTCCGTATCGATCTCCTCAATTGTACCTTGGAAATAAGAGCTTACACAAGGGTCGACAACGTCGACATAGTAAAGCATGTCATTGTGACTTTGCGGATGCTGCATTGATCTTTTAATATCAAAAGTCACGTGCTCGTCATTTACTCAGAGCGTGATTTGGCCAGCTGCCACATCAACAATCGGCCTCACAGTATTGAGGAATGACCGTCCGAGTATTAAAGGCACTTTTGAGTCTTTATCGATTTTAACAAGCATATTTTCAACGAATCCATGCGGATACTTGATTAAATGATTTTCATGTCGAATGGTCATTCTAGTGGGTGAAGGTTCACCTAGATCTAATTTAGCAAAAACCTTATAAGGCATAAGATTTATGCTTGCTCCTAAATCAGCCAATGCGGCTGACAGACATGCTGCCAATGAGGCAGGAAGAGTAAAACTGCCCGGATCTCCCATCTTTTCAGGTAAATGATTTTGGAGAAGGGCTAAATAGTTTTCATTCATCAACACACAAGACAAGCTTTTAAGTTTCTGCTTGTTTGTGAGGATGTCTTTTAAGAACTTTGCGTATTTATGCGTTTGAGCCAACGCCTCAACAAATGGTATATTTAAATGTAATTGTTTAAACATTTCTAGAAAGTTACCATGTTGTTCATCGTTCTTCTGCTTCTTCAGTTTGCTCGGATATGGAACTGGAGGAATGTAATCTGTAACTAGCTGCTAGAGATGTGTTGTACTTGTTGGGACTCGCCTAGCGTGCACCTCGTCCAAAGCGTCAGTATGGACCGTCTCAGTGATCGGTGGTGAGTCCGATTTGTAAGGTCCCGAGGTTTTACCACTGCTCGTCATTACGGCATTAACATGCCCTCTTGGGTTTGGTTACATGTTACCTGGAAGACTACCTTTGGGTCTTTCAGACAACATCTTGGCCAACTGGCCAACTTGATTCTCAATGGTTTGTATTGAAGCCTTCTAACTCCGCATTTCACCTTCCTGCGCCATGAAACGCTCCTCATGCTGCCATTATCGTTTTTCAGATATTTGATTGGCATTATTGGAGTTGTTTAACAGCTACGCCATCATCTCCTCTAGTTTTGAGTTACTTTGAGAGGCTTGTGGCTGGGAAGTGTTTCCTGAACCCTGATTACTATAACGTGGTTGAAAGGATTGCCCTTGAGGCTGAAAAGATTGTCCCTGGGGCTGAAAGGATTGACCCTGAAGCTGTTGTGGCGCGGGAGCGCGTTGAGCATATCCGACTGGGTTTTGATTATTAGAATTAGATTTCCACCCAAAGTTTGGATGATTTCTCCATCTCGGATTGTACGTGTTGCTGTAGGGGTTATTTTGGGGCCTAATTTGATTGCCTAAATAGTCCATCTCTTCGTGGCCTGTACACATAACACCCTGCTCACAAGTACCTGATTCGTGTGACACTCCACACTGCTCACATGAGGATTGTACCTGTGAAACATTCTGAGCTTGATCAAACCTTGCTGCCAAAGCCCCAATCTGCGCTGCAAGAGTCGTATATGTATCCACCTGATGAGCTCCAGGAACAGATGATGCTTTATTTCGCACTCCACTGTGACGAGAACTCAACTTCAAACTAGCTTTTTCTATAACTGCATAGGCTTCAGTTGGTGTCTTAGTTCCAAGATCGCTTCCTTCATATATGTCTATGCGCTCTTGTGAGTCATAGTTGAGTCCTTGGTAGAAGTTCAACACAAGTTGCCTTTTGGACTACCCATGATGTGGGACATCGATCAAAAGATCTTTGAACCTCTCCCAAGCTGCGTGTAGAGATTCTCCTTCGTCCTGCTTGAATGTCATTATACGGTTCTTTAGCTTAGCTGTCTTTTCCAGAGGGAAGTATTTTTGCATAAAAAGATCTGCCATCTAGTTCCAAGTCGTGATGGACCCTGCTGGAAGTGACAATAGCCAAGATCGGGCTTTGTCTCGCAAAGAAAATGGAAATAGCCGCAAACGAATTGCGTCTTCAGAAACGTCTCTAATTTTGAAAGCTAAGCACACCTCGAGAAATGAAGCGATGTGCCGACCCAGATCTTCGTGATCCTTCCCATCGAACTTCACAGAATTTTGCAACATATTAATAATACTAGATTTAATTTCAAAACTCGGTGCTGCTATTGTAGGTCGGGCGATGCTCGGTAGTAAGCCCTCTCCCCCTGGATGGTCGGTCTCATTCAAAGACTGGTCATGCTCTGCCATGATGCTTCCTTTGTGTCCTCTGAACTCTCACTGTCAGAAAGTATCACTGGTTCGTCGATTGCGCCCGCAATCCTTTTGTTAGGTCCTTTTGTACAGGATCTGTTCGTCAGGAACGTAGATGAATCGACCTCGATCAATGTGCGGAATCCATTGGATCAAGTCACAGAAGTATGACAAAGTATTCAACGTTTAACATTGTCTGATCTTTCTATTCAGGTGATATGAAAGTACACAAGTGCCAGTAGAAGTCAGACTTGACAGAGTTCCACAACAGAATCAGCAAAAGTTCTAAATGACATACCCTGATCGGGTATTTATAGGCAACTCAGGAGACTAGTAAATACTGACCGATCGGGTGACAGTGCTTGTCCGATCGGGTGGTTGTCCGATCGGATGGCCATCCGATCGGGTGACACAAGTCAACCTAGGTCAACACTTTTACATACAAGACCCATTCCCTGAGCTGTCTTTCTACGCATATACATACATAAACATAACTGTTCACAAAAGACATAAACAGACAAAATACGACTAAATGCTGACGGAAGCTACAGACGCATGAACTAACAGACTCCCCCTCAGATGTAGCTGCAGTTCCTTCGAGCATAGTCTTCATTCCTTCCTATTACGCCTTCCTTCCTTGGCTCTCTGTCTTCTCTTTTCAGCCTTTTCTTCTAACATTCTTAGTCTCAGAATCCTTCCCTCTTCTATCCACCATTTCCTGTAAACCGGATCACCATCTCGCTTCCGGTCCCACTTGGGAATCTTGTTTTCTTCTTTCTCGATTGGCGTTTGATCCATTGGTGGCGGCTTCATCATCTTGCGCTTGCCAAGTTTGGCTGCTCTATCGGCAATCTCTTTAAATTTCTGGTTGCGCTTGTACCTTTTCAGGAATTCATCAATCTCAAGATCTCTCCATTTCATCTTCCAATACCTTCCTGAGTTGATGTCTTGAGCAAAACACACATCCACGATCTTTTGATACTGCAACGCTTGTTCTTTGTCTCTTTTCTCATACACTATCTTGTTGTAGAACAAGCGGTCGATGTCTTTCTTTGAGCAATTGACAAGCCACATAGGATACATAATACTTATTCTTCGTGACTTTCCAGTGGACTTGTCAAACAATGATATTACTGCCTCAGCTGTAGTTTCATTGTATAGCCAGCCTTTGAATAAATCTTAAAAATCTTGCTCAATTGCTCTAAGAGGCATGTTCTTCAAACATCTTGGAGGCTTGATATCCAAAGTTATATCTTTTTCTCCGTTCTCCAACATTGTGACAATTTGCTTTGGTCGTTGTGGCTTCTAGTCAGGATATCCAGATTTAGCCTGCTGCTTCACATACTCCCACAGATGTTGATCATGTTGTTTCACCTCCAAACCATAATAGAACTGTTTAATCTTCTTTATCTTGACCAGCTCATCTACATCCCACCACGGGAGGGTCTTTATGTCTGATAGAAACTCGAAATACTACACACCCTGTTCCCATCGAATGGCATACACCTGCAGATCCTCTAGATAACCCCAGGATAAGATATCACCCCATGAAATATCTTTATTATGAGTGAAATACTGAAGTGCCCTAAGAGACTTCCTCTCCTTCGGCATTACTTTGAACCATTTCTTCCTCTCTTCAACAAGATTCTCTCTGGGTATGGTCTTTGGAACACCTTCAGTGGTTATCTTTTCAACTATCTTTCTCCTGATTTCATCTTCGTTCTGATCTTTGAACATTTTCGCCAGAGAAGGAAATGTCTCATCAACTCCAGAATAATGAAAATCAGTTTCTTCATCAGAGGAATCCGAAGCATCTTCAACAATAACATCATTGTAGTTATCAGCTTCCTGAGCATACCTAAACTCAAACTCCCTTTCAGGTGACGGAGGTATCTCATCTTCAATATCAAATTTAAACTTTCCATCTTCCAATCCCAACTCTTCCAACATCTCTGCCCTAGATCTGGGTATCTCAATCTCCCCCTCGCTCAGAGCATGTAAATAGATAACAGTTGGATTTGTGAGAAATACCTTATCGACGTGCTGTTTCCCATATGTAGAAGCTTCTTGACTTTGATCATCCTCTTGTTCATTTATCTCATCGTTCAGAAACTCTTCAATTCTTTGTTGAACATTTGGATTCTCAATCAACAATCCAGACGCGCCCTGATCATCATCATCATTATCCTTATCATTTTTATCATCTTTATCATCTTTCTTATCAGACTTATCATTTTCATCTTCATCTTCATCTTCACCTCCAAAGATTTCCATATCAGAATCACTTTCAACAATCTCTCCTCGAGCCTTCCAAGCCTCTCGTCGTCTTTCATCAATTTTAACTCTGCGAACAATCTCTTTCAGGCTATAAGGTACTGAGGATGGTTTACCAATAAGAATAAACTTATGTGTCTCTTCCTCTACTTCTTCCTCATCTTTCCATTTCAACATCAATACTTCTTTCGCCTTCCTTTTCTTTTGAATAACACATACTCAGCGAATAACTTCATTGAAATCATAGGAGAGAGTGGAAGCATTTCCAATAAGCATGAATCCCTTAGGATCTGCTTCTGCATCAACCATTTCAACGTCTACATGGCTTGAAGAACCTCCTGCTTCTGTTTGACTTGAAGACCCAAGAGTTTCTTCTGTATCAACCACCAACCCTTTTCTACTTTGAGTTGCTTCTTAAGCCAACTCTCTTTCTCTTTTAATTCTCCGTTCCACAGCTCTTTTGACTTCAAGATTATTGAAAGCATGAACATCGATTTTCAGATGACTTTCCATGACAGCATATAACATGTTGAGTTGATTATCCTTCATCACTTTGTCTGCCTTCATAGCTTCCATCTCCAACTTCATTGTCTTCATTTCATTTGCTGAAGCTTCATGAAGATCACTTATCATCTGATTCAATGTCTGGTTGATATCGTTCATCTTTAGCAGCTTTTTATTCATATCAGAAATTTCTTCTTGCATGACATCAAATAGCTTTGAGTTATCTTCAACATCATCTTCCATCTTCTTTAACTTTTCATCTTGATCTATCATGACCATCTTAATTTCTTCATTTACCTTTATCAGCTCCTCAATTTGCTTCTTTAAAGCGTCACGCTCAGCTTCAGCTTTAGCCTTTTCTTTTTCAAGTTCAACAACTTTCTTTGTCAATTCTTTCACAGCTTCGTTGTTGAACATATCATAATCTTCATCTGGAATATCTTCTCTGTATACTCCAGTTGCAGGAGGAAGCTCTCCAAACAAATTATCAAAAGTTGTATTCTTTTGTTGAGAATATTTAGGAGTATCTAGATTCGGTTGATCTTGTGGTGGAGGTGGTGGAGGTGTAGCATCTCTAAACCCAGTGATTTCAACATAATCATCACCGACACTTTTCTTTTGAATCTCAACCCCTGGAACACTTTGTGCTTGAATCTCTGCAGCTTTTGGAGTTTCAACACTTTGAACCTTTTCAACTTCTTGAACCATTGAGGTTGCCACATGCTTTTCTTTATTTCAAGCTTGACTTTCAGGTAAAGAAGCACCGCCTTTTCTTGCACGAACTCTTCTTGGAAGAGCCCCAGCTTGAACTGCCTTTCGCTTGATTCTTAGCTTCTTTGCCTTCTCAGGTGGCACATAGGTAGAATCCTCTTCATCAGATGCTTTCTGCTTCTTTGTTGGCTTTTTCTTCAACTGAGCTTTACCTCTACCAAGTGTTAAAGGATCCAGTTCTGTTTCAGTTTCAGTTGACTCATCACGAGCAACACCTTCAGGCTCTGTAGCTTTATCACCTTTAGCTTGAACACTTATACCTTGATCTTTAGCAATTGCAGCTTCATTGAGTTGTACGAATTGTTCAAACGTCACCTTTGCCAGATGAATTCCCTCTTGTGGAATGCTTGATGGATCTAACACTTGTTCATCCACCAATCTTTGTTGCGGTTCTTTCGAAGGTCCTGCAAAACAGGCATTAACAAAATCATTAGAAACATTTAACAATTTAAAGTTCTAACTACCTTATGACTCCCCCTTTCACTATACCCTTTACTACAATCTTCGGTACTGGCTCCTTTGGAATAGTAACTGCAGGGGACGTCTTTGGCGTTCTCTTTCTTTTTCCATCTCTCACAAACCACCATCGAGTTTTCTTTTCAACTATTCCACTCATCTTTTCATCTTCATTATCAGAATTACTATCTTCATGTCTCCACTTATCATTCTCTGGAGCTACGTATGCTAGATTGTTGATCCTGCATATCATTTTCTTAGGATTGGTATCAGGTCCTTTGATCAATCTGGTTATTGTTTCCGATGTCATGTTTCTTAGTCCTAGCACATCATTAGCATCCTTCGGAATGTCTTTGAATTGATCGTTAATCATCATCATGATGAACCTTGGGTACATAATGTACATTCCACTACCAGACCTGATATTTTCTTTCAAGTATTCAAAAATGACTTGTGAAACATTGTATGGCCTATTTAGCACCAAACATGTGATAATGTTCATGATGTAGTCAGATGTTTCATCATATGCTCCCTTTCTGTGTGATAAGGAATGTACTACACAATGAACCATGAACTTGTAAGCATGACTGAACATTGTTTTTATCATTTTTCCATTGATATGCCCCGTGAATCCCATTCTGCACCACAATCCTTTACATAGATGTTCAGGAATGATGGTAGGATCATTATCACTGTCACCTAGATCCAACACACGTCTAAGATCTTCAACACCAAACTTTATTTCCAAGTCTACGTCATTTCCATTCTCATCCTTCTTTGTTACAGCAGAATAAATCATCTTATCTGATTCTTCGTATCTAGCTGAGTTCCAAAATCTTCTCACATGAGATTCATACACTATGGTCTTATCAGTTAAAGCTTTACCAATCCTGCTTTCTCTTAAAAACTTGGCTATATCCTCGACCACAGTTTTGTCTGTATGATCTGCATCTAGTAGACAATATACGTTGTGACCTTTATCCCAGTTTGAACCTTTTCCCTGCAACAAATATTCTTTGTTTAATCATTTGCACAAAGTTCAAGACATAAGGATGGATCATAAAAAATTTTGAAAAATTCAAAATTTTTCTAACTCTGGAACTCTTTATGTGTGCTAGTACTGAGAATCGGATGGCTGTCCGATCGGATTGCTGTCCGATCTGATTGCCATCAATGAAGAAGTCAAAATAGTCAACATGCAATTGATTCGAATGCTCACTCGATCGGATTTCCATCCGATCGAGATGTCACTCGATTCATGTGACAAGCAAGAAGAAACATTGACTAGTCAACTTTTATGAGAGAATGTTTTGAATCGGATGATCACCCGATCGGATTGCCACCCGATCGGGTTGCCACTTGACTCTTGGAAATTCTGAAACAGTTGGCATTTTTTGTCGTTTAGTGGCTGTCCGATCGGATTGCCACCCTATTCATGAATAGTGAATGCTTTTTGGAATTTAGTGGCTGTCCGATCAGATTACTGTCTGATCGGATTGCCACTTTATCCATGAATAATGAATGAATTATGTAACGAGATGCCACCCGATCGGGTTGCCTAACATTCCAAATTACAATGTGAAAGCATAGAAACCTAGGCAAGGATGATGATGTGCCATGAATCGAATTGCCGCCCGATCGGATTGCGACCCGATCGGTTTGCCAACCTTTTCAAAACACTGTTTAACAATTGAAGGCATACATTTCAAGGCATCAAATAATGTAACAGGTAATGCACAGATTCCTAGGCACAATTACTTAGAAATTTATCAAATAACTTCCTATGAATTAGGTGGTCACCCGTTCGGACAGCACTGCCACCCGATCGGGTTGCACCTCGTTCTATGAACAGAGAAGATCAACATGACCACCAAATTTTTTTTTCTAAGTCTAATCATCAAATTGAACATAGATCTACATAGAGTTTTCAGACGCGATCAAAACCCTATGTTCATTGTGTTCTAATCCGTCCTAATTAGTGACTAATTTCACAAAAACCTATCCGACGGCCGAATCGTCTAATCATCAGATCTACAGATTTAAGCATGTTTATGAACAAATTGGAACGGTAAACTTGTAGATCTAAACATTCCGATCAAAACCTAGTGCTTAAATCTCATCAAAACATCCTTAATTTGCATAGATCTATCATTAAAGCTCCGAACAGTTTCGATGAACAAGAACAATCAATAAACACCAAGTTTTAAAAGATTTGAGCATGAAAAACTTACCTTTGCCATTGTGAAAGTTGTGCTAACCAACAATCCAACGTTCTTGTGCAAAGAGAGTGTGAAAATCAAAGATCAGATGAGAGAGTTTGAGAGAATAGGTCGGTCAGTAGAACGAGTGAAAGGTTTAACTGACATATTGAATCCCTATTTATAGTGACTTTGAATCGGAGTGCTGTCCGATCGAACTGCCGCTCGATCGGGTTGCCGCCCGAGCCAAATTCACTTCTTTGACTTTCATTTGTTTGACCTTTTGACTTTTTGACTGTTTGACTTTTGATTTTATCAATTTTTAAGAATCCACTTAAGTATCTAGGTCCAAATTAATGACCCTAGGTACTTAATTTGCCTACCAAGTCCAACTTAATGTCCTTGGTTGACCCGAAACAAAGCACACTGACGTTTTGTTCATTCTTTTTCAAACATTTTTTCTGAAAATTACAAGTTTCAAGTTAATGAACTT
Organism: Helianthus tuberosus; assembly: GCA_030545235.1. Lineage (NCBI taxonomy): Eukaryota > Viridiplantae > Streptophyta > Magnoliopsida > Asterales > Asteraceae > Helianthus > Helianthus tuberosus. Next base: position 146,765,859 of record CM060393.1, read on the forward strand.
GCTTTGACTTTGCATTTTATCAGGTTTAACATGATAAGCTCCCAACCCATCTGTCCAGCTCAGAAACTTCATGTATCTGCTTCAAAATTGTGATTCTGAAGATCAGCTCTCCGCTTTGGTTTGTCAAAGAAACTAAAGCAGAAATGTAAAATCTTTTTTTTTTAATTTTAAGAAGGTTTTTGGAGATGGAAGCTATGAAATCTTTTTGGATTTTGTATGTTAAACTGAAATGAAATGCAGTAAACGTAAACTATTTACAAACATATTTTTGGTGAGCGTGTTAGGGGATCATATCAGCTGCCGACAAGCTACAAGTACCGTTAAGCTTGATTTCATACTAAGCATTAAACAATTCACAGTGATTGCCGATATACTGATCCAATTTAAATTTTCACACAAATTTCAATCTGTCCAGGATACGAATTAGTGTTTTAATGACATAACTTATACGCGTGTTCCACCTCAGAATATACTCCCGTATACAGACTTCTTATTCAGTCTTACAGGTGAGTGCACACTAATGATATCTGTAATGGGTAAATGCGAGGCCATGAGAGCTCAGGTTAGAACTTCCGTTCAGTCAGAGAGATGATGGCTCGACTTTAGGTGTGTCCCCCTTGCGATCTTCTTTTCAACAGCACATGATAAGCATTTTTCAATGTTTCATCATTTTTTATGTTGAGGGTGGGCTTTAAGAATAAAGCAGTGAAGAGTATTATACAAGGACTAGTCTATTGCTCCCGCAAAATCAGAAGTCCTGGTATAATACCCCATATATCATCACGTATAAAGACCTAGTATGTCAGAAATAGAGTCTTTCAAACAGGATTTCAGGGGTTACCTATATATCCGAGAGATGTTCCCCACGTAATAGCAAGAAATGATTTAGGTTTATATCCCGAACAAACTTACTAAATGTATAAAAACCTATCGGCATATCATCGGCGAGACTGCTTAACACTTTTTAAACATTTCATTTCTTTAGCGTACTGTAACTGTCTAGCTGATGTACTATCATTTCCCTTTTTTACACAAGCTCTTTTTCGGTTTTCTATTGTTTTTGGATTTTGAAATATCTCATGTTTTTTGGTTTTTTTGCATTTTTTATTGATTTTGTATTTTCTGAAAAATATTACCTATCTCCCCCTAAATACCAAAACAAGTAAAAAATTGACAAACCATTGCAGATTGCTTTTCAACATCATCTACAGTGGTACCTTCATCTACGCCAATAATCTCTTCCACAACCGATAGTAACTTCATACCATTAAGTTTCAAAAGATATTAAAAACGAGTTTTGTCAAACGTTTTGGTATGTAAGTCAGCTTTTTGTTCATCGGTGTGGATTTTTTCTATTCGTATCAACTTCTTTTCGAAAAAGTCTCGAATGAAGTGATGACGAATTTCAATGTGTTTGGTTTTAGGGTGATGAACGGGATTTTTTGTTATGTTTATAGCTACCTCATTATCAACAAAGATAGGGGTGGTAGAAATTGCAAACTGACAAATGCTATGGTTTATATAAAACATGATGATTTCAATAATGTGAACGAACTTGTTGGGGCGTTAGTCGAAAGACATTCGAATGAAATTCATTAACTATGATCAAGCTGACCAGTAGTACGTTATGGTACCATAGGGTCTAACAAATCCCATTACTAGGCTATTCACTGGATTTGGTGGGTAGTTTGGGGAACGACAGAAACTGTTATCTGATTAACAAATCATGTGTTGGTTTGTTAATCTTGTTAAAGAGGTCTTTCAGGGCCTATTAAAAATAAACCATGGGTGGTATATCGAGTCACACAGGTTTGCATGTATTCTTTAAAGAACGACAAAAAGTTGTATTTCACTTAAAACACGGACGATTGAACGATGGTTTATAATACGGACGATTTTGAACGATATGAACGATTTGAACGCTGAACGATTGAAACTATTTGAACGATTTTGGATGAATGTTTTCAAACGATAACACGCAACGAGGTTTACTTAAAGATATAAACCATACAATGTTTACTTTCAAAGACGATTTACTACTTGGTTTTAAAAAGACAAATGTTTTCAGTCAAGATTCATGGCTACAATGGTTTTGGTTTTATTTATATCAACTTGTAAAGTTAATAAAACATATTGCAATATCAAACACTTTTGATTTCAAGATACATACTCGACAACTCTTATAGTTGGACGAGGTATTGCAATATGGATTCAAAGCCATGAATTTGACATACAAAACCTATGTACTCGCCGGCATTTTTATGCTGACTGTTTTCACATATGTTTCAGGTTCTACTATGTGATGATTGTTGATTGCTTGCTACACATAGGATGGACGCGGGCTTTAGGGACTTAAAACTTGAAAGATAATTGTTGTAATTACCTTGTTTGTATCAAAACAATGAGACAATTAATGAAATAAAACAAAACTTCAATTACCATGCGTTGTGAAACAATGATCTGTTACGACACTGGCCAACGTTTCCGCCTCGGTTTGTTGTATTATGCGGTCGGGGTGTGTCAGCTTATTTTAAACTTTCTCAAAATCCTTGTGTCCCCGGCAACGGCGACAAAAACATGATGTCGGTGAGTGTGTGTATAAATTTTAGATATATTTTAAGCACTTTTTACTCATGATCAAGATTTAAATTTATAAAACACGATACAATACTATCACTCAACACACGTTAGGGCAAGTGCACCATCGTAGACGTAGTATAGTGATGGTAAGATACCTAGGTCGTGCAAGGACAAAAGAGCTTTTAATACCGGCTTATCATTAACATCTAATCTAACCAAATTTTGATAAAAGATTCTTTTCAAAAGTTTTAAAAGATAAATTAAAAATAAAAACGTAAATGAAAGGAAAAACATATAGACAAGAAGGAATCACTTGGTTCCAACTCCTCTTTTATGTATCCTTTGATGATTTCCGCACTTTGGGCTTTTTAAGAGATTATCTTAGTTATATTGGTAAGCCCTCTTGTGAGACGACGTTACCCTCAACCTATTGGTCTGAGTCAGCAGGGATACAGTCCCACAAGGTTGGATTATTGAAAGATAATTAAATAAGTTATTAATGCGAAAAGTGGTAGGCCCCTCTTGTGAATGAGACGTGACCCTCAACCAATTGGTTTGAGTCAGCGGGGATACAGTCCCGCAAGTTCGGGTTATTGTTTTAATAGTAGTTAAGTTATAAGGGATTATAAGCCATTCTTACTTCCCCTGATTTGATGCTATCTGCCTCAAGGGAAGTCCTGCTAATCTTGAGTCAGGCATGGCCTTTGATTGTCAAGAACTTAGCCAAGTGATCGTCAAGAAAAGTTGCCAAAGTTTGGAAATCAAAAGTAATACATAAAAGATTCGTCTTCACCAAGTGATGTAAGAAATTAGCCAAGCGTGGCCTTTGATTGTCAAGAACTCTTAGGATCGATCTTGGAACCCGAGACTACTACACACTCTAAAAGATGGATGATGGTGGTGTGTGATTGTCAAGAACTCTTACGATCGATCTTGGATCCCTAGACTACTACACACTCTAAAAGATGGAAGATGGATGATGGTGGTGTGTGTTGGTGTTGTAGTGGTGGTGGACTGATGGCAAGTGTGAGAGAAGTGGTTTTCCAAGGGGTACCTTTCTCTTGAACCAAGCACCTCTATTTATAGTTGAGAACAGAGGTCTGGCATGGCCTTGTGGTCTTCTATTTCTCTCCTTTCATTAACTGAAGATGTCAGATCTTTATACTAACACGCCCCGTGTTGACAGAGCACGGCCTCGTGGTGAATGTACTTGCTGTACTATCTTAGATTCTGCGAATCCTAGAGTTGACCATGACCCATGTTAACTTGGCACAGCCCCGTGTTGGTTTGTCTTTTGCTGTTGTCTTTTTCTGCAGGGAATCTAGACTGGGCACGACCCTATGCCTAAGCTTCTTTTTTTGTTAATTTTTTTTTTGTTTTAGATGTGGATGAGGGTTCAACGAGTCATATCAATCCTTCTTCTATGTATTTGTGTTGGTTTCTGCTGTTAATTTGTTCCGTTTTATCGTTTAAGTTCTTTTAATCCTTTAAATTAAAAGTAAACAAAGAAACATGCTCTTTCCAACATTAGTACCGGAAAAGGGTTGATTTTATGCCTTGTTTGATGTAATTTATATGTTGCATTTTACGCACATCAAGTTATCAGATTCATCATACACAGTGGCTGCGACATTCTCCTCAGGTTCATTCACGGGATCATTTGCTTCTGGTGTCTGATCTTCTGGATGTGTATTGCTCGGGCCAGCTTCAGCATCGTTTGTGCCAATTTGTGGTTGAGTAACCAGAATTGGTCTAGGAACTTGTTCTTGAGTGAACGATTGTTGTTGTTGATACAGCATCACAAGTTCCTCTTCGGCGGTTCTGCTGGAAGCTTGAATGAATTCCAAATGCCCTCGTAGTCAAACAGCCAGGCATCGCCAGGTTTCTGGGTTGGAGTCGTGTAATGCTGGAAATCAACGTGTTGCGTTTGAATTACTCGGTTAATGCTCGACAAATAGACTCGCTTTAGGGGACTGGCATAACCGACGAAGAAACCTTCCAATGATCTAGCACCAAACTTGTCGTCTGGGTCTATTATGGTACATGGTGAACCAAATGGTTCTAGCCACTTCATGTTTGGCTTATGTCGACTCAGCAATTCAAAGCACGTCTTTTTATGCTCTTTGACTATGAGAACACGATTAAGGGTATAACACGCCGATGCAACCACTTCACTCCAAAAGCTTACGAGAAGCTTTGATTCCGCAAACATTGTCCGCAGGGCCTCAATCAGCGTCCGATTTTTGCGTTCTGCCACTCCATTCTATTGTGGCGTATACAGAGCACTAAATTCATGTAATATCCCTTTGTCATTGCAGAATTCGAGCATCCGATTGTTCTTGAACTCAGTACCATTATCACTTCTAATTCTTCTGATCGGCAAGTGGTACAAGTTCTCGAGCTTTCGAAATAGGATCATCACACTTTCGAATACTTCATCTTTGGATTCAAGAAACATTACCCACGAAAATCTTGAGAAGTCATCGGTAACAACGAGACAATACAGATCGCCAGATATACTCTTTACATTGACTGGACCAAATAAATCCATATGAAGTCTCTCCAGTTGCAATTTGATCAAATTGAGCAAATTTCTCAGGTGAGACTTTTTCGTTTGTTTTCCCTTCTTACAGCTAATACAATCATCAACCAGATGAAAGATTTTCAAGTTAATGCCCTCCACCAGATTGTTGTGCACCAAGAAATTCATCTTTCTCAGGTGAATATGTGCCATTTCTCTATGCCAAAGAATTGACTTTTTTCCGTCTCTTTCAATACCAAACATTATGCTTCTTTTGACATGGTTATCGCGACACTCATGTCTAAGACATAAAGGTCATTTCACATGGCGCACGCATCAAAATCCATTCTTCAGGAATTTGAAATCCCGACTTGAGGATCAACACTCTTTATTGTTAAAATGAGTAGTGAATTTCCAATCACATATCTGGGAAATACTTATCTGGGAAATACTTAGCAAGTTATTCTCTAACTCAGCTATGTAATTAACCTTCTCGAATGACACCATGCCATTCGTTAAAGTTCATTCCCCGATAATAAGACCTCCAAGATTACCATCGAACCCTACATAGCCCCCTCTAATTGATTTAACGTCGTAGAGTAGAGCCAGCAACCCTATCATGTGTCGAGAAACCCCACTGTCCGTTATCCATTTCGATATCAGTGACCTCGGGAGCCCCTGCACATGAACATACACGATTACTTAAACAGGGATACCCAAGCCTTGCCGGTCTTGGATAGAGTCACGGGTTTTGGTTCACACACATTAACACTCCCTGGAACAAACTTTTTGACCATTTATGTCGAAACAGTTTGTTTTTGAGCAACATCAGAAGATTCTTTTAAGTGGACCAGTTTTCTTCACAATAGTTTTTTGAATCTTTCTTAACATTCTGGTTTGAAGACTCCCAGTTTGTTTTGTTTGAACATTCTGTTTTACTGGTTTATCTTTGTTTGTTAGATTCAATTGGTCGTTTCAAAATTTGTTTAGGAGCAAACATTGTTGCCTTTTGTTTAACATCTTCTGATTTCTTTTTCTTCTCAATGTAAACATCAATGTGTCCATTTTCTAGCAATGTGTCGAACTTCATTACATTTGAAGCACGTCTAATTGTCTTTGACAACATCGGTACCTTCAGCCTATTTTTGTTGTTGCTGAAGTGCAAAGAATTCCTCATTTGATTCACCATAAATTAAGGATTCTTTGTCACTTTCTGAACTTGTCTCAGGCACAAAGTTAATCTTTTGCATATACTTTTGTTTTTTAAAACCTCTTTCTCTGGTTAAACTTACCATTACCCAACCCATTCCTCCCATTGTAGTAATTTCTCTTTTGAAAGTTTGAATAGGAGTGCTTAGGTTTGGTGTAGTAAGATTTATCTTTTGTGAAGTTTAACAACCTTTCAGTGCTTGCCAAATTTTTGATTTCAGAAACATCCACTACTACCAGTTTAAAAACCCTTTCAATCTTGTTCAGATTTACATTTTGAATCGAAAATTCTTCATCTTAATACAACTTGTCAGATCCATTCATTTTATACATCACCAAGTTCAGATCATCATTCAAGTTAGTACTGGATTTCAGAATGTATTTTTTATGGAAACATTCTTCATCCTCAAAATGTGTTTTTGAACTCTGGTATTTAGTGGAATCACTTTCGGTTTAATTTTCAAGAACTTTCTCAACCACATTATTAACCACTTCAGACTCACAACCCTTACCAGATTTATCAGTTTTTGAATAGTTCACATCAATGTCATCTGGCAGGTGATCAGATTGGTTTTGAACAGATTTTAGTTTAATATTCAGCGCTTTTTCCACCCCCGAAGGCTTTTTCCGACAATAACCTTCTTTCAGAGGAGGTGGAATGACTGTTCTCCCCATAACCATACACATCCTCCCTTGATTCATCTTTCCCGATCGGTTTTGGGAGGATATGATCCAAAACATATGAAGCAGTAGAATGACTAATTAATTTCTTGTCTACTCGTTAGGTTTCAGTTCTTGCTTTTTCTAGTTCTTGCTTAAGCTCTACGATTTTGTCTATGTGATTATTAATTGAATTTTGCTTATCCATCACAGTTGCTTTTAACAAGATAATAGTAGCACCATTTTCACAACTAAGATCAATAAATTGATTAATTTTCTTACTCGTTTTATCATAAGCTTCTTTCATTTGCTTAAAATCATATGCCAAAAGATCATTGTGTTTTTCCAGTTCTTGAATTTGTTTTTCTTTTTCAAAACATGTAGTGTCTTTCTCAACACTTGCGGTACACTTTTCGATGCACTTTTGTTTTAAAATTTCTTCCTTTTCAGCTAGCTATTTTCATTTTTTTTAAATCTCATCTTTCTCAACACAAGACTTGCAGGTTCCGTGCATTTCTTGCACTGAAGCTCAGTTTTTATCTAATTTTCTTAGTTATCACACTCTCTACTTTCTCAATCTCCGACTCAACCTTTTTCTCGATCTTGGACTTGTTTTCTACCTCTTTTAAATCAGCCATCGTGGCTTTTTCAGCTATTTCTGTGAGGTATTCAGCTGTCATCTCTTTCTTGACATCCATAATTTCTTCCACCGGTTTCTTCTTTGGTTATTCAGGTTGCACTCCACAGTATCTAGAGTTGGTGTTGAATAAACCTGCAAAAGGACTCGTCATGTCAGGAGGAATAAAACCAACAGATCTAAGAGCATATAACATTTCGTTAGCTTCAGAATCTTCATCATAAGGTATATCAAAATGAATTTCTCCCTCTTCTTTGACTTCTTCCTCAATTGTTGGTTCAGGTTCCTCGATGATCTCAGCAAGCATCGCCAAGCCTTGGGTCTTTGGGATGTATTTATCCCAGGTAAAGCCCTCGTCTTCTTGAGTGACCACCAAATCCTGACTTTTCTCTTTCGATGACCCATCTTCAATATAGGGCCTTGTCAGGTTTGGTCTGCATCGAGTCTATATTTACCTGGTTGTGGTCTATGTACAATTTAATGTATGTTGTGTAGCAAATCCGGGATGAAACATAGTATATGTATGTTTTATAAGTCCATCCGGACGGATGGAGTCCATCCGGATGGCTTGGCCTATAAATAGGTGGTCATGGTTCCTTATTTGAAACAGTTGTCTTGACACCTCTGGCGAAGCCTTGCTCATTTTTATCTGGATCTTGTACAAGATGTTACTATTAATGAGAATGAAGATGTTAAACGGTGTCTATGTTGTATTTCTTTCTCCTACTACAATTTCGGATTCCGCACGAACTTGTCGCTGCTAATCCGGTCTGAGCGATTTCGAGTAACCAAACTCCAGGTCCTCACAAGTGGTATCAGAGCTTGGAGGCCAGATTCGGAGGAGATTTACAGTAGAATTACCAGAGATTCTACCATTTTCATATCTATATGATGTGTTAAAAAACACAGTAATCTCCGTGTATTTTGTATATTATTTTTATAGTTTTTGAGTCATTTTTAGTCTTTATACAGTTGTATTTTATTATTTTGTGTTTTGGCAGGTACTGGTGCAAATGGGGCAAAAATGATTAATATGAAAATAACCAGCCAGTTGGCCAGAGTGGAACGCCAGTGACTGAATTAAAATTCACCGCTATTTTCCGTGATTGGACCGAGCCCACTAATCTTTATATTATATCATTCATTGAAAAGCCTACATATTATATTTTTGGGGTGGACGACAAAACGAAAAAGAAAAAGATTTATTTGTTGAAGTTGTTCCATATTGGAGTTAGTTGGCCATATTGTTGTTACTATTAGATTGGACAAAGGCAATTCACCCAAGATTTGGGCGACTGATTTTGATATCAGAGGAGTGCTTGTTGGGCCGAAGCCCATTTAGTTTGATAAAGATACATATTCACGCAAATTTGTGGGAAAATATATAAAAGGCGGTAATTAGAGAAACGAAGGATATACATCAGACGGCAATTTATTGGGTTTGACATCGAACGAAGAGATCAAGAGAAAGAAGAAAAGTGTTTGGTTCGAGGGTTCAAGCCGCGATCAAGATTCAAGTCCGGGTTTGATATTTATTAGTATTCAATTTTGTTAAGACTTTGTGTTTTTAGATTTGATACTATGTTTTATTTATTATCTGAGACTTGCTTCTTTTTAGTGGTTATGATTATTGGCTAAACCTTTTATGGTTGCCTAGGGTTGATGAACTAGACGATTTGTTCGAATGAATAATTTTTGGTTTTGAATGAATGTGATGAATTACATGTTATAATTTTTGAACCCGATTCTAATTATTTTTGTGTTGGTGTTGATTGACTTAATAATATATTTGTTGGTTCCATTGCTCTAGATACTTAGAAATATACTTTAGAGCCGGGAGTCAGTCTAGGTTGTAACTTTTCAGTCTAGACCTTGAAGGTGAGAAATCTAATTCAAGTTTAATAATTATTAAAACCAATTAATTAAAACGTGCAATCTTTTCTAGAGGTGAGAAATCTAATTTAGAATTGCTAGGTTATTAGCTGGGCGTTGTTTGGCAGTTTGGGTGGCCGATAACTCGGGTTCATCTGTTTATTCGCGTCTAGAGTTTCCTAGGGTCTCGGTGTTCTTAGTTATTTCTGCTTCATAATTTGAGGATTTTAGTAAATAAATTGCTTTATACCTGATAGTTGTGGGATTTGGTGGTCGATAACTCGAGTCAGTCCATTTTAGCATTTCATCATTTGTCGTACTGTTGGGTTCGGTTTACCTTCCGGGGGTTTATCGGGTTAGACAGAGTCTTCATTCGAAACCATGGTTAAGATTTTATTCATGAGTCTAGGGATTCTCGCCTAGGTAACCTACTTTCCTATCATCCTTGATTTCACCTTAGTAGCCTTCAGCCTGCGTCTAGGTAGTCTTGTCTAAGTTAATATTATTTAATTAGTTAATTAAAACACTTAAAATCCAATCAAATCAAATAAACCAATTAAGTAATTAGTTGAGTCAGAGTCTAGTTAGCGTCGCTAGTGTCTCGTGGGTTCGATACTCGGACTTCATTAGGCTTTACTACGTACGATAGGAACACTTGCCTGTCAGTGGTCTAGCATTAGAGAGTCTTAGTTTATAAATTTAAAACTAGGGTGTCTAGATTAGGTTAGTTTTTATAGACCATAATTTGCACATCAAGTTTTTGGCGCCGCTGCCGGGGACACTTAGGCGATTGCGTTATTAGTTTTGACTGATCTTATTTGTTTACTTGGTCTTATTTGTAGTTTGAGTCTTAGGGTTTGAGTCTAGTAGTAGTGTGTCGAGTCATTATTTTTGTAAATATTTTTTATTAGTTAGTTTTTTTTTTTCTTTCCTTTCTCTACTTTGTGCTGTTTTTGCTACTCTCTTCATGGCAGGTTATCATAGCGAGTATCCTCCCTATGTTTGGGAGTTCGTGGAATCATGTCAAATATTCGCTCAGATAACAGCAACAGCACAGGACCAAGGAGATCCGAGGTTTCCCAAAATGTTCACCATTCTTGAGCGAATGATCGAGACACTGAGTCAAATGATTAAGGAAAGCATAAATCAGCACGTACATCCAAGGTGTCAGGACTGTGGTGGACCGCACTGGTATGAAGATTGTCCTGTTTACTATGCTGATAATATTGACTTTGAGAGCTATGGGGGAGAAGAAGAAGTAGTAGAGATAAAATAGGTTGAAGAGGAGCTTCCCAGTAATCTCGAGTTGTCTGATATAGGACTGGAGACGACAACGGACGATTCAGTCCCACCTCCGGTTAAACAGGACGTGACGCTTAATTGGTATTCCACGCCATGCTATTACGGTCCTGAACCCATTGATGATGACTTCTGGAGAGACGATTATGAGAGAGAAAAAGCTAAAGAAGAGCCACTTAACAAGATGGAGAATGAGAAAGGGGAGCATGTACCATCTTGGGAGGAGGAGTTTGGTGATGAGTTGGTAGGTTTGCCAACTCTTGAATATGAAGAATTTGACCGGGTTGGTGATCTCGCCTATTTAGAGATATTACTTGTTGGGGCACCAACCATGGTGATCAAATATACACCGAACGTAGAAGAGAAAGTGGCTGAAAGGTTTGGCAGCTGGCCCGTGAAAGATTTAGATGTGGGATCGCCATCATATTTAAAATCACGGGAGAAGGCACGAAGGAACTTGGATCGACAAGGTTTGAGGACACAAAGATGGTGCAAAAGGAAGTTTAAGGCAACACTAAAGTGCAAAGACGACCATCATCCTCACTACATATCTCGTATCAGGTTTGATCCAGGTAAATGTAAATATTGGTGGTCTGACCCGTTTAAAATGTGACACCTGTGTCACTACGACCATCAAACAAATGCCAAACCAATGAAATATTGTATTTCATACTTGGGATTTGTAAAAATATGTGTATCGTTTACACATATCAACTCTTGTTCGATTTCAAGCTTTAAATCGCTTTCTGGAGGGTTATACGCGCACTGATGCGTAAATATAACCAGTTTAATGCAACGAACACTCCGGAATATTGAAATAGGCTTAACATACCTTAAGTAACCTTTACATAACTTAGAAATAAGTTTTGAAGGCTTTGGTATGGCAAAATCTAGTTTATTCGCTTACAGGGACTAAATTTGACAAACTGCGAAAGTATGCCAATTTGAACTGTATCAGACATTCCGGAACATGACCATAAGTTAAACATACAATAAATATCCTTTACATAGCTTAGAAATAGGCTTTGAGGGGTTCGGTGTGCTAAAATAAACTTTTGGGTCATTCAGGGACTAAAAGCGTCAAAAAGTGCACAAGTTTGCACTTTCGCGCATAACTTACGTTCTGAATACATCCGGACATCCAAAAATTTATGTAAGCACTATAATATTTTATTTTAGTGTTTGGCATAAGAAAAATCCATTCGTCACGTCATTTGGATCGTTTTTCGCGCTTAAGCACATTCCGTCGTAATTAAGCGAACATCGCGTTCTTACGGCCAAAGGAACTGACATCCGACATATTTTTGAGCATGTTTCATGTCCACAATGTTTAGGCATCATTTTAGGGCCTTAAAGTTGGCTTTACGAGCCTTAGAAGTGTCGGGAATGACCTTAAAACACAACAGGGACTGAAACTGTCACTTTTGAAACTTAATTTCTGATCAGAAGCTCCAGGCGGCCCGCCTAAGCTTTGTCTGATCCTGAAGCGGACCGCATCAGCCTCCCAGAACAGATAAGATCGATTAGTCAGCATAATTCAGCTGATTAAACCTCATCCACACATTCTAACTTGCCCTTTCAGCTCATAAGAGGCCATTTTTAGTTACCACAACATTTTGACAAATGTACGCACAAGATTAAATCAAGTTATTCAAGAAACGATCTTAACGGTTCGGGAAATACTATAAATACCCAACCCACTTCACTTCATTTCTCACTAGAATCTGATCAATTGTGCTCTAAGTTGAAACCTTTGTTTCATACCTGAGCTATTTTGATCTAGATTAGCATTCGGGGACCCTTCGTAAGTGTTCCTTCGTTCTTTTATTGCTTTTCGAGTCTGAAAGTCAAACTTTGTTTGACTTTCTGCATTGACCAGTTTATGGTCGATGCGAAGTTCGTTTGAACTTCATAACGTGAGCGTAATCACGATGGTTATAGTCCCTAGTGACTATACCTACTGATTACCACGTTATCTAGGCTCAGTGACGAGCCGTAGTTTCGGTCAGAATACGTATTCTTGCGTATTTTGTAACCAAACTACTTGTGGGTATCAAAACCATTTGTTTTGATACCAAACCTGTTTTCTAAACTTAGTTAAGCATGTTTTAACATGCTTAGCTCGTCACTTTTAGTTTAGTGCTTATTTAGGGTCGTAAGGTGAGCGATCTAAACAATCGCTTATACTTTCGAACCCGACCCGTTTGGTCGATCATTAGGATCCGACCAAGCACTTTAGGTGACCATAGTATATAGGGAATAACCTTACGAGGTTATACCTTATGGTCGCTTCGTTTAAGTAGTTGTATGATAGGTAGTTTATATGCCTTAGGTAAATTACCAAAATACCCCTTTGATGCCAAAATTCATTTTAAACATATGTAACATAACTTTTGACATCTAAACTGATTTGACAACAATATTAGACATGTTAAGGCATATGTTACTTGTCATAGGACTAGTTAGGCGGTCCGAACGCGTTTTACGCGAACGACGCGTTAAAGTAGCATAAGCTACCTAAACGGGTCGTAATGTGTCGTAAGCACTTAGGTTAGGTTTCTTTTAGTATGTAGGCTTTGTTAAACCATACTACATGAGTTCCCATACTCATTTGGTTTACGAACCCTCATTCTATCCGATCTTCCGATTTAGGTCCGGTTTATTAATGTAGTTACCTATATTAGGTGCCGTTTGATATTTCGTGATCTCTAGCATTGCTTGGTGGTTATCTTAGGACTTCTGAGCAATCTCAAGTGAGTACATAGACCCCTCTTTTACTGTTTTCCAAACTGTTTTGGGGTGAAACACATGTGCCTACTTGTTACTTTCATGCTTTCATGTTTTCACGTCATATACTTGCTATGTTCATTAGTACATTTATAGTACATGATTTCAATACATTTTATGCTATGTATGTCCATTTAGTGCATATTTAGTACATTGTTTTACATTACAATTTGTTGCATATGCTCATCCAGCATATGAACACATTATATTACATTTTGAACCGTTTATAACTATTTGACTATGTGAACCGTTGTAATCATCCTACTATGTGAACCGTTTGTATCTGTGAACCGTTTGTATCTGTGAACCGTTTGTATCTGTGAACCGTTTGTATCTGTGAACCGTTTGTATCTGTGAACCGTGTGAACCGTATCTGATCATACACAAACATTTCTACAATTGTTAAACATTACATCTTGATGGTTTGGTTTGAGTAAGTGATTTAAGTAACGAGGCGTGTGTAATATGATACAAGCATGGTGGATACGCCGCTGGTACTTCCTATATATAAGTGTTTGTATGGTATTACATATCGTAGCGTTATTTGAATCATTTCAATTTGAGACATATAACATATTATACAAATAACATACTTTTCACAAGACATTTCTTTACAAACAACTTATCTTATACAAACTCATTTTACATGGTTATTCATTTAACCATACATTATTCTCTTATTTATACATATCTTCTGATCTTATCGTTTTTCAAATGATTTACAAGACAAAGCAAATTACAAGGTTCATGACTAAACATTTTCTGAAACATGAGTCATGAATTCTGTTTTCACAAAACCTATTTATCTCACAGGCATTTTTATGCTGACGTACCTATTTTCACATGTGTTTTCAGGAGATGATGCATAGGACTTATCAAGACATACTTAGGCGGACCTGTTCCTTAGTGACTTAAAACGAGACAAGAACTAGTTAATTTTTGTTATATACTCTTTGTTTCTTGTTTAAAACAATGTAACTCTCGTGTTTGATTAATAAAACGAAACTTTAATTGCCATGGATTTGAAACAATTAATTCTGTTACAACACTCCCCGACGTTTCCGCCACGTTTTGTATGTTCTACGTGGTCGGGGTGTGACATAAAATTTTTAAAATATTTTATTATTCCACCAATAAATTCTTATTTATTTTTGAGGAACGGGTGGAATTAAATGGGTTAGATGAGGTCCAAATCAAAGAAAACCCTCCTGATTAAATTCAAGTGTGGGGAGGTTTTGTAGAGTTTTGTAAGTTTATTTATTCGGTGGATTTTCGGTAGTTTTTAGAGTTTGTATATTGAGTCATTTATTTTGTACTATGAGTCTAACTTAGTCGTTTGAGTCGTTTTTTTTAGAGTCGGTACTGCTTTGGTTTTTCTTGTTTTTGTTTATGCAGGTTTGGATATGTACCACCCGTACTCAATCTCCATTCGGGTGATTTTGGAGCTGCTTTGCAAATTTCAAGGAATTTTTCAAGTATACCAGTCAGAGTTAAAGCCGATCGCGACCGAAATGCTATACGATCGAGCTGGATAGGACGAGAGTTTCTGGAGCTTACGCGTTATTAACCAGCTAAGTCCTTTCCAATATGCCCTTTGTTTTTTTTATTTCTTATTTATTTTTAGTCTTTTGAGTCAGTTTCCATCCTACATTGAGGGCAATGTAGAGTTTAATTGTGGGGATGGGAAGCTATCGTTTAGTGTTTAGTTAGTGAGTCTTGTGTCATAAAATACAAAAAAATTAAAAAATTAAAAAAAATTAAAAAAAAAGTCAAAAAATTGAAAAAAGAAAAAAATGGTTTTGCGAGTCCCGGTCCTTTAGCGCGTAGAAACCAAAAACCTTTTCAAAACGTCGGTCAAAAGCGGTTTAATTGTCGAATTTACGAGTCGAGAACGCATGTTTCTTGAAGTTGCGGGATAGTAGGTTGACTGAATCGGTTTTTGGGAAGTAAAAGGTTTTGGGATGCCTAGGATAGTGGATGGAGCCGAAGAGTTAATTGGTTGTGCATTGTCGATATCGGTAGCCCTATTTTCCACATGATAGTGAGATTTGAGCCTTTACATGCTTCATATTTATATGTTCACTACTTTCGTTTCATGTGTGTTTACCGACTTGTTGCATTACTTTAGAACTTGTGCGTTTTGATACAGTTTGAGACCTTCGGTTAGGATTTGGCATGGATATGATAGAGGCATTAGGATCACCCTATTTGTGAAGCCTTTGTGTTTGACCCGTTTCACCACTACCCTTAGACACACCACTTTGAGCCTAAAACCATTCGTTTGTTACCCATTGTTGATTTGATAACCGGATCGTGTTATGTCATTTGTGTTTTTCCCAAAAAAAAAAAAAAAAAAAGAGAAAAAGCCAAAAAGAAAATATGAAAAAAAAGAAAGAAAAAAAAATAAAATAAAGTTGTGGGTCAAAATGACCAGTATGTTAGTTTTTGTTTCGTACTTATCCGGTTTATCGTGTGATTATGTGTTTAGCCAATTCTTCCCATATAAAAATAATAATAAAAAAATAACCTACCTTTAGCCCTTACCTACCCAATAAAGTCCTCTTGATCCGTGTTGAATTTTAACATTTAGGTGGAGATCTGATTGACGTACAAGCTTATGATAGTATGCTTCATAGTTTGGTTTTGAGAGTTCACTCGAAATATTATATATATTAGCCGATGGTTGAGTGAAATTGTGAGGGGTGTTGACAATAGGGATGAGCATATGAATACCAATACCGATCCCATACCGATCCCGTACCGATCCCGTACCGATCGGTATCGGTATCGGTATCCCGATCGGTATCCACATTTTGGCGATTTCGGTATCGGTACGGTACGGTATCGGTATTATACCGATACCGACCCTCAAAATACGGTATAATACCGATACCGTACCGTACCGATACCTAACCGACATGTTTCGGTATCGGTATCGGTACCTAGTTTGGGTGAAAATCGGTATCGGTATTAGTCGGTATCGGTATCGGTACGGGACAGAATACCGACATGCTCATCCCTAGTTGACAATGCATAATTGATTGCTTAAAGGTAAGAAAAACTTGATTAGGTAGGCCCGTTTTCATTTAAATATTATGATTCGTCTCCTTTTGAACGTTGTAAGTCTTGCGAAACCGCTGTGTTTGATGATTTCGTAGTTCGCGTTATAATTTGTTCGAGACTTGCGTTGTTGTTAAGTGTTTAAGTTGGACATGTTGCTTGGGATTTTGCTCGGGGACAAGCAAAAGGTAAAGTGTGGGGATATTTGATGTGTTAAAAAACACAGTAATATCCGTGTATTTTGTATATTATTTTTATAGTTTTTGAGTCATTTTTAGTCTTTATACAGTTGTATTTTATTATTTTGTGTTTTGGCAGGTACTGGTGCAAATGGGGCAAAAATGATTAATATGAAAATAACCAGCCAGTTGGCCAGAGTGGAACGCCAGTGACTGAATTAAAATTCACCGCTATTTTCCGTGATTGGACCGAGCCCACTAATCTTTATATTATATCATTCATTGAAAAGCCAACATATTATATTTTTGGGGTGGACGACAAAACGAAAAAGAAAAAGATTTATTTGTTGAAGTTGTTCCATATTGGAGTTAGTTGGCCATATTGTTGTT
This sequence comes from Helianthus tuberosus, assembly GCA_030545235.1. Taxonomy (NCBI): domain Eukaryota; kingdom Viridiplantae; phylum Streptophyta; class Magnoliopsida; order Asterales; family Asteraceae; genus Helianthus; species Helianthus tuberosus. The sequence goes on from CM060393.1 coordinate 146,783,053, forward strand.
ACTATTAGATTGGACAAAGGCAATTCACGCAAGATTTGGGCGGCTGATTTTGATATCAGAGGAGTGCTTGTTGGGCCGAAGCCCATTTAGTTTGATAAAGATACATATTCACGCAAATTTGTGGGAAAATATATAAAATGCGGTAATTAGAGAAACGAAGGATATACATCAGATGGCAATTTATTGGGTTTGACATCGAACGAAGAGATCAAGAGAAAGAAGAAAAGTGTTTGGTTCGAGGGTTCAAGCCGCGATCAAGATTCAAGTCCGGGTTTGATATTTATTTGTATTCAATTTTGTTAAGACTTTGTGTTTTTAGATTTGATACTATGTTTTATTTATTATCTGAGACTTGCTTCTTTTTAGTGGTTATGATTATTGGCTAAACATTTTATGGTTGCCTAGGGTTGATGAACTAGACGATTTGTTCGAATGAATAATTTTTGGTTTTGAATGAATGTGATGAATTACATGTTATAATTTTTGAACCCGATTCTAATTATTTGTGTGTTTGTGTTGATTGGCTTAATAATATATTTGTTGGTTCCATTGCTCTAGATACTTAGAAATATACTTTAGAGCCAGGAGTCAGTCTAGGTTGTAACTTTTCAGTCTAGACCTTGAAGGTGAGAAATCTAATTCAAGTTTAATAATTATTAAAACCAATTAATTAAAACGTGCAATCTTTTCTAGAGGTGAGAAATCTAATTTAGAATTGCTAGGTTATTAGCTGGGCGTTGTTTGGCAGTTTGGGTGGCCGATAACTCTGGTTCATCTGTTTATTCGCGTCTAGAGTTTCCTAGGGTCTCGGTGTTCTTAGTTATTTCTGCTTCATAATTTGAGGGTTTTAGTAAATAAATTGCTTTATACCTGATAGTTGTGGGATTTGGTGGTCGATAACTCGAGTCAGTCCATTTTAGCATTTCATCACTTGTCGTACTGTTGGGTTCGGTTTACCTTCCGGGGGGTTTATCGGGTTAGACAGAGTCTTCATTCGAAACCAAGTTTAAGATTTTATTCATGAGTCTAGGGATTCTCGCCTAGGTAACCTACTTTCCTATCATCCTTGATTTCACCTTAGTAGCCTTCAGCCTGCGTCTAGGTAGTCTTGTCTAAGTTAATATTATTTAATTAGTTAATTAAAACACTTAAAATCCAATCAAATCAAATAAACCAATTAAGTAATTAGTTGAGTCAGAGTCTAGTTAGCGTCGCTAGTGTCTCGTGGGTTCGATACTCGGACTTCATTAGGCTTTACTACGTACGATAGGTACACTTGCCTGTCAGTGGTCTAGCATTAGAGAGTCTTAGTTTATAAATTTAAAACTAGGGTGTCTAGATTAGGTTAGTTTTTATAGACCATAATTTGCACATCACTATACTTCTGATTTCTACTCCATTCTTACTTTTCTTATATGTTTCATAGAAAAATCTGAAATTAACACTGATTTCATGGAAAAAATTACATAAAATTCAGACATATTGTGCGTTTTGTATTAGAGATCAATCCTACAAAGTTTTAGAACTAAATCAAACTAAATCATATCAAAATCATTGAAACACTATGCATTTTCGAACAAGCTTTGCTGATGCCATCATCCATCCGGACGGATAGCCCATCCGGATGGATAGATTTGTTACTTGCTTGAGTTTTGTTCTATTATTCTTGACCATCCGAAATCCATCCGGAAGAACCCATCCAAAAGCTATTCATCCAGAAGATAGCCATCCAGACACATCCATTCGGACAAAGGTTCATTCGGAAATTTGGCCATTCAGACTAAAGTCATCCGGAGAAGTATTATACTCTGTTCATCCGGACGATTGGTCATCCGGATCATATTTGGTTGTGTTCACTCTGTATTCAATCAAGTTTAACTTTTTTTGACTTTTCAGGTATTGCAAACATGGCTGATGAATTTTTGAACCCATTCTCTGACTCATATGCCTTTAACAGCACTGGAACAACTTCTTCTGATGGAAACCCAAAAACTGCAACGAAAGCGATTTCGGATTCGCTCAGTGTTGATAACACATATGGAACATACAATAAACCTCCCAAGCTGATGAATATTGAAGACTATAATCGTTGGGCAAAAAGGTTTGATAATTGCCTGAGGGCATTCGCATATGAGAGTTAGAAGCTGGTACAAGTAGGATACACGACTACACGAACACAGTTTATAAATTTGGGAACAGACGAGCAAGAGTTGTTTATAGCTGAAGAGAAAGAAATAGCGTTACTTCATCAATTAGTCTGGGACGACATCATCTCATTGCTTGATTACAACACATCAAAAGAATTGTGGGAGGCCCTAAAGAATAAATGCACAGGAGGTGATGAAATTGTGAAAAATAAGAAGTCGTTACTGAAAAAGGAATTCGATTTGTTTGTGTGCATGAAAGGGGAAAACGTTCGACAGATGATTGAGATGTTCTATCATCTAAAAGTTGTACTTGACAAGTTTGAGATCAAATAGGACCAGGATGAGATTGTCAAGAAACTTTTTGAAGCGTTACCCAATGAGCAAGACTGGCAGTATTATGCAATTATACTAAAAAATATGAAACCAATGAAAGAAATAACTCTAAATTGGTTAATCGAAAAGTTGGAAGGTCACAAACTTGAGATTAAAAAGCAAAATAATATGAATAATGTTGTTTATCAGCAAAACGTGAACCTTTATTACCGTGGTAGCATGATCTCCAACACTTCATCGCCCAAGACAGCATTTAGTGCTGAGAATTCAAACAATACTTTGAAAGATAACTCTGGAAGTGGATCTTCGGGTACTAGTGGTTTTGGTTATCATAGTTCAGGGTCAAGCTCAACAGCACAATCTACTCCAAATGCGCAACATAATCAAAGTGCTCCCAATTCAAATGTTATCCAATGTAACATTGCTGTGAACCTCAATAACGCTCAAAACTTCAATGCTGAAATTGCAAAGCAGCAAATGGTCTTCTTGGCCTCAATTCTTGAGTCATACGAGAGTCTAGTCGCTGGAAAGATCGGGAATACCAATCTGACAAAAGAGGACTACGACCAGATTGATCCGGAAGAAATGGAGTTTATTGACATTAGATGATGCATGGCCAATATGATTCGCTGGGCTCAACGTTTTATGGAAATTATAAGGAGACAGTCAATCGGTGGACCATCAAGAAAGCTGGGCTTTGAAAATCAAAAGTGACATGTTTTAAGTGCAAACAAAAGGGTCATTTTAAAAGAGAGTACAAAAATTCTACTGTTAATGAAACTGCCAATCCATTTCAGGATGATTATTTTCACGGAGCGGTTTATCACAGAAACATATAGGAACCACCAAAAATGAGACAGATTGAAGACAACCAGGTGAAAGAAAAGTCGAGAGCACTAGCAGTTATCCAAGACGATGAGGGTTTCAACTGGAATGATTTTATTCCGGATGAAGATCAGTTAGGATCTGCTTTTATGGCTGAGGTAACACCGGTGACGTTCAACAGAGAGAGAGAACTTGCACATATAATAATGAACAAAATTCACCGAGCTTACAAAGAAGTGGTTAAAGCGAAAATATGGGATCCTGACAGAGAGTGTTATCTAGATCCAAAGGGAAATGTTTGCACAGACCCAAAAACGATCGATTTTGATGCTGGAAGTCGATTCCAACTAAAGAAGTGGAGATACAGAAAGAAGATGGAAGGCAAAAGAACGAAGACACAACAGGAAGGCGTGATGAAGACTATACATGAAGAAAGACTACAGCTACATCCAAGGGGGAGTCTGTAGATGCATATGTCTGTAGCTTTCATCTGTATCTAGTCTATATTACCTGGTTGTGGTATATGTACAGTTTAATGTATGTTGTGTAGCAAATCCGGGATGAAATAGAGTATAAGTGTGTTTTGTAAGTCCATCCGGACGGATGGAGTCCATCCGGAGAGATGGACATAATCCATCCGGGCGGATTGACATAATCCCATCCGGACGGATGGGTTAGATAGTTTTCATCCGGATGGCTTCGCCTATAAACATGTGGTCATGGTTCCTCATTTGTAACAGTTGTGTTGACACCTCTGACGAAGCCCTGCTCATTTTTCTCTGGATCTTGTACAAGCTATTACTATTAATGAGAATGAAGATGTTAAACGGTGTCTGTGTTGTATTTCTTTCTCCTATTACAGAAAGAGAAGGAAGAGAAAGAGAGGAGAGAGAAGTCTAAGAAGATGGCAAAGGAAATCATCGATGTGAATGTAGAGATGACAGCCGAAAACCTGAAGAAGATGGCTGATCAAGTCTTGATGGCTAAAGCGCTTGAGGTAGACACCAAATCTGCTTCTGACTCTGAATCATCTAGCAAGGTCAGTTCGGTCAGTCCAAATGATGAATCATGTAAGGATCAGGAGATAAAATCTAAGAGTGATTGCAGAAATTGCATGAAGGCATGCAAAGTCTGTAATATAAATGAGTTTGTGCTAAAATCCAACATCCAAGACATAACCAGTAAAATCAACATTTTGAAAAATGACATGGTTTTAAAAGATAAACTGGTAAAAAGTTCAAAGGAAAGAATTGATGAATTAACAGAAAAGATCAAAAATGATGAGAAAAATGTTGAAAATTTTCGAAAAGAAAATGAGAAACTGGTTCTTGATGACAGAAAATTAACTGAGGATTTTGAAAAGCTTAAACGAACAATTAAAGATTTAGACGCAAGAGATTTTCAAACTCAGAAAGAAAACACTCAATTAAAAGTTGTCATTCAAGAAAAGGAGAAACAAGTTAACAACCATCTGGATGAAATCGCAAACTTAAAACTTCAGATCGAAGAAGTAAAGATTGAGAATGAAAGAATCAATCTGAAGTTGAAAAGTTACCACTCCGCTAGCTTTGTTCTGCAACATATTGTCCCGAAACCCATCGGGAAGAACAAAGACGGAGAAGATGTGTATCAAGATGGAACTTGGGTAGGGTATCACAAAGTTCCACCACCCATGAACAACAATTTTACTAAAAATAGTCTGGGTTGGTAAAAGAGTTAGATCTGAATGTGAAAAGTGATGTTGACAACCTGCCAGATAACATTGATATCACATTTAGTGCACAATCCGATGAGGAAAGTGTTGAATCGGAGGTTGTGAAAGATGTGGTTGAAAAAGTTTTGAGAACCGACAGTGATTCCACAGTGTCAAACGAGGATGATGATTGTTTTTGGAATAATTATCTTCCGAAATCCAAGTCCAAGAACAACTTAAAGGACGAACCGACTCTTATCATGTACCAGATGAGTGGTTCTAATAAGTTGTACTCGGATGAGGAATTTCCAATTGAGAATGTAAATGTGGATAAACTTGAGAAAGTTTTTAAACTGGTTGAGATCGACGTGTCTAAGGTTGACGGGTTGTCGAGTTCAAAAAGATTTTTGAATTTCCAAAAATATAAGTCTTAATATAATAAGCCCAAAGTGCCACCACGTTTTCAGAATAATAATCAGAACAGAGGGTTCAACGGGCTGGTAAGAACTATGAGAAAAGAAATGTTCAAAAATCGAAATTTGTTGTGACACTTGTGCTCCGTAAAGACAGTACGATGTAGAACAATATCATTTATCAAAGAAAGAATGTTTTTTGGTCTCAATATTTGTTTAATTGTGTTTGGCAATTTTACGTTTTGATTCTAGTTCGATTTCAAGCATTAAATCACTTTTTGGAAAGTTATATGCAAACTGATGCATAAACGTAGTCAGTTTAACGCGAGAAATACTCTGGAACAGTGACATAGGCTTAAAATACCTTAAATAACCTTTACATAACTTAGAAATAAGTTTTGAATGGTTTGGTGTGTCAAAAACAAGTTTATTAGATCATAGGGACTATTTGCGTCAAACTACAAAAGTCTGCCGATTCGTATAGCAACGAACATTCCAGAACAAGATCATAAGCTAAATATACCCTAAATATCCTTTACATAGCTTAGAAATAGGCTTTGAGGGGTTCGGTATGCGAAAATATGCTTATTTGATCAATAGGGACAAAAAGCGTAAAAAAGTGCATAAGTTTGCATTTACGCGCATAACTTACATTCTGAACATATCCGGACATCCAAAAATTTTGGTAATCATTAAAATATATTATTTTAGTGATTGGAATGCTAAAATACCATTCATCGCGCAATATGGATCGTCTTTCGCATCCGTTCATGTTTCGTCGTAATTAACCGAACAACGAGGCCGTACGACCAAACGAACCGACATCCGAGATATTTTCAAGCATATTTCATGTCCCCTATACTTTAACTTCATTATAGAGCCTTAAAATTGGGTTAACGGGGCTTAAACACGTCAAAAATCAAGTTTTAAGCTTCAGGGGCCTTTTCTTCCAAAAGTTAAAACTTTCTGTCTGAAAGCTCTCGCCTGGGGCGAAGACTGAAGCTCCTGTCTTCACTGCCCGCGACAGCTGGAGCTGGGCAGAAACTGGGTTTCTTCATTTAGCAGCTGAATCCTTGGTTTTAATCCTATTTTTCGGATACTATGGGCTTGTTTAAGTGTTCCCCAAGTCCCCCAATCAGTGTGCAACAAGTGTAGGGCCATGATCAAGTCTTATAACACTTGGATTGATCCTATTGCTTCAAGAATTCTATAAATACCCAAGCTTTTCATCATTGTTCCTTGCTCATTTGATCTCATCTGCTCTAAGTGGAGGTATTCACATAGTTGAAGACCTCCTACCTGAGCATTTTGAGTTCTTATTCCTAGCTTGGACCTCTTGTAAGCTTCTTTCATGCTTGTTCATGTATTTTAAGCATAAAAGTCAAACAGTGTTTGACTTTCTGCTTTGACCATGATTGGTCAACACAAAGTTCGTTTGAACTTTGCAACGTGAGCATAATCATGATGGTTATAGTCCCTTGTGACTATACCTACCTATTACCACGTTGATTAAGCGTAGTGACGAGTCAAAGTTTCGGTCAAAATGCCGATTAAGCGCATTTTGCGACGAAATTATTTCCGGGTATCAAAACACTTTGTTTTGATATCAAACCTTTTTTATAACTTTGTTAAATATGGTTTAACATGTTTAACTCGTCACTTTTAGTCTAGTGCTGGTATAGGGTCGTAAGTCAAGCGGTCTTGATAACCGCTTAGACTTTCGAACCCGACCCGTTTGGTCCATCGTTAGGATCCGACCAAATATATTTTGTGACCATAGTTGTATAGGGAATAACCTTCCGAGGTTATACCTTATGGTCACTTCGTTTAGTTAGTTGGATAATAGGTAGTTTATATGCCTTAGGAAAATGACCAAAATGCCCTTTTTACGCATAATTTCATTTTAAGCATATGTAACCTAAATTTTGGCATCTAAACTGATTATACAATGTTATTAAACATGTTAAGGCATATATTACTTGTCATAGGACTAGTTAGGCGTCTCGAACGCGCATTCGTGCGAGCGACGCGTTAAAGTAGCGTAGACTACCTTAACAGTTCGTAACGGGTCGTAAGCACTTAGGATAGCTTCCGATTTAGGATGTAGGCTTTATTAACCATATCGCATGAGTTCTAATACTCGTTTGGTTTACAATACCTCATTCTACCCGATTCCTCAATTTTTGTTCCGTTCCACTAACGTAGTATCCGATACACTAGGAACCGCTTCAACACTTGAACTCTTAGTCTTTTGAGCTTTGTTATATCTTTTGAACAAGAACTATACGCAATCCCAAGTGAGTACATAGTTCCCCTCTTTTACCATTTTCAAATGTTTTGCGGTGATTCATATGTGTAACCGATTTATTTTCCAAATGTATGGCATATATGTGTTTACTAAGTTCTTTTATGTGTACTATTCTGATTATGCAAATACGATGTTTATCCAAATCCTTAAAAGATCTAACTATCTTCATAGTAAGATTCTTAAAGGATATTTGATATACATGTGACAACCCTCACCAAACCAGGTATCCGTACGAATTAATTAATATTTAATTAATGCTCAATTACAGTGCTTGCTTACAAATGTGGTTAAACTGCTTCTTGATTTCTAATACATACATATTCATGCATCATACTTTATTACTGTCACTCTATTATTTACACACAAACATCAGTGACAACCTTGATGCACAAAAGCATAGTGAGCACACTATACGGATAACCCAGTAAACATGCTGACATTGCCAGCACTAGACAGTTACTGTCTCTGAGGCCATTATGAGCCGGGAATAGATTACTACACTAGTAGGGAGTGTAGGGAGGTGAGGATTGTTAAACTGCGTCACTAGGTGATAGCTATAGTGACCGGATGTGCCTAAAACGTACTTTAAGTACAAAATTCTGCACTTTAATACAAAATTCAGGATTTAAGCTAACTAGTAAAGTGCAAAATCATGGGAAAATAATACTAGACACTTTCCAAAGTGTCGGGAATTTATTGTGTTACTAAAAATAATACTAACGACACTTTAAATGCTTATTTAGCACTTTAACGGATTAATATCCAACCGAACAACCGTACTTTACCCGGAACCTAAAAATATTGTCAATGACATTGTTTTTCTTTTTCTGAGCCAGTTAGGGTCCCCGAATACCCTAACACCCGTTATAACACACAACACACTAGTAACTAATTTTAAATCTCTAACTAACTAACTAACTAGTGCTTAACTAATTTGTAACGCCCCAAAATCGGAATGTTATTATTTGTCGTATGTTCTTATGTGACACGTCATGAAATAAATAACTAGGCTGTTTAACCTAGTTAAGAATATGGTCAAAAGTATTAAATGATAAGGGTAGTGTCAGTTATGTTTCAAAGGTAAACCCGAGGGGCTAAAATGAACAAATGAAAGATTGGGTTATTAAAAAGGAAAAGAACACACACACACACACACCTTTGTGTGTGTTCTGGATGGATCGATTATGGGGCTCTCAAGAGCCCCAAACCCTAGTTCATAAAAAACTCCAAATTGGAGGATGAATCAAGGCCCAAATTCACCACCGAGCATGAATTAATGATCACCGACACGAGGGGATCATAAGGTATGTCTTAAATCTAAGATTGGTGATCATGGTTGAAGTGGGTTATGTTTTAATCCGTGAGTTAATGTAAAATTGATCATGTACAAGGGTTAGAATCCTCGTATAGAACATGGATTATGTATGGTTTGCGTTAATTTGATGATTAGAGGTAAAACCCGTTAATTAGAGTGAAGATGATGACTAGAATCACCTTCTATGTTCAAGTCTTGTTGAATGATTGATGTATTATGTGGTTATGATGAAATACTGTTAGATGAAAGTATAGGAATATGATGATATTATGTGTAATGTTCATTTGGAATGATGTATGATGATTAGTAGAAGGATTTGATGAGTTATGTATGAGTTTAGAAGATTCATGCATGAATTAGTTGTACGTTATGCTTAAAAGGTAGTACTCACATCAAAAGTATGATGCAATGTATACAGTGTCGTACGTATAATCGATTATGATGATACGGGTATATGTTGATGAGTCGATGGGTACATATGGTTAATAGTTGACTTTTGAAAGTCAACAAGTATAAGAAACGTGATTGGACTCGTTGTCATAAAGATAGGATTATAGGAAGTCGTTTGATACATGTTATGTAAATATGTGTTAAACTGATTACCCGATGATTTACGTGTGTTAGAAAGGATATGAAGTTGATTGTATGTTGTAATGCTTGTTAGAAGTGATTAAGGAAAGTTAAGGGTGAATTATGCGAGTAATATGATTGATACATGTATGAATGAGTATGCTAATAAGAGTGTGGTTTTGATGAAATGAAAGTATAGGAATCACGTCGAGGCGGTTTCAAGCGTGAGGTGTTAACGGGTCAAGAAGAGGCAAGGAATCGGATACGAGCATGGACGCATAAGGTAAGTGATTCCTGTAATTACTTCTTAGTACGAGTAAGTAATATACTGTTTAAATTAATTGAACATGATGTTTGAGGTCATACATGTGATGAAGTCTTTCGTTGTAAATGATTGAATTAAAGTTGACAAAAATGCCCTTGATGGGTATTTTGGGCAAACGATAGTAAAAGTGGTTTAGAACCAAGTTGTTCGATCAATGTAATGTTTTAGACAAGTATGGAAGTGAGAAGTATGGTCTTTGTAAGCCATAGACCTTACAATGCGTAAATACCCATTACGGGTCAAAATGAGCTTTTGAGCGAAAAATGGGTTAAGAGAATGCTAGACATCCGAGAAATTAATCTTTATGATAGGCGTCAATGAAATTATTAAGTTCTTATGAGATTGAGGTCAATTAAACAGTTTATGTTGATAAATGCACGAACGGGTCAAATAATTAGAAGATCATAATAAGCCGAATGCATGTAAGTTAAGAATTTCCTTAATCCGGATGTGGGATTTTAAGTTCATATGATAGAATGTGAATTTACAAGCGTGTAGGAAGAAACGGGAGGTTAAACGGGTAAACGGTTCAAAAGTTACGCGCGTTTTAGTGCGCTCGGACGACGAAACGGATCTGCAGAAAAGGGACTTTTCTAGAGGCCGTCGCCGACGGGTTCTCACCCCGTCGCCGACGGGCTCCCAAAAGTGCGAAAGAGGCCGACGGCCTAAATGGCTGGTTACGGAACAATTGGGCGACGGGTATAAGGAGAGGCCGTCGCCGACGGGTCCCCACCCCGTCGCCGACGGGTTGTCTAGCCCGATTCTCTGATTTTGCTTTGTGTTGCATTTCCGAGTGATCCGTAACGCATCCCGGTGTATCACTCGATGATTCGTAAAGCTTCTCATGAGCATATAGGTATGTACCTTCGTAGATAAGCAAGTATGTACGTTTGTATGCATATGTACACGTATGTAGAAGTTATGTAAGTAAGGTATGCGTGACCGTAGGTACGTTTATAGTATGTGGGTACTATACGTATGTATGTTTTATAACTCTAAGAGTATGTATGTAGGTGTGTATGTAGGAAAGCTAGTTTTATGTACGCAAGTGAGTACGTACGAAGGTATGCACGTATGTAGGATTGTGTGAAGACATGCGATATGTATGTATGAGTGTATGTATGTATGTCTAGTTGTAGGAAGGGTATGTACGGTTGTAGATGTGTATGTGTGTATGTATAAGGATATGTCTGAGCGCATGTATGTATGTAAAGTTGTAGTAAGGGTAGGTAAGTATGTAGTTGTGTATGTCGGTATGTGAAAGATAGGTATGAGTATATGTACGTACGTAGATGTAGATGTAGGTATGTAAGTAAGTAAGTATGTGTGTTGAATTAGACACATTGAGGGTTAACGTTATTAATGGTGTACCTTGAGAATGATAAGTAATGCAGGTACACTCATGAAGCCTCACCAGGAAATGGATACGCAGATGAAATGCTGGAAGTTTGTAAACGAATGAAATGTGAAGTGTACACGTATAATCTTGTTTTTATGTTGTGTGCTAATGTTTTGAAGGTATGTGGTGAGTGCAGGTTGTATAGATCACAGGCGATTATCATGAGGAATAGAGATCGAAGATCGAGTCACAAGATAGATTGTACGGAAATAATCGAGTATGTATTTTAATAAACGGAAGTTATGCTGTTGTTTTGAGTAAAAGCTATGTTTAAAACAAACTTTCAAGTAAGTCACGTTGTTGTAATGAAAGAAATTTTATGGTTCATGTTTCCGCTGCGATTTTTGTCATGTACGATTTAAGGTTGTTACAAGTTGGTATCAGAGCCCTGGTTTGAGGGAATCAAGTACGAGAAGGTAAGTACTTGGACTCAAACTTGTGTGCTCTTGAGATAAGAAATCCTTACAACCTGAGACTCGATCGAGATCCCAAGGTAAAGGCTAATGTAAGTATGTACTTATGTATACGTATAAAGAAACTGACGGTTTTGTATATGCAAGGTAAGTATAAGCGTTTGAAGAGGATGATCCGCGAATGCGATCAAGTACCGACACAAGGCATGAAATAAGACAAAGTTGAACCCAGGTATGTAAATTCAATATGTGGGTATATGAAATGGTAAAATGCATAAAGGGAAGGAAAATGCTAAATAAAGGACCATGATGGTATAGTAGACATGTTTTGAAAATGATACACGTGCCGAAACCTAATTCTTCAGACATAAGGTGACAATTACACGAAGACACGAAACTAGTATGTGGATTGTGTACCCGTCCAGTACACGTGAAGCATATGACGTTCGTGAGACCGTGATAATTGATACAGGTATGTCCGTTAGAATTAAGTAGTAGGTGGACGTGAGGGTGAAGGGAAATGTAAGACTCCCAGGAATGAAGGTATGAATGCTATGTTAGAATCCGCGAGACGGATTCGAAACATGAAAGAAGTTAAAGTATGAATGCTATGTTAGAATTCGCGAGACGGATTCGAAACATGAAAGAAGTTAAAGTATGAATGCAATGTTTGAATCCGAGCGACGGATTCAAGGAAGGAAAGGTATGAATGAAATGTTTGAATCCGCGAGACGGATTCAAGGATGAAAGGCATGAATGATATGTTTGAATCCGTGAGATGGATTCAAGGATGAAAGGCATGAATGATATGTTTGAATCCGTGAGATGGATTCAAGGTATGAAAGGCATGAATGGAATGTTTGAACCCGTGAGGTGTTAGATGTGTTAGTAATCGACTCATGGAAGTCATAATGTAGGGCGGGCTACGACCCGGGCAATAAGTTAAGTACGAATAGGAAGGGTAAGTTTGGTCATGAGTACCGGAATAATGTAAGGAATGTCTTTGCAAGTAAGCATGAATGGAAAGAAGCATGAACGTGTACCCCGATGCATCTCTGTTAAGTAAGAAATGTCAGTTGGACTTGAAAGGCCAAATCGCAAGGGTGACGAAATAAGTAACTAGAGTAAAAGAATTGTAGGTAGGGAATGAAGTATGGAATGTGTTATGGCATGTACGTAGGAAGTTGTAGAAGAATTATGAGTGCGTAATCACCTAGTAAAATAAATGTTTGAATGAAATGTGCACGAGCGGAAGCTCATTATAAGGATGAATGAACCATGGCCGGGTACGATTAGTACTCGTAAAGAGGCGGATCGATCTGGCTTACGGATCGTTGAGTTATGAAATGAAACCGAGGTCAGTGAAATGTTCAACTTATGCTAAATGCGCACGAATCAGAAGATTGGAAATCGATCTATGAAGTGAAGGATAGGATAGGTATGGTAAGGTATGTGATGTTTGACTTTTAACAGTCAACCTAAGAAGAAAATGGTAAATCCTAAAAGTTTTGAGTGAAAATTTCGGGTAATGATTAAATACTCGTAAGATGAACTGCATGATACACTTACGTATGTAAATTAAATAATGCACGAAGTGAGAGTAATTGTAAGGTGAAATGAAAAAGATGGTTGGAAAGTAACGTAAAGGTATGCATGGTACAAGTAATTGTAGAATACGTAAAAGGATGATCACGTTAGAGTTAAAGTACATAGGTGCGTGTGATTACAGGTCAAAGAAGTATGTATATTGAACCGTGGTTGTCAGGTCAATGGAATGATAATGATATGCGAAATTATGATAAGGAAGGTATGGGATGGTTAGGGAGAAGTCAATGATATGAGTAATGGAATAAACATGAAAGAAACATAAATAAGAATCCAGGGATGGGTTCTTGAAATTGGATGATAGTCAGTGTGATGAGCTCGTGGTTGTGTCGAGTGGATATAGAGAAGGAATAATTAGTGTTAAATAAAGGTAAGAAAGGTTTCGGGGACGAAACCTCAATTAAGGGTGGTAGACTTGTAACGCCCCAAAATCGGAATGTTATTATTTGTCGTATGTTCTTATGTGACACGTCATGAAATAAATAACTAGGCTGTTTAACCTAGTTAAGAATATGGTCAAAAGTATTAAATGATAAGGGTAGTGTCAGTTATGTTTCAAAGGTAAACCCGAGGGGCTAAAATGAACAAATGAAAGATTGGGTTATTAAAAAGGAAAAGAACACACACACACACACACCTTTGTGTGTGTTCTGGATGGATCGATTATGGGGCTCTCAAGAGCCCCAAACCCTAGTTCATAAAAAACTCCAAATTGGAGGATGAATCAAGGCCCAAATTCACCACCGAGCATGAATTAATGATCACCGACACGAGGGGATCATAAGGTATGTCTTAAATCTAAGATTGGTGATCATGGTTGAAGTGGGTTATGTTTTAATCCGTGAGTTAATGTAAAATTGATCATGTACAAGGGTTAGAATCCTCGTATAGAACATGGATTATGTATGGTTTGCGTTAATTTGATGATTAGAGGTAAAACCCGTTAATTAGAGTGAAGATGATGACTAGAATCACCTTCTATGTTCAAGTCTTGTTGAATGATTGATGTATTATGTGGTTATGATGAAATACTGTTAGATGAAAGTATAGGAATATGATGATATTATGTGTAATGTTCATTTGGAATGATGTATGATGATTAGTAGAAGGATTTGATGAGTTATGTATGAGTTTAGAAGATTCATGCATGAATTAGTTGTACGTTATGCTTAAAAGGTAGTACTCACATCAAAAGTATGATGCAATGTATACAGTGTCGTACGTATAATCGATTATGATGATACGGGTATATGTTGATGAGTCGATGGGTACATATGGTTAATAGTTGACTTTTGAAAGTCAACAAGTATAAGAAACGTGATTGGACTCGTTGTCATAAAGATAGGATTATAGGAAGTCGTTTGATACATGTTATGTAAATATGTGTTAAACTGATTACCCGATGATTTACGTGTGTTAGAAAGGATATGAAGTTGATTGTATGTTGTAATGCTTGTTAGAAGTGATTAAGGAAAGTTAAGGGTGAATTATGCGAGTAATATGATTGATACATGTATGAATGAGTATGCTAATAAGAGCGTGGTTTTGATGAAATGAAAGTATAGGAATCACGTCGAGGCGGTTTCAAGCGTGAGGTGTTAACGGGTCAAGAAGAGGCAAGGAATCGGATACGAGCATGGACGCATAAGGTAAGTGATTCCTGTAATTACTTCTTAGTACGAGTAAGTAATATACTGTTTAAATTAATTGAACATGATGTTTGAGGTCATACATGTGATGAAGTCTTTCGTTGTAAATGATTGAATTAAAGTTGACAAAAATGCCCTTGATGGGTATTTTGGGCAAACGATAGTAAAAGTGGTTTAGAACCAAGTTGTTCGATCAATGTAATGTTTTAGACAAGTATGGAAGTGAGAAGTATGGTCTTTGTAAGCCATAGACCTTACAATGCGTAAATACCCATTACGGGTCAAAATGAGCTTTTGAGCGAAAAATGGGTTAAGAGAATGCTAGACATCCGAGAAATTAATCTTTATGATAGGCGTCAATGAAATTATTAAGTTCTTATGAGATTGAGGTCAATTAAACAGTTTATGTTGATAAATGCACGAACGGGTCAAATAATTAGAAGATCATAATAAGCCGAATGCATGTAAGTTAAGAATTTCCTTAATCCGGATGTGGGATTTTAAGTTCATATGATAGAATGTGAATTTACAAGCGTGTAGGAAGAAACGGGAGGTTAAACGGGTAAACGGTTCAAAAGTTACGCGCGTTTTAGTGCGCTCGGACGACGAAACGGATCTGCAGAAAAGGGACTTTTCTAGAGGCCGTCGCCGACGGGTTCCCACCCCGTCGCCGACGGGCTCCCAAAAGTGCGAAAGAGGCCGACGGCCTAAATGGCTGGTTACGGAACAATTGGGCGACGGGTATAAGGAGAGGCCGTCGCCGACGGGTCCCCACCCCGTCGCCGACGGGTTGTCTAGCCCGATTCTCTGATTTTGCTTTGTGTTGCATTTCCGAGTGATCCGTAACGCATCCCGGTGTATCACTCGATGATTCGTAAAGCTTCTCATGAGCATATAGGTATGTACCTTCGTAGATAAGCAAGTATGTACGTTTGTATGCATATGTACACGTATGTAGAAGTTATGTAAGTAAGGTATGCGTGACCGTAGGTACGTTTATAGTATGTGGGTACTATACGTATGTATGTTTTATAACTCTAAGAGTATGTACGTAGGTGTGTATGTAGGAAAGCTTGTTTTATGTACGCAAGTGAGTACGTACGAAGGTAAGCACGTATGTAGGATTGTGTGAAGACATGTGATATGTATGTATGAGTGTATGTATGTATGTCTAGTTGTACGAAGGGTATGTACGGTTGTAGATGTGTATGTGTGTATGTATAAGGATATGTTTGAGCGCATGTATGTATGTAAAGTTGTAGTAAGGGTAGGTAAGTATGTAGTTGTGTATGTCGGTATGTGAAAGATAGGTATGAGTATATGTACGTACGTAGATGTAGATGTAGGTATGTAAGTAAGTAAGTATGTGTGTTGAATTAGACACATTGAGGGTTAACGTTATTAATGGTGTACCTAGAGAATGATAAGTAATGCAGGTACACTCATGAAGCCTCACCAGGAAATGGATACGCAGATGAAATGCTGGAAGTTTGTAAAAGAATGAAATGTGAAGTGTACACGTATAATCTTGTTTTTATGTTGTGTGCTAATGTTTTGAAGGTATGTGGTGAGTGCAGGTTGTATAGATCACATGCGATTATCATGAGGAATAGAGATCGAAGATCGAGTCACAAGATAGATTGTACGGAAATAATCGAGTATGTATTTTAATAAACGGAAGTTATGCTGTTGTTTTGAGTAAAAGCTATGTTTAAAACAAACTTTCAAGTAAGTCACGTTGTTGTAATGAAAGAAATTTTATGGTTCATGTTTCCGCTGCGATTTTTGTCATGTACGATTTAAGGTTGTTACATAATTAGTTGAAATCCAACTAATTACCCCACCCCCCTTGACCGATCGATCCCCATGAGGGGACACACTCTTACAATGTTGATTATTTTAATCAAGATTTCTAATATCTCCATAACATATTGCTTAGTGGACAATACACTCAAATTGGACTACAAGTATGTATGAAGGATAAGCTCTACTTTCACACCAACACTTAACAAAAAATTTTTACTCTCTCTCCCTTCTTTGATACCTTCGGCTGAACACAACCATACCCACCTCACCATCATTCAATCTTGATCTTGCAATTCCACATACATATCAAGGTGCTAGAGTTCATACGAGGAGACCCGGTGCTTACGGAATCACAAGGACCTCTCTACATCGCTATTAACCACCTAGTTTTCGCCTTGAATCTTCCCTAGCCTTGAGCTAGTTGTAAGTGCTTCTAAACACTCTCTCGTTCTTATTTAAAGTGGTTAATAAGAGGTTTAACGGATAAAAATCGAGAACACTAAAGATCAAAACTAAAAGACTTGAAGGTATGATGAACTAGTTGGTTAAAAAGAAACTAATGGTATAAATCATGATAAATCTGAAATAAACAAACCATAATCTGCTGTAACAGACTCATGATCTGATTTTAATCATATTAGAAAGGATGGCGAACGTATGTGTGCGTTTAGTAACATTTAACCCTTAAACAGCATGCTGCATTGCACTTTCAGCCGACTTTAACTGACTGTAACGGGTCCTTAACGAAACGAAAAATGTATTTTCTGAAGTCTAGATTTATGTATTATGAAATACGGTTCTAATGGCACAGGAATCATAATTTTTGGACTTCGTTTACTATTTTTAAAGTGTCGTTT
This sequence comes from Helianthus tuberosus, assembly GCA_030545235.1. NCBI lineage: Eukaryota > Viridiplantae > Streptophyta > Magnoliopsida > Asterales > Asteraceae > Helianthus > Helianthus tuberosus. Next base: position 146,800,711 of record CM060393.1, read on the forward strand.
TGTAACAGCAGCTAGAGCTGCATTTTTACTGCAAAAAATGAGTGTTACATTTTTAGTTATAACATGAAACCTGTGTAGAATTAGATCATGAAATTTTTACTCTAGATTACCACCGATGTATTTGTAATTATCCCACTGCAATTTCGTAAATCGGACACTCGATGAATTTTAAATAAATTATTCCGCGGACTGTGGTCAGAAAAAGATAAATCTGATTTCTGTCCGGAAAATGATTTTCTATAAAACATTGGTGATGATTTGGACCTCGATATTTTTACACAATAATTTTTAGTTCGTATAAGACAAATTATAAAAATTTGGGAATTTTTGGAATAAGATAACTATTTTATTAAAATACCCGAAAACGACCCAGATTTGTATATTAAAACTGAAACGGTATAAGTTGTGTTTTGCATGTCTAAATGCCGGGTTGGTTAATTGAGAACTGATTGAATGATTTTACAAAAGAAAATGATACGCTAGTAAGCGTGGATGCCTCCGTTTACAGAGGAAACTCTGGCGAAATTTTTCCAGAAAATATAACACTTAGAAATGTTTTTGGTGACAAGTGTTATAAATATATTTTTAACTTGTTTTCCAAAATATAAATTTCGCCACGATTTTTATTACAAAATAACCAAGTGTCGGATTCGTAAATGAAACTGTTAAATATATATTGAGAATATATATTCCATAATAAAACGCTTGTGTGCTTACGCAATTATTTTGTGAACTAAAGATATATTATTTTTAGGGTAAAAATAATATTACTTGATATATCATGAAAATACGACTCCAAAACGATACCAACGCCCTCACAAATAAATATTTAAGTTACGTCGGTATTGTTTTTACAACGCAAACTCTAAAACGTAACGTGCGTATTTTCGGAAAATACTCTTAAGGGTGTATTTTGGCAAAGTATTATTTTGGGAAATTGTATGAAGTAAAATATAATATTTTTGGGAAAAATATGTATATTTTGGAATATTCTTGGCAAACGACTTAAAACATATTTATTTAAGTGAGACTTAATAATATACTTTTGGAATTATAAGAACGCACATGTATAAATACCCCCATCCTTGGGAAGGAAATACGCATATACGATACTTGAGAAGTATAACTCTAATATAGTTGTCTAACTATTATTCCAGAACTAAATACAATTATTATAACTTGGAATAATACCAGAATTGTAACTCAAAAACATACATACTAAGACAAGGCACTACCCGTTCGTCTAATAGACGTTAGACCCTTGTAGGTAGTCGTGTTTGCCGCAGAGATTTGGGTTACACATACTGAAGACGCAATACAGTGAGTTCATGTCCCCCCCTTTTCTTTTAACTATTTTCAGTTTTTACACTTCGGGGGTGAAATACATGTTACATTTACTACAAACGTTTTATACACGGTATGATTAGCTAAGGAATTTACTACTAGATCACGTGAATGGATAGGCTGTTATCGTAAGACCATTAATCCTTGTATAAGGACCGAGAGGCATGAGTGATAGATCTATCTGGTGTTGCAAGCCCCACACATGGGCCAGCGTGTGGCTGCATGTGGTGACTATGTCGTTCCGCCGGAAGGACCGGTATGAAATCCGCGTTACAGGTTTGAGTGCTTCCTAGGCCATGTCACTTATTAATGTATTAGCTACACATTAATTGATCTCTTTTTCCTTATTGCTACATACCAAGAACATACATTTATACAGACATATTCTAACGATTTATACAGACTCACTTACACATGAACTCGCTCAACTTTATGTTGACTTTTCAAACTTCATGTATTTCAGGAAACTAACGGATCTGGCACGGTATACACATATTATCAAGCTGCGTTTGAATAAAGAAGTCATTCAGGGTTTAGAAGGTGTAACCCCTTCCTGGACGGGTTACATATCTCTAAGCCTAGTATTGTTTAAAGTCTTTTGCTAAGTCTTTATGAACTCAATTAAATCAAGTTAAGGTTTGTAACTTATTTTGAGATTGTTGAAAATGGGATTTTTCTAAACTTTATTAATGCATGAATATCTCATGCTTTTATCATATAGCATTGTTATGATTGTTGCTATGGTATTAAGAAGTCACACCAAATAAACCCACGCTTCCGCAAAGCCAGGGTGTGACAGCTTGGTATCAGAGCCTCGATCATAGCGAACTAGGATTCCTTCTCGAGTCTAGACTATGATCACTAGGGCTCTCACGAAAACGTTTTCAAACACTTTTACATTGCATACACTATACGTCCAGATCCAGGGCACAAGACCTTTTTACAAACAAAAGGCACAAATACACTTTACAAAATTTATAGTCCAGTCGGGGAGACTGGGGAAAAATTTAGTCTGAGAGGCTGAAGGAGTAGTCTAGGGGGAATAGGAGGCTCAGTCTGAGAGGCTGAGGGAGTAGTCTAGTGGGACTAGGAGGCTCAGTCTGAGAGGCTGAAGGAGTAGTCTAGTGGGACTAGGAGGCTCAGTCTGAGAGGCTGAGGGAGTAGTCTAGTGGGACTAGGAGGCTTAGTCTGAGAGACTGAGAATTCAATCTGAGAGATTGGGAGATTTTAGTCTGAGAGACCAGGAAGTCAGTCTGAGAGATTGAGAATTCAGTCTGAGAGACTGGGAGGATAGTCTGAGAGACTAGGATGATCAGTCTGAGAGGCTGGGAGGATAGTCTGAGAGACTAGGAGGATCAGTCTGAGAGACTGGGTGGATAGTTTGAGAGACTAGGAGGATCAGTCTGAGAGACTGGGAGGATAGTTTGAGAGAGTAGGAGGATCAGTCTGAGAGGCTGTGAGGATAGTCTGAGAGACTAGGCTGTAACAACTGTGTTTGTAATCACTATGAACAGTTCCATTATCAATAAAACAATGTTATTTGATCCCAATGTTTGTTTTGTTATGTTATACATTTTTCATGTTTTGACTTTTATGTAATTTCAAACTCTATATCGCTTTCTGGAGAGTTATACGCAAACTAGTGCGTAAACGTACTCAGTTTAATGCGAGAAATACTCTGGAACATCAACATATACTCAACATACCTTAAATAACCTTTACATAACTTAGAAATAAGTTTTGAAGGCTTTGGTATGGCAAAAACAAGTTAATTCGCTTACAGGGACTAAATATGACAAACTGCGAAAGTATGTCAATTTGAACTGTAACGAACATTCCGGAACATGACCATAAGTTAAACACACCTTAAATATCCTTTACATAGCTTAGAAATAGGCTTTGAGGGGTTTGGTGTGCTAAAATAAACTTTTGGGACATTCAGGGACTAAAGATGTCAAAAAGTGCACAAGTTTGCATTTTCGCGCATAACTTACGTTCTGAATACATCCGGACATCCAAAAATTTATGTAAGCATGACTACATTATATTTTAGTGTTCGCCTTAAGAAAAATCCATTCGTTTCGTCATTTGGATCGTTTTTCGCGCTTGTGCGCATTCCGTCGTAATTAAGCGAACATCGCGACCGTACGACCAAACGAACCATCATCCGGCATATTTTTGAGTACATTTTAAGTTCCCTATACTTTAACTTCATTTTATAGCCTTGAAATGAGGTTAACGGGGTTCAAACACATCAAAAATCGCTTAAACACATGCAGGGACCATTGCTGCCAACTTTCAAAACTTGCTGATTCAGGAGAGGTGCTCGCGTAGCGCGAGCCCATGAGGCTTATCCGTCGCGCTACGCGACTGACTTGCTGGACAGATTCAATGTTTCTAAATGAAAGTTGCAACTAATCAATCCTTAACCACATGTTTTAAGTGACGTGTCACTAAGTTAAGGAGCATTTGTGGCACCATAACATTCCGACAAGTGTACGCACGAGATTCGATCACGTTATTCAAGAAACGATCCTAACGGTTACCCGAATACTATATATACCCCATGCCTTTCATTGTTTTAAGGCACAAGAATCTTATTAGTTGTGTTCTAAGTTGAAACCTTGTTTCATACCTGAACTATACTGATCTAGATTAGCATTCGGGGACCCTTCGTAAGTATTCTTTCGTTCTTTTCCTTATTTTTACTGCTTTTCGAGTCAGAAAGTCAAACTTTGTTTGACTTTCAGCGTTGACCAGTGATGGTCAATGCGAAGTTCGTTAGAACTTCGCAACGTGATTGTAATCACGATGGTCATAGTCCCTTGGGACTATGCCTACTGATTACCACGTTGTCTAGGGTCGTAGGGTAGGCGATCTGATAAATCGCCTATACCTTCGAACCCGACCCAGTTTGGTCGATCATTAGGATCCGACCAAATACATTAGGTGACCATAGTGTAGGGAATAACCTTCCGAGGTTATACCTTATGGTCATGACGGTTAAGTAGTTGTATGATAGGTAGTTTATATGCCTTAGGTAAATTACCAGAATACCCTTTTCATACATAATTGGTAATTTAGCATATGTAACCTAAACTTTTGTCACGTAACTGATTATGTAACATGTTTAGGCATATAATACTTATCATAGGACTAGTTAGGCGGTCCGAACGCGTTTCACGCGCACGACGCGTTAAAGTAGCATAAGCTTCCTAAACGGGTCGTAATGGGTCGTAAACAATTATGTTAAGTTTCATTTAGTATGTAGGCTTTGTTAAACCAAATGACACGAGTCTCTACACTCGTTTGGTTTACGAAACCTCATTCTATCCAATCATCCGATTAAGGTCCGGTTTATTAACATAGTTACCTATATTAGGTGCCGTTTGATTCCGAGATCTATAGCATTACTTGGTGGTTATCTTTTGACAACTGAGCAATCTCAAGTGAGTACATAGACCCCTCTTTTACTGTTTTCCAAACTGTTTTGGGGTGGAACACATGTGCCTACTTGTTACTTTCCTGCTTTCCAGTTTTCACATCATATACTGCTATGTTCGTTAGTACATTATAGTACATGATTTCATTACATCTTATGCTAGGTGTGCCCATTGTGTGCATTACTTGGTACATTGTTTTACATTACATTTCATGCTAGGTATGCCCATTGTGTGCATTACTTAGTACATCGTTTTATATGACATTTCATGCTAGGTGTGCCCATTGTGTGCATTACTTAGTACATCGTTTTATATGACATTTCATGCTAGGTATGCCCATTGTGTGCATTACTTAGTACATCGTTTTACATGACATTTCACGCTAGGTATGTTCATTTGATTACATACTTAGTGCATTGTTTTCACATGCTCACATTTTGTTATGACATTTGGTTTGTTTACATGGGACAATATATCCATTAACACTAGCTACGCCGTTCGTTAGTAGGTAGTGGTACCATAGGAATTGACAACTCCCGTTCCGGACATCCCAGGGAAAGGGGACAGAAAGGAATGACCGAATTCGTTGACATTAAGACAGATAGACCTTTAATTTGTTTAAAGGGTTTATCACCACAGTCGCCAGGCTTGGATGTATGCATTTTCACAATACCACATAAATGTTCATATTAAATAGTTGCATGCATTTACACAAAACATAGCTTTGATTTAAACCAAGTTTTACTTCAATACTTTGTTTTTGTGCATATGGTTTAGTTGAGACATTTCACTTGCCATACATGACATTTTGACATAGACATTTGACATGGATATTTGACATAAACATTTGACATGGATATTTGACATAGACATTTGACATGGATATTTGACATAGACATTTGACATGGATATTTGACATAGACATTTGACATGATTTACATCTTGACATAAACACTTTGACATATTACCCAATACATTTGACAATTGATTTAAACATAGACTTCTTACATTGGTTGGTTTGGTTTGATTAAGTGATTAAGTTAACGATGCGTGTGTAATATGATACAAGCATGGTGGATACGCCGCTGGTACTTCCTATATATAAGTGTTTGTATGGTATTACATGGCGTAACGTTATTTGAATCATTTCAGTTTGAGACATAGAACATTTTATACAAATAACATACTTTTCACAAGACATTGATTTACAAACAACTTATCTTATACAAACACATTTTTTACATGGTTATTTATTTAACCTGACATTTACTTATACATATCATCTGATCTTATTGTTTTCAAATGATTTACAAGACAAAGCAAATAACAAGGTTCATGACTAAACATTTTCTCAAACATAAGTCATGAATCTTATTTTCGCAAAACCTATGTATCTCACAGGCATTTTTATGCTGACGTACCTATTTTCACATGTGTTTTCAGGTGCTTTTCCATAGGATGTTGATCATGATACTAGGGCGGACCTGTGCCTTAGAGACTTTAAAAGAAGATAGATTATGTTTAATTATGTTCTGAACTCTTTAATTACCTGTTTGAAACAATGAAACACCCTTGTTTAATAAATAAATAAAACTTTGTATGCCATGGTTATGAGACAATTAATTCTGTCGCAACACGCCCCGATGTTTCCGCCGCGATTTGTTGTTTTACGCGGTCGGGGTAACCCGGTTCAACAAGTTGCTCAGCCTCCTGCTCCGCAACAGGGTCAAGCTGCACGACCACAATACCCACCAGGTGCTTGTTACAATTGTGGGGATCTGACCCACTACAGAAATCGGTGCCCAAGACTAGTCAACCAGAACCAGAACCAGAATCCGGCTCCGGCTCGAGGCCGAGTTTTTAACATGAATGCCCAAGAGGCACAGGCTGACGATAATGTGGTGAACGGTACGTTCTTTATTAATAATCAGCCTGCATCTGTTCTTTTCGATTCTGGTGCCGATAAGAGTTTCGTGTCTTTGTCCTTTGAACCAATGCTTCGCGTGTCTAGAACGAAACTAGGCAAATCTTTGACAGTTGAGGTTGCTAGTGGTGAACCCATTATTCTTGATTCTGTTCTTCACAACTGCCAGTTGAATCTTAACGACCATCTTTTTCCTATTGACCTCGCGCCTATGCAACTTGGAAGCTTCGACGTTATTGTGGGAATGGATTGGTTATCCAAGCATCACGCAGAGATAGTTTGTTCTAAGAAGATTGTTCGTGTGCCACTTTCGACAGGCGAGATCCTGCAAGTTCAAGGTGAGAAGCCTACCGGTGGTCTCAAACTCATGTCTTGTTTTAAAGCTCGGAAGTATCTGCAGAAGAACTATGTGGCTTTCTTAGCACATGTTACAGAAGATAAAGGCAAGGGTAAGTCTATTTCAGATATTCCTGTCGTTCGGGATTATTCTGAAGTGTTCCCTGAAGATTTACCTGGTCTACCTCCAGCACGCCAAGTCGAGTTCCGCATTGATCTCGTACCTGGTGCAAATCCCATTGCCAGAGCTCCATATCGTCTTGCACCGTCTGAGATGCAAGAGTTGTCTAAACAGCTTCAGGAGCTCTCTGACAAAGGTTTTATCCGTCCCAGCTTTTCACCGTGGGGTGCTCCCGTTCTTTTTGTCAAGAAGAAGGATGGATCCTTTAGGATGTGTATCGATTATCGTGAGCTTAACAAGCTTACCATCAAAAATCGATATCCTCTACCTCGCATCGACGACCTCTTTGATCAGTTACAAGGTGATTCTTATTTCTCGAAAATTGATCTGCGTTCCGGATATCATCAACTTCAGGTGCAAGAAGAAGACATTCCGAAGACAGCATTCCGTACTCGTTATGGACATTACGAGTTCACAGTCATGCCATTCGGTTTGACTAATGCTCCTGCTGTTTTCATGGACTTAATGAATAGGGTCTGCAAACCTTATTTGGATCAGTTCGTCATTGTTTTTATTGACGATATCTTGATTTACTCTAAGACGCGAGCTGATCACGAGCAGCATCTTCGTCTTACTTTGGAACTCCTGAAGAAAGAGCAACTTTTCGCCAAATTCTCCAAGTGCGAATTTTGGCTTAAAGAAGTTCAATTTTTGGGGCACATTATCAACGAACAAGGTATTCATGTAGATCCCTCCAAGATCAGTGCGATTAAGGATTGGGATACACCTACTACTCCTACTGAAGTTCGTTTTTTTCTTGGTCTAGCGGGTTATTATCGCCGCTTCATTGAAAACTTCTCTAAGATTGCAGTTCCTCTAACTGCTCTAACTCAGAAGAAAATGCCATTTTATTGGGGATACAAACAAGAGGAAGCTTTTCAACACTTGAAGCAGAAGCTTTGCGATGCGCCTGTTCTATCATTGCCTGAGGGTGATGATGATTTTGTCGTGTATTGTGATGCATCTAAATTGGGTCTTGGCTGTGTTCTTATGCAAAGGAACAAAGTCATAGCCTATGCATCGAGGCAGTTGAAGATTCATGAGAAGAACTACACCACTCATGATCTTGAGTTGGGTGCAGTTGTCTTTGCTCTCAAGATCTGGAGACACTATTTGTACGGTACAAAATGTGTGGTTTTCACAGACCACAAAAGTCTTCAGCATATCTTCAACCAGAAAGAACTCAACATGAGACAACGACGTTGGGTTGAACTTTTAAACGACTATGACTGCGAAATTCGCTACCATCCTGGTAAAGCGAATGTCGTAGCTGATGCATTGAGTCGCAAGGAACGTACTAAGCTTCATTGTGTACGTGTTCAATCTGTTATTCAAGCTCGATCCGATATTCAAGCACGCATTTCTCTAGCTCAACAATCTTGTGTTTCACAAGGTTTGATGGATAAGGAATTTCCTTACCACATAACACCTGCTCTTGAACTGAAGGACAATGGATCATATTACTTCATGGACCGTTTGTGGGTCCCAAGCCAGGATGATCTTCGTACCTTGCTTATGGATGAAGCCCATAAGTCTCGTTATTCTATTCATCCGGGCTCAGATAAAATGTATAAGGATCTTCGTATTCACTATTGGTGGCCTGGTATGAAGAAAGACATTGCCTTATACGTATCCAAATGCCTTACTTGTCTTAAGGTTAAGGCTGAACATCAGCGTCCTTCTGGTTTATTGGAGCAACCAGAGATCCCAGTTTGGAAATGGGAAAACATTACTATGGATCTTGTTACCAAACTCCCGCGCACAAAGAAAGGTCATGATGCCATCTGGGTAGTCATTGATCGTCTTACAAAGTCAGCACATTTCTTGCCAATCCGCGAGGATTTTCCTACTGACAGACTTGCTCAAATCTATGTAGATGAAATTGTGGCTCGACATGGTGTTCCTTTGAACATCATTTCTGACAGAGATGCTCGTTTCACTTCTCATTTTTGGAGAACCATGCAATCTGCTATGGGGACCCAACTAAATCTGAGCACAGCTTATCATCCGCAAACGGATGGTCAATCTGAGAGAACAATCCAGACTCTGGAGGATATGCTAAGAGCTTGTGTGATCGATTTTGGTGGTAGCTGGGATTCACATCTTAAATTGATTGAATTCTCCTACAACAACAGTTATCACACTAGCATCAAAATGGCTCCTTTCGAAGCTCTCTATGGTCGAAAATGTCGTTCACCAGTCTGCTGGAATGAGATTGGCGAGGCTCAACTTACTGGACCTGCCCTCATTTTAGAGACAACTGACAAGGTCAAGAAAGTTCGTGATAACCTTCAGGCAGCTAGAAACCGTCAGAAGATTTACGCGGACCCAAAACGCAAAGCCTTTGAATTTCAAGTCGGTGATCGAGTATTACTTAAGGTCTCACCTTGGAAAGGTGTGATCAGATTTGGAAAGAAAGGAAAACTTGCACCTAGATACGTTGGACCATTCAAGATCGTCGAAAGAATCGGAAAGGTAGCCTACAGACTTGAGTTACCTCCTGAACTTGGAAATGTTCATCCAACTTTTCACGTGTCCAATCTCAAGAAGTGTACAGCTGATGAGAACTTCTCAATACCGCTTGACGAAATTCGTGTTGGCAAAACACTGAAATTTGTTGAGAGACCAGTGGAAATCATGGAACGTGAAGTCAAGTGGCTTAAACGCAAGCGCATTCCTTTGGTCAAAGTTCGCTGGGAAGCTAAACGTGGACCTGAGTTTACTTGGGAACGCGAAGATCAAATGAAGGCGAAATATCCACATCTTTTTCCACGAGTTTCCTCTAAATAAATTTCGGGACGAAATTTCCACAAGTAGGGGAGACTGTAACAACTGTGTTTGTAATCACTATGAACAGTTCCATTATCAATAAAACAATGTTATTTGATCCCAATGTTTGTTTTGTTATGTTATACATTTTTCATGTTTTGACTTTTATGTAATTTCAAACTCTATATCGCTTTCTGGAGAGTTATACGCAAACTAGTGCGTAAACGTACTCAGTTTAATGCGAGAAATACTATGGAACATCAACATATACTCAACATACCTTAAATAACCTTTACATAACTTAGAAATAAGTTTTGAAGGCTTTGGTATGGCAAAAACAAGTTAATTCGCTTACAGGGACTAAATATGACAAACTGCGAAAGTATATCAATTTGAACTGTAACGAACATTCCGGAACATGACCATAAGTTAAACACACCTTAAATATCCTTTACATAGCTTAGAAATAGGCTTTGAGGGGTTTGGTGTGCTAAAATAAACTTTTGGGACATTCAGGGACTAAAGATGTCAAAAAGTGCACAAGTTTGCATTTTCGCGCATAACTTACGTTCTGAATACATCCGGACATCCAAAAATTTATGTAAGCATGACTACATTATATTTTAGTGTTCGCCTTAAGAAAAATCCATTCGTTTCGTCATTTGGATCGTTTTTTGCGCTTGTGCGCATTCCGTCGTAATTAAGCGAACATCGCGACCGTACGACCAAACGAACCATCATCCGGCATATTTTTGAGTACATTTTAAGTTCCCTATACTTTAACTTCATTTTATAGCCTTGAAATGAGGTTAACGGGGTTCAAACGCATCAAAAATCGCTTAAACACATGCAGGGACCATTGCTGCCAACTTTCAAAACTTGCTGATTCAGGAGAGGTGCTCGCGTAGCGCGAGCCCATGAGGCTTATCCGTCGCGCTACGCGACTGACTTGCTGGACAGATTCAATGTTTCTAAATGCAAGTTGCAACTAATCAATCCTTAACCACATGTTTTAAGTGACGTGTCACTAAGTTAAGGAGCATTTGTGGCACCATAACATTCCGACAAGTGTACGCACGAGATTCGATCACGTTATTCAAGAAACGATCCTAACGGTTACCCGAATACTATATATACCCCATGCCTTTCATTGTTTTAAGGCACAAGAATCTTATTAGTTGTGTTCTAAGTTGAAACCTTGTTTCATACCTGAACTATACTGATCTAGATTAGCATTCGGGGACCCTTCGTAAGTATTCTTTCGTTCTTTTCCTTATTTTTACTGCTTTTCGAGTCAGAAAGTCAAACTTTGTTTGACTTTCAGCGTTGACCAGTGATGGTCAATGCGAAGTTCGTTAGAACTTCGCAACGTGATTGTAATCACGATGGTCATAGTCCCTTGGGACTATGCCTACTGATTACCACGTTGTCTAGGGTCGTAGGGTAGGCGATCTGATAAATCGCCTATACCTTCGAACCCGACCCAGTTTGGTCGATCATTAGGATCCGACCAAATACATTAGGTGACCATAGTGTAGGGAATAACCTTCCGAGGTTATACCTTATGGTCACGACGGTTAAGTAGTTGTATGATAGGTAGTTTATATGCCTTAGGTAAATTACCAGAATACCCTTTTCATACATAATTGGTAATTTAGCATATGTAACCTAAACTTTTGTCACGTAACTGATTATGTAACATGTTTAGGCATATAATACTTATCATAGGACTAGTTAGGCGGTCCGAACGCGTTTCACGCGCACGACGCGTTAAAGTAGCATAAGCTTCCTAAACGGGTCGTAATGGGTCGTAAACAATTATGTTAAGTTTCATTTAGTATGTAGGCTTTGTTAAACCAAATGACACGAGTCTCTACACTCGTTTGGTTTACGAAACCTCATTCTATCCAATCATCCGATTAAGGTCCGGTTTATTAACATAGTTACCTATATTAGGTGCCGTTTGATTCCGAGATCTATAGCATTACTTGGTGGTTATCTTTTGACAACTGAGCAATCTCAAGTGAGTACATAGACCCCTCTTTTACTGTTTTCCAAACTGTTTTGGGGTGGAACACATGTGCCTACTTGTTACTTTCCTGCTTTCCAGTTTTCACATCATATACTGCTATGTTCGTTAGTACATTATAGTACATGATTTCATTACATCTTATGCTAGGTGTGCCCATTGTGTGCATTACTTGGTACATTGTTTTACATTACATTTCATGCTAGGTATGCCCATTGTGTGCATTACTTAGTACATCGTTTTATATGACATTTCATGCTAGGTGTGCCCATTGTGTGCATTACTTAGTACATCGTTTTATATGACATTTCATGCTAGGTATGCCCATTGTGTGCATTACTTAGTACATCGTTTTACATGACATTTCACGCTAGGTATGTTCATTTGATTACATACTTAGTGCATTGTTTTCACATGCTCACATTTTGTTATGACATTTGGTTTGTTTACATGGGACAATATATCCATTAACACTAGCTACGCCGTTCGTTAGTAGGTAGTGGTACCATAGGAATTGACAACTCCCGTTCCGGACATCCCAGGGAAAGGGGACAGAAAGGAATGACCGAATTCGTTGACATTAAGACAGATAGACCTTTAATTTGTTTAAAGGGTTTATCACCACAGTCGCCAGGCTTGGATGTATGCATTTTCACAATACCACATAAATGTTCATATTAAATAGTTGCATGCATTTACACAAAACATAGCTTTGATTTAAACCAAGTTTTACTTCAATACTTTGTTTTTGTGCATATGGTTTAGTTGAGACATTTCACTTGCCATACATGACATTTTGACATAGACATTTGACATGGATATTTGACATAAACATTTGACATGGATATTTGACATAGACATTTGACATGGATATTTGACATAGACATTTGACATGGATATTTGACATAGACATTTGACATGATTTACATCTTGACATAAACACTTTGACATATTACCCAATACATTTGACAATTGATTTAAACATAGACTTCTTACATTGGTTGGTTTGGTTTGATTAAGTGATTAAGTTAACGATGCGTGTGTAATATGATACAAGCATGGTGGATACGCCGCTGGTACTTCCTATATATAAGTGTTTGTATGGTATTACATGGCGTAACGTTATTTGAATCATTTCAGTTTGAGACATAGAACATTTTATACAAATAACATACTTTTCACAAGACATTGATTTACAAACAACTTATCTTATACAAACACATTTTTTACATGGTTATTTATTTAACCTGACATTTACTTATACATATCATCTGATCTTATTGTTTTCAAATGATTTACAAGACAAAGAAAATAACAAGGTTCATGACTAAACATTTTCTCAAACATAAGTCATGAATCTTATTTTCGCAAAACCTATGTATCTCACAGGCATTTTTATGCTGACGTACCTATTTTCACATGTGTTTTCAGGTGCTTTTCCATAGGATGTTGATCATGATACTAGGGAGGACCTGTGCCTTAGAGACTTTAAAAGAAGATAGATTATGTTTAATTATGTTCTGAACTCTTTAATTACCTGTTTGAAACAATGAAACACCCTTGTTTAATAAATAAATAAAACTTTGTATGCCATGGTTATGAGACAATTAATTCTGTCGCAACACGCCCCGATGTTTCCGCCGCGATTTGTTGTTTTACGCGGTCGGGGTGTGACATAGGGAGTTCAGTTTGAGAAACTGGGAGGATAGTCTGGGGAAGACTAGGATGATTACTCGCTTACATTAATTGCGACTTACATGCTTATTTGATTTAATGTTGATGTACGTGCATACGTGGTACTTATTCGCATACACTAATTGTTAGTAACTACTATGGATATACACGTTACGCACCGACACACATGTCACTCTAATTAGAGAATGAGTTATCAGACATTGATAATCCTACGACCACCGCCACAGATAATGAGACTACATCTGCGCCGGAGACAATTACGTCAGATACTGAGAGTGATCCTGATATGCTGACTTAGGGCGAGGACAACTTCTAACAGCCCGTGCTACCATATTTTGGTGATACTTCATCCTTGCTGATGGTTTCTCTGACAAGAATCTTTCTATCACTCTTGTTTCAATCCATGACCACTCCATCACTGGTCATCCCAATGATGGACACACCATGGCTCCAATCCTCGATGATGCGCCTCCTGTGGACATTCCTTTCGGAGGTGGGCTACTCGACGAACGATTGATGATGACGTAGACATGATTACTGATGGTCCTTCTACTAACACCCATGATGATGGAAAATTAAATGAAAACATTGTTACTAATTGCACATTTTGAGAGACCTGTTATCGAGCTACCCTCTGATTCTACTGTACACTCGATTTCAGACTCCTTTGAGGTTGTGACGTTTCACAGCCTTACAGATGGCCGGATTACATTTTTCTACCGGCACGGACGACAGCGCCGTTATGACTGCTGCACTAACACCTGCTCGTGACACCACACCGTTACACGACCCAGGGCCTGCTGTTGAGCTAGCTTCTGCACTTTTTGAGTCAGCCTGATGTTGCAACTGCTGGTCCTACACCCTTGCTTGATTATGACCCTGTTACTTTTGGTTTACTAGATATTGCACCCCTTATATCTACCTGCATCGGGCAATCTCCTCATTTGTTGAGATGTTTGTTTTTACACCCGCAACCGCTGACATTGCTCCTTTTCCCTATGAAGACCAACTTCCATTGCGCCAAGGTGCCTATAGCTTTCTTTCAGAATATAACCGCACCCTGGGATAGTACTCCAGGTCGGCACCAGCATAACGATCTGTTTTGCTACAACAGCATTTTCTACTGTCTTACAGGCCGCACCGTTTACTCCTTTCACCTCTACATCGCTGTACGAGCCGATTGGATGGATCCTATAATACACTATGCAGATTTTAGACCCTTACCGTCCCTTACATTATGGAGGCCACATACGAGATGAGTTGCTCCTGTAACACCAACTACAGTTTGAGGATATGAGTCGCAGAATGTTGGAGCTTGAGCTGACACCACAATTGGCAACTTCAAATGCAAAACATTACATAACCGAAAGCATAATTTAAGTGTCTACATCACAAGACATCATTTTGTCAGAAAAGTTTATATAAGACACCACGTCATCCACCCTGTCTATTGTCAGCATACTTTGATTCGCCACATACATCAAGGTTCTTTTTGCGCTCTCGACCGTTGCTATCACACCGATTCCCAGGATTCTATCGAGCGGCAGAGCAGATAATTACTCGACGTATATATAAGCTCGAGGAGGGACTCACGCATGTTAGCAGTCACTTTTCTTTCCTCCTCCACCTCAGTCACCAGTATAGTTGGTTTCTAGATTATGCGGATTGCATTACACTTGGGTAAAGACACTAAAGATAAGCCGGGATCACAGAGACTTGTGAGGACCACTTCTGATTACAAAATTTTGATGCACTAATATACGTGTTGGACAAGGGTAGGGTGACCTTGTGTCCCTTCTGATGTGATACATTTTGTAAAAACACAGTGATTGTGGCCGGAGGATAACGAAAGCCCAATCATCTTTAAACATGCGACAATGCTTATGACTAATAACTAATGAAAGACTCAGTCGCTATATTCCCATTAAGCACGTTGTTGATCAGCGTATTTGTGCTATAACTATAATACTACATGCTTACTTACTACGTTCTAATTTACAAGTTGTGCAATAGTTGTGACGATATGTGATTGAATAATATAACGACTGTGTATATACATATATGTAATACACCTCTGAGGTCTTATTCGCTAAATAGAGGCTTGTGTGCTCGTGTACTTAACAAGACCTGACCTCACCGACTTTCTTCTAGGAAGATGTCGACTCAAGGGAACACCAACACCAACAAACCTCTGCCGACGACAGAGGCGGAATTTCAAGAATGCCTCTTGCAGTTCATCGCACAGTACGAGGCCCTTCGCTCCGAGCGCAGCGGAAGTACCTCAGGAAATAACCCACCCAACGGCTGCACCTACAAGCAGTTCTTGGGCTGCCAGCCCCTACATTTCGATGGCACTGGGGTGCCGTAGCCTTCGTGCGCTGGGTTGAGAAGACGGATAATGTTTTGCGTGCTAGCAAATGCGCCCCAGAGCACCAGGTCACGTACATTTACGGACTGTTCCAAGATGGGGCTCTGTCATGGTGGAAACTCCAGGTTCAGACGATGGGCGAGGCCGCTGCGTATGCCTTATCATGGGACGAACTGAAAGAGCTAATGTATAAAAAGTACTGTTCGAGAACAGAAAGCCAGAAGGTGGAAACTGAGTTCTGGAACTTGAAGATGGAAGGTCCAAAAATAGCTGAGTATGTGGAGAAGTTCTGTCACACCCCCAAAATCCACACGCGGAGTACCACCGCTTGGAGGCGTGACTGACCAGGATCAAACCACCAATCATATTGAACAACATAAATAGTAAGTGTAAATCAACCAAACAATATGAAAGGTGTTCCAAAAACCAAAGTATAGTGTCAATGTTTAGCGGAAGCATAAAAGTAAACCCAATCATAAGTATAAGTACGAAATGTCATAATGTTTAACAAACATTCACGATCCATGTCCACAACGACCGCGCCTCCCGTGCAAGCTCCATAAGTACCTAAGGTCCTGCAAGGCATGCAGCAGAGAGTCAACAACTAGTTGAGCGAGTTCACAGTTAATAGTTCAGTAATTGTAATAGTATAGTAAGCCTTGTGTTCGTTCATTAAGTCATGTATCGTATTAGTTCGTATCGCGGCCCTCTAGGCATGTATGCGAAGATTAGGGAAAGTTTCCCGAGTATTCTAGACTAGGTATATTTGTATCGCGGCCACCCGGCATGTGTGCGAAGTTTAGTGTATAGTTCGCGGCCTTCCCAGGCATGTGTGCGAAGATTAGTCATATTATCACGGCCAACCCTGGCATGTGTGCGAAGATCAGTCATATTATCGCGGCCAACCCCGGCGTGTGTGCGAAGATCAGTTCTATTAGTATCACTAGTCTAGTCGTATCTTATCAATAATCCTTCCTCACCCGAGGACCATATAACTAAGTTCCATAAGCTAGGTAAGTACAAGTATATAATCCAAACCCATTCCCACCCTGGGAACCCCATGCCTTGGCTGTGTGAACTCACCTTGGTTTGCTCGGTATGCTAAAGTTATGTGCTCACAATTTATCAGTCAAGTCTTATATTTATGCACGTATACTCAATCAGTTCACGTTCATAATATTTCACATGTAATTATCACCACAGTAATATCACAGAGTGTTTGGCAGTGAATCATACATCACATAACATATATCATATATTCTAGGGACATTATGTGGCTTTTCAGTAAATCCTACAATAAAAACAATACTTAATCGGTTCACTACAAATATCCATAAGTGTGAAACTCATTCATTAATGTACCACGTTAATTTTGCCCATCCCATCATCATCATGATTTACACATGACAAACAGTTGTTTAATGTATATTCCCACTACAATTCACACATGCACAGACATTTCTTTCAAACCTATCCACACATTTACCCACATATTATACAATTGCATGGCACACATATCAACACTTACACAAACACCCACACAGTGGAATGCCTACAAGACCAAGGGCATTCATGGCGCCAACATCAAATGATATGGCACACCTGCAACCCTAAAATCCTAACTGCTTCAATCGCATCAAGTTAATTAATAATCATCATATACCCCACAATTGATTTGAAACAACCTGATGAAGCCTTACAACCAAAGCCGACAACTATATTCACTGTTTTATTCTATTGGACCGATTATTTGTTTTTTCATGCTAACAGCCTTCTACTTTCATAAAATATAGTTATTGTATCTCACATGTACGCATATAATCCCAAAACAATGTTCATGTATTAATACAACTCACGAATCAGTTAACACATATACGTATATTTGAACATCTAGTATAGTTCTAATCATACCAAGACACAACAACAACATTCATGTATATATAAACATAACGATCATCGAGTCTTACGTTCATAGCAATGATAATAAACAAATCGCTTAACAATTACTTAAATTTCAAACAATCGGTTGAGGTTAACACTAACCGCACAAAGAGTGATCAAACAAGAAGAGCTTTAACTTCGAATAGGAGAGGGGCTGCCGTCAGGTTCAAGAAAAACGAGAGAGATGAGGGACTTGACTAGGGTTTAGTAAGTTAGCGATTGTAAGGAATGACTAAAACACATCCTATATTCGAATGCCACTGGGCCGAAGCCCATATGCTGTTTTCGTTGGCCCTTTAGTGGACGAAATCACCTTAGTGATTTCGTGGGATGTGTTTTCATTGAATGAGAGTGTTTTCGGCTAGTGGTGTTAGATAAGTTCCATGTTTCAAATGATTACATAATCACACATTATATATACAT
This sequence comes from Helianthus tuberosus, assembly GCA_030545235.1. Classification (NCBI taxonomy): domain Eukaryota; kingdom Viridiplantae; phylum Streptophyta; class Magnoliopsida; order Asterales; family Asteraceae; genus Helianthus; species Helianthus tuberosus. Next base: position 146,819,164 of record CM060393.1, read on the forward strand.
GATATCATATACACTTATATTGCACCTTAAATCATTAATAAGCACACTTTAGCAAATAAATACAAATAAGATCGGATAGAGACCTTGAAAACTCGGGTTGTCACATTATCCCCAACTTGAAAGAAATTTCGTCCCGAAATTTAGCATGCGGCTACTGAGGAAGCTAGGTAAGTTGTATCGTTTAGTGGTTTTCCTGGGGTGTCACATCATCCCCCCGTTGATTTGGAATTTCGTCCCGAAATTCTGTAGTAGCTTCAGCCTCAGTAGTGGTTGCATTGTTTCCGAATAACCGGGGATACTTGAGTTTCATTTGATCTTCGCGTTCCCAGGTGAACTCTGGGCCACGACGGGAGTTCCAACGAACTCGAACAAGAGGTATTCTGGTGTTCTTGAGGACCTTAACATCCCGGTCCGTTATTTCAACTGGTTCCTCGACGAATCGCAACTGTTCGTCGATAGTGAGCTCCTTCAAAGGAACTATGAGGGTCTGATCTGACAGACACTTCTTCAGATTCGACACGTGAAAGACGTTGTGAACTGCACTGAGTTCAGCTGGTAAGTTTAGTCTGTAGGCCACTTTGCCTATTTTCTCAATGATTTCGAATGGTCCGACATATCGCAGATTGAGCTTGCCTCGTTTTCCAAAACGAACAACACCCTTCCAGGGTGAAACTTTGAGTAGCACTCGACCCCCAACCTGGAACTCGAGTGGTTTCCTGTCTTTATCGGCATATGCTTTCTGACGGTCACGAGCTGCCGCCATGCGTTGTCGTATTTGAGCAATCTTTTCAGTAGTATCAACTACCATTTCTGGACCTGTGATCTGACTGTCACCCACCTCTGCCCAACAAAGAGGTGATCGGCATTTACGCCCGTACAATGCCTCAAATGGAGCAGCTTTAATGCTGGTGTGGTAGCTGTTATTGTACGAAAATTCCACAAGTGGCAGATGTTTTTCCCAGCCATTGCCAAAGTCAATTACGCACGCCCGAAGCATGTCTTCTAGAGTTTGAATAGTGCGCTCAGACTGCCCATCTGTCTGAGGATGATAAGCTGTGCTCATGTCTAAACGAGAGCCAAAAGATTTGTGCATTGCTTGCCACGGTTCTGAGGTAAAACGTGCGTCACGATCAGAGATAATAGAGGTGGGCACCCCGTGCTCGAAACCACTTCCCTCAAGTAAACGTCTGCTAAAGTAGAGAACTTGTCTGTTTCCTTGATAGCCAAGAAGTGTGCAGACTTTGTGAGTCGATCCACGATCACCCAAATAGTGTCATTTCCGCGCTGAGATCTAGGTAGGCCAGTAACAAAATCCATGGAAATTTGTTCCCATTTTCATTGTGGTATCTCAGGTTGTTGAAGTGGGCCTGATGGTTTCTGATATTCCGCTTTAACTCTCGCACAAGTCAAGCACTTGCTAATGTAAGTGGCTATGTGAGCTTTCATGCTAGGCCACCAATATGTAGTTCTGAGGTCGTGGTACATCTTATCCGAACCAGGATGTACCGAGTAGCGAGACTTATGAGCTTCATCCATTACAAGCTCGCGTAAGTTACCATAGAGTGGGACCCAAATGCGTCCCGTTACGTAGTAGGCGCCGTCTGCCTTTGGTTCTAATCGTTGTCTTGAGCCGCGTAGGGCTTCAGCCCTGACGTTTTCTGGTTTCAATGCTTCTACTTGAGCATCTCGTATCTGTGAAGGAAGACTAGACTGAATAGTGAGTTGCAACGCTCGTACACGCCTAGGTGTAGTATCCTTTCGACTGAGGGCGTCGGCCACCACATTGGCTTTGCCCGGATGGTACTTTATAGCACATTCGTAATCGTTCAGTAATTCGACCCATCGTCGTTGTCGCATGTTCAATTCTTTCTGCTTGAAGATATGCTCAAGACTCCTGTGATCTGTGTAGATGGTACACTTGGTGCCATACAGGTAGTGTCGCCATAACTTGAGCGCGAAAACCACAGCTCCCAGCTCTAAATCGTGCATAGTGTCATTCCGTTCGTGAATCTTAAGTTGACGAGAAGCGTAAGCAATAACTTTATCCCGTTGCATCAACACACATTCAAGACCTTGGATAGACGCGTCGCAGTAGACTACAAAATCGTCCGTGCCTTCAGGCAATGAGAGGATACGTGCGCTACAAAGTCTATCCTTTAAGTGCTGAAATGCTATTTCCTGTGTATTACCCCAACGATAAACAACACCTTTCTGTGTCAGTAATGTGAGCGGCTGTGCAATCTTTGAGAAATCTTTGATGAACCTTCTATAATAACCCGCCAAACCCAAGAATTGGCGTATTTCGGTTGGTGTGCGAGGTGCAGGCTAGTTCTTGATCGAATCTACCTTGGATGGATCGACATGAATCCCATCCTTGTTTACCACGTGGCCTAGAAAGTGGACTTCACGAAGCCAGAAGTCGCATTTTGAAAACTTAGCGTATAGTTGTTCCGTTCATAGGAGTTCCAAAATAAGTCGTAAGTGCTGCTCGTGTTCCTCCCGACTCTTTGAGTAGATCAGGATGTCATCAATGAAAACAATAACAAACTTGTCAAGATAAGGTTTGCACACCCTGTTCATAAGGTCCATGAAAACCGCAGGCGCGTTCGTTAATCCGAATGGCATGACTAGAAACTCGTAGTGGCCGTAGCGTGTTCTCAATGCTGTTTTGGAGACGTCCTCATCCCGGACTCTCAGTTGGTGATAACCTGACCTCAGATCAATCTTCGAGTAATAGCTCGACCCTTGCAACTGGTCGAATAAGTCGTCGATGCGTGGAAGTGGATAGCGATTCTTCACGGTCACCTTGTTCAGTTCGCGGTAGTCTATACACATGCGGAAGGTACCGTCCTTCTTCTTTACAAATAGCACCGGAGCTCCCCAGGGCGATGAGCTAGGGCGAATGAAACCCTTTTCCAAGAGTTCTTGCAGTTGCTTAGAGAGTTCTTCCAGTTCCGTTGGAGCTAAGCGATAAGGTGCTCGAGCTATGGGTGTTGCTCCTGGAGCTAGCTCGATCTGAAATTCGACCTGACGATGAGGCGGTAGCCCAGGTAACTCTTCAGGAAACACTTGAGGAAAATCGCGTACTACTGGAATATCCTCAATCTTCTTCTCTTTCGTCGATGTATCTGTAACAAGTGCTAGTATTGCGGCGTGGCCCTTTCGCAAACACTTCTGAGCCTTCAAGAAGGAGATGATGCCACTCACGACACCACTCTTGTCGCCTTGAACTTCGAGAGGTTCCTTGCCAGTACGGGGAATACGAATGATCTTCTGCTTGCATAGAATCTCTGCTTATTGTTGGGATAACCAATCCATACCAATGACGATATCGAAACTACCCAGAGTTATAGGAATGAGGTCGATAGAGAAAGTCTGACCAGCGAGGATAAGATTACAACCCTGAACTATGTGTGTGGCCTCTAAACTTTTACCGTTAGCTAACTCTACGACATGTTTGGTGTTCAAAAGTGTTGGTGCGCGTTTAAGCATTTGACTAACTTTCAGAGACATATAACTAGTATCCGCACCCGAATCAAATAATACAGTAACATAAAAGTCGCCGAGGAGGAACTTACCCATAACCACGTTAGGATCATTCCTTGCATCACCCTGACCGATCACAAATGCAAGACCCCTAGCACCATTGTTGTTGTTGTTTCCCCCATTATTGTTCCCATTGCCCTGATTATTGTTGTTGTTATTCTGATTCTGGTTTAACTGGGGGCAATCACGTTTGAAATGACCTTCAGCCCCACACTGGAAACACCCCCGGTTTCCTCACTGTGGCTGTTGTTGCTGGTTCTGTGGAGCTGGTAGTGGGAGTTGTTGATTCTGATTTGCAGGTCGCACACTCCTACAGTCTTTAGCTTCATGCCCTAACTTGAGACATCTCTGACAACGTTCCTTGCGACACCGTCCGCTGTGATGTCTGTTGCACCTATTACATAGTGGGTGAATTCCCCGATATCCACTCTGCCCCTGACCACCAGAAAATTGCTGTCTCGGACTCTGGTAATCATTAGTCTTGCGTTGCTGAGCTTGAGACTGAACGGTAGCTGAACCTTTGCTGGAATCCCCCTCCCATTTCCGCTTATTGTCACTGGGAGTAGCAGGAGTAGCTGAACTGGTAACTGTAGTAGTAGTGCTGATGCGTTTAGGCAACCTGTTCTGCTCCACCGCCTGATCAGTGAGACGGTGAGCCAACTGAACAACCTGCTGGTAGGTGGCAAGGTTTGCTGAAGTCACAGGACTTTGGATCTCTGGCACTAGACCCTTAAGATAAAGTTCGATACGCTTAATTGGGGGGTCCACCATTGTAGGACACAGTAATGCAAGCTCATTTGATCTCTTTGTAAACGCCTCAATTTCTGACCCCGTCATCTTGAGGTTGAAGAACTCGACCTCCAGCTTATGAATGTCGTCACGACTGCAGTATTCCTCTTTTATCATCTCTTTAAAATTGTTCCATGGGGTGGCGTTAGCAGCAACCAACCCCAGCATTTGGACTTGAGCTTTCCACCATGTGAGGGCTAAACCCTCGAGAGTACCGGTAGCATACTTCACCCTGCGTGCCTCAGGGCATTCACTCATTTCGAATACAGACTCTAGTTTCTCAAACCAGTGGAGGAGACCTACGGCTCCTTCAGTGCCGCTGAAAGTAGTTGGACGACAGTCCATGAAAGTCTTGAAGGTGCAAACAGGTGGTTGACCTGTTGTGTATAAGAATCAGGACAAGGTTAAGTTCAAAAGTTGGTTTAGGAAGGTAGGATCTAAAGATCCTAGTGTGAGTTGTAACTGCAGGGTATACCTCCTGCTTGAGCGGCTGCAACTGCCGCAGCAACTTGTTCGTTGATGAGAGCCGTCAACTGGGTTGTGTCATGTTAATGCGTCCAGCCATGATCTTCATAGCAAATATGACATAAGTGAGAGAGGTTCGTGAGTAGTGCGATGACAGAAGAGAGTAAGCACACAAGTGTTCTCATGCAATAGTGTTACGTTAATCTAAGCATACCCTAAGCAAAGTTCTATGCAATTCTATCAAGTAGGCAATAAAACATATACCATATTACCTAGAGTGTTGAGTCTTGCACGTGGAGCGAAGCGTCGTTGTGGATCGTTGAGAGCACTGTTCTGGTTATAGTCTGGTTTTAATAAAAACGTTTTCCCCATATTAAAACCAAGTTCTCTATAACCAATGGCTCTGATACCAATCTGTCACACCCCCAAAATCCACACGCGGAGTACCACCGCTTAGAGGCGTGACTGACCAGGATCAAACCACCAATCATATTGAACAACGTAAATAGTAAGTGTATATCAACCAAACAATATGAAAGGTGTTCCAAAAACCAAAGTATAGTATCAATGTTTAGCGGAAGCATAAAAGTAAACCCAATCATAAGTATAAGTACGAAATGTCATAATGTTTAACAAACATTCACGATCCATGTCCACAACGATCGCGCCTCCCGTGCAAGCTCCATAAGTACCTAAGGTCCTGCAAGGCATGCAGCAGAGAGTCAACAACTAGTTGAGTGAGTTCATAGTTAATAGTTCAGTAATTGTAATAGTATAGTAAGCCTTGTGTTCGTTCATTAAGTCATGTATCGTATTAGTTCGTATCGCGGCCCTCTAGGCATGTATGCGAAGATTAGGGAAAGTTTCCCGAGTATTCTAGACTAGGTATATTTGTATCGCGGCCACCCGGCATGTGTCCGAAGTTTAGTGTATAGTTCGCGGCCTTCCCAGGCATGTGTGCGAAGATTAGTCATATTATCGCGGCCAACCCTGGCATGTGTGCGAAGATCAGTCATATTATCGCGGCCAACCCCGGCGTGTGTGCGAAGATCAGTTCTATTAGTATCACTAGTCTAGTCGCATCTTATCAATAATCCTTCCTCACCCGAGGACCATATAACTAAGTTCCATAAGCTAGGTAAGTACAAGTATATAATCCAAACCCATTCCCACCCTGGGAACCCCATGCCTTGGCTGTGTGAACTCACCTTGGTTTGCTCGGTATGCTAAAGTTATGTGCTCATAATTTATCAGTCAAGTCCTATATTTATGCACGTATACTCAATCAGTTCACGTTCATAATATTTCACATGTAATTATCACCACAGTAATATCACAGAGTGTTTGGCAGTGAATCATACATCACATAACATATATCATATATTCTAGGGACATTATGTGGCTTTTCAGTAAATCGTACAATAAAAACAATACTTAATCGGTTCACTACAAATATCCATAAGTGTGAAACTCATTCATTAATGTACCACGTTAATTTTGCCCATCCCATCATCATCATGATTTACACATGACAAACAGTTGTTTAATGTATATTCCCACTACAATTCACACATGCACAGACATTTCTTTCAAACCTATCCACACATTTACCCACATATTATACAATTGCATGGCACACATATCAACACTTACACAAACACCCACACAGTGGAATGCCTACAAGACCAAGGGCATTCATGGCGCCAACATCAAATGATATGGCACACCTGCAACCCTAAAATCCTAACTGCTTCAATCGCATCAAGTTAATCGATAATCATCATATACCCCACAATTGATTTGAAACAACCTGATGAAGCCTTACAACCAAAGCCGACAACTATATTCACTGTTTTATTCTATTGGACCGATTATTTGTTTTTCATGCTAACAGCCTTCTACTTTCATAAAATATAGTTATTGTATCTCACATGTACGCATATAATCCCAAAACAATGTTCATGTATTAATACAACTCACGAATCAGTTAACACATATACGTATATTTGAACATCTAGTATAGTTCTAATCATACCAAGACACAACAACAACATTCATGTATATATAAACATAACGATCATCGAGTCTTACGTTCATAGCAATGATAATAAACAAATCGCTTAACAATCACTTAAATTTCAAACAATCGGTTGAGGTTAACACTAACCGCACAAAGAGTGATCAAACAAGAAGAGCTTTAACTTCGAATAGGAGAGGGGCTGCCGTCAGGTTCAAGAAAAACGAGAGAGATGAGGGACTTGACTAGGGTTTAGTATGTTAGCGATTGTAAGGAATGACTAAAACACATCCTATATTCGAATGCCACTGGGCCGAAGCCCATATGCTGTTTTCGTTGGCCCTTTAGTGGACGAAATCACCTTAGTGATTTCGTGGGATGTGTTTTCATTGAATGAGAGTGTTTTTGGCTAGTGGTGTTAGATAAGTTCCATGTTTCAAATGATTACATAATCACACATTATATATACATGATATCATATACACTTATATTGCACCTTAAATCATTAATAAGCACACTTTAGCAAATAAATACAAATAAGATTGGATAGAGACCTTGAAAACTCGGGTTGTCACAAGTTCCAAGTTCTGTCGCGTATTGTTCCATACATGGTAGATCCAGAGTTTAAGAAGATTGAGCGTTTCATTTGGGGATTGGCACCTCAAATCATGAGCATGGTGACGACATCAAAGCCTGCAACGATCGCTGAGGCCATCAATCTAAGTGTGGCCTTGACTGAAGAGGCAATCAGGATGAACATATTTTCAACCTCTGAGGAGAAGAAGGAGACTCATGTAGAGTCATCTGGGGACAACAAGAGAAAGTTGGCAAATTTCAAACAGGGTACCCAGTCGAGTAGCAACAACAAGGCTAAAAAGAGAAAAGAGTACATGGGTAAGCTACCTAAATGCGACAGGTGCCGACGTCATCATACCGGGCGATGTAAAAATGGGAAGTGTGACAACTGTGGCAAAGTGGGACACAACAGGGAAACGTGTTGGCGTGAGACGAAGCGTGGAAAGAAAGGAAAGGGGAAAGATAAGGGATGTTATACCTGCGGGGATATGAGGCACTATAGGAAAGATTGCCCAAGGGAGATTAAGCAAAATCATGGGAAAGATGTCTAACACCGGAGCCAGGGAAGCACGCCAGGAATCCAAGCATGGATATCGGTACGTCCCATACTACTCAATGTTATGCATCTGTATTGCCAAATACTGTTGCAAATTTTACGATTTGCACCTCTAGAGTTCGAGAGTATAATTGGTTTAAGCAGCAAGTAAGTAGATATTCCAGTACCCATTAGAACTAGCTTAGGGGAAGCTAGTGGAAGCCAACACAGTAACTGGAATCGGCAAGATAGAACACGGGAAGCGTAAGATTACACTTGATCTACTGCCTGTGAATTGGGAGACTTCAACAAGGTAGTTGGAGGGATTGGTTGACAAATGATCAATAGGAGATTGATATCCGCACCATGATGGCGAACGAAGAAGTGATCTTAACTCATGAAGCGGGATACGCCTCTGCAAATTACAAATCGCTTAAAGGCACAAAGGATGTTGCGTACAGAACGTGTTGTTTTCTTGGCTCATGTCGGGGACAAGGGATCCGAAGAACTAAAGCCCGAAGATACCCCCGTGATCAGACGATATCCTGAAGTCTTCCGCGAAGACTTGCCGGAATCGTCTCCTCAACGATTAGTCGAATCTCGCATCGATTTAATTCCAGGCACTACACCTGTAGTCGATGCACCGTAGAGACTTACATTTTCGGAGATGCAAGGATTGAAAGTGTAGTTTCAGTAGTAAATAGAGAAGGAAGATAACAGACCAAAATTCCCTTTTGGGCAACCTCAGTTCCGCTCATCAAGAAAAAGGACGATGCCTTTCAAATGATCGGAAGTTGGACGAGCTAGCCAACCAGGGTCGGTGGCTCTTGCTAAGGATTGACGAATTACTTATTTGACTAACTGAAAGGGTCCGACTACCATTACACGACGAATCGACGATCGAGTGTCATTGGCGGTAAATTCAGTAAGAAGGTATACCGAGGAAAAATTGTGGGACAACGACTTGTTCTTAGACGTACACAAAAATAGTGCTTCCTACACAATGCACAAACTAGTCTACACGGGATACGAAATCTGGAGGATTTAGAAAACATATATTTAGGACCTTTGGGAACCCAGGTCCAAACTCGTAAGGGTTTTTAATTAGGAACCATATCTGTCAACTCAACAAACCATCATTAACCTGGCGCATATGCCAGTTCCGTTGACCAAACAGAGAGTACTTGGATTTCTTTTACTTCTGGCGAGTAGATGTTTGCATCTCTACTCCCCATAATGGTAGTTGCATCACAATAATTTTCTCGCTGAGAGCAAACACACATTTGCTTCGATAGCTGGTCATTTCTTCACTTTAGCAGATACTCGTTGTTCCTTTTCTAGGAAACTTACCTAACATACATGCATCATGCTACGCATGTGATTTCGTTTTGAATAAACACTTCATTGGAATTTTCATAGTATTTTGCTAAACCTAATTACAAATTCCTGATTCGAGTGACCTACATTATTGTTATTGTTGGCTCTTTTGTTACCAAGCCAACGCACTTTCTTGAAACCGCTTTCTTGAAACCGCTTTCTGTCAAGTTACAGTCATGGTTTATTTTTGCTACCATGCCGAGAATTCCTTTGTTGATACATACGTTTATTGTCGGGTTACGTTGAAACCAAGTTCAATTGCTTGAACTTATCCAGTTCACAGGTTTAATTTGAAACGCTATATAATGTATTGGGAGCATCATATTCAACTATTTTTGCAGAGATTCTTTCATTTCGAGTCATAGTAGATTTGGTTGGTCTACGACTCCACTAAAACGTTTGATTTGTTTCGATACCTTGCGGTGATATTTTCACAAAATTGAAGCTTGCGCTAATTTGGTTACCCACTTCGTACACGGAATTCAATTCCCTATTTAGTTGTTAACAATCCATTTTGGATCTTCACAATCAATGCGGTCTCAACACAATTGTGTGTTAAGGCAATGGTACATATATTCATTTCATAAGCACAATGTACCTCCTAACGATTCTTTCGTTGACAATCAAATGCCTTGCGATACTCATTACTTTTCATCATCGATTGGAAACAGTGGTCCTTTGATGTTCCATATTTAATTAGAAACTCTATAACATGGTATAAATCAAATCTTCAGATTGCCTCAGTACACTTTCATTTGATTTCAAACGCGGTGAACTTGTTCAGTCACCACTATTATTGGGTAATGCCATTACAACACCTTGTGGTGTCATCATAAACTTGTAGCTTGTGCTAATCATGGTAACCGTTGTACACGAGACCACACATACTTTTGTTTGATTTATCATTTAAACATTTCTGATGCAACTACGAATCAAGACAATGATACACCAGATTCGCTTGTATTCCATTCGGTGTATCTTCACCATTCAAAAATGTCAACACACTAAACCATACCAGACATTTATTCAGGAGTTGACAGATCATTTTACTATTACGCTAAGTTGCTGCTTTTGAGTTCATATAGCGGGTGCTATGGTTTGTGAAAACTCGTTTGCATATTGCAACCGATCGTTTAAAAATCTTATTAGTCAAAACTCCACTTTTGTGGAACCCCTGCTAGCTGGATTACACTAGACTATACGTCAAATGCGTCTTGTACCTTTGACATCCAATGCTAGCAGCACACACCTTTCAACCCTAGGATTCGGGTTGTTATATATTCTTGGACTCACCTAATGTGAGTAATGTTTGTTTCGATTTGATGATTATCTACTTCGATATTATTCATATACATACGTGTGTGACTTAACCATAAGGAGTAAGGTAGTACAAATTTCGAGGACGAAATTTCTTTAACGGGGGGAGAATGTGACAACCCTCACCAAACCAGGTATCCGTACGAATTAATTAATATTTAATTAATGCTCAATTACAGTGCTTGCTTACAACTGTGGTTAAACTGCTTCTTGATTTCTGATACATACATATTCATGCATCATACTTTATTACTGTCACTCTATTATTTACACACAAACATCAGTGACAACCTTGATGTACAAAAGCACAGTGAGCACACTATACGGATAACCCAGTAAACATGCTGACATTGCCAGCACTAGACAGTTACTGTCTCTGAGGCCATTATGAGCCGGGAATAGATTACTACACTAGTAGGGAGTCTAGGGAGGTGAGGATTGTTAAACTGCGTCACTAGGTGATAGCTATAGTGACCAGATGTGCCTAAAACGTACTTTAAGTACAAAATTCTGCACTTTAATACAAAATTCAGCATTTAAGCTAACTAGTAAAGTGCAAAATCATGGGAAAATAATACTAGACACTTTCCAAAGTGTCGGGAATTTATTGTGTCACTAAAAATAATACTAACGACACTTTAAATGCTTATTAAGCACTTTAACGGATTAATATCCAACCGAACAACCGGACTTTACCCGGAACCTAAAAATATTGTCAATGACATTGTTTTTCTTTTTCTGAGCCAGTTAGGGTCCCCGAGTACCCTAACACCCGTTATAACACACAACACACTAGTAACTAATTTTAAATCTCCAACTAACTAACTAACTAGTGCTTAACTAATTAGTTGAAATCCAACTAATTACCCCACCCCCCTTGACCGATCGATCCCCATGAGGGGACACACTCTTACAATGTTGATTATTTTAATCAAGATGTCTAATATCTCCATAACATATTGTTTAGTGGACAATACACTCAAATTGGACTACAAGTATGTATGAAGGATAAGCTCTACTTTCACACCAACACTTAACAAAATTTTTTTACTCTCTCTCCCTTCTTTGATACCTTCGGCTGAACACAACCATACCCACCTCACCATCATTCATTCTTGATCTTGCAATTCCACATACATATCAAGGTGCTAGAGTTCATACGAGGAGACCCGGTGCTTACGGAATCACAAGGACCTCTCTACATCGCTATTAACCACCTATTTTTCCCCTTGAATCTTCCCTAGCCTTGAGCTAGTTGTAAGTGCTTCTAAACACTCTCTCGTTCTTATTTAAAGTGGTTAATAATAGGTTTAACGGATAAAAATCGAGAACACTAAAGATCAAAACTAAAAGACTTGAAGGTATGATGAACTAGTTGGTTAAAAAGAAACTAGTGGTATAAATCATGATAAATCTGAAATAAACAAACCATAATCTGCTGTAACAGACTCATGATCTGATTTTGATCATATTAGAAAGGATGGCGAACGTATGTGTGCGTTTAGTAACATTTAACCCTTAAACAGCATGCTGAATTGCACTTTCAGCCGACTTTAACTGACTGTAACGGGTCCTTAACGAAACGAAAAATGTATTTTCTGAAGTCTAGATTTATGTATTATTAAATACGGTTCCAATGGCACAGGAATCATAATTTTTGGACTTCGTTTACTCTTTTTAAAGTGTCGTTTTGTAACAGCAGCTAGAGCTGCATTTTTACAGCAGAAAATGAGTGTTACATTTTTAGTTATAACTTAAAACCTGTGTAGAGTTAGATCATGAATTTTTTACTGTACATGACCACCGATGTATTTGTAATTATCCCACTGGAATTTCATAAATCGGACACTCGATGAATTTTAAATAAATTATTTCGCAGACTGTGGTCAGAAAAAGATAAATCTGATTTCGGTCCGGAAAATGAATTTCTATAAAATATTGGTGACGATTTGCACCCCGATATTTTTACACAATAATTTTTGGTTCGTATAAGACATTCTGTAAAAATTTGGGAATTTTTGGAATAAGATAACTATTTTATTAAAATACCCGAAAACGGCCCAGATTTGTATATTAAAACTTAAACGATATAAGTAGTGTTTTGCATGTCTAAATGCCGGGTTGGTTAATTGAGAACTGATTGAATGATTTTACAAAAGAAAATGATACGCTAGTAAGCGTGGATGCCTCCGTTTACAGGGGAAACTCTGGCGAAATTTTTCCAGAAAATATAACACTTAGAAATGTTTTTGGTGACAAGTGTTATAAATATATTTTTAACTTGTTTTCCAAAATATAAATTTCGCCATGATTTTTATTACAAAATAACCAAGTGTCGGAGGTAGATTTTCGTAAATGAAACTGTTAAATATATATTCCATAATAAAACGCTTGTGTGCTTACGCGATTATTTTGTGAACTAAAGATATATTATTTTTAGGGTAAAAATAATATTACTTGATATATCATGAAAATACGACTCCAAAACGATACCAACGCCCTCACAAATAAATATTTAAGTTACGTCGGTATTGTTTTTACAACGCAAACTCTAAAACGTAACGTGCGTATTTTCGGAAAATACTCTTAAGGGTGTATTTTGGCAAAGTATTATTTTGGGAAATTGTATGAAGTAAAATATAATATTTTTGGGAAAAATATGTATATTTTGGAATATTCTTGGCAAACGAATTAAAATATATTTATTTAAGTGAGACTTAATAATATACTTTTGGAATTATAAGAACGCACATGTATAAATACCCCCATCCTTGGGAAGGAAATACGCATATACGATACTTGAGAAGTATAACTCTAAAATAGTTGTCTAACTATTATTCCAGAACTAAATACAATTATTATAACTTGGAATAATACGAGAATTGTAACCCAAAAACATACATACTAAGACAAGGCACTACCCGTTCGTCTAATAGACGTTAGACCCTTGTAGGTAGTCGTGTTTGCCGCGGAGATTTGGGTTACACATACTGAAGACGCAATACAGTGAGTTCATGTCCCCCATTTTCTCTTAACTATTTTCAGTTTTTACACTTCGGGGGTGAAATACATGTTACATTTACTACAAACGTTTTATACACGGTATGATTAGCTAAGGAATTTACTACTAGATCACGTGAATGGATAGGCTGTTATCGTAAGACCATTAATCCTTGTATAAGGACCGAGAGGCATGAGTGATAGATCTATCGGGTGTTGCGAGCCCCACACATGGGCCAGCGTGTGGCTGCATGTGGTGACTATGTCGTTCCGCCGGAAGGACCGGTATGAAATCCGCGTTACAGGTTTGAGTGCTTCCTAGGCCATGTCACTTATTAATGTATTAGCTACACATTAATTGATCTCTTTTTCCTTATTGCTACATACCAAGAACATACATTTATACAGACATATTCTAACGATTTATACAGACTCACTTACACATGAACTCGCTCAACTTTATGTTGACTTTTCAAACTACATGTATTTCAGGAAACTAACGGATCTGGCACGGTATGCACGTATTCTCAAGCTGCGTTTGAATAAAGAAGTCATTCAGGGTTTAGAAGGTGTAACCCCTTCCTGGATGGGTTACATATCTCTAAGCCTAGTATTGTTTAAAGTCTTTTGCTAAGTCTTTATGAACTCAATTAAATCAAGTTAAGGTTTGTAACTTATTTTGAGATTGTTGAAAATGGGATTTTTCTAAACTTTATTAATGGATGAATATCTCATGTTTTTATCATATTGCATTGTTATGATTGTTGCTATGGTATTAAGAAGTCACACCAAATAAACCCACGCTTCCGCAAAGCCAGGGTGTGACAGTACAGTCTTAGATCTTCCTACATTCTTAGTGAGATTTTTAAGAAGTACTTTACGACTCGATGGTTATGGTTTATGTGTAGATTATTGGTGATTTAGATAACGAAACTAGAGTAATACAATAAACACATGGTGGATCCGCCGCTGGTACTTCCTATATATAAGTGTACTTATTGTATTACCCTTCGTGGCATTATCCCAAATCACCATTAGGATTTGGAATGTTGTGATACAATGATTCAATATGACCGAAACTAAATCCTTATAGCATCTATCTATCTTCATAGAATGATTCTTATAGGATGTTTAAAGTGCTAATATAGGAGTCCTTTTTTGGATTCATTATGTACTTTAATGTGTGTGCCACTAGACAATGTGACGAGAACCGGATCCCTGTAATATTTATCTATCTTCATAGCTAAACATATATGGGATGTTTAAAGTGCTAATATTGGAGTCATTATTTGGATTCATTGTGTACGTTAATGCGTGTTTACAAGTTGTTGACAAGTTAACGATTATGTGTTTATGTGGTAGTTGTGATTTAGATAACGAAACGGGTGTAATAAAATAAAAACATGGTGGATACGCCCTTGGTACTTCCTATATATAAGTGTTCTTATTTTATTACTCTTGTATCGTTATCCAAATCACTTTAGGATTTTGTGTACGATTGATTCAATGTTCGATTACCCAAATCCTTGTAGAATCTCCAATATCTTTATATGTTAGATTCTTAGAAGGATGTCTAAAGTACTATTATGAATCATTAACTTGATTTATATAATACTTACACAAGTTTTGATTTATTTCAAAACATTTATTATTAATCATTGATTGGATTTCTAATAACATATTAACGAGTTTTACGATGATTTCAACGAGATTACGATGTACAATTCCAAATGGCATAAAAATTACTAAGTAATAATCATATTGCCATATACAAAACTATTTCCCATGAGTTTTCAAAATCAAGATTATGTATTGCAAATGCTAAACTTTTGGCATTCTTTGGCTTCAAGATTTATTTTCAATTGACAGCTCCCGTAGTTGTCAAAGTATTGCAATACCAAACTTTTTGCCATTTATTTGGCTAACAAAACCTATGTACTCGCCGGCATTTTTATGCTGACTATTTTTCACATATGTTCCAGGTTTTCAACTATTCAAGCATGCAACGCACATGACTGCATTCGGGCCTTAGACTTCTTTAATAAAAAGACAATTACATGTATTCTTTGTTTGTCAAACGACGTTAATAATATTGAAACAATTTAGTACCTGTAGTTGTGACCAATTTGTAACGTGACTCCCCGATATTTCTGCCGTGTGTTGTTGTATTACGCGATTGGGGTGTTACATTTGTGAAACAAACAACATTTGTGAGAAGTTCTAGTTTCATGAACGAACAAGAGTTACAGATCTTTTTCGAAATCTAATGAAGAATTTCTTGAGCAGAAAGCTTCACAAACACAGACTGAATGTCAAAGTCGGGTTGTTGATAACCGGACATGCTTTAAATGCAACGAGATTGGACATACTGCACGAAAGTGCACCAATCCAAGACCTAAGTCTGTGATTGTTGAAAATTCCAAGAAACCGAATGATGCAAAAGGCAAGGTGCGAATGTTTGTTGAAAAAAAGATTCTAAAACCTGAAACTGCTAAATTCAATGTTAAACCAGTTAAACAACCTATTAAGAAAACTGGTGAATCTTCTAAACGTTTCATTTCACAACAACAAACTTGGAAGCCAAAATCTCAAGCCAAAGCATCAATTGAATCAAAACCAAAGGTTTCTGTCAGTGCAACAAAATAAAAACAAACTCCTCAAACCAAACCGGTTGAGAAGTCTGTTCCTTTGGATTTCAATTATAAACTGGAGAAACAAACTTCTCCGACCTCTCTTGTCAAGAAGTATGTTCCTAAAACTATTCAACCATCTGTTCAATCAATAAAAGATGAATTTTTTTGTTTGTATAAAGAGGTTGAGGTTGGAACAGAAAAGACTTTGGAAGTGAATGATAAGAATTTTCCACCACTTTATACTACCAACACTCACCTAAACGTTAAGCTACCCGAGTCAATGGAGGCTTGGGTTGCTTCAACTAACTAATTACATCTGAAACGTGCAGGATCTCCCGAGATCGATATCTAAATGGATAATGGATAATGGAGCATCCAGGCACATGACGGGGAGAAAAACCTTGTTGTATGATGTAAAAGGTTTCAATGGAGGGTATGTTGGTTTTGTTGGTAACCAGGGTGGCAGAATAATTAGGGAAGGAACTTTATCAAATGGTCTTGTGTGCTTTGAAAGAGTGAATTACATTCCAGAGCTAGAGAACAACTTGCTTAGCATTTCCCAGATATGTGACAGAATGTATACAAATCATTTCACTGATAAGGAGTGTTTGATTCTGAAGCCGGGGTTTGTTGTCCCTGAAGAGTGGATCATCATGCGAGCACCGAGAGAAAATGATTTGTATGTTCTCGACATGAGCACAGCGACTACAACAACCGGTCATTCCTCAGTGTTTCGTTTCTAAGGCTACCGAAAAAGAGTCGATTCTGTGGCATCGCAAGATGGGCCATATACACTTTCGGAAGATGAACCATTTGGTGCATAATGATTTGGTCAGAGGTGTGAATTTATAAAGTTTTCACTTGGAAGGTGAGTATATCAGTTGCAAGAAAGGTAAATAAACCAAGAAGTCTCACCCCAGGAAGCTTGAAAAGTCGATCATGAGACCGTTGGAAAGGCTACACATGGATCTTTTCGGTCCTGTGAATGTGAAGACTGTAACCGGAGATCTCTATTGCCTGGTGGTTACGGATGATTATTCTAGGTTTTCGTGGGTAATGTTCTTGAAGTCCGAAGATCAAACCTTTGTGAGTTTGCTTAATCTGTTCTGAAAAATAGAAAATCTGTACCAAAAGCCTATTTTTTGACTTCGAAGCGACAATGGTACAGAATTCAAAAACAGTCAAATGGAAGAGTTTTGTGACAAAAAGGGTATTTTGCAAGAATTCAGTGCTCCATACACTCCGCAACAAAATGGAGTGGCAGAGAGGAAGAATCGGACACTGATAGAAACAACACGTACAATATTGGCTGACTCAAAGCTTCCTGTGAAGTTTTGGGGAGAAGCAATATCAGTTGCTTGTTATACTTTGAATCGGGTATTGACTGTGAAGAAACATAACAAGACATGTTTTGAGCTACTTAACAACCGAAAGCCGAATCTTGAATATCTAGAGTCGTTCGGGTCGCCCTGCACGGTGATAGATCCTGATGGGAAGTTTGGTTCTAAATGTTTGGAGGGATTCTTTGTGGGATACTCTAGTCCTCTCAGACGGGTGTATCTTCCAAGTCTCAACAAAATTATTGAAGAACAACATATGGAGTGTCAAGGTTTTACCATGCCAACTCAGAAACCTAGTGACTCAAAATTATTCAACAATAAGATGTTGTGGGAGTCATTCGATCTTCCTGAAAAACCAGATTTTGTAGAACAGATAAAGTTGTATCAGGATTACGAATCTTCTCAGGTGAACACATGGCCGACCATGTCTTCTAAATGTTAGTAGAATACTAATGATCATGAAGCTGGTCCAAGTCAAAGTGGTCAAGGTGACGCAGATGCTCAAGAAAATCAAACAGTGGGGTTCTGTGACAACCCAAGATTTCAAGGTCCTTTCCAAACATCTCACTGATTTCATGATCTTGTTTTATAATCTGATTCCTGTAGTGTCAAATGTGGTTATGTGAATGATTTATAGTTACGTGTAATTTGTGGTTGCTAAATGTATGGTGTTTAATATAAGTAAACATGGTTAATTAAGATTTAACCCAAGGCCTTTTGCCATGAGTTATCCTCGAGGAAACATAAGTGACTTTCGTCACCTTTGGTCCCGGCGAAACTTAAGTTTCGTCAATCCTGAGTTTCGCCACAACAGCCCTCGGCCCAGAGAGGTTTCGGCCCAACTTCTTTATATTAGAATCCCTTGTAATCAGTTACACGTAAAAACACTTAGAACCCTAGAGTCTGGGCGACGGCAAAAAGAACCACGAAGCGTCCCTTTTCATCTGATCTCATACAAGTATTTCGCTATCACGGTTAGGGTATAACCCTACTATTTGATGTAATCTTGATGTGGTGATTCTGTGTGTATGGTGTTATGCTAAGAATTCGATGATTTGGATTTGTTATTGTTCATATGATGATTGATGATCTAATACGTTGATAACCATGAAACTGACAAGCAGATTTGTGAATGAATAAAACATTATTAACCAGATTGGAACCGTATAATCAAGGCTTGTGTAATCACTGGTGTTGTATCGCTATATTAAGATTTGTAGGATTGTTAATTGTTGATCGAGCAGTAGTTAGGGTTATTGAACTTGTAAAGAAACCAACGTTTGATCTGTAAATCTTGTTGAAACATGTTAGCAGTTACCCTGTGGTTGGACGAAACTCTAGGATGTTTCGTCACTAGGACTGTCGACGAAACCTAGGGGATTCGTCACTAGGGTTGTCGACGAAAGGTAGGGTTTCGTCATAAGCAATCTTGACGAAACATAGAATTTTCGTCAATAGGATGTTTTGTTGTGCCTGAACAGTGAACAGATTGATGGAATGTGAAACATTGTTACTATAACATTATATACTTGTGCTTGTGGAATATTGCCCTAGGACTCACATGAGACGTGAGTAGGAGAAACGTTATCACTGTGATATTATATGCTTGAGATCGTGGAATATTATCTTAAAGACTCACATGAGATATGGGCATAAGTAGAACTGAGTAATTGTCGTATGATAAATAGAGACCTTGTGATAGATGTAAGCTGTGTACAGATACGTGAATTACTGTGTGCAAAAGTGTGATTGATTGAATGTGAAACTGATATTGTTTGGTAACCACATTAGGGTTGGTTGATTAACTTGGAAACGGGTAACTAAAAAACCGAGCAAACCAAGGTGAGTTCACTGCTCTTTTTCCAAGCATGCGTCCCGGGTTGGGGACTTCGGGTAAACGTTCCGGGAAGGGAATGTAGGGTAATGGGTTTGACTGGAATGTCAAACCTGGGTTGTTGGTTAATGCACGTCTGTATCTATCATTAAAGTCCCTCCTACCGATCGTTGCTTGTAGGGCAACGGGGTACTAGTTAGTAGCGCTACTTAGGTTTGGCACCCACACACCGCACCGAGGAGGTTGGGAGTCTGACACACTTGTTTGCATGCTTGCAGGTCATTAGATTTCTGATTATGGACTTGCTATCTGGGAGTGCTAGAGTGGTCATGGATCTAGACTCTTGGATATTTGATACATTGGTTTTGAACATTTACTTTGAAACAGTTGTTTAACAATTTACTTTATGCTTCCGCTGAACGTTTTCCTTGGTTTAAACTTATGCCTTGGATTTATCTTATGCAATGAACCGAATGTTTTATTTAAATATTTATTATTGTTTCAATGTGATTGGTGGCTTGGATCCTGGTATGTCACACGTCTCGCGGTGAATCCGCATGTGGTATTTTGGGGGTGTGACAGTTTGGTATCAGAGCCACTGGTTATAGTGAACTAGGTTTTAAAACGTTTTTATAAAACCAGACTATAACCGAACAACTTCGAAAATCGACAATGACACTCAGCTCCAGATTGCAAGGTTCGTCTTCTGTTTACTTTATGCATTACTTGTTTAGTAGTCGCATGTAACACCTGTGCCTCCACGGCCATCAAACAAATACCAAACCAATGAAATATTATATTTCATACTTGGGATTTGTAAAATTATGTGTGTATTTTACACATATCAACTCTTGTTTGATTTTAAGCTTTAAATCGCTTTCGGGAGGGTTATACGCGCTCTGATGCGTAAATATAACCAGTTTAATCCAACGAACACTCCGGAATAGTGAAATAGGCTTAACATACCTTAATTAACCTTTACATAACTTAGATATAAGTTTTGGAAGGTTTGGTGTGGTGAAATCAAAGTTTAATCGCTTACAGGGACTAAAGTTGACAAACTGCGAAAGTATGCCAATTCGAACTGTAACAGACATTCCGGAGCATGACCATAAGTTAAACATACCATAAATACCCTTCACATAGCTTAGAAATAGGCTTTGAGGTGTTCGGTATGCTAAAATAAACTTTTGTGTCATTCAGGGACTAAAAGTGTCAAAAAGTGCACAAGTTTGCATTTTCGCGCATAACTTACGTTCTGAATACATCTGGACATCCAAAAATTTATGTAAGCATGACTATATTATATTTTAGTGTTTGCCATAAGAAAAATCCATTCGTTGCGTCATTTGGATCGTTTTTCGCGCTTATGCGCATTCCGTCGTAATTAAGCGAACATCGCGTTCGTACGACCAAACGAACCAACCCCCGGCATATTTTTGAGCATGTTTCATGTCCACAATGTTTAGGCATCATTTTAGGGCCTTAAAGTTGGCTTTACGGGCCTTGGAAGTGCCGGAAATGGGCTTAAACACGTGCAGGGGCTGAAACTGTCATTTCTGAAACTTGTTTTCTGATCTGAAGAGCTAGGCGGCCCGCCTCAGCCAAGCTTAAATCTTAGGCGGCCCGCGTCAGTCCTTCTGACCAGATTAAATGCATTTAACCACAAGTTGCAGCTGTTTGATCCTCCACCACATGTTCTAACTTGCTTAGTCAGATGATAAGCATCAATTTTAGCTTCCATAAGGTTCCGACAAGTGTACGGGTTGGATCATGGCACGTTTTCCATGAAACGATCCTAACGGTTCGGGTATTCCTATAAATACCCAACCCACACAACCTCATTTTGCACAAGAATTCTGATTTGAGAGCTCTAAGTTGAAACCATTGTTTCATACCTGAGTTCTTGGATCGGGATTAGCATTCGGGGACCCTTCGTAAGTATTCTTTCGTTCTTTTCCTTATTTTTACTGCTTTTCGAGTCAGAAAGTCAAACTTTGTTTGACTTTCAGCGTTGACCAGTAATGGTCAATGCGAAGTTCGTTTGAACTTCGCAACGTGAGTGTAATCACGTTGGTCATAGTCCCTTGGGACTATGCCCACTGATTACCACGTTGTCTAGGGTCGTAGGGTAAGCGATCTGATGAATCGCTTATACCTCGAACCCGACCCAGTTTGGTCGATCATTAGGATCCGACCAAACACATTAGGTGACCATAGTAGGTAGGGAATAACCTTCCGAGGTTATACCCTATGGTCACATCGTTTGAGTAGTTGTATGATAGGTAGTTTATATGCCTTAGGTAAATTACCAGAATACCCTTTTCATGTATAATTGGTAATTAAGCATATGTAACCTAAACTTTTGTCACATAACTGATTATGTAACATGTTTAGGCATATAACACTTGTCATAGGACTAGTTAGACGGTCCGAACGCGTTTCACGCGCACGACGCGTTAAAGTAGCATAAGTTACCTTAATGGGTCGCGATGGGTCGATAATACTTAGGTTAGTCTCAATGTAGTATGTAGGCCTTGTTAAACCATATCATATGAGTTCCAATACTCATTTGGTTTACCAAGCCTCATTCTATCCGATCTTCCGATTTAAGTCCGGTTTATTCATATAGTTTTAGTTTGCCGACTGATTCCGTGCTCCCTCTAGCTTTGTTTGGTTGTTGTTCAAGACCTCCAAGCATTATCAGGCGAGTACATTATTCCCCTATTTTACTGCTTTCAATTGTTTTGGGGTGACTCATATGTGCTAAATGTTTTCGATGTTATAACGATGGTTTCAAAAACAATTAAGACGATTTATACAAAACTAATAACGATTTCAATAAAGTGAACAAACTTGTTGGTTGTAGTTACATAACAAATGACATTCATTAGCAATGATCAAGCCGACCAGTATTAGGTTATGGTACCATAGGATCTGACAAATCCCGTTATTTACTACACCCGTGGTTATGTGTGGGTATGGTAGGTAGCGACTGAATCTGTAATTATTAATTTACCCTATGGAGGTTTGTTAATACGAAAACGAGAAGCGACGAAAACGAGAAGCGATGAAAGTCACGAAGGTTTGAATGTTATTAGCGAGACGACCTTATAAGTAGTTTCACGACCTAAAACGAATTAAACGATTTACGATTGGTTTTCACATGATGTTTTAACGATTGGGTTAACGATTGGGTTCAAAGCGATATACGATATTATTTTGGTTATACATATTACATGATTTACATTTGGGCATGAACATTACTTTGGTGGTTTGGTTTGGATTAAGTGATTAAGTAACAATGCGTGTGGAATATGATACAAGCATGGTGGATACGCCGCTGGTACTTCCTATATATAAGTGTTTGTATGGTATTACATATTGTAGCGTTATTTGAATCATTTCAGTTTGAGACATAGAACATTTTATACAAGTAACATACTTTTCACAAGACATTTATTTACAAACAACTTATCTTATACAAACTCATTTTACATGGTTATTCATTTAATCATGCATTATTCTCTTATTTATACATATCACCTGAATTTATCATTGTTTTTCAAATAATTTACTAAAACAAATGTTTTTGGGTTAAGAGTCATGGCTACGAGGTTTTACAAATTATAACCCGCTTGATTTGAGTTGGTTAATTAAGTTGCAATATTATACTCTTTTCAAAACAAGGTTTTTAAATAAAGTATTGCAACGTCTAAACTAGCCATGATTTCGACACTCCTACAAAACCTATGTACTCGCCAGCATTTCTTTGCTGACCTCGTTTTCACATATGTTTCAGGTATTGTTGAATGATATCGATTGATAAGATGCATGCTCACATAGGACTGGACAAGGCCTTAGTGACTCAATAACAATGATAGACTATGTTTAAATAGTGTATTTAGATTTCAAGACGATGTAATTATTCAATGTTTAATAAAACGAAACACTTTTTGGTATCCATGGTTATGAAACATTAATTCTGTTGCAACACGCCCCGATGTTTCCGCCGCGATTTGTTGTTTTACGCGGTCGGGGTGTGACAGAAAAGATGGTATCAGAGCCAATGGTTATAGGGAATTAGGTTATTAGTAATTAGTAATGCTTTGACCTAGTCTATAACCTTCTTAGGACCCTAACGCGAGTTTACTTGCGTTTAGTCATAAAACAATACTGTCACCTATCCTTAGGCGACAACCGCAACAAGAACATGAATTTCAAAACCGCTTTGAAAACTAATCATCTGTTCTAGGATGATTGATTACTAGGTTTTGAACCCTCTATTGTAAGGTTTTGAACTCTCTATTATATGGTTTTGAACCCCTCTGAGTTTTCAAAACTTCGTCAAGGTTTTGGGTTTTAAATAATGTGAACACGTGCAAACTGGAAGGGTGAATGCCTGTATTCTGGGTTTTCTGTCTAGGCAAGCACTTCGTATACATCTCATCAGACGCGAGACCAGTTGTGCTTACCTGGGAATTCTTGGGATGAGTGTTCACTTATAGGCGAGCATGTCTTCGCGATACATTATTTTTGACCCATTTACCTTGATTAGTCACCGTCTCATTTGTTTGCCTTAGGTAACAAACAAATGATTGAAATCTTCATGCGTTATCATTCTGTTCTGATTGTCCAATAATCTTTTACCTGTTTCTCCCTACGCCTTTCTTTTTCTTCAAGAATGTCTCTTCATCACGATGACGCCCAGATATCTGAGCAAGCAGCCAAAATTCGCTCGGCGAATAGGCGAAGTAGTCCTGAAGACTGTTTAATTAGCTACTGCCATGTATCATCTCCAGGATGAAGCCACTCAAGAGTCACCAAGACAGGCAGGACCTAGTCAGGCGACAACACCATCAGCCAATAAACCAATCGAGGAATCAAAGACCATGGATGAACGATCCCCTAAGAAGTCAAAGAAGCGAAAGGCTTCTCAGAACTTCGCCATGGTCGCTCACAATGGTAAAGCAGTCCCCAACCAACCAGCTCAACCCCCTGCTAGGTGTGTATGGCTTTTCCTATGATACCTACATCAAGGAACTATGTACCTTACAAACTACTCTTGTGATTTCTCTCTCTCAAATGATTGCTCATGATTCCCTCGAAAATTTGAAGTACTCGTTTCACTCTAAGAAACAAAGTACAGAAAATTAAGTGACATTATGAGTAATCGTGCTTTTCGCACATCTGTGCCTTTAAATCCTTGGTTAGATAACTAAGGGTATTTTCAAATCTCATACCCATTACGTTTTGATTTTTCAACATACACAGTACCAGTATTTCAAAACAATCTTCATGATCTCAAAACATTTCATATAGTTTGAAAACAATTTTTCTAGATGCATTGTCTGTGTTATTTCAAAAACATTGGCCATGTTATCAAAACCAACCTTTCTAATTTCAAAATATTTCATATAGTCTGAAGACAATATTAACACAATACATTTTCTGATCAAGTGCATGATTTCGAAAAGCATCATTCATGTCTTTCAAAAACCTTATACATAATTTCAAAATTCATCTCGCATGATTTTAAAACATTTTTGTAAATATATCTACCTAATACACCTACTTTATGATTTCAAAAAGTATTATATATAAGGTTTCAAAAACGTTAAACACATTTTTCTTAAAAGAACCCCATGCATAGTTTTCAAAAATATTTTCCTCATACATTGACTTAACCTTCAAAATTCTGCTTCATATGTCGCCTTGACATATCAAGCATCTCAACTTCGTAAGCATTTTACATCATGTTTTGACCTAAGCACATCCAGTGCAAGGTTTCAAAACATCTTCAACTTCTAATATCCATATGGGATCTTTTTATCTCCACAATTAGACCCTTGTGGATAATCATCATTCAAATCAGAGTCCTTAATCGGATTCCTTATGTACCTTAATTCGAACACTTCGGTTCCTAGTAATCGAAATCGAATTTTCTTTTCGAATCTTTCTATCTTTATAGTTGGATTCTTGATAACGTTTAAAGTACCAAATGAAATTCACGGAATGGATTCCTAGTGTGCTTTAAATGCATGTACGCAATTTACAAGACAAATTAACGAACAATTTTGTGGTTATATGATATGTGTTTATGTGTTCTCCTCTATGTTTTTGTGTGTTACGATTTTCCAAATCCTCATAGAATCTTTCATATCTTCATATGAGAGATTCATAGTAGGATATTCAAAAGGTACTACCTTAAATCCTTATGGGCTTCTACCTGGTAGTTAAGACCCTTGGGTTATATAGTACCACTCCATGATTCATAAGAGACCCTCTTAGTAGTCTAGTCAAAAAGATTGATTCACAATTTGGTTAGAGAACGACATCTAGTGATGTAGCTGAACAGACTCCTTGATAGTCTATTTAGATCATTTATTGATTTAATTAAAAGGACTCTATGGCGGTCTAGTCACACTCATCACAGGATTGTTCATTTGGTTTTCCCCTGCACATTATAAAATGGACTGAGTGAACTATGCAAGGAATTGTCTGATTATGGACGCGTACATAATTATGAAATTTAGTGCACAGAAACCCAGTAAGATTTATTATGTGTATGAGCCGATAGTGACAACAATAACGAAATGAGAACGATGTAATGGAGGTACGGTGGACGCACCAATGACGCTTCATATACTTGTATATAAGTATCCCTCTTACATTGCAAGCATGATGTTATTAAAGTTACTAGAAGTTCAGAACCCTAACCAATGTTGTTCGTTCTTTTCAACTTCATGTTTTCAAGCTCTCACAAGTTTCCTCTAAATAAATTTCGGGACGAAATTTCCTAAAGTAGGGGAGACTGTAACACCTGTGCCTCCACGGCCATCAAACAAATACCAAACCAATGAAATATTATATTTCATACTTGGGATTTGTAAAATTATGTGTGTCTTTTACACATATCAACTCTTGTTTGATTTTAAGCTTTAAATCGCTTTCGGGAGGGTTATACGCGCTCTGATGCGTAAATATAACCAGTTTAATCCAACGAACACTCCAGAATAGTGAAATAGGCTTAACATACCTTAATTAACCTTTACATAACTTAGATATAAGTTTTGGAAGGTTTGGTGTGGTGAAATCAAAGTTTAATCGCTTACAGGGACTAAAGTTGACAAACTGCGAAAGTATGCCAATTCGAACTGTAACAGACATTCCGGAGCATGATCATAAGTTAAACCTACCATAAATACCCTTCACATAGCTTAGAAATAGGCTTTGAGGTGTTCGGTATGCTAAAATAAACTTTTGTGTCATTCAGGGACTAAAAGTGTCAAAAAGTGCACAAGTTTGCATTTTCGCGCATAACTTACGTTCTGAATACATCTGGACATCCAAAAATTTATGTAAGCATGACTATATTATATTTTAGTGTTCGCCATAAGAAAAATCCATTTGTTGCGTCATTTGGATCGTTTTTCGCGCTTATGCGCATTCCGACGTAATTAAGCGAACATCGCGTTCGTACGACCAAACGAACCAACCCCCGGCATATTTTTGAGCATGTTTCATGTCCACAATGTTTAGGCATCATTTTAGGGCCTTAAAGTTGGCTTTACAGGCCTTGGAAGTGCCGGAAATGGGCTTAAACACGTGCAGGGGCTGAAACTGTCATTTCTGAAACTTGTTTTCTGATCTGAAGAGCTAGGCGGCCCGCCTCAGCCAAGCTTAAATCTTAGGCGGCCCGCGTCAGTCCTTCTGACCAGATTAAATGCATTTAACCACAAGTTGCAGCTGTTTGATCCTCCACCACATGTTCTAACTTGCTTAGTCAGATGATAAGCATCAATTTTAGCTTCCATAAGGTTCCGACAAGTGTACGGGTTGGATCATGGCACGTTTTCCATGAAACGATCCTAACGGTTCGGGTATTCCTATAAATACCCAACCCACACAACCTCATTTTGCACAAGAATTCTGATTTGAGAGCTCTAAGTTGAAACCATTGTTTCATACCTGAGTTCTTGGATCGGGATTAGCATTCAGGGACCCTTCATAAGTATTCTTTCGTTCTTTTCCTTATTTTTACTGCTTTTCGAGTCAGAAAGTCAAACTTTGTTTGACTTTCAGCGTTGACCAGTAATGGTCAATGCGAAGTTCGTTTGAACTTCGCAACGTGAGTGTAATCACGTTGGTCATAGTCCCTTGGGACTATGCCCACTGATTACCACGTTGTCTAGGGTCGTAGGGTAAGCGATCTGATGAATCGCTTATACCTCGAACCCGACCCAGTTTGGTCGATCATTAGGATCCGACCAAACACATTAGGTGACCATAGTAGGTAGGGAATAACCTTCCGAGGTTATACCCTATGGTCACATCGTTTGAGTAGTTGTATGATAGGTAGTTTATATGCCTTAGGTAAATTACCAGAATACCCTTTTCATGTATAATTGGTAATTAAGCATATGTAACCTAAACTTTTGTCACATAACTGATTATGTAACATGTTTAGGCATATAACACTTGTCATAGGACTAGTTAGACGGTCCGAACGCGTTTCACGCGCACGACGCGTTAAAGTAGCATAAGTTACCTTAATGGGTCGCGATGGGTCGATAATACTTAGGTTAGTCTCAATGTAGTATGTAGGCCTTGTTAAACCATATCATATGAGTTCCAATACTCATTTGGTTTACCAAGCCTCATTCTATCCGATCTTCCGATTTAAGTCCGGTTTATTCATATAGTTTTAGTTTGCCGACTGATTCCGTGCTCCCTCTAGCTTTGTTTGGTTGTTGTTCAAGACCTCCAAGCATTATCAGGCGAGTACATTATTCCCCTATTTTACTGCTTTCAATTGTTTTGGGGTGACTCATATGTGCTAAATGTTTTCGATGTTATAACGATGGTTTCAAAAACAATTAAGACGATTTATACAAAACTAATAACGATTTCAATAAAGTGAACAAACTTGTTGGTTGTAGTTACATAACAAATGACATTCATTAGCAATGATCAAGCCGACCAGTATTAGGTTATGGTACCATAGGATCTGACAAATCCCGTTATTTACTACACCCGTGGTTATGTGTGGGTATGGTAGGTAGCGACTGAATCTGTAATTATTAATTTACCCTATGGAGGTTTGTTAATACGAAAACGAGAAGCGACGAAAACGAGAAGCGATGAAAGTCACGAAGGTTTGAATGTTATTAGCGAGACGACCTTATAAGTAGTTTCACGACCTAAAACGAATTAAACGATTTACGATTGGTTTTCACATGATGTTTTAACGATTGGGTTAACGATTGGGTTCAAAGGGATATACGATATTATTTTGGTTATACATATTACATGATTTACATTTGGGCATGAACATTACTTTGGTGGTTTGGTTTGGATTAAGTGATTAAGTAACAATGCGTGTGGAATATGATACAAGCATGGTGGATACGCCGCTGGTACTTCCTATATATAAGTGTTTGTATGGTATTACATATTGTAGCGTTATTTGAATCATTTCAGTTTGAGACATAGAACATTTTATACAAGTAACATACTTTTCACAAGACATTTATTTACAAACAACTTATCTTATACAAACTCATTTTACATGGTTATTCATTTAATCATGCATTATTCTCTTATTTATACATATCACCTGAATTTATCATTGTTTTTCAAATAATTTACTAAAACAAATGTTTTTGGGTTAAGAGTCATGGCTACGAGGTTTTACAAATTATAACCCGCTTGATTTGAGTTGGTTAATTAAGTTGCAATATTATACTCTTTTCAAAACAAGGTTTTTAAATAAAGTATTGCAACGTCTAAACTAGCCATGATTTCGACACTCCTACAAAACCTATGTACTCGCCAGCATTTCTTTGCTGACCTCGTTTTCACATATGTTTCAGGTATTGTTGAATGATATCGATTGATAAGATGCATGCTCACATAGGACTGGACAAGGCCTTAGTGACTCAATAACAATGATAGACTATGTTTAAATAGTGTATTTAGATTTCAAGACGATGTAATTATTCAATGTTTAATAAAACGAAACACTTTTTGGTATCCATGGTTATGAAACATTAATTCTGTTGCAACACGCCCCGATGTTTCCGCCGCGATTTGTTGTTTTACGCGGTCGGGGTGTGACATCGCACACTCACATCTTGCATGAAATGATATATTAGATACTATGGTGATTTGATAGCATGACACTACTCTTCGACTCTTGTGATTCGTAATCCTGTAATACCTTCTGTTTTGCTACTTGAATGCGGGGGAAACTTTTAGCGCAAATTAAGAGGCACTGAGATGAGCATGCAAATTGCCTTATTATTATGGGTGCACACATAATAATAACGTGAGGTGCATGTAAGTCCCAGTGAGGCTTAACGAGTGTGAGAAGGGTTCTGCCCTATTGTGTGTAAACTTGGTAGTTTGTAGATTTCAACGTGATACTTGACTCTTACCTCATCTCGACTCTTAAATTTGTTCCCTCTCCTTATATAGAATCATGAGTGGATGAGGTCATGGACGTGGTCATATCGCGATGACCCAAGCTGAGCTGACAAACTTAATCAACACACGTGTGGCTGAGGCTTTGGCAGCCTACCAAGCTGGTACGATATGTGCCATTTACCCTTTATTCTTGTATCGCGTACACAACTCTTACCCTTGTAATGTGTTTTCTTCCGTCCATTAGGTCAGCAAGCGCAAAACCAAAACAATCCAACTGCTTGTACGTTAAAGACGTTCATGGATTGTAAGCCACAGACCTTCAGTGGGACTGAAGGGGCTGTAGGACTCCTGCGTTGGTTTGAGAAAGCAGAATCCGTGTTTGCGATGTGTAACTGTCCTGCTGGGGACAGAGTGAAGTATGCTTCAGGCACACTCGAGGATGGTGCCCTGACATGGTGGAATGCCCAGGTTCAGATGTTGGGCATTGAGGTGGCAAATGCCACTACTTGGGATGATTTTAAGGAGTTATAAGAGAGGAGTATTGTCCTCGCGATGAGATTCAGAAATTGAAGAATGAGTATTATAACCTGAAGATGGTAGGATCCGAGATTGAGGCATACGTGAAACGGTCTCATGAGTTGGCTATCATGTGCTCGAACTTGTCCCGACCTCCGCACCGAAGAATAGAACTGTTCATCAAGGGATTAGCTCCACGGGTGAAAGGTTTGGTTATTGCAGCTAACCTCAACAACTTGCCTCAGATTGTTCGTTTGGCTCACAAGATCACCGATCAGGAGGTGGAGAGTGGTTCGCTACCACCGCGTGTTTCTGCCACTACTACTACTGCAACCATAGCTACTACGCCTGCTAGTGATAACAAATGAAAATGGAATGATGCTGACAAAGTAACCAGTGCCAGTCAATCTCAGAAAAGGCCTAATAACAGCAACAACCGTAGTTTCAGTCAATCGTCTTCAGTTAACCAAGGTCAGGGCAGCAATCAGAGTCAAGGCTCCTATGTTGGTAGGAAGCCAAGGTGCAACAAGTGTGGGTATCATCATCATGGATCATGTGTTCGGGCCTGCTACAGGTGTGACAAGGTAGGCCATATGGCAAAGGATTGTAGAGCTCCGTACCCAAAGCAGCAACAGCAAAACCAGCAACAGAATCAGAAGTATCAGCAGCAGCAAAGGCAACAGTCCCATCAGAACCAAGGCTTTAAAAGGGGGTGTTACCAATGTGGGGATGAGGGTCACATTAAACGGGATTGCCCTCAGCTGAATCAGAATGCCAATGATAACAACAACCATCAGAACAAAAACAATGCTGGGAACAATAATAATGGCAACAACGGGGGTAATGGAGCTCGTGGAAGGGTATTTACTATTGGTGCAGGGGATGCTAGGAACGACGGCAATGTTGTGACCGGTACGTTTTCTGTGAACAATCTTATTGCTTCTGTGTTATTTGATTCCGGTGCCGATTGGAGTTATGTGTCCCTAGAGTTTGGTCAACGATTAGGGTTAGCCCCAACACCTTTAGAAGTTAAGCATGTAGTAGAACTAGCTGATGGAAAAACGATTGAAGCTTCGCATGTTATGTTTGGGTGTAAACTAGATCTGGTGGGTCAAGTGTTTGATATTGATCTCCTTCCTGTTACCCTTGGTAGTTTTGATATAATGGTTGGTATGGATTGGTTGTCTAAACACCAAGCTGAGATTCTATGTAAAGAGAAGATTGTGCGTATTCCTCTCCCCAGTGGAGAATCTTTATCAGTTCAAGGGCATCACAGTGGTGCGATGGTTGGTATCATCCCAGCTATGCAAGCGTAGAAGTGTCTATGAAAGGGTTATACTGCTATTCTAGCACTTGTTACGGACACTCCGTCTGAAGAGAGAAAGATCGAAGATCTGCCGGTCGTACGTGAATTTGCCGATGTATTTCCTGAGGAACTACCTGATTTACCTCCTCACCGTCAGGTGGAATTTCAGATTGACCTTGCGCCAGGAGCGGCACCAATTGCTCGTGCTCCTTATCGTTTAGCACCTGGAGAGTTGTAGGAGTTGTCTAATCAACTGCAGGAGTTATTGGACAGAGGCTTTATTCAACCCAGTTCTTTGCCTTGGGGAGCCCCAGTTTTGTTCATAAAGAAGAAAGACAGGTCCTTTCGCATGTGTATTGATTATCGGGAACTCAACAAGGTGACTATCAAGAATCGTTATCCATTGCCACGCATCGACGACTTGTTTGACCAGTTGCAAGGGTCAAGTTTTTATTCGAAGATTGACTTATGATCGGGCTATCATCAGGTGAGAGTCAGAGAGGAGGATGTTCCTAAAACGGCTTTTCGAATGCGTTACGGGCACTATGAGTTTTTGGTTATGCCGTTTGGGTTGACGAACGCGCCAGCGGTCTTCATGGACCTCATGAACCGTGTATGCAAACCGTATCTCGACGATTTCGTTATAGTATTCATAGATGACTTTTTGATCTACTCGAAGAGCAAGGAAGATAACCAGCGGCACCTACGTCTTATTTTGGAACTCCTGAGGAAGGAGCAACTCTATGCGAAGTTTTCTAAGTGTGACTTCTGGATTCGGGAGGTACATTTTCTTGGACACATTGTTAATGAATTGGGGATACACGTGGATCCTATAAAGGTTGATGCTGTTAGGAATTGGGCAGCACCAAAGAGTCCTTCGGAGGTGCGACAATTTCTTGGTCTCGCTGGGTATTATCAAAGATTTATTAAAGACTTTTCGAAGATCGCTCAACCTCTTACCTCGCTGACACAGAAATGTGTTGTGTATTCTTGGGGAACGAAGCAAGAGGATGCTTTCCAATTGCTGAAACAGAAACTCTGCAGTGCACCGATTTTGTTTCTACCTGAAGGTACCGAAGATTTCGCGGTATACTGTGATGCATCTATTCAAGGTCTCGGCTGCGTGCTGATGCAACGCAACAAGGTGATAGCATACGCCTCTCGGCAGTTGAAGGTTCACGAGAGGAATTATACGACACATGACTTGGAGTTGGGAGCCGTAGTATTTGCGCTCAAGATCTGGAGGCATTACCTGTACGGTACTAAATGCACTATTTATACCGACCACAGGAGCCTCCAACACATTTTCGACCAGAAGGATTTGAATATGCGATAGCGTTGCTGGGTAGAACTTTTAAACGATTATGATTGTGCAATCAAGTATCATCCGGGTAAGGCCAACATTGTAGCTGACGCTCTCAGTCGAAAGGAATCGAAACCCAAGCGTGTTCGCGCCTTGCAGCTTACCATTCATTCTAACCTACCTGATCAGATTCGTGCTGCACAAACCGAAGCGTTAAAAGAGGAAAACATTGAAGCAGAAGCGTTAAAAGAGGAAAACATTGAAGAAGAATACCATTCATTCTAACCTACCTCATGGAAAAACAACTTGTAGAGAGATCGGATGGTATTCTTTACCTCATGGAGCGTGTATGGATTCCTTTGTTTGGTAACCTTAGAGAACTTGTGATGGATGAAGCGCACAAGTCTCGATACTCTGTTCATCCAGGTTCGGATAAGATGTATCGGGACCTCAAAGTCATGTATTGGTGGCCGAAGATGAAAGCTCACATCGCGACTTATGTGAGTAAGTGTTTGACCTGTTCGAAAGTTAAAGTGGAATACCAAAAACCATCTGGGTTGCTGCAACAACTAGAAATACCCATGTGGAAATGGGAGCAAATCGCAATGGACTTTCTCACAGGGCTACCAAGAACTCAAAGCGAGAACGATACAATTTGGGTGATCGTTGATCATCTCACGAAGTCAGCGCACTTTCTAGCAATCAAGGAAACAAATAAGTTCTCGCATTTAGCTGTTGTATACCTCAAGGAGGTGGTTTCTAGGCATGGGGTGCCGACTTCTATTATCTTTGACCGTGACCCGCGTTTCATCTCAGATTTGTGGCAGTCGATGCATAAATCATTCGGCTCGCGTCTCGATATGAGCACTGCTTATCACCCACAGACGGATGGTCAAAGTGAGCGAACCATCCAGACACTTGAAGATATGTTACGAGCATGTGTGATTGACTTTGGCAAGGGTTGGGAGAAATACCTGCCGCTGATAGAGTTTTCTTACAACAACACTTACCATACCAGCATTCAGGCAGCTCCATTCGAAGCATTGTACGGACGGAAATGTCGCTCACCTCTCTGTTGGGCTGAGGTGGGTGACAGCCAGGTTACTGGCCGTGAACTTGTCTTGAAAACTTCAGAAAAGATTGTTCAGATCAGGAACAGGATGGCAGCGGCGCGCGACCATTAGAAAAGCTACGCTAATAAGTGTAGGAAACCTTTGGAATTCGAAGTTAATGATCTTTTCATGTTGAAGGACTCACCCTGGAAGGGTGTGGTGCGTTTTGGAAAATGCGGCAAGCTTAACCCTCGTTATGTAGGGCCATTCAGAATTCTGGAGCGAATTGGTAAAGTGGCCTACAAGTTAGAGTTACCTGCTGAGTTAGGTAACGTCCACGATGTGTTCCATGTGTCGCAATTAAAGAAGTGTTTATCGGATGAAACACTGGTCGTACCGTTTCAAGAGCTGAAAATCGATGACAAGTTGCAGTTTGTCGAAGAACCAATAGAAATTATGGACCGGGAGGTCAAGGTCCTTAAGCACAGCCGTATTCCGATAGTGAGGGTTCGTTGGAACTCAAGACGTGGACCCGAGTTCATGTGGAACGCGAGGATCAGGCGAAGCTCAAGTACCCACATTTATTCCCAAAGGACAAGACCAAGCCTGTCAAATCTAAATCTAATGCAGCTAGTGAATTTCGGGACGAAATTCCCAATCAAGTTGGGGATGATGTGGCACCCGCGGAAAATGCACAGTCATCTTGATCTAACACCGTATTGTTTTGTTTTGGTTTGCTTATCAAATTTTGGGACGAAATTTCTTTCAAGTTGGGGATAATGTGACAACCCAAGATTTCAAGGTCCTTTCCAAACATCTCACTGATTTCATGATCTTGTTTTATAATCTGATTCCTGTAGTGTCAAATGTGGTTATGTGAATGATTTACAGTGATGTGTAATTTGTGGTTGCTAAATGTATGGTGATTAATATAAGTAAACATGGTTAATTAAGATGTAACCTAAGGCCTTTCTCCATGAGTTATCCTCGATGAAACATAAGTGACTTTCGTCACCTTTGGTCCCGGCGAAACTTAAGTTTCGTCAATCCTGAGTTTCGCCACAACAGGCCTCGGCCCAGAGAGGTTTCGGCCCAACTTCTTTATATTAGAATCCCTTGTAATCAGTTACACGTAAAAACACTTAGAACCCTAGAGTCTGGGAGACGGCAGAAAGAACCACGAAGCATCCCTTTTTATCTAATCTCATACAAGTATTTCGGTATCACGGTTAGTGTATAACCCTACTGTTTGATGTAATCTTGATGTGGTGATTCTGTGTGTATGGTGTTATGCTAAGAATTCGATGATTTGGATGTGTTATTGTTCATATGATGATTGATGATCTAATACGTTGATAACCATGAAACTGACAAGCAGATTTATGAATGAATAAAACATTATTAACCAGATTGGAACCGTTTAATCAAGGCTTGTGTAATCAGTGGTGTTGTATCGCTATATTAATATTTGTAGGATTGTTAATTGTTGATCGAACAATAGTTAGGGTTATTGAACTTGTAAAGAAACCAACGTTTGATCTGTAAATCTTGTTGAAACATGTTAGCAGTTACCCTGTGGTTGGACGAAACTCTAGGATGTTTCGTCACTAGGACCGTCGACGAAACCTAGGGGATTCGTCACTACGGTTGTCGACGAAAGGTAGGGTTTCGTCATAAGAAATCATGACGAAACATAGAAGTTTCGTCAATAGGATGTTTTGTTGTGCCTGAGCAGTGAACAGATTGATGGACTGTGAAACATTGTTACTATAACATTATATACTTATGATTGTGGAGTATTGTCCTAGGACTCACCTGAGATGTGAGTATGAGAAACGTTATTACTGTGATATTATATGCTTGAGACCGTGGAATATTATCTTAAAGACTCACATGAGATATGGGCATAAGTAGAACTAAGTAATTGTCGTATGATAAATGGTGACCTTGTGATAGATGTAAGTTGTGTACAGATATGTGAATTACTGTGTGCAAAAGTGTGATTGACTGAATGTGAAACTGATATTGTTTGGTAACCATATTAGGGTTGGTTGATTAACTTGGAAACGGGTAACTAAACAAACCGAGCAAACCAAGGTGAGTTCACCGCTCTTTTTCCAAGCATGCGTCCCGGGTTGGGGACTTCTGGTAAACGTTCCGGGAAGGGAATGTCAGGTAATGGGTTTGACTGGAATGTCAAACCTGGGTTGTTGGTTAATGCACGTATGTATCTATCATTCAAGTCCCTCCTACCGATCGTTGCTTGTAGGGCAACAGGGTACTAGTTAGTAGCGCTATTTAGGTTTGGCACCCTCACACCGCACCGAGGAGGTCGGGAGTGAACTAGTGACCCCCATCTTGACCATTGCTTTGATAGAGGCAATGGGGTTTAGGGCAAATAATCTGGAGCCATTGGCGATAAGCGTGTGATTAACAACATTGAATCTGTGAAACGTTTTGAACTGATAACTGGTAACTAAACACAATAACAAACTTTTAACTCACCAGTGTCGTCTAACACACTTGTCTGCATGCTTGCAGGTCGTTAGATTTCTGATTACGGACTTGCTATCTGGGAGTGCTAGAGTGGTCATGGATCGAGACTGTTGGATATTTGATACATTGGTTTTGTACATTTACTTTGAAACAGTTGTTTAACAATTTACTTTATGCTTCCGCTGAACGTTTTCCTTGCTTTAAACTTATGACTTGGATTTATCTTATGCAATGAACCGAATGTTTTATTTAAATATTTATTATTGGTTCAATGTGATTGGTGGCTTGGATCCTGGTATGTCACACGTCCCGCGGTGAATCCGCATATGGTATTTTGGGGGTGTGACAGGTTCAATGAATCAGAATCAGACTCAGATAGCCCAACCTTTGATCGAGGAGATTCAGAGTCTGAGGAGGAGCAGTTCCAATCTACATATCAGATAATCCAAGTTGATGATCAAGTTGCTGAACAAAATGTTACTAATCTGGATAGCCAGGTGAATGTTCCTGGTGAGGTTATGCCAAGGACGCTATCTTACCACCCCGAAGAGTTAATCATTGGAAAGCTGCAATCTGGAGTCGGAACAAGACACCAAATTAACCAAGGATTTACTTACTTTTATTCAAAAGTTGCTTCGTTTCAAAATGATTTTTCTCTCAGTTGTTTCATTTCGCAGGTTGAATCGAGGACTTACAAAAAGGCACTGACTGAGGAATCGTGGGTGAACTCAATGCAAGAGGAGCTTGGTCAATTCGAGAAGCTTGGTGTGTGGAAGCTTGTAGATCTACCAGACGGTCATATAAAAATCAACACAAAATGGGTGTTTAAATGCAAGAGGGATGATAGAGGCGTGGTTGTTCATAATAATGCTCGCCTGGTCATTTAGGGCTTCATCCAATAGGAGGGAATAGATTTCGCAGAACTTTATGCCCCAGTTGCTAGACTTGAAGCCATACGCATTTTTCTTGCATTCGCATCGTGGAAAGGGTTCAAAGTATATCAGCTAGATGTAAAGTCGGCGTTCCTATACAGAAAGGTGAAAGAGGAGGTTTACGTCGGTCAACCACCGAGCTTTTCCGATCCAATTCACAAAGATAAAGTCTATCTTCTTGACAAGCATTCTACGGGTTGCACCAGCCCACGAGAGCCTAGTATAAGACGTTATCTCAGCACCTGCTATCCAACGACTTCATTCGACGAAAGGTAGATGCCACTCTATTCACAAAGGAAGTCGCTGGTCATCTTCTGATAGTACAAATTTATGTTGATGACATTATTTTCGAGTCTACTAATGACGAACTTTGCAAAGAATTCGAAAAAGTGATGAAGCAAAAGTTCGAGATAAGTTCCATGGGTGAGATGAAGTTTTTCCTCGGCCTGCAGGTCGATCAACTGCCAGAGGGGATCTTCATACAACAGACAAAGTAAGTTCATGATGTCCTGGAGAAATTCAGCATGTCAGGGACCGCTCCTATGTCCACCCAACTAGCGACCAACCACGGTATCAATCCTGATCTCACGGGAGAGAAGGTCGATCAAACATTATCCTGCTTGATGATTGGTTCGCTTATGTATATCACTGCATCACAACCCGACATAATGTACCCAACCTGTCTCACGGCCCATTATCAGTCGAGTCCAAGAGCCTCACATATGGTCATCATCAAGCGGATTCTACGCTACCTGAAAAGAACTCCAAGCTTGGGGTTGTGGTATCCAAAAGATGGTGATTTCAGACTGGAAGGTTACTCAGACTCAGATTTCGGATGCTGCAAACTGAACTCCAAATCTACAATGGCCGGCTGCCAGTTCTTTGGAATATGCCTGGTAATGTGGCAATGTAAGAAACAGACCACGATCGCGCTCTCTACCTGCAAAGCCAAGTACGTCTCAGCTAGCAGCTGTTGTTCACAGTTATTGTGGATTCAACAGCGGATAAGAGACTATGGTCTACAATTTCTTAACTCACCCATATTTGTAGATAATGAGGCAGCTATTAACATTACTAAGAACCCAGTTCATCACGCTAAAACAAAACACATTGAGATCCGACATCACTTCATCCGTGACTGTTATGAGAAGAAGTTGATTCGAATCGAAAAAATCCACACCGGTGAACAAAAGGCTGACCTTCATACAAAACCATTTGATAAAAACCGTTTTCATTATCGATTAAAATTAAACGGGATGAAGCTTTTGTTGTCAGGGGGAGAAGTGATTGGCGTTGATGAGGAATCCAAAGCAGAGGACGTTGGGAAGCAATCTGCTCTGGTTTATCACATTTTTAGATGTTTTGGTCTTTAGGGGGAGATAGAGTTATAGAAAATTCAAAAACATTAAAAAATGTAAAAATACAAAAACAATAGAAAATTCAAAATGTAAAAAACATTAGAAAACCCAAAAAGAGTTAGTGTAAAAAGAGGAAATGATAGTACATCAGCTAGACTGTCACAGTACGCTAAAGATTTGGAAAGTCAAAAGCGTTAAACGTTTTCACTGATGATGTGTCGATAGGTTTTTACACGTTTAGTAAACTGTATTCGGGATATAAACCAAAATTCTATATCTTGCTTATCTCGTGGGGAACATCTCTCGGATATATAGGTAACCCCTGAAATCTTGTTTGAAAGATTGCTTGTTTCAGAGATACTAGGTGTTTATACTTAGTGATATCTGGGGTATTATACCAGGACTTCTGATATTGTGGAAGCAATGGCCTTGTCCTCGTATAATGCTTTATGCGATTTAATCAAAAGCTTTCCCTCAGCATAAAAATTGATAAATATCGAAAGATACAAATCAAGTGCTGTTGTAAAGAAGATCCCTAAGTGGGACACACCTAAAGTCGAGCCATCATCTCTCTGTCTGAACGGAAGTTCTAACCTGAGCTCT
The DNA here is from genome assembly GCA_030545235.1 of Helianthus tuberosus. Lineage (NCBI taxonomy): Eukaryota > Viridiplantae > Streptophyta > Magnoliopsida > Asterales > Asteraceae > Helianthus > Helianthus tuberosus. Next base: position 146,858,587 of record CM060393.1, read on the forward strand.
CATGGTCTCGCACTACCTAGAATACAGATATCATTATAGTATATTAACATGTAAGACTGAATATAGGGAATCTGGATACGAGAGTATATTCTGAGGTGGGACACGCGAATAAGTTAAATGTTTAAAACACTAATTCCGTATCCTGAATCAGTTGAACTCTGTGTGAGAATTTAAGTGGATCAATATATCGACAATCTAGGTGAATCGTTTTAAATTTAGTGTGAAATAAGCTCAATGGTACTAGTAACTCGTCGTTAGCTGATATGATCCTCTAACACAAATCACAAAAATATGTTTGTAAATAGTTTCTTGTTATTTCAATTCGGCTTAAACCCAAAAAGATTTTCAGTGTGTTTTGATATAAAGTTTCTAAAGTACAAAAAGATTTTCTTTCTGCGTTATTTTCGACAAACCATTGTGGATAGCGGATCTTCAGAATCACAAATGCAGAGAAAGATTGCTGAATGACTGGGTGGGAGCTTATCTGAAAGTTAGGAAACTTAAAATGTTAATCAAGTTCATTAATTTGAAACTAGTAAATTTCTTGAAAAGTTGAAAAATTTGGTCAAAAGTGTCAGATGGTTCGTAATCAAGTCAACCATGGTCATTAATTTGGACTTGGTCGACAAATCAAGTAACCAGGGTCACTAATTTGGACCTGGATACCCGGGTGGATTTAAAACTGACTTCAAATTGAAAAGTTTGAAAAATTGAAAAGTGTGAGATTTGAAAACCCATCCGGGCGGATGGTCCATCTGGACCATATGCCATCCAGGCGAATGGATGGTTTGAGGGCTATTAAATAGCCATTCGGACAAGTTGAGTCTCATTCGAACGAAAAACACATTTAGAGACTCTAGTTTTCTCTGGTCTTTTATTACGATTTTGAGCCGTTACGCTACCGGATTTTAGACCTAGGGGTGTTGGTCGGCACAACACTTGCAATGGTGATGGTAAGTACTTTCAATATCATCGTTTAATTTCTATTTTTATCACTCGGATGGCCGACACTTAGGTTTCTGTAGATCTAGGCCATGTTAGGTTGTTTTTCATGAAATTGATCTTAGATATGTGTTAATCAGCCTTAGTTTTAAGAGATTTAAGCTTCAGTTTCATCATATCTTGCTTAGATTTCTTGATCGTATCATTTAGATAGGCGACACCTTATTTCTTTAGATCTAGGACTTGTTAGGGTGATATTGATGAAATTGAACATAGATTAAGGCTTATCGGCACATTCTTTAAGAGATTTAGGGTTCAATTTTATAAAAAAAAAAACTTGAAAAAGTTTGACTAATTGTGTAATGTTCAACGGAGTTCATCCGGATGGAAATTCAGAGATAACCATCTGGACCATATAGCCATTCGGAGGTAACCATCCGGACCATGTTCCCATCCGGACTATATTCATCCGAATGAGCCCATTCGGACCATGTGTCCATCCGGACCAAATGCATGTTATACCCATCCGGACCATGTCCATCCGTGTGACAACTAATCCAGGTATCCGTACAATTAATTAATATTGATTAGTGCTTAATGACTGTGTTGAATTACAAATGATTGCTTTCTGATTACTGTATCATACATACATGTGCATCACATTTCATATTGTCACATCATTTTTACATACAAACTCTTAGTGACATAAACGATGCACAAAGCACAGCTAGCACAGTTAGCGGATAACTCAGAAAAATGCTGACAATGTCAGTACATAGACAAACAGTGTTTTGAGACCTTGTATGGGCCAGAGACAAGGTACTATACTAGTATAGTGTGTCGGAAAGTAAGGATCACAAAACTGCTTCACTAGGTGATAGTTTAAGTGCCGGAAAGTGCCTAAAACCCACTTAAAGTGCTGAATTCACCATATTTCAGCAAAATTCAGCATTTTAACAAGCTAATTACATGTAAAAATATGACTAAATGGTCCTGAATGCTTTCCTAAGTGTCGGGAATTAAAAGTGTCACAAAAGGGTACTTAAAGATCACTAAACGGAATAGTTTGACACTTTAACGAACTGGTATCTAATCGAACAACCGGACACTACCCAAAACACCAAAAGTATACTAGAAGCATTTTTTTAATGTTTCTAAGCTAGTTATGATCCCTGAACTGTCACACCCCGACCACGTAGAACAACTAGACATGGCGGAAACGTCAGGGAGTGTTGTAACAGAATCATTGTTTCATAACCATGGAATAAATAAATTCTGTTTTATTGAATAAATGAACTCATTGTTTTAATACAATCAAATAAGTACAACTATGATCTTCCAAGTTTTAAAGTTGCTAAGGCACGAGTCCATCCTAAATGTAGCATGTATCAACAATCTTTGCAAAGCAGTACCTGAAACATGTGTAAAAATAGGTACGTCAGCATAAAAATGCCTGTGAGATACATAGGTTTTGTGAAAATAGGATTCATGACTTGTAAGTTTAAGAAAATGTTTAATAAAGTTTAGTCATGAACCTTGTAAATTGATTTGTTTTGTAAATCGTTTGAAAAAAAATAAGATCAGATGATATGTATAAATAAATGTAAGGTTAAATGAATAACCATGTAAAATGAGTTTGTATAAGATAAGCTGCTTGTAAAACAATATTTTGATAAAAAGGCTTATAGTATATTTGAAAATATACTTTGGATTCTAAGAGAATCGAATGAGTAATATATTAAAGTATATTTCAGTTCCAATATCATTAACCCAAGTGTACTAAATAACACCACGGTATGTAATGCAATGATAACACTTATATATAAGAAGTACCAGCGGCGTATCTACCATGTTTTCATCACATTACACCCGTCCCGTTATCTAAACACTAACCAAAACCCAATCGATAGATAGATAGTACATTAAATATTCCATCGTTGTTTAAAATAATAGTTTTAAGTAGTATATTACGAGTATACTTCGGATTTATAAATAACATATTAAACTATGTTTTGGTTTTATAAATAGCATATCAAACTATACTTTTGGGAGTATAACTAAATATACAAAAATAATGTGATTTAAAAATTCATTCAGACCTAGTGCATCAAAATACACCTTTGAGACTATAGGGATACCACAAAGGAAATCCCTATTTGGATGGAGAAACAAATTGGTTTCAGACATTCCATGACAACAGGAATGGGGTGTCAAATCCTATAGCGCTATATCATACTAACAACTGGTCTAGTGAACAAAATAAGTACAATTCAACAATTTATGTTATAGTCTTTGAAAAAATCAGTGTTTAAACCATAGATAGTCATTCAGTTTGTCAACAGATAAGTACTAACATGTATAATCAATTATACTTTTGGAAAACATGAAAATAACAGATAGGTACACATGCTTCCCCCCAAAACAGTTTGAAAATAGTAAAAGAGGGGTCTATGTACTCACATGAGATTGCTCAGAAGTCCTAAGATAACCACCAAGCAATGCTAGAGATCACGGAATCAAACGGCACCTAATATAGGTAACTATGTTAATAAACCGGATCTAAGTCGGAGGATTTAGATAGAATGAGGGTTCGTAAACCAAACAAGTATGGAGACTCATGTCATATGGTTTAACAAATCCTACATACTAAATGAAACCTAACCTAAGTGCTTACGACCCATTACGACCCGTTTAGGTAGCTTATGCTACTTTAACGCGTCGTTCGCGTGAAACGCGTTCGGAAAGCCTAACTAGTCCTATGATAAGTAAAATATGCCTTAACATGTCTAATATTGTTACCAAATCAGTTTAGATACCAAAAGTTATGTTACATATGCTTAAAATGAATTTTGGTGTAAAAAGGGCATTTTGGTAATTTACCTAAGGCATATAAACTACCTATCATATAACTACTTAAACGAAGCGACCATAAGGTATAACCTCGGAAGGTTATTCCCTATATACTATGGTTACCTAATGTGTTTGGTCGGATCCTAAGGATCGACCAAATGGGTCGGGTTCGAAGGTATAAGCGATTTATTAGATCGCTTACCCTTACGACCCTAGACAACGTGGTAATCAGTAGGCATAGTCACAAGGGACTATAACCATCGTGATTACGCTCACGTTGCGAAGTTCAAACGAACTTCGCATTGACCATAAACTGGTCAATGCAGAAAGTCAAACAAAGTTTGACTTTCAGACTCGAAAAGCAATAAAAGAACGAAGGAATACTTACAAAGGGTCCCCGAATGCTAATCTTGATTCAAGTAGCTCAGGTATGAAACAATGGTTTCAACTTAGAGCTTCTCAAATCAGATTCTTGTGGGTTTTGCAATGGGGATGGATGGGTATTTATAGTTTTCGGAGATCCGTTAAGATCGTTTCTCGAATAACGTGATCGAATCTCATCCGTACAAGTGTTGGAATGTTATGGTAACTCATTTTGCCCACCACAAGAGATTGACATGTGGCATTGACCTTTGGGGAGTGTTTAAAGGCTGTTAATCAGCAGGCAAAACGATTTTTTGCATCTGACCCACGCTTACGGACCTCAACACTAATAATGTTGAGGTCCGTAAGGACCTTGCAGGCCTGAAACTTTCGAAAATGGCAGAACAGGCCCCTGTGCGCGTATCGTCGTGTTTTGGCACTTCTAACACCCGTCAAACCCAATTTCAAACTCCACAATGATGTTAAAGTATAGGGAACTTAAAATGTGCTCAAAAATATCTCGGATGTCGGTTCGTTTGGCCGTACGATTGCGTTGTTCGGTTAATTACGACGGAATGCGCATAAGCGCGAAAAACGATCCAAATGGTGTGACGAATGGATTTTTCTCATGCCAAACACTAAAATAAAATATTTTAGTGCTTACATAAATTTTTGGATGTACGGATGTATTCAGATCGTAAGTTATGCGCGAAAGTGCAAACTTATGCACTTTTTGACACTTTTAGTCCCTGAATGAGCCAAAAGTTTATTTTAGCACACCGAACCCCTCAAAGCCTATTTCTAAGCTATATAAAGGATATTTAAGGTGTGTTTAACTTATGGTCATGTTCCAGAATGTCTGTTACAGTTCAAATTGGCATACTTTCGCAGTTTGTCAAGTTTAGTCCCTGTAAGCGAATTAACTTGTTTTTGCCATACCAAAGCCTTTAAAACTTATTTATAAGTTATGTAAAGGTTATTTAAGGTATGTTAAGTCGATTTCACTATTTTGGAGTGTTCGTTGGATTAAACTGGTTATATTTACGCATCAGAGTGCGTATAACCCTCCAGAAAGCGATTTAAAGCTTAAAATCGAACAAGAGTTGATATGTGCAAACGATACACATATTTTTACAAATCCCAAGTATGAAATACAATATTTCATTGTTTTGGAATTTGTTTGATGGTTGAAGGGACACAGGTGTCACAGTCTCCCCTACTTTAGGAAATTTTGTCCCGAAATTTAATTCTAGAGGAAACTTGTGAAGACAGCTGTGACGGTTTCACCTTCTAATAGATCCATTGAAACCTTAAGTAAAGCTCTAGGCCATGTTAGGACTCTTAGCGAATTTGTTAACACTCAAAGTGAAGTCCTTGTAGTAACAAAACATGGAGTTTCGAACTACGGGCTGAAAAATGTTTCTTATGAAGACTCATCATAGGAAACTTGTGTGTGCTTGAAATCAGAATTGGGGAGTGTAAGATAAAATGACATCGGTCAAGGTCCAAGACTTCTCCCGTATCATTATTCTTGTCACTATAGGTCTTAACACATGAGAAAGCTTCCTGTGGTTTCTGTGCACTGAATTTCCATAATTATGTAGGCCTCCATAATTACGTAATCCCTTGCACAGTCCGCACAGTTCATTTCATAATGCGTGGAGAAAAAAATCAATTGAATAAACATGAAGCGACTTGACTAGACCACCCAAGGATCTTTTCAACTAGATCAGCGAACGATCTTTTTTACTAGATCAACACATGATCTTCTTAACTAGACCGTCGTACGATCTCCTTAAATAGACCACTTAAGGGATTTTTTTTAACTATATCATCACATGATATTTCTAATCAGATTTTCAAATTAATCTGTTTATCTAGACCACTCAAGGGGTCCAATTTTAGAATAGTACTTTAAAACCCAAGGGACTTGACTACAACGTAGAAGTCCATTAAGGATTTAAGATAGTAACTTTGGATATCCTACTATGAATTCCTCATATGAGATATGAAAGATTCTACGAGGATTTGGATGGATCACATACAACCACAAGACATGTAAGAAAACACATAAGCACAAAATTAGTAAACTTGATTCTTTAATTTGTTATCTTTAGGTATGGACATTTAGAGCACACTAGGAATCCAATCCATGGATTTCATTTGGCACTTTAATGATTTTCAAGGATCTATCTATAAAGATAGAAGGATTCTCAATAAGAGTTTGGCCTTGTTTCTTAAAAGAAACGAGTGTTTAAGGTTCTTGGGGAGATCAAAAGTGATCATAAGATAACTGAACCACACGAGTAGTTTATCTTTGGGTTGACATCATAAGGTTGCATCAAACATTCACACAATCGCATAAATTTTGCAGAAATAAAAACAACAAATCTTTATTTATGCAACAACCGAATTGTCTTGAAGTGTCAAAACATAACAACCAAGGAATTACAAAACACTAATTGTTCACTGCTGCATCATTGTTCCCATTTGCCTCATTGATGTTAAATGCTCATCCTCGCGTTGGAGGTGCGTTAACAAGTCTTGGGCAATTGTTTCTGTAGCGAGTAAGGTCACCACAGTTATAACATGACCCCGGTGGAAACCGTGCTTGAACAGTAGCAGGGTTTGCAGCAGATTGATTTGCATAGCGACAAACATTGATCAAATGTCCCAACGGCCCACAGTGGGTACATTTGTGACACTGATTTTGCTCCATATGATGACGGTTGCACTTGTTGCACAAAGGTGCGGTACCAACATAGTTTTGCCTTTTGCGAGGTTGTGCTGGCTGGTTCGGTGCAACCTGTTTGTCTTGAGCAGTTACAGCGTAGTTTTGAGAGGCTTTGCGCTTCTTCTTCTTGGACACCTCAACATTTTCTTCCTTTGGTTCCACTTGAGCAGTCTTGTCAGATGGTCTTGAGTCGCCCTTCCGAAACAGCTTGCGCTTCCTGATATGGGATTCAGTCAGAGTGGCAGACAATTCAATGGCTTGTCTGACAGTAGTAGGGTTGCTGCCAGTAACAATATCCTGAACTAAGTCAGGAAGACCATCAATGTATTTCTCAATCGCCTTATCCAAAGGCGTAACCATAGTAGGGCATAACAAGCTCAATTCCTCAAAGCGGTCAGTATAGGCTCGATGTTCCCCACTGTCTTGCTTCAAATCATCAAATTCCCTTTCTAGAGCCCTTAGCTCATGACGAGGACAAAATTCCTTCATCATAAGAGCCCTAAGCTCAGCCCAAGTCTGTGCTAATGCAACCTCAGCACCGCGTTCTCTCATCACCCCGTTCCACCACGTAAGAGCCCTCTTCTGAAACACACTTGAAGAAAACTCGACCTTGTGATTTTCAGGACACTGAACGTGACGGAAAGTATTCTCAATGCTCTCGAACCATTGAAGAAGCCCAGTTGCTCCCTCAGAACCACTAAACTTGAGCGGTTTAGCCGAGTTAAAATTCTTGAAATTGCATGGAGCATTGTTGTTGTTGATGGCTTGAATCATTTGAGCATAAAGATTTGGGAAGGCAGCAGCCATTTGCTGCGCAATGATTTCCGCCAGTTCGGCATTCGCCATCTGATTGTCGCGTCGAGGAGGCATTCTAAAAGAGGAAACATGAAAGGAAACGAGTGAGAGAATTAGACGAAAAAAATGAGATGAAACAAATCTGATGAAAGCAAGGATAGTGGTCATTTGTTTGTTACTACAAAGCAACAAACGACCTCGGTGATTAATCAAAGTAAATAGGTCAAAAATAATGTATCGCGAAGACATGCTTGCCTATAAGTGGACACTCACCCCAAGAGTTCCCAGGTAAGAGTGACTGGTCCGATTATGTGGATTTGTACGAACACTCTAGCCTTAGACAGAAAACTCAGGGTACAGGCACCCACCAGTTTGCACGTGTTCACATTATTTAGACCAACTTTGACGGGATTTGAAAACTTAGAGGGTTCAAAACCATATAATAAATCATCCTAGAACAGATGATTAGTTTTCAAAGCAGGATAGAAATTTGTGTTCTTATTGTGGTTGTCACCTAAGAATAAGTGACGGTATTGTTTTAAAACTAAACACAAGAAAACTTGTGTTAGGGTCCTAGGAAGGTTATAGTCTAGGTCAAAGCATTACTAATAACCTAATTCCCTATAACCATTGGCTCTGATACCAACTTTTATGTCACACCCCGACCACGTAGAACAACTAGACGTGGCGGAAACGTCGGGGAGTGTTGTAACAGAATCATTGTTTCATAACCATGGAATAAATAAATTCTGTTTTATTGAATAAATGAACTCATTGTTTTAATACAATCAAATAAGTACAACTATGATCTTCCAAGTTTTAAAGTTGCTAAGGCACGAGTCCATCCTAAATGTAGCATGTATCAACAATCATTGCAAAGCAGTACCTGAAACATGTGTAAAAATAGGTACGTCAGCATAAAAATGCCTGTGAGATACATAGGTTTTGTGAAAATAGTATTCATGACTTGTAAGTTTGAGAAAATGTTTAATAAAGTTTAGTCATGAACCTTGTAAATTGATTTGTTTTGTAAATCGTTTGAAAAACAATAAGATCAGATGATATGTATAAATAAATGTAAGGTTAAATGAATAACCATGTAAAAAGAGTTTGTATAAGATAAGCTGCTTGTAAAACAATATTTTGATAAAAAGGCTTATAGTATATTTGAAAATATACTTTGGATTCTAAGAGAATCGAATGAGTAATATATTAAAGCATATTTCAGTTCCAATATCGTTAACCCAAGTGTACTAAATAACGCCACGGTATGTAAAGCAATGAAAACACTTATATATAAGAAGTACCAGCGGCGTATCTACCATGTTTTCATCACATTACACCCGTCCTGTTATCTAAACACTAACCAAAACCCAATCGATAGATAGATAGTACATTAAATATTCCTTCGTTGTTTAAAATAATAGTTTTAAGTAGTATATTACGAGTATACTTCGGATTTATAAATAACATATTAAACTATGTTTTGGTTTTATAAATAACATATCAAAATATGCTTTGGATGATTAACAAAATATATGTTGGTTTTGTACAATATCACACATGGGAGCATATCAAACTATACTTTTGGGAGTATAACTAAATATACAAAAATAATGTGATTTAAGAATTCATTCAGACCTAGTGCATCAAAATACACCTTTGAGACTATAGGGATACCACAAAGGAAATCCCTATTTGGATGGAGAAACAAATTGGTTTTAGACATTCCATGACAACAGGAATGGGGTGTCAAATCCTATAGCGCTATATCATACTAACAACCGGTCTGGTGAATAAAATAAGTACAATTCAACAATTTATGTTATAGTCTTTGAAAAAAATCAGTGTTTAAACCATAGATAGTCATTCAGTTTGTCAACAGATAAGTACTAACATGTATAATCAATTATACTTTTGGAAAACATGAAAATAACAGATAGGTACACATGCTTCACCCCAAAACAGTTTGAAAACAGTAAAAGAGGGGTCTATGTACTCACATGAGATTGCTCAGAAGTCCTAAAATAACCACCAAGCAATGCTAGAGATCACGGAATCAAACGGCACCTAATATAGGTAACTATGTTAATAAACCGGATCTAAGTCGAAGGATTTAGATAGAATGAGGGTTCGTAAACCAAACGAGTATGGAGACTCGTGTCATATGGTTTAACAAAGCCTACATACTAAATGAAACCTAACATAAGTGCTTACGACCCATTACGACCCGTTTAGGTAGCTTATGCTACTTTAACGCGTCGTTCGCGTGAAACGCGTTCGGAAAGCCTAACTAGTCCTATGATAAGTAAAATATGCCTTAACATGTCTAATATTGTTACCAAATCAGTTTAGATACCAAAAGTTATGTTACATATGCTTAAAATGAATTTTGGTGTAAAAAGGGCATTTTGGTAATTTACCTAAGGCATATAAACTACCTATCATACAACTACTTAAACGAAGCGACCATAAGGTATAACCTCGGAAGGTTATTCCCTATATACTATGGTCACCTAATGTGTTTGGTCGGATCCTAATGATCGACCAAATGGGTCGGGTTCGAAGGTATAAGCGATTTATTAGATCGCTTACCCTTACGACCCTAGACAACGTGGTAATCAGTAGGCATAGTCACAAGGGACTATAACCATCGTGATTACGCTCACGTTGCGAAGTTCAAATGAACTTCTCATTGACCATAAACTGGTCAATGCAGAAAGTCAAACAAAGTTTGACTTTCAGACTCGAAAAGCAATAAAAGAACGAAGGAATACTTACAAAGGGTCCCCGAATGCTAATCTTGATTCAAGTAGCTCAGGTATGAAACAATGGTTTCAACTTAGAGCTTCTCAAATTAGATTCTTGTGGGTTTTGCAATGGGGATGGATGGGTATTTATAGTTTTTGGAGAGCCGTTAAGATCGTTTCTCGAATAACGTGATCGAATCTCATCCGTATAAGTGTTGGAATGTTATGGTAACTCGTTTTGCCCACCACAAGAGATTGACATGTGGCATTGGCCTTTGGGGAGTGTTTAAAGGCTGTTAATCAGAAGGAAAAACGATTTTATGCATCTGACCCATGCTTACGGACCTCAACACTAATAATGTTGAGGTCCGTAAGGACCTTGCAGGCCTGAAACTTTCGAAAATGGCAGAACAGTCCCCTGTGCGCGTATCATCGTGTTTTGGCACTTCTAACACCCGTCAAACCCAATTTCAAGCTCCAAAATGATGTTAAAGTATATGGAACTTAAAATGTGCTCAAAAATATCTCGGATGTCGGTTCGTTTGGCCGTACGATTGCGTTGTTCGGTTAATTACGACGGAATGCGCATAAGCGCGAAAAACGATCCAAATGGTGTGACGAATGGATTTTTCTCATGCCAAACACTAAAATAAAATATTTTAGTGCTTACATAAATTTTTGGATATCCGGATGTATTCAGATCGTAAGTTATGCGCGAAAGTGCAAACTTATGCACTTTTTGACACTTTTAGTCCCTGAATGAGCCAAAAGTTTATTTTAGCACACCGAACCCCTCAAAGCCTATTTCTAAGCTATATAAAGGATATTTAAGGTGTGTTTAACTTATGGTCATGTTCCAGAATGTCTGTTACAGTTCAAATTGGCATACTTTCGCAGTTTGTCAAGTTTAGTCCCTGTAAGCGAATTAACTTGTTTTTGCCATACCAAAGCCTTTAAAACTTATTTCTAAGTTATGTAAAGGTTATTTAAGGTATGTTAAGCCTATTTCACTATTCTGGAGTGTTTGTTGGATTAAACTGGTTATATTTACTCATCAGAGTGCGTATAACCCTCCAGAAAGCGATTTAAAGCTTAAAATCGAACAAGAGTTGATATTTGCAAACGATACACATATTTTTACAAATCCCAAGTATGAAATACAATATTTCATTGGTTTGGCATTTGTTTGATGGTTGAAGTGACACAGGTGTCACACGAACACCCTAACACACTATATAATGCATGATACACATAAACACTAACCTTTACACTTAGAATCCTAACTAATCATCTAACTTAACATCAAAACCCAACTAATACCCTCCCCCCCCCCCATGTAAGTGGACGGCCACTAGGTGGCCCACTCTCAAGATTTGCTTAATCTTCCCTTGATCTTATTTGATCTTACTTGGATTTGATATAGATCTTGCTTGTAATATTAAGAACATGTTACACAATGGATAAAAGGGTTATATGGTTATAAGTTAAGAACATGAGCTCATTATTTCTCACACCCAACACCTTCATCTTTCTCCCTCTCTTCTTCCTCCAATCGGCCGAGAACAAGCACACACCACCCCACCATCATCATCTCACTTCCATTCAATCCATATACTCACAAAGGTGTAAGAAGGTGTCTAATGAAGCTTGGTGGTCTTGGATCTTGAAGGACCTCACCCGATTGCTTTTATCCTCCACATTTGTCATCATCAACATCAAGTGTTATTCCCTAGCCTTATGCTAGTAGTAAGGCCCTTATGATCTCTTGATACTTCATATATTGTTGTTTAATAGATGATGAACATTGTTAATCTTGATGAACATTAAAAGACATATTCATGAATCTCTAACATAAGCCTATAAACATATGAATACTTGTTGATTTGTGATTATTTGCTTCTTGTTGATTGATTATTAGTGTTAATGATGTTAGACATCATATGGAACCTACTAGATTGTGATTAAACACATGATCTAGTAAGTTAATGTGATGATCTTGTGAAAGACCAAGATCATCATGCCTTATGTTTACATGAACTTGAATAATAAAAGTTGTTTTCATGTAATGATGATTTAAACAAAATACAAGTCTTGTGAGTGGAAGATTTCTAAAATAGTTTTCCAAAGAAACCAAGCTAAATCACAAAGATTTACATGAACATTATTTTAAAAGAAACTAATCATGTTTCTAGTGGTAAAACAAGTATAAGAACACTTTGTTTACAAGAAAAATTCGAAAGAATGATTTTTGGAAAAATCATCTAACAAGTTGTAAACACTCAAATCTTTCAAGAATGAGATTTTTAAAGAAATAAACACACTTTAAAGGGTAACTAAACCTACTAAATACACTACCAAGTTACTACAAGTTTTTATGAAAATTCAAGTTCATGATCATTATGTAGATAGCTTTGTTTTAGCACTTGGTAAGTGTAGATTGATTGTTGATTGTTTATGATGATTTTTGAATTGAAAATGATATGCTTTATTAGCATGGACACCTCCATTTTTAGGGGAAACTATGGCGAAATTTTCTAAAAACACAAACACTTAGAACAATATTTTCTAAACAAATATTTACAAGTGAGTTTTAACTATGGTTTTCAACATAAACCTTGCCATAATTTTTATTACAAAAATACAAATATTGGAGGTTGGTTTTTATAAATAAAAATGAGTAAATATGTATTTAGAATATATATTTACACATTGTGTGTGATTATTTGTATACTTTGTGTATTAGTTATATTATTTTAGGATTTAAAGTAATATAACTTAACAAAATACCAAGAATTTACAATCCAAAATAATACCAAAAATCACAAGGAATAAATATATAAGTTACACACTTAATATTGTGAAACCGAATGCAAGAACGTAACTTACAAAATATTCCGGAAAATATCGTTATAAATATATTTTTGGTAAATATTATTTTGGATACAAGAAATGAAAATATGATTTTTGTAAATATTACAAAAGTATATCATATTTTTGACAAGAAGAAAATATATTGTTTTTGGAAGTAAAAATATATTTTCTTAGTATATTTAGAAAATATATGATTTTTGGGAAAAATATATTTTCTTGAAATGCATTATTTTTGGGACAAATAAGTTTAAATATATTTTCTAAAGTAAGACTTGAAAATATATTATTTTGGGATTACAAATACAAGAATGCAAATATACATATATGAGATACCCCCATCCTTGGGAAGGAAATACGAAAATAAATACTTGAGAAGTATAGTTACAGAAATATTGTTTAACAAATATTCCAAAATTAAATATAATTAAAGTTAAAATAATCACTATTTTAACAAGAAATTATAACTTGGAATAATATCGAAGACGTAAAAGAAACGTAACTCAAAAACGTAAATACTAAGGCAAGGCACGGCCCGTTCGTCTAATAGACATAGTACATTGTAGGGAGTCGTGTTTGCTGAGGAGACTTGAGTTACGAGTACTAAAGACGCAAAACCGTGAGTTCATGTCCCCCTTTTCTTTAAACTATTTTGTTTATTTACTTCGGGGGTGAAATACATGTTACAAAAGGATTACATACAATTGGTATGGTTAGCCTAGGAAAGAACCATAGATCATGTGAATGGGTAGGCGGATACTTGAGGCCATTAATCCTCGTATAAGGACCGAGGGGCATGAGTGATAGATCTATTTGGGTGTAGCGAGCCCACACCCATGAGGATCAGGGTGGCCCATAGGGTGACTATGTCTTCCAGTCGGAAGCCCGTTAAAATTTGCTAGGTTTGAGTCTTCCTACACCGTCACACATATCAGTGGCCTTGCAAACCATTGGTGATCTTTTCCTTGTTTTCTTTCATATCGGGATTTACACACACTGTTTACAAAGGTTTATACATACTTATACAAACACATGAACTCGCTCAACTTTTGTTGATGTTTTCAAATTACATGTATTTCAGGGAACTAAGTGGATCTGGCAGGTGTTGCATGTTTTCAGGCTGCTACATGAATAAAGGATGTCATCCATAGTCGTTTGGGTTTAGGAGGTGTATCCTATTCCTGGACGGGATACATGTTTCTAAACCATGTTTTATTTAAGGTCTTTGTTGAGTCTTTATGAACTCATTCAACCATGTTATGGTTTGTAACTTAAATTTGGTGTCGATGTCTCAAACAAGTACGTTGTGTTATTTTCAAACTTAATTAATGGATGAACATCTTATGGTTTTATCATATAGCGTTGTTATGATTGAATGCTATGGTATTAAGAACGTCACACCAATAATCACGCTTCCGCAAAAGTCAGGGTGTGACAGCTTGGTATCAGAGCTTCGATCGTAGCGAACTAGGATTCTTTCTCGAGTCTAGACTACGATCATTAGGGCTCTCACGAAAATGTTTTCATAACATATTTTCATTGCATACACAAAATGTCCAGATCCAGGAAACAAACATTTTTACAAACAAAAGACACAAAATACATTTCAAAGAATTCGTTTATAATTCAGTCTGAGAGACTGGGGAGTTAGTCTGAGAGACTAGCTGGGGTAGTCTGAGAGACTGGGTAGTTCAGTCTGAGAGACTGGGTAGTTCAGCCTGAGAGGCTGGGTAGTTTGAGAGACTAGTTGGGACAGTTTGAGAAACTGGGAGGTTTAGTCTAAGAGACTAGGTGGTTCAGTCTGAGAGGCTGGGTAGGATAGTCTGGGAAGACTAGGATGCATACATGCTTATTTGATGATTGTTGATATATGTGCATATGTTGTGATTGTTTTGATTGCAGACACCATGTCCTCATCTGAGAGCGAGCTATCAGATACCGTAGACCCTATGGCCATAGTTTCGGACGACGAGATTGTCCCGGACCCTGAGGTTTTCACTTCTGACACTGAGAATAGCGATGATGATGATTTCCAGCCGTTTGCTTTACCAGATTTTGGCGATGATATACCGCTAGCTGATGGTTTTCCTGGCGAGAATCTACTTCTTGTTCCGATCCCCGCTCCTCTTCCTCTTGCTGCATTTCCTCTCGAGGTTCTGCCTCTTGATGCCATGTCTGACGATGACATCGATCTTTTTATTGAGGGCCTCCCAGAGGGTGCCCAAGGTGATGGAGCTCCAGTCGATGACGTCATTGCTGTTCCGCTTATTGAGATTCCGATCATTGAGATTTCGTCTGACCATTCTGGTCTTTATTCATTCGAGTCTGTGTCATCTACTACTCTGCACGCACTGGGATTACAGCGTTATCCCACCGATTCTGATTCCGACACAGCTATATCTGCCGCACCTGTTCCTGTTCAGGACTTCGAGTTTGATGATGAGTTCGACCCTGACATGGATCCTGAGCATGAGGTCGATTTCGTTCCTGATGATCAGCTTTTTGATGTACCAGCTGATCTCGAGCCGATACCCGCTGATCTTGAGCTAGCTCCAGCTGACCCTGAGCCTATGATTGCACCCGAGCCTATACATGCTCATGATCCTCTGCCTTAGCATGACCCTGTACCCGTTGACATACCAGTTGTTGCACCACCTTTACCCGACCCGATCCCTGCACCTGTTGACCATGCTCCTTTTGAAGACCAGATTGACCCCAGATATGCATTCACCCGCAATGGGTGGATAGAGGACGATGATGACTTGCCTCCTTTTGTTAGACCTGTTACTCCCCCACTTGCACCTACCCACGCACCTGTTGATATCACCCTGTGTCATCCACATGTGTCTGACACACACCGCACAGATTTTCCGATCACATTCTTACATGATATCCCTCCACCCCGTCCAGGGGAAGGACCATCGAGTCAGCAGCCCAGTCATATTCCTCCTGTGTCAGCAGCTTTTCCCTTCACGCCACAGTTTTCACATGCTGCTCCTTCTGCTTCTGCATCATCGGGCGAGCCACTGATTTGGTTTCCGCCCAACACGATGCCTGTTTCTGATCCATATCATCCTTCACATTACACTGGTTACACGAGAGATGAACTGCTCTTGTCGTTATAGCTCCCGCAGGAGTTTTTGTGCCGTAGAGTCATGGAGTTAGAGAGGATTCCACGTCCTCCACCTTGTCCTTGTCAGTCACCATTTACGACTCCGCTTGCTCCACTTCTTCCCTACCCAGATTTTGACGTTCGTTTTCTTACTATGGAGCAGCAGATTAGTTACCTGCTGCGTACCGTTCATGCTCTAGAGGAGGAGTTAGCACATGTGCGCAGTTTGCTTTTCGTTCCTCCACCTCCTCCTCCTTCACCATCAGCATAGCAGTTTTTGATTTTATGCAGGTAGCATACTTTTGGTGAGAGTGTAGCTATTGAGCCCAGATTGCACAGCCTTTTTGAAGACCACTTTCTGACTTTTGTAGTTTGATAGACGATGTGTGTGACACATGTGCCTCCACGGCCATCAAAAAAATACCAAATCAATGAAATATTGTATTTCATACTTAGGATTTGTATAAATATGTGTATCGTTTGCACATATCAATTCTTGTTCGATTTCGAGCTCTAAATCGCTTTCTAGAAAGTTATACGCGAGCTGATACGTAAACGTAACCAGTTTAACACAACAAACACTCTAGAATAGTGACAAGGGCTTAACATACCTTAAATAACCTTTACATAACTTAGAAATAAATTTTGGAAGGTTTGGTGCGTCGAAATCAAGTTTATTCGCTTACAGGGACTAATTTCGACAAACTGCGAAAGTATGCCGATTCGTACTGTAACGAACATTCCGGAACTTGATCATAAGTTAAACATACCCTAAATATCCTTTACATAGCTTATAAATATACTTTTAGGGGTTCGGTATGCTAAACTGAACTTATTTGATCAATAGAGACTAAAAGCGTCAAAAGTGCATAAGTTTGCATTTTCGCGCATATCTTACGTCCTGAATATATCCGGACATCCAAAAATTTATGTAATCATTAAAATATTTTATTTTAGTTATTGGCATGATAAAATTCCATTCGTCGCGTAATTTGGATCGTTTTTGCGTTCATTACGATTTCCGTCGTAATTAACCGAACAACGCAACCGTACGACCAAACGAACCGACATCCGAGATGTTTTTGAGCATATTTTAAGTTCCCTATACTTTAAGTTTATTTTAGAGCCTTTAAATGGGGTTAACGGGGCTTCAAAGTGCAAAAAAATCAAGTTTTACAACTGCAGGGACCATTTTTGAAATTTCTGACAGATACATTGAACTTGATCCATTTTTGAGATTTTGATGGTTTTAACCCACGGTTTTGCACCCTATGGGCTGGTATTTAATGGGTTTTATGATACTATGGACTCATATTAGGGGCTCCCATGGTTTTAGAAAACAATGGGTGCAAGTGTACGACCTAGATCAAAGCTCGGGTTTCAAGAAACGTTAACGGTTCTATGAAATCTATAAATACCCCCACCCACTTCACTCTCAAACTCACACCTTTGATCTGAATTTGTTCTCTAAGTTGATGTGTTATCACTTCATACCTGAGAATATTCGGATCAAAGCTTCCATTCTTGGACCCGTTGTAAGTCCTCTTTCGTTCTTTTACGTGTTTTTAGCGTGAAAGTCAAACTATGTTTGACTTTCTGCATTGACCAGTTTATGGTCAACATGAAGTTCATTTGAACTTCATAACATGAGCGTAATCACGATGGTTTTAGTATCTTGTGACTATACCTACTTATTACCACGTTATCTAGGCTTAGTGACGAGTCGTAGTTTCGGCCAAAATGCGTATTCTTGCGCATTTTGTAACCAAACTACTTTTAGGTATCAAAACCGTTTGTTTTGATACCAAACCTGTTTTCTAACTTTGTTAAACATGTTTTAACATGTTTAGCTCGTCACATTAGGTTTAGTGATTATGTAGGGTCGTAAGGTAAGCGGTCCAAACAACCGCTTACACTTTCGAACCCGACCCGTTTGGTCGATCATTAGGATCCGACCAAGCACATAAGGTGACCATAGTTGAATAGGGAATAACCTTCCGAGGTTATACCTTATGGTCACTTCGTTTAAGTAGTTGTATGGTAGGTAGTTTATATGCCTTAGGTAAACGACCAAAATGCCCTTTTTGCGGTAAAATTCATTTTAAGCATATGTAACATAACTTTTGACATCTAAACTGATTTGGCAACAATATTAGACATGTTAAGGCATATTTTACTTATCATAGGACTAGTTAGGCGGTCCGAACGCGTTTTGCGCAAACGACGCGTTAAAGTAGCATAAGCTACCTAAACGGGTCGTAATGGGTCATAAGCACTTAGGATTGGTTTCATTTTAGAATGTAGGCTTTGTTAAACCATATTACATGAGTTCCTACACTCATTTGGTTTACGAAACCTCATTCTATCTGATCTTCCAATTTAGGTCCGTTTATTTACATAGTTACCTATATTAGGTGCTGTTTGATTCCGTGATCCCTCTAGCTTGCTTGGTTATTGTTCAAGACTTCTAAGCACCCTCAAGTGAGTATATAGACCCCTCTTTTTCTGTTTTTCAAACATTTTGGGGTGAAACACATGTGCCTACTTGTTACTTTCGTGTTTTCCATGTTTTCATATCATATACTTGTTATGTTCATTAGTACACTATTAGTACATGATTTCATTATGTTTTTGCTATGTATGTCCATTTAGTGCATACTTAGTACATCGTTTTACATTACATTTTATGCTATGTATGTCCATTTAGTGCATACTTAGTACATTATTTTTGTTTACATTTCATGCTACGTATGTCCATTTAGTGCATACTTAGTACATTGTTTTACATTTCATTTTATGCTATGTATGTCCATTTAGTGCATACTTAGTACATTGTTTTACATTTCATTTTATGCTATGTATGTCCATTTAGTGCATACTTAGTACATTGTTTACATATCATTTTATGCTATGTATGTCCATTTAGTGTATACTTAGTACTTTATTTTTATAAAACATGCTTACATTTTGGTATGACATTTGGTTTGTTTAAATGGCTCAAAAATACATTCATTAACATTAGCTACACCGTTCGTTAGTAGGTAGTGGTACCATAGGAATTGACAACTCCCGTTCCTGACATCCTAGGTATGTTTGGATGGAAGGAATGACCGAATTCGATAAACCTAACTCAGATAAACCTTTAATTTGTTTAAGGCTTTTTTATTCACTCTACATTACGTTTGTTTACACAATAACATTTCAACATTTGTTTAAAACATTACATTTAGTTATACATGAACATTTTTACATTGGTGGTTTGTTTGGGTAAGTGATTTAAGTAACGAGACGTGTGTAATATGATAAAAGCATGATGGATACGCCGCTGGTACTTCCTATATATAAGTGCTTTTATGATATTACATATCGTAGCATTATTTAAATCATTTCAATTCTGACATATTACATTTTACACAAATTAACATATCTTTACAAAACATTGTTTTACAAACAACACATTTTATACAAATTCATTTTACTTGGTTATTTAATTAACCATACATATTTCTTTTATATCATCTGTTTCCTTATCGATTTCCATATGATTTATAAAACAAAAACACTTTACAAGGATCATGACTGACTTTTGTTAAACAACTTTTTCTAAACTTATAAGTCATGAATCCTAAATCAATAAAACCTATGTATGTCACGAGCATTTTTATGCTGACGTACCTATTTTCACATGTGTTTCAGGAAATGATGCACAGGATTGATCAAGTTACACATAGGCAGACTCGGGCTTTAGAGACAATAAAAGATGCAAGACTAGTTAATTATGTTATGCTTCCTTGTTGTTAAGACATTGTAACTCTTTTAATCAATAAAACAAAATTTCAAATCTCCATGTGTTATGAAACAATGATTCTGTTACAACACTCCCTAAGGTTTCCGCCACGATTTGTTGTTTTACGTGGTCGGGGTGTGACAGAAAAGTTGGTATCAGAGCTCATGGTTATAGGGAATTAGGTTATTAGTAATGCTTTGACCTAGTCTATAACCTTCCTAGGACCCTAACGCGAGTTTACTTACGTTTAGATCTTAAAACAATACAGTCACCTATCCTTAGGCGACAACCACAATAAGAACATAAATTTCAGAACCGCTTTGAAAACCAATCATCTGTTCTAGGATGATTGATTACTAGGTTTTGAACCCTTTAAGTTTTCAAAACGATTTTGAAAATAATCACCCACCCTTTCGGATGATTTGTTTTTGGCTTAGTGCCTTCCGAATTTTCAAAATCTAGTCAAAGTTTGGGTCTTATAATGTGAACACGTGCAAACTGGAAGGGTGAATGCCTGTACTCTGAGTTTTCTGTCTAAGGCTAGAGTGTTCATACAAATCCGCAGTATCGGACCAGTCACTCTTACCTGGGAACTCTTGGGGTGAGTGTTCACTTATAGGCAAGCATGTCTTCAGTGATACATTAATATGACCCGTTTACTTTGATTTGTCACCGTCTCATTTGTTTGCCTTAGGTAACAAACAAATGATTGCAATTTTATGCATTGCCATTCTGTTTTGATTATCCAATAACATTTCACTTGTTTCCTCCCACGTCTTTCACTTCCTCCAGAATGTCTCTTCATCGCAGCGACACTCAAATGTCCGAGCAAACTGCCAAATTTGCCCAGCGAATAGGCGAAGTAATCCTGAAATCTGTGGATCTAGGTATCGCCATGACTCGTCTCAATAATGGAGCCGCTCAAAAAGCATCAAAAGAAGCAGAAGCCAAGCCTTCGAAAAGGTCATGAAAGCATAAAGCTTCGAAGAATTCTCCAGCCATTGCACCAAATCACACCAGACCTAGCCAGGTGGCAGCACCACCAACTAAGAAGCAATACAAAGGAACGGCACCGTTATGCAACAAATGTAACGGGCATCACCAAGCTCACCTACAGTGTCGTGTGTGTGTATCATGTGTGTGACACTTGTGCTTGTAATCATTGTAAACAGTTCAGTTATCAATAAAACAGCGTTATTTAATCCCAATTTTTGTTTGTTTATGTTTGATATTTTTCATGTTTTGGTTTTTGTTAAATTTCAAACTCTACATCGCTTTCTGGAGAGTTATACGCAAACTTGTGCGTAAAAGTAATCAGTTTAATGCGAAAAACACTCCGGAACATCAACATATGCTTAACATACCTTAAATAACCTTTACATAACTTAGAAATAAGTTTTGAAGGCTTTGGTATGGCAAAATCAAGTTAATTCGCTTACAGGGACTAAAATTGACAAACTGCGAAAGTATGCCAATTTGAACTGTAACAAACATTCTGACCATAAGTTAAACACACCCTAAATATCCTTTACATAGCTTAGAAATAGGCTTTGAGGGGTTCGGTGTGCTAAAATAAACTTTATGCTCATTCAGGGACTAAAAGCGTCAAAAAGTGCATAAGTTTGCATTTTCACGCATAACTTACGTTCTGAATACATCCGGACATCCAAACATTTATGTAATCGCTAAAATATTCTGTTTTAGTGATTGGCTTGTCAAAAATCCATTCGTCGCGCAATTTGGATCGTTTTCGCGTCCGTTACGACTTCCGTCGTAATTAACCGAACAACGCAACCGTACGGCCAAACGAACTGACATCCGACATATTTTTGAGCATATTTTAAGTTCCCTATACTTTAACTTCATATTAGAGCCTTAAAATGAGGTTAACGGGGCTTAAACATGTCAAAAAGCATCAAAAATAAAGTTCGTAGTCACAGGGGCGTGTTCTGCCAAAAATCAAACTTTGCTGGTGTGCACAAGGCTTACGGACCTCCCAAATCAGAAAAACCAGTTTTAACAGCTGTTATCCACTCTTAACCCACATGCAAATGGTATTTCTGAAACTATGGGCTTAATCTAGGGGCTCCAATGGTTTTGTAAAACCGTGGGTGCACATGTACGGACAAGATCAAAGCACGTTATTCGACGAACGATCTTAACGGTCCTAAGAAATCTATAAATACCCCTCAAGTTCACACCTCAAAACCCATACCTTTGAATCTGAAATTGTTCTCTAAGTTGATGTGTTTATCACTTCATACCTGAGAATATTCGGATCAAAACTTCCGTTCTTGGACCCGTTGTAAGTCTTCTTTCATTCTTTTAGCTTTTTCTGCGTTGACCAGTTTATGGTCAACACGAAGTTCGGTTGATCTTCGCAACGTGAGCGTAATCACAATGGTTATAGTCCCTTGAGACTATACCTACTGATTACCACGTTATCTAGGCTTAGTGACGAGTCGTAGTTTCGGCCAAAATGCGTATTCTTGCGTATTTTGTAACCAAACTACTTTTAGGTATCAAAACCGTTTGTTTTGATACCAAACCTATTTTCTAACCTCGTTAAACATGTTCTAACATGTTTAGCTCGTCACTTTAGGTTTAGTGCTTATATAGGGTCGTAAGGTAGGCGATCTAAACAATCGCTTAGACTTTCGAACCCGACCCGTTTGGTCAATCATAAGGATCCGACCAAACACATTAGGTGACTATATATGTATAGGGAATAACCTTCCGAGGTTATACCTTATGGTCACGACGTTAGTTAGTTGTATGATAGGTAGTTTATATGCCTTAGGTAAATTACCAAAATGCCCTTTTTACGCCAAAATTCATTTTAAGCATATGTAACATAAGTTTTGATATCTAAACTGGTTTGGCAACAATATTAGACATGTTAAGGCATATTTTACTTATCATAGGACTAGTTAGGCGTTCCAAATGCGTTTTACGCGAACGACGCGTTAAAGTAGCATAAGCTACCTAAACGGGTCGTAATGGGTCATAAGCACTTAGGTTAGGTTTCATTTTAGTATGTAGGCTTTGTTAAACGATATTGTTAGTGCCCGAGGTTTGAAAAACAGTTTTTCAGATTTAAGGAGGTGATTCCGCTCGAAACGACAAAAGGTCATTTGGAGCGAAATCAGAAGTATCTGATTCCGCCCGAAATCACCATTTGTCATTAGGAGCGAAATCAACACCACTATATATAGGGCATGAGTTGATTCATTTGGTACGTGACTTCCAGATCTGTAACGAAGTGCTGCCAAAATCTGTTCAGGTTGTAATTGTTGTTATTATCAATATAAGTGACAGATTAAAGATTATCAAGCTGTTATCAAGTCTAGTTCACTGATTCCGCCATTGAACCGGATATAAAACTCTTCTGAACGACTCAATTGGGTCCAACAACGATCCTACAAGTGGTATCAGAGCTAGTTGGAGGAGTTTTGCAGTTTACAGCTGATTTACATTGAAATTTCTCATTTCTACACCTTCTTTCTTCAATCGAACCGGATTTCACGGTTCGAATTGGTTCAATTTTTCACAGTGCATTCGGAATTGGACATAGACAAACCCTTGAAAGTTTCATGTTAAAATACGGACTAAAAATGGGTAAAACTGATGTTCGAAGTGATTCCACTCCAAAGTTCTCAGTTGATTTCGCTCAGAAAGCCTGAAAGTTGATCCTGATTCCGCTCCAAATCAACATTTCACTTGATTCCGCTCCTAAGACAGTCTAATTCCGCTCCTGATTACATTCTGATTCCGCTCCAAGAATTCAAAAGCTAATTCCGCTCCAGATTACAAACAAGCTAATTCCACTCCAAATAGTCTTCAAACTGATTTCGCTCGAAGTGTTTATCATCTGATTTCGCTCCAACTGTGATTCCGCTTCAGTTTGAGTTTTAGCCTGAAATCTGATTTCGCTTCAAAGTGTTTTGTGTCAAGATTATTTCACGACGATCGAGTGTCAGTTTGTTTCAGGATATCTGATATTAATTGTACTGATTGTGTTTGTTTGATTGTTTGTTCAGGTTTACATCATGGCTGAAGAATTCTACAATACATTTTTCAATGCATTCACATCCGAATCATCCGAGATTGCAAATGTTACACCAAAAACCGTCACAAAAGCTATAAATGAAAACATCAAGCATGATAACTTCTATGGAACACACTTAAAGCCACCAACTCTGGAGAGCATTGAAGATTATACATGGTGGAAAGAACGTTTTCTCAATTGGGCGAAAACGTATGCTCACGAAAGCTGGTTTTGCTTAGAATTTGGTTACGAAAGGCCAAAAGATGATAAAGGCGAAGAACTTCCATTCAAGAAGTTATCAAGAGAAGATAAATCTGAGTTTGCGGCCGAACAAAGAATGATTGCTTTGATCCAGTCTGCAATCAGAAATGATATTTTTGCGTTACTGAATCATGATGGGTCATCTAAATCAGTTTGGGAAGCTTTGCGTGTTAAAGCTGAGGGGGGTAAACAGATAAAAAAGAACAAAATTACTTTACTTAAAAAAGAATTTGATCTGTTTGATAGTCTAAAAGGAGAGACAGTGAGACAAATGATTGAGAGATTTTGTCATCTTAAAATTAAACTTGAGAGATTTGAGATAGTGAAAACAAGAGAGGAACTTATAGATAAAATGATTGAAGCGTTACCACGAGCTGATCAGTGGCAAACGTTTGTTTTTATTTTGAAAAATGATGCTTTATATGATACAATTTCTCTTTATGCATTGTTTGAAAAGATAGAGAGTCATGATCTAGAGCTTCAGAAGCAAAGCAAGATGACTGGTTCTTCACATCAACAGAATATTGGTCAATACTACAAAGGCAGTGTATATTCCGAGAAAGGTGTTGGTTCACCAAACACAGCATTCAGTGGTGAGAAGATGAAAGAACCTCAAACAACTTCAACAAGTCATCATTCTGGATATCATTCATCTTTAAAATCAAATTCTGATGAAACTGAAGAGATTCTATGCAACATCACTCTTAAACTGAAAAATTCTCCGTCGATGAGCATTAATGCAGCTAAGCAGCAAATGAGTTTCCTGGCATCTGTTTTGGAATCGTATGAATGTCTTGTAGCTGGTAAAATTGGAAACTCCGAGTTAACCAAAGAAGACTATGACCAGATTGATCCGGAAGAGATGGAACTCATTGACATCCGCTGGTGTTTAGCTAGTTGCATCAGCAGAGCTCAGAGATATATGGAGATTACTGGGAAACAATCTCTTGGAGGTGCATCAACAAAGCTTGGATTTGACAAATCCAAAGTGACTTGCTTCAAATGTAAGCAGAAAGGTCATTTCAAGAGAGAATGCACTAATTCTGCAGTTGGTAGAAATGAACATCCGTTCAATGATGATTACTACCGAAAGGCAATCTACCATCGAAGCAGAGAAGAGCCTAAGATGATTGAAGATAAACCTAAATCGAGAGCTTGTTTTGTAATTCAAGATGATGAAGGTTTTGATTGGTCAGAGGTATGTCCAGAAGAAGATCGTTTGTAGAATGTTCGAAAAACAGCTCATGGCAAATCTATAACAGAGGAAAGAAAGTTTGTTTTTGTTGCTGAAATCCGTGAAGAGAACAATGAAGATAAAGATAAAGTTAAAATGAAGGAGAAAACCAGAGAAGAGATTTTGGAAGAAAAGATCTACAGAGAAAGAAACATTGTGTTGAACAGAATGGATGAAATGCAAGAAGAGTATGAGAGTGCAGTGAGCAACAGAAGATGGGATAAAAAGAGAGAGTGTTACTTCAACAGAGAAGGAGAACCAGTTGTTTCAAAGAAAGACATAATCTTTGATGATGTTCTTCTCATAATTCCTTTGAGAGCTGAATACTATAGAAATGTATTGAAAGATGACACATATGCTAAAAGGCATGAAAAGGAGATCAGATATGCTATGACATCGTGTCTTAGAAAAAGGGATGAAGAGAGAATGAAGAAGAGTGTTGAAGAGATGGTGAACAATCTGAAGAAGGTTGCTGAAGAGATTAAAGCAGAAGCTGTTGAAGTTGAGGTTGTGAAGGAAATCAAAAGTGAAGAAGTTGTTTTGAATGAAGAAGTTAAGAAAGCTGTTACTGAAGAACAGCAGATTGATGTAGAGGTGAAGAAAACAGAAGAAGAAGTAAAGAATGAGAATTTGGAAGTTGGTAATGTTGGTGATGAAGTCGGTGTTGAAGAAAAGAAAGATGATGCTGATCAAAAGCAAACTGAGGCAACTGCATCAAACACCGAAGTGCCAATCACTGAGGTACATTCTGATTCTGAAATCTTAAAAATGATTGATCAGTGCAAGAAATGCATGGAACCGTGCAGAGCTTATACTGAAAAAGATGAGCAATTCAGAACAAGATATCTTGAATTTACTAAAATTGAAAATATTTTTAAAGAAAAATGCAAAGAAATGCTAGAAAAAGAAAAAGTTTTTAAAGAAAATGATGAAAAACTTTCAGAAAAATGTAAAAAGTTAGAAATAGAAAATGAAGTTTTGAAAGAAAATGTTTCTAAAATGACGGAAGAATGTTCACAAAAAGAAATTGCTTGTCAAGAAATGAAGAACGAATATGACTCAATGAAATTAGCATATCATATTACTAAAGAGTCATATGAAAAAGTGAAAGATGAAATGAAATATGCTCAATCAAGAATGGATTATCTTTCTGAATCAACTAAAGAGCTTAAACGAATGTATTCAATAAAACAAGAGGTTGTTAATTCTTATATTGAGGATGTTGCTAAGCTTAAGCGACAGATTGCTGATTTAGAACAGGATAACAACAAGTTGAAAAGTTATCACGTGTCGTCAATGTGCTTGAACGAATTTTCAATATAAAACCAGGAGATGGTGAGTCTGAGCAAAACAAGAAAGGCATTGGCTCAGAGTTTCATCAAGTTCGGCCACCAGGAAAATTTGCATTTTATGATGAGGAAAAGGTCGAAAAAGCTTTCAACATGGTAGATCAATTGCCAGATAACATTGACGTAACCTATTCCAAATCTGATGATTCTAGTGATTCAGAGGTGGTAGGTAAGGTCGTTGAAAGTGTGTTGAAAGAAGAGTCGGTTGATACATGTAAATCTGAATCACAGGATGAAGATGAAGGAAATCTTCATGATAGTTATCTGAAAAACACAAGATCCGAGAAAAGTTTGAATGATGATTCAAAAGGATTGGTTTATACCATGATTGGATCGGACAAATTGTTCTTAGATATTGTATTCCCGATTCAGAATGTGATATCAGAAAAGGTTGATAAAATTTCCAGAATGGTTGAGATTGAGAAGTCTGAGATTTCAAAGTTTGCTGGTAAGAGTCATAGAGGTTCGTATAACAAATCAGGTTACAAGAAGAAAAACATGAAGGCTGGGTTGGGTTATAATAAGAAACAGAATTGGAAAAGAAATGAAATGCTGAATTTTCAGACAAAAATGAGTTTTGTTCAAGGAAAGAGTTTAGCTGAAGAAAAAGAACTTAAAATTGGACAACAGTCTATTGAAGAGTTCTTAGCTCAAAAGAAAAAGCAACAACCATAGGTCAAAGATGTGTCCATGAGAACATGTTTCAAATGTGATTAAAAAGGACATCTTGCACGCAAGTGTCCAAATCTGAAACATGTGGATGTTGACAAAAAGAAGATTGATGCTGAGAAACAAAAATCTGAGAATGTGAGACAAAGGTTAACCAGATTTGACTCAAAACAAACTTGGAGGTATAACACAAACAAGTTTGCTTCGAATCAAAACTGGAAATCAAACCCGAACAGGTTCGATTCTAGAAAAACCTGGAATTCTCATACACCCAGAGTCAGAACAACTCAAAGTTGGAAAACAACTATTGATATGACAAAACCACAAGAGTTTTGGAAACAAAAAGTTGTTCAAAAACAGAATGTTCAAAAAGAGTCTCATTTTTACAAACGTGGTAATCCTAAAGGTCAAACATGGAGTGTTAAGAAACAAGTGACTTCGGTAAAAGATGAGAAAGTTGAAGTAAAAGTTGATAAGATCTTTGTGAAAGATGACAAAGAGTTTCCAGCATTGAATGAAAATTATTGTGTTGAAATGCCTAAGGTCAAACAGACCTGGGTAAAATTGTTCAAGTAATCAAGTAGTCTGAATATGCAGGTGCTCAACAAAACCAAAGATTGTGAGAATGGAGATTGGAGCAGCCTGGCACAACGGGAGGAGAAGGCTGCTGAATCCTGTGTTGGTTGAAACAGGAAGTTTATTGTCATTTTGTACATAAATAAACAATATTTTCAAAACCCTAAAAATTTGAAAAAATTAAAAACCAAAAATATGTTTTTAGTTTGTTAAAATTTGAAAAATCAAAAATATGTTTGTTTTTAATTTTTTGTCAAAAATAGAAAATTACAAAAATATGTGTCGATTGAATACGCCGAAACCCTCACGGCTGAACAAACATGATTAATTTCACAAGATTGAAAAACGGTTTTCAAACTGTAAATATCAATGTGTTGTAAATCATGGGGGTACTTTATATTAGTTTTTTCTGGAAAACAGAGCATAGTTAGCAGAAAATGGATGGCGAGACAAAGCTATCAGTGTTGGTTGTCAAATTTTCTTTAAATGGTTTTGCATTTTAGGGGGAGAAAAATTGTCAGAAAATACAAAAACATTTGAAAATTTTGAAAAAGTCAAAAACTTGATAAAATTCAAAAATTGAGTTTTTGCGTAAAAAGAGGAAATGATAGTACATCAGTAGACAGTTACAGTACGCTAAAGAATTGGAAAGTTAAAATGTGTTAAACGATCTCACCGTGGATGTGTCGGTAGATTTTTATACATTTAGTAAACTTTTTCGGGATATAAACCTAAATTCAAACTTGCTTATTTCGTGGGGAACACTACTTGGATATATAGGTAACCCCTGAAATCTCGTTTGAAAGGTCCCTCTTTCTGAGATACTAGGTCTTTATACTTAGTGATATCTGGGGTATTATCTCGGGACTTCTGATTTTGCGGAAGCAATGGCCTAGTCCCCGGAGAATACTTTCTGCATTGCTTGAAATATAGCGCCGCCCTCAGCAAATTGATGAAACAATAAAATTGATAGTCATTGCTGTTGTAATACAAAAGATCCTCTAAAGGGGACATACCGAAAAGTCAAAGCCGTCATCTCTCTGCGTATACGAAAGTATCGACCTGAGCTCTCACGGCCCTCGCATCTAACCCCTTACAGATATCATCTAGGTATACTCACCTGTAAGACTGAATATTGGGATCTGGATACGGGAGTATATTCAAGAGGTGGGACACATGAATGAGTTTAAGTTTTTAAAACACCTAATTCGTATCCTGATCAGTTGAAGTTGGTGTGAAAATTTAAATGGATCGGTATATCGACAATCTAAGTGAATTGTTTAATTCTTAATGTCTAACTAAGCTCAACGGTACTTGTGATTTGTCAAAAACTGATATGATTCTCTGACGCATACTCAAACAAAAATATTGTCTGTAAATATGTTTGTACATATTTTCTTTACTGCTTTATATTTTCAGAAAAATACAAAAAGATTTTTTATTCTGCTTTATTTTCGACAACTGATGTATGAGATGCTAAGTGTCAAAATCTAAGTATGTTGATTGTGTTTCTGAAAATAAAACAAGTTCAATAATTTGAAACTTGAATTAAAATCAAAAATCAAAAACAGTTTGTGATATCTCTAAGGTCATTAATTTGGACTTGGATGATTAACTGTGAGGGAGTTGGATTCTTTAATGCTGCTAAATCATTTAGTTTGTTGATAGGGGGAGTGGATTAGAGAATTTGATTGAATATGAAAACATTGTATTTATAGATGTTTTAGTGATTGCAGATAGTCCAGATTACGATCCCAAGAGCAGAGTCTAAGGGGGAGTCTGAAGACAAGCTTGAAGCAAGAGAAGCTTGTAGATGGAAAACTAGGTGTCGATCCCAAAGCACGGAAGCTTGATGAAAGGGGGAGCCTGAAGCTGATAGAAGAAGATAAGGATTGATGGATGCTTATAATGTTATAACTTGAATGAGAAGGCAGAATGATCAATACCGAAGATGTGTCATACTGATGACTAGACACTGAAGACTTCGTCAATATCCGAGGGGGAGTCTGTTAGTGCATTACGTCTATTGACTTCGTCTTGTATCATGTAATAGGATAGAATAGGATTATCAGTGCCCGAGGTTTGAAAAACAGTTTTTCAGGTTTAAGGAGGTGATTCCGCTCGAAACGACAAAAGGTCATTTGGAGCGAAATCAGAAGTATCTGATTCCACCCGAAATCACCATTTGTCATTAGGAGCGAAATCAACACCACTATATATAGGGCATGAGTTGATTCATTTGGTACGCGACTTCCAGATCTGTAACGAAGTGCTGCCAAAATCTGTTCAGGTTGTAATTGCTGTTATTATCAATATAAGTGACAGATTAAAGATTATCAAGCTGTTACCAAGTCTAGTTCACTGATTCCGCCTTTGAACTGGATATAAAACTCTTCTGAACGACTCAGTTGGGTCCAACAACGATCCTATAGATATTACATGAGTTCCCATACTCGTGTGGTTTACAAACCCTCATTCTATCCGATCCTCCGATTTAGGTCCGGTTTATTAACATAGTTACCTATATTAGGTGCCATGTAATTTTCGTGATCTCTAGCATTGTTTGGTTGTTACTCAAGGACTTCTAGGCAATCTCAAGTGAGTACATAGACCCCTCTTTTACTGTTTTCAAACTGTTTTGGGGTGAAACACATGTGCCTACTTGTTACTTTCGTGTTTTCCATGTTTTCATATCATATGCTTGTTATGTCTATTAGTACACATATAGTACATGATTTCATACATGTTTTGCTATGTATGTTCACTTAGCATGCTAGCACATTGTTTTACATTACATCTTATGCTATGTATGTTCATTTAGTGCATACTTAGTACATTGTTTTACAATACATTTATGTTGCATATGTTCACTCAGCATATGGACACATTGTTTTACATTTCACGCTATGTATGTTCTTTAGCATACTTAGTGCATGTTTTCACATCACATGTTTACATTTGGTATAATATTTGGTGGTTTAACGAAACTAATACATTCATTAACACCGATCATGCCGCTCGGTTGTAGGTAGTGGTACCATAGGACTTGACAACTCCCATTCCTGAAATCCTGGGTTTGTTTGGACGTAAGGAATGACCGGATCCGAAAACATTTTTGATAACCTTTGATCTGTTCTAAGGTTTATCCTACTGTCTCAAGGCTTGGATGTAGACGTTTAACTTACCACATAAGTGCTTGTATCAGTAAAGCATGCAGTTATTTTGCAAAACATGACTTTTGATTATTCAAAATACTTTGTTTTGTACATTTTTACTTGTGGTTTAAGTAGTCTCATTTTACTTACCATACATAACATTGTTTACGCATTACATGATTTACATTTGACAATAAACATTTGACCATACATAATCATTTCTACAATTATTAAACATCACATCTTGGTGGTTTGTTTGGGTAAGTGACTTATATAACGAGGCGACGTGTAATACGATAAAAACATGGTGGATACGCCGCTGGTACTTCCTATATATAAGTGCTTTTATGGTATTACATATCGTAGCGTTATTTAAACCATTTCAGTTTAGACATATTACATTTACAATACATTTTCACATAGACATCGTTTTACAAATAACTTAATTTATACAAACTCATTTTACTTGGTTGTTCACTTAACCATACCTTATTCTTTTATATATATATATATATATCATCTGATTTATTCATCGCTTTTCAAGTGATTTATGAAAGAAAACACTCAACAAGATTCATGACTACTTTTTATTAAACAGTTCTTTAAACTCAAGTCATGAATCCTATTTTCACAAATCCTATGTATCTCACAGGAATTTTTATGCTGACGTACCTATTTTCACATGTGTTTTCAGGAGCTGTTGCATAGGATGATCGTGACACACTTAGGCGGACCTGTGCCTTAGTGACTTAAAACGAAGCAAGAACTAGTTAAATTATGTTATGTACTCTTTGTTTCTTGTTTTAAGACATTGTAACTCTCTTGTTTGATAAATAAAACGTAACTTTAATTTCCATGGTTGTGAAACAATTAATTCTGTTACAACACTCCCCGACGTTTCCGCCACGATTTGATGTTTTACGTGGTCGGGGTGTGACAGAAAAGTTGGTATCAGAGCCAATGGTTATAGGGAATTAGGTTATTAGTATTGCTTTGACCTAGACTATAACCTTTCTAGGACCCCAACACAAGTTGTCTTGTGTTTAGATTTCAAAACATGCACTTCACCTATCCTTAGGTGATCACCAAAACAAGAACCCAATTTTCTGAAACGTTTTTTGAAAATCAATCATCTGTTTTTAAATAATTTATTGTAAGGTTTTGAACCCTTACAATTTGATTTTTGGCCTTATGCCTTCCAAATTTTCAAGATCTCGTCAAAGTTTTGGGTTCTAAATAGTGTGAACACGTGCAAACTGGAAGAGTGAATGCCTGTACCCTGGGTTTTCTGTCTAAGGCTAGAGTGTTCGTACAAATCCACATAATCGGACCAGTCACTCTTACCTGGGAATTCTTGGGGTAAGTGTTCACTTATAGGCGAGCATGTTTTCGCGATACATTATTTTTGACCCATTTACTTTGATTGGTCACAATGTGTCGTTTGCTTGCCTTGTGGTGACAAACAAATGACCACCATCTTTGCTTTTGTCAATTTTTGTATCATCTCATTCTTTTCATCCAATCATCTCACTCGTTTCCTTTCATGTTTCCTCTTTTAGAATGCCTCCTCGACGCGACAATCAGATAGCGAATGCCGAACTGGCAGAAATCATCGCGCAGCAAATGGCTGCTGCTTTCCCAAATCTTATTGCTCAACTGAACCAAGCCAACAACAACAATAATGCTCCATGCAATTTCAAGAGTTTCAATTCGGCTAAGCCACTCAAGTTTAGTGGTTCTGAAGGAGCAACTGGGCTCCTACAATGGTTCAAGAGCACTGAGAGTATGTTTCGTCACATTCAGTGTCCTGATAATCGCAAGGTCGAGTTTGCTTCCAGTGTGTTTCTGAAGAGGGCTCTTACATGGTGGAACGGGGTGATGAGAGACCATGGTGCTGAAGTTGCTTTAGCACAGACTTGGGCCGAGCTTAGGGCTCTTATGATGAAGGAATTTTTTCCTCGTCATGAGCTAAGGGATCTAGAAAGGGAATTTGATGATTTGAAGCAAGATGGTGGTGAGCATCGGGCTTACACTGATAGGTATGAAGAATTGAGTCTGCTATGCCCAACCATGGTTACCCCACTCGACAAAGCTATCGAAAGGTATATTGATGGCTTACCTGACTCCGTACAAGACATCGTCACTGGGAATAACCCTACCACAGTTCGTCAAGCAATCGACTTAGCTGCAACATTGACTGAGTCGCAGGTCCGAAAGGGTAAGCTACATAAGAAAGGTGACAAGGATAAGAAACAGTTGTCTGTAAAGGGTGAGAACAAGAAAGGTAAGGAAGCTGGATCTACAAAGAAGTCTAAGAAGCGCAAGGCTTCCCAAAAATTCGCTGTTACAGCGCAGGCCAACCAAACTGCTCCAAATCAGGCCGCACAATCACCTGCCAAGAAACCATACCTTGGCAATGCACCTCTATGCAACAGATGTAACGGTCATCACCAGCCGCACATTCAGTGTCGTCAGTGTACAAATTGTGTGTCACACCCCCAAAATCCACACGCGGAGTATCACCGCTTGGAGGCGTGACTGACCAGGATCAAGCCACCAATCATATTGAACAAGTCATAATAGTAAATGTAATATCCAACCTCAATATAACTGGTGATCAAATCAAAACATAGTTTAAGTAATAAGCGGAAGCATAATGTTTAAAATCCAAGTAATAGTTTCAAAGTATGATCATAACATCCAAGATCCATGTCCACAACGACCGTGCCTCCCGTGCAAGCTCCAATAGTGCCTATGATCCTGCAAGGCATGTAACAGAAGGTCAACAACTAGTTGAACGAGTTCACAGTAAGTAAGTTCGTTATATAACTATGCGTTATTAACTAAGCCGTTTGTATGTTCAGTAGGTGGGGGCTTCCCATGTTGTATGTACTATTAGTGGGGGTTTCCCATATTTGTATTTACTATTAGTGGGGGCTTCCCATGTTTGTATGTACACTAGACTATTTGTAACTATAAGTGTTCTTCTTAACCCGAGAACAGTAGTACGTACGAGGTTTACGTAGGTTTTACGTAAGTGTCCTTCTCTACCCGAGGACAATGGTACGCGTGGGGTTTACGTAGGTTTTACGTAAGTGTCCTTCCTAACTCCGGAAGACAGTAGCATGTGTGAGTTTACGTAGGTTTTACGTAAGTGTCCTTCCTGACTCCGGAAGACAGTAACGTGTACTTATTTACGTAGGTTTTACGTAAGTGTCCTGCTTAACCAGAGGACCATGGTAGATAGTCTAGTAGTCGTGTAAGTACGAGTAATTGCTCAATCCCATCATTCAACCCATTCCCAATCCCCGGGAATCCCATGCCTTGGTAAAGAGTGTGAACTCACCTTGGTTTGCTCGGTATGCTAAGTTAAGTGCTCGCAAATAATTAATCACGTCCTATAGTATGCACGTATATTAAATCAGTTCTCGTTCGTAATGTTTCACATATATCTATCGTCACAGTAATATCACAGAGTGTTTGGCAGTTAATCATACATCACATAACAGCTAATCAAATGTGCACAAATCGTGTTTCACATAACCGTCTTTCATAGTTTATTCTAGCACATTATCCAATAGTATGCTTATTACAGTTACTGACTTAGCATAGTTAATGAGTCATAACATGGTTAATTCAGAACTAACAGAGTTAACCTATGTAACAAGGTTAACATAATTAACATAGTTAATGGCTTAACAGAGTTTGTAACATTAACAGAGTTAACAACTAACAGACCAATAACTAACTAAGTTTGCCAACATAACAGAATTAATCAAACTAACTTAACCATTAAACAGTTGGGCCGAAAACACAAGTCTGGGCCGAAATCCTATATGTGCCGAAATCACCTTAGACGAAATCCCTTAAGTGCCGAAATCACCTTAGGTGATTTCGTTGGTGTGTGGATTTCGTGAGGTGGGGGGGTGTTTTCGTTAGCATCACCATCATCAACAACAGCAGGTTTTAAATCCCCAAAATCCCCAAATATCACATTAACAGTTACATCTCTTGCAACATACAGTTATATCAAGACTATCAACATCAATCCAACATAGATAATCTCCACAACATCAGATCTATTCTACCAGATTCATAACAGAAACATTCAATACATCCATTCAGTTATACAATCATCCCAACAACATCACATTAATCATGAATGGACACAACACAATCGATCATTAAAAGCAACAAATGGATTAACAATATAACTCACTAACCGAATGCAAGTGTATCCATTGAAGAGGTCACAGAGTTTCGATGAAAAGGGCTCCACTGCCGAAATGGTTAGGTGAGCTTAGGGTTTGCAAGGAGTTGTGGAATTATGCTTTGACTATTCGTAAATAATAGATGGGGGTGGGCTCGATGTGGGCCTGTAGTGACATAAGAAGGCCATATATAATATTTTGATGAATACTTGATAACCGGCCACACTACTGGGCCAAAGCCCACTTCCTGATAAAAACACTAAGGTGTTTTCGTGGGTGGGGGTGATTTCGTTGGGGAGGGTAGGGGTGTTTTCGGCTAAGCTCCACTATATCTATTAATACTAAGCATATTATATTATCATACACACATATGATGCACACCAAGAATATAAAAACAACAGGTATATTACACATCACGAATACCCTTATATTGCACCTCAATAAATATTAAACGCACTTAGCAAATAAGTACGAAGTTAAGTCGGATAGAAACCTTGAAAACTCGGGTTGTCACATTATCCCCAACTTGAAAGAAATTTCGTCCCGAAATTTAGCACGCGGTTACTGAGGAAGCTAGGTAAGTTATATCGTTTACTGGTTTTTCCTGGGGTGTCACATCATCCCCCCGTTGATTTGGAATTTCGTTCCGAAATTCTGTAGTAGCTTCAGCCTCACTAGTAGTTGCATTGTTTTCGAACAACTGGGGTTATTTGAGTTTCATTTGGTCTTCTCGTTCCCAGGTATACTCTATGCCACGACGGGAGTTCCAACGAACTCGAACAAGAGGTATTCTGGTGTTTTTGAGGACCTTAACATCCCGGTCCGTGATTTCAACTGGTTCCCGACGAATCGTAACTGCTCGTCGATAGTGAGCTCCTTCCAAGGAACTATGAGAGTCTCATCTGATAGACACTTCTTCAGATTCGACAGGTGAAAGACATTGTGAACTGCACTGAGTTCAGCTGGTAAGTTCAGTCTGTAGGCCACCCTGCCAATCTTCTCAATGATTTCGAAAGGTTCGACGTATCGTGGATTAAGTTTGCCCCTTTTTCCCAAAACGAACAACACCCTTCCAGGGTGAAACCTTGAGTAGCGCTCGATCCCCAACCTGGAACTCGAGTAGTTTCCTGTCTTTATCGGCGTATGCTTTCTGACGGTCACGAGCTACCGCCATGCGTTGTCGTATTTGAGCAATATTTTCAGTAGTATCAACTACCATTTCTGGACCTGTGATCTGACTATCACCCACCTCTGCCCAACAGAGAGGTGATCGGCATTTACGTCCGTACAATGCCTCAAATGGAGCGGCTTGACTGCTGGTGTGGTAACTGTTGTTGTACGAGAACTCCACTAACGGAAGATGTTTTTCCCAGCCGTTGCCGAAATCGATTACACATGCACGAAGCATTTCTTCTAAAGTTTGAATAGTGCGCTCAGACTGTCTATCCGTCTGAGGGTGATAAGCTGTGCTCATGTCTAAACGAGAGCCAAAAGATTTGTGTATTGCTTGCCGCAGTTCTGAGGTAAAATGTGCGTCACGATCAGAGATAATAGAGGTGGGCACCCCGTGCCTCGAAACCACTTTCCTCAAGTAAACGTCTGCTAAAGTAGAGAACTTGTCTGTTTCCTTGATAGCCAAGAAGTGTGCAGACTTTGTGAGTCGATCCACGATCACCCAAATAGTGTCATTTCCGCGCTGAGATCTAGGTAGGCCAGTAACAAAACCCATGGAAATTTGTTCCCATTTCCATTGTGGTATCTCAGGTTGTTGGAGTGGGCCTGAAGGTTTCTGATATTCCGCTTTGACTCTAGCACAAGTCAAACACTTGCTAACGTAAGTTGCTATGTGAGCTTTCATGCTAGGCCACCAATATGTAGTTCTGAGGTCGTGGTACATCTTATCCGAACCAGGATGTACTGAGTAGCAAGACCTATATTCATTACAAGCTCGCATAAGTTACCATAGAGTGGGACCTAGATGCGTCCTGTTACATAGTAGGCACCGTCTGCCTTTTGTTCTAACCGTTGCCTCGAGCCGCGTAGAGCTTCAGCCCTGACGTTTTCTGGTTTCAATGCTTCTACCTGAGCATCTCGTATCTGAGAAGGAAGACTAGACTGAATAGTAAGTTGCAACGCTCGTACACTGTGACAACTGCCACTTTCTGGTAATTTACGTACATTTAAAGCAATGAATTACATTATACAAATATGTGTTTTGAATATCCGAATTTCTTGATTACATGATATACATCTTAGAACACTCATTTATGATGCACATTATTCGTTTCTATTGGTTATATTTGAAACAGTTTAAAACAATGCATCGAAACAACTAGAGTAGTACCTAGTGAACTAGCGTGCTGACGAAAACTCCGAATCCGTAGAAACCATCTAAATTACATCTTTAGGACTCAGACGAAAGTCCAACATCAAATATACATTAAACCTTATATGGAAATACAAGGGTTTGGTTTAATACTTTCCCGATGTCCGATAACACTAAAAACTGCCGAAAAGCACTAAAAGCGACAATTTCAACACTTTTCCGCAGAAATTCTGCAGAAATCAGCTTTCTAATATTTTTAAGAGATATAAAAATGTTATTAAACATATAATTCATATGAGGATACTTTCGGGTATCATCCGAACCAATAACTACATCAATTCATACAAGTTACACAACTTAGCGTTCAAATAACGTCTAACCGAAACAATTCGAAACGAATATCCGAACAATGTCGGATCTTTTTTTTAGTGACCATCTAATATTATTTAGATCATATTAGACTAGTAATGGTCACTTAACACCTTCTTAACACATTTATACACTTGAAACATTTAAACACCAAAACACCTAAACTTTGCTAAAAGTTTCTAACACTTTAAACACTTAATAACATTTCAACAATTCAAGACCCCCCCCCCCATGTGTGAACATTTTATGTGGGTCCCACACCCATATTTCACATGCAAAATATCTAGATATTTTCTATAATTACAAGTGGTGTTACAAGTGGATGATGTTGGTGATTAATTAACAACTTACTAACTAAGTAACTAGATATTTATCATACTTTTACACCTTATCTTTCACACACATAAGAACTCTTTCAATCTTCATCTTTTCACCAAGAACACCATCCAAAAACCCATTTTATTATATCATTTCTTTGATGATCAACATGGAGTTTCATGGCACATAAGGTGATCTAAAGCATTTACAAGTTAAATGAAGCTTTTTCATCCATACAAAAGTGTTCTACCATCAAGATCATCATCTTCTTAGTTCTTAATAATCTTCTAAGATCATCCCTAGCCTAGTGCTAGAAGTAAGCTTCTATATCTATTTTTTTTATACAAATATTATGCCTATGATTGTTATTATTACTAATAATAACCAAGTAATCATACATAATAAACATGAAAAATACAAAGAAGCAAAGATAAAAATCATGATATATTTATGTTTGTTTATATTGTGATCTTAGACTTGTTATATGCATATTAGATCTTGCTATGATGATTATGACACAAATAAATTGTTAGAAGATGTTGTAAGATATGATCTAAAAATTTTACATGTTTATGTTAAAGGGTTTTTAACATAAAGGATTAAATGGATGATCATAACTATTGATCTTGTGAAAGTATTTAAGGTTTTTATTTAAAAACAAGACTTTCACAAGATTATAAAAAGTAACATACAACTAGAGATTTTTATAAAAGTTGTTAAAACTAAAATTAAACTTGGTTTTTGAACTTGTTAGCATATGAAATGATCATGGTTAAAACCCTACATGATTTGGATATCATCTTGAAAAATTATGTTATAAAAGTCTCATATGTTTAGTTAAGATGTTGGGTAAATTGATGATGATTTGAAAGAAAAAGAAAATGATATGTTTATGAAACATGGTTAAGATAAAAATACAAAGGTTATATGGCCATTTTTTTCATAAAAACTTTATTTTATAAAGTAACAACATTTTTGGTTAATTTTAGACAAGAGAAATATATATTTTTTTTAGAAAATATATATTTGGTTATTTTGACAATTTTTGTGACATGTATTACTTGATGTATTAGTTATATATATCAAAGTAGGAACTTGAATCAAATTGTCACATTTAAACTCAAGACACTTTATAACAAAAGTCCTACGAGACTTCATATAATTACGCCATAAAAACGAATACGGACAATCCGGAGGATCGGACACCATTTATGGTCAAAACGGACGACGGACGACTACATAAGTGATGAGAACCGATCAGATCACACCTCGCGCTTCCGCTATCAGAGCATCGATTGTAGTGAACCAGGATTCTTTCTCGAGTCTAAGTCTACAATCACTAGGGATCTCTCACGAAAACCTCTTGTTCATGTTGAACAGATTATAAATAAAATTGGACAAATCAAAAGGTTTTCATTGCATAAACATTTTTCAAGGTCCACTACAGCAAAAATTCATTTCACATAAATCAAGCGAGGACATTTCCATGGGTGAAGTCTATGAGAAACAGACACAATACATTAATAGACTATGTGCCTACAATACATTACATTATCAGTTTATGCATTATAAACAGTTCACAAATTCAGCTTATACAAGATAGAAATCCTTGATTGATAGGATTTTACATGATTATATATATAGGTGGTTCATATATATGTTGCATGAAATATTGTGCCAAGAACAAAATACCTTCGACTTCAAACTCTATTATTATTCTTTACTCACACGGTGAAAATATCGACCTCATGTCTATTGCGGAGCTTATGGCGAACATGATTCCTAAGTGAAATCTTAAACTTAATTTCGTAAAATATGGTTGCTTTCTCGCGAATGCTGAGATGCCTGACCATGATAATGACGACGAGGCGAAGGTGGTAACCTTGGACAACAACTCTATTAGTGGGACGGGATCCCTGTGACTCATACTAATCAAGGTTGATATACTCTTGTCCCTACAAGGAAGATGAAGTACTCATCTTGAAGGTGCCCCTTCAGTTGTTATTGTTACAGATTCTTTCCATTTCTATTCCATCTAACGCTGTGCTGTTTTGCGAGTAACAACAACGGACGTTGACACGTGAACTATCACGAAGTTTCCTTCTATGTTGAAGGTATATAAACAATAGTGTCCTCTCTCTGACTGATCGCCTGCTCTGAACGAGAGAATGCTAGGGTGACCATGCAAGACAATTTATTATTACGGGGGCCCACGTAATAACAACTTGTAGTGCATGGAAATTCTGGTGGACTCTGTGGGTCAAGCTAATGATCACTATTCATTCAAAATTCTTAAGTTATTACTTGAGATTCAATTCTTCCTATCTAGTAGAACATGAACTGTGGGTGGTTAGTATAACACCCTACAATACAATACAATACAATACAATACAGTACAATACAATACAATACGGGAAGACGACACATATTTGTTCACACCTAACATTCGATCTATATCACGATTCAGTTGAGACTAGTCATTTAAACAAACAAAACGTGTTAGCTACTCATGGAGGATTTTCCTCAACATTCTCGAAGTTCTTGAACATGGGTTGGTTCCATGGTGTCTATGACACTTTACCCTACTTTACCTTACCTTACCTTACCTTATCATATTCCATCTTATCATATTTATTGGAAGTGATACAATAAATTCCGTCGTTTGACATTTGTCTTTTTCCTAGGGATGGTATGGCATGAACCATGCTGCAACTCCCTCATTACATTCTATTCGACCTCTTTAGAGATTCTAATAATTTTGCTAGAGCTCGTGAAACTCAAGCCCTATTACCATATTTATCACATGGACAAATAAGACAAAGGATTTTCCTTACTTTGGACGACCGAGGTCCATATAGTATGGAATACATATTATAGGGACGGAGGCCATGGGTTGGTTTCCCCTCCTCAACGAATTATTTTTTTCTTTTTCCATTTAAACATATGACCAATACACGCAAGAGGCATTACACCTTTTGGTTTTGGTTATCCACATTATCATTTATTCAAACATGTATGAACAATATGGTCTTGAGGTTTCCATGACCGATTGATTGTATTCTTCATTCTTGGGCACATGATAGACTTTATTTATTCAAATAAATGTCTAGATTCTTTTAATAGTGTGTATTAAAAAGATCATGGTGCCAAAAGAATCAATTGTTTAAGTTAAAAGTTATGTGTTGAAAACCATTGCTTTTACACAAGACATGTTTTATACATGACATTGTTACGCAAGACATTGTTATACATGTCATTTGACGTTGGTATACACAAGACATTTTTGGTGGTTATTTGTAAGTGATGAGACGTGTGTAATATGATAAAAGCATGGTGGATACGCCGCTGGTACTTCCTATATATAAGTGCTTATATTATATTGCATATCGTGGTGTTATTCAAATCTCTTCGATAAAGACAAGACACGACATTTTTTGCACAAGACACGACATCCTCTACACAAGACATAATATTCTATTTCGAGACATGATATATTTATACACTACATTTTCATTGGTTATTTATTTAACCATACATCATTCTTTTATATCATCTGATTTTCATATCTATTTTCATATGATTTTATAAAAGAACTCGATCATAACTAGAGCCAATGTTGATGGTTACACTTGATGCTTTCACGGTCTCTCAAGGGTTGTTCCATACTGGGAAACACCCGAATTCAAACACACTGAGTGTTACATTTTAGGTTTAGCCTCGGAGATCCGAAGCATAACCGCATCATCCCTCCCTACCTCAATCACTCAAACAATAACTCTCGCCATGAGAGAAATGAAGGCAACTGCTGCCATAAACGATTTTGGCACCAGGATGTATGCTGGTAACTTGTCGAAATCCTAAATGCGACAAGTGAGACATTCATCATGAGGGCAATTGCAAAAGCGCCAAGAGTAGCAGTGTGCTAAGACCGAGCGCAAAACAAAGACAAGCAAGACGATAATACTTAAGAATGGATCAAGCTAGTGAATAAGTGTGTGTGTGGCTAGAACTATGAATACTCCACAAAATCCCAATGAAGTCATGAGTACGTACACTCTACGATCATCATGTATCAATTCTTTAATACCAACACCTAGCTTAGCTAGTGTCTTGAGATGTTAAGCATATACTCGAAATAGAGTCATGTTAGACACACATTACTATATCAAGTTAGCTAATGGGGAATTAGCTGAGACATATCAAATCATTAATGGTCACCGGTATGTATCCTATTCATCAACGTTTCACATCCATGTTATTTGATACCATTGCCAATTTTAGCTTCATCTCAACATTTCATATACAAGAGTTTCATGGCTAGGGACGGGATTGTCCTAGCTACAATTAGGGATTGGGTTATCCTACATCTAAACATAGGGATTGGGTTGTCCTCTACATCTGTACAGGGAAGTCTTTACTACATAGAATTCAAAATGTACTTGGCCTAGAGTCAAGTAAGCTAGACGTCTCCTCATCCTATAGAATTGGCAAAAAGTAAACTAGTCGAGTCTAGAGCTAAAATTCAATATCGATCTCTTCCCCGTTCAGTTGAGTATTTTCGAAGTAGTGGTTGACATGGATTGGCTATCCAATAATCGAGCCGAAGCCTTCTGTCATGAGAAGATCATTCACTTACCACTACTGAACGAAGAGACACTTGTGATACATGGAGAGGAGCGCGACACCCCATTGCGGATCATCAATGGCATGAAAGCACATAAGTGCTTACGGAAAGGTTGTATTGCCTATCTAGCACTTGTTGTAGACAAGAAGGCCGTTGGGCCACAGCTGACAGATATTCTTTTGATAAAATAATTTCCTGAAGAAATTCCAGAAGTCTTGCCAGGACTACCACCATATCAACAAGTTGAGTTTCACATCGACTTGGTACT
Source organism: Helianthus tuberosus (assembly GCA_030545235.1). Taxonomy (NCBI): domain Eukaryota; kingdom Viridiplantae; phylum Streptophyta; class Magnoliopsida; order Asterales; family Asteraceae; genus Helianthus; species Helianthus tuberosus. The sequence continues at coordinate 146,902,196 of CM060393.1, forward strand.
TGGAGCCGCACCCATAGCCAAATCTCCATGTCGATTAGCACCTTCTGAACCTTGTAGTTGACCAAATGAGGATGTTGTGAGTTCATAACCCCTACTCTTTACCACTATACATCTTTATAAAGGTTTTGGGGGTGGAAAGACATGCAAGTTTTGTAAAAATGCACAACATTTCGATGAACGAAAATTCATATTTCTAAACCATGTTACAAATGAATTTCCAACTAACTCAAATGGTTTATGAAAGGTTCTAGCTTCTACTCTAAGATAGACTTACGATCGGAGTATCATCAGTTACGAATTCAAGAGGAAAGCATACCGAAAACGGCTTTTAAGACTCGTTACGGTCATTACGAGTTTCTCGTTATGCCTTTTGGTTTAACAAATGCACCAGCGGTCTTCATGGATTTAATGAATCGTGTGTGCAAGCCGTATCTCGACAAATTCGTCATAGTGTTTATTGATGACATTTTGATATACTCTCGATCGACTGATGAACATGAGCAACATTTGAGAACCATTTTAGAATTGTTAAAGACAATAAATGCGCCCCAATCGAAAAACAAGAAATAGCATTACAACTTATTCTTAAGATTGGTGCATAGCATTTTACAATCTTATCATTATCCGACGATACCGATGACTTTGTTGTAAACTATGATGCTTCGCATCAAGGATTGGGTTGCGTACTCGTGCAACGTGAAAAAGTTATCGTGTACGCGTCGCGCCAATTAAAAAGTTAATGATAAGAACTATACCACTCTCGACCTTGAGTTAGGCGCGGTGGTATTCGCTTTAAAAATTAAGGCGACATTAATTATATGGTACTCAATGCATTATTTTCACGGATCATAAAAGTCTTCAACACATATTCAACCAAAAAGAATTAAATATGCGTCAACGATGTTGGGTTGAATTGTTGAACGACTATGATTGTGAAATAAAGTACCATCCAGGCAGGGCGAACGTTGTAGCTGACGCCTTGAGCCGCAAGGACCGAGTAAGAACACTGATAGTTCAAGCATAGAGAAGATGATTCACAAGCGCTCAGGGAAGAGCATATTCAAGCAGAAACACTTCGAGGCATGAAGGAACAATTAGTGCCGAAAGAAGATGGAACTTTATACCTTATGGGTCGAAATCAAGTTCCATTCTTTGGCGGCCTTCGAGATGATATTTTGAGGAAACACATAGGCCTAAGTATTAAAAGAATACTATTGGTGGCCTAACCTCAAAAGTGATATTGCGACTTATGTCGGAGAATGCTTGACTTGCGCAAAAGTCAAAGCTGAATATCAGAAACCCTCGGACTTGTTACAACAAACCGAGATTCCCGTTTGGAAATGGGAACAAATATTGATGGACTTCATTACGAAGTTACCCAGGACCTCATGCGGTCATGACATGATTTGGTAATCATCGATAGACTAACAAAGTCCGCACACTTCTTACCGATTCGGGAGAAGGATAGTACTGAGAAACTAGCGGAACTCTATCTCAAAGAAATAGTGGCTCGTCATGGAGTGCCTATTTCAATCATTTCAGACCGAGATGGTCGTTTTATTTCTAGAATTTGGAAATCATTTCAACAGGCCTTTGGATCTCATTTGAATCCAAGTACGGCCTTTCATCCATAAACTGACGGCCATAGCGAACGGACAATCCAAACACTCGAATATATGTTTCGCGCATGTGTTATGGATTTAGGCGGCAATTGGGATACTCATCTACCTTTAGTTGAGTTTTCCTACAATAACACCTACAATACTACTATACAAGCTGCACCGTTTGAAGCTCTTTATGGTCGAAAGTGTCGCTCTCCGCTATGTTGGGCGGAAACAGGCGATAGTTAATTAATTGATCCGAAACTAGTCCAAGAGACTACGGATAAAAATTTTCAAACCCGAGACCGTATCAAGACGGCTCGCGATCGACAAAAGTGCTACGCAGATAAAAGACGAAAACCATTATCTTTCGAGGTTAGAGACAAAGTCTTGTTGAAAGTCTCGCCTTGGAAAGGCGTAGCGAGGTTCGGTAAACGTGGAAAGCTTAACCCACGTTACATTGGACCATTTGAAATCTTAGAAAAGATTGGCACTATTGCCTACAACTTGAAGTTACCAGACGAACTAAGCAGTGTACACGACACGTTTCATGTGTCGAATCTTTAAAAGAGTCCAACACAAGAAACGGTTATCATCCCTGCGGATGAGATTCATGTTGACGACAAACTTCAATTCACCGAAGAACCTGTTGAAGTCATGGACTGTAAAGTCTAGAAATCATGGAGGAGTCGTATAAAATTATTAAAATGTACTTTGGAACTCTCGACACGGACCCGAGTATACTTGGGAACGTGAACATTAAATCAAAGCCAAATACTCTCACCTGTTCGAGTAGTCTCCTGTATAGGATGACTCAGCTTGAATTTCGGGACGAAATTCTCAAAAACAGGGGGAGAATGTGACAACTGCCACTTTCTGGTAATTTACGTACATTTAAAGCAATGAATTACATTATACAAATATGTGTTTTGAATATCCGAATTTCTTGATTACATGATATACATCTTAGAACACTCATTTATGATGCACATTATTCGTTTCTATTGGTTATATTTGAAACAGTTTAAAACAATGCATCGAAACAACTAGAGTAGTACCTAGTGAACTAGCGTGCTGACGAAAACTCCGAATCCGTAGAAACCATCTAAATTACATCTTTAGGACTCAGACGAAAGTCCAACATCAAATATACATTAAACCTTATATGGAAATACAAGGGTTTGGTTTAATACTTTCCCGATGTCCGATAACACTAAAAACTGCCGAAAAGCACTAAAAGCGACAATTTCAACACTTTTCCGCAGAAATTCTGCAGAAATCAGCTTTCTAATATTTTTAAGAGATGTAAAAATGTTATTAAACATATAATTCATATGAGGATACTTTCGGGTATCATCCGAACCAATAACTACATCAATTCATACAAGTTACACAACTTAGCGTTCAAATAACGTCTAACCGAAACAATTCGAAACGAATATCCGAACAATGTCGGATCTTTTTTTTAGTGACCATCTAATATTATTTAGATCATATTAGACTAGTAATGGTCACTTAACACCTTCTTAACACATTTATACACTTGAAACATTTAAACACCAAAACACCTAAACTTTGCTAAAAGTTTCTAACACTTTAAACACTTAATAACATTTCAACAATTCAAGACCCCCCCCCCCCCCATGTGTGAACATTTTATGTGGGTCCCACACCCATATTTCACATGCAAAATATCTAGATATTTTCTATAATTACAAGTGGTGTTACAAGTGGATGATGCTGGTGATTAATTAACAACTTACTAACTAAGTAACAAGATATTTATCATACTTTTACACCTTATCTTTCACACACATAAGAACTCTTTCAATCTTCATCTTTTCACCAAGAACACCATCCAAAAACCCATTTTATTATATCATTTCTTTGATGATCAACATGGAGTTTCATGGCACATAAGGTGATCTAAAGCATTTACAAGTTAAATGAAGCTTTTTCATCCATACAAAAGTGTTCTACCATCAAGATCATCATCTTCTTAGTTCTTAATAATCTTCTAAGATCATCCCTAGCCTAGTGCTAGAAGTAAGCTTCTATATCTATTTTTTTTATACAAATATTATGCCTATGATTGTTATTATTACTAATAATAACCAAGTAATCATACATAATAAACATGAAAAATACAAAGAAGCAAAGATAAAAATCATGATATATTTATGTTTGTTTATATTGTGATCTTAGACTTGTTATATGCATATTAGATCTTGCTATGATGATTATGATACAAATAAATTGTTAGAAGATGTTGTAAGATATGATCTAAAAATTTTACATGTTTATGTTAAAGGGTTTTTAACATAAAGGATTAAATGGATGATCATAACTATTGATCTTGTGAAAGTATTTAAGGTTTTTATTTAAAAACAAGACTTTCACAAGATTATAAAAAGTAACATACAACTAGAGATTTTTATAAAAGTTGTTAAAACTAAAATTAAACTTGGTTTTTGAACTTGTTAGCATATGAAATGATCATGGTTAAAACCCTACATGATTTGGATATCATCTTGAAAAATTATGTTATAAAAGTCTCATATGTTTAGTTAAGATGTTGGGTAAATTGATGATGATTTGAAAGAAAAAGAAAATGATATGTTTATGAAACATGGTTAAGATAAAAATACAAAGGTTATATGGCCATTTTTTTCATAAAAACTTTATTTTATAAAGTAACAACATTTTTGGTTAATTTTAGACAAGAGAAATATATATTTTTTTTAGAAAATATATATTTGGTTATTTTGACAATTTTTGTGACATGTATTACTTGATGTATTAGTTATATATATCAAAGTAGGAACTTGAATCAAATTGTCACATTTAAACTCAAGACACTTTATAACAAAAGTCCTACGAGACTTCATATAATTACGCCATAAAAACGAATACGGACAATCCGGAGGATCGGACACCATTTATGGTCAAAACGGACAACGGACGAATCCTTAAACGAGTCACCAATCCGGGGAGTTACTACGACGTTTAGACGATCTTTCGACACGAAATATAAGTATCCTATCGATAACAAATTTTGTGTGTTTATAAACTTATAAAAACTAGTATGTTTTTATTTACTAACAAGTGTACTTAGTAAATTTTTATAAAAAGGTTTTTATAAAAATGAAAGGCTTACACTTACTAGTGGGCTAAATTATAACAAATGGGCTTATTATACTAGTGGGCTATTTTTATAACAAATGGGCTTATATTACTTAATGGACTACTATTTTTCTTAATGGGCTTATCTTCTTAATGGGCTTATCTTCATAATGGGCTTAACATAAATTCATGGGCTAAGCCCAATACCAAACATATGGGCCAAGGCCCAATAATATTGAAGCCCAACACTATTGAGGCCCAACACTATTGAAGCCCAACACTATTGAGGCCCAACACTATTTTGGCCCAACACTATTGAGGCCCAACTGATGCGTGCGAAGTGTCGTATATTTTAGGTGTATATTTTAAGCCCTTTTTAACACTTATTTTAGCCAAGTTTTAAATTTATAAAACACGATATTTCACTAACACTAAACACACATATGGGCAAGTGCACCCATCGTTGAGTGTAGTATAGCGTTGGTAAGATACCGAGGTCGTCCAAGGACACAAGAGCTTTTAATACCGGTTTATCCTCAACGTCTAACCAAAATAAAAGTTTAGAAAAATGTTTTAAACTAAGAAAAATAAAAACTAACTAAAATGCTGAAAATAAAAATAAAATAAAAACAGATAGACAAGATGAATCACTTGGTTCCGACTCGTATCTAGTATAACCTTTTATTATTTCCGCACTTTTGCACATAATTAAGAGATTATCTTAGTTATTGTAGTAGGCCCCTCTTTTGAAGGTGACGTTACCCTCACCCCAGTAGTTTGAGTCAGCAGGGATACAATCCTAAAGGGGTGGATTATTGGAAGATAATGAATTAAGTTATTAATGCAGTATTGTGGTAGGCCCCGCTTTTGGCGGTGACGTTACCCTCGACTAAGTAGTCTGAGTCAGCAGGGATACAGTCCTAAATAGCCGGGTTATAGTATTAATAGTAGTTAACTTATGAGGGGATCAAAGAGTTTGGACCCCCGCCATCCAATACCGTGAAGTATTGAAGGAGGTCCTACTAAATTTGACCCAGGTCCATTGCAGGACCTCTAAACGCTGAACAATGGCAAGACCTTTACCAAACCGTTCCCTTAACCCCCTACCAGGTAGCCAACATACCTCCATATAGACCGTGGAGATATGAATGGTGAAAATCCTTTATTTTATATAGACAGTAAAATAATGCCAAGACACCACGGACAAACGATAAGGAAAGATCACCTTCAACATAAGTAACTAGTTATTAAAGTCATTAATACAAAACCAAATAAAAAGTGCAAAAGATTAGAAGTAAAAAGTATTATACTAGACACTTTGTCTTCACCAAGTGATGTAAGAGACTTAGGCAAACATGGCCTTGATTGTCAAGAACTCTTACGATCAATCTTGGATCCCGAGACGACTCACACACTCTATGATGGACAATGGATGATGGTGGTGGATGATGGTGTTGTGATGGTGGTGGGTGGTGGATGAAGTGTGAGAGAGGTGGTGTGCCAAGGGATGAGATGAAATGAATCCAAGCACTCCTATTTATAGGCTGAACAGAGAGCTGGACACGGCCCCGTGTCCGTTGGACACGGCCCCGTGCCCGTCTGACACTCTCTCTCCTCATTAATTGTAATTCGCAATTACAATAAATGCGCCTGCTGTACTTTCGACACGCCCCCGTGTCCGCTGAGCACGGCCCGTGGTGGGCAATAGAAGCTTCTATAGGTTTGTCTTTTCTGCTGCTTCTTGGGCACGGCCCCGTGCTGGCTGAGCACGGGGCGTGTTCAGCCTTCTGTTTTCTCTATTTTGCTTTGGAAGGTGCCGTTGAGGGTTCGGGCAATCCACTAATGTTCCTTTTCTTGTATTTATGTTGGATTTAGCTGTCTTTTTGCTTCTTTTGCGTTTTTGAGCTCATTTAATCCTGAAAATACAAAAGGAAGACAAAAACACTCTTTTTCCAATATTAGTACTAAAAAAGGGTTAGTTTTATGCCTCATTTGATGTAATTTATAAGTTGCATTTTACACACATCACCAACACTATTGAAGCCCAACACTATTTAAGCCCAACACTATTTTGGCCCAACACTATTGAGGCCCAACACTATTTGAGGCCTAACACTATTTAAGGCCCAGCACTATTTAAGGCCCAACACTATTTAAGCCCAATAACTTGAAAACATGGGCTTGGCCCAATGATACCATTATTGGAAACACAACTATACAATTGATACATATGAGACACGAAATTCAGCGGACTAGATCCGACTATACAACTCACAAGATACAAGATAACATTTATATATATATATTTGGTGAAAAATATATATATAACATTTGAACAATTCATTCATCGAATACACAGTTAACGAACACTAAAGACATACAAGTCTTACACATATTGAAGACACAAGACTTGTACTCAAGTTCTTTACAAAGACCGAAGTGTCTAACAAAAATAAGAACATTTGTAGGTCGCAACGCTATTCAGGACGACCGCACGTGAGATCTTATTTACATCTATTCACGGACGCAATTCAGTGAGTTCATGTCCCCTATTCATTTAAATGTTTTACAACTTTACAACTATCGGGGAAGATACATGTTCAATCATATGTTAAAGTTAGGGAATGAAACACCTTAGATCATGTGCGAATTAGGGTTATACATATAAGCACCATTAATCCAGTTTGGACCTAGGTACAAGTGGTTAGATCTAATGGGTTTTGGCGAGCCCCACTCTTGGTCGTGGACCCATACAGAAGAGTGCGTTTGTGTCCCAGTCGATAGGAGTCGACATAAAATCGTCTAGGGTTGGATTGCTTCCTTTTTCGTCACACATATTAATGTCCTTGCAAAACATTAATGATCAACGATTTCATTGACGCTTTACATACTACATCATTACTTACAGATACATCTTATATCCAGTTTGGATACAATTACAATTGAGACAAATACATCTTACATACTGTTTTGATACAGATACATCTTATATCCAGTTTGGATACAATTACAAGTGAGACAAATACATCTTAAATACTGTTTTGATACAGATACATTTTATACAACTCACGTTTTACAGATACATCTTATACAACTAAACTGCATGAACTCGCTCAACTTTTGTTGATGTTTTCAAACTTAACATGTATTTCAGGAAATTAGTGGACCTGGCAGACATTTCAGTCAAGGAAAGCAAGTATCAAGACTCCATGCCACCATTTGAAGGGTTTGCCCGTTATATACCGCCTCTTTGCGGTGATATAGTGGTCAAAGCCTTGACATTTTAAGACTTACATTTTGATGTATAGAACGATGAAAACATATTTTCATTTGATGGTTTGTAACAAATACATTTAACTTATGTTGCGTTCTTTTGAAATGATTATGACAATGGCATTGGAGCTTGTTTTTATTCATTTAGTATGTTCACTTATATTGTTATGCAATGAGAACCGATCAGATCACACCTCGCGCTTCCGCTACGAGCGGGTGTGACATACACGCCTAGGTGTAGTATCCTTTCGACTGAGGGCGTCGGCCACCACATTGGCTTTGCCCGGATGGTACTTTATAGCACATTCGTAATCGTTCAGTAACTCGACCCATCGACGTTGTCGCATGTTCAACTCTTTCTGCTTGAAAATATGTTCGAGACTCCTGTGATCAGTGTAGATGGTGCACTTAGTGCCACACAGATAATGTCGCCATATCTTGAGTGCAAAAACAACAGCTCCCAGCTCTAGATCATGCGTAGTGTAATTCCGTTCGTGGATCTTAAGTTGGCGCGAAGCATAAGAAATGACTTTATCCCGCTGCATCAACACACATCCAAGACCTTGGATAGATGCGTCGCAGTAGACTACAAAATCATCCGTGCCTTCAGGCAATGAGAGGATAGGTGCGCTACAAAGTCTATCCTTTAAGTGCTGAAACGCTGTTTCCTGTGTATCACTCCAACGGTAAGCAACACCTTTCGGTGTCAGTAATGTAAGCAGCTGCGCAATCTTTGAGAAGTCTTTGATGAACCGTCTGTAATAACCCGCCAAACCCAAGAATTGGCGTATTTCGGTTGGTGTGCGAGGTGCAGGCCAGTTCTTGATCGAATCTACCTTGGATGGATCAACGTGAATCCCATCCTTGTTTACCACGTGGCCTAGAAAGTGGACTTCACGAAGCCAGAAGTCGCATTTTGAAAACTTGGCGTACAGCTGTTCCGTTCGTAAGAGTTCCAAAATAAGTCGTAAATGCTGCTCGTGTTCCTCCTGACTCTTCGAGTAGATCAGAATGTCATCGATGAAAACAATAACAAATTTGTCAAGATAAGGTTTGCACACTCTGATCATAAGATCCATGAAAACCACAGGCGCGTTCGTTAGCCCGAATGGCATGACCGAAAACTCGTAATGGCCGTATCGAGTTCTGAATGCTGTCTTGGAGACGTCCTCATCCCGGACTCTCAGTTGGTGATACCCTGACCTCAAGTCTATCTTGGAGTAGTAGCTCGACCCTTGCAACTGGTCGAATAAGTCGTCGATACGTGGAAGAGGATAGCGATTCTTCACGGTAACCTTGTTCAGTTCGCGATAATCTATGCACATGCGGAAGGTACCGTCTTTCTTTTTCACAAACAATATTGGAGCTCCCCAGGGTGAAGAGCTAGGTCGTATGAAACCCTTTTCCAAGAGTTCTTGCAATTGTTTTGATAGTTCTTCCAGTTCAGTTGGAGCTAAGCGATAAGGTGCTCGAGCTATTGAGGCTGCTCCAGGAGCTTGTTACTATGAGTTACCAAAGGTTCTTAACTAGCACGAGGAATGCGGATGATCTTTTCTTTGCAAAGAGTCCCTGCTCGATGTTGAGGTAACCAATCTATACCAATGACGATGTCGAAACCATGACAACGTTGGGGTCATTCCTAGCATCATCCTGACCAATCACGAACACCCGACCCCTGGCACCATTGTCGTCGTTATTACCCTCATTGTTGCCTCCATTGTTGTTCTTGTTTCCTTGGTTTGGGGTTCTGATTCTGGTTCTGGTTCAACTGTGGGCAGTGTCTTTGGAAGTGACCTTCAGCACCACACTGATAACATCCCTTGTTACCCGGCTGTTGCTGCTGATTCTATAAATCTTGTGGCTGTTGTTGTTGGTTCTAGTCTGCAGGACGTGAGTTTCTACCCTCTTTGGCTCCATGACCAAGCTTGTTGCATCATTGACAATGCTTTCGGTTGCACTGCCCGCTGTGGTGCGAGTTACATCGTTTGCGCTTAGGGTGTTTCCCCCTGTATCCACCCTGCCCTTGACTACTAAAAGGTTGCTGACCAGGACTTTGGTTGTCATCGATCTTTCGCTGTTGTGCCTGGGACGGAACAGTAGTCGAAACCTTGCTAGGGGTTCCATCCCGCTTTCGCTTGTTGTCACTGGGGGTGGCAGAAGTAGTTGAAGTAGTAGTGGTAGCACCAATACGTTTAGGCAGCTTGTTCTGTTCCACTGCCTGGTCTGTGAGACGATGAGCAAGACGAGTAACATCTTGAATAGTAGCAAGTTTAGCAGCAGTCACTTGACTTTGAATCTCTGGTACTAAGCCTTTGAGGTACAGCTCAATGCGTTTGATGGGAGGATCCACCATAGTTGGACACAACACTGCCAGTTCGTTGGATCGTTTCGTGTACGCTTCTATTTCTGACCCCGTCATCTTCAGGTTTAAGGACTCCACTTCCAACTGGTGGATGTCATCACGACTACAGTATTCACTTTCGATCAGTTCCTTAAAATCATTCCATGGGGTGGCATTAGCAGCCGCCATCCCTAGTATCTGAGCTTGCACGTTCCACCAAGTTAGTGCAATGCCTTCGAGAGTACCGGTGGCGTATTTCACCCTACGAGCCTCAGAGCATTCACACATCTCAAAAACGGACTCAAGCTTTTCAAGCCAGTGGAGAAGTCCAACTGCTCCCTCCGTGCCACTGAATGTAGTAGGACGACAGTCCGTGAAAGTTTGAAGGTGCACACAGGTGGCTGAGCGTTCTGACCTGTCGTGTGCGTAAGAGTAAACATACTTGAGCACGAGGGTTGTTTTACAAGAGTAGGACCTAAAGATCCTAGAATAAGTGGTGATGGCAGGTTACACCTCCTGCCTGGGCAGCCGCGAGTGCTGCAGCAACTTGTTCACTGATCGAAGCCGCCAACTGGGCTTGAGTTAGGTTAACGCATCCACTCATGATCTTGACATCAAGGAGAACATGAGTAAGAGAGGTTCGCGAATAGTGCGATGACAGAAGAGAGTGAGCACACAAGTATTCTCAAGCAATAGAGGTTATGTGTATCTAAGCATACCATGAGCAAAGTTCTATGTAATTCTAGCAAGTAGGCAATAAAACATATACCATATTACCTAGGATGTTGAGTCTTGCACGCGGAGCGAGGCGTCGTTGTGGATCGTTGAGCACTGTACTGGTTATAGTCCGGTTTTAATAAAAACGTTTTCCCCTTATTAAAACCAAGTTCTCTATAACCAATGGCTCTGATACCAATCTGTCACACCCCCAAAATCCACACGCGGAGTATCACCGCTTGGAGGCGTGACTGACCAGGATCAAGCCACCAATCATATTGAACAAGTCATAATAGTAAATGTAATATCCAACCTCAATATAACTGGTGATCAAATCAAAACATAGTTTAAGTAATAAGCGGAAGCATAATGTTTAAAATCCAAGTAATAGTTTCAAAGTATGATCATAACATCCAAGATCCATGTCCACAACGACCGTGCCTCCCGTGCAAGCTCCAATAGTGCCTATGATCCTGCAAGGCATGTAACAGAAGGTCAACAACTAGTTGAGCGAGTTCACAGTAAGTAAGTTCGTTGTATAACTATGCGTTATTAACTAAGCCGTTTGTATGTTCAGTAGGTGGGGGCTTCCCATGTTGTATGTACTATTAGTGGGGGTTTCCCATATTTGTATTTACTATTAGTGGGGGCTTCCCATGTTTGTATGTACACTAGACTATTTGTAACCATAAGTGTTCTTCTTAACCCGAGAACAGTAGTACGTACGAGGTTTACGTAGGTTTTACGTAAGTGTCCTTCTCTACCCGAGGACAATGGTACGCGTGGGGTTTACGTAGGTTTTACGTAAGTGTCCTTCCTAACTCCGGAAGACAGTAGCATGTGTGAGTTTACGTAGGTTTTACGTAAGTGTCCTTCCTGACTCCGGAAGACAGTAACGTGTACTTGTTTACGTAGGTTTTACGTAAGTGTCCTGCTTAACCCGAGGACCATGGTAGATAGTCTAGTAGTCGTGTAAGTACGAGTACTTGCTCAATTCCATCATTCAACCCATTCCCAATCCCCGGGAATCCCATGCCTTGGTAAAGAGTGTGAACTCACCTTGGTTTGCTCGGTATGCTAAGTTAAGTGCTCGCAAATAATTAATCACGTCCTATAGTATGCACGTATATTAAATTAGTTCTCGTTCGTAATGTTTCACATATATCTAGCGTCACAGTAATATCACAGAGTGTTTGGCAGTTAATCATACATCGCATAACAGCTAATCAAATGTGCACAAATCGTGTTTCACATAACCGTCTTTCATAGTTTATTCTAGCACATTATCCAATAGTATGCTTATTACAGTTACTGACTTAGCATAGTTAATGAGTCATAACATGGTTAATTCAGAACTAACAGAGTTAACCTATGTAACAAGGTTAACATAATTAACATAGTTAATGGCTTAACAGAGTTTGTAACATTAACAGAGTTAACAACTAACAGACCAATAACTAACTAAGTTTGCCAACATAACAGAATTAATCAAAATAACTTAACCATTAAACAGTTGGGCCGAAAACACAAGTCAGGACCGAAATCCTATATGTGCCGAAATCACCTTAGACGAAATCCCTTAAGTGCCGAAATCACCTTAGGTGATTTCGTTGGTGTGTGGATTTCGTGAGGTGGGGGGGTGTTTTCGTTAGCATCACCATCATCAACAACAGCAGGTTTTAAATCCCCAAAATCCCCAAATATCACATTAACAGTTACATCTCTTGCAACATACAGTTATATCAAGACTATCAACATCAATCCAACATAGATAATCTCCACAACATCAGATCTATTCTACCAGATTCATAACAGAAACATTCAATACATCCATTCAGTTATACAATCATCCCAACAACATCACATTAATCATGAATGGACACAACACAATCGATCATTAAAAGCAACAAATGGATTAACAATATAACTCACTAACCGAATGCAAGTGTATCCATTGAAGAGGTCACAGAGTTTCGATGAAAAGGGCTCCACTGCCTAAATGGTTAGGTGAGCTTAGGGTTTGCAAGGAGTTGTGGAATTATGCTTTGACTATTCGTAAATAATAGATGGGGGTGGGCTCGATGTGGGCCTGTAGTGACATAAGAAGGCCATATATAATATTTTGATGAATACTTGATAACCGGCCACACTACTGGGCCAAAGCCCACTTCCTGATAAAAACGCTAATGTGTTTTCGTGGGTGGGGGTGATTTCGTTGGGGAGGGTAGGGGTGTTTTCGGCTAAGCTCCACTATATCTATTAATACTAAGCATATTATATTATCATACACACATATGATGCACACCAAGAATATAAAAACAACAGGTATATTACTGTTAGGGGTCATTTTCTTTACATACGTATCCTGACCAATATCCTGCCTCTGTTTGTCTATTTGTGATCAGGATGCTGGAAGAGGATATTGCTAACATCTTGGGCGATATCTTGAGGCTTATTGAATTAACCACGTGCAGATTAAGGTTGGAGGCTTGCTAACGGTCAAGAGGACTTCTTCTCCTCAAGACTCGGACGAATTTGTTGAGAAAGAGACGTTGAGCCCGAAAGACCAGGTCTACAACGTTCCAAGAAGGAATATTCGGTGGATCCCGCGAGTTTAGGGTAGTTGGTTATTTTATCTTTACTATAAATAGATGAGGTCGGATCAGCTTAGAACACAACAATTCACACTTACACTCTCGAACACTTTCACTCTCTAGCTAATTGCAAACACCACACTTGTATTTCATTTTCATTGTAACACTTAGTCGATCCGTACCAAATCTCGCACTGTATCCTGATTTTTGAAGCAATTGAAGAACAAGGCAGCTGCGATTGTCAGCTCCCGAGGTTTTATGCCGGCGATCTAGATTGATCAAGGGCTTTCCTCGTACATCTCGTGTCGTTTACTTTATTTTCGCTCATTGTTTGATCATAGATACAGCTCAATATCCTGAGCCGTATCCTGAATACTGTTTTCCCAAATAACTTAACAAGTATATTTTCAACACACTTTCTAGCACACTACCTCACTTAACTAATTTGATCACTTAATTACTTCGGTAATTTTTGACCAAAACAATTTGGCGCCCACCGTGGGGCAAGTGGTGCTCTCTTTACTAAAATTTTTTGTCAAATCGCTAATCGGTTTTCTATTTTCAAAACTTTTTGCCACATTGTCCAAAATGGCCTCAAGATCAAACATGAGTTCCTCTACTGTGTCTGCTATGACTTCTGCTACTACCGGTTCGGTGCTTCCACCACCTCCTCCAAGGATGCCAGCCTCTACACAATCTCAAGATGTTATCCCAACTCGGAGTGTCCAGGGATCTGCTCCCGTTTTAGCTTCTAATGATGAAATTTTAACCTTATTTGGAAGTGTGCAGGAACAAATGAGGCAGCAACAGGAAACAAACCAAATGATTTTGAGGGAAATACAACTCCTGAAGGCTGGCTCGAGTAGATCTACCGAGGACAATGTCACTCCGTTACACCCCAGAGCGTTGAACTTTAGTTCAGTTGTATATACCGAGGATAATAGGGGGAATATCGTGCCCAGTCTTCCTCAAAATCATACTCCTGAAATACCCTCCTTGGTCAGGATGTCAACCATAAGGAGCTCAGGATATGCTTCAGGATATGGGCAGAATCCTCCAACTGGTAACGTGTCTAATAATAATAATACTCATGCTGCTAACAGTGGTGGATCTTTGCAGGATACAGGTGTGACATCAGCACTTACCAGGGAACTTCAGAAGTTAAAGGACATGATATCTAGTGTACCTGGGGTGGTCCAACCGATCCCGGAAGTGTCTCAAGACAGCCACAAGATATCTCGTTTCGCGTATCCTATCTGTGATGCTGAGATCCCAAAGAGATTCCAAACCCCCAACATGAAGCTTTATGATGGGACTACGGATCCTGAGGAGCATATTGCCCAGTATAGGGAAAGAATGGAGATTAACCCTATCCCTCCGGAGCTCAAGGAAGCATGCTTGTGCAAGGGATTTGGTTCTACTCTAACAGGATCAGCCTTAAAATGGCTGTTAAACGTTCCTCCTCACTCAATCACTTCATTTGCTCATTTGGTTAATTTATTTAACAGTCAATTTTCTTGTAGTCGGAGTTTTGAGAAACTAACCAGTGATCTTTACAGGATAACTCAAGGGCCTCAGGAATCCTTGAGGGATTACGTGAACAAATTTAGTCGAGAATCCTTGGATATCCCACATCTTGATGTTGCAACAGCTGTGCAAGCTTTTAAGATGGGATTACAAAAGGATTCTCAGTTTTATCAGGATCTTGTAATGAATCCCTGCAGGAATCTCGATGAAGCTCGTAACAGGGCTTTGAGATATATCCGTCTGGAAGATGACAAGAAGATGCAAGAAAGGATGAACTCATCCAACACTTATGAATCGACTAATAGGAAGTCAGAATCCTCATTTAAGTCATATCGGCCTAAGCCATATGGTAGAAATGAAAACAAGAGAGTGAATGCTGTCGAAGATGAGGATCCTGAAGAGTATCCTGAGTTGTCTGAATATTGCTTTTCTGTTAATATCCCTGAATTGATGTATGCTATGCAGGGTCTAGGAGACAAGGCTAGATGGCCTCGAAAGAATCAACAAAAGGCTGACTGGAAAGATAAGTCGAAATGGTGTGCTTTCCACGAAGATTTCGGACATATGACTGAGGATTGCATTGCTTTGAGGAAAGAAATAAGCTATCTTCTAAGCAAGGGATATCTGAAAGATCTCTTAGGAAAAAAGAAGAATAAGGGTCAGGATACTGACAAGGATCCTGAACGAGCAGCATCACCTCCCTCGGATGCCAAGATAATCAACTTCATTTCGGGAGGATCCGACATTTGTGGGACCTCGTATTCGGCAGCAAAGAGACATGCAAAGGAAGCTAAAGCTGAAAGGGGAGACAGACCTGTCAGGATGACTACCCTCACGACTGACAAAGTGATCACTTTTGATGCAGATGACAGAGATACTGTCCAGGATCCTCACCATGATGCTCTGGTAATAACGTTATATGTGGCTAACCATTTTGTACGCAGGATATTGGTTGATAATGGCAGCTCCGTCAACATAATCCAACTAGAAACTCTGAAGAGAATGAATGTATCTCCAATGGATATCACTTCAAAGTTTACCGTGCTTGTTGGATTCAGTGGAGAGGCTAGAAACACAGTGGGGGAGATAAAGTTGCCAGTATACGTTGAAGGAGTCAATTCGATACAACGTTTCTGTGTGATGGATTCTCTATCCTGCTATAACATTATATTGGGAAGACCATGGATTCACGATATGAAGGCCGTGCCATCAACATATCACCAATGCATCAAGATACCTACCCCTTGGGGAGTGGTCAAAGTAGATAGTGATCAGCAGGAGGCGAAAGAGTGCTACTCATCCTCAATGAAATCCTCAGCCAAACCTAGTGCAGCATAGCAATTAAAGACGCGGGCCCAGGATATTGTGGAGGATCCGGAGCAGGATGTGAAGAAAGTTATCCTGGACCAGGATAACCCCGATATTTCGGTGCTCGTAGGGACCAATATCCCTCAGGATATTGAAGAGCAGTTAATTAACTTTTTAAAATACAGGATGTCAACATTTGCATGGAAGCATGAGGATATGACAGGCATATCCAAAGATATTATCACTCACAAGCTTGGAATTGATAAGTCATTCTAGCCTGTGCAACAAAAAAGAAGGAAGTTTGCTCCTGAGCGGAACACGATTATCCAGGAGGAAGTTGAAAGATTATTAAAGTCAAGGATGATCAGGGAGGTTAAGTTCCCAAGGTGGCTAGCAAACGTGGTTGTAGTACAGAAGAAGAATGGGAAATGGAGAGTTTGTGTAGACTACACAGACTTGAACAAAGCTTGTCCTAAAGATCCATTTCCTCTTCCCCATATTGATGCAATGGTAGATGCCACTGCCGAGCATGAAATGCTGACCTTCATGGACGCATCCTCAGGATTTCAACAGATCCAAATGGAGCCTTCTGACCAGGAGGATACCGCCTTCATGACACCAACAGGTATTTATTGTTATACAGCTATGCCTTTTGGTTTGAAAAATGCAGGTGCAACATACCAAAGATTGGTGAACATGATGTTCAAAGACAAACTGGGGGACACCATGGAGGTATATATCGATGACATGGTGGTGAAATCTAAAAAGTCTGAGGATCACCTTCAGGATATCCAGGGAGCATTTGATATCCTGGATCACTACAACATGAAGCTAAATCCTACTAAATGCCATTTCGGAGTGGGGCAGGGAAGTTTCTTGGATATATGGTGACAAAAAGGGGGATAGAAGCAAGCCCAGAGCAGATCAAAGCTATCCTAGACATAAAATCACCCTCAAATATGAAGGACGTACAAAGATTAACAGGCCGAGTAGCAGCTCTAAACAGATTTATCTCAAGATCCTCAGAAAAATGCAAAGACTTCTATGATATCCTAAAGAAGAACAAAAGATTCGAATGGGGGGAAAAGCATGAAGCAGCCCTGCAGGATTTGAAACGGTATCTTTCAACCGCACCTCTATTGATGAAGCCCGAAAATGGTGAACCACTATCCCTGTACCTTGCTGTGTCAGGGAATGCTGTAAGTGCCGTTCTTATAAAAGACCATGAAGGTCAGCAGTATCCTGTTTATTATGTTAGTAAAAGTTTGTTAGATGCTGAAACTAGGTATTCTCATTTAGAAAAATTGATATTAGCTCTAGTCATGGCATCAACGAAACTTAGGCATTATTTCGAGACACATAGGATACATGTTAAAACAAATTATCCTGTCAAAAATGTGCTTAGGAAACCAGAGATGTCAGGCAGGATGGCCAAGTGGTCAGTAAAGTTGAGTGCTTACGATTTAGTATATGAACCTAGAAGTGCCATAAAATCTCAGGCTTTAGCTGACTTTGTGGCTGACTTTAGTAGTGACATTCAGGACGAGGTAGACCTAGAAGTTCAACAGTTAGGAGAATCCTCAGGATCCTGGACATTATATACTGACGGTGCATCCAATGTAAGAGGAATAGGATTAGGAATACTACTAAAATCGCCACAGGGGGACATATTACCCCAGGCTATTAGGTGTGAATTTCCTGCTACTAATAATGAAGCAGAGTATGAGGCTTTAATTGCAGGATTAGAGTTGGCTAAGAGCATGAGTATCAAAAATTTGCAAGTGTATGTTGACTCTTTGTTAATTACTAACCATTTTAATGGATCCTATGCAGTTATGGGTGAGAAATTAATCGAATATCTCGATATTCTCAAAAAATTAGCAGGATATTTCGATGTTTTTATACTTGAACAGGTACCAAGGGAGGATAATGCTGAAGCGGATGCCCTAGCAAATTTGGGATCATCGATCAGGATACCTGAAGGGACGCAAATACCAATATTACATGTCTTATATCCTGCAACGAATCCTCAGGATAAAGAAGTAGCTAGTATACAGAATCCTGGAGTAGAACATCCTGAATAGGATCCTAAATCCTGGACGGCTCCAATCATGAGATATCTCAAAGAAGGACACATCCCTGGAAATGAAAATCCTAAGGCATTTAGGATGAAGGTATCACGATTCACTATTATAAATAATATTTTATACAAGAAATCTCTTGCAGGACCGTATTTGAGATGCTTGGAGGATCCTGAAGCCAAAGAAGTACTTCGGGATATACATGAAGGGGATTGTGGTAACCATGCTGGGGGCAGATCGTTATTCTCAAAAGTATTAAGGACAGGATATTATTGGCCAACAATGAGGAAGGATGCAGCAGAACATGCTCGAAGATGTGATGCATGTCAAAGACATAGTAACATACTGCATCAACCGGCTGAACCATTATATCCTATTGTTTCCCCTTGGCCATTTATGAAGTGGGGTATGGATATAGTGGGAAAGCTACCAAAAGCCCCGGGAGGAAAAGTATTTATGCTAGCAATGACGGATTATTTCTCTAAATGGGTTGAAGCAGAAGCATTCGTTCAAGTAAGAGACCAAGAAGTAGTATCCTTCATTAAGAGAAATATCTTGACCAGATTCGGAGTACCAGCCGAGATAATTTGCGACAATGGTTCTCAGTTCATAAGTAAGAGGACTACTAACTTTTGCAAGAGTTGGGGAATCAAAATGATTACGTCTACTCCGGTACATCCTCAAGCAAATGGACAAGCAGAATCCTCAAACAAGATAATCGTCAATAACTTAAAGAAAAGGCTTGGAGCCAAAAAAGGAAGATGGGCAGAAGAATTACCCTTTGTTTTATGGGCTGATAGGACAACGATAAAGAATGCAACAGGCCAAACCCCGTTTTCCTTGGTGTTTGGAGCAGAAGCAGTGATTCCAACGGAGATGACAATACCTACTGCAAGATCTATCTTAAGTGATCCTGAGCAGAATCCCGAAGCCTTAGGTCAGGATTTAGACACTATAGATGAAAAGAGAGATACGGCAAGGCTAAGGATGGCAGCATATCAACAGAGAATATCCAGGGCATATAACAAGAATATTAGAACCAGAAGATTTAAGGTTGGAGATTGGGTGTTAAGAAAGGCTTTCCAAAATACTACTAATCCTGCCGATGGCAAGTTAGCTCCAAAATGGGAAGGACCATATGAAGTTGAATCAGAAGCAGGGAAAGGAGCATATAGACTCAAGAATATGGAAGGGGATATGCTGCCGAGATCTTGGAATGCTATACACCTTAAGCTCTATTTCAAGTGAGTCTAGAATTTAATTTCTAACTCAAGATGGTATAAATTCTACTTCTTTTGAATATGTTTGGTTTAATTTGTTCTTTGTAACCTGATACTGACTTAAGCATCGGAGGGGTGTTAGCCAAGCTAACACCCACCTTAGTTTACAATTGTTTTGCAAGATATGTTTCAGGATATAGCTCCAGGATATGTGCTCAGGATAACTCGAAAGACTAGAGGATTGGCCCCCTCTCTCACGTTTAAGGGATACTGATCCCTTCACAGGTTTAAAGGTATTCACCTTTCTTCCGAATTGGGTTTAAACACCCCGCCTGGAGCGCAAGTTATTCAGGGATAGTTCAAGGTGGCGGGACCAGTCCATGTAAAAGTGGCTGACAATTTCGTCACTATTGGCTATATCCTGAATCCTAACGGTATATGAGGATTGATCACCCTCTCTCACGAAAGGGTATTTTCATACTCTCTAAGGTTTAAAGGTTTTCACCTTTCTAAGTCTTGGAGTTTATACACTCCCGCCTGTAGCGCATGAAAAATTGGGATTTTCCCCAGGATACAAAGGATTTATCTCCAGTACGTCCTTGGGTTGTACCCTCGGGACGTGAAAAATTGCTTATGCCATGGAAACTAACATTAAGTAGATTTCTAAGATACTTGAAGACATTGTACACAGGGGACATCCCTGCCAAGATGGTGGTGTAAAGCTAAAAGAATGAAGTTTGCGACTAATGCACTAAGTACCTTGCACTGGGGACATCTTCATTGGAAGAGTTGCAAAGGGATTGAAGTTCGGTAATAGGTTTATATCCTATGTCTGGTATGATCTTTCCTTTGTAAGCCTCATTTAAGTTTTTAGTAACATTATGTTAAGTATCCTGACATATATCCTCAAAGTCCTTTTAAGGATATTTGATTAGGATGTTTGAAACTAGTATTGGCTTGGAACTTTGATCGTCATCAAAACTTGGTTTTGAAAAGATAAACTATTTTTTACTTTCTAAAGAAATTTTTATAAAGTTAAAGGAACGTCTGGAAGATCTATTTAATAAAAGGCATCTGCAGTATGTTTCTGAGCATACTGGTCAGGATATTTTGTAAAATAACAGTATGAAATTTTTACAAAGCTAAGACTTACACTAAACAATGCAAGGTGACAGAAAATAAGTCAAAAGATAGTTATATTATTAACAAGTCAAAAGTTGTGCTTTTGGTTTCACTTTAAACTAAGGCCCATCCGCCAAAAGCACAATTAGTTTTTACCATATTTGTGTAACGGTTGCAGGATCTGTCTCAAAACAGGACCCGTCCACCTACAACCGTTACTATGTTCAAAACAAGTTATACTAATCGATGACCAAGGGCTTCATCCTAAAACCTAGGACCCATCCACCTTTGGTCATCACATGGTTCTAGTGCATGAAATGTAAATTGTTCAAAGACAGGAAAAGTAAATTGTTTATGCAACCACAACCATGAAATTAAAAAGTGGGCTCCGGCCTTGGCACGTATATCCATCATCGCCCACTCTGCTGCCTAAGGGGCAGCACCCTCTTGAACAGTAACCTCCTTGCCAGCATTCGCCCCAGCATCACCCTCGGGATTCTTCTCAGCACCATCACCGGCATTGGCAACCTCCTCTGCCACCTTAGAAGGCTCTTCACCAGTATGTTTTCCAGGATGAGAAACAGGATGGCCTCCGAGGCCCTGTAGTTTCTCCTCCCAAGCCTTTACATTCCAGGAAGGGCATTCAAAACCCAGATCCATGGCCTCATAAGCCATCCTTATCCTGGCTTGGAGAAGAGAGACGACCACCGAAGCTTTTAGGCTATCCCGGTATGAGCTCATATTCTGCTGATATTGGAGAAGAGCGGCGTCTAGCTTGGCTTGAGCATCCTCATTAGCTTTGTGGAGGGCGGCTTGATGTTCCTGAGTCATTGCCTTGTATTTGTCTTCATAGTGCTGGGATTTGGCAGCTGCAATGGTTCCTTGATCAGCTATGGTGGCTTGAGCTTTCTCCAGCTGAATCTGCAACATCTTGTTAAGACCGCTAGCGTCTTCGTATAAATGCATGAGGCGATCCAGACCCTATCGATAAAGACACAGGTATTAATGTGAAAAATAAGCAGGATAAAGACTAACATACTTGTACAGGATATCGGAAAGAAAATTCTACCTGTTTGAGGAATGAGGTGGCTTCGTTAAACCCATGATTCTCAAGAGAGAATGTTTCAGAAACAGCTGGGGAGTCAGTCTCCTTTCTCTTCCGAGAGCTGGATGCCCTGGTCCTGGATGCCGGAGGACCTTTGGGGGCTGAAACAGTCTTTGAGGAGGTAGGCTTGAGTGTAGCAGATGGCTTTGTCTTGGATTCTTGTTTGATGGGTTCAAGGCTGGAGTAGCAATCTAACTCATCAAGTTCGAAACCTTCAAGGTTGACGACTGGTACTACATAAGGGAAGGTATTCTTAAAACTCATCATATTTTTGACAAATAATTAACATATGAAGATGTGCTTACCAGACATTTCTGAGCTTGATTTTTGATGAGGATCTGTGAGAGACAGGGAAAAAGTTCTTTCACTGGCAGGAAGACGGTAGATTTCCTTGATCTTGGATTCGGATTCTGCGCTAGGAGGCACTAAATCTCTGAAATTCGCTGCATAAAAACATCAGAATATAAGTCCGGGATACAGTTTGAAGATATGATTGGGGATATTCCTAAAACCCTAAATCCTACCCTTGGTTAACCATTTAACCGGTAGATCGAAACCCTTATCAATGGAGTCTCTTTTGACGAAAAAGAATTTTCGTCGCCATCGATCCTCATTCTTGGTGGCTTTAAGGACCAAAGGGTTCTTGATGGAGAACAGAAGATAACGGTGATTGCCATGAGATCTCAACCGGTATGCTACGGGAAGGTCCTCAACAAGTAGGTTAGGAAAATGACGAGATTTGATTTGATTCAACACTATCAAGATTCGCCAGACCATTGGCATAACTTGGGCATAACTAAGGCCGGTGAGGTCGAAAAAGCTGGAGATAAAGGGTGGAAATGGATACCGGAGTCCAAGAGAGAAAGGATAAGCAAAAAAACAAACCCACTCGTCGGATGATGCATCCGATCGGGCTTCCTTGTCAAAGGGTCGAAAGACCGTTCCGGTGGGAAAGGCACCGGAGTCTTTGAGAGCAGCAATATCAGCATTATTGAAGCAGCAAATCTCCTTTGCTGGATCGGTGATAAAGTTTTGACTTATGAGGGTTGAGGCTGACCGGTCTGAGCGGGATTTCGTTCGTGGTGCCATTGAGCAAATTAAGAAAAATTAAAGAAAGGAGATTGGAAAAGAAGATACCTGATGCTTGCTCGCAGATAAGGATAACCGAGACAAGGAGTCCCTCGGTTAATATAGGATGAATATAGGGGGGTAAAAAGTAAATAATGCCTTGGAAGTTGCACCGCTGTCATTTCAAGAGTCTAGTCATATTAATTACCTTAAGTTATGAGATAAGATTTTTGAAATATATCCGTTGGATTGGTATCCCAACTGATATATTTGGGGACAATTGTTAGGGGTCATTTTCTTTACATACGTATCCTGACCAATATCCTGCCTCTGTTTGTCTATTTGTGATCAGGATGCTGGAAGAGGATATTGCTAACATCTTGGGCGATATCCTGAGGCTTATTGAATTAACCACGTGCAGATTAAGGTTGGAGGCTTGCTAACGGTCAAGAGGACTTCTTCTCCTCAAGACTCGGACGAATTTGTTGAGAAAGAGACGTTGAGCCCGAAAGACCAGGTCTACAACGTTCCAAGAAGGAATATTCGGTGGATCCCGCGAGTTTAGGGTAGTTGGTTATTTTATCTTTACTATAAATAGATGAGGTCGGATCAGCTTAGAACACAACAATTCACACTTACACTCTCGAACACTTTCACTCTCTAGCTAATTGCAAACACCACACTTGTATTTCATTTTCATTGTAACACTTAGTCGATCCGTACCACATCTCGCACTGTATCCTGATTTTTGAAGCAATTGAAGAACAAGGCAGCTGCGATTGTCAGCTCCCGAGGTTTTATGCCGGCGATCTAGATTGATCAAGGGCTTTCCTCGTACATCTCGTGTCGTTTACTTTATTTTCGCTCATTGTTTGATCATAGATACAGCTCAATATCCTGAGTCGTATCCTGAATACTGTTTTCCCAAATAACTTAACAAGTATATTTTCAACACACTTTCTAGCACACTACCTCACTTAACTAATTTGATCACTTAATTACTTCGGCAATTTTTGACCAAAACAATTACACATCACGAATACCCTTATATTGCACCTCAATAAATATTAAACGCACTTAGCAAATAAGTACGAAGTTAAGTCGGATAGAAACCTTGAAAACTCGGGTTGTCACATTGTGGAAGATCTGGCCATTTTGCTGCCACCTGTCGTCTTCCTGCTAATCAGAATTGGGTAGCTCAAAACCCAGCTCAACAAGCTGCACAACCTCCTGCGCAGCAACAAGCTCAGGCTGCACGACCTCATTTTCCTCCTGGTTCGTGCTACAATTGTGGGGATCTGACCCACTACAGAAACCGGTGTCCAAGACTAGCTAACGCAAATCCAAATTAGAATCAGGCTCAGGCTCGAGGACGAGTCTTCAACATGAATGCACAAGAGGCTCAAGCAGACAATAATGTGGTCAACGGTACGTTCTTTATTAATAATCAGCCAGCATCTGTTCTTTTTTATTCGGGTGCCGATAAGAGTTTTGTGTCATTATCTTTTGAGCCATTGCTTCGCATGTCTAGAACGAAACTAGGAAAACCCTTGACAGTAGAAGTTGCTAGTAGTGAACCCGTTGTTCTTCATTCTGTTCTTCGCAACTGCTAGTTGAACCTTAACAACCATCTTTTTCCTATCGACCTCACGCCAATGCAACTTGGAAGCTTTGACGTTATAGTGGGTATGGATTGGTTAGCTAAGCATCACGCAGAGGTAGTTTGTTTCAAGAAGATTGTTCGTGTGCCGCTTTCGACAGGTGAGATCCTACAGGTTCATGGTGAGAAACCTGCTGGTAGTCTCAAACTCATGTCTTGTTTCAAAGCTCGGAAGTATCTGCGAAAGAACTATGTGGCCTTTTTAGCACATGTTGTAGCAGATAAGGGCAAAGGTAAGTCTATTCAAGATATCCGTGTTGTTCGGGATTATCCTGAAGTATTTCCTGAAGAGTTACCTGGTTTACCCCCAGCACGCCAAGTCGAGTTCCGTATTGATCTCGTACCTGGTGCAAATCCCATTGCCAGATCCCCGTATCGTCTTGCACCGTCTGAGATGCAAGAGTTGTCTAACAGCTTCAAGAGCTCTCTGACAAAGGTTTTATCCATCCTAGCTTTTCACCTTGGGGTGCTCCCGTTCTTTTTGTCAAGAAGAAGGATGGATCTTTTAGGATGTGCATCGATTATCGTGAGCTTAACAAGCTTACCATCAAGAATCGATACCCCCTACCTCGCACTGATGATCTCTTTGATCAGTTACAAGGTGCTTCTTATTTTTCAAAGATTGATCTACGTTCTGGGTATCATCAGCTTCGTGTGCATGAAGAAGATATTCCCAATACTGCTTTCCGCACACGGTATGGGCATTATGAGTTCACAGTTATGCCATTCGGTTTGACAAATGCTCCTGCTGTTTTCATGGACTTAATGAATAGGGTATGCAAACCTTATTTAGATAAGTCGTTTTCATTGATGACATCTTGATATACTCTAAGACGCAAGCTGATCATGAGCAACATCTTCGTCTCACTCTGGAACTACTAAAGAAAGAACAACTTTTCGCCAAGTTCTCCAAGTGTGAATTTTGGCTTAAGGAAGTTCAATTTTTGGGGCATATCATCAACGAACAAGGTATTCATGTAGATCCCTCCAAGATCAGTGCGATTAAGGATTGGGATACACCTAATACTCCTACTGAAGTTCGTTTTTTTCTTGGTCTGGCGTGTTATTATCGCCGCTTCATTGAAAATTTCTCAAAGATTGCAGTTCCTCTAACTGCTCTAACTCAGAAGAACAAACCCTTTGATTGGGGATCCAAACAAGAGGAAGCTTTTCAAAACTTGAAGCAGAAGCTTTGTGATGCGCCTATTCTATCATTGCCTGAGGGTAATGATGATTTTGTCGTATATTGTGAAGCATCAAACTTGGGTCTTGGCTGTGTTCTCATGCAAAGGAAAAAAGTCATAGCATATGCATCGAGGCAGTTGAAGATACATGAGAAAAACTACACCACTCATGATCTTGAGTTAGGTGCAGTTGTCTTCGCTCTTAAGATCTGGAGACACTATTTGTACGGTACAAAATTTGTGGTTTTCAGTAACCACAAAAGTCTTCAGCATATTTTTAATCAGAAAGAACTCAACATGAGGCAACGACGTTGGGTTGAGCTTCTAAACGACTATGACTGCGAAATTCACTACCATCCTGGTAAGGCGAATGGCGTGGCTGACGCTTTGAGTCGTAAAGAACATGTCAAGCTTCATTGTATTTGTGTTCAATCTGATATTCAAGCTCGATCTGATATCCAAACTCGCATCTCTCAGGTTCAACATACTTGTGTTTCACAAGGTTTGATGGGTAAGGAGTTACCCTATCACATTACACCTGATCTCGAACTGAAGGTCAATGGATCGTATTACTTCATGGACCGTTTGTGGGTCCCAAGCCAAGATGATCTTCGCACCTTGCTTATGGATGAAGCCCATAAGTCTCGTTATTCCATTCATCCTGGCTCAGATAAGATGTATAAGGATCTTCGTATTCAGTATTGGTGGCCTGGTATGAAGAAAGACATTGCCTTATATGTATCAAAATGCCTTACTTGTCTTAAGGTTAAGGCTGAACATCAACGTCCTTCTGGTTTATTGGAGCAACCAGAGATTCCAGTTTGGAAGTGGGAAAACATTGCTATTGACCTTATTACCAAACTTCCACGCACAAAGAAAGGTCATGATGCCATCTGGGTAGTTGTTGATCGTCTTACAAAGTCAGCACATTTCTTGCCAATCCGTGAGGATTTTTCCGCTAAAAGGCTAGCTAAAATTTATGTGGATAAAATCGTGTCTAGGCATGGTGTTCCTTTGAACATTATTTCTGACAGAGATGCTCGCTTCACTTCTCATTTTTGGAGAACCATGCAATCTGCTATGGGGACCCAACTTAATCTGAGCATAGCTTATCATCCGCAAATGGATGGTCAATCTGAAAGAACAATCCAGACTTTGGAGGATATGCTAAGAGCTTGTGTGATCGATTTTGTTGGTAGTTGGGATTCACATCTTCCGTTAATTGAATTCTCCTACAACAACAGTTATCACTCCAGCATCAACATGGCTCCTTTCGAAGCTCTCTATGGTCGAAAATGTCGTTCACCAGTCTGCTGGAATGAGATCGGTGAGGCTCATCTTACTAGACCTGACCTCATTTTAGAGACAACTGATAAGGTTAAGAAATTTCGTGATAACCTTCGGACAGCTAGAAGCCGTCAAAAGAGTTACGCGGACCAACGACGCAAGCCCTTGGAATTTCAAGTCGGTGATCGCGTATTACTTAAGGTCTCACTTTGGAAAGGTGTGATCAGATTTGGAAAGAAAGGAAAACTTGCACCTAGATACGTTGGACCATTCAAGATCATCGAAAGAATCAATAAGGTTGCCTACAGACTTGAGTTACCTCCTGAACTTGGAAATGTTCATCCAACCTTTCACGTGTCTAATCTCAAGTAGTGTTTAGCTGATGAGAACCTACACGTACCACTCGATGAGATTCGTGTTGATAACACGATGCATTTTGTTGAGAAACCAGTGGAAATCATGGACCGTATAGTCAAGTGGCTCAAACGCAAGCGCATTCCATTGGTCAAAGTTCGCTCGGAATCTAAAAGTGGACCAGAATTTACTTGGGAACGTGAAGATCAAATGAAGGCGAAATACCCACATCTCTTCTCACAAGTTTCCTCTAAATAAATTTCGGGACAAAATTTCCACAAGTAGGGGAGACTGTGACACCTGTGCTTGTAATCATTATGTTTGATATTTTTCATGTTTTGGTTTTTGTTAAATTTCAAACTCTACATTGCGTTCTGGAGAGTTATACGCAAACTGGTGCGTAAACGTAATCAGTTTAATGCGACAAACACTCCGGAACATCAACATATGCTTAACATACCTTAAATAACCTTTACATAACTTAGAAATAAGTTTTGAAGGCTTTGGTATGGCAAAATCAAGTTAATTCGCTTACAGGAACTAAAATTGACAAACTGCGAAAGTATGCCAATTTGAACTATAACAAACATTCCGGAACATGATCATAAGTTAAACACACCCTAAATATCCTTTACATAGCTTAGAAATAGGCTTTGAGGGGTTCGGTGTGCTAAAATAAACTTTATGCTCATTCAGGGACTAAAAGCGTCAAAAAGTGCATAAGTTTGCATTTTCACGCATAACTTACGTTCTGAAAACATCCGGACATCCAAAAATTTATGTAATCACTAAAATGTTATGTTTTAGTGATTGGCTTGTCAAAAATCCATTCGTCGCGCAATTTGGATCGTTTTCGCGTCCGTTACGACTTCCGTCGTAATTAACCGAATAACGCAACCGTACGGCCAAACGAACTGACATCCGACATATTTTTTAGCATATTTTAAGTTCCCTATACTTTAACTTCATATTAGAGCCTTAAAATGAGGTTAACGGGGCTTAAACGTGTCAGAAAGCAACAAAAATCAAGTTCGGAGTCACAGGGGCCTATTCTGCCAAAAATCAAACTTTGCTGGTCTGCACAAGGCTTACGGACCGTAAGCACTTATCCATACGGTTCGTAAGGACCTCCTAGATCAGAAAAACCAGTTTTAATAGCTGTTAACAGCTGTTATACACTCTTAACCCACATGCAAATGGTATTTCTGAAACTATGGGCTTAATCTAGGGGCTCCAATGGCTTTGTAAAACCATGGGTGCACATGTACGGACAAGATCAAAGCATGTTATTCGACGAACGATCTTAACGGTCCTAAGAAATCTATAAATACCCCTCAAGTTCACAACTCAAAACCTACACCTTTGAATCTGAAATTGTTCTCTAAGTTGATGTGTTTATCACTTCATACCTAAGAATATTCGGATCAAAACTTCCGTTCTTGGACCCGTTGTAAGTCGTCTTTCATTCTTTTAGCGTTTTCTGTGTTGACCAGTTTATGGTCAACACGAAGTTTGGTTGAACTTCGCAACGTGAGCGTAATCACGATGGTTATAGTCCCTTGAGACTATACCTACTGATTACCACGTTCTAGGCTCAGTGACGAGTCGTAGTTTCGGCCAAAATGGGTATTCTTACGTATTTTGTAACCAAACTACTTTTAGGTAACAAAACCGTTTGTTTTGATACCAAACCTATTTTCAAACCTCGTTAAACATGTTCTAACATGTTTAGCTCGTCACTTTAGGTTTAGTGCTTATATAGGGTCGTAAGGTAAGCGATCTAAACAATCGCTTAGACTTTCGAACCCGACCCGTTTGATCGATCATTAGGATCCGACCAAACACATTAGGTGACCATAGATGTATAGGGAATAACCTTCCGAGGTTATACCTTATGGTCACGATGTTAGTTAGTTATATGATAGGTAGTTTATATGCCTTAGGTAAATTACCAAAATGCCCTTTTTACGCCAAAATTCATTTTAAGCATATGTAACATAATTTTTGATATCTAAACTGATTTGGCAACAATATTAAACATGTTAAGGCATATTTTACTTATCATAGGACTAGTTAGGCGTTCCGAACGCGTTTTACGCGAACGACGCGTTAAAGTAGCATAAGCTACCTAAATGGGTCGTAATGGGTCATAAGCACTTAGGTTAGGTTTCATTTTAGTATGTAGGCTTTGTTAAACCATATTACATGAGTTCCCATACTCGTGTGGTTTACGAACCCTCATTCTATCCGATCCTCCGATTTAGGTCCGGTTTATTAACACAGTTACCTATATTAAGTGCCATTTGATTTCCGTGATCTCTCGCATTGTTTGGTTGTTACTCAAGGACTTCTAGGCAATCTCAAGTGAGTACATAGACCCCTCTTTTACTGTTTTCAAACTGTTTTGGGGTGAAACACATGTGCCTACTTGTTACTTTCGTGTTTTCCATGTTTTCATATCATATGCTTGTTATGTTCATTAGTACACATATAGTACATGATTTCATACATGTTTTGCTATGTATGTTCACTTAGCATGCTAGCACATTGTTTTACATTACATCTTATGCTATGTATGTTCATTTAGTGCATACTTAGTACATTGTTTTACATTACATTTATGTTGCATATGTTCACGCAACATATGGACACATTGTTTTACATTTCACGCTATGTATGTTCTTTAGCATACTTAGTGCATTGTTTTCACATCACATGTTTACATTTGGTATAACATTTGGTTGTTTAACGAAACTAATACATTCATTAACACCGATCATGCCGCTCGGTAGTAGATAGTGGTACCATAGGACTTGACAACTTCCATTCCTGAAATCCTAGGTTTGTTTGGACGTAAGGAATGACCGGATCTGAAAACATTTTTGATAACCTTTGATCTGTTCTAAGGTTTATCCTACTGTCTCAAGGCTTGGATGTATACGTTTAACTTACCACATAAGTGTTTGTATCAGTAAAGCATGCAGTTATTTTGCAAAACATGACTTTTGATTATTCAAAATACTTTGTTTTGTACATTTTTACTTGTGGTTTAAGTAGTCTCATTTTACTTACCATACATAACATTGTTTACACATTACATGATTTACATTTGACAATAAACATTTGACCATACATAAACATTTCTACAATTATTAAACATTACATCTTGGTGGTTTGTTTGGGTAAGTGATTTATATAACGAGGCGATGTGTAATACGATAAAAACATGGTGGATACGCCGCTAGTACTTCCTATATATAAGTGTTTTTATGGTATTACATATCGTAGCGTTATTTAAACCATTTCAGTTTAGACATATTACATTTACAATACATTTTCACATAGACATCGTTTTACAAATAACTTAATTTATACAAACTCATTTTACTTGGTTGTTCACTTAACCATACCTTATTCTTTTATATATATATATATATCATCTGATTTATTCATCGCCTTTCAAGTGATTTATGAAAGAAAACACTCAACAAGATTCATGACTACTTTTTATTAAACAGTTCTTTAAACTCAAGTCATGAATCCTATTTTCACAAATCCTATGTATCTCACAGGAATTTTTATGCTGACGTACCTATTTTCACATGTGTTTTCAGGAGCTGTTGCATAGGATGATCGTGACACACTTAGGCGGACCTGTGCCTTAGTGACTTAAAACGAAGCAAGAACTAGTTAAATTATGTTATGTACTCTTTGTTTCTTGTTTTAAGACATTGTAACTCTCTTGTTTGATAAATAAAACGTAACTGTAATTTCCATGGTTGTGAAACAATTAATTCTGTTACAACACTCCCCGACGTTTCCGCCACGATTTGATTTTTTACGTGGTCGGGGTGTGACAATGTGGGCGAATTGGTCACCTGGCAAGTGCTTGTCGAACTAACCCAACCCAAGGTGGTCCAAATCAACCACAAGCCAACCTATCCAAGCTCGTTTTCCACCTGGATCATGCTACAATTGTGGCGAGACGAGCCATTTCAGGAACAAATGCCCAAAGATTTTCAATGCAAATCCAACCCACAAATGAGCATTTGGCCGATTAGAAGAAGTTGCTTTAAATAATCTGAACTTTCATGCTTTGTATCTTTTGTTGAACCCTGAAACAATTTGTTTTAAATAAATGGTTGTTCACAATTCTGATATACAAGTGTAGTTAGATGTGTGTATGGCATTCCCCTATGATACCTACAACAAGGAACTGTGTTCTTACAAACTACTCTTGTGATTCTCCCATTCAAGTGATCGCTCATAATTTCCTCGGAAATTCTAAAGTACTCATTTCATTCTAAGAAACGAAGTACAGGAAATAAAGTGACATTATGAGTAATTGTGCTTTTGCACATCTGTACCTTAAATCCTTGGTTAGAAAACTAAGGTATTTTTCAATCTCATACCCGTATCATCACATTCTGGTTTTCATAACAATATACCTAGTATATGTTTGTATTAAAAAAACAACCTTCATGATTTCAAAATATTTCATATAACTTGAAAATAGTTTTAACACAGTATATATTTACCAAATGCATGACTTCAAAAGCATTGTCTATGTTTTCAAAAACAACCTTCATGATTTCAAAATATTTCATATAACTTGAAAAAAGTTTTAACACAGTATATTTATCAAATACATGACTTAAAAAAGCATTATCTATGTTTTCAAAAACAACCTTCATGATTTCAAAATATTTCATATAACTTGAAAACAGTTTTAACACAGTATATATTTATCAAATGCATGATTTCAAAAGCATCATTCATGTTTTCAAAAACCTTATACATAATTTCAAAATTCATCTCGCATGATTTTAAAACATTTTATAAATATACTTATCTAATACACCTACTTTATGATTTCAAAAGTATTATTTATAGTTTCAAAAACATTAAACACATTTCGAAAAGAACCCCATGCATAGTTTTCAAAAAAAAAAAAAAAAACATTTTCCCATGCATTGACTTAACCTTCAAACTCTACTTCATATGTCGCCTTGGCATATCTAGCACCTCAACTTCATGAGCATTTTTACCCAATGTTTCGACTTAAGCACGTCTAGTGCAAAGTTCTGAAACGCCTCCCGCTTTTCAAATTCCAAAATCCATATGGGATCTTTTTGTCTTCACAATTAGATCCTTGTGGATGATTATCAAAATCAGAGCCCTTCATTGGATTCCCTGTATGCCTTAATTCAAAAGTTTCAATTCCTTATAATCGAAATCGAATTTCCTTTTTTAAGATCTTCCTATCTTTATAGTTAGATTCTCGGAAATATTTAAAGTACCAATCAAAATCCACGGACCGGATACCTGGTGTGCTTTAAATACATCTTCACAATTAATAAAACAAAATTAACAAAACGATAACAAATTAAAGATCAAGATAAACAATTTGTGGTTATGTGTTCAAGTGTTTTCTTTTATGCATTTTGTGTTTTTGAGTAATCTCGATATTCGTTATCCAAATCCTCGTAGAATCTTCCATATCTTCATGTGAGAGATTCGCAGTAGGATATCCAAAGGTACTACCCTAAATCCTTAATGGGCTTCTACGTAATAGTTAAGACCCTTGGATTATATAGTACCATTCCAAAATTCAAAGAGACCCCTTGAGTGGTCTAAATCAAAAGATTGATTTAGAATCTGGTTAAGAATGACATGTGGTGATATGGCTAAACAGACTCCTTGGTAGTCTATTTTAATCATTTATCGATTTAATTAAAAGGACCCTGAGATGTCTAGTCACACTCATCATAGGTTTGTTCATTTGGATTTCCCCTACACGTTATAAAATGCACTGTGCGGACTATGCAAGGAATTACGTAATTATGGACGCGTACATAATTATGAAATTCAATGCACAGGAACCCCAGTAAGATTTATCATGTGTAAGAACCTATAGTGGCAACAATAACGAAACGTGAACAATGTAATGAAGGTACGGTGGACGCACCAATAACGCTTTATATACTTGTATATAAGTGTCCCTCTTACATTGCAAGCATAAAGTTATTAAAGTTACTAGAAGTTCAGAACCTTAACCTGTGTTGTTTTATCTCTTCAACTTCATGTTTCAAGATCTCACAAGTTTCCTCTAAATAAATTTCGGGACGAAATTTCCTGAAGTAGGGGAGACTGTGACACCTGTGCCTCCACGGCCATCAAAAAAATACCAAATCAATGAAATATTGTATTTCATACTTAGGTTTTGTATAAATATGTGTATCGTTTGCACATATCAATTCTTGTTCGATTTCGAGCTCTAAATTGCTTTCTAGGAAGTTATACGCGAGCTGATACGTAAACGTAATCAGTTTAATGCAAAAAACACTCCAGAATAGTGACAAGGGCTTAACATACCTTAAATAACCTTTACATAACTTAGAAATAATTTTTGGAAGGTTTGGTGTGTCGAAATTAAGTTTATTCGCTTACAGGGACTAATTTCGACAAACTGCGAAAGTATACCGATTCGTACTGTAACGAACATTCCGAAACTTGATCATAAGTTAAACATACCATAAATATCCTTTACATAGCTTAGAAATAGGCTTTAAGGGGTTCGGTATGCTAAAATGAACTTATTTGATCAATAGAGACAAAAAGCGTCAAAAGTGCATAAGTTTGCATTTTCGCGCATATCTTACGTCCTGAATAAATCCGGACATCCAAAAATTTATGTAATCATTAAAATATTTTATTTTAGTGATTGGCATGATAAAATTCCATTCTTCGCGTAATTTGGATCGTTTTTGCGTTCATTACGATTTCCGTCGTAATTAACCGAACAACGCAACCGTACGACCAAACGAACCGACATCTGAGATATTTTTGAGCATATTTTAAGTTCCCTATACCTTAAATTTATTTTAGAGCCTTGAAATGGGGTTAACGGGGCTTAAAAGTGCAAAAAAAATCAAGTTTTACAAGTGCAGGGACCATTTTTGAAATTTCTGGCAGATACATTGAACTTGGTCCATTTTTGAGATTTTGATGGTTTTAACCCATGGTTTTGCACCCTATGGGCTGGTATTTAATGGTTTTTATGATACTATGGACTCATATTAGGGGCTCCCATGGTTTTAGAAAACAATGGGTGCAAGTGTACGGCCTAGATCAAAGCTCGGGTTTCAAGAAACGATCTTAACGGTTCTATGAAATCTATAAATACCCCCACCCACTTCACTCTCAAACTCACACCTTTGATCTGAATTTGTTCTCTAAGTTGATGTGTTATCACTTCATACCTGAGAATATTCGGATCAAAGCTTCCATTCTTGGACCCGTTGTAAGTCGTCTTTCGTTCTTTTACGCGTTTTTAGCGTGAAAGTCAAACTATGTTTGACTTTCTGCATTGACCAGTTTATGGTCAACATGAAGTTCATTTGAACTTCATAACATGAGTGTAATCACGATGGTTTTAGTCTCTTGTGACTATACCTACTGATTACCACGTTATCTAGGCTTAGTGACGAGTCGTAGTTTCGGCCAAAATGCGTATTCTTGCGCATTTTGTAACCAAACTACTTTTAGGTATCAAAACCGTTCGTTTTGATACCAAACCTGTTTTCTAACTTTGTTAAACATTTTTTAACATGTTTAGCTCGTCACTTTAGGTTTAGTGCTTATGTAGGGTCGTAAGGTAAGCGGTCCAAACAACCGCTTACACTTTCGAACCCGACCCGTTTGGTCGATCATTAGGGTCCGACCAAGCACATTAGGTAACCATAGTTGTATAGGGAATAACCTTCCGAGTTTATACCTTATGGTCCCTTTGTTTAAGTAGTTGTATGATAGGTAGTTTATATGCCTTAGGTAAATGACCAAAATGCCCTTTTTGCGGTAAAATTCATTTTAAGCATATGTAACATAACTTTTGACATCTAAACTGATTTGGCAACAATATTAGACATGTTAAGGAATATTTTACTTATCATAGGACTAGTTAGGCGGTCTGAACGCGTTTTACGCAAACGACGCGTTAAAGTAGCATAAGCTACCTAAACGGGTCGTAATGTGTCATAAGCACTTAGGATAGGTTTAATTTTAGAATGTAGGCTTTGTTAAACCATATTACATGAGTTCCTATACTCATTTGGTTTACGAAACCTCATTCTATCTGATCTTCCGATTTAGGTCCGTTTATTTACATAGTTACCTATATTAGGTGCCGTTTGATTCTGTGATCCCTCTACCTTGCTTGGTTGTTGTTCAAGACTTCTAAGCACCCTCAAGTGAGTACATAGACCCCTCTATTATTGTTTTTCAAACATTTTGGGGTGAAACACATGTGCCTACTTGTTACTTTCGTGTTTTCCATGTTTTCATATCATATACTTGCTATGTTCATTAGTACACTATTAGTACATGATTTCATTATGTTTTTGCTATGTATGTCCATTTAGTGCATACTTAGTACATCATTTTACATTACATTTTATGCTATGCATGTCCATTTAGTGCATACTTAGTACATTATTTTCGTTTACATTTCATGCTATGTATGTCCATTTAGTGCATACTTAGCATGGTTGTAAAACAAGGTCTCCAATGCCGAGTACTCCCCGAGTAGTCGCTACAAGGTAGGTTGCCGAGGCGACTTTCTTCAACTCTGACTAATTACTCGAAATCGATCAAATGCGGTCAACATTGGCCAAAATCAGATCTAGTAGGTCAACTCGGGCCGAGTTTGACTTAAAATAAAATAAAACATAATTTATATGCTTATCATATTAAAGAATGAATATCAATTTCACGTATTTTGTTATATAATTAGAAAATTTATGTTATTTGACATGTATTTAATTTCCGAAAACTAATTTCTTTATAATTTAGCATCTCCGAGTACTCCCCGTGTACTCTCCGCCTAGGCCGAGTACTCTCAACTCCCCGGTCAACCGACTAGGGAGCGCCTAGCGACTTTTACAACCATGATACTTAGTACATTGTTTTACATTTCATTTTATGCTATGTATGTCCATTTAGTGCATACTTAGTACATTGTTTTACATTTCATTTTATGCTATGTATGTCCATTTAGTGCATACTTAGTACATTGTTTACATATCATTTTATGCTATGTATGTCCATTTAGTGCATACTTAGTACATTATTTTCATAAAACATGCTTACATTTTGGTATGACATTTGGTTAGTTTAAATGGCTCAAAAATATAATCATTAACATTAGCTACGCCGTTCGTTAGTAGGTAGTGGTACCATAGGAATTGTCAAATCTCATTCCTGACATCCTAGGTATGTTTGGATGGAAGGAATGACCGAATTCGATAAACATAACCCAGATAAACCTTTAATGTGTTTAAGGGTTTATCACCACAGTCTCAATGCTTGAATGTATGCATTTTCACAACACCGCATAGATGTTTGTATCAGTAAAGCATGCATTATTCTACAAAACATAAATTTTGATTATAATTTATCAATTGCATTGTTTTGTACATTTCTTTCTTATAGGATCGAATAAATGCTTTTAATCAATAAAAGCTTTTTTATTCACTCTACATTACGTTTGTTTACACAATAACATTTCAACATTTGTTTAAAACAATACATTTAGTTATACATGAACATTTTTACATTGGTGGTTTGTTTGGGTAAGTGATTTAAGTAACGAGACGTGTGTAATATGATAAAAGCATGGTGGATACGACGCTGGTACTTCCTATATATAAGTGCTTTTATGATATTACATATCGTAGCGTTATTTAAATCATTTCAATTTTGACATATTACATTTTACACAAATTAACATATCTTTACAAAACATTGTTTTACAAACAACACATTTTATACAAATTCATTTTACTTGGTTATTTAATTAAGCATACATATTTCTTTTATATCATATGTTTCCTAATCGATTTCCATATGATTTATAAAACAAAAACATTTTACAAGGATCATGACTGACTTTTGTTAAACAACTTTTGTTAGGCCCTAAAGTGTGAGACTGACGCATCAAATTAACACAACGGGTTATGGTTACGAGCTGGGCTATACCGGGTTAGTTTATATTAGGTTGTGGACCTTTATAGGTCACTTGGGCTAAGCTTTAGGCCATGTGGGCCAAGCGGGCCCAAGGGGAGCCCATGTAGGGAAGTGGGCTTGGTTGAGTATATAAACAAGTTTCTAACTTGTTTTTAGGTTCGAACCTTTAGAACTTCATTGTTACAACTTCTAGAGAGCTAGAGAGAGGCGAGTTGGTGAAGAACACTTGTACTAGACGGTTTTGCTTTTCAAGTAATAGAATCGTGTGAAAGTGTTGAAAGTGATTCTGGTTTGTTCTTTGTTTTTCATACTTTTCGGTTTATCTTGAATCATCTTGTGTTTGGTTTCCGCACTCTCACAAGATTAGGTTTGATATCATTGAAAGATCCGGTTTTCAGGACTTACAAGTGGTATCAGAGCCATTAGAACCTGTTTCTAGGCTCGGTGTGATATCAAAGATTCAAGATCTTCGTAATTTTTGGTTTGGTGTTTATTGCGTTCTTCGTGTTCTTGGTAGCATTCATCGAGGTTTTTTAAAAATCAACATATTTTGGTACTTTGATTTTTATAAAACCTCGATGAATGCTACCAAGAACACGAAGAACGCAATAAACACCAAACCAAAAATTACGAAGATCTTGAATCTTTGATATCGAATATAGAGTTTAGAGGGAGAAAACTCAGAAAAGAAAAATACAAAAAGAGTTTGCTGTATATATAAGTATTGTTTTAGGGGGAGAAAATGAAAAAGCCAAAAAGAGAGATTGCGTGATATGGGAAGTGAAATAAATGTTTGTGTTAAAGGGTTTGACTAACACATGTAAGGTGCCATAGCTGAAAAGACTAGGATCTACTGCGATATGTCGATAGGCTTGACGCTCAACATGATAAAAGATACTAAGTGATATAAACATAACGAACTATGTACCATGTGGGTAACATACCAACGGCGTATGAATTTATGGTCTTAAATCTTGCATTGATAGATAGCCAACATCTGAGGTTTCGGGTCTTTATGTTGTTGAATCATCCGGGGATATCCTGGCTGTCCTTCTGTTCAGAACTAAAATTGTACATGAACCCAGGAAAGAAAGTCACTTAGAATTAGCTCATTTCTATTTGAATGTCTGTATGTTGTCCCGATACACACAATTTTGATCAGATTCTGAAATCTTCTCTGAAAAAGTCGTGTACCTCCTCTGCTGCATCCAGATATATGCTGCCCTGGAGGTGCTAGGCAACGACAGCTTCTGCTGCATCCAGATACATGCTGACCTAGCTGTACGTTGTCGCGCTATAGATCTAATACACCCGAAAGAGGCCCTCAAGTGCCCAAAAGAAACCCAAGAAACCTATATCAAACTGAGAAAAACTCATTTGATCTGTATATTATACCATCTCTGCAAAAGATCTATTCTGTTCTCTTCTCAACCTATTCCCAGTTAAGATTTCAGAAATCTGGATTGGACTTGTGAAATATGTGGTAGGGAAGATACTTGCATGATAGAGTGTGCTGTTTATATTTCCAGGATTTGATTAGTATTTATTTGGGTGTTCATTGTTAAGAAATCAAAACATGATAAAACAGATTATATACAGACCTAGACACAGTCAGGATATCTTAAAGGATGACATCAGTATACTCACCTGTTACGATGAATCGTTGTGCTTACCTTGATCGCGGGGGTATGCCTTGGAATGGGACACACGGGTATAATAGTATAATATTACTTAAAGCATATCACGAAGTTGAAAAATTAAAAGTTGAGTGTTAAAGTTTAAGTGGACAAACATATTGGCAATCGCATAGACTAGTTTGATTAGGCTCGTACTGAAAAGTGTTCCTTAGTCTGCCTGAGAACGAATTTTGATCCCATTGCAATTGTAATTGTATATTATGGTAGTTGTTTATATTTTGATTTTTTATTTGTTTTTAGTTCTTAAATTAAAAATAAAAAAAAATTGAAAAAATCAAAAATAAAAAAATAGTGTCTTGTTTTCTATAAAACCAAAAAAAAACAAAAATAGAGTGTTTATTTGTTTTTCTTAAAATAAAAAAAATGTAACCGTTCTTGAAGATTTGACTGATCATCAAAAGTTGAAAGAATTTAAATTGTGAAATTTGATGTACCTAGTGTTCATAAGGTATTCTCCCTGTTGCATAAGAAATGTTTGCTTATGAGTTTGTGAGTATGTGCAGAACTTGATTTCAATCAAGAACAGGGGTTGATGTAGATTGAGATGCTGTTAGTTGCTGAAGAAGCCTGAAGCAGCACAACAACAAGATGTACCTGAGTCAGAAGGATCGGATACGAATTGTCGTCTGACAGTGATAGTGCATTTGAAGAAGTACCGTGAACCTGCTTGAAAGACAAAGATTGAAGAAGAAAAGAGCTGCTGAGAATCCTCCTCTCACATTCTTTTTAACAAGATTTTCAAGCAAAGCTGATCGAGATCCTGATATGAAGCTAACCACAAGAGCTGAAGAAAGAGACCCAGTGCTGAGAGTTCAGAAGTCAAGAACTTCCACTACATCTGCAGCATAGAGACAACCATAGACTTTGTTGAAGACGTTGCTGAATTCATGGTATGAAGACAATTTGATGGCATCAGTCTAGGGGGAGATTGTTAGGCCCTAAAGTGTGAGACTGACGCATCAAATTAACACAACGGGTTATGGTTACGAGCTGGGCTATACCGGGTTAGTTTATATTAGGTTGTGGACCTTTATAGGTCACTTGGGCTAAGCTTTAGGCCATGTGGGCCAAGCAGGCCCAAGGGGAGCCCATGTAGGGAAGTGGGCTTGGTTGAGTATATAAACAAGTTTCTAACTTGTTTTTAGGTTCGAACCTTTAGAACTTCATTGTTACAACTTCTAGAGAGCTAGAGAGAGGCGAGTTGGTGAAGAACACTTGTACTAGACGGTTTTGCTTTTCAAGTAATAGAATCGTGTGAAAGTGTTGAAAGTGATTCTGGTTTGTTCTTTGTTTTTCATACTTTTCGGTTTATCTTGAATCATCTTGTGTTTGGTTTCCGCACTCTCACAAGATTAGGTTTGATATCATTGAAAGATCCGGTTTTCGGGACTTACAACTTTTTCTAAGCTTATAAGTCATGAATCCTAAATCAATAAAACCTATGTATCTCACAGGCATTTTTATGCTGACGTACCTATTTTCACATGTGTTTCAGGAAATGATGCATAGGATTGATCAAGTTACACATAGGCAGACTCGGGCTTTAGTGACAATAAAAGATGCAAGACTAGTTAATTATGTTATGCTTCCTTGTTGTTAAGACATTGTAACTCTTTTAATCAGTAAAACAAAATTTCAAATCTCCATGTGTTATGAAACAATGATTCTGTTACAACACTCCCCGACGTTTCCGCCATGATTTATTGTTTTACGTGGTCGGGGTGTGACAATGTGGACAAGGGTGATGTGACCCTGTAGTCCCTTTTGATGTATGGTACATTGTAGAACATGTAAAACTGTATTTGTGGTCATTGATATATGAAAGCTCAATCGCAACATTCTCATTACATGCATTGTCGAATTACTTGTTTACGTTATAATTGGGATGTTATGTGTTTACTTGCGTTGATAGACATTATTACGTATAAATGTCATGTACTTACTATACTTATTATGACATGACCGACGCAATCTTCTTTTAGAAGATGTCCCCACAGAGAGAAACACGATTGCCCACGACAGAGGCTGAACTACAAGAACTGATTTCACAAGCGATAGCATAGCACGAGGCCCTGCGCTCTGAATATAGTGGGGGTATCTCAGGAAACAGCCCACCTCATGGCTGTACCTACTGGCAGTTGTTGGTGCATAAATGTCTGTTAACTTCGTCTTTATCAAGTCTTATGTCTAGATAGGATAAACCAGTGCTCAGTAGGATAAAATCTAGGGTTTGTGGTTAAGTGTGTAATTTCACTTGAAATGGTCACTGACCATTTCACATGAAATTAAACATTCTAATTTTGCTTGAAATGGCCAGTGCCTCTTTCAAACGGAATTAGCACAACTATATATAGCTGAGTTGCTTGGCCATTTGTAACTTTTTCGATTCAGAGCCGAGGTGCTGCCAGTTTGTCAAACGATCTGTAAAGGCTTTGAAATCAATAATAAGAAGATAATTAAGGAGAATCAAGCTGTTACACGTCTATTTCTCTGATTCCGCCTTTGAAATAGATTGTAAACTCTTCTGATTGACTCGTTAGGGTCACACATCGATCCAACAAGTGGTATCAGAGCTCAGGAAGAAGAGTTTATACAAATTCAGCTTGTTTTCATCACTTCTACACCTTCTTTTCAAAATTAAACGAGATTTAACGGACAAAATGGCTTAATTTTCTCACATTACACGCTAAACACTGTTTTAAAGAATCCTTGAAAGAATTGGACCAAAATTCGAACTAAATCTGGATCAATTTGACAAAATGGTGGCCGAAATGATGATGTCATCATAATTCCGCTCGAAATTGCACTTGTGATTTCACACGGAATTAGCTTTTGTGACTAATTCCGTTTGAAACTGTTGCTGAGTTCACACGAAATCATTAATTCCGTTTGACATTGCCTTTGTTTCACACGGAATCACTAATTCCGTTTGAATGTGCTGTTTGATTTCAAACGAAATCAGATTCCGTTTGAACGTTTCCCATGAAATTAGCTATTTCGCACCAAAGTGACTTGATTCCGTTTGAATCCAATCTTATTCCACACGGAATTAGATTCCGTTTGGTGATTTCGTTTGGGAAGCTTATTTCGTTTGAAAATCCCTGATTTCGTTTGAGTTGGGGATTTCTCTTGAAAAGAGTAATTTCGTGTGAAACATTATTTC
The DNA here is from genome assembly GCA_030545235.1 of Helianthus tuberosus. Taxonomy (NCBI): domain Eukaryota; kingdom Viridiplantae; phylum Streptophyta; class Magnoliopsida; order Asterales; family Asteraceae; genus Helianthus; species Helianthus tuberosus. Next base: position 146,944,644 of record CM060393.1, read on the forward strand.
GCGTGAACTGATTTGCGTGAAACTGTTTTTGTTAAAAAATCAAAAAAATTTCTAAGTGTTTGTTGATTGTTTCAGGTATTTGAAAGATGGATGATTTTATGAATCCATTTAGTGACGTGTTTGCATTTACCAGTGGTTCGGGTGATAGCACATCAAATAACATGAATGAAACTACACCAACACCGAGTACAAAGAAAATTCTTTCTGATGCTATGAGTGTAGACAGTGCATATGGAACATACAATAAGCCGCCCAAGTTGATGGTAATTGAAGATTACAACAGGTGGGCTACAAGATTTGAAGAATGGTTTAAAGCGTTTGCATATCCTAGTTGGAAAAGCTTGAAGAATGGTTTTGATTTGGGGAGAACGGATTATGAAAATTTAGAAGAAAATCAAATAGAAAGATATGTTGCTGAACAAAAGTGCATTGCTTTGCTTCATCAGTATGTGAGAGACGACATCATTTCATTAATTGAGTACAAAGATTCGAAAGATCTATGGGAGAAACTGAGAGTAAAATGTGTGGGTAGTGCCGAGATAGTTAAGAACAAAAATAAATTGTTACGAAAGGAATTTGATTTGTTTGGATGTTTGAAAAACGAATCGGTGTCTAAAATGATTGAAAGATTTGGGCATTTCAAGATGGAGCTTGCAAGACACGGAATCATATACACTCGAGAGGAGTTGGTTGACAAATTATTTGATTCATTACCAAATGAGCAAGACTGGCAATACTTTGCCTTGATGCTGAAAAACACAATCAAGTTAGAACATTTGACAGTGGATCTGCTTATCGAAAGACTGGAAAGCCATGAATTGGAGATCAGAAAGTCCAATAAAGTCAACAACACATCATACCAGCAGAATGTGGAGCTGTATTACAGAGGAAGTATGATCCCAAAATCTGCATCACCAAAAACAGCATTTTCTGTAGAAAGTTCAAATACAATGAATCAAGAAACTCTTAGCAGTGGCTATCATAGTGGATCCTCATCAACTGCTCAAAGTCAACCTGTTCCGAAAAATCTATTTCAATGCAACATTGCTGTGGATTTAAAGAATGGTCAGAATTTTAGTGAAGAATCTGCCAAACAACAGATGGTGTTTTTAGCGTCTGTGTTAGAATCGTACGAAAGCCTCGTTGCAGGAAAGATTGGAAACACCAACCTAACAAAAGAAGACAACGATCAGATCGACCCTGAGGAGATGGAGTTGATCGATATAAGGTGGTGTATGGAGAGTGCAGTGAGAAGAGCGCAGCGATTCATGGAGATTACCGGAAGACAGTCTATTGGTGGACCTTCTACCAAGTTAGGATTTGACAAGTCAAAAGTCACATGTTTTAAATGTAAACAAAAAGGTCATTTTAAGCGTTAGTGCCGAAATGCTTACACTGATGATACTGCAAATCCTTTTTCGAGAGGATTATTACAAAAGAGCAATTTATCATCAAAATAAAGCAGAACCTCCCAGGATGAAGCAGATAGAGGAGGCACCCAAAGAAAAATCCAAGGCACTTGCTGTTTTTCATGATGATGAAGGTTACGATTGGAGTGATGTTTTGCCAGAGGAAGATGCAGTTGGATATGCCTTTACAACAGCAAAGATTGTTCCTTTTAAAGATACCAGATCTGAAGAAGTGAAGTACGTCAACAGGAAGGCATCAGCTCAATTCATGAAAGGCAAAATCTATCGTACATGGATGGAAGCAAAGAATGAAAATCGATGGGATCCTGATAGAGAATGTTATCTCGATCCTAATGGAAACATAGCTGTTGATCCAAATACTGTAGATGTTGAAACTCTCACCAAACAAATTGCTGAAGAGGAAGAAGCCAGGCAAAGAATGTGGTGGGGAGAAGGAGAACCTGATGAGAAAGAGAAAGAGAAAGAGAAAGAGAAAGAGAAAGAGAAAGAGCCGTAGCCAAAGAAAGTGGATGACGGGATTATTGATACGTCACAAGAATTCACTGCTGAAAATTTGAAGAAGATGGCTGACAAAGTACTTGCTGCAAAAGAGCTAGAGGTAGTTTCTGGTTCAGGAACTGAGTCTAAAAGCAAGGTCAGTCAGAATGATGCAATCAATGAGTTAGGTAAGAAAGATAAAACTGAGAATGACTGCAAAAATTGCATGAAAGAATGCAAGGTTTGTAGTACACTTGCTTACCTTAACGGTAAAAAGACCGAAGAGTTGACAAAAAGAGTTAGAGACGTTGAAGATCAGATCCTGAACCGTGACAAAATGCTAAAAGCTTCAAATGAACGTGTAAAAGAATTAATTGAGAAAATTGAAAATGATAAAAGTGACGTAGAAAGAATTAGGAAAGAAAACGAAAACCTAATTCATGAAAATCGTCAACTTTCAGAAAATTTCGAGAAGCTAAAACGCACGATAAAAGATTCTGATGAAAGAAATGGTAAGACAACCAAAGAAAATATGCAATTGTCAGGAGTTCTTAGAGTGAAAGAAGAGTTAATCAACCAGCAACTGGATGAAATTGCTAAGTTGAAGCTTCAGTTTCAAGAAGCTAAAATTGAAAATGAACGCATCTAGTTGAAACTGAACAGTTACAACTCCGCAAGTTTTGTTCTTCAACATATCGTTCCTAAACCAATTGGAAAGAACAAAGCAGGCGAAGATGTATACTTTGATGGAACCGGGGTTGGGTTTCATCAGGTTCCACCACCAGTTTTAAATAATTTTTCAAAGAAAAAATCAGGGTTGGTTAATGATGAAGAAGAAAATGAAGTTAAGCTTCCAGACACGATTGATGTCACATTTACCACATCATCTGATGAAGATAGTGTCCAATCTGAAATTGTTAAAAGCATGGCTGAAAATGTTTTGAAAACTGAAAGTGACACTACTGAGGATGATGCATGCTTTTTGGATAAATACATTCCAAAATCAAAATCCAAAAACAACTTAAGTGAAGAACCAAATCTTGTGATGTACAAGATGGCGGGATCTGATAAGTCGTATTCGGATCCTGATTTTCCTTTGGAGAATGTGAATGTTGGGAAATTGAGAAATGTGTTCAAGTTGATTGAGATTGATGTGTCTGAGATCGAAGGTTTGAAATGTTCCAAACAATAATTGAATTTTGAAAAAGATAAAGCTTACTACAAAAAACCCGTTGTACCGCCGCGTTTTTCTAACAACTATCAAAACAAATGGTCGGGTGGCTATAAGGGTGGTAAGAATAATCAAAGGAAGAATTTTCAAAACAAGAAGTTTGTTGAGAAAAAGGTGTTTATAAAAAGCTCGAGTTCTCATTCCGAGCAAGAATCTAAAATATTTTCAAAAACCAATGAAGAATTTTTTGAAGAAAAGGTCTCACAGCCTCAGACCGAAGGCACAAGTCGGGTAGTTGATACTCGTACATGCTTTAAGTGCAACAAAGTTGGATATATTTCACGAAAGTGCACCAACTTAAAGTCTAAGTCTGAAGTTGTTGAGAGTCAGAAAAGGAAAGCTGATGCAAAAGGCAAAGCTCCAATGGTTGTTGAGAAGAAAATTTTGAAAAATGAAAACACCAAGATCAAAACTGAACCTGTAAAGAATGTGGTAACTAAAACTGACAAGTTTTACAAACGGGTTGCTTCGCCTCAACAAGCATGGAAGCCAAAATCAGTTGAAAAGAAGTCAAGTTCTCCAAAACCAAAGGTTTATGAGACAGAAAAACAATCGTCTTCTACCGCTCCGGTAAAGATGAATGTTCCTTTGGATCACTATGAGAAACTGGAGAAACAAGAGGCTACTACTTCTGAAAAGAAGAATTTACCGAAGAAAGACCAATCATCTGGTCAACCTTTTCAAAATGATTTCTTTTTATACAAAAAGGTTGAGATTGGATCTGAGGAGAGCTTAAAGATGAATGACAAGAATTTTCCACCACTTTACATTGCAAAAACTCACCTCAATGTCAAGCTACCTGAGTCAAAAGAGGCTTGGGTGGCATCAAAATCTAACTAAAAGTTTGTGATATGTGCAGGAGCTTCCAAGATCCGTTTCACGTTGGATTATGGATAGTGGAGCTTCTCGGCACATGACGGGGAAGAAGACCCTATTGTATGATGTTAGAGGGTTTAATGGAGGTTATGTGGGATTTACAGGGAATCAAGGTGGTCGAATAGTCGGTGAAGGAACTTTATCGAATGGAATTGTCACGTTTGAAAGAGTAAACTACATCGCCGAGCTTGAAAAAAATCTTCTGAGCATATCTCAGATCTGTGATCGTATGTATACAACGCACGTTACAGATAAAGAATGTTTGATCTTGAAACCAGGATTTGTTGTTCCTGAAGAATGGATTATCATGAGGGCACCCAGAGTCAATGATCTGTACGTCTTGGACATGAGTGTAGCAACTACTACCACGGGTCAAGCTCACTGTTTTATGTCAAGAGCAACGGAAAAAGAATCACAGTTATGGCATCGAAAGATAGGTCACATTCACTTGCGAAAAATGAATCACCTGGTGCATAACGACTTAGTAATTGATGTTCATGTGAAAGGTTTTCATCTTGAGGGGGAGTGCATTAGTTGTGTCAAAGGCAAGCAAAAGAAGAAATCTCACCCTGGGAAGAAGGAAAACTCAATCTCGAGACCTTTAGAGAGACTCCATATGGATCTGTTTGGTCCAGTGAACGTCAAAAGCATAACTGGGGATCTCTATTGTCTCGTAGTTATAGATGATTACTCAAGATTTTCATGGGTATTATTTTTGAAGTCAAAAGAAGAGACGTTTGATCGTTTGATGACGCTTTTCAAGAAGATGGAAAACTTGTACCAAACCCGCATCAGAAGATTACGTAGTGACAAAGGTACTGAGTTCAAGAATTTCAAAATGGAAGAATATTGTGATGAAAGAGGTATATTGCATGAATTTAGCGCACCTTACACTCCGCAGCAGAATGGAGTAGCTAAAAGAAAGAACAGGACGCTAATTGAAAGGCCAGGACGATGCTTGCTGATTCTAAACTACCTGTCAACTTTTGGGCAGAAGCAGTATCCGCCGCATGCTATACACTCAACCGGGTTCTCACAGTGAAGAAATTCAACAAGACGTGTTTCGAACTAATCAACAATCGCAAACCGAACCTGAAGTATCTGGAACCGTTTGGGTCTCCCTGCACAGTTCTAGAACCTTTTGGAAAGTTTGGTGCAAAGAGCATTGAAGGAATATTTGTGGGTTACTCAAGTCCATTAAAACGAGTCATTCTTCCAAGCTTGAAGCGAATTATTGAAGCACACAATGTTGAATGCCAAGGTTATACTATGCCACCGCAGAATCCAGGAGACTCATGGCATTTTAATTACGATACTTTATGGGATTCGTTTGACATTGAAGAAGAAACAGATTTCTTTGACGAGTTGGATATTCTGAGAGAGTATGGAGAATCACAAGAAAGATTCCCAGCTGAGTATTCTAGACGTCAATTTCGAGCTTCTAATGACGATGAAGCCGGTCCTAGTAATGCTAGAGAGCATGACGATATTCAGCAAACTCTTGACAATCAGACGGCAGTCAATGATAATCAAGAATCTGATAATATGCCTGTATTTGATCATGGTGATTCAGATTTTGAGGGGGAGCAGATCCAGATTTCAAGTCAAACATTTCCAGTCAGTGAACAAGGTGCAAATCAGAATGTCACAAATTTGGAAGGCGAGGTAGATGTTCCAGGCGAGGTGATGCCGAGAACTCTTTCGTACCATCCTGAAGAGCTGATAATTGGAGAATTACAATCAGGCGTTCGCACTAGACGTCAAATTGACGAAGGCCTTACATGTTTTTATTCTACAGTAGCTCCATTACAAACTGAGTTTTCACTTAGTTGTTTTATTTTGCAGATTGAATCGCGAACATATAAGGAGGCGCTAACTGAAGATTCTTGGGTCAACGCGATGCAAGAGGAGCTGAGTCAGTTTGAGAAATTGGGAGTGTGGAAATTAGTAGACTTGCCTGATGGTCACAGGAAGATCAACACCAAGTGGGTGTTCAAGTTCAAGAGGGATGATCGAGGGGTTATTATTCGTAACAAAGCTCGACTCGTAGTCCAGGGTTTCATTCAGCAGGAGGGGATAGATTTCACTGAAGTATATGCTCCCATGGCTAGACTTGAAGCGATCAGAATCTTCCTAGCATTTGCATCTTGGAAAAATTTCAAAGTTTATCAGCTAGATGTGAAATCGGCGTTTCTTTATGGGAAGGTAAAAGAGGAGGTATATGTCGGATAGCCACCAGGCTTTACCGATCCAATCCACAAAGACAAGGTCTACTTGCTAGATAAAGCGCTGTATGGTTTACACCAGGCCCCGAGAGCTTGGTACGAGACTTTGTCTCAACACCTGCTAGCCAACAGCTTCATCCATGGAAAAGTGGATGCCACTCTCTTCACCAAACAAGTCGATGGTCATCTTCTGATAGTTCAGATATACGTGGACGACATCGTATTTGGGTCAACAAATGAAAATCTGTGTAAAGATTTCGAAAGAGTTATGAACCAAAAATTTGAAATGTCATCGATGGGTGAGATGAAATTCTTCTTGGGACTTCAGGTTGATCAACTGCCTAATGGAATTTTCATACATCAGACGAAGTATGTTCATGATATCTTAGAGAAATTTGGGATGTCAAGTTCTACTCCAGCTTCCACCCCATTAGCGACGAACCATGGGATAAACCCTGATCTCACCAGAGAGAAGGTAGATGAAACATTGTATCGTTTCATGATCGGATCGCTGATGTATTTGACAGCTTCAAGACCCGATATTATGTATCCAACCTGCCTCGCAGCAAGATTTCATTCTAACCCAAGAGCTTTGCATATGGTAATTGTGAAAAGGATATTACGATACCTGAAAGGAACTCCATCACTGGGGTTGTGGTATCCAAGAGAAGGCGATTTCACGCTTGAAGGGTATTCCGATTCCGATTTCGGATGCTGCAAAGTTAACGCTAAGTCAACAACAGCGGGGTGTCAGTTTTTGGGACCACGATTGGTTACCTGGCAATGCAAAAAGCAAACCTATGTAGCTTTATCTACATGTGAAGCAGAGTATGTATCTGCTAGCAGTTACTGCTCTCAGATCTTGTGGATCCAGCAACAGATGCGAGACTACGGTTTGCAATTTCTTAACACCCCTATCTTTGTTGATAATGAGGCAGCGATAAACATCACTAAAAATTATGTTCATCACGCTAAAACGAAACACATAGAAATTCATCATCACTTCATCCGAGATTGTTTTGAGAAGAAGTTGATATGAATTGAGAAAATCCACACTGATGAACAAAAAGCTCATTTACATACCAAAGCGTTTGATAAAACTCGTTTTCAATATTTGTTAAAATTGAACGGTATGAAGCTTTTATCGGTGTCGGAGGAGATTCTTGGCGTAGATGAAGGTACCACTGTAGATGATGTTGAGAAGCAATCTGCATTGGTTTGTCGATTTTTACTTGTTTTGGTATTTAGGGGGAGTATAGGGTAATATTTTCAGAAAATACAAAAACAGTAAAAAATTCAAAAATCCAAAAACATGAGATATTTTCAAAATACAAAAACAATAGAAAACCGGAAAGAGCTTGTGTAAAATTGGAAAATGATAGTACATTGGCTTGACAGTTACAGTATGCTAAAGAATTGTAAAGTTTAAAAAGTGTTAAACAGTCTCGCTGATGATATGCCGATAGGTTTTTGCACATTTAGTAGGTTTGTTCGGGATATAAACCTAAATTCAAACTTGCTTATTTCGTGGGGAACACTACTTGGATATATAGGTAACCCCTGAAATCTTGTTTGAAAGATCCCTCTTTCTGAGATACTAGGTCTTTATACTCAGTGATATCTAGGGTATTATCCCGGGACTTCTGATTTTGCGGAAGCAATGGCCTAGTCCTCGGAGAATACTTTACTGCTGCTTGAAATAAAAGCCTGCCCTCAGCATAAAAAATGATGAAACATTGAAAAATGCTAATCATGTGCTGTTGTAAAAAAGATCCTCTAAAGGGGACCCACTAAAAGTCGAAGCCGTCATCTCTCTGCTGAACGGAAGTTCTGACCTGAGCTCTCACGGCCTTCGCAATTAACCCCTTACAGATATCATCTGTGGTATACTCACTTGTAAGACTGAATATTGGGATCTAGATACGGGAGTATATTCAACAGGTGGGACACATGAATGAGTTTAAGTTCTTAATACACCTAATTCGTATCCTGGACAGATTGAAATTTGTGTGAGAATTTAAGTGGATCAGTATATCGACAATCTAAGTGAATTGTTTAATTCTGAGTATGAAATTAAAGCTTAATGGTACTTGTGACTTGTCGAATAGCTGATATGATTCCCTAACACGCTCACCAAAAATATGTTTGTAAATAGTTTACATTTACTGCATTTTATTTCTGTAATTCGTTTCTAGTTTAGAAACTTTATTCAAAATACAAAAAGATTTTATATTTCTGCTTTATTTTCTGACAAACCAAAGTGGAAAGTTGATCTTCTGATTCACAATTTGAAGAAGATGCAAGAAGTTTCTGAGCTAGAAGATGGGTTGTGAGCTTATCTTGTTAAAACCTGAAAAATGAAAAGTCAAAACAAGTTCATTAAGTTGAAACTTGTAATTTTCAGAAAATTGTTTGAACTAGTTTGTACAAAATGTCAGTGTGATTTGTCTCAGATCAACCAAGGTTATTAAATTGAACTTGGTAGACAAATTAAGTGCCTAGGGTCATTAACTTGGACCTGGATACTTAAGTGAATTTCTAAATTCTGACAAAACCAACAAATGTAGTCAAATGGTAAGTTTGAGTTGAAATTGTCATAATCATAAATCTTGTGTTTAGGTAGAGATTGTGCAGGTAACAAGTTTGTTATTGAGAAAACAGCAAAGCAAAATCCCAGCTAACTGATAGGGGGAGTCTGAATACTTAAAAGTCAGATATAGATTCTGGATCTACATTCAAGGGGGAGTTTGAAGGTTGTTAAAGATTCAGAATTTGTGTTTCATGCTAGCTGTTGATAGAAGAAGAGAAGAATTGAAGAATGCTTACAGTGTCAGAAAAATTGGACAGAGCAAGAAGATAGACAAAGACTAAAGATTGAAGAGTTGATGCTAAAGACTTCGTCAACATCCAAGGGGGAGTCTGTTGGTGCATAAATGTCTGTTAACTTCGTCTTTATCAAGTCTTATGTCTAGATAGGATAAACCAGTGCTCAGTAGGATAAAATCTAGGGTTTGTGGTTAAGTGTGTAATTTCTCTTGAAATGCTCACTGACCATTTCACACGAAATTAAACATTCTAATTTCGCTTGAAATGGCCAGTGCCACTTTCAAACGGAATTAGCACAACTATATATAGCTGAGTTGCTTGGTCATTTGTAACTTTTCCGATTCAGAGCCGAGGTGCTGCCAGTTTGTCAAATGATGTGTAAAGGCTTTGAAATCAATAATAAGAAGATAATTAAGGAGAATCAAGCTGTTACACGTCTATTTCTCTGATTCCGCCTTTGAAATAGATTGTAAACTCTTCTGATTGACTCGTTAGGGTCACACATCGATCCAACAGCAGTTCCTTGACTGCAAGCCTCCAAATTTCGACCGCACGGGAGATGCCATAGCCTTTGCAAAGTGGACCAAAGACATGGACTCTGTTTTGCGAAGGAGCAGATGTACGCCAGAGCAACAAGTCCCATATGCGTCAGGATCGTTTAAAGATGGGGCCTGGTCATGGTGGAACTCTCAGATTCGAATAACGGGTAGAGCTGCTACGAATGCTTTAACATGGGGTAAGCTGAAGGAAATGATGCGTAAGGAGTATTGTTCTCAGATGGCGATCCAGAAGCTGGAATTCGAATTTTGGAAGCTAAAGATGGAAGGTCCAAATGTGGCGGAGTACGTGCAAAAACTTCACGATCTGTCATGGGTTGTTCTGTACCTAGTGGAACCAGAGTTGAAAAGGATGGAGCAATTCATCTGGGGACTGGTGCCTCAAATCCTGCACTTAATGACGGTATCAGCTCCGCCAACAACCATCGATGCGGTCAAGTTAAGTGCGGCACTCAGTAAAGAAGCGATTAGACTGGAAGAGCTTTCAAACCCTGACGAGAAGAAGGAAACTCAGGTAGAGTCATCCGGAAAGGACAAAAGGAAGCTCACTGACTTCCAGGAGGATACCTGAACGAACAAAGCCAAAAAGGGAAAGGAGTACATGGGTATCCTACCTAAGAGCGATGACTGCCTACTTCATCATGCTGAGCCATGTAGGTATGGAAGAGGTGGTGTCTGCAACAAAGTAGGGCATGTCGGGGAGACATGTCAGATCGGTACCAGACATAAGCATGAAGGCCAAGATGGCAGCGGAAATCGCGGGGAAAACAGTAATAAACAAGAACAGGGCCAAGGTTGCGGTAGCATAGGACATTTCCAGAGAGTTTATTTGGGGACTAAGCCGAGATGTGATAAGTGCAAGTTTCACCATGAAGGTCGATGCCAGAAGCCTTGGTGCAATGGGTGTGGAAGGAAAGGACACAACAAGTACGCCTGCCGAACGAAGTATCCCAAACGAGAGGGAAATAATAACGACAACCAAGACGGAAACAATGATGGTAGAACTACAGGTTGCTTCAAATGCGGGGGCGTGGGGCACTTTAGGAAGGAATGCCTAAGGGTTGACCAGGACCGTGGAAGGGCATGCAACATCGAAGCTCGTGAGGTATGCCAGGATCCAGATGTGACTACTGGTACGTTCTCTATCAACCAAAAATTTTGCACCTATGTTGTTTGATACTAGTACCGACCATAGCTTCGTATTTCATAAGTTAAGAATATACCTGGTTTAGTAAAGGGATAGGTTAGATAACCCGTACCTGTTAGAACTAACTAAAGGGGAACCTGGACGTGGTAATTGGATGGACCAGTTGTCGAGCAACCAAGCGGAGATTGTTATCCGCATCCCGATGACGAACGACGAAGCAATCGTGATTCATGAAGTAGGATACGCCTCTACAAATTACTAGTGCTTGGAGGCACGAGAATTTCGCGCAAGGAATGTGTTGCCTTCTTGGCTCTATTTGATTCCAGACGTTGCGCCTGCAGTCAATGCACCTTAGCGACTTACACCTTCGGAGATGCAAGGATTGTCAGTACAGCTTCAGTAGTTGATGGAGAAGGAAGTTAACAGACCAAGTTCCTATTTTGAGTAACACCAGTTCTGCTCATCAAGAAGAAAGACGATGATTTTCAAATGAGCATCAACTACCAAGAGCCGAACGAGCTAACCAACAAGAGTTGGCAACTCTTGCCAGAGATTAACGAATTATTTATTTAACTAACTATGAGGACCCAACTAATATTTTAAGACTGATCAATGATTGAGTGTCATTTTATGTGAATTCTAGAAGAAAGTATGTCGGGGAATTGTGGGACAATAACTTATTTTAAACTTACACAAAATTTTTTATTCCTGCGCATTGCACAAAACAGTTTTACACAGAATACGAGACTTTGATAACCTAGAAAACATGTGCTTAATCCTTTGGGAACCCATGTCAAAACTCGTAAAAGTTGTCACCTGTTAACTCAAGCAAACCCCATATTCCTGACATAGATGATATCTCAGTTAACCAAACAGAAAGTACTCAGATTTTTTTTGTTAAAATCTCCACCTTTGCTTCTAGCAAATGGATGTTTGCATCCCTACTCCCCTTATTAGTAGTTGCATCGCGTTAATTTTCTTCGCTGAGAGCGAACACACATTTGCTTCGATACTTGGTCATTTCTTCATTTTAGCAAATACTCATTGTTTCATCACTTGGAAACTTATAGGTTACGCATGCGCCATTTTCTACTCATGCGGCTCCATTTCGAATAAACGCTTCATTAAAGTTCAAATGTTATTTTGCTAAAGCTAACTATTGGTCAATGATTCGAATAATCTACATCCTCGTAACTGTTGGCTCCTTTGTTATCAAGCCAACACACTTTCTTGAAACTCCTTCTATTTCAAGTTGCATCCATGGTTTGTCTTCATAACCATGTTGAGATTTCCCTTGTTGATACATACGTTTATTTTCGGGTCACGCTTAAACAAGATTTAATTTCTTGAACCTATCCATGTCACATATTCAATTTAAGACACCGTATGATATATTGAGAGCATCATATTCAAATATTTTTGCAAAGGTTCTTTTGTTTCAGGTCGTAGTAGACTTGGTTGGTCTACGACTCCACTAAATCGCTTGTTGGTCTTGATACCTTACGGTGATACTTTCACAGAATTGAAGCTTGCGCTAATTTAGTTACGCACCTCATACACGGATTTAATTGTCTATTTAATTGTTCTAAATCCGTTCTATTTATCGCAATGAAAGCGGTCTCAACACAATTGTGTGTTAAGACAATGGTACCCGGAATCATTTCATATTACTGTGTACCTCCTAACGATCCTTTTGTTATAAATTGAATACCTCGCAGTGTTTATTGCTTTCCATCTTCAATCAGAAATAGTAGTTCTTTGATGTTCCATATTCGATTGAAAACCCCATGACGCGGTTTAAATCAAACCTTCAGATTGTCTCAGTACACTTTCATTTGATTTCGAACACGGTGAACTTGTTCAGTCGCCACTATTATTGAATTATGTCTTCACAACACCTTGTGGTGTCATCACAAATTTGTAGCTTGTACTAGTCATGGTCAATCGTTTCACACAAAACTACACATACTTTTGTCTGACTTGTCATTTAAACATTCCGAATGCAACTACGAACTAAGACAATAATACCCCAGATTCGCTTGTGTCCCATTCAGTGTATTTTCGAAATTCAAGAATGTCAACGCACTATTTTATCCTTGTATTTGTCCGAAAGTTGACAGATCATTTTCATGTTTGTTGGACCCAGTATGGCCTTAAAACAACTTCTTTTCACGTAATATGGCAAGTGATTTCAGTAGATGTGAAAAAGATGTGCGGAAATAGAAATCAGACTTTCAAGAAACAAGACCTACAGAATTATCAAGTTTATATCACTTTGAAACAAAATGGTTTACAAGGTGATTGTAAGATTATTATCTAGTACAAATGAATCTTGAATTCTGTGGGTGAGAGGGCAATGGAGTTTTGATGTATGTATGAATGATAAGCTTCAAACTCACTTTGCTTCTCCTGGTTGAGCCTTCTATTTATAGAAGGCTGGGTGCATGAATAAACAATAGTTTATTCATGCAATAAGTCCTGCAAAAAGTGCCCAATTGACATATTCATTGAATCCAACGTTCAAGTTGCCTTTTTCATCATGATATCAATTAATGTCAACTTGCTTCGGTAAGTGTGGCAGGACAGAGCCAATTTCAGACAAGTGGGGTATTTCATCAGAATTCTGATAAACCACTTCATCAGAAATTCTGATGAACAAATCATCAGAAAAATCCTGATGATCAGAATCGTCAGAAACTGATGATATTTCATCAGAAATATCATCAGATCCATCAGAAGTGACCTTTTCTGATAATCCAATTCAGCTCTTGATCAACTTGTGATTCTTTGAAGTAGATGCTGTGCATTCCAGTTGTCCCATCTGATCTTCTTTTTCTAGTTCGTGATCTTCAGGACTGTGATCTCTTCATAGATCAAGTTCATTGTGATTTTCTTCAATACTTACAAATAAAGTTTCCTAACAGTTTCCCCCTAAGTATTGTAAGAAAATGAACTACCTCTATATCTAACATAAACAACTTTCTTTGAAAGATAAATTTAAAAACAACTAAGTTCAGAAACATAGAACATAGTCAAACCAACCATTAGTCAGACTAAAATAAAATATTGTTCAAAAACAGGAATTTTAATCTCATTAATTCTTTAATTGATCTTCACTCCACTTCTGTATTTGTCTCCTGGTTTCAGCCTTTTCTTGTGGTCAATTGCATTTTGAGTTTCTTTGTACATTTCTTTATACCATCCTCTGGCTTCCATCCAATTTTCAATGCACTCTTCAATTGTTTTTCTCAGCTGTTCATTGTTCTTTCCCTTCTTCTTGAGTTGCTCTTGTTTATCATTCATGCAGTTTTTTATATATTTCAGAGTTTGATTTGAATACCTGCATATATCACTGATTCTGAACAGAGCTTTCTCTTCATTAGCATCTTTGAAGACTACACTCATTTCTGGTTGATCAAAGATAGCTCCGGTTCTTACTAGTTTAGAAGGAATTTCAGCTGGAATTGAAGTTTTCGGAGGTGGTATTAGCACTTTGTTGCTGTACTCAAAATTGATACATAGATCAAAGTCTGCCAGTGCAGCTCTTTTGTATAACTTTGCTCCTGCACTTTTGAGACTTTCAAGGGCTCTTCTGACTACAACTGAATTACCTTTCATTTCATCAATGATATTCTTCATTTTGACTATTCCCAATGGGTGAATATCATCAGCCAGATCTGCATCAGTAACCTTTTGTTCACTGTTATCTTTTCTGATCAGGGTACACTTGTTTTGTGCTTCAGTACCTAAGACACCTCCTCCAGTGGTCATAGTATCAATTCTTTCAATTGATACTATCGGATTGGTCATGTTCTTGTGTAGAATTACCCAACCTCCATTGTTTCTGTTTTCAACAATACCTTTACTTAATGGAGAGAGAGGTCTCTTTGGGCTGTCTTCTGGACCTTTCCAATAGTAATGCTTAAGATGTTCTTCAGGGTACATAATAGTGTGTAAATCACCTGTTAGCACATCCATTTCTCTGATGTTCCCTTCTGAATCTTCTATCATTTCTTTTCTTGGCCTTTTTGAAGAAGTTACTTCAAGTTCCATTCTTCTCTTCTCTTTTGCATCTATCCTTATACTTAACTCTGTTTCTCCTGTAATGGCTGTAGAAGATGACTGAACTGGAACATGATCTTTCTGCTGTACCCTTTATGTGTCTGGCTTTGGGACATTTGGTGGAGGACCCATGAGTATCTTTTGTTTATCTGGCAGTGGACCCATGGGTTGCTTCTGTTTTTGAGCTGTTGTTGTTTCTGTTTGTTTGGTTTGACCTTGTTGAATGGTTTCTGGTTGTTGTTGAGGAGTTTCTGGTCTCCTTGCTTGTCTTTCTTGTGGAATTGGGGCTTTCAGTTCATGAAGATCAACATTTGCTAGTCTGGCAATATTATACTGCAATCTCTTTACTAACAGATGAACATTAGTGAGAGCTTGAGTATTTGTTTCTTCTTGTTTCTTCATTTTCTGAAACTCCTGGTTTTCTTGATTTCTTTGTGCAGCTAATTCCATTAACAGTTTCTCAAAAGCCTCAGCCATGCTGCTGTTGTTGGCTTTGAGGAACTGTATTTCTTCAAGAAGCTTCCCTGAACTTGAGCTTTCTCCTGCAGTTGCAACCTCAGCCATCTTTTTCTTGATATCATGAAGTTCCTTGAGAGCCTTCTCAAATTCTGATGAGCTCTCTTTGTTTTCTGATGACTTTTGCAATTTGTTAAGGGCTGCAGCATTGTCTTCTGTTTGCTTCTGCACAGCTTTGATAGTTTCTGACAAAACCTTGATATCTGACTTTTGATTTCTGATTTCTTCTAGTATCAGATCAAGTTTTTCTTCTGTTGCTGTTTTCACAGTAGCAGTTATGTCTTCAAGTTCTTTGTGAAGTTGTTTAGGGGACATAGATTGATGTCCTTGGGAGATAGGAGAAACAACTAATGTTTCCCTTCTAGCACCAGCAGAAAACACATTTTCTGCTGTTCTGAGGTTAAGAGGATTTGAAGATTCCAAATTCCCTATGTCCTCACCAGAAAATTGAAACACATTCAAGTTCTGGATTTTCTCAATCCTTGAACCTTTTCAGGTTCTCCATGAGTTTTTGAGAAACTCTTAGTTTTCTCATCCAGGTTTCCTTGATCACCAGGCTGATCTCCACCTGTTGCCACCACATTTTCCTCCTCAGAATCTGATTCAGAAAATGAGTCTTTTGTTTTACTCACATCTTGTTTTGAAGAAATAGTACCTCTAAGTAAAATTTCATGTTTTCCTTGAATTGATTCATCAGAATCACTCTCTCTTGTTTCTTTTCATCCTTTCTCCTCCTTCACAAAGATTTTCCAACTGATCCCATATTTCCTTAGCTGATGCACATGCATCAACTTGTGAAAATATGTCATTGGGGATGGCCATTATTAAAAGTGACTTTGCCCTTTCATCCCCAGCCACCCGTTCCTTGTCTTCTGCGCTCCAGTTTATTTCACTTTTGGGAGCGCGGGAGGTAGGGATAGCAGGTGATTGGTCAGTTGCTGGAATAGCAGGTATA
This sequence comes from Helianthus tuberosus, assembly GCA_030545235.1. Classification (NCBI taxonomy): domain Eukaryota; kingdom Viridiplantae; phylum Streptophyta; class Magnoliopsida; order Asterales; family Asteraceae; genus Helianthus; species Helianthus tuberosus. The sequence goes on from CM060393.1 coordinate 146,960,946, forward strand.
TCTGTCATTGGTATACGTGGACCCCTTTCAATGGATTGAAACAGAGCTCGGTCATGACCATTAAGGAAATTGACCATCCTGATTTTCCATTGGGGGTATTCCTCTCTGACCAGAGTCGGAGGTTTGGACATAGAACCAATGTTAAAAGCATTATTCCAGGATTGAAAGCTGGCCATATTTAGAGAAAAGAAGATGAGCGATTGATCGTTTGAAAATAATTTATTCAATCTGCTCTGATACCAATTGTTGGACCCAGTATGGCCTTAAAACAACTTCTTTTCACGTAATATGGCAAGTGATTTCAGTAGATGTGAAAAAGATGTGCGGAAATAGAAATCAGACTTTCAAGAAACAAGACCTATAGAATTATCAAGTTTATATCACTTTGAAACAAAATGGTTTACAAGGTGATTGTAAGATTATTATCTAGTACAAATGAATCTTGAATTCTGTGGGTGAGAGGGCAATGGAGTTTTGATGTATGTATGAATGATAAGCTTCAAACTCACTTTGCTTCTCCTGGTTGAGCCTTCTATTTATAGAAGGCTGGGTGCATGAATAAACAATAGTTTATTCATGCAATAAGTCCTGCAAAAAGTGCCCAATTGACATATTCATTGAATCCAACGTTCAAGTTGCCTTTTTCATCATGATATCAGTAAGTGTGGCAGGACAGAGCCAATTTCAGACAAGTGGGGTATTTCATCAGAATTCTGATAAACCACTTCATCAGAAATTCTGATGAACAAATCATCAGAAAAATCCTGATGATCAGAATCGTCAGAAACTGATGATATTTCATCAGAAATATCATCAGATCCATCAGAAGTGACCTTTTCTGATAATCCAATTCAGCTCTTGATCAACTTGTGATTCTTTGAAGTAGATGCTGTGCATTCCAGTTGTCCCATCTGATCTTCTTTTTCTAGTTCGTGATCTTCAGGACTGTGATCTCTTCATAGATCAAGTTGATTGTGATTTTCTTCAATACTTACAAATAAAGTTTCCTAACAATGTTACTATCACACTCGAATTGTTGATTTTGGGTTTGTATAGTAGATACTATGGTTTGTAAAACACATTTGCATATTGTAACCGATTGTTTGAAGAATCCATTGGTCGAAACTCCTCTTTTGTGGAACCCCTGTTAACTGAGTTACGCTAGTCTATACATCTATACGACTTGTGTCCTTTGACATCAAATGCTAGAACACATGCCTTGTAACCATTGGGCTCTTATTGTTAAAATATATCCATGGAATTCACCTGATGTGAATAAGGTTAGATGCGGTTTTGTAGTTACCCCAGTATCATTCATATACATACACGCATAATGAAACCCTAGGAAGTTAAGGTAGTACAAATTTCGAGGACGAAATTTTCTTAACAGGGGGAGAATGTGACAACTGTCAAAAATCCAGGTATCCGTACAATTAATTAATATTGATTAGTGCTTAATGACTGTGCTGAATTACAAATGATTGCTTTCTGATTACTATATCATACATACATGTGCATCACATTTCATATTGTCACATCATTTTTACATACAAACTCTTAGTGACATAAACGATGCACAAAACACAGCTAGCACAGTTAGCGGATACATGTAAAAATGTTACTAAATGGTCCTGAATGCTTTCCTAAGTGTCGGGAATTAAAAGTGTCACAAAAGGGTACTTAAAGATCACTAAACGGAATAGTTTGACACTTTAATGAACCGGTATCTAACCGAACAACCGGACACTACCCAAAACACCAAAATTATACTAGAAGCATTGTTTTAATGTTTCTGAGCTAGTTATGATCCCCGAACACCCTAACACACTACATAATGCATGATACACATAAACACTAACCTTTACACTTAGAATCCTAACTAATCATCTAACTTAACATCAAAACCCAACTAATACCCCCCCCCCCCATGTAAGTGGACGGCCACTAGGTGGCCCACTCTCAAGATTTGCTTAATCTTCCCTTGATCTTATTTGATCTTACTTGGATTTAATATAGATCTTGCTTGTACTATTAAGAACATGTTACACAATGGATAAAAGGGTTATATGGTTATAAGTTAAGAACATGAGCTCATTATTTCTCACACCCAACACCTTCATCTTTCTCCCTCTCTTCTTCCTCCAATCGGCCGAGAACAAGCACACACCACCCCACCATCATCATCTCACTTCCATTCAATCCATATACTCACAAAGGTGTAAGAAGGTGTCTTATGAAGTTTGGTGGTCTTGGATCTTAAAGGACCTCACCCGATTGCTTTTATCCTCCACATTTGTCATCATCAACATCAAGTGTTCTTCCCTAGCCTTGTGCTAGTAGTAAGGCCCTTATGATATCTTGATACTTCATATATTGTTGGTTAATAGATGATGAACATTGTTAATCTTGATGAACATTAAAAGACATATTCATGAATCTCTAACATAAGCCTATAAACATTTGAATACTTGTTGATTTGTGATTATTTGCTTCTTGTTGATTGATTATTAGTGTTAATGATGTTAGACATCATATGGAACCTACTAGATTGTGATTAAACACATGATCTAGTAAGTTAATGTGATGATCTTGTGAAAGACCAAGATCATCATGCCTTATGTTTACATGAACTTGAATAATAAAAGTTGTTTTCATGTAGTGATGATTTAAACAAAATACAAGTCTTGTGAGTGGGTGATTTCTAAAATAGTTTTTCAAAGAAACCAAGCTAAATCACAAAGATTTATATGAACATTGTTTTAAAAGAAACTAATCATGTTTCTAGTGGTAAAACAAGTATAAGAACACTTTGTTTACAAGAAAAATTCAAAAGAATGATTTTTGGAAAAATCATCTAACAAGTTGTAAACACTCAAATCTTTTAAGAATGAGATTTTTAAATAAATAAACACACTTTAAAGGGTAACTAAACCTACTAAATACACTACCAAGTTACTATAAGTTTTTATGAAAACTCAAGTTCATGATCATTATGTAGATAGCTTTGTTTTAGCACTTGGTAAGTGTAGATTGATTGTTGATTGTTTATGATGATTTTTGAAAAGAAAATGATATGCTTTAATAGCATGGACACCCCCATTTTTAGGGGAAACTATGGCGAAATTTTCTAAAAACACAAACACTTAGAACAATATTTTCTAAACAAATATTTACAAGTGAGTTTTAACTATGGTTTTCAACATAAACCTTGCCATAATTTTTATTACAAAAATACAAATATTGGAGGTTGGTTTTTATAAATAAAAATGAGTAAATATGTATTTAGAATATATATTTACACATTGTGTGTGATTATTTGTATACTTTGTGTATTAGTTAAATTATTTTAGGATTTAAAGTAATATAACTTAACAAAATACCAAGAATTTACAATCCAAAATAATACCAAATATCACAAGGAATAAATATATAAGTTACACACTTAATATTGTGAAACCGAGCGCAAGAACGTAACTTACAAAATATTCCGGAAAATATCGTTATAAATATATTTTTGGTAAATATTATTTTGGATACAAGAAATGAAAATATGATTTTTGTAAATATTACCAAAGTATATCATATTTTCGTCAAGAAGAAAATATATTGTTTTTGGAAGTAAAAATATATTTTCTTAGTATATTTAGAAAATATATGATTTTTGGGAAAAATATATTTTCTTGAAATGCATTATTTTTGGGACAAATAAGTTTAAATATATTTTCTAAAGTAAGACTTGAAAATATATTATTTTGGGATTACAAATACAAGAATGCAAATATACATGTATGAGATACCCCCATCCTTGGGAAGGAAATACGAAAATAAATACTTGAGAAGTATAGTTACAGAAATATTGTTTAACAAATATTCCAAAATAAAATATAATTAAAGTTAAAATAATCACTATTTTAACAAGAAATTATAAATTGGAATAATATCGAAGACGTAAAAGAAACGTAACTCAAAAACGTAAATACTAAGGCAAGGCACGGCCCGTTCGTCTAATAGACATAGTACATTGTAGGGAGTCGTGTTTGCTGAGGAGACTTGAGTTACGAGTACTGAAGACGCAAAACCGTGAGTTCATGTCCCCCTTTTCTTTAAATTGTTTTGTTTATTTACTTCGGGGGTGAAATACATGTTACAAAAGGATTACATACAAATACAATTGGTATGGTTAGCCTAGGAAAGAACCATAGATCATTTGAATGGGTAGGCGGATACTTGAGACCATTAATCCTCGTATAAGGACCGAGGGGCATGAGTGATAGATCTATTTGGGTGTAGCGAGCCCATACCCATGAGGACCAGGGTGGCCCATAGGGTGACTATGTCTTCCAGCCGGAAGCCCGGTACAAATTTGCTAGGTTTGAGTCTTCCTACACCGTCACACATATCAGTGGCCTTGCAAACCATTGGTGATCTTTTCCTTGTTTGCTTTCATACCGGGATTTACACACACTGTTTACAAAGGTTTGTACATACTTATACAAACACATGAACTCGCTCAACTTTTGTTGATGTTTTCAAATTACATGTATTTCAGGGAACTAAGTGGATCTGGCAGGTGTTGCATGTTTTCAGGCTGCGACATGAATAAAGGATGTCATCCAGAGTCGTTTGGGTTTAGGAGGTGTATCCTATTCCTGGACGGGATACATGTTTCTAAACCCTGTTTTATTTAAGGTCTTTGTTGAGTCTTTATAAACTCATTCAAACATGTTATGGTTTGTAACTTAAATTTGGTGTCGATGTCTCAAACAAGTACGTTGTGTTATTTTCAAACTTAATTAATGGATAAACATCTTATGGTTTTATCATATAGCGTTGTTATGATTGAATGTTATGGTATTAAGAACGTCACACCAATAATCACGCTTCCGCAAAAGTCTGGGTGTGACAATCCGGACCAAGTTCATCCGGATGGAGTGCATAGTGTTGAAATTTTAGAAAATTCTCTAAGTGTTGAAAATTTTCATTGTGCACTATGTGTCTCGATAACCATGCATGTTCTGATAATGAAAGTTTTGCAGGCAAAGGGTTCTGATTTTCACGATAAACACAAAATTTGTTGTATTCTGGACGAAAAGTATCTGAATATAGAACCATTCACGGAGGTTTTGAAGTTTTTGAGAGATAGCAGGATTTGTAAAGCGTTGACAGAGAAACATGTGACAAACGGCAAAATTCTGGTAATTCCGTACAACTTGAACAACTATTTCGACTATTATTTTTCACATATTTGACTTAATATTAATTAATTAAAGTCTTGAGAGTCTAGGAATTACAAAAATCATAGTGAATTATGATAATGAATCCGTTGCGATTAGAAACAATATCCTAGACTAACAATAGGAACGCGAATAAACGATACTTGTCAGTACTAGTAGAGGTATAGTCTGACACAATGAAAACATGACATACAGTTATGTCTACACAAATATTTTATAAGAAGCTTTGTCCAAAATTAATATGTGCCATATTAATTACAAAATTTCAATTAAAAACCAAATTGTTCAAATCCGCAGATAAATACAGCAATCGTGCGGAAATATACAGCATTTCGCAAGACGAAACAGTAACTGTCCAGAAAACCCAAAAATAAATATTATTTGACATAAATAATATAATGAGTAGTAAAAAAGAAACAAAATCCACAATCGAATCTTTTTGCGTTAAGCTGCACGGCTAGTTCAGTAAACTGCCAGTTAGCAAAGCCGGTACCGGAACCGTGTCAAAAATAATAAAATTTTTAGTCCAAAAAGTTGGATTAAATATTTGGATAATAAAACAAGTACAAAAATAAATTTTGTTAGGTTTTTATCTAAATAAGACACGGTGTCAGTATTTAACCCGGTAAAGGACCCGAACCGACTTTTTCACCCGAATTACAAACTAAAAATTTCGGTGAACTAGTTTTATCTAGTGTCACACTACTTTAATATATGAAGGCTTAAAACCTTGTAGATATTTTTATAAAAAAATATCAAAGTTATTAAAATGCTTAAAGTTTAGAGTTGAAACTATATTTTATTAAAAATTCAGCCATTTTTCCTCTCCCTAAGCTGATTTTCGAAATTATGTGGGTCCCCCTTTTGTTTGGCCTAGTCATCTTTAATGATGTGTTGGAAACATAATATGTTGATTAGTGGAAGGTCATAATTCAAGTAACTACAACACTCCATCTATTTTCATTTTCCAACAAAACCAAAAACCATCCATATCATTACTCTCTCTCTCTAAAGTCGGCCAAACCTAAACACCACCATCTTCACATATTCTAAAAATCAAACACTAGAGATTCTTGCAAGTATGGAGGTCCATGGATGAATCAAATTACTAGAGTGTTTAGAAAAGCTAGTTGGAGCCTTTTTGGGGGAACTTGAAGCTCTAAATCATCAAGATTTTCTTATCTTCATCTTTGTTTCCTTGAAAAATTTGTAAGAATAACATACTAGCTTCACTTTTATGTTTGATTTCTTTTACAAGTTCATCAAAAACCCACTTGAAAAATAACAAGAAACCTCTAAAAATCATTATTTTTAAACATGATTTTCTATGATTTTGAGATTAACTTGGAAGAATCTAGCCTAATCAATTTGAATCTTGGTTATTTTCACTCAAAAATAAGATCTACATACATGCATGTAGGATCAACCAAGATTCATCAACAAAGGAATGAACATGAATTTTTATGAACAAGCATCCTAGTAAAATATGAGAAACCATTTAAAAATTAAGAAAATAAATTTCGAAATATTTCTTGGATAAAGTTTCCATTTCTGGAAAGGATAAAAATCAAGAAATATGTTGATAGTAAAAGTTCTGAATACACACTTATGCTTTAAATAACTTTGTAATACATCTAAAACTAGAGTTTTTCATAAAATCTCGATTTATAAATTTTTGACAAAAATAAGGAATAAAGTTTCCTTTTTAGGAAAGTTAAGAACAATATCATGTTCATGCTACTTTTGTTGACAAATTTTGTTAAATATTGATACTTGATGATGTTTTGTATTGAAATAATTTGGAAACAAGTTTTGTATAAACTTTGGGAAAAATCCATATTTCAAACAAAACTATGGAAAAAATTTTATATATTTTGCTATGTATTAAAAATGGTTAAACAAAATTTGAACAAAGTTATAAATCTATGTTTTATAAAAAGATTTCTAAATAAAAATGACAAGTATATATTTTTTTTTTGATAAAATATGTACCTACAAAAATATTCATCAAGTATCATAAGTTATATATTTTGATGTGTACATCATGTGTTAGTTCTAGTAGGAGCAAATACAAACTTTCTACACATCACAAAAATTACAAAAATATATATATATATATATATATATATATATATATATATATATATATATGAACTTGATAAAATGTCCATCCTTGGACATGAACACAAAAACGGACAAATTTGGACAATATGGACTTTTGGACAAACAAAAATGTTACGGACAATACCAACAATCGGACATAAATTATGGACAAAACGGACGACGGATGAACTTATGGACATATTACCAATCCGAGGACTTAATACGACATCTAGACGATCTTTCGACACGGACCCAAAATTTACGTTTCGGACATTTTGAAAACTTATAAAAACTATTATGTTTTTATTTCCTAAAAAGTATAACTAGTAAATTTTTATAAAATGGTTTTATAAAAATGAAAGACTTATCTTTTTCAAATGGGCTAAATATTTTGATAAATGGGCTTATATATTTTTTTTATATATAAATTATATTGGGCTTAAACTAAATACTTGGGCTAAGCCAAATAGCAAATAACTCATGGGCCAAGCCCAATATCAAACTTATGGGCCCAAAAGCCCAACATTATTTAAGCCCAACACTATTAAAGCCCAACACTATTTAAGCCCAACACTATTTGGGCCCAATATCATAATTTATTGGGCTAAGTCCAATGACATATATTGTAAAGAAATACAAATATACAAAGTTCAACAAACGATAAAGACATACAAGTCTAACACATATTTAAGACATAAGACTTGTACTCAAGTTATTTACAAAGACCGAAGTGTCTAACAAATATAACAACGATTGTAGGTCGCAACACTGTTCAGGACTACCGCACGTGAAATCATATTTACTTCTACTCACTGAAGCAATATTGTGAGTTCATGTCCCCTTTTCGTATTAAATACTTTTCAAGCTTTACAACTATCGGGGAAAATACATGTACAATAAGTATGATAAGTCAATGAATGAAACACCTTAGATCATGTGAGAAATTAGGGCCATAACTAAAGCACCATTAATCCTAGTTTGGACCAAGGAACAAAGGGTTAGATCTAATGGGTGTTGGCGAGCCCCACTCATGGCCATTTTGCCTAGGAGTGCATTTGTTGCCCTACGACATGGTGTCGATACAATTAAAATCGTCTAGGGTTGGTTTGCTTCCTATTTTGTCACACATATTAATGTCCTTGCAAAACATTAATGATCACGATTTCATTGACGCTTTTCATACTATATTTGATTCAAATACAAGTACATCCTACATTTTTCGGGTGTATCATACACAACTAAACTGCATGAACTCGCTCAACCTTTGTTGATTTTTCTACTTAAACATGTATTTCAGGGAATTAGTGGACCTTGTCAGGGATTCTAATTCAGGAAACAAGTACCAAGACTCCGTGACATCTTTTGAAGGGTTTATCTATTATACTGCCGATTTGCGGTGTTATAGTGGACAAAGCCTTAGTGTTTAAAACTTTTTTTTTGGATGTATGAAATAATAACAACTTATTTTCTTTCGAATGGTTTGTAAATTATAACTTAATGTATGTTGCGCATCTTTTGAACAATTATGTTAATGGCAATGGAGTATGTTTTATTCATTTAGTATGTTTGCTTATATCGTTATGCAATGAGAACCAACAGATCACACATCGCGCTTCCGCTACGAGCAGGGTGTGACAGATTGGTATCAGAGCTTCGATTGTAGTGAACCAGTATACTTTCTCGAGTCTAGTCTACAATCACTAGGGAATCTCTCACGAAAACAATTCATACAAAAACAAGAGTTTTCATTGCATAAACAAAATTCATATCATACAAATCAAGCAAGGACATTAAGTGCATTAGTCTCTAAATGGTAGACATGAAACATTAAGTTAATCCCCATAAAACAAATAGAATAACTTAAAATGAACTTATGTGATTTCACCATTTTGTGTATATATATATTTGAAAAATTAATTTATTAATACATACGTCAAACCAATTATGTTACAGGATATCATGTCTTCATCCGAAGGAAGCAACATTTATGATGACGTGGATCCTATGACACCTTCTTCAGATGATGATTAGATACCAGAGGTTCAGGTCATTACATCTGATAGTGAGACGGGATCTGATAGCGATATGGATGATTTTCAACCATTCGCAGTTCTAGGGGATATTGTTGACGATGACGTATTAGCTGTACCTCCACCACTCAATGACATAGTTATTATAGGTCACCCGGAGGGTGAACACGTAGTCGAGATTATACCTTTGGATGTACTTCCTATTGCTAGGATGCCTTTCGTCGATCTCGACGAGGATGATGACGACATTGTCCCGGTGATTCCCGTAGAGCATATAGATGATGACTAAGGAGATGGTAATGTTTATGATGTGGTTATTTTAGATGTTGCATCACCAGTAGTCTCGGTGATAGATATTTCATCGGATGCAGATACCGATTCAGATGCTTCTTCTTATGCATCCGTTACTTCATCTGCACTACAGGCCCTTGGCCTACAGCGCAATGCAGACATTGAGTTGGATGATGTCCTACCAGATGAGCCAGTTGTCCCTGCACCTGATCATATTGCCCCTATCCTAACACATACAGACCATACTGACGAGGCAGGACCCTCTGGACATGCCCATATACCACCCAGGGATATGGACCTATACCCACATGTTATGCCCATATCGGATCCATATCATCCCTCGCATGTCCCAGCTGCTTCTACCGAATTACATGCTCGTGTGCTGACACTCGAGCAACAGATAGACTTTATTATTCGTCGAGTTCATGAACTCGAGGAGGAGCTTATTCACCTTGAGGCTTTGGTACTTCTGAATCCATCACCACCAGCTCATTCACCACCTCATGCTCCACCACCACCACCAGAGTTACCACCATTACCCCCACTACCACCTCAGATACCACCCTTTGATTTACCTGCTCGTGTTTTGACACTCGAGCAGCAGAGTGTCTTCCTTCACCGTTTGGTTCTTGGGTTGGAGGATAGAGTTTCTCAGGTTTACAGGTCATTGTTCCCAGTTCCACCACCAGTTTTTCCTCCGCCATAGACTTTGTGTTTGCAGGTACTTCTTTTGTGACAGGTAGCTATATCAGCGTTTTATGTACATAGACTCACACCAGGTTTCAAGACAACTGAAAGGCTAAAGATCGCATGGAATGAAGGAGAAATTTTGCCACCTTGTATATGTACTAGTCTAGTGAGACCGGGGGGATGTAGCCCGAGTCTATTTTGATTTTCCTTTTCAAAAACAATCATGTAATCGGTTGTCAGTTATATATATATATAAAAAAAACTTGGTGTTATCCTATATGTGCATCTAAATGTTATATGATATATGTTTGGTTGATTATATTGTTTGGTCTATTCGCAGGATATATTGCTTGATTACATTTTTATTAATGTTATAAATGTGGGTTATATACTTAGTAAAAATATTTATTAACAAACAAACGCCTAAAACTTAATCGTATATTCTTTTGGAAGAATAATGGCACCAAAAAGACAACCTCCACGTACACGAACGTCTAATCCACCCCCACCTCCACCAATGCCTACAAATGAGGTGGAATTGAATGCACTAATAGAAGAAAGGATTTCTCAAGCTATAGCCCTCTATGAGGCCTCACGTGCTGAACACAGCGGTGGCACATCAGGAGGCCCAGGACATGGCGGTACCTCTGGCGGAACCAATACCAATGGTAACACTTAGTTGTTTTGTCACAACTTACCCCATTTCCTTTTATAATCTATTCGTGCGTTTCACTGTTTGCTCATTCTTAATCCGTTTATTTGTCTATTTCAGGATGCACATTCAAGCATTTTTTAGACTGCAAGCCACTCAATTATGATGGCACAGGTGGTGCTGTGACTTATGTGCGTTGGACGGAGAAAACGGATTCTACCATAAGAATGAGCAGATGCTCTATTGATCAGCAAGTCACCTATGTCACTGGCTTGTTCATCAATGAGGCCCTTACATGGTGGAATTTACAAGTGCAAACTTTGGGTGATAGTGTAGCATACGGGTTGACGTGGGAAGAGTTGAAAGAAAGGATGAGAGAAAAATATTGTTCCCGTGCTGAACTCCAGAAGTTGGAGAATGAATTTTTGAACCTTACTATGGTCGGATCTGATATTACCGGGTATACCCAAAGGTTTCACGATCTGTCGCGTGTGATTCCTTATTTGGTTACACCAGAATACAAGCGTATTGAACGCTATATTTGGGGACTTTCTCCCGAGATCCGAAGTCATGTTACTGCAGCAGAACCCACGATTATCACGCAGGCGGTAACTTTAGCTGTGAGCCTTAATGAAGACGCGATCAGGATGAAGAAATATAATGTGAAAGGAGATGAGAAGAAAGATTCACATGTTGAGTCTTCCACGGGTGGAAAAAGGAGTTACTCAAATTTCAAGAAGGGAACTCGTAGGAACAACAACTACAATAATAACACCAACCCCAACAACAATACCAACAACAACAACTACAACCGAAATACCAACAACAATAATAACAACAACCGCAATCACAACAACCCCAACAATTATAACATAAAACAAGAGAATACTCAGGCAAGGGATGCAAAGGCATTTGTAGCCACCAATGATACTGGACCGAAGAAGTACTCTGGTACTATGCCCAAGTGTGAGCGATACTCGTATCATCACATGGGTAATTGTAGGAAATGTGACAAGTGTGGCAAGCTTGGCCATCGTACCGAGTCATGCTGGGGATCAGGAAATAGATCAGGAACGGAGAATAGAAATAACAATAAGAATGGAAATTGGCGTGAGCAAGGATGTTTTGGATGCGGAAGCAAAGATCATTTCAAAAGGGATTGCCCTAAAGAAAACCAAGCTCGTGGTCGATCATTTGTGATTGGAGCTAAGGACTTGCGCCAAGACCCTAATGTGGTCACTGGTACGTTCCTCCTTAACAATCATTTTGCATCCATATTATTTGATACTGGTGCCGATTTTAGCTTTATCTCTGTAGAATTTAAAAATACTATGGGACTAAAATCTAGTAAGTTAGATGTCCCATATTCTATAGAATTGGCTAACGGTAAACTAGTAGAGGCAGGGGAAGTTGTTAAGGAGTGTTCCTTACAACTTGGAGAACAAAAATTCACTATCAATCTCTTACCTGTTGAGTTGGGTAGTTTCGATGTAGTGGTTGGCATGGATTGGCTATCCACTAATCGAGCCGAAGTTGTTTGCCACGAAAAGATCATTCGCATACCACTACTGAACGAAGAGACGCTAGTGATACATGGAGAGAAGCGCGACACCCCATTACGGATCATTAATAGCATGAAAGCCCAGAAGTGCTTACGGAAAGGGTATATTGCTTTTCTAGCACATGTTGTGGACAAGAAGACTGATAGGCCAAAATTGACAGATATTCCAATAGTAAAAGAATTTCCTGAAGTCTTTCCTGAAGACTTACCAGGACTACCACCTTATAGACAAGTCGAATTTCATATCGATTTGGTACCAGGAGCTGCACCCGTAGCTAAATCTCCATATCTATTAGCACCTTCTGAAATGCAAGAGTTATCCACACAACTTCAAGAGTTGTTGGATAAAGGATTCATTAGACCGAGCTACTCGCCTTGGGGAGCTCCAGTCTTGTTTGTAAAGAAGAAGGACGGAACTTTCAGGATGTGCATCGATTATCGCGAGTTGAATAAACTTACCATCAAGAATCGGTATCCAATACCGAGGATTGATGATCTATTCGATCAGCTACAAGGGTCGAGTTTATACTCAAAGATAGACTTACGATCGGGGTATCATCAATTATGGGTTCATGAGGAAAGCATACCGAAACCGGCTTTTCGGACTCGTTACGGTCATTATGAGTTTCTAGTTATGCCATTTGGCTTAACGATGCACCAGCTATCTTCATGGATCTAATGAATCGCGTGTGCAAGCCGTATCTCGACAAATTCGTCATAGTGTTTATTGACGATATTTTGATATACTCTCGATCGACTGAAGAACATGAACAACATTTGAGAACAATTTTGAAATTGCTAAAGACGGAGAAACTATACGCAAAATTTTCCAAATGCGAATTTTGGATTCGCGAGGTACAATTTCTCGGGCATGTAGTGAACGAGAACGGCATTCAAGTAGACCCGTCGAAGATAGAAGCGATTAAGAATTGGGAAGCGCCAAAGACTCCTACTGAAGTGCGACAATTTTTGGGCTTAGCGGGATATTATCGGAGATTTATTGAAAAATTTTCAAAGATTGCTCAACCGCTAACTTCTCTTACACAGAAAGATAAGAAATTCGATTGGGGAGAGAAACAAGAAGTAGCATTTCAACTCCTTAAAGACAAGTTGTGCATTGCACCAATCTTATCATTACCAGATGGTACCGATGATTTTGTTGTATACTGTGATGCTTCGCATCAAGGTTTGGGTTGCGTACTCATGCAACGTGAAAAAGTTATCGCGTACGCATCTCACCAACTAAAAGTTCACGAAAAGAACTATACGACTCACGACCTTGAATTAGGCGCAGTGGTATTTGCTTTGAAAATATGGCGACATTATCTATATGGTACTCAATGTACTATTTTCACGGATCATAAAAGTCTACAACATATATTCAACCAAAAAGAATTAAATATGCGTCAACGACGTTGGGTTGAATTGTTAAACGATTATGATTGTGAAATCAAGTATCATTCGGGCAAGGCGAATGTTGTAGCTGACGCCTTGAGCCGCAAGGAGCGAGTTAAAACACTAAGAGTCCGAGCATTAGAAATGACAATTCACACAGATCTTATCACTCGGATTCATAATGCACAACAAGAAGCACTCAAGGAAGAGCATATTCAAGTTGAAACACTTCGAGGCATGGAAAAACAATTAGTGCCAAAAGAAGATGGAACTTTATACCTTATGGGTCGAATTTGGGTTCCACTTTTTGGAGGCCTTCGAGATGTTATTTTTGAGGAAGCACATAGGTCTAAATACTCGATTCATCCTGGATCGGATAAAATGTACCAGGATTTGAAAGAGTACTATTGGTGGCCTAAACTCAAAGGTGATATCGCGACTTATGTCGGGAAATGCTTAACCTGCGCGAAGATCAAGGCTGAATATCAGAAACCCTCGGGCTTGTTACAACAACCTGAGATTCCCGTTTAGAAATGGGAACAAATATCGATGGACTTCATTACGAAGTTACCCAGGACCTCAAAAGGCCATGACATGATATGGGTAATCGTCGATAGATTGACAAAGTCCGCACACTTCTTGCCAATTCGGGAGAAGGATAGTTTTAAGAAACTAGTGGAACTCTATGTCAGAGAAATAGTGGCTCGTCATGGAGTACCTATTTCAATCATTTCGGACCGAGATGGTCGTTTTGTTTCTAGAATTTGGAATTCATTTCAACAGGCCTTTGGATCGCAATTAAATCTGAGTACGACCTTTCATCCTCAAACTGACGGCCAGAGCGAACAGACAATCCAAACACTCGAATATATGCTTCGTGCGTGTGTTATGGATTTAGGCGGAAATTGGGATACTCATCTACCTTTAGTTGATTTTTCCTACAATAACAGCTACCATACTAGTATACAAGCTGCACCGTTTGAAGCTCTTTATGGTCGAAAGTGTCGCTCTCCGCTATGTTGGGCGGAAACAGGCGATAGTCAGTTAATTGGTCTGGAGCTAGTCCAAGAGACTACGGATAAAATTTTCCAGATCCGAGACCGTATCAAGGCGGCTCGCGATCGACAAAAGAGCTACGCAAACAAAAAAGCGAAAACAATTATCTTTCGAGGTCGGAGACAAAGTCTTGTTGAAAGTCTCGCCTTGGAAAGGCGTAGCGAGGTTCGGTAAACGTGGAAAGCTAAATCCACGTTACATTGGACCATTTGAAATCTTAGAAAAGATTGGCACTATTGCATACAAGCTGAAGTTACCAGAAGAACTTAGCAGTGTGCACCACACGTTTCATGTATCGAATCTTAGAAAAAGTCCAACAAAAGATACCGTTATCATCCCTGTGGATGAAATTCACATCGACGATAATCTCCAATTCATTGAAGAACCTGTTGAGGTCACGGACTGGAAGGTTCAGAAAACACGGAGAAGTCGTATCAAGTTAGTAAAAGTTCGTTGGAACTCTCGTCACGGACCTGAGTATACTTGGGAACGTGAAGACCAAATGAAAGCAAAATACCCTCACCTGTTTCCGAAGATTCCTACAAAGAATCACAAAGCTCGAATTTCGAGACGAAATTCTAAATAACAGGGGGAGAATGTGACAAACGGCAAAATTCCGGTAATTCCGTACAACTTGAACAACTATTTCGACTATTATTTTTCGCATATTTGACTTAATTTTAATTAATTAAAGTCTTGAGAGTCTAGGAATTACAAAAATCATAGTGCATTATGATAATGAATCCGTTGCGATTAGAAACAATATCCTAGACTAACAATAGGAACGCGAATAAACGATACTTGTCAGTACTAGTCGAGGTATAGTCTGACACAATGAAAACATGACACACAGTTATGTCTACACAAATATTTTATAAGAAGTTTTATCCAAAATTAATATGTGCCTTATTAATTACAAAATTTCAATTAAAAACCAAATTGTTCAAATCCGCAGAAAAATACAGCAATCGTGCGGAAATATACAACATTTCGCAAGACGAAACAGTAACTGTCCGGAAAACCCAAAAATAAATATTATTTGACATAAATAATATAATGAGTAGTAAAAACGACACAAAATCCACAATCGAATCTTTTTGCGTTAAGCTGCACGGCTAGTTCAGTAAACTGCCAGTCAGCAAAGCCGGTACCGGAACCGTCTCAAAAATAATAAAATTTTTAGTCCAAAACGTTGGATTAAATATTTGGATAATAAAACAAGTACAAAAATAAATTTTGTTAGGTTTTTATCTAAATAAAACACGGTGTCAGTATTTAACCCGGTACAGGACCCGAACCGACTTTTTCACCCGAATTACAAACTAAAAATTTCGGTGAACAAGTTTTATCTAGTGTCACACTACTTTAAAATATGAAGGCTTAAAACCTTGTAGATATTTTTATAAAAAAATATCAAAGTTATTAAAATGCTTAAAGTTTAGAGTTGACACTATATTTTATTAAAAATTCAGCCATTTTTCCTCTCCCTAAGCTGATTTTCGAAATGATGTGGGTCCCTCTTTTGTTTGGCCTAGTCATCTTTAATGATGTGTTGGAAACATAATATGTTGATTAGTGGAAGGTCATAATTCAAGTAACTACAACACTCCATCTATTTTCATTTTCCAACAAAACCAAAAACCATCCATATCATTACTCTCTCTCTCTCTAAAGTCGGCCAAACCTAAACACCACCATCTTCACATTTTCTAAAAATCAAACACTAGAGATTCTTGCAAGTATGGAGGTCCATGGATGAATCAAATTACTAGAGTGTTTAGAAAAGCTAGTTGGAGCCTTTTTGGGGGAACTTGAAGCTCTAAATCATCAAGATTTTCTTATCTTCATCTTTGTTTCCTTGAAAAGTTTGTAAGAATAACATACTAGCTTCACTTTTATGTTTGATTTCTTTTACAAGTTCATCAAAAACCCACTTGAAAAATAACAAGAAACCACTAAAAATCATTATTTTTAAACATGATTTTCTATGATTATGAGATGAACTTGGAAGAATCTAGCCTAATCAATTTGAATCTTGGTTATTTTCACTCAAAAATAAGATCTACATACATGCATGTAGGATCAACCAAGATTCATCAACAAAGGAATGAACATGAATTTTTATGAACAAGCATGCTAGTAAAATATGAGAAACCATTTAAAAATTAAGAAAATAAATTTCGAAATATTTGTTGGATAAAGTTTCCATTTCTGGAAAGGATAAAAATCAAGAAATATGTTGATAGTAAAAGTTTTGAATACACACTTATGCTTTAAATAACTTTGTAAGACATCTAAAACTAGAGTTTTTCATAAAATCTCGATTTATAATTTTTTGGCAAAAATAAGGAATAAAGTTTCCTTTTTAGGAAAGTTAAGAACAATATCATGTTCATGCTACTTTTGTTGACAAATTTTGTTAAATATTGATACTTGATGATGTTTTGTATTGAAATAATTTGGAAACAACTTTGGGAAAAATCCATATTTCAAACAAAACTATGGAAATTTTTTTATATATTTTGCTATGTATTAAAAATGGTTAAACAAAATTTGAACAAAGTTATAAATATATGTTTTATAAAAAGATTTCTAAATAAAAATGACAAGTATATATTTTTTTTGATAAAATATGTACCTACAAAAATATTCATCAAGTATCATAAGTTATATATTTTGATGTGTACATCACGTGTTAGTTCTAGTAGAAACAAATACAAACTTTCTACACATCACAAAAATTACAAAAATATATATATATATGAACTTGATAAAATGTTCATCCTTGGATATGAACACAAAAACGGACAAATTTGGACAATATGGACTTTTGGACAAACAAAAATGTTATGAACAATACGAACAATCGGACATAAATTATGGACAAAACGGATGACGGATGAACTTATGGACATATTACCGATCCGAGGACTTAATACGACATCTAGACGATCTTTCGACACGGACACAAAATTTGCGTTTCGGACATTTTGAAAACTTATAAAAACTATTATGTTTTTATTTCCTAAAAAGTATAACTAGTAAATTTTTATAAAATTGTTTTATAAAAATGAAAGACTTATCTTTTTCAAATGGGCTAAATATTTAGATAAATGGGCTTATATATTTTTTTTATATATAAATTATATTGGGCTTAAACTAAATACTTAGGCTAAGCCCAATAGCAAATAACTCATGGGCCAAGCCCAATATCAAACTTATGGGCCCAAAAGCCCAACATTATTTTAGCCCAACCTTATTTAAGCCCAACACTATTAAAGCCCAACACTATTTAAGCCCAACACTATTTGGGCCCAATATCATAATTTATTGGGCTAAGTCCAATGACATATATTGTAAAGAAAGACAAATATACAAAGTTCAACAAATGATAAAAACATACAAGTCTTACACATATTTAAGACATAAGACTTGTACTCAAGTTATTTACAAAGACCGAAGTGTCTAACAAATATAACAACGATTGTAGGTCACAACACTGTTCAGGACTACCGTACGTGAAATCATATTTACTTCTACTCACTGAAGCAATACTGTGAGTTTATGTCCCCTTTTCGTATTAAATACTTTTCAAGCTTTACAACTATCGGGGAAAATACATGTACAATAAGTATGATAAGTCAAGGAATGAAACACCTTAGATCATGTGAGAAATTAGGGCCATAACTAAAGCACCATTAATCCTAGTTTGGACCAAGGAACAAAGGGTTAGATCTAATGGGTGTTGGCGAGCCCCACTCATGGCCATTTTGCCTAGGAGTGCATTTGTTGCTCTACGACATGGTGTCGATACAATTAAAATCGTCTAGGGTTGGTTTGCTTCCTATTTCGTCACACATATTAATGTCCTTGCAAAACATTAATGATCACGATTTCATTGACGCTTTTCATACTATATTTGATTCAAATACAAGTACATCCTACATTTTTCGGGTGTATCATACACAACTAAACTGCATGAACTCGCTCAACCTTTGTTGATTTTTCTACTTAAACATGTATTTCAGGGAATTAGTGGACCTTGTCAGGGATTCTAATTCAGGAAACAAGTACCAAGACTCCGTGCCATCTTTTGAAGGGTTTATCTATTATACTGCCGCTTTGCGGTGTTATAGTGGACAAAGCCTTAGTGTTTTAAACTTTCGTTTTGGATGTATGAAATAATAACAACTTATTTTCTTTCGAATGGTTTGTAAATTATAACTTAATGTATGTTGCGCATCTTTTGAACAATTATGGTAATGGCAATGGAGTATGTTTTATTCATTTAGTATGTTTACTTATATCGTTATGCAATGAGAACCAACAGATCACACCTCTCGCTTCCGCTACGAGTAGGGTGTGACAAAACATAAATGCTATGGATCACACGTGAGAACATTTTGGAATGCAGCACACTATGTAGAAGATGAAAAAGTGATTCATTCAGCTGTGAGGATTAAAGACGAGAATGATAAAGACATCGATATTCCAGTGAATATTACAGTCGGTGATGTCAGGGGAGTTCTGGATTTGAAAGACAAAGATGAGGATCCAATCATCGGTTCTGAACGATTATGCAAAGGTCTTTGAACGAGAATGTGATATGCTTGGTTCATCAACGATCCAGCATATACAAAGTCGAAGTTTTCAAGACCTTACAAATTCTTGGTTCATTATGTGATACACGCACTGGGTCACAGAAAAGGTGCTTACGATGAATCTCCTGATTATATTAAGAATATTATTATTTGCTTGATTCTTAACAGGCCATACAATATATCACAAGTCATCTTCAATCATATGATAGACAACATAAAAGGTGAAAAGTATGTGCTATATCTGAGATTCGTGCAGATGCTCCTTGATGCCCAAATTCAAAATCTGCCAAAAGCTGATAGTGATGAGTTAAAGCTAGAGCATATGGATACCGAGACTTTGAACTTTGCGTTACGTTCACGTTAGGAAGTTCAAACGAACTTCACGTTAACCATAAACTGGTCAATGTCAGAAAGTCAAACATAGTTTGACTTTCGGACTCGAAAAGCGAAAAAAGAACGAAGGAACACTTACAAAGGGTCCCGCAAGCTAATCTTGATCCAAGTAGCTCAGGTATGAATCAATGGCTTCAACTTAGAGCATTCTTAGTTCAGATTTGTGGGTTTTGTAAGTGAATGGGTTGGGTGTTTATAGGAATGTTAGAACCGTTAAGATCATTTATCGAATAACGTGCTTCAATCTCATCCCTACATTTGTTGCAACACCATGGTACCCAATTTGGCCCCCCAACATCAGGGATTAACATGTGGCATTGGGTTTTTGAGTGCTTAACAGCTGTAACCAGCTGTTAACCACATTCTAAGGTTCTGGGAGGTCCTTACGGACCGTAAGGGTGAGGGCTTACGGTCCGTAAGCCAGTAACTTTGCTGAAATGACAGTTTTGGTCCCTGCAGCTCCAAACTTGGTTTTCGATGCATTTTCAACACGTTTAAGCCCCGTTAACCCCATTTCAAAGCTCTAAAATGAAGTTAAAGTATAGGGAACTTAAAATGTGCTCAAAAATATCATGGATGTCGGTTCGTTTGGCCGTACGATTGCGTTGTTCGGTTAATTACGACGGAAGTCGTAACGGACGCAAAAATGATCCAAATTACACGACGAATGGATTTTTCTTATGCCAAACATTAAAATAAAATATTTTAGTGTTTACATAAATTTTTGGATGTCCGGATGTATTCAGAATGTAAGTTATGCGCGAAGATGCAAACTTATGCACTTTTTGACGCTTTTAGTCCCTAAATGACCCAAAAGTTTATTTTAGCACACCGAACCCTTCAAAGCCTATTTCTAAGCTATGTAAGGGATATTTATGGTATGTTTAACGTATGGTCATGTTCAGGAGTGTCTGTTACAGTTCAAATCGGCATACTTTCGCAGTTTGTCAAATTTAGTCCCTGTAAGCGAATTAACTTGATTTTTCCATACCAAAGCCTCCAAAACTTATTTCTAAGTTATGTAAAGGTTATTTAAGGTATGTTAACCCTATGTCACTGTTCCGGAGTGTTTGTTGCATTAAACTGGTTATATTTACGCATCGGTGCGCGTATAACCTTCCAGAAAGCGATTTAGAGCTCGAAATCGAACTAGAATTGATATGTGCAAACAATACACATATTTATACAACTCCCAAGTATGAAATACAATATTTCATTGATACAGTATTTGTTTGATGGCCGTGGAGGCACAGGTGTCACAGTCTCCCGTACTTTAGGAAATTTCGTCCCGAAATTTTATTTAGAGGAAACTTGTGAGAGTTTAAAACATGAAGTTGAAAAGATCGAACAACACTGGTTAGAGTTCTTGTACCTCTAATAACTTTAAATAACATCATGCTTACCTTGTAGGAGGGACACCTATATACAAGTCTATTAAGCGTTATTGGTGCGTCCACCGTACCTCCTGTACATTGTTCACATTTCGTTATTGTTGCCACTATCGGTTTTTTACACATAATAAATCTTACTGCGGTTTCCATGCACTGAACTTCGTAATTATGTATGCATCCATAATTACGTAATTCCTTGCATAGTCACGTAGTGCATCTTAAAAATGTGTAGGGGAAGAAAACAAATGAATGAGCCTGTGATGATTGTGACTAAACCACCATAGGGTCCCTTTTATTAAATCAATAAATGATTTTAATAGACAACCAAGGAGTCTTTTCAGCTTATATCATCACATGTCATTCTTAACCAGATTTTTGAATCAATCTTTTTTACTAGTCCACTAAAAGGGTCTCTTATGAATCATGGAATGGTACTATATAATCCAAGGGTCTTAACTATTACATAGAAGCCCATTAAGGATTTAAGGTAGTACCTTTGGATATCCTACTATGAATCCTTCATATGAAGATATGGAAGGTTCTACGAGGATTTGGATAACGAAAATAAAACCACAAAAGGAAATACATAACACAAAAACACATAACCACAAAATTGTTTATCTTGATCTTTAATTTGTTATCATTTTGTTAATTGTGCACATGCATTTAAAGAACACTAGGAATCCATTCCGTGGATTTCATTTGGTACTTTAAACATTATCAAGAATCTAACTATAAAGATAGAAAGATTTTTAAAGAGAAAATTCGATTTCGATTGTAAGGAACCGAGATGTTCGAATTAAGGTACACAAGGAATCCAACTAAGGATTCTGATTTGTATGATAATCATCCACAAAGGTCTAATTGTGGAGATAAAAAGATCCCATAAGGATTTTAGAAGTTGAAGATGTTTTGAAACCTTGCACTGGACGTGTTTAAGTCAAAACATGAAGTAAAATGCTTATGAGGTTGAGATGCTCGATATGCCAAGGCGACATATGAAGCGGAATTTGAAAGTTAAGTCAATGTATGAGGAAAAATATTTTTGAAAACTATGCATGGGGTTCTAAAAAAAATGTGTTCAATGTTTCTGAAACCTTATGTATAATACTTTTGAAATCATAAAGTAGGTGTACTAGGTAGGTATATTTATAAAATGTTTTAAAATCATGAGTTGAATTTTGAAAGTATGTATAAGGTTTTTGGAAAACATGAATGATGCTTTGGAAGTTACGCACTTGATATAAGTAATTATACGGTATTAATAACATTTTGAAATCATGAAGGTTGTTTTGAAAACTTATGTTATGCATGTTGAAAAATCAGAACGTAATGGGTATGAGATTTGAAAATATCCTTAGTTATCTAACCAAGGATTTCAAAGGCATAGATGTGCAAAAGCACGATCACTCGTAATGTCACTTTATTTTCTGTACTTTGTTTCTTAGAGTGAAACGAGTACTTAGAATTTTCCAAGGGAATCATGAGTAAACACAAGAATGGGAAATCGCAAGAGTAGTTTGTAAGAATGTAGTTCCTCGTCGTAGGTATCATAGGGAAATGCCATACACTCATGTAACTACACTTGTATATCAGAATTGTAAACAACAATTTATTTATAAACAAAACAGATTGTTTCACATTACAGGAAAATAGAAGAAACAAAAGCATAAGACAACAACATCTTCTAATCAGCCGACTGCTCATCCGTGGGTTGGATTTGCCTTAGCAAGCTTCAGGCATTTATTCACGAAATGACCCATCTTGCCACAGTTGTAGCACGATCTAAGCGGGAAGCGAGCTTGAGCAGGATTGGCTTGTGGTTGATTTGGACCACCTTGGTTCGGGTTACATCGACAAGCACTTGCCAGGTGACCAACTCGCCCACATGATACACACATACGACACTGTAAGTGAGCTTGGTGTTGCCCATTACATTTGTCGCATATTGGTGCCGTTCCCTTGTATTGCTTCTTAGCAGGCGGTGTTGCCACCCGGATGGGTCCTACTTGATTTGGTATAGCTGCAGTTGAGCAAACCCTTGCTGTATGACCTATAAGTCCACAAATCTGGCATTTGAGGCACTTCACACTAGCATGATGATGAAGGTTACATTGGTTGCACAAGGGTGCGATTCCATTGTATGGCTTCCTAGCAGGGGGTTGAGCTTGTTGGTTGGGGACGGCTTGACCATTGTGAGCGACCACGGCGAAGTTCTGAGAAGCCTTTCGCTTCTTTGACTTCTTAGGGGATCTAGTCTGTTCATCCATGGTCTTTGATTCCTCGATTGGCTTCTTGGCTGGTGGTGCTGGCTTAACTTCTGCTTCCTTTGGTGGCTCTTGAGTGGCTTCATTGTTGAGACGAGACATGGCAATGCCTAATTCAACAGTCTTCAGGATTACTTCGCCTATTCGCTGGGAAAATTTGGCAGTCTGCTCGAATATTTGGGCATCGTTGCGATGAAGAGACATTCTGGAGGAAATGAAGGATATAGGAGGAAACAATGAAATGTTATCGGAAAATAAAACAAAACAGAATGGCAATGCATAAGAATTTGCGATCATTTGTTTGTTACCTAAGGCAAACAAATGAGACGGTGACAAATCAAAGTAAGCGGATCATATTAATGTATCAGTGAAGACATGCTTGCCTATAAGTGAACACTCACCCCAAGAGTTCCTAGGTAAGAGTGACTGGTCCGATACTGCGGATTTGTACGAACACTCTAGCCTTTGACAGAAAACTCAGGGTACAGGCATTCACTCTTCCAGTTTGCACGTGTTCACATTATAAGACCCAAACTTTTACGAGATTTTGAAAACTTAGAGGGTTCAAAACCTAGTAATCAATCATCCTAGAACAGATGATTGGTTTTCAAGGTGGTTTTGAAATTTGTGTTCTTGTTGTGGTTGTCACTTAAGGATAGGTGACGGTATTGTTTTACGACTAAACGCAAGTAAACTAGCGTTAGGGTCCTAGGAAGGTTATAGACTTGGTCAAAGCATTACTAATAACCTAATTCCCAATAACCATGGGCTCTGATACCAACTTTTCTGTCACACCCCGACCACGTAAAACAACAAAACGTGGTGGAAACGTCGGGGAGTGTTATAACAGAATCATTGTTTCATAACACATGGAAATTTGAATATTGTTTTATTGATTAAAAGTGTTACAATGTCTTGACAATCAAAGAAACATAACATAAATAACTAGTCTTGCATCTTTTATTGTCGCTAAGGCCCAAGTCCGCCTAAGTGTATCTTGATAAATCCTATGCATCATGTCCTGAAACACATGTGAAAATAGGTACGTCAGCATAAAAAAGCCTGTGAGATACATAGGTTTTGTGAAAATAGAATTCATGATTTATGTTTAAGAAAATGTTTAGT
The DNA here is from genome assembly GCA_030545235.1 of Helianthus tuberosus. Classification (NCBI taxonomy): domain Eukaryota; kingdom Viridiplantae; phylum Streptophyta; class Magnoliopsida; order Asterales; family Asteraceae; genus Helianthus; species Helianthus tuberosus. Next base: position 146,985,735 of record CM060393.1, read on the forward strand.
CATGAACCTTGTAATTTGCTTTGTCTTGTAAATCATTTGAAAAGTGATAAATAAACCAAATGATATATATGTATAAAAGAATAATACATGGTTAAATGAATAACCAAGTAAAATGAGTTTGTATCAGATAAGTTGTTTGTAAAACAATGTATTGTGAAAAGTATGTTATTTGTATAAAATGTTATATGTCTAAATTGAAATGGTTTAAATAACGCTACGATATGTAATACCGTACGAGCACTTATATATAGGAAGTACCAGCGGCGTATCCACCATGCTTGTATCATATTTCACACGCCTCGTTACTTAAATCGCTTACTCAACCCAAACCACCAAAGTAAAATGTTTATGTATAATCAAATGTCAAAATGTTTGTGTGAAAACCATGTCTAATGTCTATGTCTAATGTAAATCATGAATTGTGTATATCAATGTCAAAATGTTTATGTCTAATGTAAATCATGAATTGTGTATATCAATGTCAAAATGTTTATGTCAAATGTAAATCATGAATTATGTATGTCAATGTCAAAATGTTTATGTATAATGCAAATCATGTAATGTGTATCCAAAATATCATGTATGGTAAGTGAAATATATCAACTAAACCATATGTAAAAATGCACAAAACAAGGTATTGAAGTAAAACATGGTTTAAATCAAAGTTATGTTTTCTTGAACAAATGCATGCTATACTGATATAAACATCTATGCGGTATTTGTGAAAATGCATACATCCAAGCCTTGTGACTGTGGCGATAAACCCCTAAACGAATTTAAAGGTCTATCTGTGTTATGTTTATCGAATTCGGTCATTCCTTCCATCCAAACATACCTTGGATGTCAGGAACGGGAGTTGTCAATTCCTATGGTACCACTACCTACTAACGAATGGCGTGATCAATGTTAATGAATGTATATTGTCCCATTTAAACAAACCAAATGTCATACCAAAATGTACGCATGTGATAAATAACAAATGTACTAAGTATGCAACAAATGAACATACATAGCATGTGATGTGAAATGTATTGTAAAACAATGTACTAAGTATGCACACAATGGACATACATAGCATAAAATATAATGTAAAATGATGTACTAAGTATGCAACAAAGGACATACATAGCAAAAATATAATGAAATCATGTACTATAAATGTACTAATGAACATAACAAGCATATGATATGAAAACATGAAAGGCACGAAAGTAACAAGTAGGCACATGTGTTTCACCCCAAATTGTTTGGAAAACAGTAAAATAGGGGTCTATGTACTCACTTGAGATTGCTCAATAGTCCTAGGATAACCACCAAGCAATGCTAGAAGATCACGGAATCAAACGGTACCTAATATAGGTAACTACATTAATAAACCGGTCCTAAATCAGAGGATCGGATAGAATGAGGGCCCGTAAACCAAATGAGTATAGGAACTCATGTAATATGGTTTAACAAAGCCCACATACTAAAATGAAACCTAACCTAAGTGCTTACGACCCATTACGACCCGTTTAGGTAGCTTATGCTACTTTAACGCGTCGTTCGCGTAAAACACGTTCGGAACGCCTAACTAGTCCTATGACAAGTAAAATATGCCTTAACATGTCTAATATTGTTGCCAAATTAATTTAGATGTTAAAAGTTATGTTACATATGCTTAAAATGAATTTTGGCGTAAAAAGGGCATTTTGGTAATTTACCTAAGGCATATAAACTACCTATCATACAACTACTTAACGAAGCGACCATAAGGTATAACCTCGGAAGGTTATTCCCTATATACTATGGTCACCTGATGTGTTTGGTCGGATCCTAATGATCGACCAAACGGGTCGGGTTCGAAAGTATAAGCGATTGTTTAGATCGCTTACCTTACGACCCTATATAAGCACTAAACTAAAAGTGACGAGCTAAGCATGTTAAAACATGCTTAACTAAGTTTAGAAAACAGGTTTGGTATCAAAACAAACGGTTTTGATGCCTAAGAGTAGTTTGGTTACAAAATACGCAAGAATACGCATTTTGGCCAAAACTACGACTCGTCACTGAGCCTAGATAACGTGGTAATCGGTAGGTATAGCCACTAGGGACTATAACCATCGTGATTACGCTCACGTTAGGAAGTTCAAACGAAATTCGCGTTGACCATAAACTGGTCAATGTCAGAAAGTCAAACATAGTTTGACTTTCGGACTCGAAAAGTGATAAAAGAACGAAGGAACACTTACAAAGGGTCCCCGCAAGCTAATCTTGATCCAAGTAGCTCAGGTATGAAGCAATGGCTTCAACTTAGAGCATTCTTAGTTCAGATTTGTGGGTTTTGTAAGTGAATGGGTTGGGTATTTATAGGAATTTTAGAACCATTAAGATCGTTTATCGAATAACGTGCTCCAATCTTATCCCTACATTTGTTGCAACACCTTGGTACCCAATTTGGCCCCCCAACATCAGGGATTAACATGTGGCATTGGGTTTATGATTGCTTAACAGCTGTAACCAGCTGTTAACCACATTCTGAGGTTCTGGGAGGTCCTTACGGACCGTAAGGGTGAGGGCTTACAGTCCGTAAGCCAGTAACTTTGCTGAAATGACAGTTTTGGTCCCTGCAGCTCCAAACTTGGTTTTCGATGCATTTTCGACACGTTTAAGCCCCGTTAACCCCATTTCAAAGTCTAAAATGAAGTTAAAGTATAGGGAACTTAAAATGTGCTCAAAAATATCTTGGATGTCGGTTCGTTTAGCCGTACGATTGCGTTGTTCGGTTAATTACGACGGAAGTCGTAACGGACGCAAAAATGATCCAAATTACACGACGAATGGATTTTTCTTATGCCAAACATTAAAATAAAATATTTTAGTGCTTAAATAAATTTTTGGATGTCCGGATGTATTCAGAATGTAAGTTATGCGCGAAGATGCAAACTTATGCACTTTTTGACGCTTTTAGTCCCAAATGACCCAAAAGTTTATTTTAGCACACCGAACCCTTCAAAGCCTATTTCTAAGCTATGTAAGGGATATTTATGGTATGTTTAACTTATGGTCATGTTCAGGAGTGTCTGTTACAGTTCAAATTGGCATACTTTCGCAGTTTGTCAAATTTAGTCCCTGTAAGCGAATTAACTTGATTTTGCCATACCAAAGCCTCCAAAACTTATTTCTAAGTTATGTAAAGGTTATTTAAGGTATGTTAACCCTATGTCACTGTTCCAGAGTGTTTGTTGCATTAAACTGGTTATATTTACGCATCGGTGCGCGTATAACCTTCCAGAAAGCGATTTAGAGCCCGAAATCGAACTAGAATTGATATGTGCAAACAATACACATATATATACAACTACCAAGTATGAAATACAATATTTCATTGATACAGTATTTGTTTGATGGTCGTGGAGGCACAGGTGTCACAAAACGCGTTAAAACGGGTTAAAACGCTAGATAAAATACCCGGTATCCAGTAAAATACCAGTTTTTGGCAAACAACTCATATATATATATATGTATATATACATGTGGGGTGTGAGTAAGGGGAGATGTGGCAGCCCAATGTCATTCTCTCTCTCCTCTCTCATGCTCTTATTGGCCATTTTGGGAGGTGAACTATGACAATGTCTCTCAAACCTTCCATATCTTCAAATCCAAGACATTTGAAAATCAAAAACACATCTCACTTCTTCCTACACCCACTCTCGGTCGAACATAACCCTTCACACCTCCATTTTCGAAAATTCAAGCTTCCCTTGTAAGAACCAAGTACATTTCAAGAAGTTTCCAAGTTATTTTGAAGATCCAAGAAGGTTTCCAAGGTGGATACAAGAGGAAACAAGCTCCAAACATCAAAAATCTTGTCAAAAACACACTTAAATCTTGAAGGTATAAAATTACTTTTTAAAAACATATTCTTGATTCTTGGTGTTGTTCTTGATGTTGGAAGTTTCTCTTGAATCTTGGAATATTTCACAAACTTGAAATCTAAAACGAATGGGTTTTATATAAAATTTAAAATGGAACTTGTGTGTGTGTTAACTTGGCCGAAAATAATAGTGTGTATGGATTAGAGATTTAATTTTTATGTTATTTGATTTTGATGATGTGATTTATGTGAAACATAATGCATGCATGTTTAAAAAGGTGTTATATGAAAGCTTTTTGATTTGAAATGAGTTTATGTGAAAAGTGAATTTTTGGAAATTATAAACATATATATATATGTATGGCCGTATATGTATGTATAGGTATTGCATGATTCTTGCACTTATGATAAATGATGAGAAATAATCATATGTAGATTATGATGTTCTTGAATATTTCAACATGATTTAAATATATATTGAATATATATTTTAGTTCATGAAAAATGATGATGATGCTATATGGATTGTATTAGAAGTATTTACTTGAACATGCATGATGATTGATGGTCATGAAATGATGATTTAGATATGATTTGATAAAAATGATTTTGATCAGATTCTAAACACTAAAATATGAATATTTGAAGTGTAAAAATGATATATAACCTTGTCATAGTGTTTACTAGCCTTGCATGTTGTACTTGGTGCTTTGTGAGTTGTAAAATATGTGAAATTACATGATTTATGTGACTTACACAAAAACTGCACTAATCTGATTATAACCACTATTTTAATCAGTAAATAACATGTATTGTGTTAAAATATCAAGTCTTTTCGAGTTGGGATGGTTATAGTAACGTTTAACGCAAAACTATGCGTTAAAACTGTCAAAAATCGGCTTTTCGGGTGATTTTTATAAAACTGATTTAGATCAGTAAGTAAACTGATATTTTTAGTTTAAAAATGAGTATTTTAACTAATTTTAAGTTTACTTGGTGTTTGGTTGGTCATACGTGACTTCCGACACCCGAAAACGTTACCAAATCGCTAAAATACGCATTTTTCAATATACACTAGTATGGGTAAAATTTTGGGTAAACCTTATGTTTTAAAATGTGTTATGTGATTTAAACATGAGAATATGAAAGTATGTTAAGTTTTAACATGTTTTTGGAAGTTTAGACTTTGCATGTATATTTTTGTGCGGTAGAAACGGTAAAAATCGCGTTAAACGTATAACTTATTTGTCGAGCATGAAATTTAATACATATGAGATGTTTAATATATATTTGCTTGAAAATGACAAAATAGATAAGTTAGCAAAACTTTGTGTGTTTCGATGATAAAATATGTGAACGTTTATGTATATATATTACGACACGCAAATCGTAAATATATTGCGTATAAACGGGAGTGTTAACGGATTTACACAATAATGGTCACCAATAAAATCGTTCAAGTAGCAAAATCATAAAAATATATATATGGACTCATATATATATTAACGTGCCAACATAATAAAAAATAATAACTTTTCGAGAAAATCTCAAAGTTTTGTGACAATTCTAAGAAATAGAGAAACATAGGATTTTTATGATATATATATATATATATTCATTAAAAACTCGTTCCTACATATAATAGGACGTGTAGAAATCAAACTGTGGGATTGCGCTATTTAAAATACGCACCCAAATGTGAATGTCACTAAACCCCTCTTTTTACTGTTTTATATATATATTTTGGGGGTAGAACACGCTAAAAAGGGTTTATTAATGTTTTTGGAAATAAAACATACCTTTTGATATAAATTATATATTTTCATTGAAAATATATGGATGTTTGGGAATTATATATATATATCGGGATGAAATGGTTTTGGAGAATAAATACGTTTCGGGTGGAAACGGGATTATGCACGGTGTTTGGGGAGAAAACGACTGTGTAGTTGCTACGGTGTTTCTGAAGAGAAACAGACCGTAAAGTTGGGACAAATGCCGGCCTGATCTCAAGGGAGGGGATCAGGGGATTCGTACAACATCGTGTATTAAATTGTCATATTAGTAGGATATATATTGTACGTGAGGCAGACATCATATTGTTCTTCGAGAAAGAACCATGCGCCCATGATGTTGTTTAATCATTTAAGTAATGTACGCGAGGAATTGTTGGTAGATCTATCGGGTTGACAACCCCGTCGTAACCGGTCGCCCCAGGTCAAGTAAAGCGACGAATTTTGATTCTGTTTATTGTCTAGCATTGATTATCCATGTATGGTTAATATATAGTTCGTATCGTCTAGCTAACTTTACGAGTCTGAAAATTGACGCAATAATTTAATATACAAAACATGGGTAGTAACAATATTGTCGGGTTCATGAAACTGTGACGGAAGGCCCATGGATTTTATTAAGGAAGGAAAACGGACTTTCAAAATTATAAGGATGTTTCAAATAAACACTTAAACAAAAAGTTTTCCTTGGAATAAAAATTGTTTGTAAACGAATATGTGAACTCACCTTCCTTTGTGTTGACACTTGATTTTAACGTGTTCTCAGGTACTTGAGTTCAGCTTCAGGAATTATGGCGTATCTTGGGGTTGTTGATGCATGTTTTGTTACTTAAAATGTTGGACTGACTTTTAAAACTTTCTGGGACGAATGTAATAAGATCCATAAGGATCGAAACAATTTAACTATGGTGTGATTGTAACGGACTTTAAGATTTCATGTTTTAAAATCTATGTTTTAATTAAGTGAAATGTCCAACAAATTAATGCATCGATCATCAAGATATAAATGGGCACCAACTTCCGTCACCACTACGTTTTATATTCCGCTGCAACGATTTTGGGGTGTGACAATCCAGACGGATGGACATAATCCCATCCGGACGGATGGGTTAGATAGGTTTCATCTGGATGGCTTCGACTATAAATAGGTGGTCATGGTTCCTCATTTGAAACAATTGTCTTGACACCTCTGGCGAAGCCCTGCTCATTTTTCTCTGGATCTTGTACAAGTTGTTACTATTAATGAGAATGAAGATGTTAAACGGTGTCTGTGTTGTATTTGTTTCTCCTACTACAATTTCGGATTCCGCACGATCTTGTAGCTGCTAATCCAGTCTGAGCGAGTTAGAGTAACTGAACTCCCGGTCCTCACATAATCATCGTGGAACGGATTGACATTTTCATGAACTTCTCGGATAGGACATTCTCTTTGCCCTTTTTCTTTACATTTGAAATAGGTGACTTTCGATTTTTCGAATCCGAGTTTCAAGTCGGGACCAGCCAAGCTACTTCTACCCGTGATCTCCATAAATCGTTGGGCTCTCCTAGTAACACTCGCCATACACCATTTTGTATCAATTAACTCCAAATCCTTCGGGTCTATCTGGTCGTAGTCCTCTTTTGTCATGTTCGGGTTGCGTATCTTACTCGCGACCAGACTTTCATAAGATTCTAGGACTTATGCCAGGAAAACCATGTGTTGTTTAGCTGCAGACTCGTTGAATCCCTGAGAATTCTGAAGGTTTAAAGCAATAATGCACTACATTATGTGAGGATTTGGGTTATTCCGGTTGGAGTAGTTATTGGAGGCTTGAGATGATGGTGTGTTTATTGTTGGAGAACTTGGTTCAAAGTTTGAGAACCCTGATGAAAACCTGTTGCTGCTAGATGAGCTGTTAGGAGTAGATCCTGATGAGTTATTAGCACTAAATGATGTTTAGATCTTCTGGCTTTGAACATTTGATGGCACACTTCCTTGGTAATACAAGTTTACATCTTGTTAGATATTTACACTTTGAATTTTAGCCATCTTTCTTTGTTCCAACTGGTGCCCCTCTAATTTTTCAATCAGCATGCTGAGACTCATCGTTTCGTATTCACGGATGTTTTTGATGATCATGACATAAGTAGACCAATCACCTCCCTGTGGGAGAGCATTAATCAGTTTGTCAACTAATTCATCCCGCTCTTTCTCGATACCAAACCTTCTCAGTTCGATAATCAAATAGCAGTACCTCTCGATGAGTTTTTTAAAGTTTCACCTTTTAGACAGTTGAAATTGTCAAACTCTTTCTTGAGTAATGCCTTCTTGCTTTTTAACATTTCTTTCTCGCCTTCATTCTTGTTTTTCAAAGCAATCCAGATTGAATGTGCGGTACCAGAATGTTGTAAGAGAGTAAAAATATCATCTTTTATCGATTGTTGAAAATAGTTCACCATTTTCTTTTCTCGAACAAATGTCTCCTTTTCTTGTGGGTTCAATTGCATTAATGTTCTCTTTATCCCATTTTCATTCAACGGTTCAGTATACTCTTCTAGAGTCGAGAACCAACACTCCATTGAATTAGCTTGCACCCAGTTACAGAATTTTTCATGCCATCCGATGTATTCATCCATACTCGTCAATTTAGGAGGCTTAACGAATGTGCCGAGCTCGTTGTCGAGATTCAAGCTTCGGGCCATTGTCGTCGATGATGTAGCAAAAGTGTTATATAATTTAGTATCCATATTCGTCAAAATATCGATCTTCATGCAAACGTACCTGAAAAAAACAGTCAAACTGGTCAAACTATTGCTTCGTGCGAATGGGACAGTATCACTCGTGCGAGTGTACAAATTCACTTCGTGCAAGTGAACTTTGTCAAACAAAACTGAAATTTCTTTCTTCGTGCGAAGGAGCAAAGTCTCTTCGTGCGAGTGGGGGTTCTTTCGCGCGAATGGGTTCAGTTGCACGAACTCAAGTTTCGTAGTTTTGCATATTTTTACAAATTTTTGATGATTCTGATTGTATTTTGGCCTATTTTTTTCAAGGGTTTATCATTAACCAATTTTGAACAGTACGTAAAAAATTTAGGTCATTTCGTCCGTGAATTCGTTCAGAAAATGATCAAAAAGAAGAATGAGTAGAAGTGAGATGTGTAGAAAGTCTTCAAATTGCTGAAATCTTGTGTTGATAGTCGTTGAAATCGGCCTCCAAGCTCTGATACCACTTGTAAGGACCGTTTTGTTCTTGTAAATGCTCCGGCAGACTCAAATTAGATCTCCATATTGTGCGGAATCCAATTGGAAAGATGACAAACACAAGATATCATCGTAAACATTGATTTCATTGATAGATTTCAATTGCAGAGCCGAGAAACCAATTTGGTAGAGCTTCGCTACAAGTTGTGACAACTCGAGTTTCCAAGATTCCATCTTCGCATTTAGTGCACGTTAATTTTTTTTTTTATTGTTGTTTATGTTGTTTGTTTACACGACTCGTGGTTTCACAACGCTTACCTTTGTGATACGTTATATCGTATTTCGATTGATATTTTATATTAGGGATGCATAATATTTATTATATGTGAATGGATGTTAATAAGGCTTTGTATTAATTATCATGTTAAGTAAGGTTGGAACTCACTGAAATCAGGTACTCATGAAATCACCCAAGTGGTGAAAACACTTTGAGTGTTTTCGTCCACTGATGGCTGACGAAATCAGAGATGGGCCTTGGCCCAGTATTTTTAGATATTTTATATAAGCAGCTTATTAACAAATCTTCTCCGAGACGTTACCAATTCACCAAACCTTATCACTTTGTTCTCTCTCTCTACATCTGAAACCCACAAAGAGGATTCCTCATTTTGAAGCCAAACCCCTGTTCAAATACGGTTAGTGATTTACATGTTAAGTGGATATCTTATATTAACTGCTACTGTGAGATATTATGATCTTATGATCTGATTTTGTTTGTTGATTAAATGTTTAGATCTTTGTTCCCTGTTAAATGGTGATTGTTAATCTTCGAGATAAAGTGATCGTAGATAGCCAGTTGATAGATGCTTAAACTAGATCTCCTGTTAAATGATAAACACTATGATGTTGTTGGATGTTAATTCTGAAAATACAGATGAGTAGATATCTAATCAAATGTTTTATGCTTTTGTTTGATTGATTGTTTGTACAAAAGGGATTGAATCTGATAAGAAATGAGATTTAGTTGCTGGGTTTTTTTTTATGTTACAGTGAGTGTTGGTGAAGATGATGATCCTCACGAAAACACCCCCCACAATAATAAACTTGGACGAAATCACACAAAGTGATTTCGGCCCAAACAGTTCCGGCCCAAAGGGTTTTCGGCCCACATGTTGATTTCGGCTATAAGGGTGATTTCGGCCCACTAGTGTTTTCGGCAACCTTAGGTGATTTCGGCCCACTTAAGTGTTTTCGGCTCACATGTGTTTTCGGCAACAATAGGGATTTCGGCTCAATATTGTTTTCGGCAATAATGTGTTTTTGGCAACTTGTTAACTGTTATTATTCATGTCATTGAATATGTTATTCAGATAAACTAACCACTTGTATAACTTAGTTAATTTACTTAACTCTGTTAAGCTAGTAAGTTGTTAACTTTTATGGTTTGTTAACCTTGTTAAGTTGTTAACTCTATTTATCTAATTTCCACAGTAAGTTATGAAACTTGTCTGTATGTAACTCTGTTTGTTCTTAACTACATTAAGTTGTTAATCCAGTTACATATGTTAACTCTGTTAGTTCTTATTCAACTATGTTGACTCATTAACCATGCCAAGTCAGTAACTGTATTAAGTATGTTATTGGATAATATGCTATAATAAACTGTGATTAACTATTATGTGAGGTGCGATTAACTGTCAAACACGCTTTGTGATATAACTGTGATGATAGTTACATGTGAAATATTACGAACGTAAACTGACTGAATATACGTGCACTATAGGACTTGACTGATTTATTGTGAGCACTTAACTTAGCATACCGAGCAAACAAGGTGAGTTCACACTCTTACCAAGGCATGGGATTCCCGGGGTTGGGAATGGGATTGAAGGAATGGATTTGTACTTACAATGTTACTAGACTATCTACCATCGTCCTCGGATGCGCAGGACACATACGTAAAACCTACGTATACTTGTACACATCACTGTCCTCGGTTGTGAAGGGCACTTACGTAAAACCTACGTAAACTAATATTCATTACTGCCTCGGGTTGTGTCAGGCACTTACGTAAAACCTACGTAAACCCCCGCGTACCCCTGTCCTCGGTTGTGAAGGACACTTACGTAAAACCTACGTAAACCCCCGCGTACCCCTGTCCTCGGTTGTGAAGGACACTTACGTAAAACCTACGTAAACTTTGTACGTACTACTGTTCTCGGTAAGAAGAACACTTATGGTTGCGAATAGTCTAGTGTATATGCAAACATGGGAAGCCCCCACTAATAGAACATACTATTGGCCCAGTATAGCCGCACGTTACGAAACGAACTTGCATTTACGAACTTACTTACTGTGAACTTGCTCAACTAGTTGTTGACTCTCTGTTACATGCCTTGCAGGACCTTAGGTACTTTTGGAGCTTGCACGGGAGGCACAGTCGTTGTGGACATGGATCGTGAATGTGTTGTTAAACATTATGACATTTTGTACTTAAACTTATGTTGGGTTTTACCTTATTGCTTCCGCTACACACTTGTTTATATTTGGTTTTGGAAACACCTATCGTATTGATGAATGACTTTTACTATATACTTATGTTCAATATGATTGGTGGCTTGATCCTGGTCATGTCACGCCTCCAAGCGGTGGTAGGCCGCGTGTGGATTTTGGGGGTGTGACAGATTGGTATCAGAGCCATTGGTTATAGAGAACTCGGTTTTAATAAGGGGAAAACGATTTTTATTAAAACCAGACTATAACCAGAACAATGCTCTCAACGATCCACAACGACGCTTCGCTCCACGTGCAAGGCTCAACATCATAGGTACTACTATTCATGTTACTTTACCTACTTGCTAGAATTACATAGAACTTTGCTCGTGGTATGCTCAGATTACAGAACCTACTATATGTTATTGCTTGAGAATACTGGTGTGCTCACTCACTTCGCACTATTCGCGAACCTCTCACCCGCACGTTCTCCTTGATGTCAAGATCATGAGCGGACGCGTTAACCTCACTCAAGCCCAGTTGGCGGCTTCGATCACTGAACAAGTTACTGCAGCATTCGTAGCTGCCCAGGCATTAGATGTAGCCTGCCATCACCACTTACTCTAGGATTTTTAGATCCTACTCTTGTAACTCAACACTTGTGCTTAATTTTGATTACTCTTACGCACACGACAAGTCAACACGCTCAGCCACTTGTATGCACATACAAGGCTTTTATGGACTGTCGTCCTACTACTTTCAGCGACACAGAAGGAGCTGTTGGACTCCTCCATTAGTTCGAGGAACTCGAATCGGTCTTCGAATGTGCGAATGACCTGAGGCTCGTAAGGTGAAATATGCCACTGATATTCTCGAAGGCACTGCGCAAACTTGGTGAAACGCGCAAGTTACGATGCTGGGGCTGGCGGCTGCTAATGCCACCCCATGGGATGATTTTAAGGAACTGATCAAACGTGAATACTACAGTCGTGATGACATCCACAAGCTGGAAGTGGAGTCCTTTAACATGAAGATGACGGGGTCAGAGATAGAAGCGTACACGATAACGATCCAACAAACTAGCAATTTTGTGTCCAACTATGGTGGATCCTCCCATAAAGAGCTTTGAGCTGTACCTCAAAGGCTTAGTACCAGGAATTCAAAACTATGTGATGACGGCTAATCTTGCTACTATACAAGATGTTACTCATCTTGCTCATCGTCTCACAGACCAGGCGGTGGAACAGAACTAGCTGCCTCAACGTGTCAGCGCTACTACTACCACTACTACTTCAACTACGTCTGCTACCCTCAGTGACAACGAATGAAAGTGGGATGGAACCTCTAGCAAGGGTTCGACTACGATTACGTCCCAGGCACAGCATCGAAAGATCAATGACAACCAAAGTCCTGGACAGCAACCTTTTAGTAGTCAAGGGCAGGGTGAATACAGGGGAAACCACCCTAAGTGCAAACGATGTAACTTGCACCACAGCGGGCGGTGCAACCGAAATCATTGTCAATGATGCGACAAGCTTGGTCATGGAACCAAAGATGGTGGAAACTCACGTCCTGCAAGCCAGAACCAACAACAATAGACACAAGATCTACAGAATCAGCAGCAACAGCAGGGCAACAAGGGATGTTACCAGTGTGGTGCTGAAGGTCACTTCAAAAAGACACTGCCCACGGTTGAACCAGAACCAGAATCAGAACCACAATCAAGGAAACGGGAACTAGGGAAGACAACAACGGGGGTAATAACGACGGCAAATGGTGCCAGGGGTCGAATGTTCGCGATTGGTCTGGGTGATACTAGTAATGACCCCAACGTTGCGATAGTTTCGACATCGTCATTGGTATGGATTGGTTATCCCAACAACAAGCAGAGATCCTATGCAAGGAGAAGATCATTCGTATTCCTCGTTCTGGCAAAGAACCTCTCGAAGTTCAAGGCGACAAGAGTGGTGTCGTGAGTGGCATCATCTCCTTCTTGAAGGCTCAGAAGTGTCTGCGAAAGGGCCACATAGCTATTTTAGCACTCGTTACGGATACATCGACGACAGAGAAAAAGATTGGGGATATTCCTGTAGTACGCGACTTCCCTCAAGTGTTTCCTGAAGAGTTACATGGGCTACCGCCTCATCGCCAGGTCGAATTTCTGATCGAGCTAGCTCCAGGAGCAGCACCTATAGCTCGAGCGCCTTACCGCTTAGCTCCAACTGAACTGGAAGAACTGTCTAAGCAATTGCAAGAACTCTTGGAAAAGGGTTTCATACGTCCTAGCTCTTCGCCCTGGGGAGCTCCAGTAGTATTTGTGAAGAAGAAAGACGGTAGCTTTCGTATGTGCATAGATTACCGCGAACTAAACAAGGTGACCGTAAGGAATCGCTATCCTCTTCCACGCATCGACGACTTATTCGACCAGTTGCTAGGGTCGAGCTATTACTCAAAGATTGATCTAAGGTCAGGTTACCATCAACTGAGAGTCCGGGATGAGGACGTCTCCAAAACAGCATTCAGAACTCGCTACGGTCATTACGAGTTTTTGGTCATGCCTTTTGGGCTAACGAACGCGCCTGCGGTCTTCATGGATCTTATGAACAGGGTGTGCAAACCTTATCTTGACAAGTTTGTTATTGTTTTCATTGATGACATTCTGATTTACTCGAAGAGTCGGGAGGAACACGAGCAGCATTTACGACTTATTCTGGAACTCCTTCGAACGGAACAGCTGTACGCTAAGTTTTCAAAATGCGACTTCTGGCTTCGTGAAGTCCAATTTCTAGGCCACGTGGTAAACAAGGATGGGATTCATGTCGATCCATCCAAAGTAGATTCGATCAAGAACTGGCCTGCACCTCGTACACCAACCGAAATACGCCAATTCTTGGGTTTGGCGGGTTGTTATAGACGGTTAATCAAAGACTTCTCAAAGATTGCACAGCCGCTTACATTACTGACACAGAAAGGTATTGCTTACCGTTGGAGTGATACACAGGAAACAACGTTTCAGCACTTAAAGGATAGACTTTGTAGCGCACCTATCCTCTCATTGCCTGAAGGCACGGACGATTTTGTAGTCTACTGCGATGCATCTATCCAAGGTCTTGGATGTGTATTGATGCAACGGGATAAAGTTATTGCTTATGCTTCACGTCAACTTAAGATTCACGAACAGAATTACACTACGCACGATTTAGAGCTTGGAGCTGTTGTCTTTGCACTCAAGATATGGAGACATTATCTGTATGGCACCAAGTGCACCATCTACACCGATCACAGGAGTCTTGAGCATATCTTCAAGCAGAAAGAATTGAACATGCGACAACGTCGATGGGTCGAGTTACTGAACGATTACGAATGTGCTATAAAGTACCATCCGGGCAAAGCCAATGTGGTGGCCGACGCCCTCAGTCGCAAGGATACTACACCTAGGCGTGTACGAGCGTTACAACTCACTATTCAGTCCAGTCTTCCTTCACAGATACGAGATGCTCAGGTAGAAGCATTGAAACCAGAAAACGTCAGGGCTGAAGCCCTACGCGGCTCAAGGCAACGGTTAGAACAAAGGGCAGACGGCGCCTATTATGTAACCGGACGCATCTGGGACCCACTCTATGGTAATTTACGCGAGCTTGTAATGGATGAAGCTCATAAGTCTCGCTACTCAGTACATCCTGGTTCGGATAAGATGTACCACGACCTCAGAACTACATATTGGTGGCCTAGCATGAAGGCCCACATAGCAACTTACGTTAGCAAGTGTTTGACTTGTGCGAGAGTCAAAGCGGAATATCAGAAACCATCAGGCCCACTCCAGCAACCTGAGATACCACAATGGAAATGGGAGCAAATTTCCATGGATTTTGTTACTGGCCTGCCTAGATCTCAGCGCGGAAATGATACTATTTGGGTGATCGTGGATCGACTCACAAAGTCTGCTCACTTCTTGGCTATCAAGGAAACGGATACGTTCTCCACTCTAGCAGACATATACCTTAAGGAAGTTGTCTCGAGGCACGGGGTGCCCACCTCTATTATCTCTGATCGTGATGCACGTTTTACTTCAGAACTGTGGCAAGCAATGCACAAATCTTTTGGCTCTCGATTAGACAGGAGCACAGCTTATCATCCTCAGACAGATGGGCAATCTGAGCGT
Source organism: Helianthus tuberosus (assembly GCA_030545235.1). NCBI lineage: Eukaryota > Viridiplantae > Streptophyta > Magnoliopsida > Asterales > Asteraceae > Helianthus > Helianthus tuberosus. The sequence goes on from CM060393.1 coordinate 147,001,219, forward strand.
ACTATTCAAACTCTAGAAGACATGCTTCGGGCGTGCGTAATTGACTTTGGTAAGGGCTGGGAAAAGCATCTGCCACTTATGGAATTTTCATACAACAACAGTTACCACACTAGCATTAAAGCTGCTCCATTTGAGGCATTGTACGGGCGTAAATGCCGATCACCTCTTTGTTGGGCAGAGCTGGGTGACAGTCAGATCACAGGTCCAGAAATGGTAGTTGATACTACTAAAAAGATTGCTCAAATACGACAACGCATGGCGGCAGCTCGTGACCGTCAGAAAGTATACGCCGATAAAGACAGGAAACTACTCGAATTCCAGGTTGGGGATCGAGCACTACTCAAAGTTTCACCCTGGAAGGGTGTTGTTCGTTTTGGCAAAAGGGGCAAACTCAATCCACGATACGTTGGACCATTTGAAGTTATTGAGAAGATAGGCAAAGTGGCCTATAGACTGAACTTACCAGCTGAACTCAGTGCAGTTCACAACGTCTTTCACGTGTCGAATCTGAAGAAGTGTTTGTCAGATGAGACCCACATAGACGAACGGTTGCATTTCGTCGAGGAACCAGTTGAAATCACGGACCGGGATGTTAAGGTCCTCAAGAACACCAGAATACCTCTGGTTCGAGTTCGTTGGAACTCCCGTCGTGGCCCAGAGTTCACCTGGGAACGCGAAGACCAAATGGAACTCAAATATCCCCAGTTGTTCGAAAACAATGCAACTACTACTGAGGCTGAAGCTACTACAGAACTTCGGGATGAAATTCCAAATCAACGGGGGGATGATGTGACACCCCAGGAAAACCAGTAAACGATAACTTACCTAGCTTCCTCAGTAACCGCATGCTAAATTTCGGGACGAAATTTCTTTCAAGTTGGGGATAATGTGACAACTCGAGTTTCCAAGATTCCATCTTCGCATTTAGTGCACGTTAAATTTTTTTTTATTGTTGTTTATGTTGTTTGTTTACACGACTCGTGGTTTCACAACGCTTACCTTTGTGATACGTTATATCGTATTTCGATTGATATTTTATATTAGGGATGCATAATATTTATTATATGTGAATGGATGTTAATAAGGCTTTGTATTAATTATCATGTTAAGTAAGGTTGGAACTCACTGAAATCAGGTACTCATGAAATCACCCAAGTGGTGAAAACACTTTGAGTGTTTTCGTCCACTGATGGCTGACGAAATCAGAGATGGGCCTTGGCCCAGTATTTTTAGATATTTTATATAAGCAGCTTATTAACAAATCTTCTCCGAGACGTTACCCATTCACCAAACCTTATCACTTTGTTCTCTCTCTCTACATCTGAAACCCACAAAGAGGATTCCTCATTTTGAAGCCAAACCCCTGTTCAAATACGGTTAGTGATTTACATGTTAAGTGGATATCTTATATTAACTGCTACTGTGAGATATTATGATCTTATGATCTGATTTTGTTTGTTGATTAAATGTTTAGATCTTTGTTCCCTGTTAAATGGTGATTGTTAATCTTCGAGATAAAGTGATCGTAGATAGCCAGTTGATAGATGCTTAAACTAGATCTCCTGTTAAATGATAAACACTATGATGTTGTTGGATGTTAATTCTGAAAATACAGATGAGTAGATATCTAATCAAATGTTTTATGCTTTTGTTTGATTGATTGTTTGTACAAAAGGGATTGAATCTGATAAGAAATGAGATTTAGTTGCTGGGTTTTTTTTTATGTTACAGTGAGTGTTGGTGAAGATGATGATCCTCACGAAAACACCCCCCACAATAATAAACTTGGACGAAATCACACAAAGTGATTTCGGCCCAAACAGTTCCGGCCCAAAGGGTTTTCGGCCCACATGTTGATTTCGGCTATAAGGGTGATTTCGGCCCACTAGTGTTTTCGGCAACCTTAGGTGATTTCGGCCCACTTAAGTGTTTTCGGCTCACATGTGTTTTCGGCAACAATAGGGATTTCGGCTCAATATTGTTTTCGGCAATAATGTGTTTTTGGCAACTTGTTAACTGTTATTATTCATGTCATTGAATATGTTATTCAGATAAACTAACCACTTGTATAACTTAGTTAATTTACTTAACTCTGTTAAGCTAGTAAGTTGTTAACTTTTATGGTTTGTTAACCTTGTTAAGTTGTTAACTCTATTTATCTAATTTCCACAGTAAGTTATGAAACTTGTCTGTATGTAACTCTGTTTGTTCTTAACTACATTAAGTTGTTAATCCAGTTACATATGTTAACTCTGTTAGTTCTTATTCAACTATGTTGACTCATTAACCATGCCAAGTCAGTAACTGTATTAAGTATGTTATTGGATAATATGCTATAATAAACTGTGATTAACTATTATGTGAGGTGCGATTAACTGTCAAACACGCTTTGTGATATAACTGTGATGATAGTTACATGTGAAATATTACGAACGTAAACTGACTGAATATACGTGCACTATAGGACTTGACTGATTTATTGTGAGCACTTAACTTAGCATACCGAGCAAACAAGGTGAGTTCACACTCTTACCAAGGCATGGGATTCCCGGGGTTGGGAATGGGATTGAAGGAATGGATTTGTACTTACAATGTTACTAGACTATCTACCATCGTCCTCGGATGCGCAGGACACATACGTAAAACCTACGTATACTTGTACACATCACTGTCCTCGGTTGTGAAGGGCACTTACGTAAAACCTACGTAAACTAATATTCATTACTGCCTCGGGTTGTGTCAGGCACTTACGTAAAACCTACGTAAACCCCCGCGTACCCCTGTCCTCGGTTGTGAAGGACACTTACGTAAAACCTACGTAAACCCCCGCGTACCCCTGTCCTCGGTTGTGAAGGACACTTACGTAAAACCTACGTAAACTTTGTACGTACTACTGTTCTCGGTAAGAAGAACACTTATGGTTGCGAATAGTCTAGTGTATATGCAAACATGGGAAGCCCCCACTAATAGAACATACTATTGGCCCAGTATAGCCGCACGTTACGAAACGAACTTGCATTTACGAACTTACTTACTGTGAACTTGCTCAACTAGTTGTTGACTCTCTGTTACATGCCTTGCAGGACCTTAGGTACTTTTGGAGCTTGCACGGGAGGCACAGTCGTTGTGGACATGGATCGTGAATGTGTTGTTAAACATTATGACATTTTGTACTTAAACTTATGTTGGGTTTTACCTTATTGCTTCCGCTACACACTTGTTTATATTTGGTTTTGGAAACACCTATCGTATTGATGAATGACTTTTACTATATACTTATGTTCAATATGATTGGTGGCTTGATCCTGGTCATGTCACGCCTCCAAGCGGTGGTAGGCCGCGTGTGGATTTTGGGGGTGTGACACAAGTTGCCAAAAGTTACAAATGGTCACACTATCACAACTATTAGTGCAACCCACTCGTGCGAAAGTACCTCTATGCGAGTGACCTTGTTCCTGCTAAGGGGCTTTACAATACAATTCCGACACTTTCTAACACATATTCTATACACATAAACATGACACGATACGTTGACGTAGGCTGCAGACATTATGCACTCACAATCACCAACCCTATAGATATTCATACCTTCCTTAATCTCCACATCATCACATACCCATTACATATAATATTTAAATAAAACGTTTTTTTTTTTTTTTACTTTAGGCTCAGCTCATCTCATGAACCAATGCAAACTCATGCCGTTATGCAAGAGCATCTCATCTAAGGACTTCTAGGATGGATGAGCTCCAATGGTAAGGGTCTCCAAGGACCCATTGGAGATAGTCTTAGAATGAAAGTTAAAAATAAAATTGATAAATTGACATCGTGTATATGTATTAATTTAAAACATCGAATAGTGTCTATTTTGTCTTTTTGTTTAGTTTGTCTTCTTGCCTGTTAATTTTCTTCTTCTTCTTTTAAGGATGGTAATCTTTAGGGTTTTCCATTTTCGCAATAAACCAAAGTTAAATAAGTTTAATTTTCTTATAGTTTAGGGTTTAGAGTATTGGTTTATCGGAATCTTTTATCAGTCTTTGCTTTTTATGGTTTCCGGTCAGCTGCATTGATACCCCCAACGCGTGAGGCTTATGACTAGTTATTTATTATATTGGTTGTTTATGTTGATCATATGTATAGAACAGTCCTTATAGAACAATTTAAAGAAAGATGATAATAGTACTTGAGAAAGAAGTTAATGAAAGATTGGTCCACTGGTGTCTGCAGAAACAGAAGACCACTATTTACTTTCTCTTTCTCAATAAGAAAAACCGTGGTGTAGTGTGCCTTCTGCAAAATCTCTGCCAACTTCCCATGCTTTCAGTTTCCCCTCAAACCTAATATCGTGTCTTTTAGACTAAGCGGTATGGGGCCGGCTTAGGCCTGGCGAGGCGCGGCGCCGGTCCCCTACACCGCCCCCCTCTTCCTGTCCTGGCGTATCCGGCTCCCCACAGACGAAGTCGACGAGCCTCCTTCTCCTCTCTTCTCTCATATATACCTATACATACATACATACATATATATACATAAAGGGATTCATCCCCCACCCCCTAGGTCCATCCCCTCAAGCCACTCCTACGTGGCGCCGATGTGGCGGCCCATCCCCTTAGGAATGAGGCTCTCCATACCCACTAGTCTTACCTTCTTTCCTTTGCGTGTGTGTGATGTAATCGATGATGCCTTCTCTCTCACACACACTAATCACACCTCTAGAAAACACACACATCTTTCTTTCTTTGTCTGTGTGTCTGCAAGTTTCACCTTCCTCCATGTCTGTGCATTGGTACTTGCTTATTATTTAACTCCTGCTACTGCACTGCTGCATGTGTGTGTGTGGCCATTGTACTACATGCACCAACTGACCGCTGGGAAACGATCACTAGCTTTCCAAGCTAACTCTCTCTCTCTCTAGGGTGAGGGCTTGATAGAATTTTTACACTACTGAAGTTGTTAGACCTACCGTACTGGGGCGTGTTCCCCCCTTAATATCGCCGGAAAACGCCGGAAACCACCACCCCACCCATTACACCCGGCGTTGTTGATGCATTTTTAGTGTCTGTAACTAGTCTTGTACTTAACGATGTATTTTGTACGGTCTTTATGAATTATCGAGTATGTATTTGACGTCGACCAAGTCGGATATCCTCCTATCCGCTTGTGTCTGACTTATTTGTCTTCGTTTGGTATGTTATCGATCCTCAGATATCGGGACCTACAGGCGTGATGTGGCGTTTTTTTACAAAAAAAATTGCCCTAGCGTTTTTTTTTTTAATAACGCTGCAAGTGGGATTGACTGGCCAATGAGAAAATAGTTTGTTTTTTTTTTGTTTAATGATTGGAAGGGGCATTATTAGGCATTATTCCCACTACGCCACTTTTGCAATAACGCCCCATGCTGACTGTACTGCCACGTGTCGAATAATGCCCCAATGGTGGGGGCATTAATTTGTTTAACCACTACACATGGTCTTAGTCTAGTCTAGGTGAACCAAAGATTGGATCAGGCTACTTGATCATTTGGTGTTTCATAGAATATTAAGTCAACGTGTCAGTTGACCCAAGGATTCCGACGCCCATCTGGAAGAGAGAGGGTGGTTGTCTGTAGCCACGGACGTCCGTGGGAACAGGATAATTATATATTGTATGTATAGATGTGTGAAAGAGGGAGAGGCCTTGTTTTTGTCTTCTTGTGGAGCGTTCCCAACGTCTCAAAAGAGACGGACACGACGAAGCTGGGGGGGGGGGGGGGGTGGTGTGCGGAACGGCGCCTGACCGGAACGGTAGGGGGACGAGCCCCATACCGTGTAGTCTAATAATTGTATAAGGACATTACTACAAGCATTAAATACCTTCTATGTTGGTGGATTCCCTGAGAATTCGTAACTGAAAACTCATGGTTGTTAAGTGATGGTAAGAAACCAACCTGGATTGATTGGATTCGAGTCTAAAAGGTATTAGGTGGTTTTGTTTGTCTATTTTTTGATGATCAGAAAAGTAAAAAGTTTTAAAGATAATTAGAAGTTTACTCCGATGTAAAACATAACTATCACCTTATTATTCTTTTCACATGGTTATTTTTATTTTAAAATAACTTACCTTTTGTTTTCTTTCACATAAATACCCTAATCAATTCGTAAAAAAGAAAAGGAGAATTTATATTCAAGGTAAAGTTGTCCAAGAAGTGATGATTGTTATGTACACATGTAAATTGTTGTCACTTACATGTCACCTCCCATATTAGAAATTAAAAAAAAAAAAAAAAATTTTTGAGTCTCTTTGTTTTAGTGTCTTTAACAACTTAAGTACAAAATCAAAAAGTTTAATGCTTTAAGTCTCTAACCACTCATTTATAACGTTTTAAGTCCATTTTTTTAATATTTGTACTTTTGATTTTGTTTTCAAGTGGTTAAAATTACTAAAACACAGGGACTCAAAACGTTATAAAATGAGTGTTAGGGATTCGAGGCGTTTACTTTTTAATTTTGTACTTTAATGGTTAAAATCGCTAAAACACAGGGACTTAAAAAGTAATTTACTCATAAAAAAATAAAGAGTATCCGTTTGAAAAGCATAAATTAAAATACTGTATTTATATTATTTTTTTTCACTAAAGTGATAGTTTTTTTTTTACATTTTAACCTAACAAATTTGTAACTGGTATTTCGGACCCGTATTATTCGTTCGAATCATTAAACAAAACAAAACAAAACGTAGATGCAAAAATGTTAAACCATGTATACGCATTGCGGCGTGTTAACGGACAAAAATTTAGATCGAAGCGTAAAACATAGAAAAGAATAAGTAAGTTGACTTAGGACTCGCACGTTGTGACATGACTGTTAAAACACAAAAAAAATAGATGTAAAAAGGTTAAACAATACATGCACATATGTTAACTTACAAAATTTAAACCGAGACGTATATATTTATTGTAAAAAAGAATAACTAATTCAAAATGAAAGTAAAAGACCACGTAAAAAGGAAATAAAGAAATTAAAAAGTTTCAACTCAAATAATAATAATAATAATAATAATAATAATAATAATAATAATAATAATAATAATAATAATAATAATAATATAATTAAATAAACTTATAAACTATCGGGTATATTAAAATTAAAATTCAACTATAAAGGTCATGTTGTATTTTTAGTAATACACTAAGGGAAGAAAATGAAATGTTACTAAAGTCTGATGGAAGAAAAGAAAATTAGAACATGGGGTATAAATCAAACTAGGTTGTTTTCTCGCGCGTTGTGGCGATACATTATCACAGACATTCGATCGATATCGGTTAGGTTCGTTATACGACTGGTATGATACATGCACTTGGTATAAAAATCAAGACATGTTTTACATCGAACGAAAACGAAAAAAACAAACACCAGTACCGACAACGATGTTGTCCGAACGGTATCGATCCATTCAAATCGTCATAGTACTGGTAATGATATTCGCTTATCATCGCAGACATACAAAGTTGTATAAATGAAAATTACCAATAAAATTTATATTGTAATGTTGAAAAAAAAACAATCGGTTTCGGTTCGGTTTAGTACGATAATGGCACAATATCCACTTTCAACACATTTATATCGCAATATTGAAAAAAATAAACATAGAACGCAAGTTGTTAGAAAAATAATCAAATATATGATAAATAAAAAATTATTAAAAAAGTGAAACAATTATTAAGTTAATCAAAATCACTATTCATGAAAACTTTGTTTTAATATGTATATATATATAGTATATGTATATATCTACAGTATAATATGTATATATGTATATGTATATAGTGGGATTCCCTCGCATTACACAGCTGGAATTCAATCGGTATGGGCTTGATTTGGCACGGTACTTTCACTCATTATACCAAACAAAAGAGAAACCAAAAAAAAAATAGCGTTGATATCGTCCCATGTTTTACATCATTCGAAAATCATAAAATCGAACCTTGGTACCGGCTCCGATAATACTTATACATGTATCGATGTTGTTGGGCCAGAATCAGTTCACTCCATCACAATACCTATACCAACATAATATTTTATTTGAATACAACACCGTTTAAAAAAACTTCTACCAGAATATTAAAAAAACAAAAAAATACGACTGCTTATTTATCTTTTCTAAAAAGCTTAAAGAATGAAAGTTATTAATATATATATATATATATATATATATATATATATATATATATATATATATATATATATATATATATATATATATATATATATATATATAGTGGGATTTCCCCGCATTACACGACAAGAATTCAATCGGTATGGGCTCGATTTGGTACGGTACAGTCAGTCATTATACCAACAAATAAGGAACAAAAAAAAAGTTGATATCATCCCATGTTTTATATTATTCGAAAACCATAAAATCGAACACGTATCGGCTCTGATAATACATGTACAAGTATCGATGTTGTTGGGTCAGAATCGGTTCACGCCATCATAATACCTATACCAACGAAATATTCTCTTTGAATACAACACCGTTTAAAAAAACTTACACCAAAATATTTAAAAAAAATTAAAATAAATACAATTACGTATTTATCTTTTCTAAAAAGCTTAAAGAATAGAAGTTATTAAAGAAGATACATTTGTTTATACGTATTAATAAACTAATATCAATAATTCAGTTAATATAAAATACTAAATGTACATCACTTATGATTAAGAATATTATATATCAAATGTTTATCACTAAATAAATATAAATATAAAAAAAATTCTAAACACTATTCATGGAAAGTTTCTATTAATATATATAAATATAATATAATATCTTACTCTATAACTCAAATAAGTATAAATGCAGTTGAATACTGCATATATGAGACAAACTCATTTTCATAATTAAGGGTAAATTACCTTTCGAGTATCTCTGTTTTAAGCGTTTTAACTACTTAAATCCAAAATCAAAATGTTTAATGCCCTGAGTCCCTATAACCACTTTTCTTAACCATTTGAGTCCAAATTTCTAACAATGTCAGAAATTTTTTTGTTAAATTTTGTTAAATTACCAAATTACCCCTATAATTAAAAAATAAATAAAAAACTAATTTATTTTTAGTTTTCTCTTTCTCTCTCTTATACTCATCTCTCTCATTTCTAAATACCAGATCTGTTCTCTCTCATCTTTCATTCTCTCTCTCTTTCAAAATCTAAACCACCTCCATCCCACCACCACACCTCCACCATCAACACCACCGTCGCCATTGCACCTCCAGCGTCACCACCACCACTATACCATCACCACCACAACACCCACCACTGCTACACCTCCACCATCACCACTACACCTCCATCAACACCACCACACCAGATCGGGAATGAGAAAGAGATGAGAGACGATGTCGTGGTGAAGTTAGCCATCGTCGTGGGAAAGAGGGATGAGAGACGATGTTTGTTTTTTTACGTAAACAGATTGATTGTCTTTGGCATCGAGTTATGGTTTATTTACGGTGAAATATGAGCAGATTAAGAGGAAGTCCCCCAGATATTTTAATCATAAGAAGCATCAGGGGTACAGATTGGAGGTTAAAAACGTATAGATATCTAATTTTGTTAGTTACATTCATTGCATACACTGCATATCACGCTTCGAGAAAACCTAGTAGCATCGTGAAAAGCGTGTTGGATCCCCTCCCACTCAAGGACTCCTCCAATCATGTCCTCCTGTGGCCGACCAGGGAAGTTTTCATAAAATCCAACCTGAATGATACTAATTCCGACGATCAAGGGTGGGCTCCATTCAACGGCAAGGACGGTACGTCGAAATTGGGGGAAATAGAAGTTGCATTTCTTGTTGTTTATTCCTTAGGGATGTATGTTGCCGGTCATTTAGGGGATACCTTGGATCTCTGACTGTTTCTAACAACTGGGATGATTGCTAGTGGGATATTCGATTGGTTTACAGGCAAGAAATTCCTTGTAAGTACAACCAGGCGTTGCAGCTTTCATTTTCTTAAGGTATGGGGCTTTCATCCCATCATTATCGTTATTATTATTGTTGCCGCCTCCATTTACACTATTACTGAAATTGTCTCCGTGAGTACGTTTGCTGGGAATAATTGGTTGAGGCTCAACTGGATTTCGGGCAGCAGCAAGGATTGCTGGAATAGCATTAGTTATTCCTTGGGCAACGATATTTTCTATATCCTGCCTATTAAGAAATTGGTCTCCATTGTTTTGCTCAGATTGGTTAACCTCGTTAACTGGTTCATTACCAGCGTGTTCCATCTGGTAATTAATATGTATGTAAGTTATTGGCACAAGATAGAATAAACAATAATCAAGCATACTAAAGCAATCGCACATAATCATGTCAACACATATGGCCAAAATTGTCGACTTTGCGACTTCCATATTTTTATATATTTTAGTATGCATTCGTACACACCAAATATTTTACAAAATTTTTATTTTAAGTCATTTTATATGATTATATTTTATTATTATTAAACACATGACCACACAACCACAAACGATCCCTGTCAGCTGGCACTTCAGAAACGACGTTCCCTCTCGACGTATTTCCATGATATCCTCTCCCCCACCTCCCGGATTCTATTCCCTGCGTCCACCAGTTCCTCGCCATAGTGGCGGAGTTCAGCCAAGTTTTCTGTGCTCATAGGTGGGTTTAGTGCAGGCTCAGGGTCAAACTGGGGGAAAAAGGTGTTAGGGTTATTCAAGAGATTCTGAAATTGCCAGTCAGTTGTCCACCATTCTTCTAGCTCTCCTGGTAGAGGTCGGGGGTGGATAATAGGATCTGGGATAGCAGGTTCCAGGTTGACTGGAAGTTGTGCTTCCGCTGGGAAAAAGAAGAGGTTTTCATCGGCAGGTCCGATGAGGTCACTATTTGCCAGTTGGCGGTCCAGCTCCTCCCACGGTGACATTTCCTGGGCTTGCCCGGAACTCTCTCCGATCTCCTTTCCTTTCCCTTTATCCTTAAGATCCTCAGTCTTTATAACTTTCTGGACTGCTGGTTTCTTCCTACGCATACGTCTCCAGCCTACTAGTCTTCTTCTCATTTTCGGCTTCGGTTTCTCCTGAGGTTGGGCTTGGAATACCACTGGCTCTTTAGTATTAGCCTGGTAGCCAGTGAAGGTACCCGTGGTATCCATATCTGTGGTATGGATAGTAAAGTTTTGAAGTGCTTCTGATAGTTCATTCATGCTGTTAGCATACATGAAGAAACACACAAAATTCTGTCACGGCCCCCGTCCCGGTGTTACCATACATGAAGAAACACACAAAATTTTGTAAATTAAATTTTAATAGAATCACAGAAGGGCAATCAGAAAATTAAGTATTTCTAAATACTTAATTGGCTTAAATCAGTGGCTCTGATACCACATTTTTCTGTCACGGCCCCCGTCCCGGTGTTACCCGGTCCAGGAGCCGAGGGACAGAAACCCGTGGTATTTATTAGTTAATGCGACAACGGAAGTTTAACATGATCTTTTAAAACTTGAAAATGCCCAATTATTTTATTTCATATTTTGGGACAAACCCCGTAATTTACAATAGAGGAATTTCCCTGTTTTACAAAACATGTTTATTTATTTAACTGAGCCACCCCTTCAAGCTTTATTAGTGCTCCGTAGCACTTTTCCTTGATTCACAGTAGGTCACCTGAAATATGTTTTAAAAATATTTTATCAGTGGGGAAATACTGGCGAATCACTCCAATTTGATAAAACGACACATAGCTATGAATTACAGCATAAGAGCGATTACAATGGCTATTATCTTATTTTTATCTGGCGCCTTGTCACAGCCTTGTGGCGATGGTCATACCCCAAGTAGTGATGATTATCACTGTTAGGTTGGTGAACCTAACCGTGAGAAATTAGTAATGTGCACAATACCCTACTAGCCAGTGATTTAAGATAACCATGACTTAATCCCTGTAATTATAACTTTTGAAAATAATTGGAGTATTGTAAAACATTGTAGATAAAAAGAGAATGACTCGCATTGCAAGTTTAGATGGGCAGAGTTTAGCCTACTGATAAGCCTGATAACCTAATTTAAATAACAATGCACACGAAACTAGGTCAGTAACTTAATACAACATTTACGATAAGCTCACGAAATCAAAACCCTCACGACGAATGACAAAGTATAGCCCTGATTTGGGCAACACTTAAACATCCATCGGATCGGTTTCAATCAATCAGACATTGTATCGTAGCAGTGATCGAGTTAATACCATGTATTCGTAGCAGGGTTTCTCTACGTGAAAGTGTGATTTTGAGCAGTATACTTCGTCTTTTGAAAAGTTTTTCGAGTGTAGATGAACTGCTCATGTCCAACCCTTTTATAGCTGATTTTTGGGTTTTAAGCGGCCCGCGTAAGCCTTAGCACTTGTAACACCCCGAAAACGGGTTTGGTAATCAAACCACATTAATACTAAAAGACGGGTAAAGTACCGTTAGTGGTGAAAATTTACCCGGTAAATATTAGGATTTAAGTAAATAAACCTAATATTAATTAAAAGGAGAATAAATGCTTTGAGAAAAGTAAGTTTATATGAAGCCCGAGTTAACGGGACTTAAAATAAAACGGGTTGTAACTCTCGGAACCCACTAAGTAACTAGGAATATCAACCTAGTTAATTATGTGCTTTGAAAACAATAAAGAAAACTTGGTTTATAATCCTTTTGATAACTCTAAAAAACTTGAGGGACTAAAAGGGTTAAATTAGAAAATAGTTTTAATTTAATAAAAATCAAAACACCAAAACACACACTCATGTGTGTGTTCTGGTCGTGATTTACACAGGAGCCACAAAGGATTCTTAATCAAAACCCTAAATCACAAGACATTCAGCCAAATCAAGGGAAATCAAGCTAGGAAATTGGGGCTTTTAATAAATTAGTGATCACCAAGCCTAGGGGATCACAAGATATGTCAAAATTCATTGTTTGATTCTATTCAAAATTCTGGATGAACAATTATAATCCGAAATTAGTATTGCATGAATGTTGTATGGATGATATTGAAGTGAAATAGTGTTTAGGAGTAAACCCTAGACAAGTATATATTGAAATCATGCCTAGCTCAAGTAAATTCAAATTTTGTTGATGCTAAATTCATGTATGAGATTTTTTTAGTGTTTTGATTGCTAAAAATTAGTGTTATGATGTCAAGAACATGCTTAAATTGAAAGCTGAATTCAAACAGCTCCTGATCAGAATTTACAGCCGACTTGTATTGGCTGTAACCTGAACAAAACTTGACAAAAACATGTGTTTCTTGAGTCTAAAATGTAATTCAAGGAAATATCTTTAAAACCCCACTTGAATCGCATTTTTTCGACGAAAATTGAGCGTTTTATGAATTTTTCCGTATTAGAGGTTCAAGCTGCGTTTTCTGGCAGAATTTGCAGCCCATTACGAATGTCATAACTCAATTTAGGAATTTTGTTATGATCTCAAATTGTTACTGTAGATATTTTTAAGCGATTAAAAGAATCGCCAATTGGAATTTCGTCAATCGGTTAAACGAGGAATTTTTAATGAATTTTTCCGTAAGCTGCAGTCAGAAGTGACAAATCTGATTGCAGCTTAATAAATGAATTTTTACGAATTTTTGGTAAAGAGTTAGATCTTGAAATTTTAACACAAGGCCTAACCCACCGAGAGGTACGCCACATAAAAAAATCATAATTTTTGAAGACTTGTAAACAGGTTAAACAAGTCACAAAAAACAGCCCATTTTTTAGTGATATGAAATGCCTGAATGAAATCGCGGTCTACTTGGTTGTGTGTAAAATTTGATTTCATTAAGAGTTCGGATGAAATATGCCTAAGTTAGTTCAATGAACCAAATGTGCATTTGAATATGTTGACAAGTCAATTGACTTTTAAAAAGTCAAACCGACCAATGATTAGATCGAATGATAATTTTGATATGGTCGAATGATAAATTCGACATAAAACCCGTAGGATGGAATAGTCGTAAACGATTATGACTAATCTAACCGTCTTACGACTTGTGATGATGATAGTTTGACTCTAGACAAGCTAGATGAAGACTTGGGAAAGAAGCAGGTCAAACGGATCGAGTACGCGGAAAAAGGACATAACCTGATGCAAGGTAAGTGAAACTTACACCTTTTAGTAAAATAAATGTTCATCCTATAAGTTTCAAATGCAATAAGGATAATATTCAAGATATGGTTCCCGACGCGGAATAATACGGGTCGGAACTAATATAAATGATAAAAACCATGTTTAATGGTAAAAGAGATAGAACGGTAAATTAGCCATGAAAAGCTAATTATAAAAATGGGGTTTTGAACGGTTACTATAAGTAAGCCTAATGAATAAAAAGAGTAAAACGGGTCAAATGGTAATGTGGATACCATTTGACAAATATCGACTAATAAGCACTTGTCGAGTCTTATGCTTACAGGATAAAGCGGCTTATGAATTACCGTTGCTATGAATTAGCAAATTTTCGAGACAAGGTATTAAAACGGGTCAATGTATTGATCCGAGCCAGGTACGTATAATTATGTTGTAGTTAAAAGTGCTAATTTGGTCAATAATTGGTGAGAGTCTTTCGTCGTAAAATAAGAGACTAGAATTGACCAAAAAGCCTTTAACGGGCGAACCGGGTAAACGACCGTTAGAGTTTGTTTAGAAACTTGTTTATTGATTTTGAAACCCTTAGATACATATAAAAAGTATAGGCAAAAACGTTTGCGGGTCAAAATAGACTAAGAGGTAAATTGTGGTTAAATGCTTAGATAGATACAAATGAATCGTTGAATGTAAACGCCTACGTAAACTCTAGGATGGGAGCGAAAACGTTAAGGTTTGACAAGCCCGGGATGGGTAAAATGATAGGAATTAACTATTTTCTTTTTAGAGCATGTAGTGAAATAATAATGCCAAACGGGTCGAATAATCACCTAAAGGATTTTTGAGCCAACATTGGATAAATCAGATTTTTATGCAAACCAAGGTGATAAACGGGTCCGTAATTTAATTACGGACGCGTAGGAAAAAGAATCGTGTAAAACGGACATAAAGATTAAAAGTTATGGCCATTTGAAGTTTAATTTTTGTTAAAAACTTGAGCTGGGCAGAAAATGCAGGTCCAGAAACGGACCTGCTGGAAATTAGTTTCCCCCGCGCCACGCGACGGGATCCGGTAATTGGGGCGCGACACGCGACGATTGTCGCGACACGCGACAGAACAAGGGACTCCTCCCGCGTGTCGCGGGAGGCACGATTTGGAAAAATTTATTTTATTTTCATTTGTTGATAAAGGGACTTGATAAAACTAATTATATTAGTATCAAACCTAACATTGGTGTTGGTTTTGATTACAGGTAAACTTTAGTAAGCTTACGGATGAAGGTCTGTCACACCCGCTCATTAGCGGAAACGCAAGGTGTGATCTGTCTGGTTTTCATTGCATAAATATCGATGTACATGAACAAACTATATGAATAAAACATACTCCATTGCCATTACATAGTGTTTCAAAAGATTACAACATAAGTTTAGTGTGTCGGTTACAAACCATTAACATGAAAATAAAGCGTTATTGTTTCATACATTACTTGAAATAAACTACAAAGGTTTAAACCATCATATTTCCGCAAAGAGGCAGAATATAATAGTTAAACCCTTCAAAAGATGGCATGGAGTTCCTGTACTTGTTATCTTGACTGGGAAATCCGACATGGTCCTTTAATTCCCTGAAATACATGTTAAGTTTGGAAAACATCAACAAAAGTTGGTGAATTCATGCAATTTTAGTTGTAAACGATGTATGAAAAACGTGAGTTGTAGTATGTAAAGCGTCAATGAAATCGTTGATCATTAATGTTTTGCAAGGACATTAATATGTGTGCCGAAAAAGGAAGCAAACCAACCCTAGACGATTTTATGCCGATTCCTATCGACTGGGACACAAACGCACTCTTCCGTAGGGGTCCATGACCAAGAGTGGGGCTCGCCAAAACCCATTAGATCTAAGCCTTTGTTCCTTGGTCCAAACTGGATTAATGGTGCTTATAGTATGGCCCTAATTCGCACATGATCTATGGTGTTTCATTACCTAACTTTATCATACTCTGAACATGTATCCTCCCCGATAGTTGTAAAGTTTATAAAACATTTAAATGAATAGGGGAACATGAACTCACAGTATCGCGTCCTGAAAATAGATGAAAATAAGACCTCACGTGCGGTCGTCCTGTATAGCGTGGCGACCTACAAACGTTCTTATTTTTGTTAGACACTTCGGTCTTTGAAAAGGACTTGAGTACAAGTCTTGTGTCATGAGTATGTGTAAGACTTGTGTGTCTTTACTGTTCGCTAACTGTGTATTCGATGTATGAGTTGTTCAATTGTTCGTTAACTGTGTATTCGATGAATGAGTTGTATAGTCGGATCTCGTCCGCTGAATCTCGTGTCTTGTATGTATCACTTGTATAGTTGTGTTTCTAAAATAGTATCATTGGGCCAAGCCCATGTTTTCAAGTTATTGGGCTTAAATAGTGCTGGGCCTCAAATAGTGTTGGGCCTCGAATAGTGTTGGGCCTCAATAGTGTTGGGCCTCAAATAGTGTTGGGCCTCAAATAGTGTTGGGCCTCAATAGTGTTGGGCCTCAAATAGTGTTGGGCCTCAAATAGTGTTGGGCCTCAATAGTGTTGGGCCTCAAATAGTGTTGGGCCTCAAATAGTGCTGGGCTTGTATAGTGTTGGGCTTGAATAATGTTGGGCTTGTATAGTGTTGGGCTTGAATAGTGTTGGGCTTGTATAGTGTTGGGCTTTGGCCCATGTGTTTGGTGTTTGGGCTTAGCCCATGAGTTTATGTTAAGCCCAATGTGAAGTTAAGTCCATTAAGAAAACTAAGCCCATTATGTGTAAGTAGCCCATTTGTAAGAAAAATCTATTAAGTATATTAAGCCCATTTGTTTATAAAAATAGCCCATTAATATAAGTAAGCCTTTCATTTTTATAAAAACCCTTTTTATAAAAATTTACTAAGTATAGATGTTACTAAATAAAAACATACTAGCTTTTATAAGTTTATAAATATCCGAAAATTTGTTATCGAAAGGATACTTATATTTCGTGTCGAAAGGTCGTCTAACGTCGTAGTAACTCCCCGGATTGGTAATTAACTTATGTAGTCGTCCGTCGTTCATTTTGACCATATTTGGTGTCCGATTATTCTAATCGTCCGCAACTCGTTTTAAGGCGTAATTATGTGAAGTCTCGTAGGACTTTTGTTATAACATGTTTTGAGTTTAAAATTGACATGAGATTCAAGTTCCTACAATGATATATATAGCTAATATACCAAGTAATATATCACACAAAAATTGTTTAAAGTAACCAAATATATATTTTTCTAAAAAAATATATATTTTCCTTGTCTTTTATTTTGTAACCCTTCTTTAATAACCTTTTTAAATCTTGTAGAGATTTACCAAAAAATGTTGTTATTTTATAAAATAAAGTTTTTATAAAAATTGGCCATATAACCTTTGTATTCTTATCTTAACCATGTTTCATTAAACATATCATTTTCTTTACTAAATCAACAACAATTTATTCATCATCTTAACTAAGCATTATAAGACTTTTATAACATCAAATCATCAAGATGATAAGCAAATCATGTAGGGTTTTAAACATGATCCTCTCATATGTTAACTAGTTCAAAAACCAAGTTAAATTCTAGTTTTAACAACTTTCATAAAAATCTTTAGTTGTATGTTAATTTTTATAATCTTGTGAAAGTCTTGTTTTTGAATATAAACCCTAAATACTTTCACAAGATTACTAGATATGATCATTCCATTATAACTCTTTTATGTTAAAAACCATTTAACATAAACATGTATAATTTTTAGATCATATCTTTCAACATCTTCTAACACTTTATTTGTAGCATAATCATCATAACAAGATCTAATAAGCATATAACATGTCTAAGATCACAATATAAACAAACATAATTATGTCATGATTTTTATCTTTGCTTCATTGTATTTTTCTTGTTCATTATGTATGATTATATAGTTATTATTAGTTATAATAACAATCATAAACATAATATGTATAAAAAAAAAATAAAGAAGCTTACTTCTAGCACAAGGCTAGGGATGATCTTAGAGATTAATAAGAACTAAGAAGATGATGATCTTGATGCTAGAACACCTTTGTATGGATAAAAATCCTTCCTTTCACTTCCAAAAGCCTTAGATCACCTTATGTTCCAAAGAAATCCATGTTGATCATGAAGGAGATGATAAAAATATATGGGTTTATGGTGGGTGTTCTTGAGAAAATGATGGAGATGATGAGAGCTTTTCTTTTGTGTGTGTAGGAAATGGTGTAAAAGTGTAGGTAACTTAGTGACTAAGTGTAGTAATAAGTCTTCATAACATCCACTAGTAACAAAGTAATAATATCTAGATATTATGCAAGATAAACAAGGGGTGTGGGACCCCTTGTTCACGGCCTCAAGGTGGGGGGGGGGGTCTTGCATGGTGAAAAAAAATGTTAGTAATTTTAAGACTTAAAATGATTTAGAAAGATGTAAGTGTTAAGGTGTTTAGGTTTTGCAATATTTCCGAGATGTTTCGCGACTTGAAATAACCATAAACTAGTTTTACCAAACCAAAAATAATGAGCACTAGTTCGCTATTTGTGCCAAAATGTTGTTCGGATAATTGTTTAGTGCTCGTTTCACTAATAAATAGTCGAAACGTTCTCTTATGGAAGTTGTAGGGCAAATTTCCGTTATGCGTGAAATTGATATTCCATAAGTATGTTTATATGAAATTGGTGCCTAAACATCAATTTTTGTATCTTGTATTAAAAATACGATTGCTGAATTTTGCGGACAATTCATGAAATGGTCATTTTTAGCGCGTTTCGGACAGTTTTTAGTGCTACCGGGCATTGGTAAATTATTGATCGAACTCTTGTATTCCCATATAGGGTTTAATATATAATTGACATTGGACTCTCACCCGAGTCCTAAAGATGTCATTTTAGATGTTTTCTGCGAATCCGGAGTTTTCGTCAGCACTCTAGTTCACTAGGCACTACTCTAGTTGTTTCGGTGAATTGTTTGCACTATTTCAAATGTACCCAATAAAAATGAATCATGTGTAATAACCAATGAATATTCCATGAGTTTTCTAAGATGTATATCATGTAATTATGCAGTCAGAATATTCAAAACACATGCTTGTATAATGTAAATCATTGTTTTTAAGTGTAAGTAAATTACCCGAAAGTGGCAGTTGTCACATTCTCCCCTTGTTATTTAGAATTTCGTCCCGAAATTCTAGCTTTGTTATTCTTTGCAGGAGTTTTCGGAAATAGGTGGGGATATTTTTCCTTCATTCGGTCTTCACGTTCCCAAGTATACTCGGGTCCGTGACGAGAGTTCCAACGAACCTTTACTAACTTGATACGACTTCTCCGTGTTTTATTGACCTTCCAGTCCGTGACCTCAACAGGTTCTTCAGTGAAATTGAGTTTGTCGTCAATGTGAATTTCCTCCATAGGAATAGCAACGGTTACTTGTATTGGACTCTTTTTAAGATTCGTCACATGAAACGTGTGGTGTACACTGCTAAGTTCATCAGGTAACTTCAACTTGTAGGCAACAGTGCCAATCTTTTCTAAGATTTCAAATGGTCCAATGTAACGCGGGTTAAGCTTTCCACGTTTACCGAACCTCACTACGCCTTTCCAAGGTGAGACTTTCAATAAAACTTTCTCTCCAACCTCGAAAGATGCTTGTTTTCGTTTTCCATCAGCGTAGAACTTTTGTCGATCGCGAGCCGCCTTGATACGGTCTCGGATCTGAAAAATTTTATCCGTAGTATCTTGGACTAGTTCCGGACCAATTAATTGACTATCGCCCGTTTCCGCCCAACATAGCGGAGAGCGACACTTTCGACCATAAAGAGCTTCAAACGGTGCAGCTCGTATACTTGTATGGTAGCTGTTATTGTAGGAAAACTCAACTAGAGGTAGATGATTATCCCAATTGCCACCTAAATCCATAACACATGCACGAAGCATATCTTCGAGTGTTTGGATTGTCCGTTCGCTCTGGCCGTCAGTTTGTGGATGAAAGGCCGTACTTAGATTCAATTGAGATCCAAAGGCCTGTTGAAATGAATTCCATATTCTTGAAACAAAACGACCGTCTCGGTCCGAAATGATTGAAATAGGCACTCCATGACGAGCCACTATTTCTTTGAGATAAATTTCCGCTAGTTTCTCAGTACTATCCTTCTCCCGAATCGGTAAGAAGTGTGCGGACTTTGTCAATCTATCCACGATTACCCATATCATGTCATGACCTTTCGAGGTCCTGGGTAACTTCGTAATGAAGTCCATGGATATTTGTTCCCATTTCCAAGCGGGAATCTCGGGTTGTTGTAATAACCCAGATGGTTTCTGATACTCTGCCTTGACCTTCGCGCAGGTCAAGCAATTTCCAACATAGAAAGCGACATCCTTTTTGAGGTTAGGCCACCAATAGTACTCCTTTAAGTCTTGGTACATCTTATCTGATCCAGGATGGATCGAGTACTTTGACCTATGTGCTTCCTCAAAAATGAGATCTCGGAGACCTCCAAAGAATGGAACCCAAATTCTACCCGCAAAGTACAAAGTTCCATCCTCCTTTGGTACTAACTGTTTTTCCATGCCTCGAAGTGATTCTTCTAGAATATGTTCTTCCTTGAGCACTTCTTGTTGTGCATTTTGAATTCGTGCGGTAAGATCTGTGTGAATCGTCATCTCTAGTGCTCGCACTCTTAGTGTTTTAACTCGTTCCTTGCGGCTCAAGGCGTCTGCCACAACGTTCGCCTTGCCCGGATGGTACTTGATTTCACAATCATAGTCGTTTAATAATTCAACCCAACGTCGCTGACGCATATTTAATTCTTTTTGGTTGAATATGTGTTGTAGACTCCTATGATCCGTGAAAATAGTGCACTGTGTACCATATAAGTAATGCCGCCAAATTTTTAAAGCAAACACCACCGCGCCTAGCTCTAGGTCGTGAGTGGTATAGTTCTTCTCGTGAACTTTCAGTTGGCGGGACGCGTACGCGATAACCTTTTTACGTTGCATGAGTACACAACCCAAACCTTGATGCGAAGCATCACAGTATACCACAAAGTCATCGGTACCGTCGGGTAATGATAAGATTGGTGCAATGCACAACTTGTCTTTAAGATGTTGAAATGCTGCTTCTTGTTTCTCTCCCCAATCGAATTTCCTGTCTTTCTGTGTAAGAGATGTTAGCGGTTGAGCAATTTTTGAAAAATTCTCAATGAATCTCCAATAATATCCCGCTAAGCCCAAAAATTGTCGCACTTCAGTAGGAGTCTTGGGCGCTTCCCAACTCTTAATCGATTCGATCTTCGACGGGTCTACTTGAATACCTTTCTCGTTCACTATATGCCCGAGAAATTGTACTTCACGAATCCAAAACTCACATTTGGAAAACTTCGCGTATAAATTTTCCTTTTTGAGTAGTTCTAAGATGGTTCTCAAATGTTGTTCATGCTCGGCTGCCGATCGTGAGTATATCAAGATGTCGTCAATGAACACTATGACGAATTTGTCGAGATACGGCTTGCACACGCGGTTCATTAAATCCATGAAGACCGCCGGTGCGTTCGTTAAACCAAAAGGCATAACGAGAAACTCGTAATGACCGTAACGAGTCCGAAAAGCCGTTTTCGGTATGCTTTCTTCTTGAATCCGTAACTGATGATACCCCGATCGCAAGTCTATCTTTGAATAAAAACTCGACCCTTGAAGTTGATCGAATAAGTCGTCAATCCTCGGTAGTGGGTACCGATTCTTGATGGTGAGTTTATTCAACTCTCTGTAGTCGATACACATTCTGAATGTCCCGTCCTTCTTTTTCACAAAAAGAACTGGAGCTCCCCAAGGCGAGAAACTCGGTCTGATGAATCCCTTATCCAACAACTCTTGAAGTTGTGTGGACAATTCCTGCATTTCAGAAGGTGCTAATCGATATGGAGATTTAGCTACGGGTGCGGCTCCTGGTACCAAGTCGATGTGAAATTCAACTTGTCGATAAGGCGGTAGTCCTGGCAAGTCTTCAGGAAAGACTTCAGGAAATTCTTTTACTACCGGAATATCTGTCAACTTCGGCCCATCGGCCTTCTTGTCTACAACATGCGCTAGAAAGGCAATGTAACCTTTCCGTAAGTATTTCTGCGCTTTCATGCAGTTGATGATCCGCAATGGGGTGTCGCGCTTCTCTCCATGTATAACAAGTGTCTCCTTGTTCGGTAGTGGTAGGCGAATGATCTTCTCGTGGCAAACGACTTCGGCTCGATTGTTGGATAGCCAATCCATGCCAACCACTACGTCGAAACTACCCAATTCAACGGGTAAGAGATCGATATTGAATTTTTGTTCGCCAAGTTCTAAGGTACACTCCTTAACAACTTCTCCCGTCTCTATTAGTCTACCGTTAGCCAATTCTATAGAATATGGAACATCTAGTTTACTAGGTTCCAAGCGCAGAATATTTTTAAATTCTATAGAGATAAAACTAAAATCGGCTCCGGTATCAAATAATATGGATGCGAAATGATCATTGAGGAGAAACGTACCAGTGACCACATTAGGGTCTTGGCGCGCATCCTTGGCTCCAATCACAAATGATCGTCCATGAGCCTGAATTTCTTTAGGACAGTCTCTCTTGTAGTGATCCTTGCTTCCGCATCCAAAGCATCCTTGATTACGACCATTCCCGTTTCCATTCTTGTTACCAAATCCACTTCCCGATCCAGTATTATTTCTCGTTCCCCAACATGACTCAGTACGGTGGCCAAGCTTGCCACACTTATCACACTTGACAAGCCGACAATCACCCACGTGATGGAATTTGCATCGCTCGCACTGAGGTAAAGTACCAGCGTACTTCTTAGGACCAGTGTCGTTTGTGGCTACAAACGCCTTTGCATCCTGTTGCGAGTTGTTCTGTCGCCTGTTGTTGTTGTTGTTGTTGTTGTTAGGGTTATTGTTATTGTTGTTGTGGTTGTTGTTGCTGTTGTTATTATTACTACGGGTTCCCCTCTTGAAATTCGAGTAATTCCTCTTCCCATGGTTGGAAGACTCAACATGTGTTTCCTTCTTGTCATCACCTTTCTCAGTGAATATCTTCATCCTGACCCCGTCTTCCGTAAGACTCACGGCTATAGTCACAGCTTGAGTAATATTCGTGGGTTTAGCTGCAGTAACCAGACTTCGAATCTTGTCAGAAAGTCCCCAAATATAGCGTTCGATACGCTTGTATTCTGGTGTTACAAGATAAGGAATCACGCGAGACAGATCGTGAAATCTTTGCGTATATCCCGTGATATCAGCTCCGACCATGGTAAGGTTCCAAAACTCGTTCTCCAACTTCTGGAGTTCAGCACGAGAACAGTACTTTTCCCTCATACGTTCCTTCAGTTCCTCCCAAGTCAACGCATAAGCAGCGTTATCACCCAAAGTTTGCACTTGTAGGTTCCACCAGGTAAGGGCCTCGTTAAGAAACAAGCCAGTAACGAAAGTGACTTGCTGATTAGCAGAACATCTGCTCATTCTGATAGTGGAATCCGTTTTCTCAGTCCATCTCACATAAGCCACAGCGCCGCCTGTGCCATCATAGTTAAGCGGCTTGCAGTCTAGAAACTGCTTGAATGTGCACCCCGGAATATTTGTTCCACCTGAAGGACCACTTGGACCCTGGCCTCCCGATCCGCCGGTGCCACCACTTGTTTCGACACGGGATGCCTCGTACAGTGCGATAGCTTGAGCGATTCTCTGTTCTATAAGTGTATTCAGTTCTGCCTCGGTCGTAGGCATTGGTGGGGGTGGGGGTGGATTAACTGTCCGTGAACGTAAAACTTTCCTCGGTGGCATGATTCTTCCAAAGGAGAAATAGGACAAAGATTAGACGTTGATTTTGTTTGTTCAAAAAGAAATATTCATAACATTAACAATAATATCACCACCAAATATATAATGCGAGTAAATAAGTTAACATAAATAATAAGAGATGTCCAACCAGACCTCTCATTTGCATTTAATAGATAACACCAAGTTTTATTTATATATATAGTCAACCGGTTACATAATCGTTTGAAAGGAACAAAAATAGACTCGGGCTACATAACCCGGTCATACTAGTCTAGTACAACAAAAGAGATAACCAAAATCTTCCTTCCAACTGCGTGTTCCGCTGTATGTCGGCTGTCTTCAAACTTGGTGGAGCATCAAATATGTACACAAAACGACTATACCTACCCGTCCCAAAAGTATACTACCGGTAACCATAGTCTATGCTGGGGGAAAAACTGGTGGTGGAATAGGGAATAACAACCTGCGAACCTCAGAAACTCTACCCTCCAAATCAAGCACCAAATGGTGAAGGAACACACTCTGCTGCTCGAGTGTCAGTACCCGAGTAGGTAAATCCACTGGCGGTAGATCCGCTGGTGGCATCTGTGGGGGTAGTGGGGGTAATGGTGGTGGTCCTGGTGGTAGTGGTGGACCATGAAGTACCATACCAATGAGGTGAGTAAGCTCATCCTCGAGTTCGCTAACTCGACGTATAACAAAGTCTATCTGATGCTCAAGTGTCTGAACACGAGCACGTAACTCAATGGTAGCAGCTGGGTGGTGTACTGAGTGATATGGATCTGTAAGGGGCATAACATGTGGGTATAGATCCATGTCCCCGGGTGGTACATGGGCGTGTCCTGAGGGTCCTGCCTCGTCCGTATGGTCTACATGTGGTAGAATAGGAACAACCTGATCATGTGCAGGGACAACTGGCTCATCAGGTATGACATCATCCAGCTCAATGTCTGCATTGCGCTGTAGGCCAATGGCCTGCAGTGCGGATGAAGTAACAGATGCATAAGAAGAAGCATCTGAATCAGTATCGGAATCAGAAGAGATAATAATAATCGGAACCACCGGTGCGGCAACCTCTAGAATAACCAAGTCATGAGCATCCTCGTATCCCAACTCGTCACCCAAATGCTCCACTGGAATCACAGGAACTACAGCATCGTCCTCCTCGTCGAAGTCGCCAATGAAAGGCATCATGGCAAGAGGAAGGACATCCAAGGGTATAACCTCTATCACATGTTCACCCTCCGGGTGACCCATGATAACAACCTCGTTGAGTAGAGGGGGCACATCTAGCACATCATCATCAATGATGTCTCCTAACATGTAAGCGTCCAATATGTCACCACCAATTGCGAACGGCTGGAAATCATCCATGTCGCTGTCAGAAGTAGAGTCGCTATCAGATAAGATGACCTGTACCTCCGGCACAACGTCATCGTCAGACACAATCTCCATGGGGTCTACATCGTCGTAAAGGTTACTTCCTTCGGAGGAAGACATGATATCCTGAGAAATAAGTTGTTCGACACGTATGAGCATTTGTTACGTTACATATATACACAAAATGTATTTTTCACATAAGGTTCATTTTAAGTTATCCTACTTGAGTTGTGTGGATTAACTTAAAGTTGCATGTCTACCATTTAGATGACTAAGACACTAATGTCCTTGCTTGTTTTGTATGAGATGAATTCTTGTTGAAAATGGACCATGAAAATGTTTATGCAAATGAAAACATGTGTTTGTGTTTAAATGGTTTTCATGAGAGATCCCTAGTGATTGTAGACTTAGACTCGGTAAAGAATCCTGGTTCACTACAATCGATGCTCTGATACCAGTCTGTCACACCCGCTCATTAGCGGAAACGCAAGGTGTGATCTGTCTGGTTTTCATTGCATAAATATCGATGTACATGAACAAACTATATGAATAAAACATACTCCATTGCCATTACATAGTGTTTCAAAAGATTACAACATAAGTTTAGTGTGTCGGTTACAAACCATTAACATGAAAATAAAGCGTTATTGTTTCATACATTACTTGAAATAAACTACAAAGGTTTAAACCATCATATTTCCACAAAGAGGCGGAATATAATAGTTAAACCCTTCAAAAGATGGCATGGAGTTCCTGTACTTGTTATCTTGACTGGGAAATCCGACATGGTCCTTTAATTCCCTGAAATACATGTTAAGTTTGGAAAACATCAACAAAAGTTGGTGAATTCATGCAATTTTAGTTGTAAACGATGTATGAAAAACGTGAGTTGTAGTATGTAAAGCGTCAATGAAATCGTTGATCATTAATGTTTTGCAAGGACATTAATATGTGTGCCGAAAAAGGAAGCAAACCAACCCTAGACGATTTTATGCCGATTCCTATCGACTGGGACACAAACGCACTCTTCCGTAGGGGTCCATGACCAAGAGTGGGGCTCGCCAAAACCCATTAGATCTAAGCCTTTGTTCCTTGGTCCAAACTGGATTAATGGTGCTTATAGTATGGCCCTAATTCGCACATGATCTATGGTGTTTCATTACCTAACTTTATCATACTCTGAACATGTATCCTCCCCGATAGTTGTAAAGTTTATAAAACATTTAAATGAATAGGGGAACATGAACTCACAGTATCGCGTCCTGAAAATAGATGAAAATAAGACCTCACGTGCGGTCGTCCTGTATAGCGTGGCGACCTACAAACGTTCTTATTTTTGTTAGACACTTCGGTCTTTGAAAAGGACTTGAGTACAAGTCTTGTGTCATGAGTATGTGTAAGACTTGTGTGTCTTTACTGTTCGCTAACTGTGTATTCGATGTATGAGTTGTTCAATTGTTCGTTAACTGTGTATTCGATGAATGAGTTGTATAGTCGGATCTCGTCCGCTGAATCTCGTGTCTTGTATGTATCACTTGTATAGTTGTGTTTCTAAAATAGTATCATTGGGCCAAGCCCATGTTTTCAAGTTATTGGGCTTAAATAGTGCTGGGCCTCAAATAGTGTTGGGCCTCGAATAGTGTTGGGCCTCAATAGTGTTGGGCCTCAAATAGTGTTGGGCCTCAAATAGTGTTGGGCCTCAATAGTGTTGGGCCTCAAATAGTGTTGGGCCTCAAATAGTGTTGGGCCTCAATAGTGTTGGGCCTCAAATAGTGTTGGGCCTCAAATAGTGCTGGGCTTGTATAGTGTTGGGCTTGAATAATGTTGGGCTTGTATAGTGTTGGGCTTGAATAGTGTTGGGCTTGTATAGTGTTGGGCTTTGGCCCATGTGTTTGGTGTTTGGGCTTAGCCCATGAGTTTATGTTAAGCCCAATGTGAAGTTAAGTCCATTAAGAAAACTAAGCCCATTATGTGTAAGTAGCCCATTTGTAAGAAAAATCTATTAAGTATATTAAGCCCATTTGTTTATAAAAATAGCCCATTAATATAAGTAAGCCTTTCATTTTTATAAAAACCCTTTTTATAAAAATTTACTAAGTATAGATGTTACTAAATAAAAACATACTAGCTTTTATAAGTTTATAAATATCCGAAAATTTGTTATCGAAAGGATACTTATATTTCGTGTCGAAAGGTCGTCTAACGTCGTAGTAACTCCCCGGATTGGTAATTAACTTATGTAGTCGTCCGTCGTTCATTTTGACCATATTTGGTGTCCGATTATTCTAATCGTCCGCAACTCGTTTTAAGGCGTAATTATGTGAAGTCTCGTAGGACTTTTGTTATAACATGTTTTGAGTTTAAAATTGACATGAGATTCAAGTTCCTACAATGATATATATAGCTAATATACCAAGTAATATATCACACAAAAATTGTTTAAAGTAACCAAATATATATTTTTCTAAAAAAATATATATTTTCCTTGTCTTTTATTTTGTAACCCTTCTTTAATAACCTTTTTAAATCTTGTAGAGATTTACCCAAAAATGTTGTTATTTTATAAAATAAAGTTTTTATAAAAATTGGCCATATAACCTTTGTATTCTTATCTTAACCATGTTTCATTAAACATATCATTTTCTTTACTAAATCAACAACAATTTATTCATCATCTTAACTAAGCATTATAAGACTTTTATAACATCAAATCATCAAGATGATAAGCAAATCATGTAGGGTTTTAAACATGATCCTCTCATATGTTAACTAGTTCAAAAACCAAGTTAAATTCTAGTTTTAACAACTTTCATAAAAATCTTTAGTTGTATGTTAATTTTTATAATCTTGTGAAAGTCTTGTTTTTGAATATAAACCCTAAATACTTTCACAAGATTACTAGATATGATCATTCCATTATAACTCTTTTATGTTAAAAACCATTTAACATAAACATGTATAATTTTTAGATCATATCTTTCAACATCTTCTAACACTTTATTTGTAGCATAATCATCATAACAAGATTTAATAAGCATATAACATGTCTAAGATCACAATATAAACAAACATAATTATGTCATGATTTTTATCTTTGCTTCATTGTATTTTTCTTGTTCATTATGTATGATTATATAGTTATTATTAGTTATAATAACAATCATAAACATAATATGTATAAAAAAAAAATAAAGAAGCTTACTTCTAGCACAAGGCTAGGGATGATCTTAGAGATTAATAAGAACTAAGAAGATGATGATCTTGATGCTAGAACACCTTTGTATGGATAAAAATCCTTCCTTTCACTTCCAAAAGCCTTAGATCACCTTATGTTCCAAAGAAATCCATGTTGATCATGAAGGAGATGATAAAAATATATGGGTTTATGGTGGGTGTTCTTGAGAAAATGATGGAGATGATGAGAGCTTTTCTTTTGTGTGTGTAGGAAATGGTGTAAAAGTGTAGGTAACTTAGTGACTAAGTGTAGTAATAAGTCTTCATAACATCCACTAGTAACAAAGTAATAATATCTAGATATTATGCAAGATAAACAAGGGGTGTGGGACCCCTTGTTCACGGCCTCAAGGTGGGGGGGGGGGGTCTTGCATGGTGAAAAAAAATGTTAGTAATTTTAAGACTTAAAATGATTTAGAAAGATGTAAGTGTTAAGGTGTTTAGGTTTTGCAATATTTCCGAGATGTTTCGCGACTTGAAATAACCATAAACTAGTTTTACCAAACCAAAAATAATGAGCACTAGTTCGCTATTTGTGCCAAAATGTTGTTCGGATAATTGTTTAGTGCTCGTTTCACTAATAAATAGTCGAAACGTTCTCTTATGGAAGTTGTAGGGCAAATTTCCGTTATGCGTGAAATTGATATTCCATAAGTATGTTTATATGAAATTGGTGCCTAAACATCAATTTTTGTATCTTGTATTAAAAATACGATTGCTGAATTTTGCGGACAATTCATGAAATGGTCATTTTTAGCGCGTTTCGGACAGTTTTTAGTGCTACCGGGCATTGGTAAATTATTGATCGAACTCTTGTATTCCCATATAGGGTTTAATATATAATTGACATTGGACTCTCACCCGAGTCCTAAAGATGTCATTTTAGATGTTTTCTGCGAATCCGGAGTTTTCGTCAGCACTCTAGTTCACTAGGCACTACTCTAGTTGTTTCGGTGAATTGTTTGCACTATTTCAAATGTACCCAATAAAAATGAATCATGTGTAATAACCAATGAATATTCCATGAGTTTTCTAAGATGTATATCATGTAATCATGCAGTCAGAATATTCAAAACACATGCTTGTATAATGTAAATCATTGTTTTTAAGTGTAAGTAAATTACCCGAAAGTGGCAGTTGTCACAAGATCAAACTCGTTGAAGGACCGAACACAATCAAGATACAAGTTTCCGCACGGCGTTTCGTTGTCATTTTAAGCGACGAACTTATTTATATTATGTTGTAAACTTTTAAGTTGCAAAAGATTTAAATTACTCGTATTTTCTACGGATCCTTAATCGTAATTACATGTTTATTTCTGTTCTATATACGAAAACCTTTAAAATAATAACAAGGGTGTTACAAGTTGGTAATCAGAGCTCACGGTTAAAGAGTAAAGTGTGTTCGGTTCGAGGCTTGATCGCAAATCCGGTAAGTACATGTATATTAATGGTTTAGCATGTTAAAGTGTTGTAAACAACACATAGGGTTATCGCGTAATACACGCTACCCCAATTAAAATGATTGATACAGTTAACGATATTACGTGCATTGACATGTAGAGTAAAAAGCCTTGTATTACAATACGAGCGTTTATTAATGTAGAAATTACTAACTTTTGTAAATGTTTAGTTGAAGGACGCTCGCATCTGAAGATGACGAGAGTTGAACGAATTTTGGATATGACGGTGGAATGGTCCGAGGTATGACAAGCTGAGTATACTCACCAAGGACCTAAATCGCGTAACGATCGCGAACAAGGTGAATGGCAAGGAAAGCCCGTCGGGGCAAGCGTTATCAGGTGCATGTTTTAAATTTAATCGCACAAATAGCAATATGCAGCAAACATGTAGAGAATGATTGTTGCATATGTAAATTAGAAACTTGGAAAACCTGAATAGAATACCTACCCAGGATATTATTTCCAAGAAAACTAAATAGAGGCGTTACTTACATAGGGCGTGATGTGAAAACTATAAAAAGGTCATGCGTGTCATGTGTTAATCGCTTACTCTGGCCAAGTAAGTAGTGGCATATGATACCATGAACTTCTTATAGCGGACACATTTACATCCGATGTAGTAAGGACGGGGTTAATGGGACAAATTAAAAAGGTACCCAAATGAGTCAAATAAGTAAAATTTTGATAGTAAACGTAAACGCAAGTCGGACGACGGAAGCGTATGACGTTAGAATAACGAGCCCGAGAGAAGGGACAAAGATTAAAGTAAATGAAAATACGAACCAACTAATGTGAATGCTAAGACATAGGGGATAAAGTTTAACTGTCATAAGTGATGAAATTCACACAGACAAGTCAAAGGGGGTAGACTAAAGAATAAAGGACTCGACTGAATAAAAACGATGAATTTCGCTAAGACGACCAAATAAATTAAGATGATGTCTAAAACCATATAAGAATGGTTACTTGACGATGACTTCAGTAAAGATACCCGATGGACGGGTAGGATTGTGGGCGAATGCGTAAACCGAGAGACGGGAACGCGAAAAAAAAGGTCAAAAGACTCGGAATATGAGTCATGACTAAAAGACGATGAGAATTTGCAAACAGAGATTTTGATAACTATGTTCAACTATTTTAGAGTTGAACGGGTCGAATAAAGAACGAAGTTTGACGTTCATAAGTGATAAAACCTCACACGAATAAGTCAAACGAGACAAATACAGTATAAGAAATTGGTAGTACAAATAAGCGCAAACCGAATAATAGAAGCGCGAAATATTAATGAACCTATGTGATGGGTCGTAAAGGAATGTAGATAGGAAAAACGCAAACTAGCGAATGTTAAAAAGATTAAGATAAGGAACCCGGGTAACGGGTTGTAAAGAAGTACAAGTAAGAACCGGATAATGGTAAGCGTAGGACAAACTGACGTGTAAATGACGTTAGAAGTCATAAAGTCGAAAAGATAAATCGAAAGAAAACAAATGAAGCCTTAGACTACGGTCAAGGTCAAATGAAATCCAAAAAGCAAAAGTAAATCATTCTAAACATAAAAAGAGTACCTTGACACCATAAATATATATACAGTTAAGTAAAGACACAAATAAAAGATGATCTACGGGATCATCTTAACCTACGGGATTATAAATAGTGTTAAAGTTTACGGGACCAAAAGACCTTTGGGTCACAAATAGAAAGAAACGAATTGTAGGGGTCTCACCTTAAAAGGGTGAAAAGGTGAAAATCTAAATAAATAGCCTACGAGGCTAAGTGAAAGAACCTATGGGTCATATGGGTTAAACGTGGGAATTGGTTATAATTCCCCGCATTAAATAATAGCGGAAAGTAATAGATCATCGGAAGTAACATTCCTAGAAATGAGAGAAAGATGTAAGACAAAAAGGAAACATAAACTAAAAAAATTTAGTTTTTAGTCAAGAGCAACGTTTTAACAAACATAAGTAGTATGAGGGGAATTAGAAAATCTAAAACACACATAAGACCAGAGATGGCAAAATAGTATACCCGGATGACGAGGTATGAAGTGACGGTGAGTAATTAGTCTAGTCAGTAAAACTATTCGAAGTCAAGATAGTGTCATGACAAATACCAAGCGCTTGTTAATATAGGACAAGCGCGGGATAAAACATGTTAACAAGCCTAACGCGAATGAGCGGTCAAGTGACAACTCGGTCAATAAAGATAAAGGATATAAGCTAAAAATAACGACCCACGAGGCCTTATACATGAAAGACGTACGCGTCAATATAAATTAAAACGTTAGATCGAAAGGAACGAATGAATATCTTGAAAACGAAACTAAGTTCGTTTAGTCTAAATTAAAAGAAATACGTAAATAAGGTTTCGGGGACGAAACCTCTTTAAGGGGGGTAGACTTATAACACCCTGAAAACGGGTTTGGTAATCAAACCACGTTAATACTAAAAGACGGGTAAAGTACCGTTAGTGGTGAAAATTTACCCGGTAAATATTAGGATTTAAGTAAATAAACCTAATATTAATTAAAAGGAGAATAATGCTTTGAGAAAAGTAAGTTTATAAGAAGCCCGAGTTAACGGGACTTAAAATAAAACGGGTTGTAACTCTCGGAACCCACTAAGTAACTAGGAATATCAACCTAGTTAATTATGTGCTTTGAAAACAATAAAGAAAACTTGGTTTATAATCCTTTTGATAACTCTAAAAAACTTGAGGGACTAAAAGGTTTAAATGAGAAAATAGTTTTAATTTAATAAAAATCAAAACACACACTCATGTGTGTGTTCTGGTCGTGATTTACACAGGAGCCACAAAGGATTCTTAATCAAAACCCTAAATCACAAGAAATTCAGCCAAATCAAGGGACATCAAGCTAGGAAATTGGGGATTTTAATAAATTAGTGATCACCAAGCCTAGGGGATCACAAGGTATGTCAAA
The DNA here is from genome assembly GCA_030545235.1 of Helianthus tuberosus. Classification (NCBI taxonomy): domain Eukaryota; kingdom Viridiplantae; phylum Streptophyta; class Magnoliopsida; order Asterales; family Asteraceae; genus Helianthus; species Helianthus tuberosus. The sequence continues at coordinate 147,034,218 of CM060393.1, forward strand.
ATTCGTTGTTTGATTCTATTCAAAATTCTGGATGAACAATTATAATCCGAAATTAGTATTGCATGAATGTTGTATGGATGATATTGAAGTGAAATAGTGTTTAGGAGTAAACCCTAGACAAGTATATATTGAAATCATGCCTAGCTCAAGTAAATTCAAATTTTGTTGATGCTAAATTCATGTATGAGATGTTTTTAGGGTTTTGATTGCTAAAAATTAGTGTTATGATGTCAAGAACATGCTTAAATTGAAAGCTGAATTCAAACAGCTCCTGATCAGAATTTACAGCCGACTTGTATTGGCTGTAACCTGAACAAAACTTGACAAAAACATGTGTTTCTTGAGTCTAAAATGTAATTCCAGGAAATATCTTTAAAACCCCACTTGAATCGCATTTTTTCGACGAAAATTGAGCGTTTTATGAATTTTTCCGTATTAGAGGTTCAAGCTGCGTTTTCTGGCAGAATTTGCAGCCCATTACGAATGTCATAACTCAATTTAGGAATTTAGTTATGATCTCAAATTGTTACTGTAGATTGTTTTAAGCGATTAAAAGAATCACCAATTGGAATTTCGTCAATCGGTTAAACGAGGAATTTTTAATGAATTTTTCCGTAAGCTGCAGTCAGAAGTGACGAATCTGATTGCGGCTTAGTAAATGAATTTTTACGAATTTTTGGTAAAGAGTTAGCTCTTGAAATTTTAACACAAGGCCTAACCCACCGAGAGGTACGCCACATAAAAAAATCATAATTTTTGAAGACTTGTAAACAGGTTAAACAAGTCACCAAAAACAGCCCATTTTTCAGTGATATGAAATGCCTGAATGAATTCGCGGTCTACTTGGTTGTGTGTAAAATTTGATTTCATTAAGTGTTCGGATGAAATATGCCTAAGTGAGTTCAATGAACCAAATGTGCATCTGAATATGTTGATAAGTCAATTGACTTTTAAAAAGTCAAACCGACCAATGATTAGATCGTATGATAATTTTGATATGGTCGAATGATAAATTCGACATAAAACCCATAGGATGGAATAGTCGTAAACGATTATGACTAATCTAACCGTCTTACGAATTGTGATGATGATAGTTTGACTCTAGACAAGCTAGATGAAGACTTGGGAAAGAAGCAGGTCAAACGGATCGAGTACGCGGAAAAAAGGACATAACCTGATGCAAGGTAAGTGAAACTTACACCTTTTAGTAAAATAAATGTTCATCCTATAAGTTTCAACTACAATAAGGATAATATTCAAGATATGGTTCCCGACGCGGAATACTACGGGTCGGAACTAATATAAATGATAAAAACCATGTTTAATGGTAAAAGAGATAGAACGGTAAATTAGCCATGAAAAGCTAATTATAAAAATGGGGTTTTGAACGGTTACTATAAGTAAGCCTAATGAATAAAAAGAGTAAAACGGGTCAAATGGTAATGTGGATACCATTTGACAAATATCGACTAATAAGCACTTGTCGAGTTTTATGCTTACAGGATAAAGCGGCTTATGAATTAGCGTTGTTATGAATTAGCAAATTTTTGAGACAAGGTATTAAAACGGGTCAATGTATTGATCCGAGCCAGGTACGTATAATTATGTTGTAGTTAAAAGTGCTAATTTGGTCAATAATTGGTGAGAGTCTTTTGTCGTAAAATAAGAGACTAGAATTGACCAAAAAGCCCTTAACGGGCGAACCGGGTAAACGACCGTTAGAGTTTGTTTAGAAACTTGTTTATTGATTTTGAAACCCTTAGATACATATAAAAAGTATAGGCAAAAATGTTTGCGGGTCAAAATAGACTAAGAAGTAAATTGTGGTTAAATGCTTAGATAGATACAAATGAATCGGTGAATGTAAACGCCTACATAAACTCTAGGATGGGAGCGAAAACGTTAAGGTTTGACAAGCCCGGGATGGGTAAAATGATAGGAATTAACTATTTTCTTTTTAGAGCATGTAGTGAAATAATAATGCCAAACGGGTCGAATAATCACCTAAAGGATTTATGAGCCAACATTGGATAAATCAGATTTTTATGCAAACCAAGGTGATAAAAGGGTCCGTAATTTAATTACGGACGCGTAGGAAAAAGAATCGTGTAAAACGGACATAAAGATTAAAAGTTATGGCCATTTGAAGTTTAATTTTTGTTAAAAACTTGAGCTGGGCAGAAAATGCAGGTCCAGAAACGGACCTGCTGGAAATTAGTTTCCCCCGTGCCACGCGACGGGATCCGGTAATTGGGGCGCGACACGCGACAGAACAAGGGACTCCTCCCGCGTGTCGCGGGAGGCACGATTTGGAAAAATTTATTTTATTTTCATTTGTTGATAAAGGGACTTGATAAAACTAATTATATTAGTATCAAACCTAACATTGGTGTTGGTTTTGATTACAGGTAAACTTTAGTAAGCTTACGGATGAAGATCAAGCTCATTGAAGGACCGAACACAATCAAGATACAAGCTTCCGCACGGCGTTTCGTTGTCATTTTAAACGACGAACTTATTTATATTATGTTGTAAACTTTTAAGTTGCAAAAGATTTAAACTACTCGTATTTTCTACGGATCCTTAATCGTAATTACATGTTTATTTCCGTTATATATACGAAAACCTTTAAAATAATAACAAGGGTGTTACAGCATGGCTTTTATGCGGCCCGCGAGAGCCACCTAGTCTACAACTAGGGCTAGCGTGTCACACCTAGGTGTGCCACGTGTGCGACACGTGGCCTGGAACGCTTATCCGGTCAACATCACTTTGACGCGGCCCGCATAAGCCTAAGCTTACGGTTTACGCGACCCGCCTGAAACTCAAAATTCTTGTTTTCTTGGTTTTTCATGCACATTAGGGTTTCAGGGGTCCGGGTTTTTACTTACGGGTCGTTTATGGACATTTTTGCAGGTCCTTACATGCGGCCCAATAACATTTTGAGTGTGCGAGTCCACTGTTATGCAGCCCAACAGTCGCCGGCCCACCAACAAAAGTGTGCGACCACCTCTTGTTTGTGCGACCCAAGGGGTGTGCGACTCAACATGGGCCTGTGGCCCAATACCCTTGTGCAGCCCATTCTGAGTTAGTGTGCGACCCAATGTTTTACCCAGCCCCATAATCCAAACAGCCCAATCAAGATATGTGGCCCACTGTGGTGCGCGCCACACATGCGAGTGTGCGACCACACCATGGTGTGCGGTCATGCAGTATTTGCTTGTACGATGTGCATTCTAACATGTACTATTCTAACTGTGTGACTAACTGGTGTGCGTTGGGCTGGTGTGCGACCAGCCAGTGTGCGAGGTCAATTATACGTATCACATCGTTGTACATCATGCAATTTAGCTTGTATGTCGCACTAGTGTGCGATCAGTTACACTTTACCTAGAATCATGGCAATCAGTTACACCAATTTATATTCGGTTATTTCCAGAATTATCTCAACATGTTTCCAAAATTCAATAACAATGATCATGATCAATTAACATTAATAATAGATCAAAACAGTTTAATTCATTGATTCATATGAACCCTAATCCTTAACTAAATCATGGCTAGCAATTAATCATATGATCATCACGCAAACTCGGATCAAAACATTAAACCACGTCGACGATTTCCGTCATCAAGAAACGATCCCTGAACATTAAACATTCTTATCATGGAAATCCTAATCCGTTGATTAACTAGCATAAGCACATTCATATCATGCAACCTGATTTCATCATATATCATACGTTTGATTCAAATCGTGCTCAACCATGTTATTCATCAAAACCCTTGTTCATTGATTGTAATCTTCCTAATCGATTCCAACAGTTGGTTATCATAGAATTGTTCATCAAAGATTTCACTAACATGCATTCCTACAAACCATCATGCAAGAACACACAACAATCATGTTATCAATCGTCAAACCAATTCCCTGTACAATAATTAACCAAAGGTAATACACTAAACACTAACCGGATTAGATGACGAAACAAAGAGAAGAACTTTGAAAGTGAGGAGGCTGTCGTCGGGTTGCAAGGGGAGAGGAGAGAAGTTTAGGGTTTTGAGGTTATGTTTTGTATTTGATAATTATAGGGATTACACACAAATTATGTGTGTCTATTCGCTGAGTGTTGGCCGAACCCAACTCTCGGGTTTCACTTGGGCCATGGACTAGTCCACAACAATAGAGGGGTGTGCGGTTGAGGGTGAGGTGTGCGACCCGAATGGTATTGTGCGACCAAGTTCTTATAAAACAAAACAACATTTAACAAGTCATCACATTTATAACATTCAATCAAATTCATCCATTCCAACACGTACACTAAAAAACAACGTAACACAAAGCATGAAAGGAACTAGTACAGGACTCTTGAAAGTACGAGTTGTCACAGTATGGCTAAAGTGACTTGGGTTATTTTACTAACACGTCTGCATTATATGTTTTTATTAGAAACTCAGGGAAATAATAAAGAAATATTACCACGAAGCTCGTAGAAATATCTAAGTCTACAATGGGAGTTCATTCTCTTATTTTCACAGTTTGTGAGCCATTATTTCAAATATTTTACAAATGTTTATCAGTTATAATTACAGTGATTAAGTCTTTGTATTCTACAATTGTTGCCAGTATTATGGGGTTTGTATACGGTAGTTGATAACCGTCACAATTGGGCACGGGTATCCAATGTGTGATATGACCATAGTCACAGATCTGTCGAGTGACAAGTACTGAACGAGTAATTGGGTAGATATAAACATTGTAATCACTCTTAATACTGTAAAGTTATAAAACCTTATTTTGATTAAACTGGGATGCACTCGCCATTATTTCTTGCTGATAAAATATTTTTAAAACGCGTTTCAGGTAACTTGATATGAGAGCTATTAGAAGCCAGCTATGGAGCACTGAAGGCTTAAAGAAAGTGGCTATAAAAGTTACCTAAATAAAAGAAGTTTATGTTTTCAATAATTAGGGTTTACCCCTATAAAGATGTTATGAATGAAACATGGGTTTTATCACATTTATTTATTATAAAAAGTTTGGTGTTTTAAAACTCTGAAATTTATTTCCTAATTACGATCCTGATGTCTCATTTCCGCTGCCAAATTAATTAACACCGATACCACCAGCTGTTGCCCACGGCTCCCGCTCCCGGGGTAGGGTCGGGGGTTGCGACAGGAGGTGGTATTTGAGCCACTGGTTTAAGCCATTTAGGTTTTCTTTTAATACCTAAATATTAACCAATTATGTTATGAAATAACTTATGTGTTATTCTGTGTAAATATATATTGTTATTTTGATAATTTTCTAGTTTACAGTATGAGTGATCAGGGTACTTCTGACGCTTACTGTCATCTACCTCATTCTCCTATGGATGAAGGAACATCCCAACCAACCCCAGGATACACAGCTGATTCCAAGGATATCTTTGTTTTCAAAGCCAAATCTGAAGAACCTTTTCCCCCCTAAAAAGAGAGGTTGCTTTAGTAGAGCAAAATCAGAGAGGAGAAAAAGGATGAGAAATTTTCAACAACAAATAATAGTGAATAGAGAGAGAAATACCCAAAACCCAGAAGCCAGACCCTTATGGGAAGAAGAATTGGATAGGCAACTAGCAAACTTCCATATGTTAGAAAATGCAGCAGCAGAAATTAAGCTCAACCAAATAGAAGACCCACAACTTCTACCTTTATTCCCTAACCAATCCATGAATATAGAACAAATCCAGGAGAAACAACTTCCAATTCCAGCCTTTGATCCAAATGAGATACCTAGGATTCCAACACCGAACCCTTTAGATCCATGGTGGGATGACACCCGGTCAATTCAGGAAATATTAAACAACCCATATCCTTACTAGAACCAATACCACGTTACCTTGAACCTATACCAGCTCCAATGCCACCAATGAATCAAGAGAATGTGGAAGAACTTCGCTAGTATGGTGAAGAATTAGTGGAGGAAGGAAACCGGATTAACCAACTCGGAGAAAAACTCGTCTGGAAATATGATGAGCGGGAAATGCAGTTTTAGAAACAACTCACCTAAATATATATATGTGTGTGTGTGTGTGTAATTTTCAGTTAATTTGATAAAAAAATATATCAACTAAAATAGACATAAAACTAATATATATCACTCACATATATATATATATATATATATATATATCGATGCATAGTTAGTAGTGTTTAAATTCTAGTTATAGTTGTAATAGATGCATATATATATGGAAAGAGTAAAGTCGCAATGATCGACGATTTTGGTTTAATCTGCTTAAGTGTTTGTTTAAATTCTGTGATGTTACTACCTGATAATGTTTACAATTCAGATGTCAAACAAAGTAAATCAGGAAATCCAGAATAACAATAATAATGGGAATCATGTGGATAAGAGTTCTATCGAACACATAGTAGCCCAAGGAATCATAGACGCTATGCCATATATTATCAACAATATTAAAAAGGCCGAAAATAATTCTGTAATAGGCAGTAAACACACTGAACCAAGTCATAGTGTGAATGGAAATCACGGACCACTTATCCAAGCTCCAATTCCAAAAATAAGAAGGACCATCTCCTATGGTTGTTCTTATAAAGAATTCTTAGCCTGTAAACCAATAGAATTCTCAGGCAATGAAGGAGCCATTTCAGCCTTATGCTGGATAGAAAAGACATAAGCAGTTTTAAAGATAAGTAAATGTGTAGATGCAGATAAGATCATGTTTGCTTCTAATCTCTTTAAGAATGCCAGCTTAGAGTGGTGGAATACCATTCTCAAGTCCAGAGGAAGTGACAGGGTTTATAACATGGAATGGACCAACTTTAAGGAAATAGTTGAAATGAAATTTTGTCCTCTTCATGAAAAAGAACAGATTGCCAATAAGTTTCTGAATCATAGAATGACTGGGGTGGATTGCAGGGAATATATGACCATATTCTTCGAATATGCAAGGATAGTACCAACCCTAGCCTCACCAGAACTAGTGTTAATCTCCCGTTACATCTGGGGATTAACCAGTGAGACCAGACATGTAGTCAAGGCAGCTAGACCACAAACCATAGAAGAAGCAGTAGAACTTGCTAACACTTTGACAGATGAATTGGTACGTACGCAAGAGGAAAATCAGAAAAAGAACTTAGCTCAAAAGATTACCCAGGAACTACGTTATGGTAATTCTTATCATGGAAAAGGGACATGATCTTCCTCTTCTCTCTACTGCAAGTTTTGTAAAAAGAAGCACCTAGGAAAGTGTGCGGTGTCCTGCAACTTTTGCAAGTTTCCAGGACATAAGGAAGAAAATTGTAGGAAGAAAGCTAGCGCCAGGATATGCTACAATTGCGGAGAAGCTGGTCACATCAAATCTAACTGTCCGAAACTAGCTCTAGCAACAAACAACAAGGCAAAGACAACAGAAGGACCCAAGAAGAATACCAGATCATTCATTCTGACAGCTGAAGAAGCCAAGATGATTCCGGATGTGATTCCCGGTACGTTTTTACTAATGATGTTTATGCTAAAGTATTCTTCGACTCTGGTGCGAACCAAAGGTTTATCAATACTTCTATCTGCAAACTTCTCAATCAACTATTAACTAAACTTCACCAAGACTGTTTGGTGGAGACAGCAAACGGAAGTTCTATTAAGATAAGTGAAATCCTGCAGGAAGCAAGGATAGAAATTTTAAATCATAGATTTATTGCTAATCTTTTAGCAATGGATTTAGCCGGATTTGATGTCGTATTAGGAATGGATTGGTTGGTAGCCAATCATGCCAGTATTTATGTGATCAAAAGTCGGTATAAGTATGTACTCCAAATGGTGAAAAGATCACAATTAAAGGAGATAAGCCAACAAGGTCAGCGAAATTCATCTCTGTGATGAAAGCTGCAAGTTATGCACGGAAGGGAGGAATGGTGTATATGATTTCAATAATCATTAACACTAAAGGAACAGAATTAAAAGATATTCCCGTAGTATCTAAATTCTTAGACGTTTTACCAGAAGAGTTACCTGGATTACCGCCAGATTGAGAGGTTGAATTTGGAATTCACCTAATACCAGGAACAACACCGATTGCCAAAGCACCTTATCGACTAGCACCAACGGAGATGTAGGAACTGAAGAAACAACTTGATGAATTACTAAAGAAAGGTTTTATACAACCTAGTTCATCGCCATGGGGAGCACCGGTGTTATTTGTCAAGAAGAAAGATGGACCGATGCGTATGTGCATAGATTATCGAGATTTGAATAAGGTCACGATTAAAAATTGGTACCCATTACCAATTGAAAGTAGTGAGAATCGATGATTTATTCGATCAACTTCAAGGAGCCCGATTATTTTCTAAGATCGATTTACACTCAGGATATTATCAATTGAAAGTATAAAGAAGAGGTCATTCCTAAAACTGCTTTCAGAACAAGGTACGGTCATTATGAATTTACAGTCATGCCATTTAGTTTAACCAATGCCCCAGCTGTATTTATGGACATGATGAACAGGATATGTAAACCATACTTGGATAAATTCATAATTGTCTTTATAGATGATATTCTAATTTACTCTAAGAGTAAGGAGGAACATGCAAAGCATTTGTATTTACTTCTGACAATATTGAGAAAGGAAAAGCTTTATGCTAAATTCTCAAAATGTGAATTCTGGTTACAAAAAGTGCAATTTCTTGGACACTTGGTTAATCATGAAGGAATTCATGTGGATCCCACAAAAATTGAGGCGATTACCAAATAGAAAGTCCCTGAGTCACCAATAGAAGTGAGAAGTTTTCTTGGATTGGCAGGATATTATAGACGTTTTATTCAAGATTTTTCTAGAATAGCCATTCCATTAACCAAACTGACTTGCAAATCAGTTAAGTTTGAAAGGGGACTAAAACAAGAGGAAGCATTCAATATTTTAAAGCAGAAGTTAACCAATACACCAATACTCGCATTGCCTGAAGGAACTGAAGACTTCGTAGTCTATTGTGACGCCTCCAAATTAGGATTTGGATGTGTGTTAATACAACGTCAAAAAGTAATTTCTTATTCCTCTAGACAGCTTAAGAAACATGAAGAGAATTATACAACCCATGATCTAGAATTAGGAGTGATACTTTTTGCCCTTAAGGTTTGGAGACACTATCTTTACGGTAGTAAGTTTGTTATTTTCATAGATCATAAGAGTTTAAGATATGTCCTCGGACAAAGGGAATTAAACATGAGGCAAAGACGTTGGATGGAAATTCTTAGTGCTTATGATTGTGATATCCAGTATCATGCAGGGAAGGCTAATGTAGTACCTGATGCTTTAAGTCAAAAGTATCATGAAAAGCCAAAAAGGTCATGCTCCCCTAGAATAAATCTGCAGATAGATTTAAATGAGCAAATTAGAGAAATACAGGAAACAGCAATCAAGGACGATGCTGAAGGTTTAAAAGGAATGATTAAGGAATTATAAAAAGGAGCAGATGGAATTTGGAGATTCCATAAGAAAAGGATCTGGATACCTATCCAAGGAAACCTAAGGAACCAAATTCTAGAAGAAGCCCATAAATATAAGTATACGATGCATCCTGGAAGTGATAAGATGTGTCAAGACCTAAGAAAGAATTTTTGGTGGATATGAATGAAAATAAATATAGCAAATTATATTGCTAAGTGTTTAACTTGTTCACGAGTGAAAGCCGAACACCAGAAACCTTCAGGGTTATTGCAGCAATTGGAAATGCCAATTTGGAAATGGACAATGGACTTTGTTACCAAATTACCCAAAGCACGAAAAGGTAATGATACAATCTGGGTGATTGTAGACAGATTAACCAAATCTGCTCATTTCTTACCAATGAAAGAAACTTTCAGTATGGAACAGTTAGCCAAGCTATATGTGAATGAAATAGTTTCATTACATGGAATTCCTTTATCTATTGTATCTGATAGAGACAACCGTTTTTACTTCTCATTTTTGGACAAGTTTCCAAAAAGCAATGGGAACCAGATTAAATCTAAGCACGGGTTATCATCCTCAAACGGATGTGAAACACCCATATAACTTAAAACGACACAACGGAAAAATATGAGCCTTAAAATTTCTTTCATATTTACTCACGTCACATACTTGAGAGTTTTTACTAAAATAATTAACACTTTACTAAAAGAATTTACAGCATTCATACTCCATTTTTCACATTAAATGAATTAAATATAAGCTCTAGTTGAGTGACCGCTCTCCCCGTACAATCCTTACTCTTGACTCGATCTTCAATCCTCCTATTCTTTTTGTCGATGTTATGTCCGCCCAACCTGCATTCACCACATAGATACACATCATTAAGACTTGGTGACGTCATTCTTAAATTAAGCATACACAATCAAATAACCACTCTGTATTTCTTCTTCTCTTGCCAGTCTTTCAAATAAGCTTTCTATGTACGATCATGCATTCCAATTCCTTAAACCTTCACAAGGTCGTTAATAGTGTACCTGCATTCTCATTTCATACTCAAGAACCCGGTTTAGTAACTTCACATTCAAACTTATTTAAGCTATGCAAACATATACACACATCCCATTCATTTGTAAGCAATAAATCCCGCTTCGCACTCAGGCGCAATCTTACATACAATCTAAAACACATACTTACGTACGTGATTATGTACACATAAACAAATGAACAAACTATACAAACATACACGTTACATAAGTCATTCCAGAAGAGTTTGCTAAGACATCCTAAATACAAACTTCCAAATAAATAGATCGCATACATACGAACCTACGTACATTCTCTCTTTTATTCATAATTACCTAGCGATCCCGACTAACGGAAGGTACCATTTTCCTAAAATCCAAAATCAATAAAAAGGTTAGTTTTGATCGTCTAATAAAAGGTCTAAGCAAGTTCCATGTCCATAACCAACAAAATCGAATAAATTGCCAGCTGATTGGTCCCTGGCGGGGCGCGATGGCCAGCCCATCTTCTTTCGCGGGGCGCGACCGGTGTCGCGGGGCCCGATGGAGAACCAGACTTGCTGTCGCGTAGCGCGAAAGCCTTGTTTCGACATAAGGTTCCTTTTTATTTAGCTGCAAATGCCCAGCTCCATTTTTAACAAATTTTTAAACTTATAATTGCCATATCTTTCGTTCTAGATGTCCGTTTTGTGTGATTCTTTTTCCTACGCGTCCGTAATTAAAATACGGACCTGTTCATCATAATTACTTGCATCAAAATCCAGTTTATAAGTTAAAACCTTAAAATTACCTTTTGCGAATATTCGACCCGTTTAGTTACTGAGTACACTACATGGTTACAATCTACAATCGTTCTAACATTCTTATCCATCCAGGCTTACCAAGCATTTGCGTTTTCGCTCCCAATACAGGGTTCCCGTACGCGTTCACGTTCACTAATTTATTTGTATATTCCTAAACACTTAATCCACATTTAACCTCTTAATTTATTTGACCCGTTCAGGGGACTTTTAAATATTTAAGCATCGAACTCGCTCTTTTACTTTTTGCATTCTTATGCTAATTAACTACTTTCGGTTACACTATCATTCTTATCTTAGTAATCTCAATTGTTACCTATTTGTACTTAACTCCCCTCATTCATAGGTATTAAATAACTCCCTGTACATGCTAATAAGTGAGTCGGATGTCACTTATGCAAATCATACTAAAATGAGTAAACTCTCATTTTGACCCGTTTAATCGACTTAACGAAAATCTTTACTTCTACATACCCATACATTTCTAAACTTCAATACCATTCATAAATAACTAATTCATAACCGTACTTTACAACATTAAGGAGTGATTCCGGATAATCACTCGTTTGGTACTAATACCTGATATCATCATCTAATTTATGTTTCGACACAACTACTAACATTTATCATACAATTAATCACTTTACTAATAAGAGGGAGTTCGGAAATTACTTACATCGTGTGTCCGAATTTACACATAGCTTCCGTGTTTACCTTCGACCCGTGGCGCTTCCATGTTTGTGCTCATGTTGACATGACTCCTATCCGTACATGTCGTCATAATTATAACACGGTTAGCTTACATACATTCATTCATTCGGCTTTCAATTCATACAACATTTGTCTTTCGTTAGTTTATTAGCGCATATAAGGATTATGTATCATCATACTTTATTACTACCATACATGGCACAAAAATTATTTAGTTCATAACACATAAGTTCTTGCATACGAACTTTTACCTTCTAACTACAATCCTATACATATTTCGTTCTCATTTTAGATTACGCCATTAATTTACATAACAATTACATTCACGCATCATTCGCTTTCTATAACACATTTCACAATTTATTTACTTTACATTTTCCAAGTATAATGCAAGACTTCCTAATTCATTCAAAATTTATAAAATTAACCATTCAAGCATTTAATCGAACACTTGGTGTGCATACAATATTTTAAGCACCATGTACATGTGCTTTATGCATAACCTACTCATTCACACCACACTTGATCAATTCAACCAATTTCACTTAGCTTCTTAGCCTACATCAAGAACATCTACCAAAACTCTAATACTTATACATTCATCCTTCAGTTTCTCATAAGTTTTAGCATCTAAGAATTGCTAAAATCTTATCATATGACTAACGTAAGTGGGTTTTACTTCAATCCTTTGCTATAATCAAATTCAAAGATAATTTGCATTCTACATAATGATATTAACCCTCATACAAACTCAAATTCATACAATCTTCACGGATTAATCAAAACCCACTTAACAAAAAGCATCAAAACATGAAATTGAACTCACCTTATGATCAATACACTTAGATTAGAGAGTATCTAGACCCATGCATTCGATTTGCCCTTGATCTCCTTTTCAATTTTGATGATTTTAGGTTGTTAGGGTTTTTGGCTCTTCCCTTGGCCCTGCTCTTGATCGCACGCCCAGAACCCCCAAATACTGACTGTTATTTTTTTATCAAGTATTTTATTTAACACTTTTCCCTTTTAACCCCTCAATCTTTTAAAACTTGTCATTTATTTCATTTCACATACTAGCTTGTATTTAAAACCAAGTTCACTAACTTTGTTACCTCAATATCACACCATGTAAAATAAATTATTCTTGTAATTTAACATTTGGGTTTTTGGGGCATTACAGGATGGACAAAGTGAAAGGACAATCCAAACAATGTAAGACATGCTTAGAGCTTGTGTAATTGATTTTGGAGGAAATTGGGATGATCACTTACCTTTAATAGAATTTTCCTACAACAACAGCTATCATACCAGCATCAATGATGCACCATTTGAAGCACTCTATGGACGAAAATGCAGAACTCCAGTCTGTTGGGCAGAGGTCGGAGAAAAACAACTGTCAGGTCCTGAGATTGTGCAAGAAACAACTGACAAAATTACTCAAGTCAAGGAAAGACTAAAAGCAGCATGAGATCGTCAAAAGAGTTATGCCGATAACAGACGAAAACCATTGGAATTTCAAGTTGGAGACAAGGTATTGTTAAAAGTTTCTCCATGGAAGGGAGTTGTTAGATTCATTAAAAGAGGAAAGCTAAGCCCAAGGTATGTTGGACCTTTGAGATTATCAAAAGAATAGGACCAGTAGTGTAACACCCCGACCACGTAATACAACAAACCGCGGCGGAAACGTCAGGGAGTCATGTCACAGAATCATTGTTTCACAACACATGGTATTTGAAGTTTTGTTTTATTTCGTTAATAGACTCATTGTTTTGATATAAATCAAATAAATACAAACAATTGTCATTCAAGTTTTAAAGTCACTAAGGTCCGCGTCCATCCTTTGTGAAGCAAGCAATCAACAATCGTCACATAATAGAACCTGAAACATATGTGAAAAACAGTCAGCATAAAAATGTCGGCGAGTACATAGGTTTTGTATGTCAAATTCATGGCTTTGAATTCATATTGCAATACCTCGTCCAACCTCGAGAGTCGATGAGTGTAATCCTTGAAATAAAAAAAGGTGTTTGATATTGCAATAAATTTTATCAACTTTACAAGTTGATATAAGCAAAACAAAACCATTGTAGCCATGAATCTTGACTGAAAACATTTGTCTTTGTAAAACCTAGTAGTAAATCATCTTGAAAGTAAACATCATATGGTTTATATCTTTAAGTGAACATCGTTGCGTGACATTGTTTGAAAACATTCGTCCAAGTGATCTAGATAACATACAACATGTAATGTGATAAAAGCACTTATAAATAGGAAGTACCAGCGGCGTATCCACCATGCTTTTATCACATTACACCCGTCTCGTTATCTAATCACTTACCATAAACCAATCGTCCAAATCGTCCGTGTTGTAAACCATCGTTCAATAATCCGTGTTATAAACCATCGTTCAATCGTCCGTGTTTTAATTGTGAAATACAACTTTTGGTCGTTCTTTAATGAATACATTCAAACCTGTGTGACTCGACTATACCACCCATGGGGTATCTTTAATAGACCCTGAAAGGCCTCTTTAAGATCAACTAACAAACCACCAAAGGGTTTGTTAAAATAACAGATTCTGTCGTTATCCCAAACTACCCACCAAATCCATGGGGATAGCCCGATAACGGGATTCGTCAGATCCTATGGTATCATAACATACTACTGGTCGGCTTGATCAAAGCTAATGAATGTCATTCATCTTTCGACTAACGTACCAACAAGTAGTCGTTCACATTATTGAAATTGTCGTGTCTTATATAAACCATAGTCCTTGTTTCGAAAACTTGAAAAGCATTTAGCACATATGAGTCACCCCAAAACAATTAAAAGCATAAAAGAGGGGAGCTACGTACTCACTTGAGATTGCAAGGTATCCTAGATTAAGTGACTAGCAAAGCTCGGAAAATCAAGGAATCAAGTGGCACCTAGTACGGAATCACTATGTTAATAATCGGGACCTAAATCAGGGAATCAGATAGAATGAGGTCTTGTAAACCAAATAAGTGTTAGAACTCATAGGAAATGGTTTAACAAATCCTACATTCTGATTTGAAAGTGATCCTAAGTGCTGTTGACCCGTTATGACTCGTTAAGGTAGTTTATGTGACAATTGTCAAATTTCAGGTATCCGTACAATTAATTAACCATGATTAGTGCTTAATGACTGTGCTGAATTACAATTAACTAAATCAGAGCAAACCCTAACTCTCTCTCCTAGCATGGCGATTCCTGTTCTTCATGAAATCTTAGTTTCTTCTTCGTGATCTGGTGTATAACAGTCTGACTATTAGAGATTTGTTTTAACATATCTCTATTTCGAACTAGTTAGCACTTGAAATCGGATTAAAACTAGGGTTTTTGCTTTTGTTTTCTTCTTAATCGCCGATCCTATCTGTGTTTCGATCAGGTTGGATAGGTCTATTGTTTTATCGGTCCTTCTGGTTAGGCAGAAACCTTGATTAAACAAGAACTCTACTCGATCTTGTTAGAAGCATGGCCTAGGGTTTTACGCTAGATTAGGGTTTTTCGTTTTTTATTTTTCGGTCTTCTTGGGTTTCTGGTCTTATGGTTCTCGTTTTTCTTGCATGGTTTGTAGCTGGTATTGTTATTGGAAAGAGGTGATTGTTTCATTATGGATGATCGTAAAAAACCACCTGGTATCTTGCCGGATCTGTATCAAAAACCTGCATCTTCTTTTCAGGGTTTAGCAAGTCGGGTTGTTAACATTGAGGGTAACACTTTAGCTCCGAGACGGGGTGTAGTTCAATCGTCCCTGACTCAGAATTCTCAATCTGAACCGAGGGTGTTTAATGTGATTGATGAACTGGAAAAGATCACTGTTCCGGTGGATTTGGAGTTTCAGCAACGTGATCAGATGTCTGATAAGACTGCGAATAAGGTGCATGATGATGCAGCTCAGAAGTTTCACGGTCAACTTAATGGAGCTGATGAGTCTTATGCTTCGAAGCTGAAGTCGAGTAAGATTACTAAACCTTTTAATTTCATATTTTTAAAATCTGAGGAAGTGCTTGAGGATGTTGATATTGTTCTTCCCAGAGAGACTGTTAGAACTAGCCAGGATAAGTATGCTAACACGTTATATGGTTATTTTCTGGGGAAAAGACTTGCGTTTCCAGTCGTTGAGTATTTTGCTAGAAAAAATTGGGTGAAGTTTGGCTTACAAAAATCAATGATGAATTCGAATGGTTTTTTCTTTTTTCAAGTTCTCTGATGAAAAGGGAATGAAGGAGGTTTTGGAAGGTGGTCCATGGCTTATTAAAAATACCCCGTTCTTGTTAAATGCTTGGTCTCCAACTACTATTCTGAAGAAATATGATATCAAGAAAGTGGCAGTTTGGATTAAAATTCATAATGTTCCGTTAGCAGCCTATTCGGATGATGGTTTGAGTATGTTAGCAACTAAATTGGGTAATCCAAAGATGCTTGATTCCTATACGGCTCAAATGTGTTCTGACGCATGGGGTAGGAGCAGTTTTGCTTGAGCTTTAATTGAATTATCGGCTGAAGAGGAATTTAAGGAGGAACTGAAAATTGCTATTCCCATGGTAGATGGTGAAGGATATGTGAAAGAAACTATGAAGGTGGAATATGAATGGCGTCCTCCGAGGTGTGAAACATGCAAAGTATTTGGTCATCAGGGTTCGAATTGCCCTAGGAATGTTAAGGTTGTGCAGAATAGTGTGGTAGAAAAGGATGTTGATGGTTTTATCTTGAATAAGGGTAAGCCTAATAAAAAGAAGGGGGTCATGGTTAATAAAGCGAAACAGAATTTTGTTTATCGACCCGTTGAGAAGAAATCTGCTAATATTGGTGGAGGAGCGTCTACTAGTAATCCGGTTCCTACCTCTAATCCGTTTTCTATATTGGAGAAGGAAGGTGATGGCTCTGGTAAAACAGTGAACGTTCAAAACACTGTCTATACTACTCGTAGTGAAGTAAGTGTCGAGGATGATGAGAACATTGAAACGGTGTATGATGAAACTGCAAAATTTATGGAAGCGGGTATTCAACCAAATTCTGAGGGGGCAAGCACTCCCGGTTCAGTTAGTTTTAATGGGTAGTATTGCAGCGTGGAATATTAGGGGATTGAACCTCTCCCTTAAGCAGAAGGAGGTTCAGGAAGTTGTCAATGAAAATCATCTTAATGTTTGTGCCATTTTGGAATCTCATATGGATGTTTCTAAAGTATATGATGTTTGTCGATTTATCTGTAGAAGGTGGAGTTGGACGTCTAATGGGGCGATTTGTGAAAAGGGTACTAGGATAATTGTGGGTTGGAATGCGGATGTTGCTGATTTAATGGTCATCTCACAAACAAATCAGGTGGTGCACACTCAAGTGATTAATAAAGCTGATAACAAATCGTATTTTTGTTCCTTTATCTATGCGGATAATAATTATGCTAAGAGGAAGGATTTGTGGCAGAATTTAAAGGTTCATAGTTGCTTTGTTAAAAATAAACCATGGGTCTTGTTGGGTGATTTTAACTCATCGTTGAACTTGGAGGATAATTTTTATGGGTCATCAAGTGTTACTATGGCTATGAGGGATTTTAAGGAGTGTGTGGAGCAGATAGAGGTGTTAGATATTAACAGGTTCGGGTTACACTATACTTGGAATCAAAAGCCGAAGAAGGGTATAGGTATTATGAAAAAAATCGATAGAGTTATGGGAAATGCGCAATTTCTGGTGGAGTTTCCTTCGGCTCATGCTGTTTTTCAACCGTATCGTGTTTCAGATCATAGTCCGTGTGTTCTAAAGCTCCCTAGTCTAGCGAAAGTGGGCCCGAAATCTTTCAAATTTGCTAATTTTTTAGTTCACAAGCCTGAATTCAGGGAGGAAGTTTCAAAAGCGTGGAGTTCACCATGCACTGGTAATCGTATGTATAGTGTTGTTAAACGTTTGAAGCAGCTAAAATCTCCTATGCGGAAACTCTTGTATAAGCAAGGAAATCTGCATGAGAAGGTTGTTAAACTAAGGGCGGAGCTGGATGAGGTCCAAAAGGCTATTGATGGGGATCCGTTTAATGTCAATTTACGTGGGAAAGAGGCGGAGTTAGTCAGTGTTTTTAATGAAGCTAAATTGGATGAGGAACGATTCTTGAAACAAAAATCTAAGGTGGAATGGCTTCAAGTAGGCGACTCAAATTCATCGTACTTTCATAATTCTCTCAAGTGTAGAAATCATGTTACCCGTATTGATTGCATTAAAGATCGAAATGGTATCATTTTTGAAGGGGTGGACGTCCCCATGGCTTTGGTTGAGCATTACACTCAGTTTTTAGGAGTTGAGGGTAATACTACTGAGGTCATGAATCCGGAGTTATTTCATAGGAGGTTGTGTCCGTTGAAGGCTCAGAATATGGTTCTGGATGTCTCCATAGAGGAAATAAAAGAAGCTATGTTCTCTATTGGTAATGATAAGGCGCCAGGCCCAGATGGGTTCTCTGCTGCTTTCTTTAAACATTCTTGGGATGTGGTGGGTAATGATATCTCTTGTGCCATTCAAGAGTTTTTTCAATGGGCAGCTGCTCAAGGAGGTAAATCATACTATATTGGCTTTGATTCCTAAAGTGCATACTCCTAACTTGGTTCTGGATTACCGTCCTATTTCTTGCTGCAATGTTCTTTATAAGTGCATTAGCAAGATTATCACAAACAGAATTAAAATTGGTCTTGATGATGTGGTAGATATTAACCAGTCAGCATTTGTCCCCGGAAGACGTATCTCTGATAATATTTTGCTGACACAAGAGCTGATGCACAATTATCACCGTAATATTGGCCCGCCTAAATGTGCTTTTAAAGTTGATATTCAAAAGGCTTATGATACGGTTGATTGGTCGTTTCTAAAGTCTTTGCTTCTGGGTTTTGGGTTTCATCCCAAAATGGTACATTGGATAATGGTATGTGTTACTACTGTCTCCTTCTCTATTGGAGTAAATGGTAATATTCATGGTTTTTTCCAAGGCAAAAGGGGGTTGCGACAAGGTGATCCAATGTCACCTTATTTATTCACTATGGTTATGGAAGCTTTGACTCTTATTCTGAAAGACTTGGTGAATAAATCTCCTAATTTCAAGTTTCATAATCTTTGTAAAAAACAAAGAATTGTGAATATCTGTTTTGCGGATGACTTGTTTATGTTTTCTAGAGGCGATGTTTCTTCGGCTAGGAGTATTATGGATGGGTTGGAGAGGTTCAAGAATATGTCGGGGCTAGTTCCTAGTATGGCGAAGAGTACCGTGTTTTTTGGCAATGTTGCTAGGGAGGTTAGGCAAAGCATTTTACAGTTGATGCCGTTTGAGGAAGGTTCTTTACCGGTTCGTTACCTGGGAGTGCCCCTTATCTCATCGAGGTTAGTGTATAAAGATTGCAAGATTCTGGTTGAAAAGATGGAAGCTAGAATTGATAGTTGGAAGAACAAAACTTTGTCGTTTACTGGTCGTCTTCAACTAATAAAATCAGTCTTATCTTCCATGCATATTTATTGGGCGTCGGTGTTTATTCTTCCGGCTAGAATTATTGCTGATTTAGAGAAAAAGATGAGGGCTTTTCTTTGGTGTCAAGGTCCAATGAAGAAAGGTCGTGCGAAAGTAAAATGGTCGGATGTTTGTCTTCCCAAGTTTGAAGGTGGTTTGGGTATTAGGATAATTCGAGACATGAATATGGCGCTAATGACTACACATATTTGGAGTCTCCTAACTAGAAGGCATTCTATATGGGTTACTTGGATCCATGAGAACAAACTAAAAGGTCAGTCTTTCTGGTATGTTCGGTCAAGGGGTAACTGTGCTACGGGTTGGCGATATATTTTGAATATTCGGGATCGAGTTCGTCCGTTTATTGTTTCGAAGATTGGAAATGGTCTTAATACGTCAGCTTGGTTCGATCGTTGGGCTCATATTGGTCCTTTATGTGAGTTTGTTTTAGCTCGTCGGCTTCATGATGCGGGGTTTACTCTAACTTCCAAGGTTAATGATCTTCTCAACAATGGTGATTGGGGGTGGCTGAGAGCTTGGTTGGATTTATATCCGGTTTTATTAAACATTCAACCGCCTTTAATCGTTCCTCATAAATCAGATTTTCTAGTTTGGCGTGATGCTAGGGGTTCTGAGCATGATTATTCAGCGTCCGTTGTGTGGGATACGATCAGAATTCAGGGTGAAAGAGTCCCTTGGGTCGAGATTGTATGGTTCGCGAATTGTATTCCTAGACATGCTTTTCTTGCGTGGCTTATTTGCAAGAAGAAGCTCAAAACGCAAGACAAATTAAGGCAATGGGATGTTGGTGATATCACTAACTTAAACCTGCTTTCTTGTCCGTTGTGTGGCGCGGAACTGGACTCGCATGATCATCTGTTTTTCAATGTCCATTTTCAATGCAGGTTTGGTCTTCTATTAAATCTTTTGCTGGAATTCAATTAACATCCAGTAAGTGGGAGGATATTGTTCAATGGTTGATTGCTGTTCCGTCGAAGAAGTCGATGCGAAGTGTGATTGGCAGATTACTCCTAGCGACGACTGCATACTTTTTGTGGCAAGAGCGTAATCAGAGGCTTTTTAAATCAAAGAAACGAACAGTGCACGTGATTTCTGAAGCTATTGTGTCTACGGTTAGATTGAAGCTAGCCTCGGTTAAGGTCAGGAGCTCTACGACTGGATTGAGCTTATTAGAAAAATGGAATGTACCAAGCATGTAGTTACATTGGGTGTCTCTAGTTAGTGTCTAGAGTTTGTGTTTGTCTTTGTGTTGTGGTGTGCTTGTGTCTAGCTTGTCTAACACTTCCTGGCATGCCAGGATAGTGAATTAGTAAGGACTCTCCTTACTACTTGTTTTATTTGGTTTGTGATATATAAAAGTGAACCGGGGTAACCCTTTACCAAAAAAAAAAAGAATTACAATTAACTGCTTACTAATTAATGCCATATACAAACTTGTGCATCACATATTGCTTGATGTCATATCATTATTGCATGATAGCTTATTGACTCAAATGATGCACTAGACGCAGTTAGCACAGTTATCTGATAAATCAGGAAAATGCTGACAGAACTCAGCACATAGACAGACAGTGCATTGAGACACAGAATGAGCCAGAAACCAAGTCTTACACTAGTATAGTGTGTAAGAAAGTAAGGATCATAAAACTGCCTTCCTAGAGATAGTTTAAGTGCCGGAAAATGCCTAAAACTCACCCAAAGTGCTGAATTCAGCAAAATTCAGCATTTAAACACACTAATATTATGTAGAAATATGGTAAAATGGTCTTGAATGCTTTCCTAAGTGTCGGGATTAAAAAGTGTCACAAAAGGGTACATAAAGCACACTAAACTTCAAGTTTAGCACCTTAACGAACCAGTAACCAACCGAACAACCGGACACTACTCGAAACACCAGATTTACACTAGAAGCACTGTTTTAACATTACCAATCTAGTTATGGTCCCCGAACAACATAACACCCCATACAAATATCTAATAACAAAAACACTTAACTAATACTTGGATTTCAATTAGTAAGTAACCAAATTAGTTTTCCCCTAATCTACTACCCCCCCCCCCCCACCTATGGACGGCCAACAAGGGCCCCATCTTCTTGATTTGTTTCAATTAAATAATAGATATTGTTCCCCCTCTTATAACACATTATACAAGAGTTAAAAAGTTAAAATGGTTTATAAAAGAACATGTAAGACCATAAGCTCATTCTACACACACTTGAAACACACACACCTCCTCTTCCTTCCTCTTGTGCTCTCGGCCGACCTCACCACCACATACAACCACCATCATTCATCCATTCTCATATATTCCAAGTATATACAAAGGTGTTAGAGATCATACAAAGAAGCTAGGAGCTTACGAAAGTGCAAGGACCTTCTCTATTTGCTTTTACCCACTTGTTTTCTTCACTTGATCATCCCTAGCCTTGTGCTAGTGGTAAGAATCATGATCTTACTAGTTTACTTCTATTTTAAGTGGTTAAAAGAAGAATCATACTCATAATCTTGAAAAACACTAAGAATCACAAGAAGTAATCTTGAACATAAGCATGAATAATTGTTGGATCGGTTTTGACACCGTTCGATTGCGTAACGAACGTTCGACGTGCGGAATCCGTGAACGTGCGTGACCGAACACACAAGAACGTACAAATTAACGTGATTCTATTGATATGATGTCATGTACAAAGCCGTGAATCACATAGAGATACTTTCTCTCTCTAGACTTTCTCTCTCTAAGATTAGATCTTCTAATTTCCCCAAATGAGCAAAAAGTCTTTATCTCTAACCCTAACTCATCTATTTATAGGCACAAGGTTTATACGGATTTCTCCTTATTTACAAGTTTGCCACCTTGCCTTTACTAACTAGATATTACAATAAAATCCTAATTCTTCGGTTTCTCGCTACTGCTCGGATTGACGAAGGCGATAGACAGATAATGCACTAACAGACTCCCCCTTGGATATTGCCGTAGTCAATCTCATAGCGTCTTGTCTTTCTCTATCTTGAACAGAATCCCCGTGGATCTGTCTTCAACTTTCCGTTGCTCTCTTCTTTCCTTCAGATTCTTTTTCTTTAGGCTCCCCCTTTCTTCAAGCTTCCGTGCTTTTAGGGATAGACACCTTGCTTTCAGGTTACAAGCTCCCCTTTGCTCCGAGCTCATCTTCAGACTCCCCCTTAGACTCAGCTTCCGGGATCGTAGTCTGGCTTTCACAAATTCACAAATTCAGGATCAATTCCTGACTCTATTCTGCATATGCTCAGGATTTGAAACCTGGTTAACCTGCACATCCTCTATCTCAACATAAGTTTCACAAATTTATAACAGTTAGATTTAAGAAACTTACTGGTAGAAATCAATTATTCAACAAACATACTAGTTACATCAAATTCAAATGAATGACTTTGATTAACTAAACACACAATTTTTCAAAACATTTGTATATGACATTCAAAGTTTTCAACATACTCTCCCAACCAATTCATCATGCTTAGCACTTGGAATTTTGAATATCAGTCCTTCAACATCAGTTGTCGAAAATCTTTTTGAATTTTTCAAAACTTTATGCTAAAACACACTAAAATCTTTTTGGATTTTGAGTTTAAAGAAATGCAGTAAAGAAATATATACAAACAATATTTTTGTGAGTTTGTGTAAGAGGATCATATCAGTTCATGAGACAAATCACTAGCACCGTTAAGCTTTTAACATTTTAAGCTCTAAACAATTCACCTCGATTGTCGATATACTGATCCATCTTAAATTCTCACACAAATTTCAATTTACACAGGATACGATTTAGATGAATTAAGAACTTAGATCATTCATGTGTCCCACCTCTTGAATATACTCCCGTATCCAGAATCCCAATAATCAGTCTTACAGGTGAGAATACTACAATGATATCTGTATATAATTTAGGTATGCGAGGGCCGAGGGATCTCAGATCGATACTTCCGTATACACAGAGAGATATCAGCTTCGACTTTTCGGTGTGTCCCCTTTAGAGGATCTTTTTGCTTACAACAGCAGCATATATCAATTTTATTGTTTCAGCATGCTGAGGGTTTAATGCTGTGTTTCAAGCATTGCAGCAAGTATTAGCCAGGGACTAGGTCAGAACTACCGTTCAGCAGAAGTCCCGGAATAATACCCCAGACATCATAGAGTATAAAGACCTAGTATATCAGATTACGAGACCTTTCAAACGAGATTTCAGGGGTTACCTATATATCCAAGTAGTGTTCCCCACGAATTCACAAGTTTGAATTTAGGTTTATATCCCGAATAAATCTACTAAATGTGTGAAAACCTATCGACACATCATTAGTGAGATCGTTTATCACATTTGACATTTCATATCTTTAGCATGCAGTGATAGTCCACTGATTTACTATCATTTCCTCTTTTTCACAACAAAACTCATTTTTGATTTTTCAATGTTTTTGACATTTTCAAATTTTCTAATTTTTTTTTAAAATTTTTCTCCCCCTAAAATCAAAATATGTTTCAATTTTGATTTTCTGAGAAAATTTGAAAACAAACTATACAAAGAAACATGACAAACTGATATCAAATCGCTTCAATTCGCCATTCTCTTGGCATAAACAATCAGAACTCCCCCTGACAACAAACTATTTTCCCATTTAGATTTCAAAACACTTAAGTTTGTTTTAATCAAATGGTTTTTTCGAAAAATTAGTTTTGTTTGTCTTTTTACAAACTCGGGGTTTCATCACATTGTTATTCTTCAACCATCTTAAAAATTAATAATTAAGACCCTTGACAACAACAAACACTAGTAGAAAATCAAGTACAATTTAATGTCCCTGATTTACCACTTGTAAATCGAAATATCACAGTTACCATCCTGTGAATTTCTCAAGAATGATGCCGATACCTGCTTCACGCTTACCAACCTGGAAGCTCCGGCAAGTCAGGTTTTTCTATTTGAAAAGATTCACCCAAGCCTGACCAGCCTTGGATGATTTTGAATTCTTGTTCAACAATGGTGGAAAATTTGCATCATCCATTGTTAAACCTGAATTCTCAGATTTTACCTCAACACTAGGCTCTTCTGGCTTTGACGAACCAGAATCATTGCCTGCACATGGCTTGTCTGACTTTGATGAGCCAGATTCATCGCCTGATGGTGGCTTGTCTGACTTTGACACATCAGATTCATCGCCGACCATTTTCTTCTTCTTTTTCTCTGTTGTCCTCAAATTTGTAACTGATGAACTCGGCTTGTTTGACTTTGCAGTCGATTGAAGTGATTCATCAGTACTCTTATTCTTACCAACCGAAGAACTCAAGGACAAAATCTTTTCCAGATATTCTCTGGCCTTCTTCCTTTTCTTTCGCAGTCTGTCTTTTTGCCCTTGAGAAAGTTTTACTTTTGCTTCCTGAACTTTAGGTTCTTGAACCTTCTGTTCTTTGGGCTTAACGTTGACTGTCTTCTTTACCATTCTTTGAGAATTAACCCTCAATCTTTCATTTGATCTCCTTGGGCAATCTCTGGCAATATGACCTCTGATTTGACAATTATAGCATCTTCTTGTCTCATAACTCCAATTCTGGCAGTTAACAGCAATGTGTCCTCTCACACCACAAGTGTAGCACACTCTGTTATCGTACCATTCACCACTTTCACACCAAACACTTAAATCATAGCATTGTCTGGCTTTGTGAGTACTGTGGTCAAACCTGCACCACTTATTACCAACTTTTTGTGAGTTTTCATTTTTAGATTTTTGTGATTTTTCAAAATAATTGGATGACTTAACTGATGAGCTTTTATTTTCAATTTTAGAATTTTTCAAATTTTTATCTTTTTGTTTCTGTTCTACACTCTTCTTAACAGGTTTTTGTTTAGAACATTCACCTGTTTCAGTAGATTGCAAAACAGTATTTTTAAATTTTTCTTGTAAATCTAAAAATATTTTTCTTTTCTTTTCCTTTTCTATTTCATCATCAGCTTTGTCATCACAATCTTCAATTTTGACTTTGTCAAAATTTGTGACATTGTCACTTATTGGAACAGAATTGATTGGTTTTGGACAGGGAAAATTCAAACTATCTGGTGCAGTCACAAAACCTTTCAATTTCTTTTCAAGTTCATCAATCTTGTTTCTTGAATTCTCAGCTTCTTTTTCAAGCTGAGAGATTCTTTCAAGATAGAACTTGATAGAATTTTCATTTTCAATTTTAAGATTTTCAAGAACAGATTTTTCATTTTCTAAACCTTTTAACTGTTCTTGAAATCTTGTTTCATTTTCTTTTAGATTTTTGTTTTCCAATTTTATCCAAAAATCTTCATTTCCTAAGGATTTTCTTTTACTTTCAAAATCTTTTTCATTTTCTTTCAAAATTTTGTTTTCTAATGACAAACTCTCAACATTCTTCAAAAGTTTGTCATTTTCTGACATCAATTTCTCACAATTGTCTCTCATTTCAAGAATCTGTATATCATCAGATTCTTTCTCATCCTTCAAGCTTTTGATTTCCAATGTTAAACTCTCCACATTCTTCAAGAGTTTCACATTGTCTGCTTCTGATTTTTCGCATTTCAAACATTTTCCGTTCATCTCTCCATCATCAGCTTCTTTCTTCGTTTCCATCTTGTATGTTCCTGCACAAAAAAAATTTACAAAATCAAGAGGATTCATATTTTCATCAATATAACAACCCCTCTTAATATCGTATCTCATAACATTTTTTGCTGCAAGACACACAGTAATTCGTTTTCTCATTTCAATGATCACATCCAAATCTATCTTTCTTGATTCTTCTTTTATTTCATCCAGTAATTTCCTTTTTCTTGAATCTTCATCACTCCTATGATTTGTTATTGTATTGATGAAACTTCTTAAATCAAAGCGTGATAAACTAGAATCCCTTCTTAGTCCATTCACGAATTTCTCCCATTCCAAAGGTAAAGCATCAACAAATTTTGAAATTCTTTCATCATTTGAATGATATATCTTATGTTTTTCTAATTTGATGATTAATTCCCAAAATCTTTCTTTCAACATCTCCATCGATTCATCCTTCATACACAAGAAATTTTCGTATCTTTTTATATAAACCTCTTTATCATATCTCGTTTCATTCCAAGCTTCCTTTTTCCAGTTATTCAGATTTTCAAGATTCTTGTTTTCTTGTTCATCAAACATTTTGACTTCACTTTCTGATTGGGCCAAAATTTATAAGTGGGTCGGTGAAATTTTGGGCTTCACATGAGACAATAACCTGCCAATTACAAGTTAGTGGGGCGGTGAAATATAGAAATTGGATTGGTCAAGTGGGACGGTGCTTTTAATGACAACAACTTAGTCGACCAAAAATCACATGGGGCGATGATGTTTTATGGCTGACAAGAACAATATCAACCTGCCAATAACCTGTAATGATCAGACAATCACATGAAGAAGATGACTCATAAGCGAACCTAACGAGCAAACCTCCTCTACCACATAAGCGAACCTCAAATGTACAGATGAGCGGACCAGGTATTGTCACATGAGCGGACCAGATATTGTCGAATGAGCGAACCAGCTATTGTCAAATGAGCGGACCAGAAATGTCAAATGAGCGAACCAGCTATTGTCAAATGAGCGGACCAGAAATGTCGAATAAGCGAACCAGACTTGTTCGTAAAAGCGAACCAGCTATGTACGTTGGAGCGGACCAGAACGTAAACCTGCAACTTTGACGCAAATTCGAACGAAAATATCTCGATTTCTCCTAAACGGCTTGAAGTTTCGATCTGAAACTTGGTAGGGTTTTAGATCGGCTCTATATGCACAACATATCCAAAAATCAGACGAAACGGACCGTATTTACCTGTTCAATTTGATGAAAAACGATGAAAAACGTGAAAAATAGATAGAAGATGAAGAAATCGACAAAATTGGAACAAATTCTGCTGAAATCTTGTACGAAAAGATGTGTTTGATCAAACAATCGAGCTCCTAGCTCTGATACCACTTGTTGGATTGGTTTTGACACCGTTCGATTGCGTAACGAACGTTCGACGTGCGGAATCCGTGAACGTGCGTGACCGAACACACAAGAACGTACAAATTAACGTGATTCTATTGATATGATGTCATGTACAAAGCCGTGAATCACATAGAGATACTTTCTCTCTCTAGACTTTCTCTCTCTAAGATTAGATCTTCTAATTTCCCCAAATGAGCAAAAAGTCTTTATCTCTAACCCTAACTCATCTATTTATAGGCACAAGGTTTATAAGGATTTCTCCTTATTTACAAGTTTGCCACCTTGCCTTTACTAACTAGATATTACAATAAAATCCTAATTCTTCGGTTTCTCGCTACTGCTCGGATTGACGAAGGCGATAGACAGATAATGCACTAACAATAATGAAGAAACTAAGGGGCTGTTTGGTAGCCTCTTAATCTATTCAGAGGCTGTCTCTTAATGAAATCATTTGTGGCCCTTATGTCTGAATGAATAAGAGGTAACCTTTTGTCTGACTGGATAAGAGGTAACATCTGAATGGTAAACCATCACATGTCACATTCTTCTACATTATCTTTGTTAAACTCTTAAATGATTTCATTAAGAGGTAGACTCTTAATGTCATTCAGATGCTACCAAACAGCCCCTAAGTTGTTTATGAGTTGATTTGCTTGTTGATTGTTATTTGTTCATGTAGTTGATGTTGATCATCATATGATCTTGCTAGATCATGATTAGAAACATAATCTAGCAAGATGAGAGAATGAAAATGTTGTAGGATGATAAATCATCCACACATAAAGCATGAACTTGAAAGAATGAAGTTGTTTCTTGAAAAATAATGATGAAAGTGAGTGGTAATACTTGTAGATCTAAAGATTTATGGATGATTTCTAAAGAAACCAAGTTAAAAATATAAGTTTTTCTAAATCTTGGTTCTTACATAAACAAACCTTATTTTTGGTGGTTAAACAAGTGTAGAAACACTTGTGTAACAAAAAGAATTCATAAAGAAACATTTTTAGAAATGATGATCACAAGTTGTAAAGGTCCATATTCTTTAAAAATGAAGTTTTTAAAGAACTAATCACACTTTAGAAGGTAACAAGGCTTACTAAGAACACTAGTAAGTTCCTACAAATTTTTACAAAGATTCAAGTTCATGAAGTAGTAGATTATTACTTGTTTTTGGCAAAGTTGGTAAGTAAAGGTTGTTTATTATTGATTGTGAATTTATTGTGATGATTTTTACAAAAGAAAATGATATGCTTGAAAGCATGGAAACCTCCATTTTTAGGGGAAACTATGGCAAAATTTTCTAAAAATTTAAACACTTAGAAAAATATTTATAAACATGCACTTACAATTGTATTTTCAATCATAAATTGATACATAAACTTTGCCATAATTTTTTGTCACAAAAATATAAATATTGGAGGTTGGTTTTTATAAATAAAAGTGACGAAATATGTATTTAGGAAATATATATTTAGAAGACACCATGTGTGTGATTATTTGTATATTTTGTGTATTAGTTATATTATTTTAGGATTTGAAATAATATAACACATCAAAATACCAAGAATTACAATCCAAAATATTACCAAAATTCCAAGGAATAAATATACACAAAATATTGGTGAAAACCGAACTATGGAATAAGGCTTACAAAATATTCCGGAAATTATATTCACAAGTATATTTTGGACACCAAGAGACGAAATATGATTTTTATCATTATTACACGAATATATCATATTTTGACAGAGGAAAAATATATTATTTTTGGCATGTATGAATATATATTTTTCTTGAAGTTTTTAGAAGATATATTATTTTTAAGAAATATATATTTTCTTACACAAACACGAAATACAATATTTTTAAGGTGAAAGATATATTTTCTTGAATAAATATGAAATATATCATTTTTGGAGAAAAATGAGTTTATATATATTTTCCAAGTTAGACTTGAAAATATATTATTTTTGGAACTTATATGAAATTACAAATATTTTTGCCAAGGGAAAAATTATAAATAATTTTTCTAAATAATATTTATTAAAATATATATTTTGGAAATATATATTGGGGGACTTTTATTAAAGATAATATTCCGGAAAAATCATTACGAAATTAAGTGTAAGAATGCTTAATGAATACAATAAAAGTACGTATTCTCATACGTACAAATACACACCGGAATACTACCCTAATACATGGCAAAAACATGTACAAGAATACGAATACAAATACCCCCATCCTTTGGAAGGATATACAAGTATAAATACTTGGGAAGTATTAAGTTAAAATAATTGTTTAACAATTATTCCAAAATTTAATAAATATAATTTAAGTTAAAATATTAATTATTTTAGCAAATAATTATATAACTTGGTATAATACTGAAGACACAAAAGAAACGTAACTCAAAGACATTAATACTAAGTCAAGGCACGACCCGCTCGTCTAATAGATCATAGTACGTTGTAGGTAGTTGTGTTTACCTGAAGGAGCTTGAGTTACAGTTGTTGAAGACGCAAGACTGTGAGTTCATGTCCCCCTTTTCTTTAAATTGTTTTGTTTTATAACTTCGGGGGTGAAGTACATGTTACAAAATGATTACAAACAATTACAATTGGTATGGTTAGCTATGGAAAGTACAATAGATCATGTGAATGGGTAGGCGCACTCCTAAGACCATTAATCCTCGTGTTAGGACCGAGGGGCATGAGTGATAGATCTATTTGGGTGTGGCGAGCCCACACCCATGTGGACCGGGGTTTGGCCCATGAGGTGACTATGTCTTACAGCCGGAGGCCCGGTAAAAAATCTGCTAGGTTTGAGCCTTCCTACGTCGTTGCACGCATGTTAATGGCCTTGCAAACCATTAATCGATCTGTTTCCTTGTTTTGCTTTCATACCGGGATTTACAAAACATACATACATACAATGATATCAAATGTTTATTCATACACACAAACAAACACATGAACTCGCTCAACTTTTGTTGATGTTTTTAAAACTACATGTATTTCGGGGAATTAAAAGTGGATCTGGCGGGCGTTGGATGTTTCAAGTTGCGTTAAGAATAAAAGATGTCATCCATGATCTTAGGTTTTGGACAGTGTGTCTTATTCCTGGACGAGACACGTCTTCCAAATCCTGGTTTTATTTAATATCTTTTGTCGAGTCTTTGTGAACTCTTAAACAAGTTGCATGGTTTGTACTCGAATTTGAATTCCATGGTTTAAAACAATGATGTTGTTATGTTTTTAAAACTTATTTAATGGATGATCATCTATGGTTTTTATCATATAGTTGTTGTTATGATTGCATGCAATGATATTAAGCAAGTCACACCAAATCACGCTTCCGCAAAAGACAGGGTGTGACAGTATCGTGACGTAGTTGATGTTATCATAGTCAAACAACACAATATATAAATGCACAGCGGAAGCAAAAGATAAACATATTACAATCCGAATATAAAGTAATATCAAGTATTACAACAAAAAGTAAAGGATCCACAGGTGGATTAAATATACATAATCATTTTTCAACAGACTTTAGACGCCTAGAACTTGCAAGATTCCTTATTAGCACCCTGAGCTTCCAGCCAATTACGTTCAGTACCTGTCACTTAATCTTTTTGGAAAATACGTCAGTTTTCACTGGTAAATACAATTAACTGACTCATTTTGAAAAGAGTTTAAGAAAATTCATTTGAATGCACGTGGCACAAAATATCTTTTATAATTTGATTAAAATGCACAAGGCAAAATTAATCTTTTATACTTGGGATAATTATTTAAAATATATAATCTTGTGAATGAATTACATGTTACTTTTGCGTTCAGTAGCCCGGATCGTGTCCGGGTTAAAGATCAATAGACACACCACAAGTATAGGCCCACATGGAAGTGAGATACCGTTTTCCTTAAGCAACTGTCAGGTGTATGCCTACACCCCGTGCATAAGCCGTGGCCATTTTATAATACAATGATGTCAAGGATATCCGGGACATGGTCATTAACCCCCCAAAGGCTTTAAGTAAACAAAACTATTTAAACGGGCCGATCAAATTATTCAACTACCCACCAAACGATGGAGATTTAATGCCCGATCAAGCGGTATTTTATATACCGTACCCCAAGCCCGTATAGGGAAAATAAGTTAAAAGTATTTACCTGAGCTAGCTCCTGTTTTAAATAGCAAGAATTTAATAACTCTGCCGTATTCACTTAAGTAAGCGTAGGTACCATTTACCGGAAGGCTCTAGTCTGTAATGATGGTATAAATAACCAGTTAGAATGCTAACGGGTCTTTAATTAAGCCTAGGCTTAGACCGGTTAGTCTTACAGAAAGATACGGTTCAAACGCATGATTAAGCGAAGACCGGAATAGAATGTGTTTTAGAACCGACAAGTTTGAAGACTTGTATAATATGAGTAATCTAAACACCTTCTGGATTTTGAGATAAAACCGTTGAGGTTTGACCCGTTTAGGCTAGTTTATGTAAACTAGTTACATAAACCGAACCGAACGCGTAATAAGCGTAACGGGTATTCATATGAGCCATTTACAGGTTTCCTAAGTTAATATGCTTCATATATGTTGTGACATCAGTAAGATGTCTTTTATTATGCCCGAAACGAATTTAAACACAAACTATGCCCCGTAGGGGTAGTTTGGTCATTTAAAAGTTTATAAAAGAGTTTAAGTGTTTGCTCGAGTTACAGGTCTGATGTAAACAGCAAACATACTCAATTTAATAAGTTATATCAGTAGGCTAAAGTATATAAGTGAAATTTATCAATTATAACCAAACTATGCCCCGTAGGGGTATTTTGGTAATTTCACATAAGCCGAAAAGCTCAAAACTGAAGTCTGAGTTTATCAACCTTTGCTTACTATTAAAACATTATAATTTGCCTCAAATATCAGTAGGTATCAACCCTTGTATGTTTAAAATAGTTTTAGTACATACTATGCGTTAAAAACGCTTAAAAAGACGATTAGAGGCCATTTCCGGGTTTGATACATAAATCTGATATTTTTATATTTCCAGAAGGCTTAAAATAATTTATTTATCATATGTAATCAGTAGCAAAAGATTTGGAGTCAATTAGATATGCAAAACTCATTTTATGGCCCGTAAGGGCAAAACCGACAATTACCGGATTAAGCCTACGACTATAAGTTATGCTCAGCCTAAAATTAATTAAAAATCTTCAAAAATCCCAAAATAATATATTACATCAGTGGGTAAAGAGTTTAGTATCAAAATGTATGTTTAAATAGGCTATACGCTAAATACGCCGTTTAATTAACATGAAGCTTTCAATTTACGCTAATGAGCATAACTCTCAAACTACACCTCAAACTGATGTCAAACTTTGGGTACAAGTTTATATATCAGTGACTAAGGTTTTTACTCTTTTACATTTCCAAAAATCACGTTTTATGGTGAAAAGGGCATAATGGTCAACATATGGGCAATTAACGGAATCATGCGTATAAATTGGTTAACTAATGAACCATGGTGTATAATCACAGAGGATTATACTAGCATGTAACCTGGTCCAAATAGAGCTCTAAGGTATTTCTAAATCATACCAAAATGGGTCAGAACTGAAGTCAAAGCTTTGCGACTTTCGGTTCCGAACCGGTTCTAAACAGTAAATTGTCGGGTTGAACATGTTTAGACATGTTCTTACACTAATTACCAAGTTATATTAATGATCAAACAGGTTGTATGTGTTCTACATTGCTAATTATGCATAAATTAGAAATTAATTATCCTGTTGACTTTTTAATAACAAGTTTGACCCGACATTTGACCTAGTTAGAGTGGGAATCAGAGGGTGCCCTTTTAAGGGTTTAATGCCCACATAATATAACAAAATTTGCATCGTTAAAATTTTACCGAGCCTCGTGTTGACTGCGTTGACCAGCAGTTGACCACGTTTGACCGATGTTGACCAGGTTTGACCGAACCCAAAACTGAACCGAGGCACTAAAATGATCCAAAACTTCCCCTTGACCAGTTTTGACCACGTTTGACCTGTTGACCATGTTGAGCCGAGCCCGAGAGCGTCCCGAACTTAAATTTTTCACCCGAGTCGAAAGTGGTTCGATGGACTCTACGGGTCAATAGGAGCCCAAAAATATATTTTTCGTCGAAAACTGACGGCTGGAACTCGCCAGAACCATGTCAGAAGTCGAGCCCGAGAGCGTCCCGAACTTAAATTTTTCACCCGAGTCGAAAGTGGTTCGATGTACTCTACAGGTCACTAGGAGCCCAAAAATATATTTTTCGTCGAAAACGGACGGCTGGAACTCGCCAGAACCATGTCAGAAGTCGAAATTTCGCCGGAGAATAGAATTTCTTGAAAATGTGCAGAAATGCTCCTAAAGTCCCGATCTAAGCATCTGCAAAGTCAAAAGTTCAAAACCGACTCGCCGGAATTTGACCGGAAGGTCGCCGGAGTTGCCATAGAGCTCAAACCGCTAAGAATTAGCTAAAACTAACCTCACCACGCGATCCAGAACGTCGGATATAGTCGAAAAAGTGTACTCTTGGCCGGAAAACGGCCGCCGGAAAAGTCGCCGGAAAAAATCGTCGGTCGCCGGAACTCCGCCGGAATTCTCGCCGGACTTGTTTCTAGAGAGAGAGAGTAGAGAGAATTATGAAGGTTAGAGAGAGAAAGTGTAGGTGGAAATGATGGATTTTTGGGTTGAAATCCTTTATATAGTGGGGGTTTTGTGGGCTTGGGCCCAAGGCCCACAAGCCCGTTTCTAGCATTTTTGAAAGGCCCGATCTTGTCTTTGAAGCCCGTCTTCGCACCCGAACATCATGGAAGCATCGTAGAGCATAATTTTTAATACTAAAATACGTAAATTAGGATCGGTAGTCGATGATTGCGTGTTCGTTCGTCGGTTGCGTAAAAATCGCGAAAAATTAAATCGTTGACGTTTTTAACCCCTCGTATACGAATATTTCCATATATTTCTCATACCTTAACGAAACCTTGTGAAATTTTTATCACACATTCTCGTGAGTATAATTAATCATTACAAAGCTTCGGGTTTGCTAGAAGGTCACTCAGAGGTATACCTTTAAACATGTTGACACATTTAACCCCTGTAGTTTGTAATTCCTCACTTTCTTTCACAATTGGCTTCGTATGATCCATGATTTATTCGGTTGAGGTTATGAACATCATGTAGGGTTACTGTAAAGTATATTTATCCCTTGTTGACATTTTGAACCCTTATATTCACATACTTTCCATGTTTGTCAACTTTAGTCCCTCTAAATATAATTTCACACGTTCAAGCTTATGACACGTGTCAATACATTATGGACGTGAATTTTTCGAGGTGTTACATCCTCACCCCCTTAAAAGAAATCTCGACCTCGAGATTTGCTAAAATGATGGAAGTACTTTTTGTCGCATAATGGACTTAACTTCCATAACTTATCTGGAGTCTTTCCTAGCTCCTAAAGTGACTCCTATATTAGGTACATATATCCTTTTTGGAGCTTCTTAACCTGTCAATCCTTAATCGATACAAGATGCTCATCACATCATAAATTTGCATAACATTATGTGATAGTGCTTCTTGACTTATTGGCGAAACACACCTTTCAGTCACTAGTGTGTAATGTATTGCGAGCTCTGTCAAGCTCCTTAAATAGGTTTTAGCTTATAAGCTACCTGATCTTGATACATTCGATTCCCTTCGAATGATTCTATATATTCAGCGCTTAACTAGCCTGATAATTTAACAGATTTGGCACACCCTTCCTGGGTGATATCTATTGTTGAACCTTATTCCTTAATCAAGAATTTAAGAGGTTTGCTATTTTCATTAATCCTTGATTTTCTGCCGAATACTGGCATCTTACAGATGATTATGAATTTGCGTGATCTTATTTGTTGTTTCCAATGCAACTTTCAGATCCTGATAATTGGACTTACCAATCTATTGTCCTAACAATAGATGTTTAACATTCCATTTATACAAGGTCTCCAAAGGAGTAGCCTTGATACTTATATATCAACTATTATAGGAAAGCTTATCTTAAGGTGAGATGGTTATTCCAACCACTGCTTAACAAATTTTAAGGAATAGCTAATCCTTACAGCTAGTCGAACAAATCGACGATCCTGGGCAGTTGATTGCAAATTCTTAATTGTTGCCTAATTAGGGTTGCGGTAAAAATGCATAAGCAAAAAGAACCGTCTTTCATAATTAACTATACCGAAATCTCAGGATATTGAGTTAGGCTATATGAACCCTCTATTTTAAAACTTAGTTAATCAGGGTTTCGATTCTTTCAATGATGGTGCTAGCCGTCTTGGAGATTTCATAATAATACAGCCTTAAATGGGATATAAACCTTAACTCTACCTGCCCCTCAGGGGTAAACAGGGTAATCTTAGGAGAAGATAATTAAGGTACAAGGAGGTTACAGAGATTTTACAAATCTCAGGCTCCAATTTATCCATCATTGCTTGTGTCAATTAAGTGACACACTTATGTTACTAGTCCACGAATTCCTTAATCGGGAACATTTACTTGGATAATTCCATTCTGGATATCTTCTTTGAATACTACTAGTCGACTTTGGTACAATATAACCATTGGGATATCTCAGGGGTTCCATGCATTAAACCTCCATACTGATCAGGCATGGAAGCAATCTATGGGACACACTAGGATACGCCAATCCTCATATGGCACTTTTATCAAACATAGTTTGGCATTCGCAGTCGATAGAAAACAATGAGAAAATAATAAAATAAAGTAATATATATTGTCGTACTCTATTCGAAGAAAGAGTACTCTTAGATTTTTCAGAAGGATCCCTTGCCGATACTTAGAAGAATCGGTTACTATGGTTTCCTTGGTAAGTTATACCTTGTGGATAATATAAAAGTTTGCTAAGCTTATGGTTTATGAAGATTTATTATTGCCTGTATTAAATCAGGACACTTAGCAGAAATTATCGTTGGTAAATGATAAGGAATGTACTTGATGACATCGTGAACTGCCTCTTGGCATTCATCAGGTGAGTTCAGGCGTTTCCTTTCTTAGCCTTTCCAGGCTTAGCTGCACCTTCTTTGGCAGCTTTATGGTATCTAGTTCTGATGCGGCCTTACTCACCACAGTCGTGATAGACTGCATTCTTTATGTCCCTACATTCATGGGAAAATGATGACCCGTTCCTTTGCAGATGTCACACTGCTTTGGTCCTTCCAACTGCTGCGTCAACCACAGCTTGGAGATTAACTCCATTAATATTGAGGTTTACGTTTGTAGCTTTATTAACTTTCGTCGCCTTAATAGTATTGCGACTGTCGTCTACCTCATCCGAGTTTTCCATACTTGAAACTTGGTACCAATCACCAAAATTTAACAATTATTAGTCATCATCCTGATGACCCGACTTAGATTAGCCACGGCATTCATAAACCGTATGGGCTATTCTGTTCCGAACATTCCTAGTGAATGTTATTTGAATGTATATCCATTATATTTAGCCTAGGTCACAAAAGGACCATCAATGGCATTCAAGGTTTGGAGTGAGTCCAATACCTGCTTGACAGGGGACCATAATGTCACAATTGTCTTTGTCACAAGGAGGATTATAAATAGCTCAAGGGCTAGCCTTACATGACTTTGGTTATATATATACATATATGGCGTAGAAGCCTGTCACGAGGGATGTAGAAAGATATGGCACAAAGTCTAGTCATGAAGGACATAAGTAATCATATGGCGCGAAGGCCTTGTCGTAATGACATTCAGATACGGCACAAATGGCCTTGTCTCTAGGACGTTATAGGATATGGCACTAAGGCCTGTCACCAGGGATGTTAACATTTAGTATGTTAACTTGTCACGAACGACGAATTATAGCACGGAGGCTTGTTATGGGTGACTTGCATTATAAGTTGTGGATTTGTCACAAGGACATCAATTCATAGGCTGTAATCTTAATAGATCAGGAGTTTTAAGGTTTGAACATAGTTCTTCACCTTTGGACAGGGAGTCATAGACTACAACTGTCTTCGTCTTGAAAGGCGATTCCCTTAACAGAAAGGTAAACCAATTAACATCACTAATGGATGTTTATATATAATTATCGTATCTAATGATATTAGTCGTGATCATATCGATCATATTGACTATTAGGTTTGGGGGTAACCCACCATTTTGAATAGGGGATCATAAAGATCACCACTATCCTTGACTTATCGACAATAGGGTAAAGTATAGCCCGTAGGCAATTTATCGCTAGGGATGTCAATATTATGATCATCTTATTGATGATATGGGTCAGGATCACCATGATCACATAGACTATGGGATTTGAGCGTAGCTCACCCCCTTGGGCAAAGAATCACAAAAGATTACAATTGCCTTGTCTTAATTGGACAATATAACATAGCCCTTAGGCAAAACATCATTGAGGATGTTTAATCATCGTACTGATGATTTTAGTCATGATCACATTGATCATATAGACTATTAGGCTTGAGCACAACTCGCTACCTTAAATAGGGGATCGTAGAGATCACAATGTTTGTGTCAAAATAGACAATATAATATGGCCCGTAGGCGAAACATCACTAATGGATGTTTATAATAGGTTCATCGTATTAGATGATATAAGTCATTATTTTATTAATCATATTGACTATTTGGCTTGAGCATAGCTTACCACCTTAAACAAGGAATCATAAAGATCAAAATGTCAATGTCTCAAATGGACCATTTATTATAGCCCGTAGGCAAAACATCTTTTCTTGACAGGGAGTTGAAGGCTACCACTGTCTTTAGTCTCGGAGGACGTTAATTATAACCCGTAGGCATTTCCCTCCTAAGGGATATTTATGGTATGATCATCTTTTCAGATAATATTAGTCGAGATCGTATGGATCCTACCGACTATTATGCTTGAACGTATTCTAACATCTTTAGACAGGGTCACAGACCACCACTGTTGTTGTCTTATCGGACAACAAATTTAGCCCGTAGGCACTTCATCACTCACGGATGTTTATAATATGATCATCTTATAAGATGATATAAGCCATGATTTCTAGATCATAAGGCAAATTAGGAATTTTAAAAAAAGTTCCAATATAGGGATGACTGTTGTGATTTTTTTTTTTCGAATCACATTTGTCAGAAGTGCTAACACGTTCTCAGGTGTTAACAAGGATTTGAATCCCTTGAGTAGGTTTCACCATCTTGGCCGCGTAGGCTAGGTTTCACCTTTAAGGCTCTTTTTTTTAAAATGCATACCGGCAGGGAAGGAAGGATATTTATTTTATTCAGGATTTTTATCATAAATCCTAATTTATAAGTTAATAGTAGCACCAATGGCCTAGTCGCGTAGACGAGTTAATTTATAAGCCATGATTTCAGAGAATCGAGGCATAAAGGTATACTGGCACAATAGGCCTAGTCACAAGGACATTTATAAATTATAAGCTATGATTTCAGAGAATCAAAGCATGAAGGTTTGAACATAGTTCATTACCTTTTTCGGACAGGGAGTCATCGCTATCACTGTCTTTTGGCTCATATAGAAATGAGCAAGGCCCGTAGGCACTATATTACCACGTATGGTTAAAATGTGATCATCTTAATTGATGATTTAACCCATGATTCAGAGATCATTAAGTTGGGTTAGGGATCTTTTGAAGAATCCATATATAAGAATGACGTGGGTGATTTTAACGAATCACGACTGCCAGGAGTGTTAACATGTTTTCAGATGTTAACAGGAATCTGAATCTTTTAAACATGTCTTACCATCTTGGCCAGGTCTTTATAATGACACCCAGGCTAGGTTTCACTCTTAAGATTCTTAATCATATTTAATAGGCAGGTCATTATTAAAAAGGAATGATTTTTGATTTATTCATTTCATATATATATTTATGCATATAATAGCAAAAATGAAATTTATAACCTAACATTCCAATTATCATAAAAAGTACAGAGTTGCCCTAAGCGGGACTTGAAAGGAATAATTTGTCCTCGGAGGGACTGAAAGATAAATATGTCCATATGAGGACTATTAAGGAAACGATCTTCAGTAAAAGGAGTTTCTTCTTCATTTTATTTCTGAATGCTTTCTCCTTGTATGCTCGTTTCATTCTAGCCGCGGTACGAAGCTCAGCATTTCAAGGCTCCGGGTGTGGAGAACTCCTATTACGGCTTCCTCATTTGGCGACGTGTCTAATAAAAAAATTTGGAGCAAAATTTCCAATTTAGGATTGAGAATATTCCTATGTTAAGTCTAGACTCAGAAGGTCAAGGAATGTGCTAATGTGTCATTGAGATTAAACACAAAAAGTAGTGTTTAATTCACTCAATGTTGGCTCTGATACCAACCTGTCACACCCCGAATTTCCACGTGTCAACGGTGGGCCCGGTGGGGAGTATCGTGACGTAGTTGATGTCATCATAGTCAAACAACACAATATATAAAGGCACAGCGGAAGCAAAAGATAAACATATTACAATCCGAATATAAAGTAATATCAAGTATTACAACAGAAAGTAAAGGATCCACAGGTGGATTAAATATACATAATCATTTTTCAACAGACTTTAGACGCCTAGAACTTGCAAGATTCCTTATTAGCACCCTGAGCTTCCAGCCAATTACGTTCAGTACCTGTCACTTAATCTTTTTGGAAAATACGTCAGTTTTCACTGGTAAATACAATTAACTGACTCATTTTGAAAAGAGTTTAAGAAAATTCATTTGAATGCACGTGGAACAAAATATCTTTTATAATTTGATTAAAATGCACAAGGCAAAATTAATCTTTTATACTTGGGATAATTATTTAAAATATATAATCTTGTGAATGAATTACATGTTACTTTTGCGTTCAGTAGCCCGGATCGTGTCCGGGTTAAAGATCAATAGACACACCACAAGTATAGGCCCACATGGAAGTGAGATACCGTTTCCCTTAAGCAACTGTCAGGTGTATGCCTACACCCCGTGCATAAGCCGTGGCCATTTTATAATACAATGATGTCAAGGATATCCGGGACATGGTCATTAACCCCCCAAAGGCTTTAAGTAAACAAAACTATTTAAACGGGCCGATCAAATTATTCAACTACCCAGCAAACGATAGAGATTTAATGCCCGATCAAGTGGTATTTTATATACCGTACCCCAAGCCCGTATAGGGAAAATAAGTTAAAAGTATTTACCTGAGCTAGCTCCTGTTTTAAATAGCAAGAATTTAATAACTCATCCGTATTCACTTAAGTAAGCGTAGGTACCATTTACCGGAAGGCTCTAGTCTGGAATGATGGTATAAATAACCAGTTAGAATGCTAACGGGTCTTTAATTAAGCCTAGGCTTAGACCGGTTAGTCTTACAGAAAGATACGGTTCAAACGCATGATTAAGCGAAGACCGGAATAGAATGTGTTTTAGACCCGAAAAGTTTGAAGACTTGTATAATATGAGTAATCTAAACACCTTCTGGATTTTGAGATAAAACCGTTGAGGTTTGACCCGTTTAGGCTAGTTTATGTAAACTAGTTACATAAACCGAACCGAATGCGTAATAAGCGTAACGGGCATTCATATGAGCCATTTACAGGTTTCCTAAGTTAATATGCTTCATATATGTTGTGACATCAGTAAGATGTCTTTTATTATGCCCGAAACGAATTTAAACACAAACTATGCCCCGTAGGGGTAGTTTGGTCATTTAAAAGTTTATAAAAGAGTTTAAGTGTTTGCTCGAGTTACAGGTCTGATGTAAACAGCAAACATACTCAATTTAATAAGTTATATCAGTAGGCTAAAGTATATAAGTGAAATTTATCAATTATAACCAAACTATGCCCCGTAGGGGTATTTTGGTAATTTCACATAAGCCGAAAAGCTCAAAACTGAAGTCTGAGTTTATCAACCTTTGCTTACTGTTAAAACATTATAATTTGCCTCAAATATCAGTAGGTATCAACCCTTGTATGTTTAAAATAGTTTTAGTACATACTATGCGTTAAAAACGCTTAAAAAGGCGATTAGAGGCCATTTCCGGGTTTGATACATAAATCTGATATTTTTATATTTCCAGAAGGCTTAAAATAATTTATTTATCATATGTAATCAGTAGCAAAAGATTTGGAGTCAATTAGATATGCAAAACTCATTTTATGGCCCGTAAGGGCAAAACCGACAATTACCGGATTAAGCCTACGACTATAAGTTATGCTCAGCCTAAAATTAATTAAAAATCTTCAAAAATCCCAAAATAATATATTACATCAGTGGGTAAAGAGTTTAGTATCAAAATGTATGTTTAAATAGGCTAAACCCTAAATACGCCGTTTAATTAACATGAAGCTTTCAATTTACGCTAATGAGCATAACTCTCAAACTACACCTCAAACTGATGTCAAACTTTGGGTACAAGTTTATATATCAGTGACTAAGGTTTTTACTCTTTTACATTTCCAAAAATCACGTTTTATGGTGAAAAGGGCATAATGGTCAACATATGGGCAATTAACGGAATCATGCGTATAAATTGGTTAACTAATGAACCATGGTGTATAATCACAGAGGATTATACTAGCATGTAACCTGGTCCAAATAGAGCTCTAAGGTATTTCTAAATCATACCAAAACGGGTCAGAACTGAAGTCAAAGCAAAAGTCAAAGCTTTGCGACTTTCGGTTCCGAACCGGTTCTAAACCGTATAATTGTCGGGTTGAAAATGTTTAGACATGTTCTTACACTAATTACCAAGTTATATTAATGATCAAACAGGTTGTATGTGTTCTACATTGCTAATTATGCATAAATTAGAAATTAATTATCCTGTTGACTTTTTAATAACAAGTTTGACCCGACATTTGACCTAGTTAGATTGGGAATCAGAGGGTGCCCTTTTAAGGGTTTAATGCCCACATAATATAACAAAATTTGCATCGTTAAAATTTTACCGAGCCTCGTGTTGACTGCGTTGACCAGCAGTTGACCACGTTTGACCGATGTTGACCAGGTTTGACCGAACCCAAAACTGAACCGAGGCACTAAAATGACCCAAAACTTCCCCTTGACCAGTTTTGACCACGTTTGACCTGTTGACCATGTTGAGCCGAGCCCGAGAGCGTCCCGAACTTAAATTTTTCACCCGAGTCGAAAGTGGTTCGATGGACTCTACGGGTCACTAGGAGCCCAAAAATATATTTTTCGTCGAAAACTGACGGCTGGAACTCGCCAGAACCATGTCAGAAGTCGAGCCCGAGAGCGTCCCGAACTTAAATTTTTCACCCGAGTCGAAAGTGGTTCGATGTACTCTACAGGTCACAAGGAACCCAAAAATATATTTTTCGTCGAAAACGGACGGCTGGAACTCGCCAGAACCATGTCAGAAGTCGAAATTTCGCCGGAGAATAGAATTTCTTGAAAATGTGCAGAAATGCTCCTAAAGTCCCGATCTAAGCATCTGCAAAGTCAAAAGTTCAAAACCGACTCGCCGGAATTTGACCGGAAGGTCGCCGGAGTTGCCATAGAGCTCAAACCGCTAAGAATTAGCTAAAACTAACCTCACCACGCGATCCGGAACGTCGGATATAGTCGAAAAAGTGTACTCTTGGCCGGAAAACGGCCGCCGGAAAAGTCGCCGGAAAAAATCGTCGGTCGCCGGAACTCCGCCGGAAGTCGGCCGGAATTCTCGCCGGACTTGTTTCTAGAGAGAGAGAGTAGAGAGAATTACGAAGGTTAGAGAGAGAAAGTGTAGGTGGAAATGATGAATTTTTGGGTTGAAATCCTTTATATAGTGGGGGTTTTGTGGGCTTGGGCCTAAGGCCCACAAGCCCGTTTCTAGCATTTTTGAAAGGCCCGATCTCGTCTTTGAAGCCCGTCTTCGCACCCGAACATAATGGAAGCATCGTAGAGCATAATTTTTAATACTAAAATACGTAAATTAGGATCGGTAGTCGATGATTGCGTGTTCGTTCGTCGGTTGCGTAAAAATCGCGAAAAACTAAATCGTTGACGTTTTTAACCCCTCGTATACGAATATTTCCATATATTTCTCATACCTTAACGAAACCTTGTGAAATTTTTATCACACATTCTCGTGAGTATAATTAATCATTACAAAGCTTCGGGTTTGCTAGAAGGTCACTCAGAGGTATACCTTTAAACATGTTGACACATTTAACCCTTGTAGTTTGTAATTCCTCACTTTCTTTCACAATTGGCTTCGTATGATCCATGATTTATTCGGTTGAGGTTATGAACATCATGTAGGGTTACTGTAAAGTATATTTATCCCTTGTTGACATTTTGAACCCTTATATTCACATACTTTCCATGTTTGTCAACTTTAGTCCCTCTAAATATAATTTCACACGTTCAAGCTTATGACACGTGTCAATACATTATGGACATGAATTTTTCGAGGTGTTACATTACGCTACCTTAACGTGTCATTTGCGCAGATGCGCGTTCGGATGGTCAAACTAGTCCTATGATAAGTCTTATATGCCTAAATA
This sequence comes from Helianthus tuberosus, assembly GCA_030545235.1. Taxonomy (NCBI): domain Eukaryota; kingdom Viridiplantae; phylum Streptophyta; class Magnoliopsida; order Asterales; family Asteraceae; genus Helianthus; species Helianthus tuberosus. The sequence continues at coordinate 147,078,292 of CM060393.1, forward strand.
TGTTTAATAATGTTGCAATATCAGTTTAAGTGTCAAAATTTAGGCTACATCTGCTTAAATTGAATTTATGCGCAAAAGGGCATTTTGGTCATTTTCCTAAGGTATATAAACTATCTATCATACAACTAACCAAATAAAGTCACCATAAGGTATAAACTTAGGAGGTTATTCCCTATACCACTATGGTCACAATATATGTTTGGTCGGATCCTAATTATCGACCAAATGGGTCGGGTTTGAAAGTCTAGGCGGTTGTCGAGACCACTTGACTTACGACCCTAAACAAACACTAAACTAAAAGTAACGAGGTAAACATGTTAAAACATGTTTAACTAAGTTAGAAAACTGATTTGGTATCAAAACACAAGTGTTTTGATGCCCGAAAATAGTTACGTCGCAAAATGTACATAATTGTGCATTTTGACCGAAACTATGACTCGTCACTTCGACTAGTCAATGTGGTAATCAGTAGGTATAATCACAAGGGACTATAACCATCGTGATTACGATCACGTTGCAAAGTTCAATTGAACTTTGTCTTGACCAATTCATGGTCAAAGTCGAAAGTCAAACACTTTTTGACTTTTCGCTTGAAATAGCTAAAAACAACTAAACAAGACAAGGAAGAACACTCACTTGTGTTCTAGAAAAAATAAACTCATGTGGGAGGCCTCCAACAATGTGATAGCACTCCAATTAGAGCAGGTGTTAAAAAAGAAAAGAATTGAGCAATGAAGAATGAAATGGAGTTAGCTATTTATAGTGTTTTTGAAATAACAAGATCTTGCCAAGTGGATTGTGTGATGCCCAAGGAATAATCTCAACCCTACAAGTGTTAAGACCAGGTTAGAAGCCTTGGAGGATACTTATCTTGCCCACAAGATCACAAAACAACCAAAGGAAATGGAACTTTCTGTCTCTGGCACTCTCTCGTGCCCCGCGAGCCAGGAGGCCATATCGGTCACGCCCCGCCAGCCAGTCCAGGTCTGATCTTTCAACTCTTGACAGAAATGGTCCCTGCAGCTCCAAAACTTGTTTTTCGACGCGTTTAACCCCTGTTAACCCAATTTCTAGGCTTTATGAGGATGTTAAAGCATAGGGGTCTTGAAATATTCTTGGAAATATCATGGATGTCGGTTCGTTCGGTCGCGTTTTTCGGTTAATTACGACGAAACTCGAACGGACGCGAAAACGATCCAAATTACGCGACGAATGGTATTTTTGCATTCGCATCACTAAAATACAATATTTTAATGATTACGAAATTTTTTGAATGTGCAGATATGGTTAAAATGCAGAATATGCACGAAAATGCATACTTTCACAGTTTTGACGCTTTTAGTCCATGTGATCAAATAAGCATATTTTCACACACTGAACCCTCCAAAACTTATTTTTAAGCTATGTTAAGGGTATTTAGGGTATGTTTAGCTTATGACCTTGTTCCGGAGTGTACGTCACTACGAGAATCGGCAGACTTTCGTAGTTTGTCGTAAATAGTCCCTGTGATCGAATAAACTTGTTTTTGACATACCAAACCCTTCAAAACTTATTTCTAAGTTATGTAAAGAATATTTAAGGTATTTTTAACTTATGTCACTATTCCAGAGTGTACGTTGCATTAAACTAATTACGTTTGCGTAATAGTTTATGTAAAACTTCAAGAAAAGCTTCTCTAGAGTTCAAAATCATACGAAATTTGATATGTGTAATTGTCACATGTAATTATACAAATCCCAAGAATGAAACACAAGATTTCATTGGATTCGTAATTGTATGATGGTCGTAAAGGCACAAATGTCACTGTCTCCCCTACTTTAGGAAATTTCGTCTCAAAATTTAATTTAGAGGAAACTTGTAAAAACAGATGTGGATAATTCGCTTTCAAAGAAATCCTCTGTTCCCTAAGTAAAACTATGGGCCACGTCTGGATTTCCAGCGAACTTTGTTAATTATATTTGTCTGTTGTCTATAGGAAGGAGTTCAGGTCTGAAGATTTTAAACTTCATTCCCATAGATAGGTGTATGATTGTATCGAACCTCATAAGCGTTATGAAATTGTCAAAGTGATGTCCTTGTGGTAGCAAAATATGAAGAGTGTGTGAATTCGACAAGGAGTTAGAGTTTCGAACAATGGATGGAAAGATGTTTCCTATGAAGACTATTATAGGAAACTTGTGTGTGCTCGAAGTTGGAGTCGGAGAGATAAAACAACATTGGTCAAGGTCCAGAACTTCTAGTAACTTAAATAATGTCACGTTTGCAATGTTACAAGGAACACTTATGTATAGGAAGTACCAACGGCGTATCCACCATGCCCTTATTACATTGTTCCCATTTCATTATTCTTATCACTATAGGTTCTTAAACATGACAAAACTTGTTGTGGTTTATGTGCATGAATTCCATAATTATGTATGCATCCATAATTACGATATTCCTTGCACAGTCCGCACAGTTCATTTTATGATGTGTAGGGGAAAAATGAAACGAATTATCTTGTGATGACTGTGACTAGACAACCATAGGGTCTTTTTAACTAGATCAATGAATGATCTCTTTAAATAGACCACCAAAGAGTCTCTTCAACTAGATCACCAAAGGATCTCATTAACTAGATCGACGATGATCTCTTTAACTAGATCAACACATGATCTCTTTAACTAGATCGACGAACGACCTCTTTAACTAGACCACCAAAGGATCTCTTTAACTAGATCAATACATGATCTCTTTAACTAGATTAACAAACAATCTCTTTAACTAGACCACCAAAGGGTCTCTTTAACTAGATCAACACATGATATCTTTAACTAGACTACCAAAGGGTCTCTTTAACTAGATCAACACATGATCTCTTTAACTAGATTGACAAATCAATCTCTTTAACTAGACCACCAAAGGGTCTCTTTAACTTGATCAACACATGATCTCTTTAACTAGATTGACGAACAATCTCTTTAACTAGACCACCAAAGGGTCTTTTTAACTAGATCAACACATGATCTCTTTAACTAGACTGACGAATCAACCTCTTTAACTAGACCACCAAAGGGTCTCTTTAACTAGATCAACACATGATCTCTTTAACTAGATTGACGAATCAATCTCTTTAACTATACCACCATAGGGTCTCTTTAACTAGATCAACACATGAACTCTTTAACTAGATTGACAAATCAATCTCTTTAACTTTGGAATAGTACTTTAAAATCCAAGGGTCTTAACTATTACATAGAAGCCCATTAAGGATTTAAGATAGTACTTTTGGATATCCTTCTAAGAATCTAACATATGAAAATATGGAAGATTCTACATGGATTTGGATAGCGAGCATAAACACATAATCACATAATTGTCAACTTGGTCACCAACTTGTTATCAACGTGTCGTCAATTGGTACATACGTATTTAAAGTACACCAGGAATCCAATCAAGGATATCAATTAGTACTTTAAACATCCTCAAGAATTTAACTATGAAGATAAGAAGATCTTATAAGGATTTGGTTTGGCCTCATTGAATTGTAACATACGTATTAAAGCACACAAAAAAATCCAATTAAGGACTTTGATTTTGCGCTTTAAACATCCATAAGGATCTAACTATGAAGATAGGAAGATCCTATAAGGATTTGGGATTCGTGTAGCGAAAAAATGTTTCGAAACCTTGTACTAGGTATGCTAAGTCAACATACGAAGTGAAGTGTTCGTGAAATCAAGGTGCTAGATATGCTGAGTCAACGTATGAAACAAAAAGGATCCTTGAAATCAATGTGCTAGGCATGCTAAATCAACAAACGAAGCAGAATGTCCTTGAAAATCATGTACTACGTATGCTAAGTCAACATACGAGCAGAATGTCCTTGAAAATCGTGTACTACGTATGCTAAGTCAACATACGAGCACAATGTCCTTGAAATCGTGTACTACGTATGCTAAGTCAACATACAAGCAGAATGTCTTTGAAAACTATGCATGGGATTTTTGAAAATAAGTTTAATGTTTGAAAACATATATGATACTTTTGAAATCACGCTCTAGGCATATTAGGTAAATATGTCATCCTAAAATGTTTTGAAACCATGTGAAATGCCTTTAAAATCATGTATGAGGTTTTCAAAAACATGGATTATGCACTTGGTATATTAGGTAAATATGTCATGCTAAAATGTTTTGAAACAATGTGAAATGCCTTTAAAATCATGTATTAGGTTTTCGAAAACATGTATTATGCATTTGGTATATTAGGTAAATTATGTCATGCTAAAATATTTTGAAACCATGTGAAATGCCTTTAAAATCATGTATGAGGTTTTCGAAAAGATGAATTATGCACTTGGTATATTAGGTAAATATACTATGTTAAAATGTTTTTTTAAACCATATGAAATGTTTTATAAATCATGTAAGATGTCTTTGAAATCATATACTATGTATAATGTCATGAAAACCAGAATGTAATGATATGTACATAGACACATCGCATAAGACCAAGGATTTGTCAAGAGGTATAACTTGTACCTTGTACTCTGTTTCTTAGAAGAAATGAGTACTTAGGATTTTCGTGGAGATTGCGAGCGATCACAAAAATGGAAGAACTACGAGAGTAGTTTGTCTTGCAAGGAACATGGTTCCTTGGTGTCGGTATCGTAGGGGTATATCATTCATACACATAACCACATTTGTTTTTGTACATCAATTTGGAATAAAGATTTATTCATAAACAAGCCAAATTGTTTCAGAGTTCTTGGATAACAAAAGAAATAAAACATAAAGTTCAATCATTCAAAGCAGCATCGTCTTCCAGTTAGCCAAACGCTCATCCACGGGCTGGATTTGTATTAATAAGCTTTGGTCAATTGTTTCTGAAATCTCCTATCTCGCCACAGTTGTAGCAAGAACCTGGTGGAAAACGAGCTTGAGCAAGGTTGGCTTGAGGTTGGTTTGGACTACCTTGGTTCGGGGTAGTTCGACAAGCATTTGCCAAATGGCCAAGTCGCCCACATGATGTGCACTGACGACACTGTAGGTTAGCTTGGTGGTAAGCATTACACCTGTTGCACAACGATGCAGTACCAGCATAGGTTTTCCTAGCACGAGGTTGTGCTGGTTGGTTGGGGGCATCTTGATTGTTTTGAGCAACTTCAACAAAGTTCTGAGAAGCCTTACGCTTCTTTGACTTCTTGGAGGATTCATTCTTGTTATCCTTTGATTTTTCTTGTGTAGTCTTGTCTGATGGTTTGTTATCACCTTTTCGGAAAAGTTTACCCTTCCTGACCTGTGATTCAGTCACGGTAGCGGATAGCTCAATGGCCTGTCTAACTATGGTAGGGTTGCTACCATCGCTCTGATACCAACTTTTTTGTAACACCCCGACCGCGTAATACAACAAACCGCGACGGAAACGTCGGGGAGTCATGTCACAGAATCATTGTTTCACAACACATGGTATTTGAAGTTTCGTTTTATTTTGTTAATAGACTCGTTGTTTTGATATAAACCAAATAGATACAAACAATTGTCTTTCAAGTTTTAAAGTCACTAAGATCCGCGTCCATCCTATGTGAAGCAAGTAATCAACAATCGTCACATAATAGAACCGGAAACATATGTGAAAACAGTCAGCATAAAAATGCCGGCGAGTACATAGGTTTTGTATGTCAAATTCATGGCTTTGAATTCATATTGCAATACCTCGTCCAACCTCGAGAGTCGACGAGTGTAATCCTTGAAATCAAAAAGGTGTTTGATATTGCAATAAATTTTATCAAATTTACAAGTTGATATAAGTAAAACAAAACCATTGTAGCCATGAATCTTGACTGAAAACATTTGTCTTTGTAAAACCAAGTAGTAAATCATCTTGAAAGTAAACATCATATGGTTTATATCTTTAAGTAAACATCATTGCGTGACATTGTTTGAAAACATTCGTCCAAGTGATCTAGATAACACTACACCATGTAATGTGATAAATGCACTTATATATAGGAAGTACTAGTGGCGTATCCACCATGCTTTTATCACATTACACCCGTCTCATTATCTAATCACTTACCATAAACCAATCGTCCAAATCGTCCATGTTGTAAACCATCGTTTAATCGTCCGTGTTATAAACCATCATTCAGTCATCCGTGGTTTAATTGTGAAACACAACTTTTGGTCGTTCTTTAGTGAATACATTCAAACCTGTGTGACTCGACTATACCACCCATGGGGTATCTTTAATAGACCCTAAAATGCCTCTTTAACATCGACTAACAAACCAGTAAAGGGTTTGTTAAAATAACAGATTTTGTCGTTATCCCAAACTACCCACCAAATCCACGGGGATAGCCCAATAACGGGATTTGTGAGATCCTATGGTACCATAACATACTGCTGGTTGGCTTGATCAAAGCTAGTGAATGACATTCCTCTTTCGACTAACGCACCAACAAGTTTGTTCGTATTATTGAAATTGTCATGTTTTATATAAACCATAGTCTTTGTTTCGAAAACTTGAAAAACATTTAGCACATATGAGTCACCCCAAAACAATTGAAAGCATAAAAGAGGGGAGCTATGTACTCACTTGAGATTGCAAGGTATCCTCGATTAAGTGAACTAACAAAGCTCAGGAAACCAAGGAATCAATTGGCACCTAGTATGGAATCACCATGTTAATAATCAGTTCCTAAATCGGGGAATCGGATAGAATGAGGTCTTGAAACCAAATGAGTGTTGGGAATCATAGGAAATGGTTTAACAAAGCCTACATTCTGATTTGAAAGCGATCCTAAATGCTTTTGACCCGTTATGACTCGTTAAGGTAGTTTATGCTACTTTAACGTGTCATTTGTGCATATGCGTGTTCGGATGGTCAAACTAGTCCTATGATAAGCCTTATATGCCTAAGTATGTTTAATAATGTTGTGATATCAGTTTAAGTGTCAAAATTTAGGCTACATCTGCTTAAATTGAATTTATACGCAAAAAGGGCATTTTGGTCATTTTCCTAAGGCATATAAACTACCTATCATACAACTAACCAAATGAAGTGACCATAAGGTATAACCTCAGGAGGTTATTTCCTATACAACTATGGTCACAATATATGTTTGGTCGGATCCTAATGATCGATCAAACGGTTCGGGTTCGAAAGTCTAAGCGGTTGTCGAGACCGCTTGATTTACGACCCTAAACAAGCACTAAACTAGAAGTGACGAGTTAAACATGTTAAAACATGTTTAACTAAGTTAGAAAACTGATTTGGTATCAAAACACCTTGTTTTGATACCCGAAAATAGTTACGTTGCAAAATGCACATAATTATGCATTTTGACCGAAACTTTGACTCGTCACTTCGACTAGTCAACGTGGAAATCAGAAGTTATAATTACAAGGGACTATAACCATCATTGTGAAACCTGTGTCACTACAATCATCATACAAATACCAAACCAATGAAATATTGGATTTCATACTTGGGATTTGTATAAATATGTGTATCGTTTGTACATATCAAATCTCGTTCGATTTCAAGCTCTAAATCGCTTTCTGGAAAGTTATACGCGAACTGATGCATAAACATAATCAGTTTAATGCAACAAACACTCCAGAATAGTGACATAGTCTTAACATACCTTAAATAACCTTTACATAACTTAGAAGTAAGTTTTGGATGGTTTGGTATGTCGAAATCAAGTTTATTCGCTTACAGGGACTAATTTTGACAAACTACGAAAGTATGTCGATTCGTACTGTAACGAACATTCCGAAACTTGATCATAAGTTAAATATACCTTAAATATCCTTTATATAGCTTAGAAATAGGCTTTGAGGTGTTTGGTGCGCAAAAATAAACTTTTTGGTCATTCAGGGACTAGAAGCGTCAAAAAGTGCATAAGTTTGCATTTTTGCGCATATCTTACGTTCTGAATATATTCGGACATCCAAAAATTTATGTAATCATTAAAATATTTTATTTTAGTGATTGGCACGATAGAATTCCATTCATCACGTAATTTGGATCGTTTTTAGCGTCCGTTCGTGTTTCGTCGTAATTAACCGAACAACGCAACCGTATGACCAAACTGTGACAACCCTCAAATTTGCATGTAACCATACAGTTTATTAATGATAATAAAAGTACTTGATGACTGTGCTAAATCATTTAACTGCTCTCTGATTACTGTGTTATACTTACATGTGCGTGTTAGCATACTAGTAGTATACAGAAAAGTTACTAAATAGTCCGGTATGTTTTCCTATGTGTTAGGAATAATTTTCGTTACAAAAATATATGTATAAGACGCCTTACGGAACAATTAAACAACTTAACGGAACAGCATCCGACCGAATAACCGGACGTTACCCGGGACACTAATTTTTTGTCAATGACATTGCGTTACTATTTTTGACTAGTCATGGTACCCGTTTGCCATAACACCCATTAAAAATCATTTCACTACACTTATAAGTCCATACTTGCAATTTAACTACCTAGTTACCTTTTAGTCACAATTTTTACAATTTACCCCCCCCCCAACCGATTTCCAGCCATGGGGACCCACCCTAATCATCTTCATCATGCCTCCTTGTTCTATTGGCTGAAAAATTAGAGTGTTGCTTGTGGGATTTGCCAAATCATGTAAGAAATCTTACAAGTTCCAAGGTCTCTCATCATTTCTTCCAAAACCACACTCCAACCCTCACCTCTCTCTCCCTATTTCGGCTCCCCCAAACCGAAACCACCTCCATCACTTGCACACTCTCCATCTTCTTCACTACAAGTTCTCATCTCAAGCTTTGAAGTTCCTCCATAGAAATGCAAGTTGAAGAGCTCTCAAGAAAGCCTTGTTCAAGTCTTTATCACCATCTTTCCTCTTCATCTTTGTTCTAGATTTCTACCCTAGCCTTGTGCTAGTAGTAAGTCCCTTCACACCCTTGTTCCATCTTGTTCTTTGTTATGTTTTGTTTAATGTTCATGGCACACAAAAGCTAAATCCCTAAAAATATGAACATGGAACTCTACATAAAAACCCCACATAAAAAGTTTGTATGAAGTTAAAATCAGGATGGATTGGGGTTGGTTAAAGCATGCATAAGTTTTGATCATTAAGTCATCGATAAACCACGGTTAGGGCCCTTGCTAATGTGTTTTGATCATTAAGTCATCGATAAACCACGGTTAGGGCCCTTGCTTTGTGTTCTATTTGAAATCACTAATAAACTAAGTGGTAATTATACTAGGGCGTGATTGACCGACCTTGACTATTAGCTATATTTGAGAGTCAAACCGAGCAACCAAGGTGAGTTCACACTCTTTCCAAGGCATGGGATTCCTGGTGGGTTGGGAATGGGATTGAATGACTACTCGAACTATCATTACTATTAAACTACTTACTACTGTCCTCGGATTGAAGGGCACGTACGTAAAGCCTACGTACACGACCATAAGACCATCAACTCTATCAATTGAAGTCCCTCATTTATCGACATAATCACCGAGACCTATGGCGAGCGGGTCATTAGTTAATAGCGCTATTAGGTTTAACAAACCTCACACCGTGCCAGTCGGACGGGCGTGTACCAATGGACTATGGGCAAAGGGTCAATGCTGATAGACATTGACTTAGGGCACCTCTTACATTTTCGTAGCAGTCGATACGCGTGGTCTAGTAACACATTGGAAGCCCCCACTAATCTTCGCAAACATGTCAGGAAGACCGCGATACGAATTTATACGATACATGATTTACAAAACGAACAAATGATTTACGAAACGAATGCTATAACTAAACAACCAACTGTGAATTCACTCAACTTTGTTGTTGACTAGTTGTTACATGCCTTACAGGTCGCTAAACGCTTGGAGCTTGCACGAGGAAGGAGTCGTTGTGGTGTACGGATTGTTATGTTCCGTGCTTATTATTTAAATCCCTATGAACTTATTAAACTTGCGTTTTGAACTCTAACTTATAAACTATGGTCTTATGCTTTTGGATTTACTTTTATGCTTCCGCTGTTTAAACTAAATATGGTTAACTAGCTTTGGACACCAATCGTATTGTGGTTGGTCTTATTTACTTAATTACGATGTTCAATATGATTGGTGGCTCGATCCTGGTCATGTCACGCCTCCAAGCGGTGATACCCCACTTGGTGAATTTTGGGGGTGTGACAGATTGGTATCAGAGCCATTGGTTATAGTGAACTTGGATTTAAAAAGGGGAAAATCTTTTTGATAAAACCAGACTATAACCTGTACAGTGTTCAACGATCCACAACGACGCTTCGCTCCACGTGCAAGACTCGACACCATAAGTGGTATGAATTATGTTATATTGTCGGTTAGATAGTTCTCACTGTGCATTAGTTAACGTGATAATTGCTATTTGAACCCTGTGTGCTCACTCTCTACTGTCGTCCCACACTTACGCACTTTCGCGACACTTTTCTCACCTACGTTGCTTCATTATGAAGATCATGAGCGGATGCGGAGGACGTATCAACCTCACTCAAGCCCAGTTGACGGCTTTAATCATCGAACGAGTCGCTGAGGCTCTCGCAGCTAACCCTGCAGGAGGTCAACATGCTCAAACTCCTGTGTGCACATTCAAAACGTTCGTGGACTGCCGACCTACTACTTTCAGTGGTGCAGAAGGAACAGTGGGCCTTCTTCACTGGTTTGAAAAGCTTGAGTCAGTTTTCGAGATGTGCGAATGCCCCGAAGACCGTAGGGTGAAATATGCTACCGGAACACTTGAAGGGGCTGCGTTTACCTGGTGGAAGGCACATGTTCAACTACTAGGACTGGCAGTTGCTAATGCCACACCCTGGAATGGTTTCAAGGAACTGATCAAAGAAGAATACTGTAGTCGGGATGACATCCACAAGCTAGAAGTGGAATTTTTCAATCTGAAAATGACAGGGTCTGAGATTGAGGCGTATACTAAGAGGTCAAATGAGCTGGCCATCCTGTGTCCAACTATGGTGGACCCTCCCATCAAACGAATTGAGCTGTATCTCAAGGGCCTTGTACCGGAGATTCAAAGTCACGTGACTTTGGCCAATCAGGGTACCATACAGCAAATCATCAAGTTAGCCCATCGATTCACTGACCAGGCGGTGGAGCAAAACAGGCTGCCCAAACGAATCAGTGCCACAGCTACTTCTGATGCACTTACCGACAACAAGCGAAAATGGGATGGAAACTCCAGTAAGGGTTCTGCTTCGGGTCAGTCTCAGCAGCGAAAGACTGATGACTACCAGAGTCCGGGTCAGCAATCCTCCGGTAATCAAGGACAGGGTGGGTATCGAGGAAACCACCCAAAGTGCAACAAATGCAACAGATACCATAGTGGTCAGTGAAACAAGGGACGTTGTCAGAGGTGTCTCAAGATGGGTCATGAAGCCAAGGATTGCAGGAGCTCACGGCCTGCAAATCAGAATCGCCAGCAACAACAGCAAGCACCGCAGAATCAGCAACAGCAACAGGGGATGCTTTCAGTGTGGCGCTGAAGGCCACTTTAAGAAGAACTGTCCCCAGCTTAACCAAAATCAGAACAACTACAACAACCAGGGAAACAGGAACAATAATGGGGGCAACAATGGGGGAAACAATGATGGCAACGGTGCCAGGGGTCGAGTGTTCGTGATTGGTCAGGGTGAGGCAAGGAATGATCCTAACGTAGTAATGGGTAAGTTTCTTCTGGATGATTCCTTTGTTACTGTTTTATTCAATTCGGGTGCCTATACTAGTTATGTGTCCTTAAAAGTTATCGAAATGCTTAAGCGCACTCCAACACTTCTGAACACCAAAGACACGATAGAACTAGCTAACGGTAAAGGTCTTGAAACCACACACGTAGTTAAAGGTTGTAACCTCGTCTTAGCTGGTCAGACTTTCTCTATCGATCTTATTCCTATCACACTAGGTAGTTTCGACGTCGTTATTGGGATCGATTGGCTATCTCATCATCAAGCGGAGATTGTTTGCAAGGAGAAAATCGTCTGCATTCCTCGTTCTGGTGAAGAACCTCTCGTGATTCGTGGCGACAAGAGTGGTGCTGTCGAAGGCATCATCTCTTTCCTTAAGGCCCAGAAATGTCTAAGAAAGGGCCACACTGCCATTCTAGCGCTCGTTACTGACACATCAACGGAAGAAAAGAGAATTGAAGACATTCCTATTGTGCGCGATTTCCCTGAGGTATTTCCCGAGGAATTACCTGGTCTTCCGCCCCATCGTCAAGTTGAGTTTCAAATCGAGCTACCTCCTGGGGATGCACCAGTAGCTCGAGCACCTTATCGTCTAGCTCCATCAGAACTTGAAGAACTATCCACACAATTACAAGAACTCCTGGAAAAAGGGTTTTATACGTCCTAGCTCTTCGCCCTGGGGAGCTCCAGTCTTGTTCGTAAAGAAGAAAGATGGTACCTTCAGAATGTGCATTGACTATCGCGAGCTTAACAAGGTGACTGTGAAAAATCGTTCTCCTCTTCCACGTATTGACGACTTGTTCGACCAGTTGCAAAGGTCGAGCTATTACTCAAAGATCGACTTGAGATCGGGATACCATCAGCTAAGGGTCCGAGATGAGGACGTCTCCAAAACAGCATTCAGAACTCGTTACGGCCATTACGAGTTTTTGGTTATGCCATTCGGGCTGACGAATGCACCAGCGGTCTTCATGGATCTCATGAACCGAGTATGCAAACCTTACCTGGATAAGTTCATTATTGTGTTCATCGACGATATCCTGATCTATTCTAAGAGTCAGGAGGAACACGAGCAGCATCTACGACTTATGCTGGAACTTCTTCGAAAAGAGCAGTTATATGCCAAGTTTTCAAAATGTGACTTCTGGCTTCGCGAAGTCCACTTTCTAGGCCATGTGGTAAACAAGGATGGGATTCATGTGGATCCATCTAAGGTTGAATCGATCAAGAACTGGCCTGCACCCCGCACACCAACAGAAATCCGCCAATTCTTGGGTTTGGCAGGATATTACAGAAGGTTTATCAAGGATTTCTCAAAGATTGGGCAACCTCTCACTTCGCTGACTCAGAAGGGTGTCACCTATCGTTGGGGTGATGCACAGGAGTCCGCATTTCAACACCTAAAGGATAGACTTTGTAGCGTGCCTATCCTCTCATTGCCGGAAGGCACAGATGATTTCGTGGTTTATTGCGATGCTTCCATCCAAGAACTTGGTTGCGTATTGATGCAACGTGACAAAGTCATTGCCTACGCATCGCGCCAACTTAAAGTTCACGAAAGGAACTACACTACACACGACTTGGAACTGGGAGCAGTTGTTTTCGCGCTGAAGATATGGAGACATTACCTGTACGGTACCAAGTGCACCATTTACACCGATCACAGGAGTCTCGAGCATATCTTCAAGCAAAAGGAGTTAAACATGCGTCAACGCCGATGGGTTGAGCTCTTGAACGATTATGAATGTGCTATCAAATACCATCCAGGCAAGGCCAATGTTGTGGCCGACGCCCTCAGTTGAAAGGATACTATACCTAAGCGTGTACGTGCGTTACAGCTTACCATGCAATCTAGTCTTCCTGCCCAAATTCGTGATGCTCATATGGAAGCATTGAAAGCAGAGAACATCAGGGCTGAGTACCTACGAGGATCGAGGCAGCGGCTAGAACAAAAGGAAGACGACGCCTACTATGTAATAGGGCGTATTTGGGTTCCACTTTATGGCAACTTACGCGAGCTTGTGATGGATGAAGCACACAAGTCTCGTTATTCGGTACACCCCGGTTCGGATAAGATGTACCACGATCTCAGAACTACATATTGGTGGCCTGGTATGAAAGCCCACATAGCAACCTACGTTAGCAAATGCCTGACTTGTGCGACAGTCAAGACTGAATATCAGAAACCATCAGGCCTACTTCAACAACCAGAGATACCACAATGGAAATGGGAGCAAATTTCCATGGATTTCGTTACTGGCCTGCCCAGATCTCAACGTGGAAATGATACTATTTGGGTAATCGTGGATCGACTCACAAAGTCCGCACATTTTCTGGCTATCAAGGAAACGGATAAGTTTTCTACTCTTGCAGACATTTACCTAAAGGAAGTGGTATCAAGGCATGGAGTGCCAACCTCCATCATTTCTGATCGTGACGCGCGTTTTACTTCTGAACTGTGGCAAGCCATGCACAAGTCTTTTGGCTCACGTTTAGATATGAGCACCGCTTATCACCCACAGACGGATGGGCAATCTGAATGCACCATCCAGACCCTTGAAGACATGCTTAGGGCATGTGTAATCGATATTTGTAACGTCTGGGAAAAGCACCTCCCGTTAGTGGAGTTTTCATATAACAACAGCTACCACACCAGCATCCAAGCCGCTCCGTTCGAGGCATTGTATGGACGCAAATGCCGATCACCTCTCTGTTGGGCAGAAGTTGGTGACAGCCAAATCACTGGCCCAGAACTTGTAGTAGATACAACCGAGAGAATTGCTTAGATACGACAACGAATGGCGGCAGCACGTGACCGTCAGAAAAGCTATGCTGATAAGGGAAGAAAGCCACTCGAGCTCCAAGTTGGGGACCGGGTGCTACTCAAAGTCTCACCTTGGAAAGGTGTAGTCCGTTTTGGCAAAAGGGGCAAACTCAATCCGCGATATGTCGGACCGTTCGAAATCATAGAGAAAATAGGCAAAGTGGCCTACAAACTGGATCTACCAACAGAACTCAGTGCAGTTCATAACGTATTCCACGTGTCAAATCTGAAGAAGTGCCTGTCAGATGAGACCCTCATAGTTCCTCTCAAGGAACTCACAATCGACGACCAGCTGCGATTCGTCGAGGAACCAGTAGAGATTACGGATCGAGATGTTAAGATCCTCAAGCATACCAGGATACCTCTGGTCCGAGTTCGTTGGAATGCTTGTCATGGCCCAGAGTATACCTGGGAACGAGAAGACCAAATGAAACTCAGATATCCCCAGTTGTTCGAAAACAGTGCAACCACTACTGAGGCTGAAGCTACTGCAGAATTTCGGGACGAAATTCCAAATCAACGGGGGGATGATGTGACACCCCAGGAAAACCAGTAAACACCGCAACTTAACTAGCTTCCTCAGTAACTACGCACTAAATTTCAGGACGAAATTCTCTTAACAGGGGGAGAATGTGACAACCCTCAAATTTGCATGTAACCGTACAGTTTATTAATGATAATAAAAGTACTTGATGACTGTGCTAAATCATTTAACTGCTCTCTGATTACTGTGTTATACTTACATGTGCGTGTTAGCATACTAGTAGTATACAAAAAAGTTACTAAATAGTCCGGTATGTTTTCCTATGTGTTAGGAATAATTTTCGTTACAAAAATATATGTATAAGACGCCTTACGGAACAATTAAACAACTTAACGGAACAGCATCCGACCGAATAACCGGACGTTACCCGGGACACTAAATTTTTGTCAATGACATTGCGTTACTATTTTTGACTAGTCATGGTACCCGTTTGCCATAACACCCATTAAAAATCTTTTCACTACACTTAAAAGTCCATACTTGCAATTTAACTAGCTAGTTACCTTTTAGTCACAATTTTTACAATTTACCCCCCCCCAACCGATTTCCAGCCATGGGGACCCACCCTAATCATCTTCATCATGCCTCCTTGTTCTATTGGCTGAAAAATTAGAGTGTTGCTTGTGGGACTTGCCAAATCATGTAAGAAATCTTACAAGTTCCAAGGTCTCTCATCATTTCTTCCAAAACCACACTCCAACCCTCACCTCTCTCTCCCTATTTCGGCTCCCCCAAACCGAAACCACCTCCATCACTTGCACACTCTCCATCTTCTTCACTACAAGTTCTCATCTCAAGCTTTGAAGTTCCTCCATAGAAGTGCAAGTTGAAGAGCTCTCAAGAAAGCCTTGTTCAAGTCTTTATCACCATCTTTCCTCTTCATCTTTGTTCTAGATTTCTACCCTAGCCTTGTGCTAGTAGTAAGTCCCTTCACACCCTTGTTCCATCTTGTTCTTTGTTATGTTTTGTTTAATGTTCATGGCACACAAAAGCTAAATCCCTAAAAATATGAACATGGAACTCTACATAAAAACCCCACATAAAAAGTTTGTATGAAGTTAAAATCAGGATGGATTGGGGTTGGTTAAAGCATGCATAAGTTTTGATCATTAAGTCATCGATAAACCACGGTTAGGGCCCTTGCTAATGTGTTTTTAGAAACATTAAACCTGAAATAAACATGCTGATTGAAATTTCCAGCCAACTTCAACAGGCTGTAACGGGGTCATTTTAAATCGAAAAACTGAATTTCTGGAGTCTAAATTATGTATTTTTGAATAACCGAACAAATGGCACTGGAATGGTAATTTTTTGAGGTCGTTTACTATTTTTAAAGAATTGTTTTAAGATAGCAGCTCAAGCTGAAATTGTTCTGCTGAAAAAGTGTGTCGTATTCAGAGTCATAACTCAAAACCTGAGTAGGATCAGCTCATGGTATTTTTACTGTAGATAGTCACTGTTGTTACCGTGATCCCCCAACTGGATTTTCGATGATCGGACTTACGATTAATTTATAGTAAATTTTTCCGTAAACTGCGATCAGAAAGCAACAAATCTGATTTGCAGCCGGGTAAATAAATTTTTATATAATATTGGTAGTGAACTGAGCCCCGCTATATTTACACAATAAAATTTGGAACGTTTATGACATCCTGTAAAAATTTGAGAATTTTTGGAAAAGGTTAACTATTTTATTAAAATGCTCGAAAACAGTCCAGTTTTGATTAATAAAGCTGAAACGACATAAGGAGTGATTTGCGTGTCTAAATGTCGAGTAGGTTATCCGAGAATGATATAACATGTTATATGTCAACAAAAGTGATGCATGTTATGTGATAGATACGTGTAGACACTTTGTGTTCTATTTGAAATCACTAATAAACTAAGTGGTAATTATACTAGGGCGTGATTGACCGACCTTGACTATTAGCTATATTTGAGAGTCAAACCGAGCAACCAAGGTGAGTTCACACTCTTTCCAAGGCATGGGATTCCCGGTGGGTTGGGAATGGGATTGAATGACTACTCGAACTATCATTACTATTAAACTACTTACTACTGTCCTCGGATTGAAGGGCACGTACGTAAAGCCTACGTACACGACCATAAGACCATCAACTCTATCAATTGAAGTCCCTCATTTATCGACTTAATCGCCGAGGCCTATGGCGAGCGGGTCATTAGTTAATAGCGCTATTAGGTTTAACAAACCTCACACAGTGCCAGTCGGACGGGCGTGTACTAATGGACTATGGGCAAAGGGTCAATGCTGATAGACATTGACTTAGGGCACCTCTTACATTTTCGTAGCAGTCGATACGCGTGGTCTAGTAACACATGGGAAGCCCCCACTAATCTTCGCAAACATGTCAGGAAGACCGCGATACGAATTTATACGATACATGATTTACAAAACGAACAAATGATTTACGAAACGAATGCTATAACTAAACAACCAACTGTGAATTCACTCAACTTTGTTGTTGACTAGTTGTTACATGGCTTACAGGTCGCTAAACGCTTGGAGTTTGCACGAAGAAGGAGTCGTTGTGGTGTACGGACTGTTATGTTCCGTGCTTATTATTTAAATCCCTATGAACTTATTAAACTTGGGTTTTGAACTCTAACTTATAAACTATGGTCTTATGCTTTTGGATTTACTTTTATGCTTCCGCTGTTTAAACTAAATATGGTTAACTAGCTTTGGACACCAATCGTATTGTGGTTGGTCTTATTTACTTAATTACGATGTTCAATATGATTGGTGGCTCGATCCTGGTCATGTCACGCCTCCTAGCGGTGATACCCCGCATGGTGAATTTTGGGGGTGTGACACAAACGAACCGACATCCAACATATTTTTGAGCATATTTTAAGTTCCCTATACTTTAACTTCAATTTAGAGCCTTGAAATGAGGTTAACGGGGCTTAAACGTGCCAAAAAGGGCCTTATATGCATGCAGGGACTGTTTCTGTAAATATTGAAAAGCTGCTGAACTGAGGTACTAGGAGGGGCACGTAAGACATCCCCTATGTCTACGTGGCCCGCGTAAAATGCCCAGATCTGCAAAACCAACTGATTTCAATCAGAAGCTGGGTTTTCTCACTTGCACATGGTTTTTAAACATTCTAGGGGCTATTTTGGGGCACCCATGGTATTCTAAAACCATGGGCACACTTGTACAGGCTCAGATTGAAGCTCGGTTTTCAATGAACGATCTTAACGGTTACCCGAAAACTATAAATACCCACCAAGATTTCATTTGCAACCCACACATTTGATCTGATTTCTCTAAGTTGGAGCCTAAGAACCTTCATACCTGAGAAATCTTGGATCAAATCTCCATCGCTTGGACCTCTTGTAAGCTTCTTTCGTGCTTTTATGCGTTTTTAAGCACGAAAATCAAACTGTGTTTGACTTTCTTCTTTGACCAGTCTTTGGTCAACACGAAGTTCGTTTGAACTTCGCAACGTGAGCGTAATCACGATGGTTATAGTCCTAGTGACTATACCTATTGATTACCACGTTGATTAGGTGTAGTGACGAGTCATAGTTTCGGTCAAAATACGCGTTCATGCGTATTTTGCAACCAAACTATTATTGGGTATCAAAACCGTTTGTTTTGATATCTAACTTATTTTCAAACCTTGTTAAACATGTTTTAACATGTTTAACTCGTCACTTTTAGATTAGTGCTTGTATAGGGTCGTAAGATAAGCGGTCTAAGCAACCGCTTAGGCTTTCGAACCTGACCCGTTTGGTCGATCATTAGGATCCGACCAAACATGTTTTGTGACCATAGTTGTATAGGGAATAACCTTCCGAGGTTATACCTTATGGTCACTTCGTTTAGTTAGTTGTATGATAGGTAGTTTATATGCCTTAGGAAAATGACCAAAATGCCCTTTTCATGCATGATTGGATTTTAAGCATATGTAACTCAATCTTTTGTCACTTAACTGATTATGAAACATATTTAAACATATTTAGGCATATAATACTTGTCATAGGACTAGTTAGGCGTTCTGAACGCGCTTTGCGCGAACGACGCGTTAAAATAGCATAAGCTACCTAAACGGGTCGTAATGGGTCGTAAGCACTTAGTTTAGATTTCGATTTAGTATGTAGGCTTTATTAAACCATATCATATGAGTTCCAACACTCATTTGGTTTACGAAACCTCATCCTATCCGGTCTTCCGATTTAGGTCCGGTTTATTAATGTAGTTACCTATATTAGGTGCCGTTCGATTTCCGTGACCCCTCTAGCTTTGCTTGGTTGTTATTCAAGACTTCTAAGCATTCTCAAGTGAGTACATAGTCCCCTCTTTTACTGTTTTCAATGTTTTGGGGTGAAACATGTGTACCTATTTGTTATGTTCATGATTTCAAAGTATAAATTAATTATACATGTTAGTACTTATCTTTTGACAAACTGAATGATTATTTATGATTTAAACACTAATTTTTCAAAGATTATAAAATTAATTGTTGGATTGTACTTATTTTATACATTCACCAGACCGATTGGTAGTATGATATAGCGCTATAGGATTAGACACCCCATTCCTGTTGTATGGAATGTCAGAAACCAATTTTTATCCAAATAGAGATTGCCTTTGTGGTATTTATATAGTCTCTAAGGTGTAGTTTGATACACAAAGGTTTGAATGAATTCTAAATCACATTTTTTTGTATATTTTGTTATACTTCTAAGGTATAGTTTGATATGCTCTCATATGTGATATTGTACAAAACCAATATATATTTTGTTAATTACTAAAGCATAGTTTGATATGTTATTTACAAAACCAAAGCATAGTTTAATATGTTATTTATAAAACCAAAGTATATTTTTGATATACTACAGAAAACTATTATTTTGACAACTAAAGTATATTTAATATACTATCTGTTTAACTATTTTGGAACTAAAATATATTTTAATATATTACTTATTCGACTTTCTTAAAACCAAGGTATATTTTTATATATACTACAAACCTTTTTATCAAAACATTGTTTTACAAACAACATATTTTATACAAACTCATTTTACTTAGTTATTTATTTATGCATCTTTCTTTTATATCATCTGATTTCTTATCACTTGTTATATGATTTATAAAGAAAACATCATTTTTAAGTTCATGACTATTTTTGTTATACATTCTTTTAAACTTACAAGTCATGAATCCTGCATTAATAAAGCCTATGTATCTCACAGGCATTTTTATGCTGACGTACCTATTTTTACACATGTTTCAGGTGCTGCTATGTGATGATTGTTGATGCATGATATACATAGGATGGACTCGTGCCTTAGCAACTTTAAAACTTGAAAGAAAATATTTGTATTTATCTGATTTGTAATAAAACAATGAGTTCATTAATTCAATAAAACGAAATTATTTAAATCCATGGTTGTGAAACAATGATTCTGTTACAACACTCCCCGATGTTTCCACCATGATTTGTTGTTTTACGTGGTCGGGGTGTGACAGAAAAGTTGGTATCTGAGCCAATGGTTATAGGGAATTAGGTTATTAGTATTGCTTTGACCTAGACTATAACCTTCCTAGGACCCTAACACAAGTTATCTTGTGTTTAGTTTTAAAACAATACCGTCGCCTATCTTTAGGTGACAACCAAAACAAGAACACAAATTTCAAATCCGCTTTGAAAACCAATCATCTGTTCCAGGATGATTGAATACTAGGTTTTGAACCCTCTAAGTTTTCAAAATCTCATCAAAGTTTGGGTCTTATAGTGTGAACAGATGCAATCTGGAAGGGTGGATGCATGTATCCTGAGTTTTCTGTCTAAGGCTACAGTGTTCGTACAAATCCACATAATTGGACCAGTCACTCTTACCTGGTAATTCTTGGGATGAGTGTCCACTTATAGGCTAAAGCATGTCTTCGCGATACATTATAAGGACCTATTTACTTTGATTCAGCTTTTGTATGTTGTTTGTTTGCTTCGTGGTTCGAACAAATGACCATCGCCCATGCTTTTTGGTCGGTAATCGTAACATCCTATTCTTACCCAATGCCATTTCACTTTTCCTTGTTCTTTTTAGACAATGCCTCCTCGACGAGATGCACAACCTCAAACTAATGAAGAAGTCGCAGCCCTTGTCGCTTAGCAAATGGCTGCTATGCTTCCAGTCATAGTAACCCAGATCCATCAGTTATACAACAACAATAACAACAACAATGCTCAGTGTAGTTTCAAGACCTTCAATTCTGCTAAACCTTTGAAGTTTTCTGGGTCTCAAGGAGCAACCGCGCTCCTGCAATGGTTGAAAGTTTGGAGAGCACATTCAGGCATGTGCAATGTCCGGATGAGCGTAAGGTTGAGTTTGCATCCAGTGCATTCGAGAAGCGTGCTCTTACATGGTGGAACGGTGTGATGCGTGATAGGGGTGCCGATGTGGCAATAGCTCAAACTTGGGAAGAGCTTCGAGCTCTAATGATGAAGGAGTTATGTCCTCGTCATGAGCATAGAGCGTTGGAAGGGGAATTCGACGATCTAAAACAAGATAGTGGTGAACATCGAGCCTATACTGACCGTTATGAGGAACTAAGCCTGTTATGTCCTGCCATGGTTATGCCTGTGGAGAAGGCAATTGAAAAGTACATTGATGGTCTTCCTGACTTAGTTCAGGATATCGTTACTGGCAACAACCCTACTACCGTCAGACATGCCATTGAATTGTCTGCTACCCTGAATGAATCCCAGATCAGGAAGGGTAAGCTTTTTCGAAAGGGCGACCCAAGACCATCTGACAAGACTGCATAAGAAGAACCAAAGGATAAACAGGCCGAGACATCTAAGAAGAAGAAGCGTAAGGCTTCTCAAAAGTGCGCAATAACTGCTCAGAATAATCAGGTTGCACCAAACCAGCCAGCACAGCCTCGAGCTAAGAAAAACTATGTTGGTACCGCACCTTTGTGCAACAAATGCAACCGTCATCATCTGGAGCAAGTGCAGTGTCACAAATATACCCACTGCGGGCGATTGGGACATTTGGTCAACACCTGCCGTTATGCTAACCAAGCTGCTGCAAATCCTGCTGCTGTTCAAGCACAGTTCCCACCTGGGTCATGTTATAACTGTGGTGACCTTACTCACTACAGAAACAATTGCCCAAGACTTGTTAACACAAATCCAGCGCGTGGACGAGTGTTTAACATAAATGAGGCAAACGCGAACGACAATGTAGCAGTGAACAATTAGTCTTTTGTATTTCTTTGTTTGTTATCTTTCGACGTTTGGAACAATTCAGTTGTTATATAAATAAAATTTGTTGTTTCAAGTTTATTTTACGAACAGATGCAATTATGTGATTATGTGCTTATGTGATTTCTTTTATGTTTTGTGTTTTTGTGTAATCCGAATATTCATTATCCAAATCCTCATAAAATCTTCCATATCTCCATATGAGGGATTCATAGTAGGATATCCAAAGGTACTACCTTAAATCCTAAATGGGCTTCTACGTTATAGTTAAGTCCATTGGATTATAGAGTACCATTCTATAATTGGACCCCTTGAGTGGTCTAGTTAAACAGATTGATTCAAAAATCTGGTTAGGAATATCATGTGATGATATAGCTGAAAAGATCCCTTAAGTGGTCTATTTAAGGAGATCGTACGACTGTCTAGTTAAAGAGATCATGTATTGATCTAGTTAAAAAGATCGTTCGTTGATCTAGTTAAAAAGATCCTTTGGTGGTCTAATCAAGTCACTTCATGATTATTCGATTGATTTTTCCCCTGCGCATTATGAAATGAATTGTGCGGACTATGCAAGGAATTACGTAATTATGGATGCATACATAATTATGGAATTTAGTGCACAGAAACCACAACAAGTTTTGTCATGTGTTAAGACCTATAGTGATGAGAATAACGAAACGGGAACAATGTAGAAAGGGGTATGGTGGATACGCCGATGGTACTTCCTATATATAAGTGTTCCTTATTACATTGCGAACGTAGCGTTATTTAAGTTACTAGAAGTCCTGGACCTTGACCAATGTTATCTTATCTTACACTCTCTGACTCTGATTTCGAGCACACATAAGTTTCCTATGATAGTCTTTATAAGAAATGTTCTTCTGTCCGTAGTTCGAAACTCCATGTTTTGTTACTACAAGGACTTCAATTTGACAGTTGAAAATTTCGCTAAGAATCCAAACATAGCCCAGATTTTTACTTAGGGTTCGAGGGATTCATTCGAAAGCGAAACAATCACAGTTGTCTTCACAGGTTTCCTCTAAAATTAAATTTCGGGACGAAATTTCCTATAGTAGGGGAGACTGTGACACCTGTGTCACTACAACCATCATAAAAATACCAAACCAATGAAATATTCTAATTCATACTTGGGATTTGTATAAATATGTGTATCGTTTGCACATATCAAATCTCGTTCGACTTCAAGCTCTAAATCGCTTTCTGGAAAGTTATACGCGAACTGATGCATAAACGTAATCAGTTTAATGCAACAAACACTCCGGAATAGTGACATAGGCTTAACATACCTTAAATAACCTTTACATAACTTAGAAATAAGTTTTGGATGGTTTGGTATGTCGTAATCAAATTTATTCGCTTATAGGGACTAATTTCAACAAACTACGAAAGTATGCCGATTCATACTGTAACGAACATTCTGGAACTTGATCATAAGTTAAACATACCATAAATATCCTTTACATAGCTTAGAGATAGGCTTTGAGGTGTTTGGTGCATTGAAAATAAACTTTTTGGTCATTCAGGGACTAAAAGCGTCAAAAAGTGCATAAGTTTGCATTTTCGCGCATATCTTATGTTCTGAATATATCCGGACATCCAAAAATTTATGTAATCATTAAAATATTTCATTTTAGTGATTGGCATGATAGAATTCCATTCGTCCCGTAATTTGGATTGTTTTTTGTGACAACCCTCACTAAACCAGGTATCCGTACGACTTAATTAATAATTAATTACTGCTTAATTACTGTGCTTACTTGAACTTGTGGATAAACTGCTACTTGAATACTAATACATGTACTTACTTGCATCATACTTTACTTGCTGTCACTCCATGTTTTGCCTACAGCACCTTTGTGACAACCTTGATGCACCAAAAGCACAGTAGCACAATGAACGGATAACCTATTAAACATGCTGTCATAACTAGCACCAGGCAGGTACTGCCTCTAAGGCCTGTAAGAGCCTGAGATAGTTTGCTACACTAGTGGTGAGTGTAGGGATATAAGGGTTGTAGAACTGCGTCACTAGGAATGAGATCATAGTGACCGGATGTGCCTAAAACGTACTCTAAGTACAAAATTCAGCACTTTAAATAAAATTCAGCATTTAAGCTACCTAATAAAGTGCCAAGACAAGAGAAAATGTTACTAGACACTTTCCAAAGTGTCAGGATTAAGTTGTGTCACTAAAAATAATAATAACGACACTTTAAAGCTTTGTTAAGCACTTTAACGGATTAATATCCAATCAAACAACCGGACTTTACCCGGAACATAAAAATATTGCCATATACATTGATTTTCTTTTTCTAAGCCAGTTAGGGTCCCCGAGTACCCTAACACCCGTTACAACTTACTACATGATAGTAACTAAGTTAACCTCCTAACTATCTAGCTAATGTCTAACTATCTAGTTGAAATGGAACCATAGACCCCCCCCCCTCCAACGAAACCGTCCCCAAGGGGACACCCCTTTGTACTTTCAAGATTATAATAATCTTGTTGTTTAATATCTTGGTGACATGAGAACCATTGGGTAATTAACATAAGGTTTGTCTATAAGTTTGAAACTTGATCCATCATATTCATTTCACCACAACTAAACAACACTCCACTTCTCTCTCCTCTCCTTGCTCTTCTCGGCCGAGAACACCCACAAGCATCCATCCATTTTCGAGCTTTGATCTTGCCATTTCAAGCATCTACAAGTGTTAAGGACCTCATACAAAGAAGCTTGGTGCATTCGGAACGCGAAGGACCTCACCCTATTGCTTTTATCCACTCATTCTTCGACTAGTTTCTTCCCTAGCCTCGAGCTAGTAGTAAGTTGCTTTAAACACACTCTCGATCTATTTTAAAGTGGTTAAAAAGAACTTTGTCGGTTAAAATCTATGAACATACAAGAAGACATGCTAAAAGTTTACTAAAATGTTAAAAATGTTGGTTAATAGCACAAGGGTTGTGTAAATCTTGTAAGATTTGCTTTGTGTGATTATTTAGTGCCGATCTATGATGTGGTAGCTCGGATCATCATTTAACCCGGACTAGTCATGATCAAGAATCATGGCATAAAGTTTGTTTAAGTGTACAAAGGGTTAAATGATGAAACTCTACCACACACTAAACATGAACTTGTGTAAAATCGACTTTACTTACGAAATAGTGTTTAAAACTAGTAGATCTACGGATCTACAAACGGTATTTTCAAAGGACCACGTGTCAAGAGAAAACATACTTTTAAAGACGGATCTTTCATAAACAAGAATGATTTTAGCAAACACACAAGTGTGTAAATACTTGTGTAACACTAAGTTTCGACAAAGAACTAGTTTTGTCAAATTTTACAAGAAGTTATAAAGATGGAATTTCTTTAAAAACGAGGCTTTTACGAAACCAAGTAGATTATTGCAAAGATCCACTAAAAATAGTGGGATTTATCACGCATTTTTGGATAAACCACAAGTTCATGTAATTTTTGCGATTTATATATATTTTGTCTAATTGATGTTTTGGAAAGTTGTTATTGAGAATAAGGAAATTGTTGATTTGAATAATAAAAGAAAACGATACGCTTGAAAGTGTGGCCACCTCCAGTTACAGGGGAAACTCTGGCGACATTTCTTCTAAAAACCTAACACGTGGAAATATTTTCACTACAAGTGTTGTAAATATATTTTTGACTTGTTTTCAAAACGTAAATTTCGCCATAACTTTATTTACAAAGTGTCGGAGGTGGGATTTTCACAAAATAAAACCTGAAATATATATATTTAGAATATATGTTTTTCATAGCATCACTTGTAAAATGTTTATGATTATTTTGTGAAATATACGGATATTATTTTTAGAGTAAAAATAATATTACCAAGTACTAACGATTCCAGAAATAATGCATACGCCTTCATAATTAATAACAAGTTACAACAGTATAATTATTACCACCCGATCTTTAAAACGTAACTTACGCATTTTAAGAAAATATTTATGAGCGCGTATTTTTGTCAAAGTATTATTTTGGGAAGAATATTTATATTTTGAAGTAAGGAATAAAATATATTAAGTGAGACTTAATAATGTATTTCGAATTTTACGAGCACGCATGTATTAAATCCCCCATCCTTGGGAAGGAGAAATATTTACCAAGTATTTACAAAAATATAAACACGAAATAGTTGTCTAACTATTTCCCAAAAACTTAAACCTTAAGCTAAGGCACGGCCGTCCGTCTAATAGAGTTAGTATGTGTAGGTCGTCGCACAGCTGCTTGATCAGGAGATATACTTGGTAGAGACGCACCACTGTGAGTTCATGTCCCCCTTTTCTCTAACTGTTTTCAGTTTTCTAAACTACGGGGGTGAAATACATGTTACTATGATTACGAGTACTTTTACATGGTATGGTTAGCGTAAGGAGGGTTATTATTTAGATCATGTGAGTGGGTAGGCAGAAACTTGAGGCCATTAATCCTCAGGGTAGGACCGAGGGGCAGGAGCGGTAGATCTATCTGGGTGTAGCGAGCCCAACCCCAGGCCGAAACAGAACGGACCTCGGGGTGACTTTGTACCCAACGCATAAATCTGCTAGGTTTGAGTCTTCCTACTTGCACTTCACACATATCAATGGCCTTGCAAACCATTGGTGATCTCTTTTTCCTTATTTGCTACATACCAGGGTTTTTATACATACAAAGGTTTATTTACTCACTTACACATGAACTCGCTCAACATTATTGTTGATTTTTCAACTTACATGTATTTCAGGGAATTAAAGATCTGGCGCGGTATGTTGTGTTTTCCCGCTGCATATGGGTTCCGAGGTCATCCCGGTTTAGGAAATGTGACTTTTTCCTGGACGAGTCACAAATCTTAAACTGCGTTTTATTCATGTTGATGTTTATGTCTTTCAAAACAATGTTTTATGTTATGGTGTTGTAGTCCCTAAGACAATGTTATGTTACTTCGGTTTTAAAACTTAAATCTATGGATGATCTTGCATGGTTTTTAGTTCATATAGCTTGTTGTGATTAAGCTATGGTATTAAGAAGTCACACCAAATTAACCACGCTTCCGCAAAGGCAGGGTGTGACAGCTTGGTATCAGAGCTCTGATCATAGCGAACTAGGATTCCTTCTCGAGTCTAGACTATGATCACTAGGGCTCTCACGAAAACATTTTTACTGCATACCACTCAAGTCCAGATCCAAAAATTTTTACAAACAAATGTTGAGCACATTTATTTATTATTTATAGGCTCAGTCTGGGAGGTTGAGGCTCGGTCTGGAGGACCGAGGCTCGGTCTAGAAGACCGAGGTAGTTGCCTAGTAGGACTAGGGAGAGCAGTCTGAGAGGCTGGGAGAATAGGCTAGTGGGACTAGGAAGAGCAGTCTGAGAGGCTGGGAGAATTTGGCTAGTAGGACTAGGAAGAGCAGTCTGAGAGGCTGGGAGGCTAGTGGGACTAGGAGAATTATTTGATTGCTTACTTGGTGACTAATGTGCTTATCTGATTGTATGATTGATTATTTGTACATATTTGTGTTACAGACACCATGGACTCGCCCGGCACAGGCGATTAGGACACCACAGGCCCTAGACCCATAGTATCAGACGACTTAGAGTCTTCAGAGAACGAGGTCCACACATCAGATGTTACCAGCACAGACGAGGACGACTTTCAGCCCTTTGCGCTGCCCGACGCTGTCGATGAGCCCGCTGATGGTCCTTTTGCTGGGTACCTACCACTCGTAGAGGTCCCTGCTCCCATACCTTTGACCGTTTATCCTGCTTACGATATGCTCCTCGACGCCGACGTTGACGACGACGTCGATCTATTTGATGATGAGCCCCTGGAGGACGATGTTGAAGGCGACGGTGGTCTTTTGTTACTCGCAGATGCTCCAGCTGAGGAGTCACCTGCACACTCACCCGCTCCAGACTCCTTCGAGTATGTGGCCTCCGCACCGTCACACACTCGGAGCGCACAACACTATTCACACGGTTCAGATCCTGACAGGGCATCATCTGCTGCCTCTGCTCCTAGATTTGCTTTCGATCACGACCTCGATGAGGATTCAGACCCTGTTTTCCCCCTGGATTTGACCCGGACCGGGAGATAGAGTTCATCCACTTGGATCAGCCTATGGTTGACCCAGTAGACCCAGTTGACCCTGCATTCGCTGATCATGCAGATTTTGATATGGAGTTCGTTGATCCCGAGCCTGCCATGGCCCTTGAGCCAGTAGCTGCTCCTGACCCAGTGCTTGAGCATGACCCTGCTCATGCTGGCATACCTATTGATCCTGTGATTGCTGACCCACCCATTGATGATCACCCTGCTGATGCACCACTACTAGGGGGTGACCATGTTATTGCTGCTGATCATGTTGATCCCCCACCTATCGCTGATATACCTGTTGACCCTCTTGTTGCACCCCATCTTGACCCTATGCCTGTACAGTTTGATCGAGCACTTTTTGAGGCACAGATTGACCCACGAGATGAGCACGCCCAGCATGGGTGGATTCCTGCGGATGATGAGCTTCCACCTATTCCTCCTCATACCACCGATGCACGTCACGTTGATTTCTCTTTTTCATTTGCACAGTACACACCTCCAGCTTGACCTGGAGAGGGTTCCTCGGCTCGTCCATTTGGACATGTGCCGACATATATTCCGGTTATGCCACAGTCTTCATCTGCTATTCCCCCTGCACCACCATTCTTTGTGCCACCTTTTGATCCAGCCAGCGAGCCATTTCTCTGGATGTCACCTTCTGTTATGCCACCGACCGACCCCTACCATTCTTTCCATATGGGGTATTCTATTGAGGACGTTCTGATGTCGTTTGTTGTCAAGCAGGAGGCACTCACACGGCGTATTCAGGAGCTTGAGAGAGCTCAGCCACCGCCGTGCCAGTGTCAGGGTCAGACCCACCCTGCTTCTTCGCAGCACCCTCGACCATTGTTACCTGACTATGCTGCACGCCTTTTGGCACTTGAGCAGCAGGTTGCTTCTTGGTTGCGTACCCATAGAGCCATGGAGGAGGACTGGCTCCATTTGCGACGTTTGTTCTACACCCATTTTCCCCCTCCTCCACCACCATCAGTTTAGGGCATCTTTAGTACAGCATGGGTAGACGTTGCTCTGACTTTTGTTGATCATGTATATGGGATGTATTGACACTGATTTGATGTTCTTTTGGACTGGGGTGATGTAGCCCTTAGTCGATGATGATGTATGACACTATTATGTACTTGTACACTCTACCATGTGGTCTCGAGTTTGGCAATACAATCGCAGTATTCTCATCATATGTGGTGTTTTGATTGATTATTTATGTTTTATAACATGGGATGTTGTGTGAATAATATGATTATAACATGAGATGTTATGTACTAATACTATCATTATATACGTACGCTTTATTATGGCCTGACCGACGTGAACCCATCTTTTAGAAGATGTCGCCGAGACGTCAAATGCCGATGCCTACCAATGAGGCAGAACTCCAACAAGTCATCGCTGCTGCCATCGCGCAATACGCCGCCTCGCAAGGAGGACCCAGCGTAAGTAGCTCAAACAACAATGGCAACAACAATCCACCTCATGGTAATACTAAGTCATTAAGACATACCATGATCTAATTGGATATCTCTAGCAAGGATGCTAATGCCATTCATATGTTGTAACGTATGTGCAGGGTGCACCTACAAGCAGTTTCTAGACTGCAAGCCTGTCAACTTTGATGGCACCGGAGGTGCTGTCGCTTTTGTTCGTTGGGCCGAGAAGACTGAATCTGTTCTCCGCATGAGCAAATGTGCACCAAACCAGCAAGTCACCTACATTTCTGGGCTATTTCTGGATGGAGCCCTATCTTGGTGGAATTTGCAAGTGCAGACACTTGGTGAAGCTGCTGCCTATGCACTAACATGGACCGAACTGAAGGAACTAATGCGCAAAAAGTATTGTTCTCGCGCTGAAATCCAAAGATTGGAAACTGAGTTCTGGCATTTGAAGATGGAAGGTCCGAAGATCGCGGAATATGTTCAGAGGTTTCACGACCTGTCGCATGTGGTACCCTATATGGTCACTCCAGAATTCAAGCGGATTGAACGCTTCATTTGGGGATTAGCTCCTCAAATCATAAGCATGGTGACCTCCTCCAAGCCTGCAACAATTACTGAGGCAATCGATTTGAGCGTAGCTCTCACTGAGGAGGCTATCCGCCTGAACAAGTTTGGTGAGATCGAGACAAAGAAGAAAGAGACTCACGTCGAGTCATCCGGAGGTAACAAACGAAAGTTCTCGAACTTTAAACAAGGCACTAGTGGTGTTGTTAAGAAAGGAGAGCCAAACGCGCCAGCTCAGGTTACAACTGGTGGTGGAAAGAAAGGAAAGGGATATATGGGCACCCAGCCCAAGTGCAACACCTGCCTGCGTCACCATTCTAGCCGATGTGGTTTGAAGATATGTGAAGCGTGTGGGAAACCTGGCCACGTGAAGGATTCTTGTTGGGCCACTGTTGGTCAGGGAGGCCAAGGAGGATTTGGAAACAGAAACAATAACCGAGGTGGAATTGGAAATCGCCCACAAGGAAACAATGGAGGTAATGGGAATCGAGGCAACAATGTGAATCAAGCGGGCGCTGTGAATCATAACCAAAGGAATAACCAAGCTGGAAATGGAGGTGGAAACGGGCAAAGACTTGGATGCTTTAACTGTGGTGATATCGGGCACTTTAAGAGGAACTGCCCAGAGTTGAACCAAGCCCGTGGAAGAGTGTTCCATATCGAAGCGAGGGAAGCGCGCCAGGATCCCAATGTCATTACTGGTACGTTCCCTGTAAACCAACGCTATGCATCCGTTTTATTTGATACTGGTGCCGACTATAGCTTCGTATCATTAGAATTTAAGAATATGCTTGGGTTAGCCGCTAGTAAGTTAGATATTCCCTACTCAATCGAATTGGCTAATGGGAAGTTAGTAGAAGCCAATGAAGTGATCAGAGGTTGTGCAATCGAGTTGGGAGGACGTGAGTTTACTTTGGATCTACTACCAGTCCAGCTGGGGAGCTTTGACGTGGTAGTAGGAATGGATTGGTTATCAAGTAACAAGGCAGAAATTGTTTGTCACGAAAAGGTCGTTCGTATCCCGACCGAAGATGGAGAAACGATTGTGGTTCATGGCGAAAAGCGCGATACGCCGTTAAGAATTATCAGCTGCCTCAAAGCACGAAAGTGTTTGCAAAAAGGGTGTGCTGCCTTCCTGGCACACATTGTAGACAAGAAAGCTGCAGAACCGAAGATCGAAGACATCCCTGTCGTGAGGGAGTATCCGGAAGTCTTCCCGGAGGACTTGCCTGGACTGCCGCCTCAGAGGCAAGTGGAGTTTCACATCGATTTAGTCCCAGGCGCCGCGCCTGTGGCTAAGGCACCTTATAGACTTGCCCCGTCTGAGATGCAAGAATTGTCGACACAACTTCAAGAGTTGTTAGACAAGGGATTTATCAGACCAAGCTTCTCGCCTTGGGGAGCTCCGGTCCTGTTTGTCAAAAAGAAGGACGGTAGTTTTTGAATGTGCATAGACTACCGGGAGCTGAACAAGCTGACGATCAAGAATAGATATCCTCTGCCAAGAATTGATGATCTGTTTGATCAACTGCAAGGTTCGAGCTTTTACTCAAAGATCGATTTGCGATCTGGATACCATCAGTTAAGGATACAAGAGGAGAGTATCCCGAAGACAGCCTTCAGAACTCGTTATGGACACTACGAGTTCCTTGTTATGCCGTTTAGGTTGACAAACGCACCTGCAGTCTTTATGGATTTGATGAATAGAGTTTGCAAGCCGTACTTGGACAAGTTCGTGATTGTGTTTATCGACGACATCTTGATTTATTCAAGGACAAAGGCTGAGCACGAACAGCATCTAAGAGCTATTTTGGAGCTGCTGAAGAAAGAACAGCTGTATGCCAAATTCTCTAAGTGCGAATTTTGGCTATGTGAAGTCCAATTTCTTGGACATGTGGTAAATGGAGATGGAATCCATGTGGATCCAACCAAGATCGAAGCGATCAAGAATTGGGAAACGCCAAAGACGCCAACCGAGATTCGACAATTCTTGGGTTTGGCTGGCTACTGTTGGGATTGAACCCTACCAGAGGAACAGATGATGTAAAGCCAAAACCGGATCAGGGCAGTGGATCCGTAATAAGCAGACGTTTACTCTAAGCTCTCCCCTTGACAGTGGTTATCTATCTGCTGATACACTCTAAGTACTGCTTTGAAGAACAACTGATGAACCAAACACTGATGAAACAGCTAAAGACTGCTAAAAGGCAAACACTGAGCTCTATCTACTGCTGACTCTTAAGTACTGCTGAAGACCCAAGCACTGCTCATTCAAAGACTGATCACCTTTTGAAGAAAGCACTGATGATCAAGTAATCAGTGCTTAGGCCCCAACAGTGGAACGTGAACAGTGTTAGACTTGTTTTGTATCTTATTATCATTCAGTTGTTAGACCTCAGTAGATTGTATAGAACAGTGTTTATAGGTTGTTAGGCTGTTAGATGTCACTTTCATGGTGACGTCAGCTGAGGAACATCAGTAGTTTGGTTTGCCTATAAATATGACAGTACTCTGTACTGTTATATTTGATTCGTTTTGAGAGAGTTCGTCTCCTCAATTCAATCCTTTCATCTTGTGCAACCAACTCTGGAGTATCAGGCTGAGGGGGAGTTTAGTTTGTAAGCATATCTGTAATCTTTTGCTTTGATTTGTAAATCCTTCGACTCTATGAGAAGCAATTGTTTATCAACCTATTTTCTCCTTTGATTGTGTTTACAAAGTTTGTTTTCACTTCCGCTGCACCTAACATGTTTTCATATTCATTAATTATTCATTTTAAACAAACAAACACTATCATGAGAGCCTCAGATCCCAACAATTGGTATCAGAGCCTGGACAGTCAAATTCGATCTAACAATCAATTTGACATAACAGTTCAGCTCAAATTTCATTGATACTAAGGTTGGTCGTTTTTGTTGAAAAACAGAGTAACGAGTAATAACGTTCAAAGTTGTTTATTCAAAAACTCTGTAAAACAACCAAGATGTCATAAGACACACAAAATTCACATAACAAGTGATGTCATGCATAAATCACCAATAGTTTCAGATCTGGAGACTTGTCTGGTGACTTTGGTGTGATTATTCTCTTTACAAAATTGATTTCAAATGTTATTATGAAGTTTGTGTTGTTTTCTTCATAACTGCAGCTAAGGTGTTCACCTCATGGTTGACAAAAGCCTATGTGCGGATAAAAGCACTAGTGTCTTTGTTAACATAAAAAGAGGGAAATCAAAACTTTAGTGATTTGAATCTTATGTATTGAAAAACAGGTTGAGTGTCCTCTAAAAGGACCAAAATCAATTGTGTTAAGAATACATTAAGAAAATCAGCAGTCAAAATATCCAGATCATGAGTAATGTGAAATTTGGCATAAGCATGTGCAAAAATGACCAAATCTCTCAAAACATTGCTGAAAATGATTTTGGATTGAGTATTTTTTTTCTCTCCTTGAAAACCTTCCAATAAAAGTTTCAATACTTTTCTATGGAAAGGGTAAAAAGGGAAAGAAGAAAAATTACAAAAACTCAAAAGTGTGTTTATCTCAAAACTTTTGAAATCAAAAGAAAAGAGTATAAACATAAAACACTTAAGAGTCCAAAATTGGGTGAATAATGGTCATCAAGCAACTTTGTGCATTCATTGATTCAGGTAACAAAAGTATCACCAGTGATTAAACTTACAAAGAGGACTAGACAAAATTTTTCAGTGTCATCACATGGTAACAAAGTCTATAACAGGAGTTTCAAAACTTATGTGTACATGTCTCTTCATTTTAGCAATCAATTGACAAAGAAATGGTCTCAAACAGTGGTTGTTCAAATCATTGACCATTTTCATAAGACTTGAGAATGATATGACTATGAGCTTTATTAAAAATGTACCAGATCCTTTTTGATGTCATTTTCAGAAAAACCTTTAATTATATTTTTTTCTTGAAAAGGTTTTTTCTCAAATAAAACAGGATATGTTGTTCTTTATTTTTCCTTAAGAATAATATATTTTGAACTCTTACTTGTTTTAGATAGTAAAAGTTTCAATCTCCTGTCAGGATGTAAAACCCTATTTTTTTGTGGAAATACTATCATTGAAAATAGATCAAAAGGAAATGGTACATGAGTCAAGGTCATGTCAAACTCAAGTTTATTTTAACAACAGATCAAGGATTGATTGCTAACAGACCTTAAAATTCTTGACTACTCATGTTTTACTCTAAGGATTAGAACACAAAATGTGTAGTCAAAGTGAAAAGGTTACCATCATCTGGGATACTCAACTACTGTCAAAATTTATCAAATGTTTAAAACATGAAATAGATAAGTAGTAAAACCTTGAATACATATCCCTGTAAAAATCTGCTAATATGTTAATCTTGATAATATGCATCTAAAATGTGTTTTGTCAAGGATGCTACTTTGCAGATATCTCATTATCACCATCAAAAGATGTTACTGTGTTCATCAGAGCAGCAGATGTTCAAAACTTCTGTCAAAGCCTATCCACTGTTGCACCAACAGTTGTTGACCAAAGTAGCCTTCTAAACCTTTCCACTACCATACCTCTAACCACTGTTGATAAAAATCCAGTAAAATGGATAAAAATCATCAGTGTGCCATACCTATTCTTCAAAACCTTTCATCATCATTTCAAACAGCTGTTGGATCATCAAAAGTCACCAACAGTTGTTAGCTCAGATGACTCACATCTGCAGCCTCGCCTTTTGAACACCAATGCCATTTTAAAATTCATTCATGTTTCCATTCTCTTGACAACATCAATTGAAGGGATTCTTATAAAAAGTTTATCCCAAAACCATTGTCTTCTTCTTGACTATCTACCATTCCATCAACATGTCATGTACCTTTGGGGCACTTAGAGACAGAAAGTTGGGTAATTGACAAGGAAGAGGAGCTTCAACAGTTCAGGGAAAAACAAGTTTGAGAACTTGTTCCATTACTAAAAGATGAGAATCTTTTTGGTAAAAAGTGGACCCACAAAGACATTGCATGTGTTGGAGCATAGTTGTCAAGATTCATGTTGTTCAAACTAAGCACAAACAGCAGATGTTTCCACAATCACAGTTTTGAAGAAGACTATGCTGCTGCTGCATAATGAGAAACTAACTGTTTGTCGCTTCAAAATATGATATTTGATTTTGATATAATTGCTCGAAAGACTTCTTTTATGCAGGATTGTCAAACAGCTGAAATATATCATCAAAAATCTTATATCCCATTCAACCACCAAACACATTGACATCAGACATCACTATGTGAGGGATTGCTATGAAAAAGGTTTGATTTCTCTGCATCATGTCCCAACTAAAGACCAGCTGGCTGATGTGCTCACAAAAGCACTTGATACAGCCACTTTTGAAAGTTTGGTCTCTAGGATTGGGATGCTGAACATGGAATAATAAGCAACATCTTGTTTTTCTATGAATAAAAGCAACAAAATGTTTTCAGAAAATCAAAACTCCATCCTTAAAAATAGCTAAAAATGAAAAATTTTCATTAAAGTCCTTAAAAGTCTGCCATTAACCACTGATTGTTCAAAAGTCTGCTCTACTTCAAAAGTCTGTCCACTGCTGAAAGTCAACCCCTGCTCTCTCATTATTTTGATAAACTCTGTTGTACAAAAGCAGTGTCTTATCCACTGATATGCTATCCACTGATAGTAAAAATCATCCACTGCTTTCATACCACTGCCTTCATCCGTCACTTTCACAAAAGTACTGTCCTTCACTTTCACCAGGGGTTGTCACGTGGGCAGTACATCCTGGTCAGACTTTTTGTAACGGCTGCCACCTCAGCATTCACTTTCTCCCCTATAAAATCCCTCATTCACCACCAAAACAGGGTTTTACTGTCGAATTGAATTCTTAAAAATTCTCTTCTCAAAACAGTTTTTCATCTCATCTTCCACAAATTTCTTCGATCAATCATCCTCAAAATGACTAAATCAAAGAAATCTGCAAAACCCTCATCCAAATCTTCATCGAAAACAGCCTCTCAAAAGGCAATCTCCACTGAAATTCCACACAAACCATCTCACAATCTTCTTGGTCTTCTTACAAAACCAAGTTCCACAAAGGAGTTCGATTCCATCATTGATATCATCACCGCCTCAAAGTACAAAACTTTGTTGACAGCGGATGCACCAATTTACTTGGCAACCCAAAGGGAGTTTTGGAAGAATGCAATCCTTGAAACACAAGGAGAAGCTGTAATAGCCATTAACTCTACTTTAAAGGGAAAAGAAGTCAAGATTACACCACAAACAATTTCAGAGTTCTTTCAACTCGACGATCAAGAAGGTAAAATTACTTTCCCTAAAAACGAGTTAAAAAATGATTTTCTGGAAAGGGGGTACAATACAGAGGTCAAAAAGGACACCTTAGAAAAAGGTTACTTTCCTCCTGCAACAAGATCTTTATTTCACACCCTCTTAAAATGTGTTTCAAACAAAACCACTTCTTTCAATGAGATACCATTAAAAATTCAGAAATTGGGATTTGCAATTCTTCAAGATGAAAATTTTAACTACTCCCAGGAAATTTTAATTTATTTGGTTAAAAATGTTGAAACAAAGGCATTCCTACTTTTTCCAAGATTTTTAAGTTACTATTTTGAAATGAAACTTGGAAAGAAGGATGCTGCTGCAATAAAACAAGGTGATTTCATTCAAACAAATTGCTTAACTGCTGAAACTTTTACAAGGATGTCCACACCTTGCAAAACACAAGCAGAGGTGCCTGAGAAGATTTTAGCAGCTACCACTGCTCCTCAGGTATCTGCTGTTGAGCCCACTGCTCCTGGTAAACACAGCTATACAACCACTGCTGTGCAACCCACACCAGAAATTACAAAAAAAAAAAAAAAGCCTAAAAAGGAAATTACCAAAAATCCCACCAACCCATCCAATAAAGGCAACTCTGGAAGATGAGATCCCAGAGCAACTGCCAGTGACAACACAAAAGTCACTAGAAACCACTGCTGCTACTTCCTCACAGCTGATGGTAGAAAGGTCTCAACCCATGCCTCAAACTCCTCCTGCTTCTTCTCAAAAAGGACAGGTTGTAAGAACAGGGACACCAAATTATGATGCTCTGGAATCACTTGATTCCATCATCCACAGCCCACTGCCCGGGGCAAAATCACTTTCAACTCCCATCATCACTTCACAAATACCACCATCAATAATGACCTTGTTGCATGCTTTGGATATAACTCAGACATAAATCAGTTCCTCTCAACCACCTATCACTGAGAGTACACTCCAACAAGTGACTGAGTCTGATGCTTATACCTCTGCTATCCCAGCAACAATTGAGGAGGTTACACCCCTTGAGTTACAAGTAACTCTTGGTGGTAGTTCAAGTGAAGCAGCTACTACAAGTGCTGAACCCACTGGTTTGCACTTGGACAGTAGTTTCATCAATAAGACTTCCTTGAAGGCAATTTCTTCACTGGGAACTCTTGTGTATCCAGTCTTCACTAGTTCACTAAAAAGTGTTTCTCATTATGAAGAAAGAAGTCCCCAGTACCAAGACAAAGGGGCAACAGTGGATGATTTTTGGGATACACTTCCTCAAATGAACCACTGTTACAACCACTGTTAGTGGGAAATCAGATGACCCCATTAAGTTGGGTGATGGTTTAATGTACCAAGAATTGACGACTAGAATTGATAAACTGGATACATTTGTTGCAGAAATCAAAGACATGCTGCAACAGTTGTTGAAAGCACAAAGGGTACCATCCACTGCTGCACCACCTCCAACAGCTACTCCATCATCTGCTCCTACTCCAGATGAGCTGTGGAATTTGTTTCAACCCCTGCACTATTCTTCAAAAGAGTTGATGATGCCAAAAAGGGGGAGAAAAATGACTCTGAGGAAAATCTCTCAGTAACTTCTGCTGAAACATCTGTCAAAGAAAAGGAAAAGGGGGGTGATGAAACCCTGAAAATTCAAGCAGATGATTAAGATACACAAATAAGGATCGTTCAAAGTCAAGTCCATTCAGCTGGTCTCAAAACCACTGCTGACATTAAAAGGGTAAGGGACGAGAGCAGAGCTTTGGTTGAGAAAAACAACTTCTAAAACTAAGCCAGTTACTACTTCAACCACAACTTCTGTTACTATAAAATCACTTACACCTCCACCTTTAAACAACATATGTCACTCAAACAACTGCCACCACCAAAAACCACCTCATCACTACCATCATCCCCTGCTATTCCCCTGCTATTCAATCCACTGTTCCAACTGCTGTTCTCTTTAGACAAAAGAAGACTCAAAAGCAGATGGATGAAGAGACAGCACAGGATAAAGCAGCAGAAGATTACATTATAAAAATGGTTCTTCAACAAATGCTGGCTGAAAATCCTGTGTCATCAAAGGTTGCAGACTCTGCCCATGCAGTCCTTACCAGGCCATCATCTCCAAACTCATTTGCTAATAAACCTCTCCCAAGAAACCCATTAGGTTCAAAAATACTAAAGTGGAAGTCTGATCAAAAGACCCATGTATTGACTCTGCTCAGATCTAATGGTGTAGTGAAGCACATATCAAGGGAACAAGCACTGGGCCTGGGTGTGGAAGATCTGCAAGATCTCCTTGAGCTTACACTTTGCAGGGATGAGGAAGACTCAAGTTCCAAGGACTTTGAAGCAGAATTTAAAAGACAAGCTAAGGAACTTTTGATGAGGTAATAAAGATCCAGAATAATGAAGGGTTTTGGCATCATCTGTTCCAGGGGGAGATTGTTGGGATTGAACCCTACCAGAGGAACAGATGATGTAAAGCCAAAACCGGATCAGGGTAGTGGATCCGTAATAAGCAGACGTTTACTCTAAGCTCTCCCCTTGACAGTGGTTATCTATCTGCTGATACACTCTAAGTACTGCTTTGAAGAACAACTGATGAGCCAAACACTGATGAAACAGCTAAAGACTGCTAAAAGGCAAACACTGAGCTCTATCTACTGCTGACTCTTAAGTACTGCTGAAGACCCAAGCACTGCTCATTCAAAGACTGATCACCTTTTGAAGAAAGCACTGATGATCAAGTAATCAGTGCTTAGGCCACAACAGTGGAACGTGAACAGTGTTAGACTTGTTTTGTATCTTATTATCATTCAGTTGTTAGACCTCAGTAGATTGTATAGAACAGTGTTTATAGGTTGTTAGGCTGTTAGATGTCACTTTCATGGTGACGTCAGCTGAGGAACATCAGTAGTTTGGTTTGCCTATAAATATGACAGTACTCTGTACTGTTATATTTGATTCGTTTTGAGAGAGTTCGTCTCCTCAATTCAATCCTTTCATCTTGTGCAACCAACTCTGGAGTATCAGGCTGAGGGGGAGTTTAGTTTGTAAGCATATCTGTAATCTTTTGCTTTGATTTGTAAATCCTTCGACTCTATGAGAAGCAATTGTTTATCAACCTATTTTCTCCTTTGATTGTGTTTACAAAGTTTGTTTTCACTTCCGCTGCACCTAACATGTTTTCATATTCATTAATTATTCATTTTAAACAAACACACACTATCATGAGAGCCTCAGATCCCAACAGCTACTATCGGAGGTTCATTGAGGATTTTTCGAAGATCGCTCAACCATTGACGCTCCTCACCTAGAAAGATAAGAAGTTTGATTGGGGAATCAAACAGGAAGAAGCGTTTCAGCTGTTGAAGGATAAGCTCTGCAATGCGCCAATCCTAGCACTACCGGAAGGTACTGATGATTTCGTGGTATACTGTGATGCCTCGCGTCAAGGATTGGGTTGCGTGTTGATGCAACGCCAGAAGGTTATTGCTTACGCATCACGTCAGTTGAAGGTACATGAGAAGAACTATACCACGCACGATTTGGAGCTAGGCGCAGTGATATTTGCTTTAAAGATCTGGAGACACTACCTATATGGTACGAAATGTACAATTTTTACAGATCATAAGAGCCTACAACACATATTCAACCAGAAGGAGTTGAATATGAGACAAAGACGATGGGTTGAGTTGTTAAATGATTACGATTGCGAGATAAAGTATCACCCAGGGAAGGCGAATGTGGTTGCCGACGCCCTAAGTCGAAAAGAGAGGATCAAGCCCATAAGGGTTAGGGCTTTAGAAATGATTATCCAAACCGATCTTTCCTTGCGCATTCGTGCCGCGCAGAAAGAAGCTCTTAAGGAAAGAAATCTTGAAGAAGAATATCTTCGTGGGATGGAGAAGCTATTAGTACCAAACGAGGAAGGAACGTTATGTTTTGAGAAAAGGATTTGGGTTCCCCTGTTTGGTGGTTTGAGAAAAGTTATTTTTGATGAGGCACACAAATCACGGTACTCTATCCATCCAGGAGCGGATAAGATGTACCAAGATCTCAAGGATTACTATTGGTGGCCTAGGATGAAGGGCGATGTTGCTGTTTACGTGAGCAAGTGTCTAACGTGTGCTAAGGTGAAAGCGGAATACCAGAAACCTTCAGGACTTCTGCAACAACCTGAGATTCTCAAATGGAAATGGGAACAAATCTCCATGGATTTTATTACAAAGTTGCCAAGAACGCCAAGAGGCCATGACACTATCTGGGTGATAGTTGACCGCCTAACAAAGTCCGCACACTTTCTGCCAATCAAAGAGAAGGATAACACGAGCAAACTGGCAGAAATATACATCAGAGAAATTGTCGCACGTCATGGAGTACCTCTCTCGATCATCTCTGATAGAGACGGAAGGTTTGTGTCAAGGATATGGCAATCCTTCCAAGAAGCTTTTGGCTCACAATTAAATCTGAGCACTGCATTTCACCCTCAGACCGACGGTCAAAGCGAGCGGACTATTCAGACCTTGGAAGATATGCTGAGAGCATGTGTTATGGATTTGGGCGGTAGCTGGGATAAGCATTTGCCACTGGTCGAATTTTCATACAACAACAGCTACCACACCAGTATTGGAGCTGCGCATTCGAAGCTCTTTACGGACGCAAGTGTCGATCACCCCTCTGCTGGGCTGACACAGGTGATAGGCAGCTTGTTGGTCCCGAAATCGTCCAAGAGACGACATACAAGATTGCGCAGATTCGAAAACGTATCGAAGCAGCTCGCGAAAGACAGAAAGCCTATGCAGATCCAAACCGGAAACATTTGGAATTCCAAGTTGGAGATAGGGTTTTATTGAAAGTTTCACCCTGGAAGGGTGTGGCCCGCTTCGGAAAGCGTGGGAAGTTAAATCCGCGCTACATTGGCCCTTTCAGAATTTTGGAAAGAATAGGGCTAGTAGCATACAAGCTGGACCTACCTGCTGAACTGAATGGGGTTCACGATACATTTCATGTATCCAACCTGAAGAAAAGTCCAACTCAAGATACCGTTGCCATTCCCACCGGCGAGATTCATGTTGACGACACACTCCATTTCGTTGAAGAACCTGTTGAGGTTACGGATTGGAAAGTAAACAAGACCCGCCGGAGCAGTGTCAAGCTCGTCAAGGTTCGTTGGAATGCCAGACATGGTCCTGAATACACCTGGGAGCGTGAGGACCGGATGAAAGAGAAATACCCCCACCTATTTCCCAAGAACCCTACTTCTAGAAGCAGAACTTAAAATTTCAGGACGAAATTTTTCTAACGGGGGGAGAATGTGACAACCCTCACTAAACCAGGTATCCGTACGACTTAATTAATAATTAATTACTGCTTAATTACTGCGCTTACTTGAACTTGTGGATAAACTGCTACTTGAATACTAATACATGTACTTACTTGCATCATACTTTACTTGCTGTCACTCCAAGTTTTGCTTACAGCACCTTTGTGACAACCTTGATGCACCAAAAGCACAGTAGCACAATGAACGGATAACCTATTAAACGTGCTGTCATAACTAGCACCAGGCAGGTACTGCCTCTAAGGCCTGTAAGAGCCTGAGATAGTTTGCTACACTAGTGGTGAGTGTAGGGATATAAGGGTTGTAGAACTGCGTCACTAGGAATGAGATCACAGTGACCGGATGTGCCTAAAACGTACTCTAAGTACAAAATTCATCACTTTAAATAAAATTCAGAATTTAAGCTACCTAATAAAGTGCCAAGACAAGAGAAAAATGTTACTAGACACTTTCCAAAGTGTCAGGAATAAGTTGTGTCACTAAAAATAATAATAACGACACTTTAAAGCTTTGTTAAGCACTTTAACGGATTAATATCCAATCAAACAACCGGACTTTACCCGGAACATAAAAATATTGCCATATACATTGATTTTCTTTTTCTAAGCCAGTTAGGGTCCCCGAGTACCCTAACACCCGTT
This sequence comes from Helianthus tuberosus, assembly GCA_030545235.1. Taxonomy (NCBI): domain Eukaryota; kingdom Viridiplantae; phylum Streptophyta; class Magnoliopsida; order Asterales; family Asteraceae; genus Helianthus; species Helianthus tuberosus. The sequence continues at coordinate 147,121,070 of CM060393.1, forward strand.
ACAACTTACTACATGATAGTAACTAAGTTAACCTCCTAACTATCTAGCTAATGTCTAACTATCTAGTTGAAATGGAACCATAGACCCACCCCCCCTTCCAACGAAACCGTCCCCAAGGGGACACCCCTTTGTACTTTCAAGATTATAATAATCTTGTTGTTTAATATCTTGGTGACATGAGAACCATTGGGTAATTAACATAAGGTTTGTCTATAAGTTTGAAACTTGATCCATCATATTCATTTCACCACAACTAAACAACACTCCACTTCTCTCTCCTCTCCTTGCTCCCCTCGGCTGAGAACACCCACAAGCATCCATCCATTTTTGAGCTTTGATCTTGCCATTTCAAGAATCTACAAGTGTTAAGGACCTCATACAAAGAAGCTTGGTGCATTCGGAACGCGAAGGACCTCACCCTATTGCTTTTATCCACTCATTCTTCGACTAGTTTCTTCCCTAGCCTCGAGCTAGTAGTAAGTTGCTTTAAACACACTCTCGATCTATTTTAAAGTGGTTAAAAAGAACTTTGTCGGTTAAAATCTATGAACATACAAGAAGACATTCTAAAAGTTTACTAAAATGTTAAAAATGTTGGTTAATAGCACAAGGGTTGTGTAAATCTTGTAAGATTTGTTTTGTGTGATTATTTAGTGCCGATCTATGATGTGGTAGCTCGGATCATCATCTAACCCGGATTAGTCATGATCAAGAATCATGGCATAAAGTTTGTTTAAGTGTACAAAGGGTTAAATGATGAAACTCTACCACACACTAAACATGAACTTGTGTAAAATCGACTTTACTTACGAAATAGTGTTTAAAACTAGTAGATCTACGGATCTACAAACGGTATTTTCAAAGGACCACGTGTCAAGAGAAAACATACTTTTAAAGACGGATCTTTCATAAACAAGAATGATTTTAGCAAACACACAAGTGTGTAAATACTTGTGTAACACTAAGTTTCGACAAAGAACTAGTTTTGTCAAATTTTACAAGAAGTTGTAAAGATGGAATTTCTTTAAAAACGAGGCTTTTACGAAACCAAGTAGATTATTGCAAAGATCCACTAAAAATAGTGAGATTTATCACGCATTTTTGGATAAACCACAAGTTCATGTAATTTTTGCGATTTATATATATTTTGACTAATTGATGTTTTGGAAAGTTGTTATTGAGAATAAGAAAATTGTTGATTTGAATAATAAAAGAAAACGATACGCTTGAAATCGTGGCCATCTCCAGTTACAGGGGAAACTCTGGCGAAATTTCTTCTAAAAACCTAACACTTGGAAATATTTTCACTACAAGTGTTGTAAATATATTTTTGACTTGTTTTCAAAACGTAAATTTCGCCATAACTTTATTTACAAAGTGTCGGAGGTGGGATTTTCACAAAATAAAACCTGAAATATATATATTTAGAATATATGTTTTTCATAGCATCACTTGTAAAATGTTTATGATTATTTTGTGAAATATACGGATATTATTTTTAGAGTAAAAATAATATTACCAAGTACAAACGATTCCAGAAATAATGCATACGCCTTCATAATTAATAACAAGTTACAACGGTATAATTATTACCACCCGATCTTTAAAACGTAACTTACGCATTTTAAGAAAATATTTATGAGCGCGTATTTTTGTCAAAGTATTATTTTGGGAAGAATATTTATATTTTGAAGTAAGGAATAAAATATATTAAGTGAGACTTAATAATGTATTTCGAATTTTACGAGCACGCATGTATTAAATCCCCCATCCTTGGGAAGGAGAAATATTTACCAAGTATTTACAAAAATATAAACACGAAATTGTTGTCTAACTATTTCCCAAAAACTTAAACCTTAAGCTAAGGCTCGGCCGTCCGTCTAATAGAGTTAGTACGTGTAGGTCGTCGCACAGCTGCTTGATCAGGAGATATACTTGGTAGAGACGCACCACTGTGAGTTCATGTCCCCCTTTTCTCTAACTGTTTTCAGTTTTCTAAACTACGGGGGTGAAATACATGTTACTATGATTACGAGTACTTTTACATGGTATGGTTAGCGTAAGGAGGGTTATTATTCAGATCATGTGAGTGGGTAGGCAGAAACTTGAGGCCATTAATCCTCAGGGTAGGACCGAGGGGCAGGAGCGGTAGATCTATCTGGGTGTAGCGAGCCCAGCCCCAGGCCCAAACAGAACGGACCTCGGGGTGACTTTGTACCCAACGCATAAATCTGCTAGGTTTGAGTCTTCCTACTTGCACTTCACACATATCAATGGCCTTGCAAACCATTGGTGATCTCTTTTTCCTTATTTGCTACATACTAGGGTTTTTATACATATAAAGGTTTATTTACTCACTTACACATGAACTCGCTCAACATTATTGTTGATTTTTCAACTTACATGTATTTCAGGGAATTAAAGATCTGGCGCGGTATGTTGTGTTTTCCCGCTGCATATGGGTTCCGAGGTCATCCCGATTTAGGAAATGTGACTTTTTCCTGGACGAATCACAAATCTTAAACTGCGTTTTATTCATGTTGATGTTTATGTCTTTCAAAACAATGTTTTATGTTATGGTGTTGTAGTCCCTAAGACAATGTTATGTTACTTCGGTTTTAAAAATTAAATCTATGGATGATCTTGCGTGGTTTTTAGTTCATATAGCTTGTTGTGATTAAGCTATGGTATTAAGAAGTCACACCAAATTAACCACGCTTCCGCAAAGCCAGGGTGTGACATTTTTCACGTCCGTTCGTGTTTCGTCGTAATTAACCGAACAACGCAACCGTACGACCAAACGAACCGACATCCGACATATTTTTGAGCATATTTTAAGTTCCCTATACTTTAACTTCATTTTAGTGCCTTGAAATGAGGTTAACGGGGCTTAAACGTGCCAAAAAGGGCCTTATATGCATGCACGGACTGTTTTTGTAAATATTGAAAAGCTGCTGAACTTAGGTACTAGGAAGGGCGCGTAAGACATCCCCTATGTCTACGTGGCCCGCGTAAAATGCCCAGATCTGCAAAACCAGCTGATTTCAATCAGCAGCTGGGTTTTCTCACTTGCACATGGTTTTTAAACATTCTAGGGGCTATTTTGGGGCACCCATGGTATTCTAAAACCATGGGCTCACTTGTACGGCTCAGATTGAAGCTCGGTTTTCGATTAACGATCTTAACGGTTACCTGAAAACTATAATTACCCACCAAGATTTCACACATTTGATCTGATTTCTCTAAGTTTGAGCCTAAGAACCTTCATACCTGAGAAATCTTGGATCAAATCTCCATCGCTTGGACCTCTTGTAAGCTTCTTTCGTGCTTTTATGCATTTTTAAGCATGAAAGTCAAACTGTGTTTGACTTTCTGCTTTGACCAGTCTTTGGTCAACACGAAGTTCGTTTGAACTTCGCAACGTGAGCGTAATCACAATGGTTATAGTCCCTAGTGACTATACCTACTGATTAACACGTTGATTAGGTGTAGTGACGAGTCATAGTTTCGGTCAAAATACGCGTTCATGCGTATTTTGCAACCAAACTATTATTGGGTATCAAAACCGTTTGTTTTGATATTTAACTTATTTTCAAACCTTGTTAAACATGTTTTAACATGTTTAACTTATCACTTTTAGATTAGTGCTTGTATAGGGTCGTAAGATAAGCGGTCTAAGCAACCGCTTAGGCTTTCGAACCCGACCCATTTGGTCGATCATTAGGATCCGACCAAACATGTTTTGTGACCATAGTTGTATAGGGAATAACCTTCCGAGGTTATACCTTATGGTCACTTCGTTTAGTTAGTTGTATGATAGGTAGTTTATATGCCTTAGAACAATGACCAAAATGCCCTTTTCATGCATAAAGGATTTTAAGCATATGTAACTCAAACTTCTGTCACTTAACTGATTATGCAACATATTTAAACATATTTAGGCATATAATACTTGTCATAGGACTAGTTAGGCGTTCCGAACGCGCTTTGCGCGAACGACGCGTTAAAGTAGCGTAAGCTACCTAAACGGGTCGTAATGGGTCGTAAGCACTTAGGTTAGATTTCGATTTAGTATGTAGGCTTTGTTAAACCATATCATATGAGTTCCAACACTCATTTGGTTTACGAAACCTCATCCTATCCAGTCTTCCGATTTAGGACCGGTTTATTAATGTAGTTGCCTATATTAGGTGTCGTTCGATTTCTGTGACCCCTCTAGCTTTGCTTGGTTGTTATTCAAGACTTCTAAGCATTCTCAAGTGAGTACATAGTCCCCTCTTTTACTGTTTTCAATGTTTTGGGGTGAAACATGTGTACCTATTTGTTATGTTCATGATTTCAAAGTATAAATTAATTATACATGTTAGTACTTATCTTTTGACAAACTGAATGATTATTTATGGTTTAAACACTAATTTTTCAAGGATTATAAAATTAATTGTTGGATTGTACTTATTTTATACATTCACCAGACCGATTGGTAGTATGACATAGCGCTATAGGATTAGACACCCCATTCCTGTTGTATGGAATGTCAGAAACCAATTTTTATCCAAATAGAGATTGCCTCTGTGGTATTTCTATAGTCTCTAAGGTGTAGTTTGATACACAAAGGTTTGAATGAATTCTAAATCACATTTTTTTGTATATTTTGTTATACTTCAAAGGTATAGTTTGATATGCTCTCATATGTGATATTGTACAAAACCAATATATATTTTGTTAATTACTAAAGCATAGTTTGATATGTTATTTACAAAACCAAAGCATAGTTTAATATGTTCTTTATAAAACCAAAGTATACTTTTGATATACTACTGAAAACTATTATTTTGACAACTAAAGTATATTTAATATACTATCTGTTTAACTATTTTGGAACTAAAATATATTTTAATATATTACTTATTCGACTTTCTTAAAACCAAGGTATATTTTTATATATACTACAAACCTTTTTATCAAAACATTGTTTTACAAACAACATATTTTATATAAACTCATTTTACTTAGTTATTTATTTATGCATCTTTCTTTTATATCATCTGATTTCTTATCACTTGTTATATGATTTATAAAGAAAACATCATTTTTAAGTTTATGACTATTTTTGTTAAACATTCTTTTAAACTTACAAGTCATGAATCCTGCATTAATAAAACCTATGTATCTCACAGGCATTTTTATGCTGACGTACCTATTTTTACACATGTTTCAGGTGCTGCTGTGTGATGATTGTTGATGCATGATATACATAGGATGGACTCGTGCCTTAGCGACTTTAAAACTTGAAAGATAATATTTGTTTTTATCTGATTTGTAATAAAACAATGAGTTCATTAATTCAATAAAACGAAATTATTTAAATCCATGGTTGTGAAACAATGATTCTGTTACAACACTCCCCGACGTTTCCGCCATGATTTGTTGTTTTACGTGATCGGGGTGTGACAATCATGATTACGATCACGTTGCAAAGTTTTCAATTGAACTTTGTCTTGACCAATTCATGGTCAAAGCCAAAAGTCAAACATTGTTTGACTTTTTGCTTGAAATAGCTAAAAATAACTAAACAAGACAAGGAAGAACACTCACTTGTGTTCTAGGAAAAAGAAACTCCGGTGGGAGGCCTCCAACAATGTGGTAGCACTCCAATTAAAGTAGGTGTTAAGAAAGAAAAAAATTGAGCAATGAAGAATGAAATGGAGTTGGCTATTTATAGTGTTTTTGAAATAACAAGATCTTGCCAAGTGGATTGTGAGATTCCTAAGGAATAATCTCAACTCTACAAGTGTTAAGACCAGGTTAGAAGCCTTGGAGGATACTTATCTTGCCCACAAGATCACAAAACAATCAAAGGAAACCAGCTGTAAACAGCTTAGAAGCGGTTTGGAACTTTTTGTCTCTGGCACTCTCTCATGCCCCGCGACCCAGAAGGCCATATCGGTCGCGCCCCGCCAGCCAGTCCAGGTCTGATCTTTCAACTGTTGGCATAAGTGGTCCCTGCAGCTCCAAAACTTGTTTTTCGACACGTTTAACCCCCGTTAACCCAATTTCTAGGCTTTATGTGTCACCCCCCGACCGCGTTAAAACAACAAAACCGCGGCGGAAACGTCGGGGAGTGTCGTAACAGAATCATTGTTTCACAACACATGGATTGAAGTTTCGTTTTATTGAATTAAGTTTATTACATTGTATTGAAATCAGAAGCAAAACATGAACAAATTGACTTTCATTGTTATGAAGTCACTAAGGTCTCGTCCATTCCTATGTGAGAATGCATCATAATCATCATCAAACATCATCATACAATAGCACCTGAAACATATGTGAAAACAAGTCAGCATAAAAATGTCGACGAGTACATAGGTTTTGTGAGTGTGTCAGGTTCATGGTTGTGAGTCCATATTGCAATACCTCGTCCAACTATGAGAGTTATCAAGTGTGTACTTCGAAATCAAAAGAGTTTAATATTGAAGTATGTTTTATCAACTTTACAAGTTGATATATGTGTAAACCAAAACTATTGTAGCCATGAATCTTAACTGAAAACGTTTGTCTTTGTAAACCAAGTAGTAAATCGTCGTTGAAAGTAAACATTGTATGGTTTATATCTTTAAGTAAACCTTGTAGTGTAACTTCATTTTGAAAACATTTTTCCAAGTGATCTAGATAACGCAACAACATGTAATGTGTTAAAAGCACTTATATATAGGAAGTACCAGCGGCGTATCCACCATGCTTTTATCACATTACACCCGCCCCGTTACCTAATCACATACCATAAACCAATCGTTCAAATAGTTCAAATCGTTCACATAGTTCAAATAGTTTCAATGGTTCAAATAGTTCAAATCGTTCACATAGTTCAAATAGTTCCAATCGTTCACATAGTTCAAATAGTTCCAATGGTTCAAATAGTTCCAATCGTTCACATAGTTCAAATAGTTCCAATGGTTCAAATAGTTCAAATCATTCACATAGTTCAAATCGTTCCAATCGTTCACATAGTTCAAATAGTTCCAATGGTTCAAATAGTTCCAATCGTTCACATAGTTCAAATAGTTCCAATGGTTCAAATAGTTCAAATTGTTCACAAAGTTCAAATAGTTCTAATCGTTCACACAGTTCAAATATTTCAAATGGTTCAAATAGTTCCAATCGTTCACATAGTTCAAATAGTTCCAATGGTTCAAATAGTTCAAATCGTTCACATAGTTCAAATAGTTCCAATGGTTCAAATAGTTCAAATCGTTCACATAGTTCGAATAGTTCCAATGGTTCGTGTTTTTAATTGTGAAAACTAACTTTTGGTGGTCTCGTTGAATACATTCAAACCTGTGTTACTCGTTCAATTCATTCAACTCGTATTAACAAACCACCAAAGGGTAAGGTAACAATCATCAGGTTCTGTCGTTACCCACATTACCCCCCCCCCATAACCATGGTGATAGTCCGATAACGGGACTTGCCAGATCCTATAATACCATAACAACCTATGGTACCAAAACATACTACTGGTCAGCTTAATCATAGTTAATGACTGTCATTCAATTGTCTTTCGACCAATGCCCCAACAAGTTCGTTCACATTATAGAAATCGTTGTGTTTAATATAAACCATAGCATTTGTTTTGGAAACTCGAAATTGTTTAGCACATATGAATCACTCCAAAACAATTGAAAGATGTAAAAGAGGGGAACTACGTACTCACTTGAGATTACAAGGTATCCTCGATTTAAGTAAACTAACAAAGCTCGGCAATCAAGGAATCAAGTGGCACCTAGTATCGGATCACTATGTTAAATAAATCGACACCTAAATCGGGAGATCGGGTAGAATGAGGTCACGTAAACCAAATGAGTATTGGTACTCATGTGATATGGTTTAACAAAGCCTACATTCTGATTCGGAACCTATCCTAAGTGCTTACGACCCGTTATGACCTGTTAAGGTAGTCTACGCTATTTTAACGCGTCATTTGCGTGAATGCGCGTTCGAGACGCCTAACTTGTCCTATGACAAGTATTATATGCCCTAACATGTTTAAATATGTTGCATAATCAGTTTAAGTGTCAAAAATTAAGTTACATATGCTTAAATTCAAATTATGCAAAAAAAGGGCATTTTGGTCATTTACCTAAGGCATATAAACTACCTATCATACAACTAATTAAACTAAGTGACCATACGGTATAACCTTGGAAGGTTATTCCCTATACAACTATGGTCACAAAATATGCTTGGTCGGATCCTAACGATCGACCAAACGGGTCGGGTTTGAAATCCTAAGCGGTTGTTAAGACCGCTTGACTTACGACCCTATACAAGCACTATACTAAAAGTGACGATTTGATATCAAAACAAAGTGTTTTAATACCCGAAAATAGTTTCGTCTCAAAATGCGCATAATCGGCATTTTGACCGAAACTTTGACTCGTCACTTCGACTAATCAATGTGGTAATCAGTAGGTATAGTCACAAGGGACTATAACCATCGTGATTACGCTCACGTTGCAAAGTTCAAACGAACTTTGTCTTGACCAATTCATGGTCAAAGCAGAAAGTCAAACACTGTTTGACTTTCTTGCTTGAATACATAACCAAGCATGAAAGATCACTTACAAAGGGTCCAAGCTTGGAAATAGAACAAAGAAAACTCAGGTATGAAGCCTTCAACAAGTGTGAGAGCTTCAACTTAGAGCAGATTTGTGAAGAATTTGAAATGAGCAAGAAACATGGTTGAAAACCCATGGCTATTTATAGATTTCTTGAATCAATATGATCATTCCATGTGTTTTGAAACAAGATCTTGGCCTTACACTTGTAGTACATTGATTAGGCAACTTGGGGAACACTTAAACAAGCCCATAGTATGCAAAATCTATGGTTAAAACCAATGGGAATAGGCTGTCTGGCTTAATTCATTGAATCTGCCAGCTCCAGCTCTCGCGGGCCGCGAAGGAAACAGCAAGAGTCTTCGCTGGCCGCAAGGGAGTCTGATCAGAAGTTTCGCATTTTGGCAAAATAGGCCCCTGCATGCTAAAAACTTGGTTTTCGACGTATTTAACCCCCGTTAACCCCATTTCAAGGCTCTACAATGATGTTAAAGCATAGGGAACATGAAATATGCTTGAAAACATCTCGGATGTCATTTCGTTTGGTCGTAAGGTCGCGTTATTCAGTTAATTACGATAAAACTCGAACGGACGCGAAAAACGATTCAAATTACGCGACGAATGGTATTTTTGCATTCCAGTCACTAAAATAAAATATTTTAATGATTACAAAAATTTTTGGATGTCCGGATATGTTCAGAATGTAAGATATGCGCGTAAATGCAAACTTGTGCACTTTTTGACGCTTTTAGTCCCTATTGATCAAATAAGCGCATTTTTGCATATTGGACCCCTCAAAGCCTATTTCTAAGCTATGTAAAGGATATTTAGGCTATGTTTAGCTTATGATCTTGTTTTGGAATGTTCGTTGCTATACGAATCGGCATACTTTCACAGTTTGTCACAAATAGTCCCTCTGATCGAATAAACTTGTTTTTGACACACCAAACCCTTCAAAACTTATTTCTAAGTTATGTAAAGCTTATTTAAGGTATGTTAAGCCTAAGTCACTGTTCCAAAGTGTTTTTCGCATTAAACTGATTAAGTTTACACATTAGTTTGCGTATAACTTTCAAGAAAGCGATTTAAAGCTTGAAATCGAACTAGAATTGACATGTGCAAATGTCACATGTATTTGTACAAATCCCGAGAATGAAACACAATATTTCATTGGATTTGTATTTGTATGATGGTCGTAGAGGCACAGATGTCACAGTCTGTTGGGATTGAACCCTACCAGAGGAACAGATAATAAAAGCCAAAACCGGATCACAACAGTGGATTCATAATAAATAGTTGTTTACATTAAGCTTTCCCCTTGACAGTGACTCCAACATCTGATATGCTCCAAGTACTGCCCTTATCAATAACTGCTGATCTTGTAAACTACTGTTACTAAAGTACTGATGAAGATTAATGACTGAAGCTCAATCTACTGACGGAATCTAAGCACTGCTGAAGAGTTAAAACACTGCCCTTTCAAGGTCTGATCACCCTTTGAAGAAAGCACTGATGCTCAACATCAGTGGTTGACTACATCAGTGGAATGAAGAATCAGTGTTTATACATCAATGCTTAAAATGTAATCAGTGTCTGTATGGTCAGTAGTTATAGATCAGTAGATAGAGTTTGTTAGGTTATTAAGTGTCACTTTCATGGTGACGTCAGCTGAGATGCCTCAGTGGTTTGGTTTGCCTATAAATGGAGCAGTACTCTGTACTGTTACATTTGATTGACCGAGCGAGTTCTTCTCCTCATGTCTAATCCTTTCATCTTGTGTGCAATCAACCTTGGAGCATCAGGCTGAGGGGAAGTTTAGTTTGTAAGCTTGCTTTGTAATCTTTTGATTTGCTTTGTAACCTTTCGACTGATGAAAAGCATGTGTTTATCAAAACTATTTTCCTCTTTGATTGTGTTTACAAAGTTTGTGTTTCATTTCCGCTGCATAACTCATTGAATCATGTTTATTAACTGTTCATTTATTACAAACAAACACAATCATGAGAGCCTCTGATCCTAACAATTGGTATCAGAGCATGGACAGTCAAATTCGATCTAACAATCAATTTGACATAACAGTTCAGCTCAAAATTCATTGATACTAAGGTTGATTGCATTTAGTTGAAAAACAGAGTAACGAGTTATCACGTTCAAAGCTGCTATTCAAAAACTCTGTAAAACAACCAAGATGTCATAAGATACACACATTTCACACAACAAGTGATGTCATGCACAAGTCACCCATAGTTCTCAGATCTGAAAACATGTCTGGTAACTATGGTATGATCAATTCTTTTCAAAATTGACTTCAACTGTTGTTATGAAATTTGTGATGGTTTCATCATGTTTGATGCTAAAGTATGAACCTCAGATTAACAAAAACCTATGTTCATAAAAACATTAGTGTTTTTGCTAACATAAAAAGAGGGAAATTAAAACTTTAGTCATTAGATCTTATGTGTTGTAAAACAGGTTGAGAATCCTCAAAAGGACCAAAACAACCTTGTTAAAAATACATTAAGGAAATCAGGGATCAAAATAGTCCAAATCATCTATAATGTGAGATTTGAAAATGGAACGTGTACAAATGTGGCCAAATTTCTCAAAACATTACTGCAAAATGATTCTGGATTAAACATACCTTCAATAAATACCTCCCAGCGAGTATTTCAGTACTTGTGTTGGGAAGGGTAAAAAGGGAAGAAGAAAATTACAAAAACTCAAAAGTGTGTTTATCTCAAAAATCTTTTGAAGTCAAAAGAAAAGAGCATAAATACAAAACACTTTAGAGTCCAAAATTGGGTAAACAATGGTTATCATGCAACTGTGTGTATTCATTGGTTCAGGGAAGTTCAAATAAAATAGTATCTCCAGTAAATAAACTTAAAAGAGGACTAGACAAATTTTTCAGTGTCATCACATGGTAAAGTCTATGTCAAGACTCTCAAAACCTATGTGTACATGTTTCCTCATTTTTGCAATCAAGTGACAAGGAAATGGTCCTAAACAGTGGTTATCATAATGTATTTCAAATCATTGACCATTTTCCTAAAACTTGAGAATGATGTGATCATGAGTCCAATTGGAAAATATATCAAATTCCTTTTTGATGCTGTTTTCAGAAAAACTTTTAATTATTTTTCTTAAAAAAGGTTTTTCTCAATAAAACAGGATATATTATTCTTCATTTTTCATTAGAATGATATATTTTGTACTTTTACTTGTTTTTTATAGTAAAAGTTTCAGTCTCCAGTCAGGATATAACACCTTTATTTTTGTTGGTTTTATTATCCTTAAGAACAGATCAAAAGGAAATGGTATAAGTGTTAAGGTCATGTCAAACTCAAGTTGGATTTTAACACAGATCAAAGTTTGATTGCTAACAGATTTTAAAACACTGGGATATTAAACCACTGTCAGAAATCTATAAAAGCTTATCCATTGTTGCACTAACAGTTGTTGATATACTAGCATTTCAAATTCCTACCA